>CAXKWD010000001.1:28620757-29956787 GCA_964059195.1 Ectobius pallidus
GATGATGATGATGATGATGATGATGATGATGATGATGATGATGATGATGATGATGATGATGATGATGATGATGATGATGATGATGATGATGATGATGATGATGATGATGATGATGATGATGATGATGATGATGATGATGATGATGATGATGATGATGATGATGATGATGATGATGATGATGATGATGATGATGATGATGATGATGATGATGATGATGATGATGATGATGATGATGATGATGATGATGATGATGATGATGATGATGATGATGATGATGATGATGATGATGATGATGATGATGATGATGATGATGATGATGATGATGATGATGATGATGATGATGATGATGATGATGATGATGATGATGATGATGATGATGATGATGATGATGATGATGATGATGATGATGATGATGATGATGATGATGATGATGATGATGATGATGATGATGATGATGATGATGATGATGATGATGATGATGATGATGATGATGATGATGATGATGATGATGATGATGATGATGATGATGATGATGATGATGATGATGATGATGATGATGATGATGATGATGATGATGATGATGATGATGATGATGATGATGATGATGATGATGATGATGATGATGATGATGATGATGATGATGATGATGATGATGATGATGATGATGATGATGATGATGATGATGATGATGATGATGATGATGATGATGATGATGATGATGATGATGATGATGATGATGATGATGATGATGATGATGATGATGATGATGATGATGATGATGATGATGATGATGATGATGATTATTTAAAGACCGGAATTTCATGCACTATCAAACTTAAAAACATGCATGCATTCATGCACTATCGTATCTCCAAATATGCACAATGAAGGGCGAAACATGCACTATCAAAAATCCGCACTGTACTGAAATAGCCTATATTTCAATTTCCCTTAAAGCGATATACAATGAGGTTTTCCAAATTCTCCTCAATTAAACTCGTGCGTTTATCAGTTAGGACATTCTTGAACGCAGAAAAGGACCTTTCTACTTCACAAGAAGTAACAGGTGCATACTTAAGGGAAGAAATTTGACTCAGGGTGAGAATGAATTCAATGTCTCTTACATTTTTTCTACATAATACGTCTTTCACTGTTTTCAGAAGTTTAAGATCAGGATTTGAACTAAGTACCTTCTTAAGTTTTTCCCTAACTGTCACACCCATTTCTCCACAACACGATTCTAAAGATAATTCAACGTCTTCAACAATGGCTAGTGACTGACAAATTCAAGCAGTGAACATTCTGTTAAGCAGTTTTCTTTCATTGGAAGGTCGGCGAGTCGGTGTTTTCTTTTGTAGCCTGGTGTATTTTATTACTGTTTATTTAGGGTAAACAGTAGTTTGCACTCTGAAATTGATGCAGGTGGCAGACTCTGTTGCCAAGTCAATCAAATGACAATGATAATACAATACAACATACGTTTCACTGAAAAGCCAAGATTTTGGGGAGGCACATTCATAATATGCATAGTTATGCATGGTAACCTGATATTATGCACTAAAACCAGAAAATGAGGGTTTATATGCATTAAAAACGTCTGAATATGCTATATTAAACCCAAAAAATCCAAAACATGCATTATGCATGAATTTTGCCATAAAAAGGTCGAAATATGCAAACATGCACGGAAAAAATATGGTTATTTGGAATCCATAAGTCATGTAATGAGTTTGAGAAGTCTAACCAAAGTATATAAAAACATGCATTTGCATGGAAATCTGGGCTCTAATAATGATGATGATGAGGATGATGATGATGATGATGATGATCTTCATATCAACCAGACGAGTCTGCTTATTCTGGTGAGTAGGCAATCAAATACTATTCCAGAGTCCAGTTAAATATTTTCTTTTTTCTTTCTCTCAATATTTGCTTTATTATGCTTACAGAGACCAGTGGTGAAAATGGATACTGTCTTGTAAAGGATGCAACACATAAGGATGTTGACAGTGCACAAGTACACTATCAGAATCAGGATAGAGAAATTGTAGACAATAATGTTAACAAGAAGTAGTCAGAATGGCAATTTCAATTCACGAAAATCAGGATGAACTTACACCAAGAGTGAAGTGTTTTCAGGTGCAACAGACTGGGACACATCACCCGTCACTGTGAAGACCTTTAGGAATAAATTTGAGAGAAGATGGCATTCGGAGATAGTGAAAGAGGAAGCAGATGTCCCTTTGAAGCATTTGTAGCGAGTATTGATGTGAATCCTCAGAGAGAAGAGTGAGCGGAGGCTCGGAAAAATACTTTTATTTTCAGAGAAGTAGAAATGTTTCTGTTTGTCCATGTGAAGCATGTGGTGTTTCTTTTCTGAAGATAAAGATGAAGAGGCATGCGAGAAAATTTTAGAGATCTTCGAAGTTGATTAATGTGGGTAGTGACGGGGCAAGAAACAGAAAAGAAGAAATAAAAGTAGCAATAACATAATTCAGGAATAGGGAAGGCTGTGGAAGAAGACTTTAAACCGACCGAGTGAGAGGAACAGGGTTATTGCTGCTCTGGGCGAGGAGAGTGCCCCTCTCTCCAGGCCGGAATAGTACCTGGAAGGTGAGAGGGTGCAAGAATTATCTTCCCCCCATGAAAGGAAGAGATCACCACATGTGGAAACAACCCTTTTTGTCAGGACCGGCCGTCTGCGTAGGGAGTTTCAACCACGAGCGAGACCAGCCACTGTGCGGAGAACAGGCAGATTCTACCCTGGCAAGATGATCCGGAGGGCAGCAAGCGGCACATGGTGTCAAAGTTCCCTGTTTAGCAGCTCTCTCCGAGATCAGATGTCGGATGTCCATCAGATCTGCCATCTGCCATCGTTACCTGTCATATCCATTTTTAAGTATTCCTCAGAATTTACCAAAGAAAACTGCGATACAACTAGAAGAAGCTAAGTAAGGTAAGTCAACTGATGAGCATGGTCCAGTGCAAGAAAATACTGCAGAAAATGTTGGGGAGAGTTTCCAAATTTTTTTAATTTTATTTTGTGTTTGCAAAATTAAGAAAAAAATTTTACTAACAGAGTAAAATCATTGAGTAAGGAAGACTATGACATCAGAGAACCAAAACTTTTTTGTATGCAGAACATTTTTCTTTTTCCATTATGAAGTAGTTTTTTTTCTTTGATCTTTTGTGATTATTTTTTCATAAGTACTGCAAGTAATTTGAATTTCAATGATTTTTTTTGTGTGTGTTCGATTTTTTTTTTAAATTGGCTAAATAAATTTCATAATATGAGAATAGAGTTAGGAAGAGCATGACAAGATTGCAATCACGTTGTACAGGGAGTGCACACCTGAGCGAGATGATTGGATTTGTTGTCCTGCAGAATGATTCTGGAACAGAATATATTTTGATTTTTTGACTGATGCCCGGGTTCTATATACTCGTAAAATAACCTATTGGTAAATTATCTATGGGCAAATTAGTTCCAGAATCACCCACAATGATATAATGAGCAAGGCGTTGAGTTGTACAGTTAATTTAATTCAGAAGGCTTTGATTCTCATTGTTTAAATTATTATTGATCCTACAAGAAGTTAAATTTTATCCAGCCATCCATGAAAGGATAAATTAACCCGACGATTTAACCTTAGAAAGATCTAGCCCGAGTTTGTAGGAACATTTTTTGAAGTGAAACTCCTTTAGCCGCAGTAGGGGTATATCGGGAGCTTGTGTAATGCTGAAAATCATCACGAAATTAGTGTCACGCTCAAAATCGTCACGAAATTAGTAAGGTGTGATGGAACGGACTGCACAGAAAACAATCAACTCAATGATTAGGCTTATCCAAAATTTAAAAAATTCAAAGGTCCAAGTGTTCTTTTCCCGTTCAATACTTTTGATATATGTCTTTCCTTCCCCATGCATGCAACATGTCCAGCTCATTACATCCTCCATTATTTAATTACCCTTGCTATATCTGATGGAGTACAGGTTATGAAGCTTGTCATTATGCAGTTTTCTCCAGTACATTTTCATCTCCTTTAGGCCCAAATATTTTCCTAAGCAACCTGTTTTTGAACACTCAGATTTTGTTCTTCCCGAAGAGTAAGCGACCAAGTCGCACATCCATATAGTACAACCGGCAGGATTAATAGTCTTATAAATTTTTATTTTTAGATTTCTGGACAGAAGGCGGGAAGATAAAAGTTTCTGAACTGTATAAAACAAGCAATTCCTGACACTTAACTTCTGCCTTAATATTATTTAGATATTAAATTTATTTCGAGAAACTTCCCCCATTAGGAGGCTGCCATTATGACAAAGTATAACAAGGACCAATAGAAACATAGTACATGACAAAATAAAAATTCACATAAAACACATTAATGGACATACACATTCGATGCATAAACATGATAATATTATTATATATATATACTAATGAATAAATAAATAAATTCAACTGGTATAGAGATGGTTACGAAGGATTGCCATTGAACCACGTATTGCAGATATGGCCATATCTTGAAGACGTATCCTTTTAAGGCAGTGCTTTAGTTGGGCCGGTACTGCATACGGGTATAAAATTATTTTCCTTCTACCATACCGGGAAAAATATGTGCTCCGGTACGTCGTACTGGCAGTACAGGAATGATATTGTCCTAAAATACTTATTAAATGTCCAATTCACGAGAGTGTATTTGTTAATAATGACAAACACTATTAAATTCGCAATAGATATGCGTTCTATGGAAGGTGAGTACCCCCATAAAATATTTTCCAACTAAAGCACTGTTTTAAGGCCAAAGGAATCCCAGACCTGGACGATGTGTTGTGGAATTGTGCATTCATGAACCACAGATTATTGTCTCTATTGGATATTAATATTATTTGTTTCTGTAATTATTGCTAACAGGTATTTGAATTTCTCCACTTATTCAAGTGATTTACTGGCTATTCTGATATTTTATAACTCATTACTTTGCTTCATGACCATATATTTAGTTTTTTCTGCAATAATTTCCAATCCAACATTTCTGCAAGCATCTAAAAACTTTCTGCATTTTTCTTGATTTCTGTAACATAACTTACATTTTTTAATTTATGGTTATGTTCAGACTATGTTCACAAGTCAAAAAAAGGCAGTTCATAACAGAAATTTTGTTTGCAGAATTATGGTTGCTTTATTTTTGTTCTTTAGGCATGCTAGGAGTAAATCGAGACCTAACCCAAACTTGCGTTACGAACAAAATTGTCACTAAAGTAGCTGTGACGGACTGCACAGGAAACAACACAATCAAATTTAAAAATTCAAAAATCCAAAATTTAAAAAAGCCAGAAATAAAAAAAAATCCAAAATTGAAAATAAAAATTAAAGAATGAAAAATTAAAAAATTAAATTTACGGGCGTGTGGGGGGGGGGGGGGGAGTAAGGTATCAGGCATTGTGTGGGGGCTATTACTACTTCCAGCCAGTGGCATAGTGAGCGTTCACCATTATAAAAAAAAAACAGCTTAAAAAATAAATAAACAAAATTTTAAAAATAAAAAATCCAGAATTTAAAAAATCTAAAAATTTAAAATAAAAAATTGAAAATCCGAAATTAAAAATAAAAAATAAAAATATTTTAAAAATTAAAAATTCAAAGATTCAAAATTTTAATAATCCAAAAATTAAAAAATGATACAAAATTTAAAAATCTAAAAAATTGTAAATTAGAAAAAATCGAAAATTAAAAAAAAATTGCGTGGAACGCCACGCGAAAGAAATAAAACTTGTTTAATTTTTGGATTTTTTCAATGTTGGATTGTTGGACTTTTTTAACATTGGGCTTTTGGACTTTTTAAATTTTGGTTTGTGGATTTTGAATTTGTACATTTTGGATCTTTAAATTTATTTCTTGGATTTGTCAATTTTTTATTTTATTATTTCGCATTTTTATTTTTGAATTTGTTTATTTTTTAATCTTGGGATCGCGCGGGGAAAAGGTATCAGGCATTGAGTGGGGCATTTACTGCTTCGAGCTAGTGGCGTGGTGAGCACTTCATTACAAAAAATATTTAAAAAAATTAAAAATCCAAAATTAAAAACATACAAAAATTTAATGCTCTTTTGATTTTATATATTTTTTTTTTAATTTTTTATTGAAGTTCTTCAATTTTTTTATCTTTTGGATTTTCAATTTTTTACCTTTAGATTTTTAAAATTTGGATTTTTTTATTTCTGAATTTTTATATACTTTAGATTTTTGATTTATTAATAATTGTATTTTTATCTTTTATATTGGATTTTATATTTTTTAAATTTTGAATCTTTGAATTTTAGTGTTTGTTTTTTAGTCTTGGATTTTTAGCCTTTTTTGAATTTGGGATATTTTAATTTGGTTCTTTCAATATTTTGTTTAGGATTATATTATTTGCGATTCTGGATTTTTAGATTTTACATTTCGGATTTTCGATTTTTTAAATTTCGGATTTTCGATTTTTTAACTTTTGATATATTTTTGAATTTTTTAAATTTTGGATAATTGAATCTTTTATTTATGGATTCTTTATTTTGGATTTTTAGATTATTTAAATTTATGATTTTTTTGTTATTTTTTAATTTGAATTATTGCACTTCTTAATATTGGGTTTTAGGGTTTTTCAAATTTTAGATTATGGATATTTTAAATTGGTGATCTTTAATTTTTAAATTTTGTTTATTATAAAAATTTTCGATGTTTAATTTTTTGGGGGATTTTTGATTTTTTAAATTTTGGATTTTTTTATTTAGGATTTTTTATATTTTGGACCTTTAATTTTACTTATTTTCGATACTTAATTTTGGATTATTATATTAAATTTTTTAACTTTGGATTTTTTGATTATATAAATTTTAGTTTTTTTTTTAATTTTGACATTTTTAATTAAGGATCTATTTTTTAATTTAGGAATAGTAATTATTTAATTTGTTGATTAAGTATCTTTTATTTTGAATTAAATTTTTTTTAGTTTTGATTTTTAATGATTTAATTAAGAAAAATCAATCTTATATTTTTTATTTTTTAAATTTTCGATTTTTAATTTTTTTAATTTTGATTTTTGAATACTTTATTTTCTGTATTTTGGATTTATTAAGTTTTGTTTCGATGTTAAATTAATGTTGAACTATTTTAGAATTTGAGTCTCTAAATTGTTATTTTTTTATTATTTTTTTTTAAATTTGTATTTTGGATTTTTTATTTATTTATTTTTGAAATTTCGATTTTTTAATTTGGGATTATCCATATTTAATTTTGAATTTTTAGGTTTAACAAATATTTAATTTTTATTATTTTATAAATTTTGTAGTTTTTCTTTTTAATTCACATTTTTTTAATTTTCATTTTCTACTTCTATATTTTTTATTTGCGACTTGAAATTTTTGTTTTTTTTATTTTACGTTTTTTAAAATGGATTTTATTTTTTTATTTCGAATTTTTAAATTTTGGGTCCTTAAAATTCTTTTATTTCGGTTTTTAAATATTGGACTTTAGATTTATAATTTTAAATTTTTTAATTTTGATTTTTAAATTTTTGATCTTGTAATTTTTATTTTTTTATTTAAATTTTTTACTTTTTTAATTTGGATATTTAATTTTTGGTATTTTTAAATTTTGGATCTTTGAATTTTTGATTTTTTAAATTTTTTAATATCGGAATTTTTATACTTTTATTTGAATTTTTAGACTTCTTTAAATTTTGGATTTTATTTTTTTTTTATTTCAGCTCTTCGAATTTAATATTTTCTCAGTTTTTAATTTGGACTTTGATCTTTTATTTTTGGATTTTAATTTTTTTAATTTGGTTTTTTATTTATTTTGAATTTTTTTATATTTTGTTCTTTGAATTTTAAATTTCGGATTTTATTTTTTAATTTTGGATTTCAGATTTTCAGTTTTGGAACTTCGATCTTTTAATTTGGATTTTTAGATTTAGGATTTTTTAATTTTGAATGTTTTGATATAAAAATTTTTGTTTATTTTTTACATTTTGATCTTTAGTTTCATTTTTAATTTTGGATTATCGACTTTTAATTTTAGTTTTTTAGACTTATTAATTTTTTAGATTTTTTTTATTTTGTCTTTTTTACTTTAAATTTCGAATTTTTTATTTTTTCGATTTTTGGAATTTTAGATTAATTTTCTTATTTTAATTTTTAAATTTTGTATTTTATTATTTTTAGTTTTGGAATTTTAAATTTTGGATCTTTGGATATTTTCGAATTTCGTTTTTTAAGTTTTGATTTTCGATTTTTTAATGTTATTTAGATTTTTTGGTATTTAGCTTTTGTAATTTTAATTTGGATTTTAAATTTTGTTTTTTTTTTTAATTTTGATCTCTATAAAGTTTTATTTTTTGAATTTGGAATTCGTTTTTTAATTTGGATTTTTTTATTTTTGCAGTTTTGGATTCTATTCTTTTAATTTTGGATGTTTAAATTTTTTCCTTGAGTTTTTAATGTTGTCATTGGTTCTTTAAATTTTGGATTTTTAAATTTTTTATTTTTGATATTTTGGATAACCCTAATCATTGAGTTGATGTTTTCTGTGTAATCCATTCTGTCAGACCCCACTAATTTCATGACAATTTTGTTCGTAATGCAAGATTGGGTTAGCTCTCGATTTACTCCTAGCCCGGTTAAAGAAGTTTGACTTCAAAAATCCAAGTTTCACTTCTGTCGCATGGCGTTCCACGCAACCGATTTTTTTTTTTTTTTTTTTTTTTGTATGAGTAACCATCTTATTTTTTATGTTGTGTAAGATTGTTTTCACTGAGAAACCCCTGATATGGGAAGTCAGTCATCTTACATGTGTCATGGTAGGGTAGCGGCAAACATTTTTAAAATTAATTATTTAATTTATTTACTTAGTGCCTTGTTTTTGGCAATAACACACTAGCCTTTGAGGAAAGTAATTTTATATTTCATACCAGTAACTAAAAATAGTATAAACAAGTACCCACTCACATGGTCATACTAGTATGTAAATATAAATGTGCCATTAGTCTATTTTAGTGGAAGTATACATACTGGAAGAGGGTGTGTCCATTTTAATTTTGCAGACGGCAGAAAGAGGAACTACTATTGTGGAAAGGTTGAATCAGACTGAAAAATTCAATGACGTAACAGGATTTGAACCATGACTTTTGGCGCTATGTGCTGGTGCTCTACCACTGAGCTACCATGGCAACGTTCTGGCACAACATTAAATTCTCCAATTGACTCACATATTCCAATATACCACTAGGCGTTCTCAATATGAGATACCAATGCAGTGGTGACTTAAACCCGAAGTACTTCAAGGCTCAGGCATCATGAGTAAACGAGGAACTACTAATTGTTTTGAATACACAGAGCCAAGCATACAGTTGACAATGTATGAACGTTTCTGAGCTACAAACTAAAGCTATTTTCAATCCTATCCTGCCTACTGGGTGGTAGTTCCAATACAGTTTATACAGTTCCCAACGCTCTCCCACAATCTGCAAAAATAAAACAGACGAGTAATACTGTCAAATATACATTTCATTGAGCTTTAATAATATGTAATAAAAATACTATATACCTTTTTAGACTATGTTACAAGAACTACAAACTATAATATATATATATAACTATATACATGTGATTATATGAAACTGAATTTCACAGTATACTGAGACTGATTTATTGCAGCAAGTCTGTAGCGGATGTGTAAATAGACTTGTTATGACTGTCCCAGGCATACTGAGAACTCTATACATGATGGTTCTGTTTTTCTTATTAAACTCATCGAAGACCTGAAAAAATAATACATTGATACTTTTTGCGATGCCATCATACTTAAAACTTTTGTTTGTTTGCAAGTTATATTTTTGTTTTTAATTTCAACCGAGTTATCTGACAACAGTGTTATTCTAACAGCAATGTTAATCCAATGACAATGTTATTTTTTTAGCTCATGAATCAGTGACCAGTCAGTTATAAGAATACGTAAAATTTCAACCAATCGCAACTGTCTATTGTCATACACTGAAACATCTTCTTAACTGTTGATTCTTTGATCAGAACCAAATAATCATTGAGCACTTTGATTCATATTATTGGCTGCATATGAGTGAAAGGACATATGAAAATAATGTACAATTTTATGAGTGGTGAAGCATTATAAATCTTGCATAGTAATAAATAACAATAACAACACTAGATATTAGTAGTGGCATCACTGGTACCAGGGAGTTTAGTCTAATAAAATAAAACAGCTGATCTTAACAGAAAGTGTTGGTACCAGTAGTAACTGCACATAGCACCATGATTGTGATATACCAATTGGATCGCCATCGTCTATCTCACTTACAATGACAAATAGCAATGTGTGTTTATTCATTACATCCTTAATTACATGCTTAATGTAAGAATTCGCTAAATAGTCAAAATAAATGTAACTCAATGTCCAGATTCTCCCAACTTTGTTGCTCGTAAATTTATAAGTAAAAGCCGGACTGCTTGTTATGTTGCATATGATAACAGTGTTATTCCAACAGCAATATTTCTTTCATTATTTTGACAACAGTATTATTCCAACAGTAATGTTATTCTGATAATAGTGTTATTCTGAAGGCAATATTACTCTGACGACAGTGTTATTCTCTTAGCAAGGTTATTTCAACTATAGTAAATTCCAATAACAGTTTTTTCTGGCAAGAGCTATTTCAACAGCATTATTTTGACAATATTTCAACAACAGTTACAAAATATAATACACTGGCATAAAAAAAATTCTGGACAATTGAATTGTGCATCTTAAGTCTGTCTTAAATCAATGATCTTTAATTGACAAAAATCTTACATGAGGTTTGAATGTGTGACATGACTCGGGAATGGTCAAGATGGATCCTTAACTGCAGACATCTTGCCAGGCAAGATTGAAATGTGTTTTATATTTAGCACCTCCCACAAAAGATCTGGGATTTTTTTTTGGGGGGGGGGGGGGGGAGAAGTTCCTACCAGAGAAGGATCATCCTCCTTTTCTGAATCTGAAGAGAACACAGAATGCACACGTTTCAGTCATCCATGAAACAACTGGAACCGACGAGATAAGAACCAATTAAATTCCTCACATAAGGTTTCCTGAAAGCCGGCAGACGTTCCTATTATTTAGTGAGTTAGTGAGTATTGTAATCTGTCATGTGACTAGCTCTATGAACTTATCTTGCGATATCAATATTAAAATCATGGCATTCAGGGACTGCGGAAAACTAAAAAGCAGTTACAACAAAGTTAAATTCCATACAAAATCTGAATATTTCAATGGATAAAATGCATGAGATTCCAGCTCGGGTGCGTGAGAGCATGAAATAGACCTCAAATACTTGTCTCTCATGCTCAGTCCATGAGGATTGACAAGTCTATTGTTCATAATTTAAAATGTTTTCTGTTCATTTCAGGCAGACTTAAGACTTAAAATTTAAGTGTCTGGAATTTTGTGTCCATCTGTGTAGTTTGTTAAGCTGATGAGTAACAATAATTACGTTCATTTCATTTTATTTTATTTTTTAAAACTGCTTAAACTTTATCTGTAATAGCCCATGGGTAAAGAGACCTTATCTTTTCGGCTATCAGTTTGTAGAATAGGCAAAAACCATATTCACATCAAAATTTCTGTTCTAGATTTTTGGATCAAACAATGAGTATAAATATATAGAATTTTAGAAAGTTTATACAGGGAAGTTAATATTACGAAAAAAATAATATTGAGATAGATCCATACACTGCTTCCCTTATTTTAATTACTAACCTGAACCCAGGTTTCGGTGAGCCTTCCCACCATGTTCACCAGTTATTATGATAACTGTTAGTAATTAAAATAAGGGAAGCAGTGTATGGATCTATCTCAATATTATTTTTTTCGTAATGAGTATAAACTTTCTTAAGAATACTACAATGTGAGTGTTGTAAGTACATAATTGGAAACGGAGAATCGAGGAAAAGTTTAAAAATGAACCAGGGCAACTCTAAATTTTTGACACACCAATGCATGTGTATAGCATACATTTTTTTCTGTTGCCTAATAATTAAAATATTATTTACATGAAAATAATAAATCACTTAGACCAGTTGTTGTCAAGATACAAGAGTATGGTACCATTTTGATCTATACATCGATCACTTCAACGCAGGCAATGCACAGGCACACCTCACTTACAATGCATGACATTTAGGTCTTGAATGGAAATTAGCTGCCTGATGAATTATCTATCGTAAGTCAATATTAACAAATAAAAAGGAAAAACTGGTAAAATTGAAATTATAAATTTCAACTAGCAAATATTATAATTATAATCATATTTGCGATCATATCATATTTGCTAGTTGCTAGTTGAAGCTGGTTTACATGAATTATTTGTGTCTGCAATAATAGACATGTCAAAAGTTACAGGCTTTGATATAATGATGCACAAGTGCAGTAGGGTTACCAGTACTGCGTAAGAAATTCACCATGATTGCTTGAACGGGAAATGGATGAAAACACCCTAGTGTAGAAAAACTAACTTCTCCTACTGTTCTGTGGTACTAAGCTTTATAATAATAATTAAAATTTAAACCGAGTTTTCTGAAAATTGAGATTTTTTTAGACTAAGGCTGACTGAGACTAAGGCCGGTATTCATAGTCGGCAACTTAAGAACGACTTTATAAAGCTGAGCTTATTGGACAAGTCGACTTATATGTTTTTCATGTTCATAGTCTTCTTTAAAGTCGTACTTTGTTAAAGTTTGACTTCAAAGCTCTACTTGTGCTACATATTAAAGTCAAACTCGATAATATGAAAAATCGTACGTTCACTGCCGTAACAATTGAATTAGCGAATTGTGTTTAAGATTATTTAAGATTTCGTATAATGCAAAGCCATCTGAGTACGTGTTTTGCTGTCGTGATATAAAAACACAGACAGTGCTGTGCATTGAAAACAAAGAATTCAATTCATCCAGTCATATTATGCAGTGTGTAAGTAAGCTGATCAATAGTTTCTTGAGAATATTCTGTGTATATATTAGCTTGGGCATCGTTCAGAATTAAGACCAGTACGCTCATGCATTTATTTCAATATTAATTATTGTTACAGAGATATCCAAAACTTCTTAAGAAGCTTTGGGCCAATATGAAATGCCATCAGAGAGAAATGCTGATGAAAGAACGGCGATTGATATTTCCAAAATTGTGTCTGCTTGAAACGAAATTTCTTTTTAAATTCATTGTTACTGTAGAATTTGAATGGATTCATCATGCTTGGCAAATAACACTTTGGGGCATGTGTTTCTTCTAATGACTTAATTTAACAAATAAATCGTACTTTAGTGACTATGAATAGCAATAAGTTCGACTTTGTCAAGTCTCACTTTATAAAGTAACTACGTCATAAGTATGACTTGTTTGTGGTAGAAATTCAACTTAAAATGAGATTAAAGTTCGATTTGGATAGAAGTATGACTTAATGCGACTATGAATACCAGCCTTAAAGTTCAGAATGACACAACCTCTACGATATTTTGAACTGTGAAGCCAGTGAAAACTTTTTCATAATTTTTCCCTTCGTAAGATGGTACCCAATT
This sequence comes from Ectobius pallidus, assembly GCA_964059195.1. Classification (NCBI taxonomy): domain Eukaryota; kingdom Metazoa; phylum Arthropoda; class Insecta; order Blattodea; family Ectobiidae; genus Ectobius; species Ectobius pallidus. The sequence goes on from CAXKWD010000001.1 coordinate 28,634,372, forward strand.
TGGTTCCTTTTCCCACAGACTGTCAAATTTTGAATTTTCTATAAAAAAGCCTGGAACTGATTACACAGACCAACAGCCATTTTGGTGCCTTAGAATTTATACCTATTCCTGGGTATATTTAGGTCGCTGATGCTAAATGTGCCATTAGTTTTGCTCTATCAGTTTGTGAGATACGGTATTACCATTATGCATATCATCCCATTTTACGTTTGATATAAATAAAAAACAGTGCCTATTTTTAGCTTCTAAATCATGTGAAGAAGAAAGCAACACAATAACATTACATTAATAATACAATAACAATATAACATGTGGTCTTTCAAAAAACTGATATCACATATTGAACGGTCATTTATGACTTATGAGCTGTCAATTTGAGGGCCAAAAAATAATCCAGCTTTTAGTTTTTCTGTACTTCGTACAGTTTTCGTCCTACGTGTCCAAAGTATGGTCAAGAACCTTCACTAGCTATATTATCAAGCAAGATTTTTGTTTCGCTAGACTAAGAGTTCACAATAAAATACCAACTCGACAAAAGTAGAGCTGGTAGAGAAAAACTGTTTACATATTTGGAATAAGCATGCTAAGTATAGCCAAAATCCGGTAAAACATCTAAGACACCAAACAAAAAGTTATTTTTTGTTGGACTGTGTTATTCCCTACTATTTGATGTGACTAGTAATGCATCAGATCTGTTCTTTCTTAGCCTCACTTTGTGGAAGTGACACCACGTATATAGGAGAACCCTGAGATAAAAACCCCTGTGTTAACCCATTCATTTTGTTTGGGTCAACTAGACTGGATGCTACTTTCTTGCGATATAAAATTATCACTACTATTAAAATACAGATGATAAATACAGATGACATAGAAAGTACAATGATTGCCGTCTGGTATGGGGTCATTAGTGACACTGTTGACTGTGACACGATCTCTCTGTGTTCAAGAGCTATAACCCTTTCCGATATGTCATTGCTATTAATTGCATCTTCAGGTAAGCGGTGCGTGAAGCGAGAACTGGTTATATCCGCTGTGAGGCCATTTATTCCCAACCTCATTTCTTGATTTCTCACCTGAAAACAAAAATTTACAGTCATTAAATGACAATCTTCTTTTGATCTGAGTTAATGTATCTTTTTGTGGAAACTATCAGCAGTACAGAAATAAAATTTGACAGCTTATTCCTGTTATAGCGCATTCTGAAACCACGTTAACCATCCTTTAAGGATTAAGTCATTGTCTGATCCTTAATGCAGTGGAACGAGAAGCTGCACTATTAGGGAAACAGTTTGTCTCACACTCTATGTGGAGTTAAAGCTTAAGTGTCAAAAATTAAGGAATGTTTCCTGGTTGGTTCTACACGAAATGCTGTTGGGTGTAAAGCAAGTTCAGTGCCTACGAAACAAGTTGAAGACCCAAAATATACAATCTTATTGTCCCCGACTCCATCCGGTTGAAGATATTTAAGGCAGTCTGCCAACCAGTCTTTGCTGTTAGTGGTTAACGTGGTTTTAGAATGCACTATAACATGGTGGGATTTGAAAATATGAATTGACCCATCAAGCCAGACATTTAAATCCCAAGGAGCTTGCCCTGCACTGCTACAAACAGCTTTATAATTAAATGTTGTGAATTATTGAGTTTTTAAAATCAATTGTTACTTTAAAAGTCACAAAACTTTCAATAAATATAGCATGCAGCAAAACAAACGACACTGGAATGTTATTTATTTGCTTTCATACAACATTTGTACAAAATGCATACTATCGTACATCACACATTGTTTATAATATTTCTGAATGTGCTGATGAACAAAGAGCAGGGATCCAAAAAATTATGTTATCTTTTCCCATAATTTGAGAATACTGTAGGTAGGTGATCTGTTTTGAAAACTGATACTTTAACATATCCCATATGTAGGCATCTGGGGTCATGAGATCCAAGGAGCAGGAAGGGTATGGGAATGGAGTTCCATGAAAAATTGGGCCATCTCCGAAGTATCATTGCAGTGACTCCCCTGCTGTGCAGGCTGTTAGCTCCATCTTGCTGCATCCATTGTCGTAGGAAGGGTAAGTTTCTGACAAAAGTGGTGCAAATCCCACAAGACTGGGGTTGTAATGAGGTTTCCGTAGCAAATCTGGTTTACTGTTTTGGATTGTGTGCAGCATCTTTGACAATCAGGGCCCAATATTCCATGACTCGACATGGTGCAAGCTATTGTAATCTATGCTCTGTGTAGTGGTTCCTGTATAATGATATCAGGCTTTTCAAATCCTAAAAATCGAGTTGTTTGTCGATTGAAGTAGCCATCAAGATGAATATGGCTTTCATCTGAAAACCATATGATGCTGAAGAAATCCGGATCCTGATACATTGTGGACAACACTTGGCTGCAATATGCCTAATGTAATCAGTCTTGCTCATCTCTTTCTGGTAGATGCTGAGCAACATGAATGTGATGTGTGAATTCATCCAGCTCTTTAATCATGTGCTGAACAGACCTATCGCTCAAAACAAGTTTCAGCGATGTTTGTTGTATACTATGCTTTGGGGACTGTAACACCTGTTGGAGAAGTAGTACACGGTTCTTGTTTGTGGTGATTGCTCTTGGGTGCTGTGTTGTCCTCTTTCAGTGGCACAAGACTAATCCCGTCTGACAGAATTTCTGAACGGCAGCTAACACTTTTCTGTAATTTGGTGGCTCCTTATTAAATAGCTCCTCGTACTGTTCTTTAACATGAAATAAACTTGGGCCATTCTGACATTCTACTCCATATGACCGGAAATAATGTTCTACAATAAACACCTTCTCTTCTTAATAAACTTAATTTTTCCGATAAGGGTTATAATATTAAAATCTTGATAAAAATTCCACCTTAACCCTTAACATAAAACTTATTGGGTCCAGACTGGTAGAAAGTTCAAAGAGAGATTTAATGAACATGTTAATGATTTTAGATACAACAGAACACGCTCAGCATTTGCAAAACACCTTCTCAATATTGGACATAGATTAAATAACATAGATAACACCCTGAAAATTCTACACACTTATATAAAAAAGGCAATAGACTTAATGCATTGGAGAACTATCAAATATACAAAAGTAAGAACAATATCTTTAATGAGAACACAGTTGACCACAATCATTTATTTGAACTCACTACAGCTGTGACCTAATCCACCTAGTAAACAAACACATAAACCATTATTGTCTAGGCTGTCCGGGTAGCGCCGCGTCGAGTGAAGAGATGCCAACGTTTCTACAGCCATGTTGCTGTCTTCTTCAGGGCCAAAAAGTCACTGAAGACAGCAACATGGCTGTAGAAACGTTGGCATCTCTTCACTCGACGCGGCGCTACCCGGACAGCCTAGACAATGATGACTCCGGCCGCGGAAGCCTACAGACTTACATAAACCATTATTATCAGTGCATCGGAGGAGTGTGGTGTTGTCTACTACTCAAGACGGAACTGAGGATGTGCATCGTATGTGCCGAAATGCATATTCTTTTAAGTAAATGACACATCTGGAGGTCCACGCAGAAGAAACCAACTTTCATCTTCATGACCTTTAACTTATATTATGACAAGAATACTTTAATGTGTTTTATATATTTGTGTTTTAACTTATGAAAGGTGATGTTGTGACTGGACCCAGATAAGTTTTATGTTAAGGGTAAAGGTGGAATTTTTATCAACAGTTTTAACCTTCTCCTCTGTTGTGAGAACCGTAATTGGAGAAATAAACACATCACTGAATACAAAATATGTCAAATTATTATATACAATAAATAAACACTTCCTTGCTAGGGAATCATGGACAGCAGGTGAGTGATAACTTCAGTGCAATTTGTTTTGCCTCATACTGTAGTTCAGTATGTTCTTGTATGCCATTAATTTGTATAGTATCCTGTTTTCTTTTATTCTTTTGTCATGTTGCACACCTTTTCTAAGGGTGTATTTTTACTATGAAGTGTGTCTAAAAGGTGAGGCAATTAGGGGAGGAGTTACAGTTGTAAACCTTCTATGCAAAACAGCCATTCCACGGAAAGTGAGCCTAAAGTGTCCAGACCGTAACAACCTTTTAATATTAATTTAAAATATATCCCATCACTGAAAAATTATGAAATTAATTTTGAGAATTAGTTCTTCAGTAGACTAGTATTGAAAATTAATTTCATAATTTTTCAATGCTGACATATATTTTAAATTAATATTAAAAGGTTGTTACGGTCTGGATACTTCAGGCTCACTTTCTGTGGAATGGCTGAAAAGTTAACTGCTCTTCCATATCTATAGAAAAGAAAAGCTTTAGTCAGGAAACAACTGGTTTGTGAAGACTGAGAATTCCTTCCCCTCCTAGCCCCTCAAAATTACAATTATCAGAATGAAAAATATTTCCTATCAAGGACTGACAAGGGAACTGTACGAGGTGTCATGTCGAAACCTACCTTCAAATTTTGCATATTGATAGCTCTTCATTACAGATAGACACATGCAACAAATTGGCTGCTCATATTAACTGTAAGGGGGTGAAAACGTGTTTGTATTGCCCCATAAAGGATCAACGATGAACACTAGTACAGTTCGCTTGAGTAGCCTGAATGCTGGAGAACATCAGCGACAGTTGGTGCCGAGTTGCAAGGCATAGGAAGAAGCTATGTCAATATTCACTGAATGTGATAGTTCATGTGATAGTGATGCCATGCCCACATTTTGAAACTACTGTATTTAATCTGCATAGACATTGAGGGGTTGGTTATGATTGTTAGAGTGTGTGTAGGTGTTATAGATTCAGAAGTGTGATCACTCAATTTACGTGATTAAAACAAAGATTTTATGCCTTGCACAACACTAACACTTCAACATTTCTTGATCAGACAAAACTCTTCAGGTATTAAGAACTTGGACTAATATATTATGTGTTGCACTCGTCATTATGGGCTAAAGTGAAATAGTAATAATAATATTAATTGAACAAATTTAAACAACACACAGGATTCATTTTACTACTGTAATCCTAAACACTCAAACATGTACTAATTACTTCACAAGATATACTGGAATACAACTGTATGTAACAGAGAAGGGTATTAATCATTATTATGTTATTCATCCCTTAGTGATAAGGAAAGGGAAAGATAAAACAAATTAAGGTCTATGGGAACAGTGACACCTGTCAACTCATGGTATGTAGTGGAAGCTCCAGAATCCCCTCTCACCAACAGATGCGTGAGACTACTCAATATTTTACCCACTTAAAGTTTATATGAGCAGCTAATTTTTCGCATGTGTCTCTCTGCAATGAAGACCTACCAACATGCAAAATTTGAGGGTAGGTTTCAACGTGACACCTCGTACGGTTCCCTTGTGAGTATTAAGCTTCATCCTTGTGGAAATACTTTAAAATTGTTAAACACGTGACCAAGAAATTTGAGTTAAGATACTGCTTTGCTCATTGCATTGCTGGAGTGTATAACTGGTATAGAAATGGAACAACGCACTGAATGTTTAGCACACGAAACCAGCTCTAAGGGTTAAACTGAAGTTATGACTTAAAATAAGAAAATTTGCAATTTAATGCAATTTCCTAACATTTTGGGATTACTCCTGACAATTTTTTAGAAATCTAAGAATTTTAAGTTCAATTTTCATAAATATTTTCTGTTTTATTAATCTAAAAATTTAACAGTTTTAGAAGACTTAAAGAATTTTTCATTCAGCTGATGTCCCATGATCCAAATCGTGTGACATGGAAGACGGTCATGGACACAATTTCATACTATATTTTTTTGCAATTGTATTGCATGCAACAAAATAGAAACATTTCTAATTTTCTATCCAAAAATATCAACCAATGAGTGTGATTCTATCCCTGCATGACCTGAACAAAGTAGAAACATGACAGTTTCTTCCATACAGCTGATTCTCTCCACTACAAGTGCTCGCTCGATCAGCGAACATAACCAAAAAGATAACATGAAATATTACTCAAGAAGATTAACAGATGCTAGGCCAGACTTTGAATTTACAATATTAGGCCTACTAACAATAACCATTATTACAACCAGCATAAACTCTGAACTGCTGTAGAAATTATGAAAAAGATTTAGTGAAAAATAATACCAGTGTCAAGTGCACGCATGTTGACCACAATGTCAATTATCGTAGGAGCTGTCTATTTTCGTTTTGGGAGAACAGCTGACCAAAATTACCAAAATGCACTCTCGTGTGCATTGCCAGAAATAATTTTATAGAAGTGCTACTTGATAGGTCCACAACTTTTTGAACTAAAAAATTGGACCATGGGATACTGGCTTTAAATTTCCAGATCTTTTGGTTTAAAAAATCTAACAATAAGTTATGAAATCAATTTTCAGAATTTGGGATATGAAATGTTATAATGTAAGATATATGGAATGTGATATTTTGTGTGTTGTTTTAATGTGTGATTTGGGCTATATTACAAAGTGGAACATGGGATAAGAAAAATGGAATGTATTGTATTAAAATTACTTACTAGTTCTTCAAGATGGAAAGTGACATCCACTTTGTTCTTGCCTATAACTTCAAATGTAACGTATGTAATTCCGTGTGATGATTTCACTTCAACCATGTTATTTCTCAGCTTCGCACTCAGCTTGGTCAATACCTGTTTTACTTCTTTAATTATGTCTTCTTTTGTGATTTCTGTGTGTGGCCCCTGGAATCCTAGTTGCACTTCTACAGCTTCCACAGGAGTTGGTACTGAAAACATAAAATACCTCATTTATGCTGAGAAAAAGAAATTTCAATGAAATGTGTTTTTAAACGTAATGGCAATTAGTTCATGGTCTGATATGATGGTAAAAACAATAAGAATATAATAATAATAATAATAATAATAATAATAATAATAATAATAATAATATTAATAATAATAACAACAACAAAAAATAATATCAATGAACAACTGAAAACACAATACTCATTAATAAGTAACTAATACTATTTAATCATCATCATCATCGTCTTCAAGGATTGGATCTATTAGCCCGTTCCGTCTCACAATTGTTCACGCCATCTTTTTTGAGGTCGGCCTACATTTCTTCTTCCTCCTGGTGTATAATACAAAGCAGCTTTTACTATTCTGGTATTTGGCATTCGAAGGATGTGTTCTCTCCAATTCATTCTGTATTTTTCTATTAATGTAATAACTGGTTCTGTGTTCAATTCCTGTCTAATATCAATACTTCTGTGATCCAATAAAGTATTTCCTACTACATAGCGAAGAAATCTCATTTCTGATGCTTCAATGCGTCAAACTATTTAATCATTATATAATATATAATAATAATAATAATAATAATAATAATAATAATAAGCATAATAAATCATAATAATAATAATAATAATAAACAGCTTTATTTTATCTGAGGCCTTCTCTTGAACTCAAGGAGATTCAGAAACACAGTAGAATTCCAATTATCCAAACTCAAAACTATCTGGATCGCTTTGAGACCGTATTCAAGTGATTTTTGCAGCAGCAAGCATGCCAATTATTTTTGAAAAAGCAAAGCTTTTAATTAACAAAATCGACAGTTTGTCAGCGAAACTGACTCTGACCGATACAAACAATGGTCGGGCTGAACTTAACCCATGCAAGTCTGAATAAGCTTCCAACATTCCTGTCAGCTAAACAACTGTAGTTGCTAAGTTAGGTAATACTTTCTTGGTTTTCTACATGCTGGTAGGAGAAATTCATCATACAGGTAAATAAAAGGTGGATAAAGTATTAAAAATCGTTTTAGCGTCTTAACACATTTATTATTTTTATTATTGTTATTGTTATTATTGATTTTTTTGAGGTTTTCTCGAAAATGTTTGAAAATTTTTCCCATGCCGGACTAGTACCTTTGTTCATTGATAATTCAAACTCTCCACATTTTAGTTTCTCCTCGGCTTCCTTCAGGGTAAAATTCTCCATTCTCATTTTACTTGCACTCTAAACACATCTGAAGTTCCTCAACTATGTAACTGCACGACTTACCAGTGCACTGATATACCCAGTTTCATATTCTTTTCGCCAGGCCTAGCAGTTTCCTTAGGCCCCATGAAACCCACCAGGTTATGAATAGCTTGTGACTCATAGCGACAGTATCGTAGCAATCTGGCTTGCTCTCTTGTCAAGCAAGCTAAAAGCTGTGGCTGGTTGCAGAATTTCAAAGGGGCAAGCAAGCTAAAATCAGAATATGTACACCGCTGACCATTACCAGGTCATCAGCATGGGCACGGCGAACTCAAAGTCATCTACAAGATTTTTTATGTCTAGAACCTCGGAAAAGAAGGCAGCAGAATTTGTTAGGGTCATTAGATTTTGTTGCAAAGAAAATTCTTCTGTTTCTACCAGGTCTTTATTAAGCTGTTGTATCTAATTAGTCAAAGAATGTATATTTGTATAGAGATATTATAATAGGGGTTGAAACATTCTTCCAATATAAGTGTTTTATCATAGGTAATCCCGCGCAGTCGCGAATCTATCTGATGGAACTCGTCAACTCGAGTTGGATTTGTTAAGACTATTCCATGAATAAAATGTAACGGATTATATAAATAATAATTACTTTCGTGCTTTGTTGTATAAAAACAAAACTAACAGTTGTGAGATCACGGCATACTGTGAATCAACCACCCATGAATCGATTTGAGCTACCCTGGTATAATCAGTGCTACCAACGGCGCATATAAGACATAGTTAACTTCATTCAGGTAAGCTAAGCAGAACAGAATAAAAGCACACAAACTGGCTTGCACCGAATCGAAATTGTGTTCTTAATCAATGTACATTTCTATTATTTCAATTTCCAAACATGTTATGTTGTATACAATAATCTGTTTTGTGCCGCTTAGTGGCAGCAATCACTGCACACTGATACTTACCTTCCCAGTAACGACCAGACGATTTTACCCAGATAAAGACCTCACGATTCCTACAAGAATATTGTAAGATAAACGGCTGTGATAGGTCTATATCCGAGGAATTGCTAAACGTTATTGGTCAATATCAAACACACGGCATATGAGTGGGATAGTCAACGTAATTTTATTAAATATATATTACACTGATTCACTGTGAAAAGTTCCATCAGTTAAACAACTACTTATTTGTTGAAATAAGTTAAATTTAATAAGTCAAGGACCCCCTGACTTATTTCAGTTTTAGCTAAAAACATGGATAGCAGTTTAGAAGATCTGACTGAGGAAATGAAACCAAGGCAAATCACAATCCAAAGCCTTATATCGTCGCTTAAGAAACAATACCGCGTAACTAACAAAACACAAATTTTACAGGAGAAGCAAAAGACTGTTTATTTTTGCTATTAGGCGTCGTACAATGTTTACATTTTCAGGATAATAAACAAGGTCATGACACAAAATTTTATCTTGACCGATATTTCATCATAAGCGTGCTATTTCAGTGATGCCAACAGTATAAAAATGTCATTTTCACCAAAAGTGTCAGTTACGCGGTATTGTTTCTTAAGCGACGATATGTGAAAAGTAATGAATCATATTAATTCTACAGTGAAAATTAACTTAGAAAGAGGTTTCATTTAAACAATAACAATATTGGAAATATTGCTCCAGAAAGTGGAACCAGGTCTTGTTAAACTGAACCAATGAGGTTTTTAAGTTCATTCAGTATTGCAACCTCCAGTTTGTCAGAGATTTTCTGCTACAGCAAGCTTCCAGATTATGTGTAACATAACTGAGATTTGCAATTTCATTGGGGTTAGGTTCTTAACAGAAGGGCACAGAAATTGTTGAAAGCAAACACTGTATTTTCATTAACAACTCCCCCTTAAGAACAACTGAGCTGCAATAAAAATTAATAAACAACAGGAAAGCCTTAGTAGAATAAAAGTACTCACAGCAAAGCTTGGCACCTCTCTTGAAGGTAGTGGTGTTGGGAAGCTGATTCCCCGCCTCATCTACACACCAGCACTCAGAGAATTTGCGTGGATAGCACTGAGTAGGTAAGAATTTGCCGTCTCCATCACAGCTCACTGCATACATACGCTCTTGCAGAGCTTGGCATCTTGTCTTGTACTGTATTTTCTCAGCCCCATTTGCGACTTCCTTTAGAAGTTCTTCAATAGCTAGAATATTAACATCAAACTAAGATGTGCTTCAAAATATATTTTCCAAGTACATCTAAATCAAAATGGACATCGAAAATTGAGAAGCTTATTTCCAAAACATGCTGTTTCCATCTGTTGTAACTTTACAGCGGGTGTCTTTCTGTGGACATACATTTACAAAATTTTGGGATTTATAGAACATGCATCATGTAACTAAAATGCTTTAATAGTCAAATTTACATTTGCTTGCTTAACACAATATTTTAAAATTCAAAGTATGACATAGCATGTTTTGGAAATAAAATTCTCCTTCGGATTAAAAAAAATAAATGTATTCATTTTAGCTTATTTTGGAACAAATTCATGTTATAGTTATTAATTTACAATTAATTAACTAATGAAAACTAATTATTACATAACGAAAACTGGTCATAAATTACAAAATTAATATAAGTGTTTTAATACTATTAATCCGACTCAAAACTTCTAAAATACCGGTATTTAAAAACAGAAGAAACACTACATTAGTTAAAAGAAACGTTCAACTTAAAAATTCTCAACATTCCTTCCACCCTCAATTAGTAACAATAATTTCAGTCACTTTGAAGTCACAAATAAGTCTGCGAAATATCAGAATATCTATCCCACACAATTCCGTAGTCTATAAATTAAGGGGAGAATTTTGGATTGGGTACTACTCTACGACCACTACGGGTTCTGTACTCTCGGGTAATGTTTCAGATGAAGAGACCCTGGAAAGTAAAAGGTTTTCACAGGTATCTATCTCCAGAGGGTCTAGTCGGTCAACAGGTCTTACCAGCATTCCGTCTTTCAGCTTTAATTTAGTTAGATATATAAGCATTCATGAACCACAGAATTATTGTCTCTGTTGGACATTACATGAGAAATTTATAAGAGAAAAATTCCTCCAACACTGGGACTTGAACCCAGAACCTTTGGCTATTCGCGCCAATGCTCTACCAACTGAGCTAAGCTGGAGTTCAATTCGCAGCGCCAGATGGAACATCTCTCCTATGACAGATTGACCTAATGGTCTACCTCACGGACAGACAAGTTATGTCATATGCAGTACTGTGAGGCACACTATTTACCGTATTTTACGGACTATAAGACGCTCCGGACCATAAGACGCACCTTGATTTTAAGATGGAAATTTAAAGGAAAAACGAAAAGTTTTAGAAGGAATAATATACTTCGTGCATAAACTTCATACTTCATTGCATAACTTTGTACAATGGAATCAGTGTAAATTGAATCACTTCTAACTTAAAGCCTGGGTTGTATGAAAATCTCTTCTGTACAGGTGACATCGGGTAAATTTTAACAACTGACCTGATTTCTCATGAAAAACTGAAAATACTTTTACACTCAATTCAGCATATAGTAAGTGTAATGGTACAAGGCTGTTTAGAGGTCATTGCCTTCATTTAAACCACCAAGTGGAGACAACTCCTTTCGTATAAAACAACTCAACATTCTTTTCTTTTCGCATTGTATACCTGGCTTCCAGCTACCCTCATTTTACGACTGTGGCAAGTGCACTTATGTGCAGTCTGTGTGACAATTTGTAACTATCTTGTTTATTACTATGGTATTCCGGCAATATTTACCTTAATTTATATTTTTTTGGTGTACTTCGAACCATTAGACGTATCCAACTTTCAAGGCTCTGTTTTCAAGGTAAAAAAGTGCGTCTTATGGTCCGTAAAATACGGTAGTGATTTTAGTGACCGGGCTCCCACTGTTATTGTACAGTTAACATTCAAGATATAAGCATTCATAAACCACAGAATTATTGTCTCTGTTGGACATTACATGAGAATATTATAGGAGAAACATTCCTCCGACACTGGGACTTGAAACCCAGGACATTTGGCTATTCGCGCCAATGCTCTACCAACTGAGCTAAGCCGGAGTTCAATTCGCAGCGCCAGATGGAACCTCTCTCCTATGATCTTCGCATGTAATGTCCAACAGAGACAATAATTCTGTGGTTCATGAATGCTTATGTATTTATCTTGAATGTTAACTGTACAATAACAGTGGGAGCCCGGTCACTAAAATCACTAATTAGTGTGCCTCACAGTACTGCATATGACATAACTTGTCTGTCCGTGAGGTAGACCATTAGGGCAATCAGAGAGGTTCCATCTGGCGCTGCGAATTGAACTCCGGCTTAGCTCAGTTTGTAGAGCTTTGGCGCGAATAGCCAAAGGTCCTGGGTTTAAGTCCCAGTGTCAGAGGAATTTTTCTCCTATAATATTCTCATTTAATTTGGTTATCTGAGATACATCGTTCCTGCCAGGAAAGAGTGACACTATTCTTGCCAGAGGCCACTCCATTCTCTTCTGTTGCTCATAGCCAACCAGAACCACATCACCTTCCTTCAGGTTGTTGGATCAGCTGAGACAGTTATTACTTCCTAAAGCGTTTTTCAGTTCTTTCATCAGGTAATGACGATAATGCAAGCATGCTTGGAACTTTCCCTTCTTGAGATTATCAATATCTTGCACAGAAGCTTCTCCAACATCGTGAAGTAACATTGATGGCATCAGAGAATTTAAATCTTCAGGATCCTCTGATATATACATCAGTGTGCATCCATTTATTATAGCCTCTACATCGCAGTGCGATAGGTTAGGACAGATTTTCCCAGCATTTACCTCAACAAATCCTTTACGGAGAGGTCTGGACATTCCCACCATCCTCCCCACCTTGCAGCAGGAGAACTGAACTTCCACTCTATTTCTTGAAACCTAGAAGATCTGATAAAGATCTTGAAGGGCTATGCTTTTCAACTCGTTGGAAGCTCCAACAAAATGAGTACCATTGTCAGAATAAATAATGGATGGAAGGCCCCATCTAGCAATAAATCTTCTTAATGAAAGAATGAATGATGTGACAAAACTAGTTCCAAAAGGATTGCTTGGAAAACTGCATACGTTACAATCCACACCTTGGACTTCTCTTTAAAAATCAATGGTCCAGCCATGACAAAGTGAACCACTTCAAAAAGATTGGCATTCTTAGGTAGAGGGGTAGACTCTGTTTCAGCATTCTTCACTTTAGCGTGTACAATGCAGACATCTTGCTATCACTTTCTTGATAGTACTTCTACTCTGTAGTATCCAATACTTTTTCCTCAAATAAATTATTAAAATCTGCACACCAGCATGACAGTTGAGTCAATGTTGTTCCACTGTTCACTCGGGTGAAACCTTCCTCATCCCTGATAACATTTATCCCATTACCGCCATCACCTTCAGATGGGAATGAATCCGATTGAATGTCTTCGATGACAATCCCCTCTGCTCCCTTGATTTCTGAAAATGTAGAGGACCTGCATGGGAGTTAGTCTTCCTGACATTATTACAGAATCTGAGAATCCATGCCACAACCCTCACTTGTTGAGAAAAACAAAAATGTCTTGTAATTTCTAGACTCAGCATTGCTACAGTGTAATCTAACTTTTCCTTCCTTTCTGATAGGATCATGGTTTCATCCTCATAGTTTTCCAGCCACTCTTCTTCTGGTTAACCATTTTGGACCCTTCCACCATTCAGAGTCCTTCAGCTGAGTCGGATAACATCCTCTTGATATGATATTATGCATTATAGCTGGATTATGCATTCCTGGAATAATTATGTTTCCATTATTCTATATGTATTGAACTTCTGATTTCTCCAGAAATATTCTCTCCCATATTCAAATATCTAGAGTTGCTTAACTGTTGGTGCTAGTCTACTTCCAATTAAGCAGCCTAATAATTCCAGCCTGCCACGCAGCACGATATGTATAATATACATATATTTTAGAGCTACATATATATCTTACGTTTGGTCAAATTCAAAACGTAAATTATACGTATATTTTATATCCAATACTCTTGTGGTTAGCATCGCTGACTACAGATCCGTCGGCCCGGGTTCGATTCCCGGTACCTCCTCGGATTTTTCTGAGGTAGGGAGGTCTGGTAGGGGTGCACTCAGCCTCGTGTTTCAAATTGAGGAGCTACTTGATAGAGAAGTAGCGGCCCCGGTCAAGAAAACCACCATTAACGACCATGGGTGTCGGCATGCTGACCACATGCCCCCCAATCCTGCTATCTGCCTACGGGAGATGACGCAGCGGTCGGGTGGTAGGCCAAGTCCCTCCAGGGATGTAGCGCCACGGAGTTTATATCCAATATATACATGTATAAAAACTGTTGTAATTTATTCCTGCTTTATATTCATAGTATATCAAAATTAAAGTTACTGTTACATAAATAGGACGAAATATAAAACAAAATAGAATTAATTGTTCATTTGCTAATATCAAAATAATGTACAAAAAATTGGCAACTATACGTAAATTATACGTCTAGAATTGGACATTGTAAACACCGGTTTATTGTGGTTTATTCTAGTAAATCGATTTGGTTAAATTAAGTGAACGCAATAAATTTACCCACGCTAATCAGTAATTAATAAAAAAATGGTTTAAAATGATTACATCCGTACATTCAGTAGGACTATTTTTCTGACTTGCACTGCGTCAGAAGTCGGAAGAACACTACCGGTAAACGCGGGTGACGCTGACGGTGACGGTGTTGATATGTGTTCTGTGGTGTTAATTTCCAGTGCAGAAGAATAATTATACATTGTGTTTATTGTTTGAAACCCAGCGCAGAAAAATAAATATAATTTGGAAAGGAGGTAAGTGCTTTTTAATATTTGTGTAGACATAATAACGCAAGTGCACCGCTTAGGCAATCAGGCGCGAATAGGGCCTAGTTGTTTTCCACCTTTTCTTTAAGATAATATTTTATTTATATCAAGCAAGTATCATAAAAAAAGGAACGCATGCACTAGGAAAGCCAAGGCTGGAGGAGTAAATTTGGCTGTGGATATAGGGTTTTCTTTAGTATATTAAAATGTTCTATCAATTTTGGTACCTAACCTAAAACTTTAACCTATAATTCTTAGTAATTAACTTTGCCTTCATTCAGGGGAAAAAAAAACATCGTTGGCAGCACATTCATAAGTGGCAAAAACCGTTTTAGCGATAGTTTTCATCGCAAACACCGACGGTTGACCAGTTTCTTTCTTTTAGGCTATGTAACGATTTGGCAAAACGGTAGAATCAGGCACGCCCGAGTTTTCCTTCCACTGAATAATAAAAGACCCTCTCACCAAACATAATTTGTCACAACTATAAATAACAAAATAATATTTCATAATAAAAAAAATACCCTTGCACCAAAAATCATATTTCACAATTATAGGAGTGGGAGTGAAAACTCGGGCGTGCCCGATTCTACCGTTTTCATTCCACATAACTCCCTCTCACAGTTTGCGCTAGTATATTATGCTTAATATGTGCACTGACATAGCAGTGCAAAACCATTAATATACGTTATGGTACTGTACTGTACTGTACAGTATCTAAATTTGTAGATTTGATTATCCCAATCATAGGCTACCGAGAATGAGCAATTTTGATATTTACAGGAAGGTTAAGTTAGGGCTGTGATTTTCTGCAGTAGGCTATAGTAAAAAAAAAAAAAAATACACACACACATGTTATGATAGGCCTATGTGATATTGTCTTTAAGTTCTTCTAACAGTATGTGAATATTATTTATGGGGAAACTTGAAAAATAAAGTGTATAGGTCAATTTCCCATACATAAGAAGAACTTAAAGACAATATCACAAAAGAAATTAACTCTATCTCAGAAGCTGAGCTTATGCGCGTGAAAGAAAATTCCCTAAAAAGGAGCCAGTATTGTGTGGATGCAAGAGGAGAACTTTTCCTACATCTCTTGTGATGAGGTACGTGGTTATTTTCATTGTAATTTTAACTGTAAATGTGAGAACCTGAATCATTACACCGACCGCGGCATTGTTTGCGTAGATATTTCACCCGATCGCTTGGGAGTTGGAGCTGTGCCAGCCACGACGCAGAAACCCACGTCATTGGCCAACTCTTGCATGAGACTCACTGTAGTATGTAAAGACAGGGTACTGGTAGGATTTTTAGATTTTTGAACGAGTCCCTAGGGCCTACACACTTCACTATTATCATGTATGATCATTTCAATAGGTCTTCCCATCATCATCAGCTGATGTGTTTGTTTTAAATTCAGTTCAGTTCTTTTATTCACCATGTAAAAAATTTGCCAATAAGTTAGGTAAATATTGCTTCTGCTATACTTTTACACTTTTGGAAACCGAACTGTTCTTTGGAAAGGATATTGTTTTTTACTATGAATGATAAGAGCCTTTTATACATTGCTTTTTCTAAGTTTTTGAGAAAACTGGTAATAGTGAGAAGTCACCTTTTTTAAATACAGGGCAAACTTTTGCTGTTTTGAATATTTATTTGTATTTTCTTTAAGCTTTTTGTAATGTGTTAAGAATAAAATATTGTAATACATATTGTTATGGTGCTATTATTTAATTTCTTACCTACAATCTGTATTAAATGCAATGTTGGGGTCTTTTTTGTCAATTATTCACAGCTAGCTTGTTTATAGTTTTTCTAGAAAAGCTACAGCTTCAAAATGCAAAAAACAATATGGGAGATGCAATTTTAGAAACATTGTTTACAAAAATTATACAGGGACATTCTTTCTCAGCACGTCGTGTAACTGGCTGTCGCATGCACTGCACCTCATGCTGCAACGGCCAATGCATGGATCCTTCATGTCCCCTGCATTAACCCGAGTCTCAGAATTTGTACTTGCTATGCTCATATAGAAGATGCTGTAATTGTTCCAAATTTGCTGCCACATACAGTACTATAGCAGTGTTTATGTGGCTGGCAGAGTGGAGTGTGTTTGTTACTGTTATGTTATGACTATGAGGCTCTCAGTGCAGGGTTTCTTTGTGTTCTGTGAAGTCCAGTCCGTAACTCTGTGATATTTCAGTGTAATATATAATTGTATACTGTGTTGTGTAATAATCCTTTGCGGGGAGACAGCATATATACACATCACTTACATGAGGACAAATAAGTCATGTGCTAGAACAAAAAAATTTCATCAGAAGTTTCCAGACAGGCCTATTCCGACCGCAGTACCATAATATGTCTTGCAAACACATTTAAGGATACAGGCTCTATGAAGGATCCATGTATCTGCCATTGTAGCATGAGGTGCTGTGCATGCGGCTGCACATTGCGCAAGGCGCTGAGAAAGAATGTCCCTGTATATCAAATATACATTTGGTGGATCTCTCATGTATGGATAGTATACGTAAAATATATGTAAGCAGTGTACATTTATGAACCAAAGGTCCTATATATATATATATATATATATATATTATATATAAAATATACGTTTGATATATCATCTTTAGATATTTTTTACGTATAGATATTGTACATCAATGTGACTGTACGTATGATTTATATATATTAATGTCTGCACAGACATGAAATTGACGTAAACTATACATAAAAAAGTGGGACATTTGAGTGTACATTATACGTAGATTTTATGTTACCCATATGTGTGATGTACGTTACCTAGATCTAGGGAAAACGTAAGTTTTACATATATTTTACATATGTGTGCTGACTGGGTGGGAATAATGATGGACTTGAGAGGGGCAAGAGCAGTTGTACTGAAACTCCCAGATTACTTCCAATTCTCAAGAAGACAACAGCAGCATAAGCATTTTGGCTAGCATCTACAAATGTATGAAGTGTCCATTGGCTCATTTCCTGCACACCTTCTGTGATTAGGTGAGGAATTTCCACTTCTCTTAAGTAGTTTATTTCCACATAATGCTTCCAAATTCATTAGCAAAGCTTTTAGTTAAAGCTTAAACTTCTTGGTTTCATTTTCTATGCTCCATGCCTTCTGCAACAACAGTTTAAATGGGAGAAGCGCTGGAGTAAGAAACCCAATGATATCAAAAATTTTCTGTATTAAGGAAAGTAGGATTCTATGTGTCAATACCTCAGGGAGAGCTGAAAATTCAGTAAGTTACTAAATTCAACACAACTTTCTGTTCCACTGTAGTCAAAGAATCTTTGTGTTTGTTTCTCTTCTCAATTTCACTGTCCTCCTTTGGTGAGATTCCTTCTGTCAAACATTCCCAGTTTCAAAATTCCATTTTGCATCATTCAGAATTTTAACTCTCAGTTCAGAATGTATGAAATTCTTCCCTTGAAGCAACTAAGGTCATACAGTTGTCAACATATATTCCTTCAACTTATGTGTTGTTGACTTCAGTATCGGATGCAGAATTTTTTTTTTGGGGGGGGGGGGGGTTGGATTTGAATAGTTAGAAAGAATACTAAAAAAATAAATTAGCTTACATATATAATTAGGTTATAAAACTGGTCACTTAGAGTGCATACAGGGTGTTAATGAATAACACCGAAATATTTTACCTGTATATATAGAGGGGATATAGACAAGCAACTTTTATTAGGAGACTTTTGCTCTGTGGATTCAATTCTTCCTGTTATAACATAAAATCTTCCAAGGATATGAACAAAGGGAAATAAAGGAACAGTGAATATTGTGTAGTGGTCGGGAAAATTGTAAAAAATGATGATCAATATCTTGCAACACTGAGGGAAAAAAAAAAGACAAACGAAACATTTTTGTTAGGTTTGGAATTAGGAATACAAACATAATGCAGTGGCGGGCAATCATGTGATTAGTCAGTAAATATTGCAGATTATGAAAATCTAAATTATGGTATAGCTGTTGATGAATTATTAAGAATCAAGTTTTTATCGATCGCTAAGAAGGCATGAAGTCAATTTAATGAAAATTTTAACCCTATTTCGCTCAATTATTGACATGAGCACCAAATTTTAAGGACTTTAATGCCCTGTAGCATACACATTTTATGTCATAGAGCAAAAATCTCCTAATAAAAGTTGCTTGTCTATGTCCCCTCTATACACAGGTAAAATATTTCGTATTATTCATTAACACCCTGTATATAGCCTTTTTTCAAATTTCGGGGAGGGGGATATATTACTCCAATCCCCCCTCCCTGCGTTCGCCACTGGTTCACTTGTCTTCTTCCTGAATGTTGGTAATATGATACTCTATTACCTAGGATAAATGGACTGTAGATAGCTCTAAAAAAACCACTCTTGAGTGTCATCCTCCCACCATAGAAAACGCAGAAAGTCACAATCGTCTTTTGCAATTTCAATCATTTGGAAGGCCTTTTGAATATCTGAAGTAACTCCACATTCTCCCGAAATCTGAGAAATATCTCTAGAACTAATTGAAAATGATTGGTACCCTTCTCTACGCAGTCATTCAATGAAATACCTTCTGTTTTGCAGAATGCATCTAAAACTGGATGAATGGGAGTTGTCAAGCTTGTAAATTTAATTACTGGCCGATGAGGAACATAATGGCACTGCCTTTCCCCTTCTTCATCCAGTACCAGTTAGTTTTCTGTGAATCCTTCTTTTTCCTAATGTTGAAAATCTGACTATAACTGTTGAGCAGGTTTGTCTTCCTTAGCTTATCAATTGTAGATTGAAGTCTCTTCTTTGCGATAAGCTTGTTGCAACTGATCTCAGGGTGACTTTCTCTCCATGGAAGATTTATGAAGCAACCATCATCATCTCTTTATAAAGTTCTGATAAGATTCTTTTTTACCTCCTCAGTTGTTTTATTTCTACATGGTCACATATAGCAATCGTCTCCAAGTTCCAAAACTCAGCTATGGTTTGCTCATCTTCACAAGTTATTGAGATGGAAAGTTACCCAGACTAGTATTAACATTTGCCCAACATTTCTTCCTATGTTAATTTTATATCTCTTGTGTCTCACACCGGAAGTTTGATTTCCACCAAACAAAACATGAGATACTATTTCTTATGCGCAAGGTTCTAGTCTCAATTCTTCAATCATGCTCTGCAGGAGATAACTTCATTGCGAGCTGCAGTCCAAGAATGCTCTAACTGTTTTCTGTTTACCATTCCCTTGTAATGTAACCATCAGTGTTTGAAGTACAACTTGACACAGGTATGGTTAGCTAAGTCAAATGCACTTCTTTGTGTGGTGAAACCACTGTTCTGTAGTGCTATGATGATAGTTAATGGGATCTTGTGATATCTGCTATTTCTAAGAAATTCACAAAAGGGACAGGAACCCAAGACATGAGAGCAGGGGTTTTAACCTCGCTGTGGCATTATTGTCATGGGTTCTGCCTGGCAGAGCATGCACTGGAGATACAGTGCCCGTCATCTTTATGGCATCTTTCCGCGCAGAAATTGAGAGGCCCTGATGATGTCTAACCCAGCTATTGCCTGGAGTATGATCTTCATAAAGACAAACTCCTGTTTAAATGAAAGTGTTACGGATGTGTAGTAATAGCGGCACAACACTTCTAGTGCCTCTTATAAGCAAACTTAGTACAATAATATCAAATTTTCATAGGTAATACTGTTATTTTGCAAGATTAAACAAACCCATTGCTTTCTACTACCATCTACACAGGCACCAACTTACCCAGTGTCGCTGCATGATCTGCCAAGCAGCAATACTCCCTAGGCTCAGAAATAATAAAATAAAACACTCTATAGTATGTAGTACTGTGTATACAGTACAATTTGAAATGAAATGTAGTTGTTTTATTGCCTTTGTAACCCCTTCAGTGCTACATATCTATATACGAGGCGTGTTTTTTAAGTAAGTACCGTTTTGGAATTTAAAAAAGACGTGCAAAGATATCGCAATAATTTTATTTTTACATGAAAGCCTGTACCTTAATCTTCTTTTCTACATAATTTCCGTGAATATTGAGGCACTTGTCATAACGTGGCACCAGTTTTTGAATACCCTCCTCATAAAATTCTGCCGCCTGACTTGTTAACCACTGTATCACAACTGTTTTGACTTCGTTATCGTCTTGAAGACGCTGACCACCCAGGTGTTTCTTCAAGTGCAGGAACAAATGGTAGTCGCTGGGCGCCAGATCAGGGCTGTATGGAGGATGATCTAGAGTTTCCCATTTAAAAGATTTGATGAGATCTTTGGTCCGATTAGCCACATGTGGACGGGCATTGTCATGCAGCAAAACGATACCCTTACTCAACTTGCCACGTCTTTTGTTCTGGATTGCACGACGCAGATTGTTCAATGTCTTACAATAAGACGCTGCATTGATTGTCTCATTACGAGGCAGAAACTCCACTAGCAATACTCCTTTTTTGTCCCAAAAAACTGTGCACATGATTTTCCGGGCAGAAATTGTTTGCTTAAACTTCACTCTTTTGGGTGATGATGAATGTCGCCATTCTATGGATTGTTGTTTTGATTCTGGTGTGACGTAAGCCACCCATGTTTCGTCACCAGTAACAATTTGGTCTAAAAAATCTTCACCTTCATTGTGGTACCGCTCAAGGAAAGTCAATGCACTGCCACAACGTTGGGTTTTGTGCAAATCCGTCAACATTTTTGGAACCCAACGTGAACACAATTTCCGGTAATACAAGTTCTCGGTCACAATGCGATACAAAACACTACGAGAATATTGAGGAAACCAGTCGCACATTGATGAAATTGTAAAGAGTCTGTTTTCTCTCACCTTTTCTTCCACTTTCTGCACCAAATCTTCATTAAAGACCAAAGGACGCCCACTCCGTTCTTCATCATGCACATTTGTGCGGCCATCTTTAAATGCTCTCACCCATTTCCTTACCATTCCATCACTCATAATGTTTTGTCCGTAAACTTCACAGATCTCACGATGAATATCAATCGGTTTTATGCCTTTAGCACTAAGAAATCGTATAACAGCCCGTACTTCACAATCGGCGGGACTCACGATTGTCGGAGGCATCTTAAACACTCAGTAAACAACGTATACAATGAAGAATCAGACTGTAATGGCGTCAGTGCGTAGACAAGAGATGTAGGTAACCAACGCGCATGC
This sequence comes from Ectobius pallidus, assembly GCA_964059195.1. Taxonomy (NCBI): domain Eukaryota; kingdom Metazoa; phylum Arthropoda; class Insecta; order Blattodea; family Ectobiidae; genus Ectobius; species Ectobius pallidus. Next base: position 28,656,424 of record CAXKWD010000001.1, read on the forward strand.
GCGGAACGCCGACTGTAGCGCTGCGGCGGCGGAATCGCAAAACGGTACTTACTTAAAAAACATGCCTCGTATATAAGCGGCTTTGTCCTGACTGACTGAATGACTGACTGACAGAGAATCAATGTAGAGCCTAAACTATAATAGGTAGAGACTTGAAATTTTTACATTACCTTTGTTTCAAAAGAAAGGATTTTGCAAAAATTTGATTTTTAATGTCAAAAATCAAATGTTTTCAAGGATATGAAATACTTTCCATAAGGAACACACGAGCAATTCAATTGTTGTGGAAAATGTTCCTATTAGCAAGACAGTATTCAATTGTGAAATTAATTCAAGATGTCCATGCTCGGTTGCTATCTTGATTCATTTGTTTACGATTTGCAGAGATTCTTTTTAACGTAGGTGAACAGAAGGGGAGAATGAATGCATGCCTAAATGGGAAAACACTGAATGATTTGGACGAAACTCATTATGCGGGTTTTGTTGGGCTAGGGGACTCTAATCTGAGGTCTCTTTTTTTCCCCAGGTGGCGCACTTTGTCCGTGAAATGTTCATCCAAACCGGGGTTTTTTAATTATCAATTGTTATCATAAAATTGTTTATGCATGATTTGGGTAAGGCTTATGAGTCTATGGTTCATTTTAATCCATTTATTTCATATTTTTAACATTAAAAAATATAATTAACAGGGCCCGGATTCTAATGACATGTCATCTTTTTATTGATGCTGCATAAACATTGCCAACTAGTAGATACATCCTAATCATGGACTCTGGATGATAGAAATGCATTTTTATTAAGTTAATTTTTGTCATTTTATGCAATTTTATATTTTTAGGACATTTATTTCAATTTTACGTCATTATTTTGTCATTTTCATGTCATTTGCTTCCTTATTTAGTCATTTTCATGCATTTACATTGAGTGTATTAATTATTTATTTTTTTGTCATCTAACTAGCATCGTCCCCAGCGGTGCTGTCTTTGAAGTGTTGTTAGTTTAATGCAAGAAGGACACACTAGGTGTTGAAGTGTTGTCATGTCACAGTCGGAAATGAGAATCAAAGAAACGCCAAAATTTTGTATTAAACTACTGTTGTTATTAGATTTACTTGGGACCAGAGTCTTCCACCTGCTTGGATTTGAGAGTGCAAACTATTGTTTACCCTCAATAAACAATAATATAATCCAGCAGACTTTCAGACAATTGGAGGTCATTTACAAGCTTTTTTTTTTTTTCTTCTTCTTCTTCTTTCTTCTATATGGGTCTTCTAAATAAATTACTAGGTTGCTATGATGAAACATTTTTGTAGGATCTACTTTAAGAACAATTTTCTTACTTCCTTTTTACAGTTTTGTACAAATTAGTCCATAACTTTGTGTGTATAATAATAATTTGTTATATATAAAATATCAGTTTTAGGTCAATCTTTATAATTATTAAGTAATTTTTATTAAAATTTAGGGTAATTTTATAGGTCATTTTTCAAACAATATTAGGTCATCAGAATCCGGGCTCTGATAATTAAGAATAAATTTACGTGATTCCTGCAATTTATGTAAAAACGATGTCAGTGTTAACAAATATAATGTTTTAATTATTTTTCTATTAAATAAATGATTTAAACATAACATCTAGCAGTTGGGTCAATAATCGTGGGCGAAGCCACAGGCACCTGCTAGTATCTTATATCCGTATTTAACTGCCACAAAGACATATGCTACCATGCACATTTCATCCGAAAGATGTCTTCCTGCCAAAGACACACTTTTGTTTGTTCCCACAAAGATCGCCTTACCAAAATTTTCATGTATTTAATAGTATGAGCATTCTTACCAGAATCTGGTTCCTCATGCATTCTGCGGCGAGCCTGTCTGGAGTTGCATATGGGTGAAGTTTCCCTTGTGATGGATCCCTTGATGAGTTCTCCCAACCTATTGACACACCAACACACTCCAACATGTTCCAGACATTGCACAGGTTCCCAGTCACCAGTCTCAGGATTGCATCTAGGCATGAAGATTGTCTGATTGTATTTCTCAGCAGATTTCTGGTTCTTCTCTCTCATTCTTTCACATTGGCTGAGAACTGCAACACAAATCCATATAATCATGAGTACAAGAAATTTGGAAAATATAGGTAGATTTAAATCCTCACCACTTTTAACCAATAGCAGCACCTTATTGCCTCAAATATAACACTATGTTTTCTCCCTCAAAATGTGCTTATAAAAATTATACTTGTCTTATATGTGCAGCCTAACATTTTTAACACTTATTTTCGTAAATCTTCTTGTAATTAGCTTGTGCAGCAAGAATCAAAATGTGTCGCAATCATGCATGTCTGTCAACATGAAAGTTATGCGAAAATTCACTAAATTTTACCAAACTTCATTTCTCCCAAAATGCATGCTTGTATTGTATTGTTGCTTGACATCTCTACGTGAAGTAAAGCTTTGAGTAGAAGCATTCACAATACCATTACTGTGCTACAACAATTCCAATGGATAATTCACTTCAGCTGGGTGAAGGCTAATACTGCTATCGCTAGTACCAAATCGGCTGACAAGTTTTCTAAAAAGCTTCTATAAGAGAAGAAATAATATAAAACAAAATCTCCAAATCTCTCATCAAGTCAGAAACAATACTTAGGTCTCAAGGAATGGCAGTCTAGATGGAACAGTACCATAAAAGAAACAATGACTAAATCCTTCTTTTCTTCAATAAATTACAGACTAAAAACAAAACTTCCAGTAACACCAGAATTCTAAGCCATTGTGTCAGATCATGGAAAAACTAAATTGCATCTACATCAATTCAAAATCATAAAAGATCCAGACTGTCCATGCGACAGAGGATAACAGACAGACGATCATCTCATTTATGAATGCACAAATTCAGAATATCAAAAATCCATTCTCATAAAACAAATAATCAAAATGAAGATACCTGGAGAATTAATATCCCATCAGATAATAATTATAAGAAATGACTGCAAATAATTAAATTCAATCAATGTTTTTCTTTTCTGTGTGTTTTTCTTTTCTTATTGTTGTAGCATTAGCTTAATTATTTTGAATATCACTTGAATTTTTGAATCTGGTGTATTAATGTAAGCGAGAATATTGTAATTGGGCATTAGCCTGTAATATTCTTAGTACAATAAATAAATAAATGTACATCTAGGCTATATTGCACATTCATGAATTCCATGTTTTCAAGTGGTAAAATGTCAGATTTTGAGAAGTATCTAAGTTTTCTCCCTACTTAACCACTGCTCTATTTTGGGAATAATATTGTTGAGTTTACAAGTTCGGTTAAAGTATAGATTAACTATAGTTTTATAAACTTTACACTTGGTATTAGTAAATGTGTTTATTATTTTTTGCCTGACTTTCTAAATCCAAGTTGCTGAAATTTATGTTTTCAAAAGGTAAAACATTAGATTTTGAAAAGTATTCAAGATTTTCACCTACTTTACCACTTCCTTCTTAGATATTTTTCAAAATAAAAAACACATATCAACATATAATATAAGGAAAAATCAGTAATATTGTAAAAGATAGCTGTACAAGTAATAGATAATTGCATAACTAAAGGATGCAATTTATGGCAATTTTGTTAATTTATATTAAGTTTGTATTCTAAAGGAAATTAAAGTACATATTACTGTTATGTATGGCTTCATTGGAATTTAATCCATGACATCTTATTACAACTTAGAAAATTATAAAGTATAGAATGAATGAACAACACAGAATCAGATATAGTAGGTTAAATAATAAAACACTATTCAATCAATATTTATTTTGGTATGTCATGGTAAAGTTGGACAATAAGATTTCTGGGACTTTGCATCTAGACCTGGGCTGGGCACAGTAAAAATGTCAGATCATTACTCCATCACTACAAATACGGCACACATTTGTTGGAAGAATTTTCATCTTATTTTAAGTGTTGTGTCAGATAGACGTGACCTGTTTTTAATTTGAAATTGACCACTGCTTCTTTCTTTGGTTTATTGTTGAATGGTTTCCAGGTATCTCGTATATTTTCTCAGAATTTACTTTGATTTATTTGTTAGTTCTATTGCATAGATATCCATGATTTTCCTATTAAATTTCTCTGGTGGAATTGGTTTTTGGCAAACTGGACCTGTGTTTCCTTCTTGGTTAATAATTCATTACCCTCGATTCCTACATGCGAAAGTATCAATTGTTTTTACTCATGAGATATTTTAGTGCTTCCTTTATTTTAGTTATCTCTGTTGTTTGTGTATAGTGCTTTAGTGAAACATTATGTAAAGCTCCCTACAGTCTAGAGTCTGCAGTCTTTTGAAAGGAGCTGATTCTGAGTGATTATTGAGTGCTAGCTATTTTAAACGTATTTCCCAACAGGCCAGAAGCATCATTAATTTGTGACCAGTCTGTACATATTCTTATCCATTTGTGTTCTGAATATTCCTAATTTATCATGATTAGTGCTGTGGCTTTTAAATCTGGGACTAAGATAATATTAAGTGCCAGTATGATGGTACGAGGGCAATCCCAAAAGTAAGGTGTCCTATATTTTTCGATATACAAAGAACCATTTATTTTTTATAATAGTAACATCATTTTAAAGGTTGAAGAATGCTTTATTTTTCAACATAATCGCCAATTCGGTGGATGGATTTTTGTAGACACTGTGGTAGTTTTACAATGCCCATGTCATACCAGCTCGCTGCTGTGTCCTCCAGGAAGTGTTGAACCTCATCTTTCATTGCAATATCGGAAGGTGTGTGCAAGATGGGTACTGCGTATGCTGACAAAAGACCACAAAAAGTGAGTTGAATCTTCCTGCAAATTTCTTCGCCGCTATGCAGACAAAAAGGATAACTTCTTGGACTCATCACCCATGACAATCGAATCCAAGAATAACACTAACACTTACCAGGGCAAACTGCGGTACAGATTTCCTTTGAGTGGAAATTGTTCTGATTGCCACCACAGCCACTAAATGAGAACTGCCTGCACGTGTTGTTCTGAGAGTCAAAATACCAACGCAGCTCCTCATTGTCACATGGCCCTGGATCCACGGGTTCAAAGCACACATCTCCTGTAAAAATAAATATTACAGTAATACCAAACAATGTTACTCAGGAAGCTGGCTTGTATATGGGACTAGGCTTCTGTGAAAAAAAAAAAAAAATCAAAAAATTCTTCTGAAACAATAAACAGAATGATACCTCATAAATAAATTTCATATGAAGTAGTAAATTTCATATGAACTTCACTAATTAGGTACATTTACCTCTGCACATGTTCAAAGGGTATTCCCTCCATTTTAGCTAATTCCAACTGGTATCCGGTTTTATACAGTAAACTCTCAGTTATCCTGAGTATTCCTTTCCTTTTTTATTCTTTTTTATTATGATTAAATTATAGTATTAAAACGAAAACTTCAATCACAAATACAGAAGAAGTGTTTTAACACACAAAGGAAAGTTGCCTGATTTTTTATGAAGAAGTAAACCAACTAAGTGCAGAAAATGTTTGTTTATTAAGCCTAATGTATGTGTAGGCTGTAAATAAAAATTGTGCAAAAGCATTTTTATGTTGTCATTGCAGAAATCACTTCCCCACAGTTGCTGTGCCATCCAATTCCATGGACAATCTTAAGTACCAGTAGGCCTACTATATACTGTTATTGTTTTTAATATTTAAATTTCATCTCAAACTTCATTGTTTCCTTCCCAGAACCAAAAGGAATTTAAATATGAGGAGAAAGAACACGAGCAATAGAAATATAATTAACAGGCAAACAGAAAAGTCAAGTTTAGTACAGGTAGCCCATTTCTAGGAAGTTAGCCTTGAAATATGAGATGAAATAAAATTGTTAAAACAGGTTAAAAAAAAACCATTGGATCTCATAGTCTGGAAGAAAATATTAATTAAAGAAACAAAATAAAAAAGTCTTAAACTCTGAGACCATAGTGAGCATCTAAGAACTTTAATCAACAACCCACTACCAGATGGCCTGCCCAAATCTGTAGATGATAGAGGGGATATCCTTTGAAACATGTACTAAGGTGAATCTTCCGAATAAATGAAGTTCATGTGAAAATTGTACATTCAAATTTGCTATAGGTTCATTTAATTTGTTTACTCTATTCTGTAATTACATGTTTTTCTAACTTCATTGATATTTTCCAAATTTGCAAGAACGCAAGCTCTAGTATGCTTCTACACTGGAATAAAACTACTACTATTGATATAAGACTTGTACTTACTGGGCTTGGGACAACAAACAGCATACTCCCCAATGGGGCTCAGATGACATTTGTGTGACGTAGGACAAGTTGATCCATTTGGGCCACATAGCAGTATATCAGTAGATCCAGCCTGTAAGAGTGGCTGCCCTGTCTGGCATGGGTTGTCAAGCCGAGGCAGACACATGGGTACAGGAGGGCATGGTTGATCAATGCAGGCAATCTCTACAAGTCTGCACATCTCACCGTCACCACGGCATGAGATCTCTGCACATGGGTCCTTGCAATTACAAGTCGGGCAGCCCTCAGAGTCCATCTCATAGCCGTGAGGACATGGAGAACATTTTAGAAGTGGGCAGTTCCTGGATAGTTCACCATCACAAAGCGGCTGTACATCGGGTGGAGTTCTAGTGCCAGGTAACTCATCTCCTAATGAGTTGACACACCAGCACTGCCCAGTCACAGGGTGGCACTGCACAGGCTCAAAGCTGCCATCTTTCTCATTGCATTGAGGCAGAAATAACTGTTTTGCAGGAATACCAGTTTCATGAGCTTTGTGTTGGACTATAATGCGCCTATGCTGGCATGCTGTGAGCATGACTGGGGAGACACACTGTGTGCCGCACCCGTTAGAACAGCATTTGTCTGTTCCATTACAGTTCAGATCAGATTGGCATTCATAATCACAGGAATTCCCATCCACAGGCATTAGGTAAGGACACTGCCCTGGCTTGTTGGGTATACCTGTACAACAGAAAAAAAACTTATTCACATATATACAACATTTCTCTTTAATTCAAGTGTGACTAGAATTTTAAAAAGAACCCTTTTGAATACTACATAACTCATTCGCACTGTGAAATATAACTAAAATAATAATAACTTCCAATTTAAGATTTTCTACACACTACAAGATACAGAATTCTGTCTGTAGGCTGTACCATTTCCCATTAATTACTTAATTATTCTCATTTTAGACTGCACCTCTATGGTAATCCTTGATTTAGGACAGCTATCTTTCGTGCTACTATCTCTACATTACCTTGGTTTTAAGAATTATAAATTTATTTTTAAAAATTGTTAAACAGATCATAACCACATTAGATCTCAGTATGGTTTTACATGACTAGGCTATTCCACTCAGACATTGCACATTTGACATTGATATTTTAATAAGACTATTTCAGAAACAAAATGTAAATATGCTTGTGCCGTTTAGCTGGGCATTTAAATTCCAAGGAGCGTCTTGTGATTTTACCTGCACCACTAAGTTTAATGGTGTAATGATTCAGATTCTACAGTTACAGTTAAAATTACAATGAAAACAACCACGTACCTCATCACAAGAGATGTTGGAAATGCCCATCTCTTGCATCCACACAACACTGGTTCCATTTTTTAGTAAATGTTCTTTCATGAGCATAAGTTCAGATTCTGAGAAAGAGTTAATTTCTCTTGTGATATTGTCTTAATTTCTTCTAATGTATGGGAAATTGACCTATACACTTTATTTGTCACGTTTCCCCATAAATAATAGTCCCATACTGTTAGAAGAACTTCAAGACAATATCACAAAATAAATTTTCTCAGAAGTTGAACTTATGCGCATGAAAGAAAATATCCTAAAATGGTGCCAATGTTGTGTGGATGCAAGTGGAGGACATTTCCAGCTTCTCTTGTGATGAGGTATGTGGTTATTTTCATTGTAATTTTAACCGTAACTGTGAGAACCATTACACCGTTAGCGACTTTATTTGAGTAGATATTCCACCTGATCGCTTGAGAGTTACAGCTGTGGCCGCCACAATGCAGCAACCCGCACAACTGGCCAACTGTTACATGAAATGAACTGTATTTCAGCATTGTGAATAATTGTATTTTTAAAATAAACTGTTCACTGGCAGGAATACAGATAGGTGACGTATTAATCACTGTACGATATCTGTGATAGCTTGATGTATCCATTAATCAGTCAACTATTATCCTATAAAACCCCTCCCTTGCAAGTATATACAGCAAAAGTTATCTAAACCGGATCCCTTATATACACCCGAAACCTGCACAAATGGAAGATAAGTTTCAGAGGGAATTCCTATTTAAAATAATACTCTAAACTGTAAAACTGCCTAATGTGGAAGCAGAATAATTTTTGGGAACCATTTGTTCCAATATAGTAGCCTACATAGCTATGTACTAAATTTGTTTGATCATTCAATTTGAAAAAGTAATATGCATTAATTTTGAGCATGACTGTACTTTCACCGAAGTTCTATGATCCATTAACTCTTATATTTCTTCAAGGACACAGGAGGTATGCTACATGGGGCAATGCACTATTACTTCTTCCAACCCTTGTTCTTCATGGGGTACGGTACAACTGTTTGTATTCATTCTCATTTTCATTCTGACAAGCCATTAAGTGCGAGTGAAAGAAAACCGTGAACTTGTGTGATTTTTAAATGTAATTTTTATTGTGTATTGGTGTATGTAACAATGATTTCTAAACATAAAACAATTACACTGGAAGAAAAAATTAAAGTTATTGAAGAACATAAAAAAAAAATCCAGTTAAGGAATTAACTTGAGTTGTTTATAGTGGGGAAAATCCAAATTTACGATTCACGACAATGTTCTTTGAAAGACGGTGTGGGGACAAAGAAACTAGGAGAAAAACTGCAATCATTGTTCATAAGTTGAAAATACAGTAATACAGAACATTACATACAAACCAATTTTTTTATTTGTACACCCATTTGAATCATTCCTTTATTTTAATCTCGTGTGAGCATATTTTTCATGCTTTGTTTTTCTTAAAACACAACCCTTTGTAAAAGAGAAACCTGTGTAAACGAAAAAAAAAAAAATCCTGAATGATCAAATTCCATTTTCAGCAGGTTTTACTATATAGTAAAAATCACCATGATTGGTTGATATCCGAGACGTTAAATGTTTGGTCAATATCAAATATACTGCACAAGAATGGAATAGTCTTATGTAATATTTTTACAAGGAAGACATTTTATCATAGGTAATCCCATGAGAGTTGGATTTATTAAGACTATTCCATGAATAAAAACTACAAGGAAGACATTTTATCATAGGTAATCCCATGAGAGTTGGATTTATTAAGACTATTCCATGAATAAAAACGTAACAAATTATACAAATAATAATTACTTTCGTGCTTTGTTGTATAAAAACAAAGCTAACAGATGCGTGTTCACGGCATACTATGAATCAACCATCCATGAATCGATCTGAGTTACCATGTCCTTGTGACCATTGCTATGATTCAAGTTACCATGTCCAGTGCTACCAATTGTGCATATAAGACTTAGTTAACTTCATTCAGGTAAGCTAACAGCAGAACAGAATAAAAGCACACAAACTGGCTGCACCAAATCAAAATTGTGTTTTTAATCAATGTACATTTCTATTATTTTAATTTCTAAACAAGTTATGTGGTATAAAATAATCTGTTTTCGTGCTGTTAATGGCAGCGTATAACGTATTAATCATGGCACACTGACGCTTTCAAGTCCAGTAACGAGCAACACATTTTACCCAATAAAATGCTATCCTCGTGACTCCTACAAGAATATTGTAAGATAAACGGCCGTGATTGGTCTATATCCGAGGAATTGCAAAACGTTATTGGTCAATATCAAACACGCGGCAGATGAGTGGAATAGTCTGCTAAAACATCTCCTCATTACTGAATACAAAAAAATATCAGTGTGGAGTGATTATTAATAGGCTATGTCATCCATTATCAAAATCTTTTCTTCAACTTTCAATTTTGAAAATAGTGTTTTTAAATCAATATACATTTAATTTGAAATAATTATGTTCCTGTAAAAAATTTGTTTTTATATTCTGTTCTGATTTTAAAAAAACTTCATGGTGCAACATCCTAGGGCCTACCATCTGACCGCTGCATCATCTACCATAGGCAGACGGCAGAACTGGGGGACACACTTTTCAATCAAGTAGCTCCTCATTTTGCATCATGAGGCTAAGAGCACCCCGTTTCAGACCTCCCTACCTCACAAAAATCTGAGGTACCGAGGACCTAACCTGGGCCTACAGATTCATAACCAATGATGCTAACCACAAGGCCACACAGGCAGTCATTTTGATTTTAGTTTATCTTAAATTTGAAATTAACTGTTTTCTCATTCTCACTGTTGGTAGCATTGGTTAGTATTCGGTGACTCATTCAATTGTTCGTTTATTTAGATTATCGTGATCTGACAGCTGACGAATAGTGGTTTCATTTTAAAAGGCACAAGTAAGAGAGTAATTATTCAGGGGTGCCCACAGGGGGGGTTAAGACGCACACTGCGTCATTGAAATTTCTGGGGGGGGGGGGCAAAATATTATCGTTTTATGAATTTTCTGGGGGGGGGGGGTTGAAAATTGTTGCAAAATTAGCGTTTTATATGTTAAAAATAAAAACGGTTAAGTTTTATAACTTCAAAAGGTTTCTTCTAACAGTGGATTAGGAAAGGGGTTTGGACCCCCCAAAAGTCAAAACCTAAAATTCTGTATTTGTATTTAAAAAAATATTTATTTAAATAAACAAGATTTGTTGGTGTGTCAAATATGATATAGCAGTTATTTTCTTTTCATAACATAATGAGTAGGCTTATTATGTCCACTGTTCCACGTGTTATTCAACTTTTCTTATAAATAGTAATAAGTATTATAACTTAAGTAACAATTTCTTGTTTAAGTTGCCATGTCTTAGAGTACAGTAAACAAATTTGTAATTAGTTTTTCAGTGCTAAAATAGCATAAAATGTGATTTTCATTAGTTCAACATTTGAAAATTTCCCAGGGGTGGACACCTGACTTAGGTAACATTTTCTTGTTTACATTGGCACGTCTTAGAGTATGGTAAACAAATTTCCAAACTGGATTTTGAGTGCTAAAATAGCGTAAAATGTTATTTTCATTAGTTCAATATTTAAAAATTTTCCAGGGGTGGAGGCCCCACTTAGGTAATGATTTATTATTTACATTGGCATGTCTTAGAGTATGGTAAACAAATTTCCTAACTAGTTTTTTAGTACTAAAATAGACTAAAATGTGATTTTCGTTAGTTCAATATTTAAAAATTTCCTGGGGTGGACACAATTTCTTGTTTATATTGGCATGTCTTAGAGTATGATAAACAAATTTCCTAACTAGTTTTTGAGTGCTAAAATAGCGTAAAATGTGATTTTCATTAGTTCAATATCTAAAAATTTTCTGGGGATGGACCCCCAACACCCATTTTGGGGGTATTCCAAACCCCCCCGGCACTTTCGACCCTCCCCGCAATTATTTTCTGGCTACTTATTTTGTTGCACTTATTATAGGCTAGGCCTATTATTAATATAATGTTACAAAGTGGCCCAAGAAGTTAAAGCAACAAAAAATAAATTAATTAAAAAAATAACCCCCACCCTAGAAAATATCATATGGGCGCCCTTGTTGATAGCCAATCAGGTTGGGGGGGGGGGGGTTGAGCAATGAAGTTGGGGGGGTGAGTCATGAAGCTTGAGGGGGGTGGGCACCCCTGAATTATTTATATAATGTGTTTCATTTTATTTGTGGAATAGTCTTAATAAATCCCACTTCAGATTTCGATGTTTCACAAGTTTAATTTATAACCTCTCATAGGATTATCTACAAGAGGTACAACACTTTTTAATTTTATTATTTTTTATTCTAATCCTATCACCTATATGAAGGATAAGCATATTGATGCGGGAAGAGGAAGAACTGGAATTTTAGTAGTTATACATAGGCTAGATCCTATACATAAAAAACTTATATGTTAGGGCAGAAAGTACTTTGTCACCTCCTCCCATAGTCAGTGCCTATAAGAGTAAGACAATTATATCAGTGTTTGAAACGAATATTTTTTATAAAGCTTATTTATAATTATATATTTTATTACTTCAATAATTTTCTTAATTTTGAAGTGGAGAAACAGTACGGCTCCAAAGTTGGCAAGATAATCTTTTTGTTATATGGGGTTTACTCCAAATGGAGGTTTTTGCTATTTTCCTCTTTGCTGTCATTCATTTGAAAAGCAAAGAGAAACTGGTTTGGAACCTATGATAAGGTGTATGCCAATTTGCTAAGATTCTTAGCATATTTATGTTACCTTATACTGTACAACAAAGTATGGTCAAGGCCATGCTACAGAACTCCTGAACATAATTTTTGTGAAAAAATCTGTAATTAGAAAATGTGTATATGTTAACTGAATGTTCTACAGCGTGCACCAATAAAATGTACCTGTTTTTCTCGTTTAATATTTTGTGAAGTTGGTAATATATCTTTCTGTTCTTTTCTACACATTGTTGTGCAAGCCTGGGAGAAAATTCCACAATGGTTTTCACTACGCCAAAGAGAATTATAATAGTCAAATTTTATTTGGAAACAAAATGTATAGTAGAGACACAGCAGAGATTCTGCAATCACTTAAATGTTCAAGAAGCTCCAACACCAAAGACAATTCACAAATTTCCTCTTGTGGGGCTATACAAAAGACAAAGTGTATACCGACACCCGAACACAATCTGCCAGCTCAAGAGAAGAATTGAAGAACTTATTCATGCAATTCTGGTGGAAATGTGTGCTAGAGTGATACACAATTTTGGGTTTCGTTTGAATCGTTGTATGGGCCTTGCAGGTGGACATATTGAACATGTTGTTCTTAACAGATAATTCTCCCATCTTTGTTCTCCATGTCTGTATTTTTATAATTGAAGAGCATTTTTTCAAAAGCCGATATATCTACGTAGATATCTGCTTTTGAAAAAACGCTCTTCAATTGATTTATGTCATTTATAATCAAACTTATGTGCATTTAAAAACAGGTACATTTTATTGGTGCGCCCTGTACATTACAGGGAATAACGTTTTAAAACATGTTAGTTTAAAATCTAGTGTTGAATTGAAGTTTAGAAGAAGTATAGAAGTGTTGAATTGATGTTTTGTTAAGTCAAGGTTTTACTGTATATCTGATACAATGACTTACATGCTGGCACAGCAGGGCAGTAATCTCCTTCACAGTTCACTTCCACCATCTGACAAGATTCTCCACCCGAGCACTTCACATCTTCACATGGGTTGCGACACTCACACAGAGGACAGCGTGTCACAGGATCCAACTGGAATCCATAGTCACAGCCAAGCCGACATGTGAGGTCGAGACAACTAAGTTCCTCTCTCAGAGCAGTGCAGTCCGTAAGCTCTGTTCTATTACTTCTGCTGTGAGGGATCTCTGTGCCAAATGAGTCTACACACCAGCACTGTCCATCAGCGCATTGTCTCTCTTCATATGTACCATTTGAGTGGCACTTGGGAGGTGCAAGGGCTAACCTCATGCCTTCTCGTGTGCCCTCCATCTTGTCAGAGAAATCTCGCAGATACTCACACACTGAAATATTTTAGTAATCAAGTAATTCTTTTGTTATATAATATATTTCATAATGTTGAATAATACCAGTAGTTATTTACAATACAATTTCCTCAAGTGTAGATCTTTTGGAATGTGTAGAGTTAAGAAGCAAGGCCTTACTTCTTGAATAAAAGCATTCCGAAAAAAAATCAGCTTAGAACATGTATCATACATTTCTGATCATGAAAGCAGTAAATTTACAGTAAATAAATATTTAAACTTACAAAAAATAGAATTCTTGGAGATCCATTTTAGTCCTGAATTCTTGGAATCCTTAGAAAGTTAACATGCAATAAAATTCTGGCTTCAATTTATCCCAATTAAGCTTGAAAAATTTGAATTGACTGCAATTTTTTAACATACATTTATAGAGGAATTTCAAGGGAAATGAGTATTTATTTGATTTATATAAAAATTTTAATTTAAACCAATGTTAAATTACCCAGCACTACTGTACTTACGTCTAGGCCTATTTCCTACATTTTTAGTACAGTGAATGGCACTTAATGTAATTGCAGATAATGTTATCAGTTGGGTAATCTTATCACTTTTATGAAGTCCCCTAGGGATTAATACTGATACATTGAAATTAAATGCTGTTTATTGTGATGAAAGATTCAGTTTATGTTATCACATTTTCGTTTTTGTGGTTTATTTCCAAGTAGGCCTACTGTATGTCATTCAGAATTTTGTTTCTAAGGGTTTCGTTTCTAACTTTACTGTATTCTGTTGTACTGCAGGTAGCAATATTGTTCCTATCTCACAGGATGACCAGTTATTACCTAACTTCTCTTTTAAGCAATAAAACCCCACAGTTAAGCTGCAGCTTTTGATTTATGAAGATAACAGTGTTGACATGCAGTGATGGCTAGTGTAAAATGAAAAGACTTGAACAAACAGCCCGGTTAGATGTTTTGCTATATGGTATTCACCACAGATCAGTATAGACTTACAAAAACACTCATAACTTGTAACTGAGTATGGAGTATTGGTTAGATAGATAGATAAAGATTTATTGCTGGAGACATATTCAATGTATAGCAACGTCAAGAAAATAAAATACAACTTACAACTATAATTAAAACCACTCAATATTATAATACTCTTCAACACTGTAGAGAGGGTTAGTTGATAAAAATCTTCTGATTGTTCTTTTAAAATTACTTAAAGTCATTCTCTTTATGTTTTCTGGGAGACTATTGAATAAATTCAATGACATCACCTTATAACTATTCTGAGTCTTGGTATATTTACATTTATTTAATGTTAATGACTAATGTTAATGACTATTAGACTATGAGTGGTTCAATGATTCACAGTTACGTATTAGTTTATGAATAAATAACTTTTAATTCTGTTCTGTAGTCTTATAAGTTATATATGAAGAAATAATCTTCATTTAATCCTTTTGGCTATTGTTTTCAATCGGTTAATATTATCAGATTAGCTGCATCCCGAAGTGATCACAATAAGCGTCGTGCACTGTATAAAATATGATTATATGTTTAAAGTTCTGAATTGTACAGGGTAGACCAAAAGTCGCGATCGGATATTTTTTATGTTAGTTTATGCAATAATAAAATGCCACAATTGACGTAAAAACTTTATTTATTGGAGTAGCAAGTATTAAGGGATGGAAATATGGTAAAATAAAGTTCCCTGGGCCTGTCAGTGTCATTGTTAAATGTCCAAAGTTTCGGTATGTGCACCTTTGTTTTCCGCGCATGGTTGAATGCGCCGCCATGTCCTTCTGCTTGCCCGCCTCAACATTTTGGGAGTGATCGTTCTGAAGATACGGATGATCTCTCTCTTAAGTTGTTCAACAGAATCCATCCGAATCATCCCAACCCAAAATTTTCTTCTAAGTAGGACCAGAGCCAGTTGTCGCACAACGAAGTTCTTGGGATCTGCATTTCTGCCGATCGCTTCCTTGTTGATTTCATCGATGAACCCTCCAATGATTCACTCAGACGATTACTGACATCATCGCCGCAATATTTTTTACGTCTTCTGCTGCGTTTTGCATCCAATACAGAGCCTTTTGAGAAAGTCTTCTTTTCCAGTTTCCGTAGTTTGGCTTCAGTGGGAGCTGCTTTATTGAAATGAAGAAAGAAAGAAGTTCTCTCTGATTTCTTCGTACGTTTCGCCAGTTTGTTCTTTTTCATGAACCCACACACTAACAATGAGATGTTCCTCAATCGTATATTTGCTTGTATCCGCCATTGCTTACAACACAAACATAACACAGAGTTTCACATCGACAACAATCGCCTATTAAACCCGCGCTCAAGAAAAAACTGGCTTGTCACTAAAACATAACAATGTCCTTGCTCTATCGGAAAATCGACAAACTAATCTTACAAAACGTATATGAAGGGGGTAAATATTCCTCTCAGCCTATGAATAGTTTTTAATTAGTTTTCGTTTTCGGAAAATGAGTTATTACAATATAAACATTATCCGATCGCGACTTTTGGTCCACTCTGTACATTATATAACAATGTATTGCAGTTAAGATGACCATCACACTATCATCAAACTGGATTTTCAAAATTTTAAGAAAAACCAAAAGGTAGAACTTAACTTGCTTCTTCTCAGCTCTTTAAAAAAAAATGGCTTAGACCATGGGGAACCTATAGGAGAAAGAACTATTTTTTGCTTGAGCCCAATGAAGATTTTGTAAAGATATTTAAAAACCAGTATTTTTAAGATAAGTTAAGAATAAATGCAATGCATAATTTACTCACTTGAGGCAGGCCTCACTTCTTTAGCAGGAATTTCCTGGCATTCTGGATACATGTTACAGAGATGTCCAGAACAATTTGTATCCTTAACAGCAACGCACTCCTCATGAGGTCCACAGGGGAATCCTTCACAAGGGTTGTCACACTCACAAGTAGGACAACCATTTGCATCAAGTTTAAACCCGTATTCACATATTTGAGCACATATATTCTTATCACAAGAGAACATGGACAAACTGCGACCTTGAGGCACACCACCATAGCATTTCACCATATCTGCTCGACCCATCGACTTGGGCAATTTGTTGCCTTGTGAATCCACACACCAACATATTAATCCATTGCGACTGCACTGTCTTGACTCAAACTCTCCTGTCATCGGTGAACATTGAGGAACATATCCCTTTCCTTCACGTTCATTCATGACTAGCAATTCTGCTAACATTCGTTGCTCATGACATACTGTAACATTTTCAGGTTGCGTACAATGTTTCCCTAAGTCCCCACATGCACAACATTTCTGCATTGAGGGACATTCAAGATCATGTTCACAACGTTGACCACATTGAGCCTTAGAGTCTTGAGGTGTACATGTACCAGGCTTCTGTAACTTGAAAGATGCAGGACAACAAATTCCATATTCATTTCCTCTCTCTACCATGCATTCAAACAGAGGTGGACATCTTGGTTTTCCTGGTGAGTTTCCACAAAGGAATGGCCGCTCTGAGTTTGTGATCTTGATGGGTTCCCCAAGAGGACACATGTTCTCAAGACTCCGAGCTCTCTTACCTGAAAACAAAACAATATATAAAAAGGGAACATAACACTGAAATATGGACAAAATCATGGGGGGAAAAGTATATATATTTTACATTAAAAAAAATATTGCCAAACATTTAAAACCATA
This sequence comes from Ectobius pallidus, assembly GCA_964059195.1. Classification (NCBI taxonomy): domain Eukaryota; kingdom Metazoa; phylum Arthropoda; class Insecta; order Blattodea; family Ectobiidae; genus Ectobius; species Ectobius pallidus. The sequence continues at coordinate 28,673,783 of CAXKWD010000001.1, forward strand.
CTTTACTTGATTTTTTTTTTCTTTTCTTATTCTCTAAAGCTCTCAACTAACAGAGATTGATAGATATTTCAGGATGTAAAATCCTGGGCATGAAGTTCTCTAGGAGGGACAACAATTATTTAGTACCATGTTGTAGATCTGCAGAACACTAAAGAACTCCAAACTGAAATTAGAGCCATTTCATATCCTAGTAATACCTTAACTTCCTCTAGATGGTTATCACCTATCTCACTCTGTCCTCTTTGGGAAAATAATCATAACTAAATAATATTCAATAATGAAATCTCCATTAGGAGGCCTTATGCTCCATGCATAGAGTGAACAGAATTTGATTGTAATGCCTTCAAATGATATTTAAATGGCCATAATGCACTAAAAAAAGGTTGAATTACGAAATTTAATAAAATTTTTCTTAGAAGCATTTTCTAATTTTTGGCATGAGTTCTGAAGAGACAGGTGATGAGAAATTAGCAATATTTATTTTATACTAAAACCATTTTAGGAGCTACAGTTTAATTTTTGAAAAAATCCCAGTCTTCTATGCCGTGGCAAGGAGTAGGTCTCCATTCCCCAAATTTCAAATTTCACTAGCAAATAACTTCATGGCTATTAAATTAAGCTTAACTACTTTTGAGTAGACATCTTTGATGAAATTGAACACAAATTATGCAAGTATGAGAGCCAATCCAGGAAATAATGGAGGATCACATGGTACAACCCTTTGCAGAAGATGCATTAAGGAGACAAAAACACCGAGTCATATACTTGGGTCCTATCCATTCAACTATCTACTTATTACCCAAAGACATCATAAGATCAAACATATCCTCACTAATCTGTTACACAATAAAAGAGTTTTTACAGTTTTGAATTAATTAATGCCAATGATGAAGTGGGATCCAGTTGATTTGCAGATATACGAGTTGCTACTAGTGATGGGAACCATTCGAATGAATTCATTCGAAATATTCGATTGTTAAAATCATTCAAAATTTTCAAGATGTTAAAAAAATCATTCAAATAGTTTTGCGCTGTTCAAGGCTAAAGGCTAGTATTATGTGCTTACTGAACTACTGAGCTTAAGCGAATGAATTCATTCGAATGCTTCAACCTCTCGGAGTCTGTCCTCTCGGCTCGGGCTTTCGTTCATTCGATTGTTTTAGTGTTCCATCGTGTCCTAGTAGCAAAGTGTTCAGTACCGGTAACTTACGTCTCTCCCATTACAAGCGGGGGACAGAGGCATGACGCAGAGCTAGATTTCATGAGTTTCCTACCCGTTATTTAGGCTACAACATAATACGTTGTAAATAGCCGTTCTCTCCAAAATTAAAAAGTTCAATTTTTCACAGATTGCATTACTGTTCCTATTTTACATCCGTTTATCAGCTTCTACATGAAACATACACATTTTTCCAATGGAGTATTTATCTGATTAAGTAGCGTATATTATGATATTAAATACAGCCTGTAACTTAACCACATTGATATACTATTTCGATAGCAATATTTAAAGTTTTAACTCTATATATAATTTCATGTCCTCGGCGGAACATAGAATTGGAAGGAATATTTCGTTTGACATATACTGTAGTTCATAAAACTTGATGTTTTGAACCCATTTAGATAATATCGATCATAACTAATAATTACAGACTACACTGAATTGTTGAATATGGTAGCTGAGACATATGTTCCAATTACAAGATAAGAGCATTGACTGATTTTTATTTAAAATTGTAAGAACAAAGAGAAAACTAGTACGAACAAATTTCTTGTTAGTTATGATTGATGAATAAAAACATGTCTTGAAATTACATAATTTTTTGTAAACTGAAAAGTTTTATTATTTTATATATTATTGTATTTTGGTTGTTATTATTAATTATTATTACGGATATGCAAATACAAATAATAAATAAATAAATAAATCTTTATTGTAGTAACAAATGAGTACATCAAATGTATTACATCCGTCAAATCTAAATAAACTACTACTAACATCAAAATAAACTACTACTAAAATCAAAATTATTACTCTAATAACATGCTAAAATAATCAATACATTGTCATAACTTTTAAACAGCAAAATTAATATCGAAGAATTCCTCTACTTTATATATACAGTTATTGGTCAAGATTGTTTGTAATTCTTTCTTGAATCTGGGGTATGGTAACAGTTTTACAGACAAAGGAAGAGCATTATAAAATTTAATAGACAAGTAATAAAAGGTTTTTTGTGTTTTGCTATAATTGCACCTGGGTAATTCCAGACAATTTCTATTTCTGGTTTGATAACTATGTGTTGAGCCTAACTCATCATAAAGATAAAGGTCCTCCTTCATATAAAGAAGGCACTGATAAATAAAAATGGCTGGTACTGTCATAATACCCAACTTAATAAAACTCGACCTACAGTGACCACGGAAAGAAAGCCCACACATTAATCTTACACATTTCTTTTGGATTTTCAGTAGCCTTAAAGCCGAAGACTGTTGGCCCCACAGTAGTGTACCATAGCTCAAATGACTATGTATTTGTGCAAAATAAACTGTTTTAAGAACCTTCAAACTTACAGACAATCTTAACCTACGTATTACATAAACCCCTTTACAAGCCTTGGATTCAATTCTCATAATATGATTCTCCCAATCTAAATTTTTATCTATCAAGAACCCCAAAAAATTAACAGAGGTTCTCAAGTTATTCCTGCTTAAGGAATTTATATTTCCAGGACATCATATATATCATGTTAAGCCTATGTAATATACTGTATTTACTACAGTACTTTCTTTTTTCAAGACTGCATGAGTAAAATAATAAACATCTGATTGCCGTGTTCGTTGCAAGCTGGTCGCTTTGTTTTAATGCGTCCGAAATGTGCGCAATTAATTTAAATCTACCCGCTTTCGATTGCCAGTGAAGTGAAGTGGGTGAGAACGGAAGATTTCATTCGAAAACATTGAAGCTAGCGAATGAACATCTCGTAGGTTGCATGTAACTAATCCCTACATGAATGCTATATTATTCGAAATATTCATTCAAAATGATTAGTTCAGTATTCGAATGATCATTCGATTGTTAAAATCATTCGATTTTTCCCATCACTAGTTGCTACCCAAAAGTTCCCAAAATTCATAAGTAATGCACATCTGAGCAATATATGAGAAAATGCTTCTAGGTGACAGTATATACATGTCTTGTAAGTGTGACAATTAGCTTTTCGTTCTGAGTGAATGCATAAAGTATTTGAGATCATTTTTATGTTTTTGCATTTTGCTTACACTGCGAATTTTATGATAACGATCATGAGGTAGCAGCATGTCTGTGTCAAGTTTTGTTTAAAAAATCAGGAATACTGCTGCAGATGATATGAGATGTTAAATCAAGCAATCAGAGACAATGATTTACGCTGTACTCAAACCTATGAGTGGTTCAAGATGTATAAAAATGGCTGAACGTCGTTTGGTGAAGATTAATGTTTTTGACGGCATTCAATTGGTATTACACCTGAAAATGTCTGCGCTGTTTGGGATGAGATCTTGCAAGATAGTAAACAGACCACCAAAGAAGTCTGCAATGATGTTGGGCTATTAAGTGGCATGCGCCAGAAGATTTTTTCCGATGAACACAACATGAGAAGGATTGCAGCCAAGTTTGTTTCATGACTTCTAAGTGCAAGCAGAAGGAAGAGAAGCAGCAATGCTTGGAAATCTGCAGGGATCTTCGGAATCAGCTTCGTGATGATCCAGACTTCCTTTCAGAGGTTGTCACAGGTTTTTCCCAAGTTTGAAACAAAATTTTACGCAAACACAATGTGTCTCTCCTATGTCATTGTGAAATCACAATGTAAGCAAGATGCAACAATGGAAAAACGCTCACAAATACTAAAAGCATACACCCAGAACAAAGCGCTTGGCACAATGAGTTGCTAGAGATGTTTGAAGTGTCACTCAGCTCCATTTTCCCATACTACCACTGGGTCCTGCACCCCTTATGAATTTCAGGAACTTTGGGTTGGACCATGCAAATAGCATTCAAAAAAGATGATAAAAAGGCTTATCCTATACCACACTGTCAAGTACAAAAAAAGATAAACAGTAGGGAGAAGAGGGGTAGACATTCGCATTGGAATAGCCTACCGTTTCAGTAAAAATGGAACAATGGCTGGTACAGCATCATTGTGTTTGCACATGGCAAATCTGTGATCATAACACAGCATATCTATTGTCGCCATTTCAATATTGGTAGGAATGTCACAGTTCCAAGCCGCAATGCTATCCTGAGATGGGTTACCACTTACAGAGCATCTAGAAATATTGCAAAGAAAAAGCCGCCAGACCCTGCATGAACTATGAGGATGCCCAAAACATCGCCAGAGGGAGAGGGGTAATTATCCGGAGTCCAAATCGATCCACATATCAACATGCATGTGAATTACAGATGAGTTACGACTGCATGAGAAAAATTTTACATTTGGATTTAAAATTCCAACCAAAATGGTGGTGGTCCTACAGCTACAAGAGAGGGATTATGCAGCCCAAGAAGCTCTCACAGTGCATATATATGCAAGTGGTGTATTCTGATGACCCAACTGCAGTTGTGATTATGAGTGATGGAGCTCATTTTCATTAGAATGGTACAGTAAACAAGCAGAACTTTCGGTACTGGGCCCCTCAGAATCCTCACATCTTCCATGAAGCCCTCTCCACTCTGAGCATGAGACTGTTTGGTGTGTGATTGCCAATTTTGGTGTAATCGGCCCGTATTTTTTTTTTTTTTTTTAAGATGGCAGAACAGTGCATGAGAACTCACAACAATACATTCACATGCTGGAAACATGTTTACAACTAGAACTGCAAAGACAATGAATACAGGGAAATGTTTATTTTCAACAGGATGATGCTGCAGCGCATGATTCATGAAGAGTCGTTGGCCTGAGTTAATGATATTTTCTGGCAAAGACTTGAAATCTACATTCACCTGAGTGACATAATTTTTCATACCTGACTATGTTCAATGACTATGCATACGGTATGTTAAACTTCATTCTGAAAAAAATAAACAATGTTTTCTTTTGAAACCCAACTGAGTACCAGTACCGTCTGTTTGAAAAACATCTGGTTCCCACAAGTCACCCTGTATATATACACACACAACATACATAAAGATATAAAGATATAAAGATATGCATCCCAAATTTATTCAAATGGGACTTAAAAATGTGTACTGGTATTAAAGCTAAAAACCTGGATTGAATTTTCAGATTGAACACAATAGTATTTCTACTATAATACTTATGGTATGGATTGAGAAAATAATGATACATATATTAATCTCAAACAAAATTAATTATTGTGTTATCATGCATTATTTGTGGAGGAAAGGTTACCATAAGCTTAATTTGTACTGCAAGGAAATGTTTTGACCTGGTGACTGATCTAATTAAGATAGTGTGTCCATTCATCCTGTTTTTCCCCAGGACAGTCCTGCTTTTTTGACAAAATGCCCTGCTGTCCTGAAATTTTGATTGGGGATACTCAAATGTCCCACTTTTTTGTGATTGTTATTGGCCAGTGTGTTTCACACTACATTAATAAAAGTTACAACACTGAAGGTCTTGCTCATTGTCAAAACATATTTAATGGAGTAATATGTGCTGTCTGTTATGATAAATTACAAGAAAAATTGCACTTCTTGATAGAATACATAAACTTGAACTGCACAGTGACATTGAGGCATCTATTTCTTTGGAATAAATTATCTACACCAGTCTGCAGAAGAAATTTTAGTCATTTGGGATAATTTGTGTGCATGAGACAAAGGTAAATTGTAAATATTCCCTAAATTGCGTGAATTAAATTTTTGTCTCCTTTTTTCCTTAATTGTCCCAGGTTTTTACAAACAAAATTAAAATGTCCCGTTTTTATATAAACATTATTTAGATACCCTACAGAAAGATGGTCCTGCAAGATGAACTTGAGTTCACTGCCTGCATCTTCTTGCATGGCATGTTTTGATGGGCTCAGGGTTCACTCTAAAGCTCGAACTCTGACTACAAAGCCGTAAGGAGATACCATGGCCTGTCTGTGCTGACATTCCTGAAGGGACAAGGCCTACCACCCGACCGCTGCATCACCTACCATAGGCCGTTGGCAGGATTGGGGGGCATGTGGTCAGCATGCCAATACCCACTGCTGTTAATGGTGGTTTCCATGACCGGAGCCGCTACTCCTTTATCAAGTAGCTCCTCAATTTGAATCATGAGGCTGAGTGCACCCCTACCAGACCTCCCTACCTCAGAAAAATCGGAGGTACCAGGGATCAAACCCGGGCTGATGGATCTGTAGTCAGTCAACGCTAACCATAAGACCATGCCGGCAGTCACCTCCGGTAAGTACCTATCATCTATATCACTAGTTCCTTTTAATCACAAAAATATATCATTATTAGGCTAAGAATGTAATTGCTGGTTTGGATCACTGCCCAGTCTGACAAGGATATTAATTGTACTTTGTAATGCTTGATGTATTTTGATTGGTACTGAGAGATCGATACTCTTTGTGAGACATGGGCTGTAAAATTTCTCATGGAAATGGTTTCAGCTAATATTTTCTAAAGTCATGAGAAAAAATTCATGGATCAATCTGTTTAGTAGAAAACTTACATGTAGGAACTGGTGGACAGGGATGTTTAACACAGGCTACATCTTCCACTATTTGACAACTCATTGTTCCTGGACATTTCACTTCGCTGCATGGGTCATAACACTGACACATGGGGCAGCCATTTGAGTCCAATGCAAATCCATGAGGGCACAACATGCGGCAAGTGTGTGCACTACAAGGCTCGGGATCTAGAAAAATATAAAAGTATTATTAAATAAGTAAAATGCACAAGAAGTTAAGTCACTAGATCACATACACAAATAAGACTCATTTCTGCCATGGTTTCTTTTTACATCCTATTGCTATACACCATTAAATAAGCTGCCTTGCACTGTTATTCATGCTATATTAATCCCGCTTTATTTTTGCTATGTTCAGTTTTTCTGGAAAACAACATGACAAGGATAAATTGATTATGTATGTTAGGTGTCTAATTATATCTAAGCAGCATTTCTTAATAACATTATCAGATATTTCATCTATGCTATATGATCTTTCATTACTGAATTTGTTACTAGGGCCCGGATTTTTTTTTTTCTTTTCTTTTCTGAAGCTGCTGGGACAATGCACTGTGGAAAATAAATGTGGATCATGCCATCTTGAGTGAAATTATACCACCTTTATGGGTATTATTTTCTTCATTTTTAGACATTTTCCTCTGATAGGGCTTTTTTTTTTACAGGTTAAAAGTCATTTCATAAGAACAAATCCAGGTTTTTGTCGTTTTTAGCGAGTTTGCATTAGGCTTATTCTTATAACACTAGTAGAATCGAGTATCAGTACCTTGAAATCTAGAATTCTTGGAAATCTGTTGTAATGTGGCCTTCACTATTCATATTCTGGCCCATCCCTAAACCTTTGGACACTTCCAACTAAATGGTTCACATCTACTGTAAGACAAAGTTGTCCTCTAAAGGTATGTTGGGGTGAACTATTACTACTTTTGAGGGTTGCACCACAAGCGCATTGTGTCCACTGGTTACAATTCATTTGTTCATAGAGTGGAAGCTAATGGTTGCGGTAATGAAGTAATACTTCTATTTCTACATGCAAAAGTAAAAACAAGTACTTCCACAAAATTAAAACAATTTGTTTTAAGTATGGAGTTTGTAACTTATTGTAAAGCAGTATAAAGTGATAAAGTAGGCTATAAGTGATAATATGCAAGGAGAGTGACAAGTAAAGGTAATTTTTAAGTAATTCCTTTCTTTTTAGGTCATTTTAATTAATTTTAAAGTCATAAAAGTCATTTTAAGGCCATTTGTTAGTATTCTTTAGGTCATCAAAATTTGGGCTCTAATGTTCACTATGTTTAATGCTTCAGTTGACAGCAGTGGCGGTGCACTGCAGCACACAGCTTGTTTTCTGCTCGTCTTATAAGGTTATTTTCAAACGCAATATTATATTTTCTTTTGCTTAGATTTTGAACTTGGTGCGTCCACACGAGAATTTCTTAGCTGGTAGCTTGGGAGTCAAGAGTCGGTAACGTGAATATTATCTTTTCCGCCTCGTGAATGCATTTTGCGAACAGCGCAGCGTTCATAGGGTGTGACATCATGCTCGACCTTGACTGCATGGCGTATATGGGAGTTTTAACCTGCAAAATGTGCTGCGGCAGCGGGCAGCCCAGAGTGGGATTCTGAGGGAGGTTCACGTCTCACCGGCGGGCACGCTGTTAGTTATGTGAGAAGATCTTTCACCATCTAACGGTAGGGGACCGTGATGTAGCGAGTAAGCAAAGCTTTTCATCTTCACCGCCAAATTCGAATGTGTTAAATTCAGAAAAACCCGGATTCCACAACCCCGATTAAGTATTCTGTCACACTGGGAACACTAAGTGACTTCCTCTACCTCGATCATTAAAAATACTATTTTCTAGTCTCTTATTCCATTTCGGGGAACTCTCACGCGATTTTCCCTGCCCTAATTATTATTATCATTATTATTATTTATTAATATTATTATTATCATTGTTATTATTGTTATTAATTTTTATTTTTATTTTTGCTATTTTCTCTCGTCACACAACTCACACAACGTTCGACGAGACGAGAGAAATTAGCAAAAAAAAAAATTAGGGCAGAGAAAATTGCGTGAGAGTTACCAGAGATGGATTAAGAGACGAGCAGTTTAGATAGGCCTACTAATAATTTTTAAGAATATTTTAAGTTTGCTGTATGAAATAATATTTGCAGCACACTTTCGTTTTGAGCCACGAGCTGCTACTGGTTGACAGTTTTAAGTCCATACCACTATTATTTGCAGTTAAAGCAGGTAGTGGATTTATTATCTTCAAACGGTAAGCTGTTGCTTAAAATATTTTGTGATAATATTTGCATCACTATCATTGAACCCATAAGCTACAGGTTTTGGATAATGTACGTCCACACCATTAGTGTGTATCTGAGTATTCTATATATTTTTCTTACCATCTTTGACAATTTCCCACATAGTTCTTGCTTTATTAGTAGGAGATTTAATCCAACTAGGCCTATCATTGTAAATTTTCTTGGCTTCAACAATTAAATTGTTTAAGATTCTCTTATACTCAAAGTAAAAAATCACAGAAGTATTTAAATCAATTGAGACATTGGAAATGAACATTGTGGTTTTGACTAAAACAAGAAAGAAAGTCAAGGACAAGAAGTTATAGGGGACTATATCCATATATGGAAAAGGATTGATTGAAAAGAAAAAGCAAAATTAGCGATATCTGTCCTTATAAGGAAGAAATGGAAGCAACACCTTGTTAGTTGGAAATAAATGAGAGAGTAACAAGAATAACGATGTCTGTGTTTGGAATCAGTGTGGAAATAATACGTGTTTATGGCCCAAATAACGACAACACTACAGAAAATAAAAGATTATTTTATAAGGATTTAGCTGAAGTAGTAGATAAATGTTGGGGTTGTAATGTGATATTAATTATGGGTGACACTAATGGAAGAATGGGAAGGAAAATGAATGATGAGATGGTAGGCCCATGGGGAGAAGATAGGATAAATGTTAATAGTAAGAGACTGATTGATTTTACAAAGGATAAGAATTTGTTATAATGAATGGAGAATTAAAACAAAAAGAGATTCACAAGTATACATGAGTGAAACTGTCGAGAAATCAAAAATCTATTAGAGATTACGTGGTAACTAAATATACAAGATCATAGGCGTAACCAGGCTGACCATATGGGGGGGTTATAATATCCGGGGGTCTGGGGGTATGGAATACCCCCAGGGAGAGGGGGGCTCGGGGGTCCTCCCCCAGAAAATTTTAAAAATTAAGATGCACAGTAATGAGTTTTAAGCTTTCCACACCTTATACTCGTATTAAGTAATTTATAAGCAGACTTAAAAAAATTGTAAAATTTTCCTGTTTTTAATCAATGTGGGGGGGTTCAAACCCTCAAAACCACTCCCTCGTTACGCCTCTGTACAAGATGTTAAGGTGAAGAGATGTGTAGAGTGTGGATTGGATCATCTTATAACCTTTTCCCATAAGGACCAATTTAAAGCTAAAAGAAAAAGAATGGTGTGATGGAATTTCTATCCTTGACAATCCTAGATATATCGTACACTTGCGTGTAGTGTAAATTATCTACACCAGCAACATCTTAAAAAGACACTAATTGGATGTAGATGAGGACTGGTATGCTGAAGAATTGTATGAGTATATATGTATGTGTATGTATATATGTATGTATGTATATAGATTATATATATCTTTTAAAAAACTTAGAGAGATGGAATCAGTCATGCAAAAGTATGGGAGTTCCAGTAGGGTGTGAAACAACACAATTCCTTTTGTTTGCTGGTCGGCCTGGGAGGTGCAGTTAATATCGTGCTGGCTTTCTGTGTCCAAGGTTGTGGGTTCGATCCCGACCCAGGTCGATGCCATTTATGAGTGCATAAATGTGATTGGCTCATATCAGTAGATTTACTGGCATGTAAAAGAACTCCTGCGGGACAAAATTCCAGCACACTGGCGATGGTCACAGGCCTAAGTTGCAGTACATCCCCATTGTTAAATAACCATATGTCAACCAACCTTTTATTTGCTGACGACCAGGTATTTACTTGAGCAGTGTCATGAAGATGCTAAGTATACCTGTATTGTGAGGAAGTTGGTGGAAGCCTTTAATGTAGTAGGGCTCAGCATTAACATGAATAAAACTGAATACCTGGTGGTGGGCAGTAGTGGGAGAGATATCATACCACAAGGAACAATTAAATCTGTGAGATTTTAAATATTTGGGGTCTGTAATCCAGGAACCTGGGAGGTGTGAAGTGGATGTGGAATACAGATTACAGCAGGTGATGAGGGCTACAAAGATGCTGAATGGATTTCTGTAGAGTAGGACAATCTCTAAACAGATGAAGAAAAGGATTCTTCAAACTACAGTGGAATCTATTTTAACATAATATGAGGGTTGGACGCATGTTGAAAGCAAGAAACGTAAAATACAAGCAGTGGAAATGGATGGAACAAGAAGAGCTGCTACAGTAGCATGATTGGAAAAGAAAAGGATTGAGAAAATAATGAAAATAATGGAAATGAAAGTGCCAGTGACAGAAAGAATTGAGCAAAGAAGCTTTCAGAGGATGACAGAAGAAAGCTGGCCAAAGATTCTCCTGGAGCGGTCACCATGTGGAAGAAGGAAGTGTGCTTAACCAAAGAAAACATGGCGAGCTGGTGTGAAACAAATGATGAGGGACTGGCACATACAGAAGGATAGGCAAGATCAAGAAAGATGGAAGGATGGAATTAAGGGTACCGCTGATGAGTGGAGAAGTCTACAAAAGTAAAAGTAAAAATTATACTGACAGTACCATAACAGGATCTGAAATGTTTCCTACTTTTATTACTTTCTAGAACAGTGAAACTAAATTTTCAATATTGCAAAATTTTAAAATACATGGAAAGCAATAAAAAAAATTATAAAAGACTAATATCATTATGTCTTTAGTTTTAGGGTTTTCATGTTACGTACTAACTTATGAGTATTTCACGGCAAGAAATCTGTTTCAAGGTAAATTCCACTTTAGGAATTGTTAAATTAGATAAAAGATGCTCAGAGTTATTTGTAGAGTGTGCCACAGGTATGGATTTAATAAAATACTGATTAAAAGAATCATGTGTGATACTTAAGGCCGGTATTCTTAGTCGCAATAAGTTGTACTTATATCAAAGTCAAACTTAAATCTAGTCTTAAGTCAATTTCTGGCACAAAAAGTCATACTTACGATGTACCGTAGTTACTTTATAAAGTGAGACTTGACAAAGTCTAAACTTATTGTTATTGATAGTCACTAAAGTACGACTTATTAGAAGAAATAAGCTAAACTTTATCAAGTCAAGGGTCCCCCTGATTTATTTCAGTTTAAGCCAGAACCATAAACAGTGATTTACAAGATCTGGGCGAGGTATTAGAAAAAATCGCTCTCCAAAACATTATTTGTGAAATATGATGAATCCATTTAAATTCTACAGTGAGATGAATTTAAAAACAGGTTCAGTTTGAAGAAAAGTACAGTTATGGAAATATCAATCAGCGTTCTTTCATTGGCATTTCTCTATGCCGGCATTTAATTTCGGCCCCAACCTAACATAAGCTGTTTTGAATCTCTCTAGAACTTAATTAATATCGAAATAAATACATAAGCATACTGGTATTAATTTTGAACGATGTCCAAGCTAATATAGCCTATATGCAGAATATTCGGCAATGTAGGGGGGCCCAATTCACGATGTGCATAGGTTTCCACGGACGGGTGATGTTTTTGTTTCTCAGCATGGAGGTTGACCAACATGACGCTTCTTGTACATTGCTGATGAACAGTGATATTAGCAGTAGGGCATTCTGAATTCTCCTGAAATTCTAGTTTAGTGGCAGTTAGGTTAGGAACGGTGTTACTAATTAGTGACAGGTTCTGTTAGGTTGTGAACGGTGATATTAATTTAGTAGGGCATTCTGAATTCTGCAGAAGGCGAAGTTTGTTGTATTGGCGAACCAGTTTCCCAGAATTAAACATGTTCAGCTGGTTTGACGTCACACCTCTAACGTCCAATCACGAGTTTCTTCATATAAAATATGGCGGAATTCACGCTACTTTAGCTAGATCGTGTTATAAAAGAAAGTGTATAGTTTAGGATGGGTGGGTGGGACCAAATCATTTGTCAAGGCAACATCTCCTCTCCAGAGAACTATCTATAACAAAATATGTGTGATATTAAAGTGTTTTATGAGGAGAAAGTTGGTTTTCAAAGTGGGCCCCCCTACAATGCGATTTTACCGAATATTCTTATGAAATTACTGATCAGCCTACTTAAACACTGCATTTTATGTATGTATAAATTTTTTGTTTACAATTCACATATCTGTTTGTATTTTTATATCACAACAGCAAAATATGTACTCAAGACGGCTTTGCATTACACGAAATCTAAAAAAAATCTTAAATACAAATTGCTAATTCAATTTTTGAACGTGCAATTTTTCATAGTATCATGTTCGACTTTAATATATGTAGAATAAGTAAAGCTTTATGAAGTGAAACTAATAAAGTAGGACTTCAAAGAAGACTATGAATACGAAAAATATATGTCGTCTTGTCCAATAAATTTAGTTCTGTTAAGCAGTTCTTAAGTCACCAACTATGAATACCGGCCTAAGATTACTGACAAATAGTAGTTTTCTTTGTGGTAGCATTAATAGTGTTGACTTTTTAATATAAAATATTTGTAAATGTACAAAACTTGTAAAGACTTGTAAATGTACATTGTGATTTTGGGAAAATCCAAATATAATTCACACCTTGGTATGAATGTCTCCCGCACAACCCACCCTCAGCGATACAGTTTCTTTTAAACCACAATCTAGAGAATTCTTCTGTCCTTGTATTATGAAGAAACTCGTGATTGGACGTTGGAGGTGTGACGTCATATCGCTAGACAGAGATGACAGGCTGACAAACCTCCGGGAGATATAATATGCCACATTTTCAAAACCTACAAACAGTGTATAGTACATTATTCGAAAAAGCAAGGGCGCTTCGCTACAGCTGCCGCCTCCACTTCGTGCACTTAACTATGTGGTTAGTGTTATGCATTATTTAGCTATATGTAGAGGTGGATACAAGGCACTTGCAACAATATACAAGGACAGTGGGTACAAGGCACTTGCGATAATATACAAGGACAGTTGGTCACTCCGCTTTGCTCAGAAACAAAATACATCACACAGGCCATGCAAATGTGAATATCGAATGGGCGGAGCGACTTATATTTGGATTTCGACGTGATTTTAGTCTAAAAGTAGTATTGGTATTATAAATGCTATACGGTAATTGCTTTGGGGAAAAACCAAATATAAGGTGCATCGTCGCATGAGGCATACCCCTGCCTCACCCACCCCCAGCAAAGCACTTTCTTTTATACCATGATCTAGCGAATTCTTCGAGGATAAACAGGCTGACAAACCGTTGGGTACAAGGCAAACCTGTGGGTACTCTCGAATTTTTCATACTTGGTACAAGGGGCACTCTCGAATTATTAATATTAGGTACAAGGGCCACTCTCGCAGTTTTAATATTTGGTACAAGGGGCACACTCGCATTTTTAATATTTGGTATGGTCGGGAGTGTCGGCGACAATATACAAGGATAGTTTGGTCACCCTGTTCACTGAAAAACAAAATGCGAATATCGAGTGGGCGGAGCCTATTTGGCACCTTATATTTGGTTTTAGCCCACGAAGCCTAGTGTTTTAAATTATATTCTTAATTTGACGTTCTCCATGCATTAATTGTATGTTTCTGACAGGAAAGATTTTGATTTGATTTGATTAATTACCTGTCAAGCAGCTTTACATTTATTAACAGCTGTAATAATATAACTCCTGTTGTAATTGATCATTTGAAATTTTAAAGTGCTTTATAAATTTTCCTGGCAGATTATAAACCTCTCTAGACTCGTTAATAGGAAGGTTATGACATTTGGCCCATGCCATGCGGTCCATGCGTTCTTGTAACTGTCATAGAACACGTGACTTTGTGGGTTGTTGTTGCTGTTGTTCGTTCTTCTTTAAAGTTGCTACTGCTACTCCTACGAGAGACACTGCTAATGCGTCTGACTGATCATCTTTCCTCTGCTGTAGTCCACGACAGATAACATATTTACTAATTTTTCTTTATTTATTACTATGTCTCCATAAACCACATTAATTTCATTGTAAGTGAATTACAGGACAGGGAAACTTCCTTAAGCAGTCCACATGCAATATTATATTAAAATGTGAAAAAGGCATAATAAGATATTCAACCAACAGGGGTTTTCTAAGCTAATTAGAGTAAAATAATCGAACCCAAAATAAAATAAATAATCCAACTTGGAAAAAGCCATGGATTTCATACTACTAAATTCAAGGCCGTGATTTTCATAGGTTTCGCAGCTAAAGACAATCATTAAATAGACAAAGGATCTCTGTAAAGTCCAATAAAGTTGAATTCGTTGTAAAAATAAGGTAGTGACATTTTTTTTAAATTACATACTGTCTTAAGTTATTAATATATTATGAAAGGCAGGTGCCCACGATAATCAATTCAAAAATTAAAAATTAAGAGCATAATAATTAAAGCACTGTAGGCATATTTATTAACACCTACACGCCAATCACGTGGAATACATTCCACGATTAGAAAGTGCCGTCTGGGAAACCGACTTCAGATTCCAGTTCCCTGGCCCAGTAAACCCATGCATAATGAGATCCGATCAAATCGATCAATGTTTGCCCATTTAGGCCTATATTCATTATCCCTCTTCCGCGTATATTGAAAATGTCAGATGCATGCGTGTCTTGACATTATAAACAAATTAATCGACCAGGATGGGCTGACAAAATTCAAGCATCGACAATTCTTAGCGAATTGCGATATATTTAAAAATAGCGATGTTTTATTTTCAAGTTATAACAAAAACAGGCAAAGCCAACTGCAATTGATTTGACAATTGAAATGTATTACTGAAAACTGATGATTCGAAAGCGCAAAAAATATCACATTTTTTGCCAGTATTTCACTCAAAACTCGCAAACGAAAGCGAAAATTAAAATTCCGGCTTCGAGGTGCATTTGGCCACTCTTCAGTTCATCTATGTTTAAAATTTCAGATTTCTGCGAGCAGTAGATTTCGCTGGGCATCGCGCCCAGATAGGCAGAGAAATACTTCCTTTTATTATTATAAAAGACTAGCATGTCCCTGCGGCTTTCCCCGCGCTTATTAGTTCGATCCCTAATTTTTTTAAATCACTTATTTAACAGCAAAATATTTTAACACTCTTTATTAACAAACTAATTTGTCCTGTAAAGAGAGCTATATCACTTCCAAATGTAACATATGACGTGCTTTCCCTGTCCTGATGATGAATTCTTTCATACAGAGCTTCTTTATAAACTACTACCTTAAAAGGCCCGGCGTCGCCCGGGTTTTGTATTTTGTAATTCGAAATTAACTTATGAAGGACTTTCGATTTTCAAATTCTAGGTCCTTGTATAGGTACTTAGAATTTGAAATGAGGAAGAACGACTTATCACACTCAAATATTCCCTCAGAAAACGCTTCAGTAGAATTTTGCATCACATCGCGTCTACACACCAAACCTGGTAGGTGTTCAAATAAGAAGAAACAGAATTTTCTTGTAACATTAAATTGTACTGTCTTTATGGAATATTTCATTTCTCACGCTCATGTTACCACACAACCGTTTCGGGGCTGAAATATATATATATATATATATAATATATATATATATATATATATATATATAAAAACGGCAAAGTCACCTGCAATTGATTTGACAAATTACTGAAAACTGATGCTTCGATATCTCTAAAAATTCACGTTTTCTGCCAGTCTTTTACTCATAACTCGTGAATGAAAGCGAAAATTAAAAATCCGGCTTCGAGGTGCATTCGCCCACCCATGTTTAACTTTTCAGATCTCTGCGTTCAGCAGATTTCGCTGAGCATCTTGCACAGACAGACAGACAGAAAGACAAACACTCCCTTTTATTATTGTAAAATTGTTTGTATGCAGTTGGTCTTACGAGATGCAGGAACCAACATCACAGTCTAAAGCTATGGCTTGTCTACAGCAGCGTTTCTCAACCTATGGTCCGCGGACCACTGGTGGTCCGCAGACTTAAATTAAAAATATCATAAAGAAAGTGGAAAGTAAAGAAGTAAAACTCCGGTTTTAATATTTTACCAATTCCGTCAAATTAAAAAAAAATGTATTTAGATTTATTTCGTTGTAATGACCTATAATTAATACCCCAAATATTAAGAATATAGGCCTACATATAGCCTACTTTTAAAAATGGGATTAAAATTAGGGGTCCGTAATTTTTTTTAGACATTTTAGAGGTCCTTGGGTTCAAAAAGCTTGAGAAACGCTGGTCTACAGCAATCTTAAGAACATGCATCTATACCCGGTCTTTTACTGGAATCTTCTTCCCTCCATCATCAGGGTCTGTTGTACGCTGTCAACATTTAAAAATAGGCTAAACGAATATCTGTCAAAAACGCTAATTTTTGGGGGTATAAAACATTTGTGTATTATTATTGCTTGTATATTGTAGGTCTAAAGTTAAGTTAGCTCTTTACTTAGTGTAACACATTTTATTAAAATAGTTTTATTTTATGTAACATAGACTCAATTAACTACCGTATATGTATTGTTGTTAGGGTGGCGTGCACCAAATTCATGCCATTTACTCTTTTAGTAAACCTTACTTCTTTAGTTCTAACTACTTTAGTAAGCTACTCTTTTAGTAAACCTTACTTCTTTAGTTCTAACTACTTTAGTAAGCTACTCTTTTAGTAACCGTACTCTTTTAGTAAGGACGGCGTGCACCAACCAGGAGTAAACTAAACTCGGCGACCTTCAATAGAGCAATGTACTAAAGAAGTAAACATTTTATTTACTCCCAGAGTAAATGAACTTACTCCACAAGTGGTGGAGAGCACCAACACGGAGTACGTTACTAATGTAGTAAGTTGTGGAGTAAATAAGGCCAATATTTACTCCTACTCAGGGGGTGGAGTAAAGTTGTGTAGTAAGTGGGTTCTGTGGCATTTGCGTGAGTTATGAGTTACATATCACATTAAATGGATTACATAGTTCAAACTGAGGATAAGTTATTGAGATGAAGAAGGTGGTATACCAAAAATGAAAGTTGTGGCAGGTGATTTAATAAATATTAAGCGAACCACACCTAGTAGGCATTTAATAACGTAAACAATTAAGCTCATAAATCCTTACATGAAATTTTGGCGTTTGGAAGAAACGATGTCAGATTCTCACTACATACATGTGATTTCAGCCAGTCAAATGTGGAAATATCATTGCGGAGAGCGATCCAACTAGGAAGACGTCCACCAAAGGTGAGGGGGAGAGTGAGTGGAAGAGACGTTTGCATTGCACGATACAAGGAGCGCATGTGCTCTCAAATATCTTCCTAGCTGGATCGGCCTTTAGATGCTGCAGTTCTCCCTAACTTGGGTTAGAAAACGACGATGTATTTCAAGTTAATCCTATGGATACAGATATCGGCGAGGTATAGTATATTCCAATAAATGAAAGTCTACGTTCTTGGAGCTACCCAGAAAACACTTCCCCCTGCTACTTAACCATAGAGATTACTGAACAATGGGTGATTCTCATTGTTAAACGATTTAATGTAATTATTGTAAATTAATTTTATTACATTACACTTCTATAGCTTAACTTAAAGCACAACATTGCGAATGCCAGAATTATAATAATAATTATAAGAGCTAAAAATTCAATAGTTGCACCCGCAGTGTTAATGAATAATATGTCCTTTTTTCTGACCCAGGTGTAAAAATGTCCAAACAGGCCACATCGGAAGAAAAGTTGACCGACTCTGGGATTAGCGTACATTGAGAAGGGGATACATTGTAAAACCATTCCTTAAAGACTCCCCAAGTCTCGAATGGTGGAGTGAGACGAGACTTTCACGTTTGGGAATAAACTATAGCAGATGCTGCAGGTCTATAGTATGCTGCTAACTATTTTAATTAACCCTGTGGACAGGAAAGTGAGAAGCATTATAAACTATATAGAAAAAAAAATGCCAACATGAGTGCCGAAAGAAAATTTTAAGGAGGGGCACTGGAGGTTGAAGCTGCACAGGATCTAGAGAAGTAGTCACTGAAATTATTTTTAAACACACAAACCATCTACATAATTATTATTGGAGTTCATAGCTTCCGAAATATTGTACCGTCATTTTTTGTTTAAATATTACATTTCTCATTTGTAATATTATTATTTTTATAAGGTAATATTTTTTAAGTAAATGTTCTGTGCATTTGAAAAAGGACAGAAACACAATGCCCCTTATTAGTTTTGTTATCCTTTTTATCCCCCTCTTTTTCATGATTTTGTGTAATACTTCTTATTAATATTGTTAAACAGTCAATAAGTATTAATAATTCATTATAGTGAAATTTATGATAAACAACTGTAGAATAATTGATTTATCGTTTTTGGGGAAGAATATGTAACTTTAGGAAGTATAAATATTTTAATATATTTTAGAACTTTATTATTATTATGAGAGAAATAATTATAATATTGACAGTGAATCAATTATGAAAATCAACTGGAAATTCCAATTGTTTGCATTATAATACAGAAATAGTTTGCACAAAAATTGTAATCACAGTACCCTAACGTAGGCTACTAAACTGAAAATATTCAATTGAAGGAATTAAAACTAGTAATGAATAAAACATTACTATTAGACCTATTTTAAAACATGAAGATTGTCATTAGTAATATTTGGAACAACCCAAATTCATATTCATTGTTTCAGCGAACCTTTCCTTTTCATTATTTGGCACTTGAATAATACTGGCAATTGAAATGCACGTGTTCTGCTGCGCTGCACTAACGTTTCTGCTCTGTTCTGCGCAGAATTCGACTACTTCTTTAGTAAAAATCGTTTACTACTTTAGTTACATCTAAAGAAGTAACTATCAATTGAGCTCTCCAACACCAACTAAAAGAGTAAGTTACTAAAAGAGAAGCACTAAAGTAGTAAATCTAAGACGGGAACCTGGCGCAACAAAAACCGGTTTGTCTGTCTCACTCTAGCACATTACTCGTATGACTAAAAGAGTGAGACAGATGTACTGGTTCTTGTATACTTCAGGTCTCCGTCTTAAATTTACTACTTTAGCTTGGTTTACTCCTGGATGGTGCACGCCACCCTTAGTCAATTTCTTTCACTCGCATAAGTTCAGCTTCCAAGATCGAGTTAATTTGTCTTGTGATACTGTCTTTAGGTTCTTCTAACAGTATATGGGTATTATTTATGGGGGGGGGGGGATTGAAAAATAAAATGTCAAGTTCAAACCCTCATACATTAAAAGAACTTAAAGACAATATCACAAGTGAAATTAACTTTATCTCGGAAGCTGAACTTATGCGCGTGAAAAAATTTTTTTTAAGAAGGTGCCAGTGTTGTGTGGATGCAAGAGAACATTTTCAACATCCCGTGTGATGAGGTACGTGGTTATTTCCATTGTAATTTTAACTGTAATCGTGAGAACCTGAATCATTACCCCGGCTTTATTTGCGTACATATTTCACCCGAACGCTTGGGAGTTAGAGCTGTGGCCGCTGCGACGAAGAAACCCGCATGATTTGCCAACTCTTACGTGAAACGCACTGTACATTCCTTCAGAAATTCACCTTCTGAAAAGACCTTTGATGTACCCGTAGCCTACATATGTTTTGCAATTCTGTAGCTGGCACGGACCGATGCTCTAATGTTTACCGCTTCGAAATGAACAACATTTTGATCTCTTTTTTAAAGGTTGCCTTTAATTTGCCTACATCTTTTTGTTTATTTCTCCCTGATAATTTATCTTCGCTTAGATATAAAAAGTATTTTCATATTAAAGAGTGCAATGAATTGTACTCGTAATTGTTGTGAACATATTAAGCATGCCTTACCATCTTTCACAACAAAAGATACTTGTTTTCCCATTCACTGTTAAAATATGTTGCGGAGTTTTACTTGAAGATGAACCCATCACTGCTTGTTACTACTCATACACTGCGATCGCCGTAACAGCAACACAACTACTGCATATTTTCTGATTCAAGCAACTTGCTAGGTTACAAATGAAAGGGTGAATTCACCTGACACTTTCGGAGTAACTTACTATTCAACAGGGCTGGTCTAGAAGGAAATCGAAACATTTTACTTCCATCCTACAGTAATCGAAAAAAGTCAGGAAAATGTTTCAGAGACTTGAAGAGATGGTGATACTCTCCGAAGGTATTTCTTTCGGCATTATTCGGATGGACTGATTAGGCCTAATCCTTAGATGAAGCAAATGCTATCCAGTTAGTTAATTCTACTGCCCAGCAAATCCAGTTCTTTTTCGCTAATATAATCCATCATTCCGACTGCCCTCGCAGATGTGCGAAATCTGACCGCCCTCCCAGCTAGCGTTCAGGCTGCGTCTTCCGCATACTCACTTTATGCTCATCCACCTACAGTATCTCAAAAGCTTGAGACCAGCTAGCTGCTAGGCGGACAACCAAACTTAGTCTAGGCAGATTGGCATAGGTAATCCCACGAGAGTTGATGAGTTTATCGATAGATTCGCGATTGCGCAGCAGGAGTGAATTTATCTGATGCATCTCGTCAACTCGAGTTGGATTTATTAAGACTATTCCATGAATAAAATATAACGGATTATATAAATAAAAATTACTTTCGTGCTTTGTTGCATAAAAACAAAACTAACAGTTGTGAGATCACGGCATACTATGAATCAACCATCCATAAATCGATTCGAGTTATCTTGTTCTAACCAGTGCTACGAATGGTGAATATAAGACATAGTTAACTTCATTCAGGTAAGCTAACAGCGGAACAGAATGAAAGCACACCAACTGGCTTGCACCGAATCGAAATTGTGTTTTTAATTAATGTACATTTCTATTATTTCAATTTCAAAACGAATTATGATGTATAAAATAATCTGTTTTCATGCTGTTTAATGGCAGCGTGTGACGTATTAATCGCTGCACACTGATGCTTACGTGTCCAGTAACGAGCAGATGATTTTATTGATAAAACAGCATCCTCACTTTAATAGCAAGCATTTTATAAGATAAACGATCGTGGTTGGTCTATATCCGAGGAATTGCTAAACGTTATGGGTCAATATCAAACACGCGGCGTATGAATGGAATAGTCATTGTAAATGGTGATATAAAATTCTTATTGAAAGGAATCAAGACGCTCAAATCCACAAGTACCACATGACGTCCCCAACTATGCCAAGAAAATTATAATGATTTTGTACACCTATATTTTAGTTTCAAATTAAGAAATAAGTTTTTCTTAAATAAATGGCTGTTTAGCATTACAAAATGAAAAGATGATCAGTTAATAAATAACTTTGTCTTTGACTATTTCCTATTCCTCTTTCTGGCTGTTCTGTCTGTTTTCCTATTGGCCCCAGTGGTGTGCGTAGGGCATCCAAGTGGAGATTTCTGTTACCTAGGTGTATTACATTATTTTCCCAGAGAGGGCAGAGTGGCAGGTAGTAAGCCTATCGCCTCACAAACCCCCTCCGGAAACTAAGGTAGCCTATTACTAGGACGTGAAAGGGTCGAGGAATTTTTATCAGAGGCTCTAATTTAGGCTTGGAGTTCTTTTACGTGCTGTAAAGTCCCTTCCGGAGAACTCCGTGCCCAGGATTTTTACGTCCTGAAAAATTCATCGACCGCGGCAGTATTTGAACCCGCGACCTTCGGATCTAGAGGCGGGCATGTTATATCTAGACCACCACGGCCTACTTTTCCTCTTTCTACTAATTATTATTATTATTATTATTATTATTATTATTATTATTATTATTATTATTATTATTATTATTACTGGGTAGAGGAATGTTGTCTTTTTATATTATGATTACATACTGCGACATAAAAGAATGAATAAAGAATACATTGGTTGTTACATATCTCTCAAAAAACCTTACCTGTGTAGACTGGTTTCACGCACACTGGACCACACGCTGTGCTGCAGCATTTGTCTTCATTTCCGGGACAATCTTCATCTTGATTGCATGTGAGGACTGCTGTCGGGCATGTCTTCATGTCTGGACATTGCCCATCACGAACAGCAGAAACTGCGTGGAAAGGAATATTGTTATTACTCATTCTCCAAATGTAAAGCTCAAATATACATTAAATATGTTAAGGCTCAACACAAAAAAACCGATCGGTGTGCAATAAAGAATTCACCTAAATTAAAAAAAAAATACTAACATACGACTTTCTCTACCTTAACCATGGACAATGTCATTCTGTTGTTTTACGATCCCGTATTGAATTATTGCACTCTCAGTTGTCTCGTGCAAAGCTCTATTGTTTATGAGGCCTGACTTTAGTATGACTGGCTTATAAATACACCTTACAGAATTTATACAAAAATGATCCAAAAAAGAAGTTATAGGTCTTTGCAGATGCAATTTTTAAAGTAAAGTTACGAGAATGTCATCAATAGGGGGCGGATTTCTATGACCTAAAAATAGGATATTTGCATGCATTTATGACCTAAAAACATTAAAATATGACCAATAAAATTTAAAATATGACTTTACCACTTACATATTGCGTATTTTTTTAAAGTTTCATTACAATACATTTTATTTAAATATCTGTAAACTCTCAAAAAGTGTCATTATACTGCAAAATTTACAAAATATGATATAAAACGTCAAAATTACTTGAATATGCACACAAATATGCAAAAATACGGCATAAATATGCATATTCATACTAAATATGCAGTTATATGCACAATAAAAGTCATTCCATTTTCACCAGGATTCTTGGAATCGGATTTAATTTAGTCGGAAACCTGAAATGGCAAAGTCGCAATGTAGGGTGGCCCACCTCGCGATATGCGCAGGTTTCCACGGACGGATGATGTGTTTTGTTTTCCAGGGGGACAGGTTAACCAACATGACGCTTCTTGTACATTACTTATCAGTTATCAAAGATTCTACATTAGTGTCAGGTTCTGTTAGGTTAGGAACAGTCATATTAATTTAGTAGGGCATTCTGAATTCTCCCGAAATTACTAATTAGTGACAGGTTCTGTTAGGGCGTTCTGATTTCTCCCGTTACGTAAATGTGCCATATTGTACGTCCCACGAGGTTCGTTCCCAGAATTCTACATGGTCTGCTGGTGAGACGTCACACCTGTAGCATCCAATCACGAGTTTCTACATAAAAATATGGTGGCGTTCACAGCACTTTTCGCTAGATCGTATTATAAAAGAAACTGTAACTTTTAGGGTGGGTAGGACACAAACACTCGTCGAGGCAACATCTCCTCTCCAGAGAACAATCTATAACAAAACACGTGTGATATTAGGTGTTTTATGACAATAAAATTGGTTTTGAAAGTGGGCCACCCTACAATGCGACTTTACCCCTGAAATAATGCAAAGGGGAAAAATATGACATGTCACAGAAATCCGCCCCCTAGTCATCACCAATGCTTCGTGTGATATCTTCAGAAGATATTTATTCCACACATAACATTTTGTCTTTATATGATTTAGACATATTTTCGAAATTTATATTTTAGTACTCATGGCATCTCAGAATGTGTAGGCCTATTGATTCTAATACAATGTAATTCCAGGGTCAAATACTACACCTATGGTACCGGTATGTTTTTTCTGAATCTATGGAATTAGCATTAAGAGGTCATGATCCAGGAATATTCCGAGCATTAAATGATTTCAGTTCGGAACTTGTGACTCGAGAGAAAGCGACTGTTTTCAAGGGCATTTCTAAAACTATTCAGAATGAATAACTGAATTGTATGTTATAAGAGTGCCACGAGGAGGTAACTAGAGATATAAACAACGGAGATTTCTATTTCTTTTATTAATAATGTAATAGGTGTTTGACTAATTGCAGATCACCAAAATTTGAAATCACGAGCCGCCACTGCTCTGCAGCCTTGTAAAGTATCATTGTGACCCGGACACAGACGATGAAGATCCTGCAACTTCACTGCGTCTTGGATCACTTCCAGGGTGGTCACCAAAATGACGGATCATAAAGTTTGACACATATGACTCGCGCCACACAATGTGCAGATAAATCGGCGAGGTTAGGGTTCGATACCCGGCGAGATAGTTTGGCGTAATCCCAACTAAGGAGGCCATTTCACGCGATCTTCACATTTCCACGGACTGTGTGATTCTTTTGTTTATGACCGATACACGGTTACCAACTGTTAGGTTAGGAACGTTTATGTTAGTTAAGGAGCAATATACTGAATACTTCCGATGTTTTGTTAGGTTAGGAACGTTTATGTTAGTTAAGGAGCAATATACTGAATACCTCCGATGTTTTGTTAGGTTAGGAACGTATATGTTAGTTAAGGAGCAATATACTGAATAGCACAACCACCATTTTTTACGAGCAACTAGTGGCTTGTGGGTTTGTCACACTGTTCATCCACTGTTTAGCAATATGACGTCACACCTCCAACGTCCAATCAGGAGGACGAGGACAGAAAAATGGTGGAGAAGAAGAGAGTTTTCGCTAGATCGTGATATAAAAGAAAGTGTATCAATTAGGGCGGGTGGGTTGGACCAAATCATTCGCCAAGACAACATCTCCTCTCCACACATCTATCTATAACAAAATTCGTGTGATTTAAGTGTTTTATGAAGAGAATCTCGGTTCTAAAAAAATGACCTCCTTAGTTGGGATTTTACCGATAGTTTTTTTAACGTAAACCAGTATACGATTTTTTAAATTCAATGCCACAGCCTTACTTTTTTAACGAATGCAATTCTACAGGACAAAAGAGATCCTTTGTCAATTTAATGATTGCCTTAGCGGCGAAACCTATTAAAATCACTTTCATCCGACCATGAATTTATTATGAAAGACTGACCTTGAAACTTTCAGGATTACGTTTAAAGCAGTCTAGTAAATTATTCTATATCTTTCGCCTCTGAAATCTTCAGATACTGCTCAGGTATTGTAAAACGTATGTCTATTTGGTTCCAATCAGATCCGTCTGTTGATAGAGCGGGTGGTGGGGGGCACTTTTAAATGTGTCTCACAGTCTTCCCTAAATTAACAAAAAAACTATGGGTTCCAGCAGAAAACAGTGAGGCGAAAGAGCTTTTTTCGAAAATTTGCTATCTTCGCTGGTGAATATCTAGAAAACAATTGTGAATAGATAAAATGTCTAGGTCAAACTTGTAGGAAATTTTATCAGCTTGAATTTCGTATATAGCAACTTTTCCTCTACGATGCACCATTGTTTAAATATAACCGAAAAAAAAGGGATCGTCTGTGGGGCCCCCCTGCCCCTCGCTCACCCCCCCCCCCCCCCACCATCGGGGACTTTTAATATGTTGTTCAGGACATTCCCTTCAACAAATCTGCCACTTCCAAAACTACACGATTTATTTTTCTATTTTTCTTTCGTTGCCTGGACTTCTTTCTTATGTCAATGCTAATTTTAGGTTAAGTTCTAGTTTAGAGACCCTTCAACATGTGTCATTGGGGAATTTTAGGTTAAAAATGTATTGATACAACCGGTCTATTATTTTAAAATATAAATAAACACTTACAATGTCTTGTAGTTCCCTGAAGATGTTTTCAAGTTCGAATAATATTGAAAATTTATACTACAGAAACGAAACTCAACTTCTCACAACACCAGCAGAGGAAGACAGCGACCTCCGCATTCATCATATTGCTAACGGTTTTCTTGAAAAAATCTAGTGGCTACCAACATAGCAAAAACAAAATTCCCATTTTCAAAAGAAAAACAAAAAATCCCTACATCAAAAAGTAAAATATTACTGAAGCATTCAATTAGTTTTCTTCTTCATTATTATTATTATTATTATTATTATTATTATTATTATTATTATTATTATTATTATTATTATTATTATTATTATTATTATTATTATTATTATTATTATTATTATTATTATTACAACAACTACTTTCGTACTCAATGGCTATACAGACAATTCCTAAGCAAGCTAAACGAATATTATATTTTTTATGGAACCCGGAGGTTCATTGCCGCGCTTACCTGCGCCAGATATTCAACCCTATTTTGTCCATCCAACCATCCTTCGCAAATCCCACTTCCCTTAAATCTATCCTAATATTGTCCTCCCGCCTACGTCTAGCTCTTCCAAGTGCTCTTTTCCCTTCGGGTCTCCCAGTCAATATTTCTTATATACGTCTTTCCTCCCCAGTGGCGTAGCCAGAAAATAATTTCAGAGAGGGTCGAAAGTGACGGGGAGTTTGGGGGTATGGACCCCCCCCCCCCAGAAAGGGGATTTGGGGGCTCTCCCACGGAAGGTTTTTAAGTATTGAACTAATAAAATTACTTTTCACGCTATTTTATAATTGAAAAACTAGTTACCTAATTTCTTTACATGCCAACTTAAATAAGAAATAGTTACCTAAGTTATAACACTATTACTATTTATAAGAGAAGTAAAATAACACATGGAACAGAAAAAATAATTGGCCTACTTACAAGTTCAGTATTTTATTAAATAGTTAAATACTGGATAAAATAGAGCTTAAATAACTCAAATAGACTTATAAGTTTTGATGTCTCGGGAGGTCCGGACCCCTGGACCCCCTCTTCCCTAGGTGAATGTGTATAGTATCTAATGACCGCTATTCTAAGTAGATTTCCGAGTTCGTGTACTTAATCAGAGTTTTATCGGTTGCGTGCACATCGGCACAGTCGCATTTTCGTGCACATCGGCATAGTAGTTTTATCTTGCAATATCATCGTGCTCATCGCCACACACCCTTCGTAGGGAAGGACATAGAGACAAAGTTGGAATTACATTATCGTATTGAATGCAATGGAGTTCACAGTAACTGCTAGATGGACAGAAAGACAAACACTTCCTTTTATTATTATAGATACATACTGTGTACATTAATATTATAATTGTATTGTTTAGAATCATTCTGCCTGTATCTGCCTGCGATTGAATGAGACTTTGAATTAACCTAACCTAACCTAACCTAACCTAACCTAACCTAACCTAACCTAACCTAGCCTAGCCTAGCCTAATCTAATCTAATCTACTCTAATCTAATCTAATCTAATCTAATCTAACCTAACCTAACCTAACCTAACCTAACCTAACCCAACCTAACCTGACTCAACCTATCTACGATATCAACGGCCGGTTTCCTTAGCCGCGGTAGCTAAGGGGGTGCTGCCTTGGTGAAGGAGGCTGTATGTTTGAGTCTCTATGTCCACCCCTAGCCCCAACGGGTTGTGTGGCGATGAGTACGATAATAAGCTTATTACAAGATAAAAATACTATGCCGATGTGCACGAAAATGCGACTGTGCCGATGTGCACGACACCGTTTTATCTGACAGAGGTAATTCTGTGACGCACCAGTAGTTCTACTTACCAGAGGCAATGAGCGCTATCGCCACCAAGTGCAGGCACATCAGCTGCATCGCAAATCTGCCAACAAAACAAAAGTGAAAGCTTTATTGTTGAAATGTACATGAAATTAGAATACAAGAGAGTTCAATATACATATCTTCCCTGAGATAAGACTAGAAACCTGTCTAGATAGATATATATGCAGTCATGAACCACAGATTATAGTCTCTGTTGAACATTACATGAGAATATTAACTTATAGGAGAAAAATTCCTGGGACACTGGGATTTGAATCCAGGACCTTTGGCTGTCCGTGCCACTGCTCTACCAACTGAGATAAGCCAGAGCTCACTTCACAGCGCCAGATGGAACCTCTCTCCTATGACTGATTGCCCTGGTCTACCTCACTGACAGACAGGTTATGTCATATGCAGTACCGTGAGGCACACTAATTAGTGATTTTTGTGCCCGGGCTTCCACTGTTATTGTACAGTTAACAATCATGAACCACATTTGGCGCTGTGAAGTGAACTCTGGCTTAGCTCAGTTGGTAGAGCAGTGGTACGGATAGCCAAAGGTCCTGGGTTCAAATCCGAGTGTCAGAGGAATTTTTCTCCTATGATATTCTCTAGAAACCTGTCAGTAAAAGCGAACCCCACTAAAAGTTTGATTGACTTCAGTCAGTTATTATTTGTTGGTGAGAGGAATTCATTACGGGCGAAGGGAGAAACAAGCTGCTGAGACAGAGTCGCCGGAGTAAACAATCTGATTCACTCTCTAGTCAGTTAAGCGCCACTTTAAACAGCAGATCTATACAACTACACAGCATATTCGAAATTTTTTTAGCCTACGGCTTCAAGCCATTTAACAAACGGGATGTAGTAGATGCGGACAACGCTCTTTCGGGTCTAAAATAGGAAGGTGCTTCAGAAATTGTATGCTTGGGGCAGGGGACACAACAAAGAGTGGAACGAAAGATTCACGAAAGTCAATACCTCGAAACGTTATAATCGGTAAGATGCACGGACATTTTTAAAGTTCCGAGTTTATTGTTGCCCGGAGTGAAATCATAATCAAATTGAAAAATCGAAGAGACAGTTTTGTTTGATAGGCAAAGCCGTCGTACGCCAAATTTCAGAAGCAGGGGAAAAGTTTCTTGTGACATTGTACGTTGGAAACACGGACACACATATTCTTAACGATCTTCGCTACCGAATATTTTCCAACTCTGTGGCAAAATCCAAATTCCACCTTGCCAGTTTTCCCCCTACACGAGACGCTGCCCGGTACCATTCTTTTCGTACCTATTTCAGGGGTGCCCCCCCCAAACTTCATGACTCAACCCCCCAACTTCATTGCTGACCCCCCCCCCCAAACTTCATTGCGCACAACCCCCCCCCCCCCAACCTGATTGGCTGTCGACAAGGGCGCCCATATGATATTTTCTAGGGGGGGTTATTTTTTTAATTCACTTATTTTTTGTTGCTTTAACTTCTTTGGGCATTTTGTAACATTATATTAATAATATAATAAGTGCAACAATGACGTAGCCAGAAAATAATTGCGGGGAGGGTCGAAAGTGCGGGGGGGGGGAGGTTTGGAATAAAAAAATGGGGGTCGGGGGTAGGGGGTCCATCCCCAGAAAAATTGTACATATTGAAGTAATTAAAATCACATTTTACGCTATTTTAGCACACAAAAACTAGTTAGGAAATTTGTTTACCATACTCTAAGACAGCCAATATAAATAAGAAATCATTAAGTAGGGGGCCACGCCCGGAAATTTTTAAATATTGAACTAATGAAAATCACATTTTACGCTATTTTAGCACTCAAAAACTAGTTAGGAAATTTGTTTATTATACTCTAAGACATGCCAATGCAAACAAGAAATTGTTACCGGTACCTAAGTCGGGTGTCCACCCCAGGAAATTTTTAGATATTGAACTAACGAAAATCACATTTTAGTCTATTTTAGCACTAAAAAACTGATTGGAAAATTGTTTACCATACTCTAAGACATGCCAATGTAAATAAGAAATCATTACCTAAGTGGGGACTCCACCCCCTGAAAATTTTTAAATATTGAACTAATGAAAATCACATTTTACGCTATTTTAGCACTAAAAAACTAGTTATGAAATTTGTTTACCGTACTCTAAGACATGTCAATGTAAACAAGAAAATGTTACCTAAGTCAGGTGTCCACCCCCGGGAAATTTTTAAATGTTGAACGAATGAAAATCACATTTT
Organism: Ectobius pallidus; assembly: GCA_964059195.1. Classification (NCBI taxonomy): domain Eukaryota; kingdom Metazoa; phylum Arthropoda; class Insecta; order Blattodea; family Ectobiidae; genus Ectobius; species Ectobius pallidus. Next base: position 28,704,241 of record CAXKWD010000001.1, read on the forward strand.
ATGCCATTTTAGCAATGAAAAACTAGTTAGCAAATTTGTTTACTATACTCTAAGACATGGCAAGTTAAACAAGAATATGTTACTTAAGTTATAATACTTATTACTATTTATAAGAAAAGTTGAATAACACATGGAACAGTGGATATAATAGGCCTACTCATTATGTTATGAAAAGAAAATAACTGTTATATCATATTTGACACACCAACAAGTCTTGTTTAATTAAATAAATATTTTTTTAAATATAAATATAGAATTTTAGGTTTTGACTTTTGGGGGGTCCAAACCCCCTGGACCCCCCTTTCCTAATCCACTGTTAGAAGAGATCTTTTGGAGTTATAAAACTTGACCGTTTTTATTTTGAACATATAAAACGTTAATTTTGCAACAATTTTCAACCCCCCCCCCAGAAAATTCATAAAACGATAATATTTTGCCCCCCCAGAAATTTCAATGACGCAGTCTGCGTCTTAACCCCCCCCCCCCTGTGGGCACCCCTGCCTATTTGCAAGTGCAGACGTGGCTGGGCTATGGAAAGTTACCGTCAGTTTGGGGCTGGAGTTTAACGAAACAAGGGCTGATTCCCATAAGAACGACCATGGATGTAGCTCCAGAGAAGTTGGTGCACATGATAAAATGTAAATGCTCGACAGGGTGTAGCACCGGGGCTTACAGCTGCAAAAAAGCAGGACTCCAGTGCTCGTACGAGGATTCGCCTGAGACCGACCTCAACGAGGAAGACACGGACATTGAGTGCGATGACGAGGAGGACGTCATCAATGAGGCCATTGCTCAGGAGGAGGAGGAATTACTGAGAGGCAGACTTGCCACCGGGATCAAAGAGATCAAGGATTTTATGAATTAATAGTATTGGCTAATCTGTAATAATTTAAATATTTTCTACTTAAGTTACCCATCATTAGGCCTACATGTAGTAAGTTATACATTTTTATACGTCGATAATATTGTGTTCTTTATTCTGAAATGAACATCTTATTAAGGGTGAGGTTTCTATTGTTTAGGTTATTGAACGTTATTCATATAGAAATACTGAAAGATGAAAAATCCTGCATTTTTCGAAGTTTTTCCATATTTTGAATTTTTTTCGAGACTTTGAAGCGCTATATATAAGTACGTATTTGGTTTTAAAAACATTTAATCAGTGAAAATTGTAGGAAATTTAATGCTGTTTAACTTTTGTAATTGAATGTTTTCAGCTAAAAAGCGTTATTTAGGAGTTATAGGCAAAAAAGTTAAAGAAATCGAGGTTTTACGGCTGCCCTGAAGTTCACACAGAGTTCTCGAATTAGAAAGCTTGGATTCTACACCAAAAAATACCCACGTACAACACATTAAAAGTTCATTAACTTCGGACCTTTTTCCAAGTTATATGTACCCGGTGATCAGCCAATAGAGGCCACTCTAGCAGGATTGACGTAAACTTCATAAGATGGGAATTCCGCCACAGATTAAGTGCAGATTAGAAAGCTAGATACTTATTAGTATAGTACAATTTCGATAATCCGGCGATTGGTTAGTCCGGCACGTTTTGTAATCCGGTGCTCTCGGTAAACACTTATCATAGTATCATCACAAGTATTACATAATAAGTAAACAAACATGCCCGCCCTTGCGCTTCCCTCCCTCTCCCCTTCCTTATCTACTCATTCTGTACGCCGCTCGCCCCTCCATTATCTCTTATTATTATTATTATTTTTTATTTTTTATATTTTTTTATTATTTTCTATTTATTTTTTGTTTTTTGTTTTTATTTATTTATTTTTTTTTTTAAACTTATTTTTTCATTGTTTTCTGATTTACCTGGTGTATTTTGTAGTGTGTTTATCTAGTGTACTGCAATGTCGACCAAACGAAAGCACGTGACTTTAAGTTTGCGCAAAAAACAATAAATAATAATTAAACTTGCCAAAGGAGAAACAACGACAAACCTGGCACGGACCTAGGTGGAAGTTTCACCATCTACGACAATAAAATCAACGAAAAAGGACGATTTTTGGGCTACTTCCGATAATCCGGCGGTTGTCTGGTCCCATACATTTCGGATTACCAAGATTGTACTGTAGTTTCTCTAATCAAAGTTTTTGAAGTAATGAATTGAATTTTTTGAAGTTTTAATAGTATTAACGTTTTGGAAGTAATGAACTGAAGTCTTTGAAGTTTTAACAGTATTGAAGTTTTTGAAGTAATGAGGTTCCACGCTTGTCTAAATCAGTGATGTACCCAAACTGTAGAGAAAAGTTATTTAAAGAATGGGTATCCAACTTAAAATCAGATGGGAGGAGATTGGTATATTCACTGAAATAATTTCAGGAGCGAAGTTAGCATGAAATGATGGGCCTGACTTACGGAAGGGTTAAGAATAACAGTAGAGGTTGAGAAATGAATTTGAATCACATATGTTAACGAAGTAAAGCTGTTGTTCGGAAATAACCACTCTGAGAGGTAGTAGTTTTCTACTAGGAAAACTATTGGAGGTTTATGAGGTTTAAAATTTAAAGCGGAAGGCTTTGTATATTGAGGTTAAAAATTGAGGTTTAATAATGAGGCATTGGGCCTGTAAGGAATATTGAGGTTTTGGGCGTTGGGCTTGTGAATAATAAAGGTTGAAAAGTCTCCCAAGTAGTATGTTTAATTCAGCCTAATATTTACTTTGCCCATTATCACCTAAAATATCAGAAGGCCTTCACAGAATTCGAGATTAAACACAAAATTGTGGACTTTCGAGGCAAATGAACAATATCATTGAATCAGTGTGCTGAATATAATAAGAATTTCGTAATCTTCTAATATATAAAATCGAAAGTGTGTGTGTATGTATGTATGTATGTTTGTTCCCTATACAAATCTACATTGCTTTACCAATTTACACGAAATTTTGCACACATACCCTGTTAAGCCCGGGAAGTAACGCGGTCAACATTAAAATTGAAACAAATCAGTCCTTCCCTTGAAAATTATATAATTTCTGTGAATATTATACTGAAAAAAATGAAATGCTGTTCAGTTCACATGACAACAGTGTATTGTTTACTCTGACCACATAGGGCTTTGTCAACTATATAATGCTGGACTTTAATGAATGATGATTCCATCGACGTATACATTGGCGAAAATAATTACTGAAAAACGAATTCCACGAAAATAAAGCACAGTGTGATGCGGTCACATAACTTTCTCTACCCTCGACGTAAGATATATTTTCTCACTTCACATTTTGATGTAGAATAAGAGGTCGTATTGCAGGGACAACTTAAGTGTGTAAATATGCTATATCAGAAGTAGGTAAATAATCCTTTCCGCTGATACGTTATCCATAGCTGTAGGCTTTGTATTAGTTGATATTTATCATAGGCCCTAAGCATGGGATGGAACATTTTGAGTCCTATGCTCGCAGTATATTATGTCCCGGATTTTAGGGGAGGAAAGTATGAAAGTGATACTGCATTTCTCTTTTATTTCAGCCCCGAAACGGTTGTAACATGAGAATGAGAAATAACATTTTCCGTTAAGCCAATACAATCTTATGTAATTTATGTTTCTTCTTATTTCAACCCCTCCCAAGCATGATGTGTAGAAGCAACGGAATGCAGCATTCGACATCCTCTATGAGCCATAAAAAGCTATTTCTAGCGTTTTCTGATGGAATAGTTTGAGTGAGATAAATTTTTTTCTTCATTTCAAGTTTTACATACACATTATATAAGGACCTAGAGTTTCAAAATCGAAAGTCCTCCATAACTTAATTTCAAATTAAAAAATACAAAGCCCGGGCGATGCCGGGCCTTTTCAGCTAGTGATTTATAAGCGTCGTGTGCGTACTTGAATGTGTCATTGCAGAACGGTACCTAAATAATTTATTTTGGAGAACTGAGATATGGCCATTGTCATTATTCATGCACACGGACACACATTCTGAACAGAAAGGTACTTATGCCATTGATATTATAAGGTGTGACAAATCCTAAACGAAGAAACATGCACTACAGAAATGTACCTGATTGAACATGATGTACATGATTGAACTATACAGTTTTCTTTTGTTTCCCAAATTTTGCTTCAAGTGACCAGGTGCGGTACCTATCTGCCAAGCACATATTTAGAAATCCGTTTCTGGGGATCCTAAACTGATAACCATAAATTACCGACATCTTCCCGTCCTAAGTGATACAAAACATCAGTTTCGGGGGGGGGGGGGGGTTCGTAAACTGACTAATCATAAATTACTGACATCTTCCCTTCCTAAGTGCCACAGAATTGATTTTTTCTAAATAATGTTTAAAAAACCTCACATTTTGGGTGGTCTGGATCCACAAGGCCCCCCTTAAATACGTCCTTGCTTTCTGCATTGACACATTCAATTATAGTGTAAACAACGATGTAGGAAATAAAGTGCACATTTGTAGGTCTCCAAAAGATGAAATTCTGAAAAACGAATGGACATCAGACTGAAGCATTTCGTTCAGTGGTAAGTACTGGACTCTGTATTTTCAATATAAATTTAGTACTAAAAATTCAGAAATGTAATGAAAAGTGAAAACGTATGTTATAGAGTTAGGTCTACATGAATATAAACACAGAGTCGGGCAGTTATTCCTACTAATGCTTGTACGTTAGGTTAGGTTCATCTGTTATGCATATTTAATTGCACGTTTGTAAATTGCATTTTAATCCTTGCGAATTAAGAAGACAAACAGATTTCTGAACGCATACTGATTTTCTAACTTTTATATTGTATTAAATGAACTTAAAACTACATGTTTAGGCCTAATATGTTTTATTTGTGGCTTAGAATCTGGATTGACAAGGGGAAAAAGCGTATTTTTAATAGTTTACAACCTATTTATACAGGCATACTTTATATATGATTTTCTCACTTTATATTATATTAAATAAAATACCGGTATTACATGTTTAGGTCTACAATGTTTTAATTATCACACATGAATCCATTTTTACAAATGTGATGTATATCGGACCGGACCGGTCTTCGGGAACATTGGGAACTTTCCCGGTGGTCCGATGCCTTCTGGGGCCAATTAATAACACTGGTCAACATGATTTTTGTCTCATGATGTACTTAATGCAATTTTTAAATTCTGTTTTCAATTATGTATTCGGAAGCCCAATTCAAATCCGCCCGACATTTACTAAAAAAACCAGACTTACTTTGGAACCAAGACCAAATAGTTTCCGCAGTCGCCGTACAGTGACAGCCAGATTAGTGCCAATCGATATTTTTCTCATTTCACGGCCGTGCCGCTGGCTTTTCAAAATTAAAAGTAATTTATTACTAGGGTTCGGATGTTTATGACATGTCATATTTTTATCCTGACCTCTGTTCTCGCCGTAAACACAAATTAAACATGAATTGCACACTTGTTATCCTAATCGGACCGTTTTTATTTTGCATATAAAGTCATATTTTGGGCTTTTTTGTGGTCTTGGTCATATTTTGGCCATATTTGTAATTTAATGTCATATTTCACTTATAAAATAGGTAAAATAGCACAATTATACAGTGTATGTACTACATAGACGAGTTAAATTTGAAATTTATTTAATTAATTTAATGTTTATGCCAAGTTAATAGGTAACTTAAATTTTAAAATGAATGCAATTGTTCAGGGACACGCAAGGTCTACAAAATGTTACGAGTATTTGGAGCTGATGACGCAACCAAAAAGGAGCAATTTCTTTAAAAATATAAGTTCATTACAAGTAAAACTGTAAATAACCAAAATTGTTAAAAAGTGATTCTCTGGTTGAATTCATGTGATGTACGAATTTAGTGTCATTAAACGTTTTAAATTGGAACGTTTTTTTTTTTTGAAAATACGTTATTTTACCAGGTCGTATTTAGGATTTTTGGGTCATATTTCGTCATTTTTAAGGGCATATTTTCCACTTTGTAGGTCATAAACATCCGAACCCTATTTATTACTATAGAAAATACTAACTGGTGCCGATCATGCAACGTTACAGTGTGAATGGAAATCTCTGTGAGATCTCGGGCGGTGGGATTGCGTTCCGTCACGTCACGTCACGTCACTGATGAGTGTAAAGGGACCTTTAGAGAGATAATACCCCCCCCCCCCCCCCCCAGAGTTGAGACCGAAGTCTCAACACGTCTGAACGTTAACCCGACTTACTGGTAAAGACCACGATAATCCTTTTCCGAATGCTAACAAAAACACATCGGCTTTATTATCACGTCATTAGCCGAATTGTTGCTTCGTGACACAAAACTATTGACGTCAAAGAGCCAAATTATTACATCACTATATTAACAATTTGTCCTATACCATAATAATGCTGATTCTAAAATCACAAAATCGAGATTTTTTCGTCTCCTGGTGGGCGCATTAAATAGTGACTGAGGCGACGAGAGACTGATTTTACCAATTTTGCTTTAGCTTAGAATAATATGGCAAGGAATGTGAAACCTACTTCAAAAGGGATATCGTCACTTCGAAAGTTCCATTTCGGGCACTGATTACTTTCATAGTTCCTAGTGCACACAACATTTTATAGCAAGTGCTTACATGGTTTCAATATGCATCCGTCAGGTGCTCTGTTTGAGGTGTAACTTGCAAATCAAAGTATCAAGTTAAAGGCGTGTGCAAGATTGTGTGCGATTTTTAGGTGGATTTCGAAGAAAAATCTAAGAAAATCTACCTACTGGGATCGGTACCAAGTCGTGACTTTCGAAAAATTCTTCCATATCTTTACGTTTCATGCCTCCCTAAGTACGAAACCACCGCCCTTTCAAAAGTTTATATTTTTATCTTTACACGCTAGCGGCCGTAATTTTGAAGATATTTGAACGAAATTTTATTATGTTATTAAGTGCCAGTATGGTACTTTATGAGATTGCGTGGGGGACGAGAAAATGTCTGTCCGTCCAACCGTCCGTGTGTCTGTACGTGCGATAACTCAAATACGGTATCAGATTTTAATGAAACTTGGTTTACGCGTTTATAATGTCCATGGGAAGAACTCTATTTATATTGGACCAAATTGGTTTGCCGGTACCGGAGTAAAACCCAATTTAGTGTCTATTTTAAAAGCACCATAACTCAAATACGCTTTATCGGACTTTCATGAAACTTGGAATACATATTTATAATGTCCATGGGAAGACGTCTGTTGATATTGGACCAAATCGGTGGGCCGGTACCGGAATAATGCCCAATTTAGAGCCTTTTTATGGCATTATATAACAAAAGGCGCGGTAACTCAAATACGCTTTATCGGTTCTTCATGAAACTTGGTATACTCATTTATAACGTACATGGCAAGAAGCCTATTTATTTTGGACCAAATCGGTTGAGCGGTACCAGAGTAACAACTAATTAAAAGTCACATGTTTTTTAAATCATGTTTATACTACAATGGCACATTTTTTATCACTGAGGGCTTTGATGCAATGCAATCAGATGTTTGTTTACTTCGTTGATCCAGCTGAAATTGAGTATTACATGATTACTGTTATATACAGAAGGTTCTTACTGTGAAATAATTAGCGGAGTTATTTTCCACTGAATTTTGTGAAATGTTGACATAGGGCTATTTTAAGAATTTCAAGTTGCCATACATTTTAGATTTGACAAATAACACTATTCTTTCACACATGTTTATGTTTATCAAACTAGACCGTCAAACTGACCGAGTTGGGCAAATGATAACGTTTTGGACTCGTAGTCTGGAGGTCCCTGGATCAAATCCCGGAGCCGGCAGATTTGACATGGATTATTTTATTTTATATTTATGTGAGTGCGCGATTGTCAAGATATCACAAATCTGTAGTTCTGCTGACGCTGGTCGATTTTAATCTGATTAAAAAAACTTATTTTCTGCATATCATAATTGTAATTATAATTGATTCAACAAAAACATTCTGGCACTTTGTTATATCAGTTTACCTGATTTTATTTCTAGTCCCAATTCGTTAATGAGCAAAATGATTGAGCAAAATGATTGAGCAAAATTGGCCCAAGGGGGGGGGTGGTCGGGGGAGGGGGTTGAAATTTTGAAAAATTTAGATCTCGACCCCTATGAAGTATAGAGGGAAACTTTGTTTGAATAAATTAGAGTACTCCCTATGGAGTTCACAGTGACACCAACGATTCGGGGATTTTGAGGGTACGAGTGGGGGTGGGGGGATGGAAATTCGAAATTTTTGAAACCACGTCTTGTGGTGTATCCTTGAAAAGCTCTTGATGAGTACTCTACAAATCAATAACTAGCTTTTCGATAGCTCTCATATAAGGCGAGATTTGAATGTTTTAAAAACAATAACACTTAAAAATATACCTCAGCCTGAAGGCCTGCCGAATGGAATGTATGAAGACCGACTAAGGATAAAATTACCAATGTAATAGTTTGAGATATTAAAAATAATAGTTACATAGTTTAGAACAATAATGCATGGCAAAATAAAAAATAAATGATAAAATATAGTATCAATTTAAAACATAAACAACTCTCTTATTATAAAAAAAATTCAGATTTATTTATATTTCATATGGTGCATTGCACACTTTGATATTGCTTTCGAAATTTAACCACAGCCAGTAGGCCTGCCTAAAGGGATTTCTTTTTTCTCTTCACATTATAGCACATAATAAATGGCCGCATTGCGAAAGAGCGCATTCACTTGTCTCAGTCTCATGTATATGTGAATTGTTCGGGCAGCGAGACCTGGAACCTGAGCTTGGGGAAGAGACAGCTATCTTAAAACTATCGTTAAAAGATTTTATACAAAAAATAAGAAACGACTTAGTAGGCCGACAGTAGTTACGAATATCGTACACAATTTAAACAAAATCGTTGGAGGCGTTTTGAGAAAGCATGATAAATACACAGTTGAACGTTCGGTGCGTGATTAAACAAGTACTCAACTTAGTATTCCTTAGAAAAAGAATTGTAAGTTACGCCTACTGACAAACGTTTAACCAAGTCGAGCGTGAAAGAAGGTTAACTTGAAATTACTTAAAACAGACACAATATGATAACTAGACCTGGGATTTTAAGGCAAATGCCTATTTTGTTCCTTATGAAATAACATGACAATTTTTAAATATGTAGACGTTTCATGAAAAATCACTTACATTTATAGAGTTTTATAGCGCCCTAAAATGCCTATTTGGACCTTTTGAGCCTATTTTACTATTTTATTGCCTAAAATGCCTATTTTGTATATTTAAAATAAAATTCAACTTCTGTAATTTTTAAAATCTTATAATGGACATCCCTCAATGAAAAGCAGAACAGCAGAGGTGGGTTTTTCACATTTGTATGATTATTCGAAACAATTGTCGCTAAAGGAATGACGGGGAGGGGGAGGATTAAGGAGGAAGGACTACTGTGTCAAGTCACCAGTGAAAGAACATATGTTTAAGTGAATATAGTTCGCGATGCCTAATTTTGCAGTTAATTCTGTTAAGAATAGGTATACCACGTTTCTTGCAGTAAAAAAATACCATGTTACAGTTTAAGCGTAGGCCTATATTGTAGTATTTTAAAGTCATTTTTAAAGCATATTTTAAGTGCCTATTTTCTCTTTTAAAAGCCTATTTACTTGTTTTAAAAGCCTATTTTAGGTGCCTAAAACTAATTTTTTTAGAGCCTAAAATCCCAGGTCTAATGATAACTCAGGTTAAGAATCATTCATGCTACTGACAAGAGAAAGAGATGTTCTTTAATAGTGTATACTTATGGATTGGATAATACGACATGTTACATAAAAAGCAAATTGATGCTTTACCTGCTGATTCCGTTTTAATGGCGATACATCCCAGCTCCGTGTCGTAACTCATCTCAGGACATCATTGGAGGATTTCTTTTGTTTTTCGCCTCATTAATAAGAGTAAAATAATGCAATGCATGCAAATCTTAACATAGAGTAATGGGTTTGTTCTCATTTACTGCTTACAAACATGAGGCCTCGGGCTCATTCAGCATGCAGATTTGTATGATTTTGCTTGATGAATAGTGCATGAAATTATTATGCTGGAAACAGCGCTCATGAAGTACGCGAGTTATTTTTGAAATCCAGTGCACACCGCTTCATGTGATCACTTCGGGACGCAGCTAATCTGATAATAATAACCGAATGATAACAGTAGTCGAAGGAATTAAATGAAAATTATTTATTCATATGTAAGATAGTACACTACAAAATATAATTTAAAATATTTATTTATAAAATAATACGTAACTGTGAATCATTCAACCACTCATAGGCTAATGCAGTAATACACTGCAAGCAACTATTTTTCAACCAGTAACAAAGTTTTTAATTGTTTTTACTTTCCTTTATGAGTCCATTAACCAATATTCCATACTCAGTTACGAGTTACATGTGTTTATGGAAGTAGATTGTATGGTGTTCTGTGGTGAACACCGCGTAGCAAAACATTTAACAGCTGTCTGTTCAAGTCTTTTCATTTTACACTAGCCATCACTGCATGTCATCATTGATATCTTCATAAATCAAAAGCCGCAGCTTAACTGTAGGGTAAAACATGTTTTATTGCTTAAAAGAGAAACTTAGGTAATGACACCCCCTCGAACTGTTCGTCCTATGAACTGGGGAACAGAATTGCTACCTCCAGTACAACACAATACAGTTGAGTTAGACACGAAACCCTTAAAAACGAAATTTTGAGTGACGAACAGTACTTGGAAATAAAGCCGCAAAAAGGAAAATGTGATAACATAAACCGAATTTTTGATCATAATAAACAGTATTCTGTATTAATCCGTACGGGACTTCATAAAAGTGATAACATTAACTGTCTGATAACATTATCCGCGATTACATTAAGCGGCGTTCACTGTAATATACACATTGTCATTTTCGTTGTTAATTTGTAAAACATGAATTCACACTGATGTCAGATCCAAAAGTTTTAGTATCTCCTTTAAATTTTATAACCGTTTGGGACGTAAAGTATTTTGTTTTAACACAAATATCAGTTCTCCATACCCTGCTGTAATTAACAGTTTTCACTAAGATAGTTACAGCCTAATTAGTTTTAATTCAAATTAATCGAAGACACTCATAGTCAAAACATGAATTTAACTAAACAATTTGGATGCAGAATTTTTTCTCTACAAAAAGCTTTAATATTTTCTTAAATAACAATTAAGACCAAAAGGTCTTAGCGTACACTCGAAAGACTTTGAATATGTTCAAAATTTTCTGTTAGGCCTAAGCACTCGGAAAATTGAAGTTTTTTAGAATATGGTAGGCCTACTTCATGAAGATGTAGTTGTGCAAAAAAAACATAAACGATTTGAGAACATATAGTACATTTATCTTATTATATACTAGCATGTGCCCGCGGCTTCGCCCGCGATAATTATTTCAAAAATTAAAAATTAAGAGCATAATAGTTAAATCATTATATTTATTAACACCTAAATCACGTGGACTACATACCACGATTAGATAGCGTCGCCTGGTAAAAGCGACCTCAGATTCGATTTCCTTGGCCCAGAATACCCCTGTACAGTGAGTTTCGTCCAAATCGAACAATGTTTGACCATATTTAGGCCTATCTCTCTTCAGTGTAGGTTGAAAATTTCATATGTCTACGGGCCTTGACATTCTAAACAAATGAATCGACCAGCGTGGGCTTACAACAATCTAGCGATCGCGATGCTTTTATTACAACGGTATGACAAAAATAGCCAAAGCCAACTGCAATTGATTTGACATTGAAATGTATTACTGAAATCTGATGCTTCGACAGCGCTAAAATCACGTTTTCTGACAGTTTTTCACTCACAACTCGCGAACGAAAGCTAAAATTAAAAATCCGGCTTCGATGCGCATTCGCCCACCTTTCAGCCCAGATCTCTGCGTTCAGTAGATTTCGCTGGGCATCGTGGACAGACAGACAAACACGTCCTTTTATTATTTTAAGATAGCATGTGCCCGCGGCTTCGCCCGCGATAATTATTTCAATTATTAAAATTAAGAGCATAATAGTTAAATCATTATATTAACACCTAAATCATATGGACTATATATCACGATTAGATAGCGTCACCTGGTAAAAGCGACCTCAGATTCGAGTTCCTTGGCCCAGAAAACCCCTGTATAGTGAGTTTCGTCCAAATCGAACAACGTTTGACCATATTTAGGCTAATATTGATTATCCCTATAATAATAATAATAATAATAATAATAATAATAATAATAATAATCCTCTTCGGTGTAGGTTGAAAATTTCATATTATGTTTGCGTGCCTTGACATTAAAAACAAATGAATCGACCAGCGTGAGCTACAACATTCAAGAGATCGCGATGCTTTTATGTAGAAGGAATGACAAAAATAGCCAAAGCCTAGTGTAATTGATTTGTATTACTGAAAACTCATGCTTCGAAAACTCTATGAATACACGTTTTCTACCCGTTTTTCACTCATAACTCACGAACGAAAGCGAAAATTAAAATTCCGGCTTCGAGGTGCACATTCCGACCCTTTAGTCCATCTATGTTTAAAATTTCAGATCTCTGCGTTCAGTAGATTTCGCTGGGCATCGCGGACAGACAGACAGACACTTCCTTTTATTAATATAGATAAAATAACAACTTTAATATATTCATATGAAAGGTTTAATGTATGGTACTATTCATTTTTAGATTGGGGTACGATAAAATGTGAATTGTTTAAAATCCAGTGCTGTTGCTATTGAAATTGGTAGAAATTGTTTATAAGTATTTTCTCAAATGTACGACTCTCGATAAACATAAAGATAAGAATGGCAGTTAGGGAGAAAAACCACCCTCTTGATGTTTGTATAGGCCTAAACAGTACTCTCATCCTACCCTATAATGAGAGATACTCATTACTTCTCAATAAGGTAATACTGTGCCAATTCTTCATTGACATTTCACATAGCATATTCACAAAATAAAATAAAGCTCTCCGATAAGATGAGGGGATTCCTAAAAAATCAACCAATTAGAGTTCGTCTTCCTTGACTATGATGAGGTGCACTTATTTAATATTTCAATAATTTTTTTTTACAAACACCACCCCTCAAATGAGGATGAGGATGAGGATGAAGAATTCCAGACTTTTATTTTTTGCAAAACTATATGTTATAAGGGCTTACGTATGCATTTTTATTTTTAAATGGGTTACAACGATACCACCCTTTAGATGTCTAAATTGTCCATTTGTATAAAAACTTGTGTGACCTTGAAAAACTACCCTTGCATAAAATCAACATAAGTTTTAAATCATGTCCGACACTTGATATTCTATGATTTTTTAATTACGAAAAATAAATTTAAAATGTGATAAAATGCTAACCAGAAGGTTAAAACCACCCTCTTATTACGATAGTTATAATGTCTTAAATTTATCACCTATCCAATTGAACACTTGACTTTTTAAACTAGCTTTAATTTTTCCCAGAAAAACTACCCCAATAGTAGGGGTGGAAATCTATTCGGAAAGGGCTAACTCTTTGCACATCATGTCCATATTTTTTTAACAATATTTAGGGTTTTGGGTCAATTGATTCAATGTTCGTAATGCAGGTATCTGTTTTACCGACCAATTTCTTATTTTGGGCCTAACCTTGGATAGTGGTGTCGGAGGCGGGTGGGGTGGTGCCATCTGAGGGCATCGGTGTTTAGTAGGCGTCGGTTTTGTTTGTGTTGTAACGTCAGGCGTCGACTACCTATAAAGCGGCTAACACTACTATGGTAGTTTAGTTTATTCAAGGTAAGAAATAATAATGTCAACTTCTGACATATTTGAACTCACTCACTGTTTCAAAATACTGTACTGTGCTCAACGCATGGCCGTCCGGAAGGGGCCGCTGTCCCCCTGGAAATTTTGTTTAAACACAAATCTCTAAACTAAAAGACTATAAGCAACTAATGTGAACAAGGCTTAAGCTGCCATATACTGTAGTTGGAGTTCGGGAAAAATTAGTTGTAACTAACTTGGATTTGAGCATGTAGGATTAGGAATAATTACTTCCACTAAACTTGAAATAATTTCTAGCCGAACATTTATTGTAATGAAGGTACGACAATGGAAGTTTCGCATTTATGTGAATAGTACACGTGAAATTGTAAGGGGTAGAAAATTCCATGCAAATGTACACCATATTGTTTTCTTTGTATCCATAGTCATAAGTACAGCTAGTCATAAGTACAGCTACAGTAAATCAATTATGTGGATTGTATTATTATTATTATTATTATTATTATTATTAATTTTTTATCTATCGTAGATTCACCTCTCCCGTTTAGGATTTAAGCGACCCAAGCCGCCCGGGCCTTACAGGGCCGCGACCTGTCGGGAGAGGGATTATCTTTGGATCACATACGTACTTTTTTGACCAGACAAGGACATGGAGGGCCTCCCCGGATGAGTGATCAGCCCAATGCCGGGGCCACTTCCGAGACAAGACGAACACATAGGACGAGACACACCATTCACACACTCATTCCGAACAAGGCGAGGATGATATGAAGATGATAATGACGGAAGATGATATCCGGGGACCACAAGGGCCTAAAGTTAGCTGAAATTTTTCTCACAGGTGAGGGGAAACCCCGGAAAAAACCTCACCTAGGTAAGTTGTCCCGACCAGGAATCGAACCCGGGCCCACTGCGTGAGAGGAGCGTACGCATCCCTTGAGCCACAGCGGTGGACATTAATAATAATAATAATAATAATAATAATAATAATAATAATAATAATAATAATAATATTAACCATAACAACAACAATAGTAATAATAATAACAATAATAAAGTGGTTGTAGTAGTGGTGGTGGTGGTGGTGGCAGTAATTTGTTCAATTGCCCCCCCCCCCCTTAGCAAAGTTTCTGCGGACGTTCATGGTTCAACGATAGTTTTCAACTACGTGTTCTCTGCTATGAATCGCGCGGGAATGAACAGAACTCTCAGTCCATTGCAGGTTATGTCTGTATTCCATATGAAATTATGACATTTTAACAGTGATTGGAAGAACAAGTGAATCGCATTTAAAAAAACAAACGCCACACGTCACTCCACAGCCAGTGCGTAAGGACACAATACGTCAATATAAGCTTTCTTTGTGGAAATACTGCCAGCTTTCATTTCCTGAAGTTACGTACTAAACATATGATCACTCCCTACCATAATATCATCTTGAACAGAGTGTGGCTTTTATCGTTTCCCATTTTCAAAACCGTGTAACACTTATTTTACAAAGAAATAAGCTTCATTGAACGTTTTTAAATGTCTTACAGCCTTGGATTTACAATAATTCTGATCTTACTTTTTGAATATGATGTCCTTGAGGTACCCTCCATTAACTTCACATTGCTGCAATCTCCCTCGTACACTGTATTATCTCTGTCATTATTCCTTTTTCTAGACAAAAACTGAGTCAAAACCTAATTCGAAGCAATCTAATATGGCATCACTCCGGTTTGAAGTATTTACACAATATTGGTCTAATAAATATTTTGACTAAAACGTGTAATTAAAAATAAGTACAGTTATTCTGTGTCCACTCTAAGAAAAATGCTAAAATAAACAAAACCCAGCATGTCTGTCTCAATCAGATCAGTGGGGTAATGTGCTACAGTGAGACAACTTTACTTTGTTTACTTTAGCTTTGTACATAGAAAACAGTTTAGCAGTTCATCGTTCTATTTTAATATACCAAGGGAGCTTTGGAAGTGAGTCCGTTCACTACTATTTGGATCAGTGGCGGCTCGCGTATATGCTCTGTGGAACTGCAGCGCCCCTGTTTCCACTTGATATTACAAATAAAATTTAATATATGAGTACTTTTTCTTTATACTTGTACAGAATATAATCCTTGAGCTTAATGTCAGAAGCCATCCCCAAGTTTATGAAAAGGATACAAAAATCTTTGTATGGAACTGTGTGCTTCACAGGTAGTTTAAGGGCTGATATTCTAATCTCAGCCAGGCAAAAGCAACAAGTCCTCTTGACAGTTCCCATGACTACATCAGAGGTAGAACGCTGCTTTTCAACATTGAAAATAACTGAGAATATATCAACTAACGACAAAGGAAACATAATTCTGAAGAATATTTAAATGGGTCACTGTTAAGAGATTTTTAATATAAAAAAGTGTACGTGGAACGCCACGCAACAGAAGTGAAACTTGTTTTAATTTTTGGATTTTTTAAATATTGAATTCTTGGACTTTTTCAATTTTGGATTGTTGGACTTTTTAATATTGGGTTGTTAGACTTTTTAATATTGGGTTTTTGGACTTTTTAATTTTGGAATTTTGGATTTTTTAATTTTGGATTTTTTAAATTTAGATCTTTTAATTTTTTATTTTTCCAATTTTTTTATTTTCGATTTTTTTATTTTCGATTTTTTAATTTTGGATTTGTTTGATTTTTTATTTTCGATTTTTTAATGTTGGATTTTTAATTTTTAAAATTTTGGATTTATAAATATTTTTAATTTTAATTTTTTTTATTTTTTAAATTTTGGATTTTTGGACTTTTTAATTTTGGATCTTTGAATTTTTTAATTTTGGATTATTTAAATGATGGATCTTTAAATTTTTTATTTTTGGATTTTTAAATTTTAGATTTTTGAGTTTTTAATTTTTAGATTTTTTAAATTTGGAATCTTTCTTATTTTTAAAATTTTGGATAAGCCTAATCATTGAGTTGATTGTTTTCTGTGCAGTCCATTCCGTTACACCTCACTAATTTCGTGACGATTTTGAGCGTTACACAAGCTCTCGATTTACCCCTACCGCGGCTAAAGAAGTTTCACTTCAAAAATACAAACTTTTCTAAGAAGCACTATGAATTCGGAAAGACTAAATGTGCTTGCAGTACTTTCAATAAGAGAAAAATTTTCTCAGTTGTCATCCAGATATGAGAAAATTATTGATCTTTTCGCGCAAATTGAAACAAGAATGGATTTCATTTTAAATGAAAAGATCAAGCTCGAACTGTAACAATTTATGTTAAAGTAATTAAAAATGTGTGTTTTTGTTCTTTTAGGATTTTATCAAGTTTCTGAATAAGTTTTCTTTTTATGTATGTTTATTTCCTTTTACAATTTGAAAACAAACGCTGACAAATTTCTGGAGTATCACCCCCACTAATTTTAGCTAAGAGCTGCCACTGATTCGGATCATCTGGTTTGGTAAACCTTGTCGTCACACATAAACTAGCTCTGAAAAAAGGTGTCAGAGCAACTTCCTCTTTCCAGACTGCCGCGTGCCAGGCTAAAAATAAAATATAATAATAAACTAATAAAACCGGCAATTGGAGTATTTGCACATAGGGGGATTTGATTTGTTTCCAGAATCTCACAACTTAGTTATTCTTCCAGCACGAAAAAATAATATTATCATGATTAAGAGCAAATATATTTATTAGAAGACTGGAAACTCGGAAAATCATCCCTCTGATAAGGATAATAAAACATTTGAAACCATAAAACTCCACCGATAATTAAAGGGATATGATCAATTAGGCCTATAAGTCTTAATGAACATTTAATAGTACATACATCGATTAGTTTTATTTCCTGAGTTTCACCTAATAAGGAAATGCCTGCTTTTATGCAATTTAGAACTTTTATCTTCTCGTCTTCTGTCCAGAAATATAAAAATAAACATTTGTAAGACTATTATCCTGCCGGTTGTAATAGAATTGAGACATGGTCGCTTATTCGAAAACTGGGTGCTTAGAAAAATATTTGGCCCTAAGAAAGATGAAAATGGGGCATGGAGAAAACTGCATAACGACGAGTTTCATAACTTGCACTCGTCACCGGATATAGTAATGGTAATTAAATGACGGAGGATGAAATGGGCTGGACATGTTGCGCGCAAGGGGGAGGAAAGACATAATCTAAAAAATATTGACTGGGAGACCCGAAGGGAAAAGACCACTTGGAAGAGCTAGACGTAGGTTGGAGGACAATATTAGAATAGATTTAAGGGAAGTAGGATTTGAAAGGGATGGTTGGATAGAGTTAACACATAATAGGGTTGAATGGCGGGCTCACGTAAGCGCGGCAATGAACCTTCGGGTTCCATAAAATATATAATATTCCATTAGCTTGCTTAGGAATTTTCTATTGCCATTGAGTAAGCAAGTGAGCAAGTGTTTAAGCAATTTAACAACATTGTGTTCAATTACTTAAGCCTGTGACCGTCACCCATTGGCCAGGAGAATTTTATCCCACAGGAATTCTTGTAAATGTATGAAAGTCTACAAACATATGTCAGCCCTAAAGTGGATGTGGTATAGTATGGATGCTAACGGGAAAGTCTTCGGCATCTTCGCAAGGGGCATAATTCCGACAATTACGTGCTTTATGAGATGCATTACCACTCATTAACAAACTGTACTACATTTACAGAATATTGAGTAGCGTCAATAACTTAATGACTAAGGAGCGGATGTTGATGAAATGTCTTTTTTTCCTTTCCAATTTAGAACAATGCCCAGTGGTGTAATACACGTGATTGTAAGTTGTATTGAAGCAGAATCGTGGATTTTTACGTTCCATTTTCCCTTATTTGAATTGATAAGTGATTATTTAATATTATTCGTCATTTTAGGTAATTTTTACTTTAAAATTTCAGGATACTTTTCATAGCTGAAGTTCGATACGAGCAGCACCGGTCTCGTTCTTAACATCAGTAAATTAAATCACTTATACAGCGTATTGCTCTATTAAATTGTGATTTACCTTAGGAACGTTTCTTTTGGAATAAATGTTTTGAAGAAAATAACAGTTTTAAGTAAAGAATTTTTAATGAAGCTAAAGTTTTAATATATATATATATATATATATATATATATATATATATATATATATATATGTTACTCTTGATTCATATGGGTCCAAAGTACTAATGGTGCATTAACTAAGGAATTGTTTTTCCCTACTGTGTACAAAAGGTTACAGGCTAAACCAAATTTTATTTTACCGCAATTTCTAACAGACCATGGATAGATTGGTAGTTATTTTACAAGATTCAACGTTATAATCAGGCTTTAAAACTTAGTGCCCGATCGAATATGTTAACAGCAACTGTACTGTACAGACTTTGCTCGGCGTATGCCCTAGCTACCATATGCTAGTTCACGTGATAGTAAACAAACCGGAATACAGATATAGGAAGACCACAAAATAACTTCTCATTATCTAAACTCACATTACAAGCATGCAAAACGATACTTTCTTCTGTTTATGTATAATAGTCCCTCCCAAATGTTTCAATATATGTTTGCGTTTTAGAACACTTTACTTTCGGCATGCCGAACACGTATTATAAATTTAAACACGCACAATGACAAGGTACACTGTTGACCAATTTGAGAGGCACCGTCTCCGAGCGCATTCACTTCTCGGTACTACTATCAATGACTGTCTTATCAGCCTACGCAATCACCCTCCACCCCCTATGCTCAGGTTGTTGGTAACCGGAATCAACTCCCTCTGTGGGTTCGGACACTAAGTTTTAAAGCCTGGTTATAATAGATAGGAACCACGTCTGCAGATGTCAGCTGTCACCAGAAACTGTGATACACGTCTTATTTCACTGTACATTATTCGAAAGAAGGAGGTTTAATCTTAAATTGCATGCTTCTCAGAGTGAGAAAACATTTTCCAACTCATGTTTCCATTTATTTTTCAAAGTCTGCTGTTTTAGAGAATTTATCAGTTTTATAACGTACGTTCACGATCAGCTATAGTTAATTACTTATTTAATGTTTGATTTATATAATTATTAAGATTAGTTTGTAAACTACAACCCTAACATGCCTCTGTGGCGAAATAGGGTTTCCATCCCTGGAGATTACATAATAATAATAATTCATATTTTAATGTTTTTTTCATAATTTCAGATAATTTACCCATAAAAATAAGATAATTATATTGACAATTTTAAGTGATTTTTAATTTTTAGGTCATCAACTTCCGCCGCTTAATAATGACAATATTATACTGTAGTCCATGTAGATGTAGTTTTGGAAAATATCGTGACTAAACTTAACGCTTCCACAGGTTGTTGACACTAATAACAGCTTATTTTTTTAATAACAGCTATAATAATAAGAGGAAGTGTTTGTCTGTCTTTGCGCGATGGTCAGCAAAATCTATTGCATGCAGAGATCTGAAATTTTAAACATAGATGGACTGAAGGGTGGCCGAATGCACCTCGAAGACGGATTTTTAATTTTCGCTTTCGTTCGCGAGTCATGAGTGAAAAACTGGCAGAAAACGTGGATTTTTTTTGCTCTATCGAAGCAACAGTTTTCGGTAATAGGCTACGTTTCAATTGCCAAATCGATTGCAGGCGGCTTTGTCTTTTTTGTCATAACTTGAAAACATGAGCATCACTATTTTTAAATATACAGTATCGCATTTAATTATCGATCGTTTCGATTCTGTGGGCTCACCCTGGTCGATTCATTTGTTTATAAGGTAATGTCAAATTCAATAGAGCCGCTTTCTAATCGTGGAATGCACTCCAAAGCTGGATTTTTAGCTGTTTCATTGTAATTTTGTATCGTTTAGTTCATGAACGATTCGCGTGTAAGTGTAAATATGTCTTAATTATTTTATCTTATTTTTTAATCTTCGAATTAACTATCGTGGGCGAAGCCGCGGGCACCTGCTAGTATTCTAATATCTGGTAAACTGATACATTGTGACCACCACCTCACAACTGATGATCAAGTGAGAAAAGTGGAATTTAATATTACGTATAATATTATTTTTTCTATCGGTACAAATTATAACAAGTTTTAATACATAACTTATATATAAATAAAATCAGGTAGACTGATATAACAAAGAGCCAGATTGCTTTTTTTAATCAGTGTTAACTGCAATTATGATAGGTCCATGCAGAAAAGAAGTTATTTTTGTAATAGATCTCCGAGTTAAACTCCAAAAACAAAATGCGCTGGCAATAATATTAATGATGCAATAGGCCTACGATTCGCTGGCAAGTTTGTTTCAAATTTAAAGCAGCCTTATAGGTTATGAATAAATAAAAAGTCAATCTGAAATCTATCTGTCAGGAATCACATTAGGTATACTGCTGCAAGAAAATTATATTAAAATATAATGTATATCTTTATCTATAGAATGCACAGTATAATATCAATATTCAACGACTAGTTGTGTTTTAAATCTTTTATTTACAACATTATTTAAACTGGCATCATTATGAAGAAATGAATCAATCAAGACGGGCTAACAATATCAAATCACGATTGGCAATTTGTTAAGTTATGTTTAATATTATATTGTGGGTCATACAATAAATGATATTATAGCGTTTTATATCCATTACAACATTAATATTGATAAACTCGATATTTCGGTACCAGTCAACCGATTTGGTCCAAATTCAATAGGCTTCTACCCTTGGACGTCATGAATGCTTATGCTAAGTTTCATGAAAATCCGATAAAGCGTATTTGAGTTATAGCGCTTTTCTAATATATTACCATAAAAATAGGCACTAAATTGGGCATTACTCCGGTACCGGTCAACCGATTAGGTCCAATATCAATAGGCTTCTTCCCATGGACGTTATAAATGCCTAAACCAAGTTTCATGAAAATCCGATAAAGCGTATTTGAGTTATCGCGGGTACAGACACACGGGCAGACGGATGGACGGACAGACGGACGGACAGACATTTTCCCGTCCCCACACACAGTCTCTTAAAGTACCACACTGGCATTTAATAATGCAGTTTAAGAACACTGTACTGTATACGTAACCCTTTAAATGTACTGCGTAAGGATAAATGGGGATTAATTCTGTTTCGTATATTTTACAAGCTATCTGCCCTAACAACACATTGCAATATCTCAACTTCCTGACCTCGTAAACATAAAGAGTCGTGCTACTATGTACTGTTTTCATTACTTAAATAAGGTAACTTGAATGCACGGTTACCGAGGTAACCCAGATAGACAAGTTTACAATATATTTTACATGGACGCAAGGATTGACAACTTTTCTTAACATTTCGTGTTAAGAAAGTGTGTCTGATACGGAAAGAACACAACATACCTGGAGTTAGAATCCGGTATCCCTCACTCACTCCACTCCTGTAACAACACTGAGTTTCTCCACGCACACACACATACACACACGAGATCACTGAACAGAACGTTGACTTGCCGCCCCGCTTGGCGTCCGGCTCCACTGACCGACTTTCAACTCTCACGGTAATCCCAGCTGTGTCATCCGATTGCTTACGTAATGTCATAGGCATTTGTCTTTTTATCGCAATGCAGTGTCATTATAAGGGAGGGCAACCCTCCTGAATTTATTACACTTTTTAACAGTGGGGATATATCCCCCCCAAATTTGAAAAAAAAAACTAAAAAGAATAGGCTGTACGGTAGATTTTTCGAACCTTTTTATATCTGTGTTCGGTAGTATTTAAATTGCTTATTTCTCTGGAAAAGAGAGCATAATGGACTCTAGAATGCAGACTAGTCCTTAGTCAACTGTGTCCGGTTCGAATTTCTACAATCAGTTGCTCTTAGATATGCTACATCCTGGCATTATCATCCCATCTTCTTCTCGGTTCCCGTAATGGTCATTTTCCTTCTGGTCTTTTCATTAAAATTATCATTAATGCCCCTCTCCACTACCATTCAAACAACATATCCAGCTCGTATTAACCTCCAGCATTTAATTAATCTCAATAACCCTTGAAACTCCATTCTTTTTGGTCCAAATATTTTCCTTGAAACTTTATTTTCAAATACTTTCAATTTGTGTTCCCCCTGCAATGTAAATGACCATGTTTCACATTCAAACAAAATTTGTGGCAAGATTACAGTTTTTATAAACTTTTATAAATAAAGTGAAATGATGATGATTATTATTATTATTATTATTATTATTATTATTATCATCATCATCATCATTATCATTAGTTTTCTATCTCCTCAAATCCTTCCCCGAAAGAAATATTCTGCGTCCGCCACTGCTTTTTAATCTTACCTAACAGAAAGTTATGTTTACAGAAGGGGCGTATTCAGAGGAAGGATGAGGAAGCTACAGCCCCCCCCCCCGGAATAATGAGACATCCTATGACTCTTTATAGAGCCTTAAGATATTCTCATACATTTCACATAAGTGTATTTCAATTTAACATTTGAATTGCGCATCCTGACTCATGAAATGCGAAAGGAGCTTCATGACCTGTACTCTTCACCGGATATAGTAAGAGCAATTAAATCACGGAGGATGAAATGAGCTGGACATGTAGCACGCATGGAGGAGAAAAGACATACCTCAAAAGTATTGACTGGGAGACCCGAAGGGAAAATACCACTTGGAAGACCTAGATGTAGGTGGGAGGACAATATTAGGATAAATTTAAGGGAAGTAGGATTTGCGAGGGATGACTGGATGGAGTTAGCTCAGAATAGGGTTGAATGGCGGGCTCAGGTAAGCGCGGCAATGAACATTCGGGTTCCATAAAATAGATCCTATTCATTTAGCTTGCTGAGGAATTGTCTATTGCCATTGAGTAAGTAAGTAAATTCATATAAAATTCAGCCTAGCATTGAATGTTTGCCTAAGTGACAGTTCAGCCCCTGCCCGTAACAGTGGCCAAGCGGACAGTGCTTGGAATGGTGCTTGATAAATTTTTCAATAGTGGAAAAGCAAGAAATCTTAATTTTGTTCTATGATTCAGCAGCTTTAATTACTTTACCTTAGTTAGACTAAGCTGTGACTGACTTAGACACAAACAAACAAGTAAACCTCCATACTTTGTTTCAATAACGTTGTGCTGTAATGTTATTCTAACGAGTGAAGATTCAATAATACAATAATTGTGCGTGAAAATAGTGTGTTAGACTTATCACAGTCCCTCCCGAAATAAAATCTTGGATATACCCCTTGTTTACAGGATTGCCAAATCGTTGGGTTTGATGCTAAGTCTTCTGTTTTGCCGTCATAGTTCGGAGTTCCGGGTCAGCAAGAGGAAGTCTCCAGGGCCAGACAATAAGCGTCCCATGTTAGAGATCTGGATCCCTCCGGATCATATTGTGCAATACAAAATATCCAAATAAAACATCTCAAAAGTAGAAAATGCCGAAGAATAATATCTTCAAATAGTGAAATTACAAGCTAAAAAATATCAGAAAGTGAAAACAAAAAATATTCTAAGCGCAAAATGTCTAATAAGTATAACATTTTACCAAGCTAAGACCAGTAACATGTATTAAGTAAAAGCTGAATCAACGTGAATTTAATAACTCCATCACTTATTTTAAACGGGTACTGCGGCAAAGATTAACCGTAATTTTACGTTATATGAAGAAACGCGTTATGATGAACGGCGAAACTGACAACATTAGGCCTAGGCCTATATACTTTTTTAAATTAATATAACATGTTGGTGTTAATTAGACCGAACAGAGAAGAATTACTCACTATAGTAGGAAACATACAGAAAAATACGTATAGGACAAACGAGTAAATATAGGCTATTAGAAAAATTCCTTCATCCATGCATGTAGGCCTATGATTATGTACATTTTATAAGAACATCTGGGGGGACATTTTTCTTCTTCTTCTTTTTAATTCTCAAAGTTACGTTTAATGCATCGCAGATGAATCCAGTTAGACCCGATATGTGGGAAACATCCACTAGAGGTCACTTTGTTATTTGTTGACCATGCTTACAGTAAAAAATATCTGAGAGGAATATTCGATAAATTTCGTAAATTATTCTTAACGGCGGAAAGTTCAATAAACGTTTGCAGTCACTTGTTTTTTCTTCTTCTTCTTCTTCTTCTTCTTTTGTATGTCCATAGCCTACGTTTTTAGACGCAAAATTCAAAAAGGGGCTATAAGGTATTTATAGCATAATTAGCGTAAAATTGTTTCTTGCGATTCTGTACAAGGATATGTGAATACTGCTAACTTTTATTTGGGCAGAGGAAGTTATGTGAGTTTCACATCAGATTTTTTCTCTTGTTTTCGCGTATTGCATAAGGGTTGGCGTCAGAGCGTTTACCACTCTTTAAATACTCGTATTTGCAGTGGCGCCAACTTATATGGGCCCGTGGGGCTCAAGCCCACCCAATAAATTCTTATATTTTATCAACATTATTAACCACTATTACTAAAAATATTTTCGTTGTTGAATCTCGTAAAACTAAAATCAGATAGAACTATTTCCTCTTGATCCAATTCACTTACGACTGTTTGAAATTTTCCTTAATTCTTACTCAATTTGTTACGTCTTACTCTGTCCATGCAGTTTCCACAGCCATCGCAGGAATATATTTTTACGCTTAGAATTTGCAGACGCCCTGCTACATAATGGTGAGTTAATGTGTGGTTTTATTTATTTTTTTAAATTTGTTTTAGTAGTTACCTAAAAACCAAAATTTAAAAAGAAAGTTTTTGAGCCCACTCAATGTTTTTCAAAAGTTGGCGCCACTGCGTATTTGTAACATAAAATATAACATTAATTGCATTTAATTCTTTGGTGTATGTCTTCATAAAACCATACAAAACCTTAACACTACTATAGCTATGGCAATATTTAATTCTGCAATTAATGGAATGTTTTATTGCCATATACAAAAACAATAAATTTCAGTGATATGATGAATAGGTTATAGTAACTATTAGTATATGTTAATAAATTGTAGCTAAAAGATTATTTGTAAAAAAAACAGATGTGATGCAAAATTAAGATTGTACATGTATGGTTTAGTATTAGGCTATAGTTTCTAGCAATAGAAAAAATAGAATTCTTCAATTTTGGAGCATTTTCTGTAGTTGTTGCTTTATTGTTTTTATAGAATTTATAGCAATTTACTGCAGTTCAGCATGAGAAATTATTTAGATTTGTATACCTTTTATTGATTAGATTCCCGGCAAACACCATCACATTGCAGAGTTGAGTGCATGTAAGACCTGCCTTGCCGAACTTACACCTACTGGAACACTCAATACAGCCATAGCGCATTAGCTCTCGACTAGATGTGCCACTTCTGGAAGTGTCATCCATACTGATATCCATTCACCGTCCAGCCCCACTTGTCTGGTTGTATCGGTTGTAGAGCGTTGCCCTATATCATTACCACGATGGTTGGAAGATGTTCAGGCTGATCTTGTAAGACAGGGATAAAGAGATGGAGACAGGGGGCTTTGGAAAGAAACGAATGGGCAACTGTTCTGAAGGAGGTCAATGCTTAACTCGAAGGGCCTTAGTACCACTTATGATGATGACTAAAGCCCGGATTTTCATGCACTATCAAACTTAAAAACATGCATGCATTCATGCACTATCATATCTCCAAATATGCACAATGAAGGGCGAAACATGCACTATCAAAAATCCGCACTGTACTGCAATATATTTCAATTTATCTTAAAACAATATACAACAACAAGTTTTTCCAAATTCTCCTCACTTAAACTCGTATGTTTATCAGTTAGGACATTCTTGAACGCAGAAAAGGATCTATCTACTTCACAAGAAGTAACAGGTGCATAGGCCTACTTAGTGGAAGAAATTTGAGGGTGAGGGTGAGAACAAATTCCATGTCTTTTACATTTTCTCCACATAATACGTCTTTCACGTTTTCAGAAGTTTAAGATCAGGGTTTGAACTAAGTACCTTCTTAAAGTATTCAAAGTCTTCAACAATGGCTAGTGACTGACAAATTCAAGCAGTGAACATTCTGTTTAGCAGTTTTCTTTCAATGGAAGGTGGTGGGGGTCGGCGAGTCGGAATTTTCTTTTGTAGCCTTGTGTATTATATTACTGTTTATTTAGGGTAAACAGTAGCTTGCACTCTCAAATTCATGCAGGTGGCAGACTCTGTTGCCAAGTCAATCAAAATATAACAATGGTAATGAAATACAACATTTTTACGTTTCTTTGAAAAGCCTAGATATTAGGGAGGCATATTCATAATATGCACAATTATGCATGGTAACTTGATATTATGCACTAAAACCAGAAAATGAGGGTTTATATGCATTTAAAAATGTCTGAATATGCTACATTAAGCCCAAAAAATCCAAAACATGCATTATGCATGAATTTTGCCATAAAAAGGCCGAAATATGCAAACATGCACGGAAAAAATATGTTTATTTAGAATCCATAAGTCATGTAATGTGTAACTACAAAGTTTGAGAAGTGTAACCAAAGTATATAAAAACATGCATTTGCATGGAAATCCGGGCTCTAATGATGACTATAATGTTCGTGCCATTTTAAGAAGACCTCGTCCCAAACCATCGTCTATCTGCAAAAGAATATAATAGCAATACAAGTAAGAATCAGCTTGAAAAATTTTATGTCATAACCGGGATTTGAACACGGATTGTTCCCTAATCCGGAAATCTGCACCGACACTTCGCCGACAAAGAACAGGTTCTCTTATATTCCGTGGGTTTCCCCAGTGTTGCCAATGTCATTCACCACTCTTCAAGTGAAGTAAACGTGCTGTGGAACCTATTACCAACGTCTCTATGGGTATAACCGTATATCACACTACCATCGAATGATGGGTCCACATACCGCAGATGTTATATTATCCACTGATATGTAATATCTTGTGGTACCTTCGCCTTACTTTGAGGCATGACTTTTGCCCCGTCTGTCGTCAGAATCAATCAGGAAATCCCACGCTCATATTCGCAATTCACTTTCTTCTAGGTTCCACAAATTGATGGGATGGCCCTGATCACTAGGCATACTATCAGCCATTTTCACTCTACTGACCGGCATGGAAATTGTCTTTGAAATCCATGGAATTCATGTGCTCTCTGAGAGGGGGACAATGACATAAATGAGTTACGGTAAATCCAGTAAGTTTATTCCACCCAAGGCTGTTATTGTATGGGACTCACCTTAACAGCTCTGGAAAGTGGGGAAAATTAGGAGACGTGTTGGTGGTTGGAGGAAGGCCCACGGTGCTATTGGGGTTAATACACTCTTCCCTTCTGTTCGTTCAAACAGATTTCTCTCATCTCGAGCGCAGATTATAATGTTTTTATAATGAATGTTAGGTCGTTCCCTTAACTGTTCTCCTTCCGTTAGTCATTCTTCAGACCAACCCGCATTCCTTTCAGGGCTGTTAAGGTGAGTCGCATATAATACACCA
Source organism: Ectobius pallidus (assembly GCA_964059195.1). Taxonomy (NCBI): domain Eukaryota; kingdom Metazoa; phylum Arthropoda; class Insecta; order Blattodea; family Ectobiidae; genus Ectobius; species Ectobius pallidus. The sequence continues at coordinate 28,732,436 of CAXKWD010000001.1, forward strand.
GGGTGTTAATGAATAACACCGAAATATTTTACCTGTGCAGAGGAGACATATACAAAAGCAACTTTTGTAAGGGGATTTTTGCTCCATGACGTAAAGAGTGAATGCTACAGGGCATTAAAGTCATTGCAATATGGTGCTCATAAGTCAATAATAAAGCGAAATAGGGTTAAAATGTTCGTTAAATTGACTTCATGGCTTCTTAGTGATCGATAATAACATGATTCTTTATCAGTCATCGAGAGCTATGTCTTAATTGTTTCCATAATCTGCAAAATCACATGATTGGCCGCCACTGCATTAGTTTTTTATTCATAATTCATATTTTTTATTCGAAGTTCCTTTGTTTTGAATTTTCTCGAATGTTAGAAGTCAGTGGCGGCCATGCCCTGGGAGATTTTACGCTGTAACAGGAATAATTCAATCCCTAGTGCAAAAAATCTAATAAAAGTTGCTTGTCTATGTCTCCTTCATACACAGGTAAAATATTTCGGTGTTATTCATTAACACCCTGTATATGAGACTGCCTTGTTCCCATAATAAAGCTGAGGGGAGAGGCCTACATTGCCCTGAGACACCACAGCCCGACCTGCACGAGAATTAAGCAGCTACATTCAGTGTTAGTGATTAGAACAATTAACATGAAAACCCATCTTTTTAACTAAAATAAATGTTTCCACATCATGAATAGAGGAGAAAGTGTGACGACTCGACCGCTCAGACAATGGAGCGCAGAGGTCCACCGAAAGACTGGTAGCACCTTCGTTTGCGATTCAGCTTCTGCATGAGGCACCATAGTTTGGTAGTGAATCCAATATTTGCATTAAACGTATGTGCATTGCAGTGGCGGCTCGTTACCAAATATCCAGGGTAGGCAAACTAGAGGTTACAGAATATTAAATAGCTGCGCCGATCTCACCTGCCAGCATTTCGTCTAATAACGTCATTATACCAGAATTCCTGTTTTGCCAATTGATTTAGGAGATTACGTTCATAAACGTTGTGGTTATGCTGTAAAAAGTATAAAACTTTTTGCCTTATACCCTCAAACTATAATACTAAGATGCCATGAATATAAGAGAATGGGGACAACCTTTTACAAAGATCTTTTTACAACTGTTTATATATATTTATAAGTCAGTTATTTTATTATGAGAAAATTGTTTACATATTCTGATGTAAGATAACTTATTATTTAAATTTGGTAGGATAAAAACTGTTGTGTGAAAAGTTTCTTAATTTGATCAGAAGCAGATTTATGCATATGCAATTATATATGTGTACGATCTAAAATTGATATAATTAATATAGGATTATCTATACGTAAAAACATCTATGTCTTGTTATAATTGCTGAATTGTCATATAATGGTCGACAAGAATATTTAGCAAGTATAGTTCTTGCGCTTTCTAATGTTAAAATTATCACATTTATGTTACTATACAATTAAAATTAAAAAGTTACAAAATGTCTTGAAGTCACAGCTTAAAAGATGGTCTTACAAGCAGGTTACTTGTGCGTATTTTTGTGTACGTATATATCTTTATAATTCACTCTTGAATGCCAATATATTTCGTAATCATTGTTCACTATATATATAATAACTTCATACTTCGTGCTGATATATTTTTATAAAGATGTTAAGGTTGTCCTCATTGAATTATATTGGAGATGGTGATTGGCTTCTTAATTGTCAGAAGAGATGTACATTTCGGCATAGTTACATATATACCATCTTCAGTCTTGTTAGCTTAGTAGCTACCTTGATGGTTGCTGGACTAATACTATTAGTATATAGGTAGTATATAGGTAGTATTAGTCTGGCACCTTTTTAGGAAATTTTCTTTCACGCGCATAAGTTCAGCTTCCGAGACAGAGTTAATTTATCTTGCGATATTGTCTTTAAGTTTTTATAACAGTAAGTGACTATTATTTATGGGGAAAATTGAAAAATAAAGTGTATAGGCCATAGGTCAATTTCCCATACATTAGAGGAACTTAAAGACAATATCACAAGAGAAATTAACTCTGTCTCGGAAGCTAGTTTCACCAAATATCAGTGAAAACTCAGCAAAAACAATTTTAAGCTAAATTTTGAACTGAAAGAAGGAAGATGGTATTTTTCTCATATCATAATTTTAAGACTCACATGCTCACCAAGAATTCCCCAGCACCAGGCCATCCCGAACCAGCTGACGCTCACAGAACTTAATTCGTCTCCACATTAAGAACTTGTTTCAAACCGCACGATAAAAACATCACTAACTGGCGGTTGCGCAAACAACCGGATTTACGCGGAAGCACAAGGGAAGGCATAGAGGAAGAAAACACTGGAGAATAAACGAAAATGAAGAAGCCATTGCAAAACTTATAGAAATCACTTTTCATTGATTGATTTTAAATTTCATAAATATAATATCTAACTTTCCTACTCTCAAACTTTAACGTAGAGTTATAATTATGCTACTTTCAGAAAGTTTCGTGAAGGAACAGGCTTTTCGTGCGTTATTTCTTAAAAGGAATTTATAGGCCTGCTTCACCTTCGCTGAACCAATTCCGCAGCAGAGTTCAAACAGAGTTACGTTCTCCCCCAAAATATATATATCTGTACCCCAGAGCCAAAGGAACGTAACTCCAAATTTCATATTTTTTTGTTTTTTTCATATTCTTTACTAACTTCTTGACCTCTATAGAACCAATTAATATTAAATCCATAACTTCATTAGAAACCAAGATATTGAGAGCCAAATAGTAGCAACTCCATTCCCCTTTATTGCTCATAATTTTGTTTTTCGCTCCTCCTGTAAAATTTAGTTTTTGGCAGTTACGTTCGTTTGGCTCTGAGGTACAGAATATAGAACGTAAGATTTAATGTTCGTCAAGATATCGGCTAGCCAGGGCAGCGCAGTTTACGCATGCACTGGGCATGGACATTTCACACAGCTAGCTTGCTACGGAGCCCATCTCAGAACCAAGTACTGTGTAAAAAGATATGATTGTGGTATTGATGATTTTAATAGTGAAAATAACAAAAGTATACCGAAAATAATATGATATTCAGAGAAGCAGAGTTGAAAATATTTTGACTTTTTAATAGTTGTAAATAGGCCTTATGTGATTAAAACTCAAATGTTGGGGGGAGCGACAAAAAGTACCTTGCCTCCCAAAATTCGGCGCCTGTGATAATATTAAATCACGAGGCAATAAATTAGACTACGTAAAAATATCTATCACACATAGGAGAGAGAAAAGTAGGACCCGTGTCCACGAGTGGTTCCATGTACAAACTGACGACAAGAAAATAATTCAGGTTCAAAACTTCTTTGAGCGACTAAATACGTAAAATTGTCATTCTTGCGCATTGGCTGCCTTTACCCCCCAGGATGGCTCCTGGCAGAGTCTACTCATTTATGTTAGGAGAGTCGACCGCAAGGCCATTAGTGTCAATACAAGGATTAGGTCATTTGCAAAATTTCTACGATCTCACCGGGGATCGAACCCGCAAGTTTGTTGTTTGTAGCGTAGTGCCACAACCAACTGCACCATGGCGTACCTCAAACGTATAAATGGATCAAGCTGTTTACTTTAGAATTGAATGTGTAACTTTGCTTTTTGTCCTGGTAGAAGTTTTTGATTTCTGATTTATTTTTAAAAATCTGATATGAAACACCCACATAACTTTCTCTACCCTATGTATGCGATTACAACTGCTTCAATTCATATTCTGATATAGAAAAAATACCTTATTGTAGAGATCGCGTATTCAGTTGTCTCGGCTTCATGTAATATTGCTAGGGCTGAAAATCGATTAAAATTTCTAATCGAGTTAATGCTTGACTTTAATCGATTAATCGACTGATTAATCGACAAACTGGTCGGTATTTTAAACGAAACCAAAGTGTACATTTAATATTGTTTTACACGTTTAATAACTACTACACTACAGATAATCAGAAGAAATCCTGAATTAATGAATACCATTATTAGTTAACTAGTGAAAAAAAAATACAAAACTTACATTTCCGGTTACTTTTTCAGCCAAGACTTGAGACCCACGAGTTTGTTGACATTTGAATGTTCAGGACACAATCGTAGATTGTTTACAATAATACCGGCAGCATTAAAAACTCTCTCAATCGGCACTAAGAAAGGAGTTTGGTCATTCGACCAAACCGGTTAATCGGGAAGTGTAATTGATCGAAGATTAAATGTTTAATTGATTAATCGGTACAGCCCTAAATATTGCATTACTCGCTACGCAATACGAAGTCTGAGTTATACCGATAATTGCCGGTTTATAAGTTATAACTAACCTTCAGATAATTTTTCAAACAAAATGTTTAGTATATGCAACTCGGGGTGAAAAATTTCAACAAATTCGTTAGAATACGGAGGCTTTAAAATCGTTAGAGCTGTTCAGGGTCGAACATGGCCCTTCCTGTACCTTCGGCACCGGCAGAGGAAATAAAAACAAAAATATCCGAATTCAAGTATTAGAAATTTAATGATAAACTTCAGGTTTTTATTATCAAAGAAGCTTTGAACCTGAATTATTTTCTTGTCATCAGTTTGTACATGGAACCGCTCGTGAACACGGGTCCTAATTTTCTCTCTCCTACGTGTGCCAGATATTTGTACGTAGTCTAATTTATTGGATCCTGATTTAATATTATCATAGGCCGAATTTTGGGAGCCCCCCCCCCCAACATTTGAGTTTTGTATCACATAAGGCCTATTTATAACTAATAAAAATCCAATCCTGCCCGCCAAAATATTGCTCCTCTCAATATTATATTATTATCGGTATACTTTTGTTATTATCATCAACACCACAGCCAAATCTTTTACACAGTACTTGTGTAGGTCCAGATTACATTATGAAACTATTGAAACATTGGTAAGGTACGTGTGTTTACTCTCGTTATATGCAAGAAGTGATTTATCAGTTAGGAAAGAATACTGTGACAGAACTTTCTTTTTCTGCTGTCAGAAGAATACTTTGAATTGATGTCACATTCTGCTTGTCAGGACAGTGGAGCGGGTATTTGTTAATCCTGTACAGATCAGCTCCGTAGCTTTCGTGCAGGCGCACCTCATGTTTGGCTTATAGGACCCAAGGTTCTTTGCTTTTCTTGTCTCAAGAAAATACCATGTATATCTAGTAACAGGGTACAGGTCTGGTTACCGACAATCTAAAAGTAAACACTTTTTAGACAGCCTAAAGACGAATTATAATTTTTTAAATGGGTGAAAGTAATTCCCTGTAAAGACAAGGTACTTTCAGTGTTTTATGTGTGACTCGCACTTTTCCGAAGAATTTATAGTAAAATCTTACTGTTTTCTGGTATAGGCTAAACGAGTGTAAATACCAAGAGATAGGTGGGTACTAAAAGCTGGAGCAGTTCCTCATATATCCCCGGGCTTGCAGAAATATTTATAGCGCAATTTAAAGAATAGGAAAGCGCCTACCAAAAGACATAATAATCCTCAAGTGGAAATATGTTTGACGGAAAGTGAAAACTGTTCCAGACTTTCGTCGTAGGGCCAGGCAACATCTGACTAGACAATATAATTGTAGAAAAGAAAAGTAAAGAGGCAGGATCACAATGCCGATCGACTAAGGGACAAACTGAAAGTAGCAAATGCGAGAATTAATGTGCTGGAGAAACAACTGATACGGAAAATAAAAGCAGCTCCAGGCACAGCTATTTGCTCTTCCTAAATTGAGCAAAAATTAGGAATTAATTTATAGACACAATGATTAAGAAATGCCAGCTAAAAAATAATAAACCATATTATAACACTGATCGTTTACTGCTGAAAATCAAGTCGCCCAAAGCTTACAGGCTTTGTATGAGACTCGAACTGCTGCTTCTGCCCCCAGAGTCCCATCTAAGACCCTACATGCCCAGATGGCCTAAATACTCTTTCGAGGCATTGCAATCCTTTTTTGCTGAAGAAACAGAGGAAAATAAATGCTTAGGAACTGTTATTTTTGACGATGTCAAACTTAAAGAGGAAATAAAATTCAACAACCCTACTTGAAAATTTCCGGCTTCGTTGACTCCAGACAATTGCAAGCAGTGGCGCTCACGTTCACCCAATAATTTTCCGTGTACTATTATCATAATTATTTATTGCTATTACTAAAAATCCTATTTCTTTGTTGAACCGCTGTACAACGAAAAACAGGCTCTTGGTGATCCTACACAGTACGATCTCATATTGTTCCAATTCACTCACGATCGTTTGAAATAGTTCCTCAGTTAATTCAATTTTTACGACTTCAGTGCAGTTTTCACAGCCATTGCCGAAATGTCTTTTTATGCTTTGAAAAGATTAAACACTTTTCAGAAAAAAAAAAAACTTAATCACATTGCATTTCTAAGTAGGAAAGCGCGGAAAAGGCATATAATAGAAATTAGATGATGCTTGTGATAACACAGGAAGGACATTAATGGACAGGGCAAGGAATTGTGATACAGCTTAAGTCAAGAGTGTGAAGTAGGCCTAGACATTGGTGACTGGTTAAATTTTTTTAAAAAAAGTCAGAGTGGGACGAACATGTAGAAGGCACCGCAAGGGACAATAAACCAGAGATAAATGTAGCTTATAGGGGCTTTGGTATAGGCCTATCGAGATGGGAAAACTTTACATAAATCTTACACTTGTACTTGAATCAAATATCAGTAGAGACAAATTAGGTTACTTAAGAACCCGTACGCAATTAATAAGTACATACGAGGGGTATTCCGAAAGTAAGTTTCGTCAATGTATGGCAGGAGCGGCGTGTTCAGCAGGGGAACCAAACAAACGCCAGACGAATCCCCACCCGTGGCTGGTTCCACCACGGGGGTGAAGGCTTGATACGAAATATGGAAACACGGGCAGTAGTTGACCAGGCAGGTTATTGGAGCGCTGATCGTTCAAATGCAGAGCGCTGATTGGCTCTCGCATCTGCGAATGAATGAAGCCCATTTCAGAAGTTTGAAAGCAAGGCCAGGCCAGGTTCTGTGACCGAAAACTTAACGGAATTTCTCCAAGTTTGTGTTCTGTGACGAAAAGTTAATAGAATTTTTCTACGTGTCTGCTGATCTCAAGTAAGTGTATTTTCAGATTGAATATTTCTTTTTCGAAATTTCGCCTAATGAACGTTACTCCCAAACAACTGTAATTACCAGATAATGATCAGAATTCGGGAATTTTATATGATCTTATGTGTTTACAGAACCCTAATCAGCTTGTGCTGCAGACATCTAACGTGTTCTGATTTTCATCAACACAGGATCTACAGGACGAGATAGCCTATCTACATCTACAGCATCTGCCTCTAGACGAACAACAACTGATTTTGAATGATGGAGGTAATATTAACAGTTACTACAGTAACCTGTTTTTTTATCAATTTTATCATGTGGTTTTCAATATGAAAATGGCCACATTTGAGGTTATAAAAGTCTTAGTAACATGTGGACTTCATATAGCCTATAAATTGAGTTTGATCCTATAAATATTCGGGGAAGAAACCATGAAGAAATAGGCCTTTATATTTGGCATAGTGTATAGGCCTAGGTACTGGTTACTCACAAAAATGATCAGATTTAAACAATAAAATTATAGGCTATATGGTTCCTATGTAAACAGTACTTAGCGAAACAGGCTGGTCCCCTTTCCACAAGGCACTTGCCTGGCTGCGCCCGCTTCCCCGTAGTGCATGCCATCATGCCTGTAGCCAATGCTCAATCTCAACGCTGGTAATGCATAATTTAAATTGACATGTCGCCTAATATTTCACAATACAAAAATACCCTTGCACCATACATAATATTTCACAATTATAAAAAAACTCCATATTATAACATTAAATATGGCTTATAATTGATGCAGGAAAATTCCCTTGCACCAACACTGCTCTTTTCATAAGTAACAAAATATCTCAAAATGATAAAAACCGATTCTTGCATTAAAACTTATGAAATCCCCCTATCATAACTCAAATATACGAAAGCTACCTTCATTGCTCAACATTCACTCGTGGCGTAATGGTTAAGACTCCTAGCTATATAATGCTAGGGGTCCCGAGTTCAAATCCTCATCAATCCAAAATTTACTAGTAGGAATAGGTCTGAAATAGGTAGGTAGGGTGAAGAGGAGGTGAGAGGAAGGAGACTGGAAAGGAAGAGAATAAAGAAGAATGAAATTATATTTTGTTTCATCAGTTGCGTAAGAGATGGCGCTACCATCGCTGCTAGTAGGCCTAGTACAAATGCCGCCGCTAGGGGAGTGATTGAGAGTAGGAGTGGGGGACTCTGTTGTCGTAAAGTACCATTTTCCTGCCATCGTTGATTTAGGTCTAAATTTTTTTTTCTTTACATGGTGACTGGTGCTCCAAAAATTCTATGTTATCTTTGTTCTCATGTTATCCAGTTTTCAGGATTTGTGTGTTAATATATAGTTATTTGTGCTTTCAGATCCTTGAACAAAACCAGCGTGGGATGCTGAAATACTATTGCAAGTTCCCTGGGTGCTCATGAGGATATTATGAACATGGAAAGAACAATCATATGTACAGATTCTCCAAACAGCCCCAAGATGTCCTGGAAACTTGGAAAACTATTTGTAATATTCCAAATGGGGTGAGTTGTAATAATTTTTATGTTTGTGAAGACCATTTGTTGCAAAAAGACATGAACTACGCTATAGACAAATTAAATAAAGGTATGATGTGATTCCAAAGCATTTGCCTATCCATGAAAATGATAGGCCCATTCACAGTTCCGATACTGATACATTGTCGGTATTGGTAATTGTCAGGATCTGCAGGACGAGATATCTACATCTACATCTTAGGTACTGAAATTCCAAAATCAGATTTAACTCCCAGAAAATCTAAGACTTATAAAATCCAAAGATACGCTACTGCTAAGTTCTCAAAATTAAATATCTTTAAAAATGAACCGAACGACATGAAATAATAATTATGAATAGATATGAAGAGCTGTGGATCCATTATGCCCTTTTGGAAGTCTTTTATATTAAAATTTTCTACGAACAGTAAGTTTTAGCACAAAATCGTAATGCAATGTCAGAAATCGGTAAAAAAAACCTTTTTAACGATACCTCATTCATGCCTGTACAATTAGGACGTGTTGAGAGAAAGGGATCTTGACTTGAGAAATAATATATATATATGATAGAAAATTTTGCATGGAACTTATCATGCCCATAACTCCTGATTGATAAACATTTTGTTGTTCAGAGTTGCGTGCGATCTTCATGAGTTGACATTGCAACATAACGCTCCATGTATATTGTACTGCATTTTAAGGTCCGAATGCTCTATACATTGTGTGAGCAAGAACCTACAGCGAGTCTCACACAAGAGTTGGCCAATGATGTGGGTTTCTGCATCGCGGCAGGCTCAGCTCAACTCCTGAGCGATCGGGTGAAATATCTATGCAAATAAAGCCACGATCAGTGTAGTGATTCAGGTTCTCATATTTACAGTTAAAATTACAACAAAAATATACATGTACCTCATCATAAGAGATGTTGGAAATGTTCTCCTCTTGCATCCACACAATACTGGCACCTTTTTAGGAAATTTTCTTTCACGCGCTTAAGTTCAGCTTCAGAGATAGAATAAATTTCTCTTGTGATATTGTCTTTAAGTTCTTTTAATGTATGGGAAATTGACCTATTGACCTGTACACTTTGTTTTTCAAGTTTCCCCATAAATAATATTCACATGCTGTTAGAAGAACTTACAGACAATATCACAAGAGAAATTAACTCTATCTCGGAAGCTGAACTTATGCGCCTGAAAGAAAATTTCCTAAAAAGGTGCCAGTGTGGATGCAAGAGGAGAACATTTCCAACAACTCTTGTGATGAGGTACATGGTTATTTTCATTGTAATTTTAACTGTAAATGGGAGAACCTGAATCATTACACCGATCGCGGCTTTATTAGCTTAGATATTTCACCCAATCGCTTGGGAGTTGGAGCTGTGCCTGCCGCGACGAGGAAACCCGTGTCATTGGCCAACTTTTTCATGGGACTCATTGTAATTATGCACTATTATATAAACCCCGAGTCAAAGTTGCTTTGGATCAACTTTATAATTTATTCTATGTCTAGTAGGGTTAAGTTGGGTAATTTAAAATTTGTTAGTTTTTCTCAGTCATTCCTAACATTTAATTGTTTCTAGGATTTAAAATTAACTTTTTGGGCATATAAATAGATGAGGTACAATGAACCCATGCTTTTGTTGTTAATAACCATCCTTTACCTTAGTTACTATAGTTTTGATCTCTTGAAACATTATTAAATACAAGTTTCTTCAAATTTTAATGATGTCTGCTGCTTTGCTTCATGAAGTAAACTGTCAGTGTTTTATTAAGTCAAAATTGAACTTTTAAAAACATATACTTGGTTGTCATTTGTGAAAATAAAAAGAAGGAAGAGTAAACACTGTAATTATAACAAATATCTAACTGAAATAATCTATTACAAAATTTCCCAGTAGGCATTTACATTTACCAAGAATCTACAATTACCACATCTGACCCTGTTGTTTTCTGAATCTTTTTCCAGGAAGTGGTCTTCACAAATGAAGTAATTAGCACAATTCACTTCATTGCCTAGATTGCATATAGTTTTCCACTTGATAGGGATTCTCAGGGTAGGGGTCCCAGATGTCCTGATTTTACTTTCTCGCATATACGTAGTGTAGAGAAAGTATTGTGATCGTGGCAAAAATCAAAGTCGAGATAACACCGGGAAAGCATGTTTCAGGATTGGTAGAAACCGAAAAAAATGTTTTTGGAATGATGTCTGTCTGTGACAAGCTTAGCCGGTAAACGGTTCATTGTATTTACTTCATTTTTTGAACTAAGGACTTTTTCGGAATTTTATCGACCGCTCAGAAATTGAGTTTTATAACTGAAATATTAAGGGGACTTTTCATGAAACTATTTTGAAAAATTGGCTCTAACGATTTTAATGAAAAATTAAAATTGGAAACTCTTATCTATGACTAACAAACTGGCTGTATCCGTTTTTCTGCAAAAATTACTTAGGGGGTACTTTACTCGTATCCATTTTCAATTTTTCTAGGCTATCTCCATCACATTGGGCGACACATGGAAACTTAGTACAGACAAGTTGTAGAGAAAATTAAAAAAGAACATTATTTGTTAAACACATTTCTTTATAAAATTAATAGGTATCAAGATAAAAACGATATAACATGACTTAAATGCAAATTTCAGAACAAACATTTTGATTAAAATATGAATATTCTTTTGTTGCCCATAGTGGCAAGAATACTATAATCTAGATATTGTTGTGACATATAATCAGTTCACCACAGTCGTAATGAACGCACCAAAATCAATTAAAGGAAGGTGGTATGGAGTAATAGGGAAGAGGTCGTGGGTTCAAATCAAATTTCATGGCTAAAGAAATTTACCAATAAACTCTTGTAATAACTCATTAGTGCAGCATTTACTTCTATTGTTCAGCTATATCTCAATGTATCCTGCATTTTGGCCTTTGCAATTGAGGAAACCATGCAATTATTATTATTATTATTATTACAACTATTATTTCACGGTAAAAGCATTGAACATAAAGATCGACCCTGATGCTTTCCATTCTAGATACTTGTTAGTTTCATTACTGATATCATTATTACAACTGTTTTCTGTAAAAAAATCTTCTGATTTTAAATTTAAAAAGTGAGAAACTCAATATTTTGCTACTGATCAGTTACTGGCACTCAATAGAAGAAAGCAGCTAAAAGTTTCCCTTTTTCTATTAACTGTAGCATGCAATGAGTTTTGTGGCATGGATACAGCATCGAGGAGGCAGATGCTCACTTCCACACGTTAGTGGTATTCGTATATTTTGTTTTCTCACTTCTCTGTGTTCTGGCGAAAAAAAACCATCTGCTTGAACTCATATGTTTCCATATCAAGTGTGTTTACGTAGCATAAAATGCCCAAGAAAAAATGTTCTTTCAATGACCGCCAAGTGTCCCGGTGTTTTCTTGTCAAGAAATGGGACCCCTATTGTAGAGGGAAAATGCTTTAATCCCAATGGTTTATATGAGTAAGAATTGTACATCTTGAATGTAGATGTATCTGCTGGAAATGTAGATTACAAGTCATTTACAACTATTGGTGCAATCTATGTTAGCCTATTTATTAATATAACTTAAGATAATCCATGTGTTTTGGATCTTTAATTACAGTGTAATATGAAAAAAAGCTGTGTAAATACTTAATGCTGATTTATAATGTAATAAATTTAATATTATTTGTTGGATATATGTGAATATTTTCTCCTTTTTTTCCCCTCTCTCCTTTTATTGTATTTAACAAAATATTAAATGATTTATGTTTAATACATTTTCCTTTTAGACTGGCTAAATTCAAATCTCTACTTAACTTTTTGTTATTAAGTGCCAGAATGGTATTCTTGATTTTTGACCAAATCAGTTGACCAGTACCCCCCTCCCCAAATGAATCCAGACTCTTAGATGTATATCTGCTATTGACGGGGATAACTTATGGTAAGTAAACACATTAACAATAAATATTTGTCAGTATTTTGTTAAACACATATTGTGGTAGTAGCGTAATTGAGATTTGTAGTTTGGGAAGGATATTTATTTACAGTAGTGCTAAAGAATTTCTTACTAAACATATTATAATATTTAAATAGGTACTCCATTAATAAATATTTATGTTGCAGATAGGCTTATAACAATATTAATATAGTACATATCGCTGACTCAGTTCAATACTAATACATCTTAAAATCTGATGTTTTCAGAAAAGAGCATTTATGTAGTTAGTTTTTATGCTAAATATAGATTTACAAGTCTCTTGCCTTTTATACGTGCAAATATAACTATGGACGGAAGTTGTCATCAATATATAAATGCTCTCAAAACATCAGATTTTAAGATGTCTTAGTATTGAATTGGGACGTTGTTATTAGGACGATTCAAATTTCCCTCTTATACCTGTAGTTCCTACCAGGCAACTAGGCGCGCTGCGATCGCTTCGTGTTTCCAAGATTTAACACAGAGGGTGCACTTCTAATAAGTTTCTGTTCTGTGGGTTCCACGACGGAAGTGGCGTCAGCGGAGGAGGCATGACGCAGGCGCATTGCGCCGTAGAAGAGCGAGTCGCAGCAGACTGGCGTGCCCGCGGGTATTAGTGTACCGCTCACGATGGCACGAGATTTGGCGCCACTGCCATGTACCGCTATCTCCCCTCTTTCAAACGAGCCATTGCTGCAGCCGCTGAACCTTTTATTGTCCGAGATAGAGCTGTTTGAAATTGATCTCCCGATTTCCGTCCCCGCAAAGTGCGGCCTCCACGAACCCATCTCGCACAAACCTTATGGAACATCAATGTGTCATTCAAAATGGTCTGTATGGAACCTTTAGTAATGTCAGGAAGCTGAGGTGGAGCAGGCTGTGCGCCAATTCCTTGCATCGCAGGGCACCGAGTTTTACCACAGTGGGTTCTTCAAACTGATCGCACGCTACGACAAATGTCTCAATGTCGCTGGAGACTATGTCGAAAAATAGTGCACGGTGTATAGGTCATGCTGCCATGCTGTATTGCTTTTGGGTCAATAAAGTGTCCGTGTGACAAACTGACGAAACTTACTTTCGGAATACCCCTCGTATTTTCACAAAAGCTGATAAAAAAAAAAGGTTTAAACAATTATCGGAAGTAAGGAAAATCTTTCTCTACTTAGTTCCATAGAGTCCAGATTTAATGGCAACATATAACACGCAATAGTTCTGTAACGATAGCATCAAACAGTACAATAGTCCACCCCACGATTTAAAAATATTTATAGTACAGCGCTTGTAATTTAAAATGACCGTCATTTTAACATTGAAACCCAAACCTTCTTTACCACCTGGTTTCTTTTTAATAACATAATACTTTAATTGATAGTTATACTAATCTTGACATAAACTTCTATTTTAACTTGTATATATTTTGCCCAGGCATTATAAGAATGTACTGGCAAATGTAGATCATTTCGAGTCATAAAAGTAACTATAGTCTTCTGCAATACTGAAAGTTAACCTATGTCCTCGAGAGCCAATCAAAATGCTTCTGGTCACCGAACATCGGATAATATACAGATGTTTCTAAATAAAGGTCTTGGCAAAACTTATCTGCGGTCATGTGCTTGCGTACTTTCACGGCTAACGTATTCGTATATATTGCAAGCGAACTTTGCAACACACAGACAACCGGTCTACCTAACCAACTATAATCATATATTTGCTATCTGTAGTGTTTCTCAACTTCCCCCAAAAAAACATTCCTAATTTCAATACAGAGTGGAGTTATGAGTAACAGAACAAAACTAATTCACAGAACTAGATCATAATGTATTACTTGTACGTAATCACCACAACAGAAGCCAGTCCGGCGAATTCAATCATGTCGAGTGAAATACGAAAAATCAGTAATAACAAATCGTATAGTTTTACCACTGTCACTACTGAATAGCCTATTTCATACAAAATATAAATAGAACACAGTTCTACATACTAGAACACTCACTGTTCGCCATTTTCATGGGCTAATCAAAATAAGATTATTTAAATCGATCGATAGACTACAGCTATTGCCTTTAGTAGTAAATCAATCGAACACTACGACAAGAATGGCGCTAATCCCTCGCGATTTCCAATTCTGTCTAACACTTGTTAAGTTATAGATTTCATTGTAACCTTGTACTGTACGACTTTGTTATAATCAAAGTTGGGTCAATCCATTTGAAGCGAACGAATTTGAATAAAATTTGTTGCTTGACACTTTTGATTTTCCTGATTTTTTTTACCAATACTAGGAGAGTTCAAAACTGTGGTAAAAAAAAATCAGGTTCATACTTTTTTGGCGGTCATTTTAAGTTTGCTCCATAACCGTTTTTCAGCCGAAAATATGTTTTGCACAAATGTATGTAACTGTTAATTTTATAGATAACAAGACAAAATGAAAACCAAAATTATCAGAATGATATGCTCTAGAATTTGTGTTCTACATAATATTACCTGAATAGTGAGGAAAGTGAAGAAAAAAATTCTAAACTACAAATTGAAAATTAACTTAAAACGGGAGTTTTAGTGCTAGAAAATTATTAAAAAGGAACAAAGACTCACCTTTAATTTTTTTCCCTTTAGATTTATTATAGGACTATATGCTGTAAAGTTTCGAGCTTGAGACCTTTGACCTTTTTTTAATATAATTTTTCAAAAATGCCCAAAAGCGTGTTTTGGCAAGATTTCAAGTAGAATATCTCAAAAGAGACTGAATGAAAAATTATGATATGAACATATGATAAAAAGCTGGTGACTTGAGACTCAACTGGTTTCAGAGTTATAGTGCATCAAATTTGGCCAAAAAGGCATTATACGCACATAAAATTTTATGGTAATTAATGGTTATTATACATTTTGCCTAATATTTAACAGTAACAAAATGTTATTCAATAAATTCTATTCAGGCAAATGAAAGTTGCACAAAACATGCGTCCTAAATTAGCCAAAAATAAAATAGCATTATAGAATTTAGAATAGAATTTTATGAGAATGATGAAAACAGTCGGTTGTGCTTTTGAAAAAAAAAAAAAAAAAAAAAAGTGTTTTATTCATCATTGACAATGCCAGTGTTCAAAAACAAAACGTGACCTTAAATGAGCTAGCCTTTTCAAACAAAACACCCTAACCATAAAATTGGATGGTCTATGTTCTGTGATCGAAGTGGTGTGTCCTTCAATAATCTGGCACACATCAGAACATGAAGCTCATGATAGAACAAGCCAACACAAGGAACTGAGGATGGCGTAACTATTGCGCCGAAATGCATATTCAGTATTTAAACAACACTACAACACACTGGACATCCAATTCTGCAAGAAATTCACAAAATAATCAAGAGGAACACACTACAATCCTGAAGATTTTGACATCACCGTCATATATATGGTGCAAAGACTCCCGACAATAGGGAAATCCATTTTAGTATTTTTACAGCATAGACCTGTGTAATTTGTGATTAATTTTTAATCTGTATATATATTTTTAATGATCTTTTTAGTGTTCTATACATAAATATCAATGTCAACAGTGTGTTGTATGTTTATTTTAATATCAGAGGGTATAAGGAGGTAAATGCTGTTCAAAATTGAGAATAAATGTTGTATGCTGGACAAGTGTTCAGAATGTCCAGGATCAGGACTTCTGGAATTTTTCATGAATGAAATTGACAATTTACCAGAGGAAGTAGCTTTCAAGCAGTGGGTGCAAATTGACAGAGCAGACCTTATCACCAGACTACTACCAAATGATGAGTTTCTAAATCTCATCATTTCATTTCAGAAGTCCAATCTAATCATTTCAAAGAACTTAAAGACAGTGAATGCCTCATCATTGGTGATTTTTTCAGAAAACTTTACATTTTGTCTTCAGGATTAAATTTAAAACTACCACTGGAATAACAGCTAGGCTATGTTACATCCGTTTGTTTTTATTTATAAACGGTAAAATTTGCTGTAAAAACATTTGTGTTATAAGTGACTACCTCATTCATGACACCTCTACAAAAGCATCTTATCAATGAAGTAAAGAATGTTTTACCCGAAGTCAAGAAGATGATGTACTTCAGCGATGGTGCCAGCAGCCAATACAGAAATAAGAAAAAACTTTATTATTATGTGCCGACATAAGAATGATTTTGACTTGATAGCTGAATGGAATCTTTTTGCAACATCCCATGGGAAGAACTCTTTAAGATGGAATAGGTGGTACCACTAAAAGGCAAGTAACTAGGGCCAGCATTCAAAGACCTTGCAATGATCAAATTCTTACTCCACAAGACATGTTCAAATAACGAAATAACCTGAATAAAATATATTTTTGTCTCTGCCAAAGAAATTAAACAAACTGATGCTAGATTAACAAAAAGACTTGAACTTTGCTTGCCTGTGACAGGAACAAGAGGGTATCATCGATTCGTTTAAGACTCGTGCCACCAACTTATATAGGCCCATGGGCTTAAATGTACCCAATAACTTTTCGTATTTATTTATTACTATTTCTAAAAATGTTTCTTTCTTGAATCCCTGGAATCCGAAAATCAGGCTTTTGCTGAACGATCATCTATTTCGATTCACTCACGATCGTTTGAAATCGTTCAATTCATTACATTTTTGTGTGTGTCAATGCAGTTTCCACAGACAGTGTCGAAATATATTTTTACGCTTTTAAAAGTCTAAATACTTTTCTTTTACTTAAGAAAGAACTTAATTTACTGTTTTAAATACAGTAGAGCCTCGGTAATTCGAGCCCCGGTATTTCGAGGTTCCGTGTAATTCGAGCTGGTCTTAAGAAAATTAAAATTTTCCATAAAACTAGAATAAAATCCCGTTTTTATACGGTATTCGCATGTAAGTTTTACGCACTTCCGAATGTGTTACATTTTGAGCTTTCTTTCAAATTTTCCATGTACAAAAATGCAGGTAAAACTATCCCAATTAGGGTTTTCGTTCATAAGACACAGAAATAACCTTGGCTTCAAACTGCTAATGCATTTCTATTACATATTGACAGAAACCATTAGGTTCCATCTTTCTTTGTCAGGACTTCGTGTCAATCAATTGTATAGTGCATACCATCCTTTCAGAAAATAAAACTGTATTGTTACAGTAATCCCTACTCAGCGACAATGGTAATTGAAAGTGTTTTCCTAGTAGCGTCGCTTTCCCGTTCCACTCCATTAAGGGTCAGACAATGACTTAATCCTTAAAGGATGCCGATGTAGCAAATTGGAAATGTTTTACAACATATACATACAGGCATAACACAGTTATGTAGGCCTACTATATTGTTTATTTATTTATTTTTAACCATTATGGTGCTCATTAAACATTTATTTATGATTTACCCATTGATTTAGTGATATTTCCGTATAATCCGAGTTTTTTGTAATTCGAGGTAGCCTCAGCCCCAATTACCTCGAATTATCGGGGTTCTACTGTATACATAAGGAGAGCATGCAAAAGTTTGGTTTAGAATTTAGACAGTGCTTGTGATTAATAAAAATAACAGGAAGGACTATTGGACAAGGCAAGGAAGACATGAGAGTGGGGGACAAGACAAAAAAGGCAGAGTGGAGCAAACATGAAAAAAATAAAGAATAAAAAAAAGTTAATTCAGCAAGGTATAACAAAACCAGAAGGAAGGAGCTCGGATTGTCTACAAAAAAGATGTGATTAGGGAGAACCGGCTAATGGTGAAGGTAAACAAGAATGTAGTATGATGCTTTTGACGAATTTCTTGAGAGAACTCCTGCTAGGAGAGCTTTTTTTCCTAGAAAATCGGAAAAAATGCCATCATCTTCATGCAAACTGGTTGTAAAAATGAGAAAGTACTGTCTGACTGTGAGCTGAAGGCCGAGCTGGTGAAATAGTGGGGGAAAGACATAGACAGTAAATGCAAGCGCATGATAAGGTAGTGGGGGAACGCTAGCTCGGCCTTCAGCTCGCAGCCAGACAGTACATACCACAGCACATCACATCCCCGAAGGATATTTAACCCAAATAGAATCTTATGTAATGCACTCACGTAACTTTCTTTACCCTAAGTATAGGCAATACATCTTTCTCACTTCACATTCTGATATAGAATAAGAGGCCATATCACAAGCAGTGCGCATTGAGTTCTTTCAACCTAATGCAAAGCAGGCAAGGCAGCGTTTCTACAATTCAAATATTCAATATGTTATTCATGCCTCGAGCAACAGAGGGTTTTTGTTTTAATTAAAAGTTCTGGTTTTTAGTACAAGCAGGTCATGTACAAAATTTAAACAAAATCGTTAGAACCGTTTTCGAGAAAATGGCAAAAAACTACATTTTCTTCATGTAAAGTAACATTACAAATAAGATAAATTCGTCAACAATCTTCATGTCACATCACCGAAGGAGATCTAACCCAAATAAAAAAATGTTTTTATATGACTTTTCGTTCTCGAGCTAGGCTGTTCACACACACATACTCAGACAAGTTTTTGAAAGAAGAAGAAGAACTTCCAATTTTAGAGTCTAACACAATACTTCCTCTACTTACTTATCTACCTACCTATGGGGCGGGCAGAAGTAAAAGTACTTAAATTTAGAAATTTCACTAAAACTTTCCCTTTACCCTCCAAGAATTTTGTGATTTTGCAATATTTATAAAATGAAAAAAGAAAAGTGCTCTTTCTTTTAAGGCTTTGCTTTATACATCGGTAGGATTGTTATTTGTAGATTGTTTCTGCACAGTTCTTATAGTAAGGGTTAATTAAATGTCTCGAGTTTAATCATAAGGTGCTATTACATCACATAACTGACAAGGGAACCGTAAGGGTTGTCATGTTGAAACCTACCCTCAAATTTTGCACATCGGTAGGTCTTCATTGCATATAGACACATGCCAAAAATTAGCTGCTCATATAAACTTTTAGTGTGTGATAATTAATTGTAATCTCGTAAACTCAAAATATTGAGTAACCTCTTACAGCTGGCGACTTCCCTCGCGTGCGCTTGGCAGTCAACGTTCCCGAATCCTGCATCAGATTTACGCTTTGTGTATTTGCCATATGTCTCCTTTCCTCATCACCATGGGAGGGAGTAATGTTGTAATAATGAATAATATCCTCCTCTGATAGATATGTTTATATTCCGGTAGTTGTCGTGAAGTAATTAGTACCGTACCTGCTTAAATTTTTAGGATTAGCTAAGTGAATCTCGTGTGCTGTTTACATTAGTTTATTTATTTTTTTCTTTGGCCTATAATAACGAGTATAATTTATTATTATGTAGTATGTAAGTCCGAGTTCTTAACACTTAAATACTTTTGTCTGATGGGAAATATCTTCAAATATCATGCAAATTGAGTGGTCACACTTCTATGACACCTACACACACTAACAATCATAAGCAACCCCTCAATGTCTATGCAGATTATATAGTTTTAAAATGCGGAAATGATAAGAACAAAATATAGGCGCCTAGAAGCCAAGGGAGGTAAGTGCACTTTTTACACTTTTGAGAAAATAAAGGAGTTATCTCCCTTGGCCACCAAACAAACATGCTAAGTCTTAATGTGGTACTTATTTCCACCAGTAGATATCAGCACCTAATAGTTGTGTAGCAAATCTCCCTTGTCCTCCAAACAGATGTCATTCTCAGCCATACAGATTTGTATTTAACTCCATTTAACAAAAAGTGCACTTATCTCCCTTGGCTTCTAGGCGCTTTATATTATAAAAGTTATTTAGTGAAACACATTCCGTGAGTCACAAGGCAACTCCTTCCCTCTATCGCACACTCCGACCCCCGCTATCACGTGAAACCAGCATGCAGGCTACTCAAGCGAGCTGTACAAGTGGACCCCGTTGATTCCTTATGGAACATAACAAGAACGTTTTCACTCATATTCAAAGATATTTACAGTTCATATCAGCAGCTAATTTTTTTGCATGTGTCCTTCTATAATGAAGACCTATCTATATGCAAAATTTGAGGACAGGTTTTGACACAACAACCCGTATGGTTCCCTTGTGAGACTCAATATGCATGCACATTGAACGAGACAACCTGGTATAAACTAGTCTTGTATTCAACCATCATCTACAGCTAAAAATATCAACTACCACATTCAGCTGCTTTGCTTGCAGAGATTATTATTTATTTCATTATGTTGTGATGCTGTTTTGCCCAATTTTATTTATTTATTTATTTACCCAAACTGTTACAATCCCTGAGCAACATGCTCATATTGGGACAGAAAAGATTAGAATTCAATGGCGACAACAAATTACCATATTCAATATAAAACATACACACAAACAAATTGAAACAGAATAATACATAGCATAGTCTCACACAAAGAAAGTGGTACAAAACAAAAATATAACCTATCTTGAAACAGACCAAAAAACATAGCTCATTAACAATTCTCAATCTCAAACTTCTTCCACAGTATTTCTTTCACCTCTCTCTTATATCTATGAATATTTGTGATTAGCTTAATATTGTCAGGAAGTTGATTATAGAGCTTAACACAATGTTTTATGATATTCTTGGTTCCATGCCGGGCAGTATTAGATGTGGATGTGTGAATGTCAAGTGGGCGTCTTAAGTTGTAATTATGTATATCAGTATTATGTATATCAGTATTATTGTAATTATGTATTATGTTTTCACAGGAAAACTGTATCACCGACAGAGCTGGATTCTACAATGCCACACCTACACCCTTGCTGCACGTAATAAACGATATACATTGAAAACCAAGAGTATAATTACAGTAAAACCCTGATTTAATGATTTATTGGAGGACACAATTTTGATTTTATCTTAAATGAGGTTTTCATTCCTTTTCAGAAATAAAACAGTTTATGCAAAATCTGATTTTATTTACTAAACATACTTTATTTACAAACAATATTTAAATTAAAACTATTTAGAATTATATATTATATACAGTAGTCACTTAACTGTGATCCAGACTC
Organism: Ectobius pallidus; assembly: GCA_964059195.1. Taxonomy (NCBI): domain Eukaryota; kingdom Metazoa; phylum Arthropoda; class Insecta; order Blattodea; family Ectobiidae; genus Ectobius; species Ectobius pallidus. The sequence continues at coordinate 28,754,028 of CAXKWD010000001.1, forward strand.
TTTTGATACTAGATTTTGGATGTTTTCCACTGCATGTAATAAGCATGTTTAATTTATGGGTAGAGTATTTTCTTTTTTGCCATCATTACCAAAAATACAAAGCAATGAGCAACTGATTTGTAAGTGCAGTAAGATATAGAGTAATTTGATTCTCCACATACACTACAAGAAAAATTAGTAATTCCAAAATTTGTTTATATTAAATGAGAGATTTAAATTACTGGGAATAATGTTAAATTGAAAAAATTAACACATCAATCATATGCAACTATTTAGCTCATGGATCAGTGACCAATTTGGTGTAATGATATGTACAATTTTAACCAATCACCGCTGCCCATTGTCTTATTTTAAACTTACCTTATGGTCATTTGGATTTGTATGTGAATTTGTAAAGTGAAGTGAGTCGACCCCAGGGCCATAGTGCCACCAGAAGGATTAGGCCAATTTTGTGCCAGCATATAAAATATCTTTGTATCTTCTTTGACATGAACTATTAAGCACAAATAATATCAAGACAATCATTTCTATACCCCACACATTCATAAGATGTGAAGAAGAGACTTCTATCATTATTTCATTCCAATAAGTGTGTTTTCAATAACTGTTCATTCAAATAGTATGGCCTTAGCCCCCTCCCCATATTATTAATAGGAACAGTGTTTAATAAAAAAAATGTAAACAGCTTTCATAATGAAAAGAATTAATAACAACCTGCAGTGTGACCATCCCTAAAACATATAGACTGTCTCGCCATCGGCTATGCTTATATAAAATAAAATACAGTCATACCTAGCAGATTGTATTGTTATATGGGGGATATTGTTATATTGAGGGTTTGTTGTTTACCTCATATTAGGAAGACAAGCATAATACTTTATAATCCATAGGACAATTCAAGGAACAGACGTATGAAGAAGTGAAAAATAATTGTTAACAAATCCAAATCTTAAAGACTGTATTGCCCAAGAAATTTGCATATTATAGTGCTAACTTGGATTTTTTTTTTTAAATACAAAGGTGATTGTGGAAAAGTGTGTAGAAAGTTTGTAAGAAAATATTTCAGTTTTTGGGTCCCATACAAAAAAATTAAGACATAAATTTGTAAATAAGTTGAATGAAACATGTTCTGTGTCGAACAAATAAATAAGAATGACTGCTTACTGAGAAGACTGATGAAATAAGAGCAAGATCAGAACAGTCTTTAAAAAATTAGGCAGGATTCATGGAAGCAGGCCTAAACACATTTTCTACGAAAGTATCACAAATACGCAGTAATTGATTAGCAACACTTCTAGTACCTCTTAAAAACCAAGTTAGTGCAATAATATATAATTTTTCGAGATGCATGGCTGTCCTGGACAGCAAAGCTCCTAAACTCGCATACGCTGCTTATGACTACTCTGTATAAGCCTTATTTCTTACTAGGCTATTTTCATCCAACTACGAATATTATCTGACACTTTACTCAAAATATCTTGCAATGAGATTCCTCCTGGCTACTGCACCTAGAGGCTGGGGAGGTGCCTGATACTCATAGCCATTCTCATCATTTCTATCGTCAGGCTCTTTCAAGAGACCACGATCTGCTGCAATATTATGAAGTATAACAGGAATATCGCATAGTTTTAGTGTGAATTTTGTGACAAAACTAAAATTTCCTTTTTCAGCATACAAATGATCTCTCTACTACATTTCTTGCCAAGATATGGGAAGTGTTGTACGCTTCCTCTGCAGTGTTGTGAACAGTTGTGATTCAGGAGGCACCTGAGGAAGAATCAAAGGACGATCCGAAACGTTGTGCGACATCTTTTTTAGTTATTCACTGTGAGTAAATAAATCAATAGTATTTTAACAGTTATATATATATAGTGTTGTGGAGTTGAGGAGGAGTGTCATCAAGAATGGCCTGCAAGTATAGCCACTGTAGCTAACAAGGCTTCATCATAGTAGTCCCCTTTCAAATCTCACGCAGATTCTACTGTTGTTGAAGATTTTGTTGTTATGTGTGGAACCAGGTTTTCCAGTGACAAATTCAATAAATTTCCTCTTGTGGTTGAAGACAGCCTACAACAAAGTACAATTAACATGAGCACGATACAACTTATATGGGTAATAAACATCAAGTAAAAAAAGTAAAGCATGTTGTACTACATGGATGTCTTATTTTCATTGCTCTTTTTACCTTATATCAATGATCTGCCAATAAATACCAGATATTATTCTCTTTGCAGATGAAACAAACGTTCTAGTTTCAGGAGAAACAGAAGAATAATCCAAGGAAGAAGTAATAGGCCTGCATTTTAAGCTTGTATAATTGGTATTGTATTTTTCACTAGCAAAGTGAAACGTACATGTATATGAAATATTGAATGAATAAAAATTATTATTACTTACTTGGAAATTGAGACTGAAGACAGTTTTCTTTTTATGGAAAACTTCAGCATGCTCACCATAGGGGATTCATTATCGGAACCAGTGTCAAATCAATAGTTCCCACAACCGCAGGAAACCTGGACCTTTCATACACATGCCAAGTGTTGACCTGACAATCGGCTTGATATGGGAACTTAACAAATTGTGGTCTTTTAGCAGCAATTAATACAGGTACTTTTATGATAATCCTGCTCACAGATGGCTGGCTTACTCCATGCAAGTCTGCAGAAACTGCTTGAAAATTATCTGAAAACAATAATTATTAGGGCCATTTATTTCATAACTTTAAATATTTGCATGACCATGTAACAAAACCTCCATAAAATGAAATACACAATAATATAAATCAGGCCGTTTATCCTTACCTGTAGCATGATATCGTAAAGATATGAGCAGTTGTATTACCGGTAGAATCCTCTTTGACTATAAATCTGTCATGTTGCTCCTGATTTCAAACGTTTAATGTAGTTAAGAATTAAATTAAATTGTTTTTGGTGGATCATGTGTTGATGTTCTTTCTTCAATCTTCACGACGTTTCGGTCTTATCATTCAGACATTCCTCAGGTGATTCTTTATATCATGCCGAGAGGAGTATATACTCCTCTTGTTTACATAAACGATCACCTGAGGAAGGTCTGAAGGATAAGACCGAAACATCATGAAGACTGAAGAAGGAAGGTTTATAACAGGCTTAAGTGTAATCGCCTCACAACCGGAGAGCCCACTAGTGAGTCCACTTTTAATTGGGACAATTTGGAGAGCAGCCCAGGAGTTGAGATCTGGCCACAGGAAATCCTGATGGAGGGTTAAAGTACTTTTATGTGGCCACAACTCTCCCCTCACTGCTCATCCCCCAAGGGCTCGATTTACTTAGCCACAGGCGACAAGATGCTTCAAGAGCCTTAACAGTTCAAAAATAACACGTGATCCACTGAAAACAATTTAATTTAATTCGTAACTCTCTGACTATAATTATTCAGTCCATCTTCAAACATGGTGAGGATATCCAAGACTGTCTGCTTATAGAGTCTGTACCTAGTTTTGAACTCCCTATCCCTATAATATTCAGTAGGGTTTTGCAGAACTCTAATAATATGCTGAGGAATAGGTACCACGTTGATAATTTCCTGGATGCCATCAATATTCTCAGCAAATTCAACAACTCCCAAGATGTCAGCCATATATATTTATGTGAATACGCCAAAGTCAAAGTGGAGATTGACAGTGACTTCAAAGTAAAGTCACAATCAAAGTTTACTTTCATCCAAAGTCTCGTTTATGAATACCAAATTTATGTAAGGGTTGGGATGCTGCTATATGTACAAATTTCACTATTCACTCTTCTTAATTGATCAGCATTCCTAATGCAATGTAAATTACCTTATATAGTCTATATGACACAAGCCAGGAGCAAAAGTAAATACTGGTGGGAAGAGGTTTAAAAGCTTGATTAATAACAAGAAATTCTTTGCATGTCAAGTTTTTAAAACAAAACATGAAAACACCACTAAGTACTATATAAGCTTAGCAATAACAAGATCCCAACAACAACAAAAAATCACTCAGTTCTGAAAGTATCCATTTACAATACCGACCAACAAGGGGCAAGTCAAGCCATGCTCTGGAGCAAAGAGGGAGAAAATGTGACTGGTAAGTTGATTTGGCTTTTATGTGCCTCGCAGTATTACAGTCCCTACAATCATCTCCCTACACTTGTTCTTGTGCCATCTACTTAGTATATTGTGCTCTGCAGGTTGTATACCAGTGACTCTGGGCAGGCTTCGTTCTGGAGGATGTGTGACAATCTCAACCATGAGAGCCAGGTTAGGCAGAGGATTATTTACACTTGCACCCAGCTTGTTTCAAATAGAGTGAATTCCATATAGAAATACAATAATCAAATTAGTGTCTGTAATTATTACCGTAAGATTTTTTTCTACTCTGTCTTTCCGGTGATAATCTCCAACAATTCATGTGATGGCATCTTCATGACTTGATATGGCATGGTCACATGAATTCAGCAGTTGTTCTGTAACTGATGTAATGGACGAATCGGCTAAGCCCCAAAGAAGTAGTGTAGCGGGATATTACATATTGACATTTATTACACGTTACAGAACTCTTTAAAAATAATTGAAAATATTCACAGAACGTGCTCAAAATTTTGGTAGATCTGCTGTAACATGAATTCAACATACCATTTCTATACATTTCTGATGATAATAATAATTAATTAAATATATTAAGGGAGCATATAACACAATTATTGGTCGACACAGATCGCTGTTCAACAGATCTTTCAGATAAATACTGAATTTGAGTTTTTCTGGGGATATCCAACATCCTATGTTGTAATCCTGCAAGCAAGCATCATGAATCAAATGCAGTAATTTCAAACTATTTGTTAGATGTTCCATTAAATTAGCACTATCAATCGTTGCTTACAACTTAATCTCCTCCCACACTATAAGTTAGTTTAGTTAGAACAAAAACTGAAACTGATGAAGTGCATCCTGGAAAACAGGGACACACAATCTGGGGAAAATGCAGTCATGTCCAAGAAACAGTGCATGAACCATGAAGACAGTGAAGACCCCTAAAACTTGTTCAGGCTAGTTTCCATAACTAACTCATACGTTTTATAAAGCTCTGTAACTTCAATGTGTCAACAGTAAGAAATTATTAGAACTGTGCCATGTTCAACATTACGACAGCTGATGGCAAATTTTCTGATTGTTGAAATCTGCGCAAATGATTTCTGAGAAAGAGACATTAAGCAACAATATGAGTGGACGGGGTTATCAATAGAGAATAATCCAACTAGGAAGACATCTGGCACCGGTGAGGGGAAGAGTGAGTGGAATGGAAGTTTGCCATTGCACTGCACGATACGAAGAGCGCATGCGTGGCCAATAATCTTCCTAGCTGGCCAACTCTCTAGCAGTGATTGTTTTTGTTAACAAGCAAAACAAAACAAAAAAATCTGCATTTCTGTAAGATTATATTATGACATTTTATGATATTGGGCACTATGAATTTTGTAAAAAGAACCATAAATGCCCTAATCTGCAAAAATTAAACTTTTCTTTTTGTATAATTTTCTCTGTTTTTATACCCTTCATGTAAGATGCCATTAGTTCATTAATGAAAGTTTTGTGAACAGAAATTTCTTATTAATTGTTAAACAGCGATCAGTGGTTTCAAATTAAAATTTTGATTCCAGTAAGAGTCACCAATTGTCTTTGAAATGTAATGGTAGTGACAATGTTGTGTCTTTTGATACAGTATCTCTAGGTTTTGAAAATTTATAGTAACTCAGTTGAAATTTCTGATGCTGTTTTGTAAATGGTCTTGGAAAGGTAGGTTCACATTTTTTTTGTTGTCCTCCATCATCAGTATGCCTAACAAGGGAACTCTCAATTTTGCACATCGATAGCTCTTCATTATAGCTACACACATGCAAAATATTAGCTACTCATATTAACTATAAGTGTTTGTATTGTTACAAACTAATGTTGCTGAGAATAGTGACAGTGGAGTGGAAGGTAGAGGAAGGAGCAACAACATTACTCATTGGATGTGAGTCACTATCAGTTTTAGATACTCACTTCATCATTTCCACATTTTGAAACTATTAATTTTTTTTAGACATCTCCAGTAAAATATTTACGGCTACTTTTACGGTTACTTTACTGACAGTTCAATTTTACAATATCTGGTTAGGCGTTAACTGTTGGTAAAAAGCTCTTAACTGGCAGTAATCTTTACTGTAGGAAAATGCACAAGTAAACTCCTAACCGGAGGATTTTTTGAGGTTATACTTCTCACGAACTGAATTAAAATGGAGAGATGAAGTTATTTAGCTGCTTTCGTAATGTCACTGGTGATGAAGAACAATGCCAATACATGTAAAAATAAATAAAAAAATATTGAAAACTAGATCAAATTATTATGAAAGTTTGGATAACAATTACTTTAATTAAGTGGAGGGAAAGGAAATAGACATTAAATCCATGTCTGGGATATTAATACAAGTAAGAATCAGCTTGAAAAATTTTATGTCATAACCGGGATTTGAACACGGATCTTCGGCTTAACGCGAATCAGCTTAAAAAATTTTTCAAGCTGATTCTTACTTGTATTAATATCCCAGACATGGATTTAATGTCTATTTCCTTTCCCTCTACTTAATTAATAGTATATAAATATAACTTGGCTTCAAAGTACCTACAAATGTAGGACGCCATTGGATGTTTGTTCTCAAAATTTTTCAAGCTGATTCTTACTTGTAACAATTACTTTACTATTTGCTTCCTCTACCCGTACATCAGATCATATTTGGGTTTTTCATCCTTCGGGGATGGGGTTTCGAAACATGGTTTTTTTCTTTTCATTTTTACAACCACTTTACTTGAGGAGGATTGTATTCTTATTTAACAGGAATTGTATAATAAGCGTAATATATAAACTATATAGGCCTATATAGCCTATAATGTATTTTAATATGTTATGCTAAGAGCTAATAATTTCATTTGAAAACATCTCGTAATATATCCTGTAGTTATTAGCTACACATTTCATACACAAACTTATTAGGTTTTAGGTCTTGCCTCGCAAATTATGCGACCTTTTTAGGCTACGACAACTGATTGCGCACTACTGCCCGTACTGTGTACTGCAAACTATAATTAAATTCAGAGGAAGTTATATATTTCACAATAGGTTTTTCTGATACGTCTTTTTGAGCTTTGTTCTTATGGCCACACCTTACTGTATGTTATTTAGTTTGAATTATATGACGCTTTTCGTCGATATCATTCAGAAACAATATTATTCTTCACTTGAAAAGAAATTGCTGTGTCTCTTTATTTTTTTATATCAGCCATAACCTTATTATCCATTGCAAAATCAAACCAAACAATGAAAACAGATGAAAAACTGCTGCAAACAACTGAGAAACGCTCGTACCAACTGCTGTGACTTTTGTCTGATTGCGTTAACTGGGAGTAAACTTTAACTAGAAGATGATAAGAACAAAGAAGCATTTACTGGAACTTTACTCCAACCGTAAAATAAACTACCAGTTAACATTTACTCCTACTTAACTGGACATCGTAAGAACGGGCCTAAGGGGTTAGTTATGATCGTTAGTCTATTTGGGTGTTATAAAGTTTGACCTCAAGTTGTGAGATTAAAACAAAAGACTAATGTTTCACCATGCATAGAGAACAAAAATCTGTTTACAATGTTTGACATTTCTTGTCCAGATAAAACTCTTTAGGTGTTAAGACCTCAGACCAACATACAATTTATTATGCTCGTCATTATAAACCAAAATAAAGGGGGGGGGGAATAATTGAACTAATTTAAACAGCACACGAGATTTGCTCTGCTAATTCTAAACACTTAAATAGGTATTAATTATCATACATAATGTTTGCAGGATTCACAGTGAAGAGGTCAAATTATAAAAACCTTATTTTATCACTCAACTTCACTTTTAAGTGTTTATTTACACTATATTTTGTAGGTATGTGTAGGTATTAATTACTTCACAAGATATGTTGGAATACAAGCACGCGTATCAGAGAAGGGTATTAAACATAACTATAATAATATTCTTTCCCATAGTGTTATGGAAAGGGAGGGTTAAGGCAATCTACATGTAAGCGCTACGGGAAGCAGGATCTTTACCTTGCATAACTTTGACAGCCAATGCGACGATGTGTAGTAGATGGGAAAAACCTGCAATTCCCTCAGACTGACAGCTAAATAAGGTTACTCAACATTTCAAATGTATGAGTTTTGCAATTAATTTTCACCCACTTACAGTTAATATGATCAGCTAATGTTTTGCATGTTATGCAAATTATGTTATGTTATGCAATGAAAACCTTGCAAAATGCTAAATTTGAGAGTAGATTTCAACATGACAACCCATACAGTTCCCTTGTAAAAAGATATAGGTTTGGTGGACTGGACTGTACAATACGAGACTGAAGGTTTTTTCCCGTGGCATTATATATGCATGTTGACATACATATTCAGTGAGTGTAAAAAATAAAAGCACAAAAATCGCCATTTAAATTTTAAAAAATATGTTTAAAAAATCAAACACATCTAGTCCAAATCCAAATTATCAAAAGGGGGTCATGTCTCTGAAAAGTCTGGAAACGGCTAAAAATAAAACTACTGAATTAGCCTACTAGGTAGGCCTATAATTCATCATGCTTGCTTGCAGGATTATGCCTATTTTCTTACAGTACACTGCTACAAATTCACTTGTCCTCAGTAGTGCTATAGTGTACAGGACTTCAGGTACAATGATGATGAGTCCACATGTTTCATAGTCCTGCCACTTTTAGTTTTTTTGGACGTCGCATGGCATGGGCTGTCTCAGAATCAGATGTGTCCGATTCTGATTCATGAGGATAACTTGATACAGAGTCCGATTTTGAATTCACTAGAGACACCTCACTTGACTCAGCAGCGTAGTTCCCAGTTGCTTTTGCCTTTTCCAATGTCCGTACTGAAAAATTCAAGCAAAAATAATAAAAATTCTATTCAGTGAAGCCTGGTAAGGTCAGATTGCATAATGGTTTACGTACAAAATTTATGAAAAAAAAAAGTGTTTATATATAGCCTATAATTATATTTATATAAATAGGTTTTCAACTTTAATTTAGAGAAAAAGATATCAAAATAAATCTCCATTATGGAGAGCCTTGATGATTTCCTGGCAATGATTATATATCATGGCATCTTGGGATTTCAGCTTGAAGAAAGTTGAAACTGTCTGAGCTTTCGGCTGCTGCTTGATCTGCTTCAGAGAAGAAGCGAGCAAATGTAGGAGGAGGGTGCTCCGGACTAGCAGAATGTACAGTATCTACAGTACTTCCAAGTTACAACACTAAAATGTGTATATGTATCGATTTAATTAGGCCATTTAATTATGTCTTCTTCATTTTTTGTAACTACATGACTTAACCCTTCATGGGCGGAAACCCATTTATGGCACACCTGTCTGCATCATTGAAGGCGGAAACCTGGTTCTCTGATCGACTCAGAAGGTGATCGGCTCTCCTCACGTATGAAGTACAGTCGGTCAAATAAAAAACGTCGGGCGTTATTTTATAAAGTATTATGAACGAGCATATGCGCATGTACAGGAAGACTTAAGGTTAGGTTCACACATGCCTCTTGTCTATCCATGTATTTTCTTGATTATTTAGTCAGTTTTGTTCCAAAACAAACATGTATAGAAGACTGTGGCTATATGCCTCAAATCCATCATATTCTTGGTTGCAAATTTTTATAATATTAATAATTAATAGATTCGCGAGGAATATGTTTATTCAAGGAGCATTTTTTAAAGATTTTAATTTATAATACCGGTACTTGCAGTGCAAAATCAATAACTTACGCTCAACATCTGCAACCAATCTAGCATCGAAATACGCGGCCTTCCACAGATCCACGTTTCCTATGAAAACTTCTGGTCACATTATAGTGACGTTCCTACTTCTGAGCTGCTCTTTCATAAATATGGAACCTTCTCGCTGCATCAGAGGCCGAAAAATGCAGGTCAATTACAGCCCTAACTACACTTTCTCTCATTTTAGCATTTGTATGTGGCGATGACACAAAGCAAAATGAATTATGACAATACATTAAGTTGAATATCGTGTGTTGCGCTTTCCGCGTTGTTCATTTTTCCCTCGTTCATTTTTTCCCTCCTGTCGCATGGCCTCATATGTTCCGAGAATGGCCTGTATTTTATGATTTTTATAGGAAACTTGTGAACTAATGCGTTAAAACTTTAATTTTAACTGCATACGACGTTTTTTATTTGACCGACTGTACATGAAATCTTCAACAGATGGCAGGAGAATGTTCTCTTAACCCTGACTTGGGAATTCCCTCATTCAAGTGCCCAGATGATTTGAGTAGAGGATTTCACTGGCCATGCATATCTAGTAAATAGCGTGCTCTTTTTGTTCCGTGTTTTAACTTTATTTTCGGTAAAATGGAAAAAAAAAGGGTCTTACATCTTCTGAAACTGACGAATTAATTATTCAGTGATAGTGAAGTCAGAATTATCATTTAGCGATAGTGAGGGATGTTTTCCGAGATTGCTACCAACAGCATTAGTGAAAGTGAGAGGGATGTATATGACACCAGTGGCAACAGTGCACAGAGTTGAATGGAAGTGAGTAATTTCGATGCAGGCCCATCATCTACTATTACAATATACAATAACCAGCAAGATTTTGATTGAGATACTGATCCAATTAAAAATCATAGCCTACTCTAGGTATATGTAAACTTATAATGCACTCAGTAAGACTAGTCCCGTTTCCACATAAGCATTTTCACCCTAAATAATAAAAAGTTTTTGGAGCAGATGATTAGAGGCAGAATTCGGCAAAAATCCAAGGTATATTTATTTTTATTTTTTTACTTTTATTATTATTATTTATTTAAGCTTTATTTACACTCCTTTTAGCTTTGAGGCTATATCAGGAGTCTGGAATCTGTGTCTGTACAGTAGGGTAGGCCATGGAACTACTGCTTGTTTTTTTTATTCTTTTTTTATTTTATTTTTTATTTAATTTTAATTTTTATTTTTTTTATCAATAATTGACAATATTATTGTCAACAATTAAGTAAATTTCAAGTGATATTTATTTAAATGGCAATTCGGCATTTGCCTTTACAACTGGGGAAACCATGAAAAAACCCATGTCAAATTGGCCGGCCACGGGATTTGAACCTGGGACCTCCCAAATGCGAGTCCAAGACGTACCATCTCGGCCACCTTGCTCGGTAAGTATATGCTGTTTTTTTGCATGAATGCATGATTTAAGTTACTTTCAACTGGTTTTTCATTAACTTATTTTTTCTTTAAAAATTCCTTCCACCCACAGTCATAAAACGTTGCCACCCACGAAGGATTAACACAGCTTTTTCTTGAAACTTGAACAGTATTTTTTAGGTAAATTAACACACTGATGACGGGTCCCAGAAATCTTCGTACTTACTCAGCCAGCAGCAGGTGACAGGCCATAGAAATCTTCGTTTTTTACGGAGTGGGTTGCTTCGTCATATGTTAACTTTTATAATTTAAGTCGTAGGTTTCAAAATATCATCCTTTATCATAGAATAGAAACAATAAAAGATGTAAAAATGCTAAAATAATTAAATTGAAGTTATATAGACAGCAGAGCATATTGTAAAACTTGTAGAGAGTCAACAGTTAAAAAAACACTTCTTGTAAGTGGAGCAAGAAGTGTTTTTAACTGTTGACTCTCTTCAAGTTTTAATAAAAGATATGTTTAAAATATCAGTGGATAAATGTTAAAAAATGAAACACAACGTTTATCCACTGATTTTGTAAAAATTTCAAACACATCTTTTATTGTATTTGACTCAGTGGAAACTGGGACCGATATGGATGTTTTATAGAACAGAAAGTTGCTAGATGTTCTTAGCTCCTTTTCTATCCTTTTATTACTTTAATGTGTAGTTTTTGTTTAACACTGGAAATATAGCTATGCAGACTGTTGATTTTCTATCTGCAGTTTCGTCATGGTCTTTGGAAGTATTGGTATGGTTGAGGGAACAAAAAATATTTATCATAGGCCCTTGCATGATGACGGAATTATGGATTTACTGTGTGCTGATGATAATCCAGATGTTCCTTTTGACAGTAATTAAGAACTGAATGATAAGAAGAGACAATATTTTCTGTTCTGGAACCAAACCTGGACCTATGGCATCACGTCTATCAAGATGATTATTATAAGACTGTTACTATAGCAGAACATTTGCTTGAGAGTAAAACAATGGTTTGTGGCACATTTAGAAGCAGCAGATGATTTCCAAGAAAAGAATAGTTTATTATTACTGTTACTATTACTATTATTATTATTATTATTATTATTATTATTATTATTATTATTATTATTATTATTATTATTATTTTGATTTATTTTTATTTTTTAGAATTAATTGAACTTTTCATTATATATTTGATGTCATAAAAGTGGTCACAATCATCCCTGTTGTCCTGAGTACTTCAATATCTATGGATACCAATAAGTCTGAAAAAATGTTGTTTACTAGCAGGTGCCCGCGGCTTTGCCCACGATAATTAATTGAAAAATTAATTTAGAGTATAATAGTTATTAAAGCATTATATTTATTAACACTTGCACGCGAACCATTCATAAACTAAACCATTAATAATTAATGAAACAGCTAAAATTCCGGCTTTAGAGTACATTCCACGATTAGAAAGCACCGCCTGGGAAAACGATCTCAGATTCGATTATGCAGTTCCAAAGCTAACTGTGAACACTGATAATACCACTGCCTTCTAGACTGTATTGCTCTTGTGTAATTCGTGAGACGGCAGTGAATAATACGTATCGTTTCTCAACTGTTTGTTGACAGATGAATATGATGTGAATTTTATTTGATAAATTCAGTGTAATTTTCAGAAATTATATAATTTTTCAGGGGAAGGGGTGGTTTGTTTGGATTTTTATTGTCCGCAATACTTTTAGGGTTAAACTATCAACTGTTGCCCACGGCTTTGCCCGCCATTATTAATTGACTCCAGGATTTTTAAGAAATTTACACTGGCAGTTTATTAAAAATGTTTGTGGTTCAGAGCTATGAAAATTGTAAGTAAAAATAAAATTAGAATATTTGTTCATTGTGTTCACTTCAATTAGGCCTTATATAATAAAGAAACGGTTTTCCTAATTTTGTACTCTTCGTGAAAGTTTAGACTGCGAGAGACGAACATCGCCGAGTATACCCGATGTCTCACGAAGTGAGGGAGCGAGTGAGCACGCTATTTAGGGCCGTTGAATTGTATAATTGTTTATTATTTTTATTGTTATTATCATTATTATTATATTTTTTATTATAGACTGAACTTTTCATTGATATACTTCAGGCCATAAAAGTGGTCACATCCATCTGGGTTTACAGAGTGCTTCAATATCTAATACACGTACAGTGAAATTATTTCTTCCTGGCAGCGGAGAAATGCGTTTCAGGGGAAGAGGTGGGTGTTGAATTCAAGCCATCTTTCCCTCCTGCAAGTCATGACAGGCCTAGCTGTATACTTAGTCAGCATGATGTGATTGCCATGAAGACTGGCGGCTGAATGAATCACCACCCCTTCAACGACAATATTTCGATATAGACTCTTCCTTGCTACTGTGCATTTCTCTGCGCACTGCCAGCTAGAAGTAATTGCACTGTACATATGAAAAGGATAAGTTTATTACTATCACCATCACCATCATCATTATCATTATCGTTATCGTTATCGTTATCATTATCATTATTATTATCATCTGATACAGGCACATGAATGTGTTCAGTACGCAGGCATATTCTTACCAAAACTGTTGATTTCATATTATAAATCCCAGTATTTTTTAAGAAAATGTTAAGAATAATGCTGTAATGATAATTGTTTAAAAATGAAGGGATCTTAATATTCAAACACTGTATTTTATTACTAGGGGTCAAATTGACCCTTTCTGATGTTCTAGTATTTAAGAAAAGCCCAGCATTCTAGTGTTAAGGATCATACACCATAAATATCAGAAATGCTTCATTTCATTACAATGCATATTTGTATGTAATTCCCCTCTTTTGTAATTTCTTGCTACATTTACTGATAAAATATGACTCTGATAACAAAGATTGGTTGTCAAGAGCTTCTGCTTCCATTTGTTGCTTTATTAAGAGAGTAATGTGTATTACTGTCTGAAAAAATAGACAAATATACAAATACTGTTTCTTTAATTCACTGTAATATAAGTTCAAAGCTAGATCAGAAAAATGTATACACACTTTCAAACTGACTATACAAACCATACGTTTTGAAATCACAATGGATATGGCTTAGGACTTAAGACACCTATTCACAAGACTAGCCATCCACGGGTTCCACCATAAAATATGCAATAATGACAAATATCCCACTCCAAGTGAAAATTGCATGTGCAGATTACGTGGGAAACGATGTGGCAGATACCACATCAACATGTGCAAGAAAAGAGTTAAATCACTGAAGGACTATGGAAAAGACTAAAGAACTTCCTTTTGCATGGTTGTGCGCTTTATCTTAAATTATAAGGGATATGGCTTCAATGCATAGTACAATGGTTGATCAACAGGTGGCGGTTTGCAGTTTGAACACTTAGGCCTATTGTAATTGTTCACTTTGAGTCATTGGGTGGTATAAATAAAACCAAGCCACTGCTACCAAGCCGTTGCTCATGAGAAGGTTGAGAATCTAGCACCCGCTGTCTGTTTGGTATAAATAAAAACTTCCCCTCCCTGCCAAGCCGCTGCTCAGGGAACTGGTAGCAAGTGCTTGGACACCTGCATCCCATATCGCACGACACATAGCAGCTGAGTAAACAAACATGCCATTTGACTGTCTGTGCAGCGATTTAAAATTTAAAGTTTAGTAGGCCTATAATGTATCAGAATGGTTGAAGAAAATAGTGTATTTCAAAAGCAGATCGTGCAAATTCTGAAAATGCACAAACGAGTACTGAATAAAGCTCAACTGCCAGAGTGCAAAAAGAAAAAAATCTCTAGCAGTAACTGTTTTCAAAAGTCAGCTAGAACGAGAATGTAACATAGTGTTAACTGAAAACCAGATTTTAAGAAGTATTAGTAATTTGAAGAGCAGGATAAAGTAAAATTCGACCTGAGACTCACTGCGAATAAGCCGATAGTCTTAAAAAATTGGGAGAGAACCCGAGAAGAAAAGGAAAAATTAGAAATATAAGTACTGAATTTAAAGAAAGAAAAACTATTTTGGGAGAAAGAAAAGAGACAAGAGAGTGAGGCCTAGTATACAGAAGTCCTGGATATCCAAAGGTCCTGGGATCAAGTCCCAGTGTCAGAGGAATTTTTCTCCTACAATATTCTCTAGTATTCATGTTTTATTAGTAAACCTTGATTTTAGGGAACTAAAAATTATGTTTAGGCCTGTAAATTAATATATTAAGCATTTAACTAGAACAGTAGACAGATACAATATACTTATTTCTAATAAACAAAAGTTAACATTTTATACTAATAAACACATTTCATACTTAACAGTGTCCCACATTAATATATGTAGTTCTTTTATTAATATTTCATTAGTTCCCATAATTAATTAATTTATAAAATACGTTCGTTTTGAATCTGCTTGCTATATAATAGATTTGAAGTTACAATAACCTATTTAGTTTACAGCAGGTATGGGCAACCTTTGGAAAGATGCGGGCTAAATTTTACGATATTTATGAAGTCGCGGGCCGTAGATAATAGGTAGTTGAGAAAAAATAATCATGATGTGGTTTTTTATATTAATAAAGTATAATGCTAAAGTTACGTGAATGAGAACAATATCGAACTGATTAGGTATTTACTTACAATCAGCAGAAATTAATGAGAAGCTTGCGCTTGAACTTGAGAAACAAGATAATCAATGTTGGCATCAATCCCACTAATACACAAGCGCAGAGTGTTTTCCAAATTTTCATCTGTAAATCTGGTTCGATAGTTTAATTTAGGCCTATTGCAGCATTTTTCTAGCGCTGACGGAAGGAACACCCTTGCAGTTCAGGCTTTTGTTTCCCCCTCTCACTCTCTTGTTGGCGAGGACCGAAAATATTTACTTTTTCGAGCGCGATTTTAAAATGTTCCGCGGGCCAGATCAAAAGTCGGGGCGGGCCACATCCGGCCCGCGGGCCGGGCGTTGCCCATATATGGTTTACACTATTACAATTTGAAATAGCGTTTTAGTATATTGTGATACAATTGCCGTAAGTGGTGCATACGGATCAAGGAAAGAGTTTGAAAAAACAAGGCACTTGCATACTGTTTTTTGCACGATGAATATTTATATCAATTTATTTATATTAATTGAGATATTAGCTGAAAATATTATGTATATACACTGTTGAAGATGGATGTTGTATTTTAGAAAGTGATTCGCATATGTTGGTTGTTATGGGGACCGAATATTTGTCCTGTTAAAGTCGCCTTGGTTCCGGTCTTCCATAATGTCAAGTTACGATCCACGGCAACAATATTCGCAAGTACCGCTAATTAGTTACGTCGTTAAAAAAAAAAATTAATCACGTTTGAAATATTTTAGTTCATATTGATACCAGTAAAATATGAGAATGTGTTAGACCTATAATTATGTATTAATTTTGTGATTATTATTATTATTATTATTAAAAAGAAAAATAACAAAGTTAAGTTACACATGTTTTACAATTTTATTGTATAACCGGTTCTTTACATCCATGCGTTCCTTATAAATTACTCATATTCGTTAAAAAATCACCCCCATGAACCCCGCCAATACGATTAAAAACTTCACTTCAGCAAGCTGAGTCCGCAAATGAGGTACCTCAGAAAAAAGCAAGCCGCTGCTACCAACAGAGAGCCGCGGCTTAGTTTTATTTATACCAAATCC
Organism: Ectobius pallidus; assembly: GCA_964059195.1. NCBI lineage: Eukaryota > Metazoa > Arthropoda > Insecta > Blattodea > Ectobiidae > Ectobius > Ectobius pallidus. The sequence continues at coordinate 28,770,980 of CAXKWD010000001.1, forward strand.
TAAGCAGCGGCTTAGATGTCAAGGTCGTTGAGCAACGGCTAGGCAGGTGGCTGAGGAAGCCGCTTTTTATTTATACCAAACCAAGCAGCTGCTAGGAATTAGTGATTTTTGAGCCTCTGCTTGGTTTTATTTATACCACCCAATGTAATACTGATGATAATATATAAGCTAAGGTTTATCAAAGTGTGTATACATTTTTCTGATCTAGTGGTATATATATATATATATATACACACACATACACATACATACATACATATATATGATATTGTTTTATTAAAACAATATTATTTAAAGTAAACACATTAATATTAAGAAAGGAAAAAGCAATAAAAAACAATGTACAGAATAATACTGAGAGCATATTCTAGAACAAACAGACAATGTGATTGCTGTAGCTTGGCACAAAGAAAGTTACTGCGTGATTTTAGGTTTTCTGGCAAGCATAAGAATAAAGGCTTCTCTGTGTGATGGCCAGGTTCAAAAGTCTATTGTCTCTGACATCCCTGAAAAGTCAGCTGGCTGTCAACCCGAGAAGCCTTTATTCAGGCACATTACTTTCATGTTCAACATAGACCCTTATTCCATGATTTTCAGAGCACAATTATTTGCTTCATAATTTTCTACATGGTGATGTCATTTCTTAGCATAAGGTGAAACTAAGTGCAAAGGTAGAGGGAAGAGGCATTATAGATCTTTGTTCTGCAAAGAACTCAATTTTTACAAAAACGTAATATAGAGCCTTGCTTGCAGTTAAGCTTCACTTTTACTTTAACACTATTTTGTGTCAGTTAAATCATACTTTTCCCACATAAGTGCATTAGATTAGGTTTTTAACAAAAAAAAAACTATGTTTAAGACACTCACTTGTCCAAACCATGCCATTAGAAACTTTTTCCAGAGCTTAGAGAGCACCTACTGGTTCAATTATACAGGGTCTTTATTATAAGTTGAGACCGGGCGACAGAAGGCTTGAAACCGGGCGACGGAAGGCGCGCGCAGCCGGTCTGACCTTGATGCAACAGCGGCACGTGCAGTTATTGTTAAAGTGTCAACATGGTGAGACCCATTTCGCTGCAGCATCGTATTTTTGTGTGTAAACATTATTTTAAGTACGAGTCTGCTAGACGTGTACGTGATGAATTTATTCGGACATTTCCTGCTGATGTGCCACCTTCAAGAGCACAAATTCACAGAATTGTTAATAAATTTGTAAATACTGGCTCAGTGCAAAACAAAAAGCATGTGCGCACACGAACAGTGTTAACAGAAGAAAAGCTAGACGAGATTGGCGCTTATCTTGAACATTCACCAAATAAATCACTCTCAAAATTAGCCCAACAAGTAGGGGTTTCAGTTTCTTCTGCACACAAAGCAAATTAGGGGCATTACAGTGGAAGAACTCACTCGCGTCAACCAGAATGTGGTTTCCAGATACAATGCCTGTATAACACAGGAAGGACGACACTTCCAACATATGTTATAAGGTAAGATATGTAATACTTTATATAGCCTACACTTTAAGCAGGGAAGCTGCGCGTGCGTCACCGGCGGCTAATGCGGACTCCGTAGCGGAGAGTGAAAACACCGGTCACCCGGTCTCAACTTATAATAAAGACCCTGTATAATGATATATAATTATATTACTCTACAGTATATATAACTGTTCAGCGATAACAAAATAAGTGTAATGTTATGAAAATAGTGCACTATGATTTCAGATATGTTCCTACAAATTATTGGTAAAAATAGAGAAAGTAACGTCTGAGTAGAACAGGAGAAGGTAAATATAATACTCACTTTGTGATTCCAGCAAAGAGTTCTGGCGTTTAAGATCATCAATATCTTGCTGGTGGGCTGAGTTCTTACGTCGCATGAACTGTATGTAATCAGCCGCCTTTTTCAAAATCAGGGCACGACTTACCTAAAAGAACCAAACACTTGTAGTAATAATTAGAAATGTATGAATGTTTTAGCTTTTTAAACAACAGCAGCTTTCAGATCAATTGGTTAAATAAAATTAAGGAGGAATTCTTTCGACTAAGTCTCTTATGGTTATGATTAAATCAACATGCGCATGGAAATTCACTGTATACAATTGTGAAGAGAAGATGCAATGATGTAGAGACAAATAAGCACAGAGTTTGTATTTTATATAGAAATGAAAACCGGATGGGGTAAAGAAAAATATGTTGAAGTATGCAACTAACAGATGCGACATTGAAACGGGCAATTTTGAAACCTCCACCAGCAATACAAATTTATTCACAGCAATATAAAAGGATTAAACACATGAATTTGCAATTCTTGCAATTTGTGAAGAATGTTTCTGAACAACTTGCACATCTTGCATGGACATGTCATGGCACAAAAAGTCCATCACATGAAAATGACATCATGAAGGTGGCCCCCATTTTCCTTCACACACATTCCAAGCCTTTTACGGAAGTTAGAGATCACATCTTACAGGACTGGTTCAGGAATTCGATTAACTTCCAAATTTGATCCTTCAATTCCTGGATGGTGTGTGGTGGGTCACACTGGGAGATCTCAGATTTCAAATGATCCCAAAGGAAGAAATAACACGCTGAAAGGTCAGGGAATATTGGAGGCCAGGAAATGTCCTCATTCTTGGAGATGAGATGACCAGGAAAGATGTTCTGTAGCGTGTTATTGAAAATCCGTGAGGTATGCTATGGCAATGTGGCCTCGTCTTGTTGGAAAAATGTGTTTGCAGTTACAGGAAGATCAGCAAGCTGTGGCACTAGGAAATGGTTGCAACTCTTAAAAAAATAAGGCCCGATGATTCCAAATGATGATACGCCACACCACAGTACCACTTTCTGACTGTGAAGTGGCTTTTCATGAAGCATTTCAGTATTTTCACATGACCAATAACTAAAGTTTTGCTTGTTAACAAAGCCTGACACATAAAAATAGGCCTTATCGCTCATGATCAGACTGCTGCACAGGCCTGGGTTATCGTTCACGAGTTCCAACAATTCCCGGCAAAAGCGTAGTCTCTTGGGAAGGTCATCCGCATTCAGTTTATGCAGTATCTGCATTTTTTATGGGTGGTATTGCAGTTCCTTGTGTAATATTTGCCGTACACTGCGGTTGGATAAGTCAAGTTGCAGGCCATGCTTGCGTGCAGAACACCTAGGACTTTGGCCGAAGGCTTCTTCCACTCTTGCAACATTCTCTCACCATATTACCCATTTCCTCAAAATTCTGTACCCACAATTTAATAGCATACGCCCACGGAAATGGGGCATGACATGCAAGACTGTAATGAGAACGAAGTACACAGTGCACTGCCACATAGCTGTCTTTGTTTTTGTGAAACACCTTCATGGCAAAAGCACGTGATTCACCAGACCACGACGCCATCTCGACTGAACACCGATATCAGGGACAATGGCAAAGGTTTGTTGTCCAGATGGCACCACTCCCATTTTCTGAGTCCTAACGTAACTTGCTTAATTCCAGGGTTTCCAGATCGCCTGTTTCACTGCCGCACCTGATATAAAGAAAGGGTAGGCAATGCTTAGTGGAGGTTTGGGATATGAAAACTAAAAGGCAGAAGAGGAATGATTGAAAAAGGCATATGCCTCTTGTGTAATCTGAGGGAGGATGTCAAACACATTTTGATTGAATGCAACAGGACTAATAAGTTTAGAAAACAGTTGCTATTTTAGTAATATCAATGAAGATAATCCTCATATCAAAATAATTAATACACAAAATGCTGAAATCCTCAATCAGGAAAATCCTTTCCAGACTCAATGAACCACGTATCACCCCCCAAATAAAACAAATGATCTTGTCTGTCATGGACAACTTGGGACTGAAGATAGCAGGTGAATGCCATACTCCCTGCAAATTCTCTAAGCAATACATTGTACATATCGGCCACATGGTGGAATTAAACTGCATGCAACATGCCCTCAACATGTCTGTTATCTGCGGTAGTGGAATATCCCATAACCATGGGTCAATGACTGACCTAGGTGTAAATTAGAAATTCTACATTTATCATATAATTTTCTTCGTTGTTTTACCCGATTTTTGAAGCATTTACCACAATCAACCCTAAAATTTTCAGAACTGTAAATTTATTAGATTCTGAGACAAAAAATACTTAGTGATTTTTTTATGGTTTCCGTGGCAAAAAGTTTTTGCAGTGCAGTTTTTGTGACCAAATTGCAGATTTGAATTCTAGCACACTCCAAGCCTAAAAAGTTACTACTTCATCTGCAATAGAATTGACTATTTCTTTTAGAAATAATAGTTAAACATTATTTTATTTTATTTTATTTTGTTACGTTTAAATTACAAACAATTTGTTACAAAGGCACAAATGTTGTCTAATTAAAAGTTCATATACCAGTAGTAAGTTTTTAATTCACTGATATATTTTAGGGCTTTATTGAAAATTTCAATGTAATTGATTAAAAACTGCTTCTCAAGGAGCAATAATTTGAATAGTGAAATATGCAGAAAACAAAATGTAAAAACTGTTCTCGGGTTTCCAGTCGGGTAGTAATTGAAGTATATTCTGTGCTGTCGGCGACTGTTTGCGTCGTCATCTTCGGAGAAGTGAGAACCAGAGGTTGTGGTGTTGTATATATACCCATGGCAGGACTAGTCAGATGCAGTCGTGGATCCTGATTGGTCGGTGGAAGTAAACGATCTCTCTCTCCGTGATTGGAGCAGAGAAATAGCAGGTTGCCAGGAAGCGGCCAATTGGAACCCTCCGTCTCTATTGATGTTATTGGGGTTCAGTTTGATGTGAAAGGCTTCTTTGATGAGACGGTCCCATAATCCCGTGGTAGAAGCCAGTACCGCTGTGTTGAGGTAGTCCATCTCATGGCCCATGTCGAGACAATGTTCGGCGATGGCGGACTTTTCAGGTTGCCCCAGACGGTAGTGCCGTTTGTGCTCCTCAATTCTGGTGGAAATGTGGCGTCCTGTCTGACCAATATAAATCTTGCCACAACTACAAGAAATTCCATAAACCCCGGGTCTCTGTAATCCAAGGTCATCTTTCACAGGTCTTGACCTTGGATTACAGAGACCCGGGGTTTATGGAATTTCTTGTAGTTGTGGCAAGATTTATATTGGTCAGACAGGACGCCACATTTCCACCAGAATTGAAGAGCACAAACGGCACTACCGTCTGGGGCAACCTGAAAAGTCCGCCATCGCTGAACATTGTCTCGACATGGGCCACGAGATGGACTACCTCAACACAGCGGTACTGGCTTCTACCATGGGATTATGGGACCGTCTCATCAAAGAAGCCTTTCACATCAAACTGAACCCCAATAACATCAATAGAGACGGAGGGTTCCAATTGGCCGCTTCCTGGCAACCTGCTATTTCTCTGCTCCAATCACGGAGGGAGAGATCGTTTACTTCCACCGACCAATCAGGATCCACGACTGCATCTGACTAGTCCTGCCATGGGTATATATACAACACCACAACCTCTGGTTCTCACTTCTCCGAAGATGACGACGCAGACAGTCGCCGAAAGCTCAGAATGTACTTCAATTACTACCCGACTGGAAACCCGAGAACAGTTTTTACATTGTATTCGTCGGGAGAACCTTCAAAGTTTTAGAAAACAAAATGTTGAGAAAATCAACTTTAAAGTTGAGACATTATTTTTGCCTTTAAAACCGTCCTGCTCTTTCTATATGCCTAAACTACGAATTCCTTAGGATAATAGTCTGGAAAATATATAAATTGCCTTCCAGCATTAATCTGAAAATGAGTGGCACTATAATTTTAAATATATACTGGGAAAATAATGTGCTTTAGAGATATACACTTTATAACACGATAACACTTTAGAGATATTCGTATCGCCCTTGACAGCATCTGTGGACAATGTGTATATGACTTCTCGGTCCAGCCTTGTGTTTGTACAGGATGGACCAGGTGGTGTGTCTTTCTTGTTGTCTCACAATAAAGATTGTAAATAATTTTTGCAGTCCTTCGGCATTCTTGCTCAACATGATGGCATGTACGGCAGTAAGGTCAATGCCATGTCTAGTAATTTCCTCCAGGATATCTTTTGTTCTCTGTCCAAGAGAGCTAAAAGAATCAAGTAAAACCTTTTGATCTCCTCATAGTACATCGTTGCTGTCATGGCACTCTGCTTCAATTCCTTCTTGTTCTGTAACATATAGATGAAGACGATGCTTCTGCTTTGTACACATTATGTGGTAAATTTATTGATTAATATTCATTTTACAGCAATTTTGTTCTTCTTAATTATTTCTTACACGTCCATCTTCAAGTTTTCCTTAATTATGGAGGCAGTATGTGCTTTTTTAATGTTGAGTGCATGTAGGCACATATCTTTCTGATTGTGTTTTACCAATTTCCATTATGGTGTGCACAGGTGCATGTGCACGAAGACTGATCACTCGGATCCTTGTCGAAAATATTGACATATACCAATTGCTGTCTAATTTATCTGGTAAATCATCTTTTTTGAGTTCAAAGAAATCTACCAATCGTAATAGTGCACCTCTGAGTTCTCTGTTTTCCATAATACTATTCCCTTGCACCGCAGGTTCACCAGTAAATTTACCACGTACCTTCTTCGATGATGAAAACAAAGATGATTCCTCATCGTTATCTGTTTTCAATTTGAGTTTAGCAATTCCTTTTTTCCCATGTGCAGTCAATGGCTCTTGTGGCAATTCCTCTTCGTCGCTGATAACCACATCCTCATCTACATAAGCGGCAGTGCTTGTTGATGCGTCAAATGTTGGCTGGCTGGACACGTTGAGTGAGCTGATATGCTGAAACTACATGCAATCACTAGTTTACACTGCCTTTATATATTGCTCCATTGTGATAACACAGAAAGGCAACCATACATGGCCCCAGGAAGATGATGCATGTAGAAAGAAAGGGAAGATACACACAGAGGTGGGTATATCACAACAGGTGACCTTACCCAATCACATGGCTTGTTATTGTTGCTGTGCACTATCGTGCATGGCCATGCTGCATTTCATAACAATTAACAAGCCACGTGACTGGATAAGGTCATCTGTTGTGATTCGCCCACCCCTGCATGTATCTTCCCTCTCTTTCTACATACATCATCATCCTCCTCCTCCTCGGCCCATGGAATGCTTGCCTTTCTAATATAAAGTATAGTTCAACTGAACCTTTAGTATGCCATATATACCCGGCTGTAACAATTTAAGCATTATGGATTTATTACTGGTGGATGAAGACTATCAGATTGCTAGAGTACACAATTTTCTGAACTAGTATGCAAGAGATAGTGGAGAAGTGCAGAATGCTGATTTTTCAGCTATAGGAAAATTTTAAAGACTTGTGGTTATTCTACTGAAATCCATACACTGCTGCTGGTGCTTTGAGTCTTGAGTCTGAAGTACATCGCAAAAAGCGTACTCAATGTGAATTATCCCTATGATATGTCAAAGGGAAATCCAGGGCTTTCTAAGAACTGGGCTGCATTAAGAAACATCAATAAAGCCAAAGCTACATGGAAGGCTGTGGGGGAAGCATGTGGAGGATCTCCTAGGAAGAAAACAAGACAAGACCCTCATGCAGAAGAATTAATACAAGGTACCTCTATTTGATTTTAACAAATCGTCCTTCGATTTGTTGGCAAATATACCAGAAGTAGATTTACAAGAGGCAGGACTGTGTAATTCTTGTGGACCACAAATAGAAAGTCCACCATCATCAGCCCATGGAAGAAGCGGACCTGGCTCATGAAGTGGTTCAACAAGATCACATTCAACAATTCCGAAACCAAAAAGAGGTTATAGCAAAAGCAATATGGATATTGTTGGTGTTGACATGTCTGACATTCCTGGGTCTCTTGTGGGAACTAATACTGGTGGTTCAGCAACGAGTAAGTGGTGGCAGCAGATCCACAACAGAGTTTACTTTCTTCATATCAGACAATTCAGAAGCAATAACTCTGAACTCTTCTAAACACACTAGATTGAGTACTAACGGACATCCATATAAAGAGTTTGAATATGAAGTCGTCGATGTGTAGGCCTATGTGTGTCAGGAAATAATAACACCTTTAACATACCCTTCCTTGGTTTATGAACCCGGCAGTATTTGATGCTCTTGGGAAGTTTGCCAAAGTTATCATTCAAGCTATACAAGTTAAAGCAGTGCTAGTCGGAATGTCGACATTATTTCAAACTGGCAATTCTCTAAGTGGAAGCGACTCCACAAATCATTACATCGAAGGCATGACTGACAACATTTGTTTACATCATATTTAACAGTTGGGAGGAAAGCATCATATGATACAAGCGCCAATTCATTTAAAGTCAATGGTGTTAGTACAGGGTAATTAGATCACATCGAGTCAATGTATGCTAATTTAAACGGTAACTGTGCTGTTGGTCATAAGAGCAATGTACACTATACTAGTGTTTTGTGGACAAAACAAAAATCTCAATCTGTTGCAGGCACATTTTCTTGTACCACACATTAATGCTATAATGTTATTCTTACTTATATTCTGAACCGAGCAGTATAATTAATAATACAGAAACAAAGATTTGATGTGAGACATAGGAGAAGCCGTAATGGTTCACATACACTATATTCAAACATTCTTCTCAGTGTCATTTGTAACTCTGTGGTCAGCTTGTTTAGAACGTGGTTTGATCCCCAGTATAATTTTTTAAAATATATTTTTGCTTTCATAACATTTTTTTCTTTAAAAGGTAAATTATAGAGATACTAGTTTTAGTGAGTGACAGATTCACAAATATGGTTGTTGCTAATGGTAATGTGATTTAGTTTTGTTTGAAATACGATAGACTAATACAGGATGACTGCCATGTAATTCTAGGCCTACCATGTTTTCCTGAACTTTCCTAATGGTATACTTCAAAGCAAAAGTGCATCTCCTTGCTTCAAGCCACTTTTAATGGCAAACGTATCAGTAGGGATACCTGGTCTTGAGAACGTCCCGGCTTTACCTTGTGCTGCTCCCTTTCCAACACCTCCTCAACCTATTTATGCCATCTTGACCATCTTGTCTTTCATATGACACCACCCCCACCCCTCCATCATCCCCCTAAACAAAGTTATAGCAAATATAAGATTTGGTCGGTAAAGCAGAGACCTGCAATACCAACCTTGAAACAATCAAACTAAAAACAATAAATAAAATTATCAAAAATAAATAAATGTTATACAAATGAGTTAGGCCCTTATGAATTAATTTTCAACCCCCTAGAGGGGTATTTTAAGAAATAAAAAATAAAAATAAAAACTTTTAGAATATATTATTAATTTGTATATCTGACAGAGTAGTAACAAAATTAAATAAATAAATCTTATACAAAAAGGAGTTAGGCCCTTATGAATTAATTTTCAACCCCACTAGGGGGGTAGTTTTAAGAAATAAAAATAAATATAACTTTTAAAATCTAGTAGTATAATGTTTAGGTGATAGAATTAAGACCATATGATCACCCGTAACAAGAGGGTAGTTTTCACCCCAACTTCCAACATTAAAATTTTATTTTTCAACAATAAAAAATCATACTGAGTGATATTAACTATCTGACATGATTTGCACCCCAAAGGGGATAATTTTATGAGGGGGTGGTTTTTCAAGGTCAACCAACTTTTTCCACAAATGGACAACTTGAGCCACTGTAAATCGTATAGAGGGTAGTTTTCACCCCCAATTGCCATCTAACCTATTTAAAATTGTTTTTTTCGACAAATAAACATCTTACAGAACAATATTAACTATCTGACATGATTTACACCCCAAAATGCTTTAATTTTATGAAGGGGTGGTTTTTCAAGGTCATCCAAGTTTTTGCAGATATGGACAACTTGAGCCACTGTAAATCGTCTAGAGGGTAGTTTTCACCCCCACAACCAATCTAAGCCTTTAAAAATTCTTTTTTCGACATATAAACATCTTACAGAGTAATATTAACTATATGATTAAATTTTATGAAGGGGTGTTTTTCAAGGTCAACCAAGTTTTTCCACGACTGGACAAATTAAGCCATTATAAATCGTGTAGAGGATAGTTTTCGCCCCTACTTCCAATCTAACCCATTAAAAATTTATTTTTCAACAATAAAAAATCATACTGAGTGATATCAACCATCTGACATGATTTAAACTCCCAAAAAGGATTGATTTTATATAAGGGGTCAAACAACTTTTTACACAAATGGACAAATTCACCCATTATAAATCGTCTAGTGGGTGTTTTTTCACCCCCACAACCAATCTAACCTACAAAAAAATTTATTTACGATATTGATGCTATATCAAGAGTCTACACCCCTGGGTAGTTTGCAAAAATGGACAGTTTAAGCCATTATAAATGGTTTTCTCCCCTAACGAACTTGCTTTGTTACATCAAATGTATGACATGACTGAATAAGTACCACTTTAGTCAAAGTTAAACCCGAAAAAATCCTAAAAATAAATTAATTTATGACAACGAAGTACTAGTCACAGCCCCAAAAATGAACTCTGATTGGTTGAACTTTTCGTAGTACCCCATACCATTGGAGAGTTATATTTTATTTTTGAATATCTATTCCCTCATTATAGGATAGGATGAGAGGACACAAAATGTCTGCAAACAAAAAAAAAAAAAAAACAAAAAAAAACAAAAAAAAAAAAACAAAAAAAAAACCATCTGTAAGAAAGAGTATGTTGGAACCATTAGGACAATCACAACTCTAAAAGCCTTATCAATACAAAGAAACTGCTTGTAAAATAACAAAGATGTGGGAAAACACAACTGAAAACAAGAACATGTATAGCAGGAGTGCATTAAAATAAAATTAAAATAATAAATACATAAATTATGATTGAAATTAAGCCATTTATACAATAAAATTACGAGACGAACACGTATCACTAATCAATATGACAAAGGCAATTACAAAATCCTTATCAATTCAAACAAACTGTTTTCAACTATCAAAGAAACAGGAGAAAAGTCTACAAAGAAAGGGTATGTTGGAACATTAGAGCCTCATAATAGGTTTTATCAATAAATCAAGATTGAACATATTATGTAAATAGGGGAAAAGAAATCATTTAAAAATAAAAAAAACATGAAACACTAGATCTATTGCTAAATAATATTACAAAGGCAACCTAAACACTTCAAACAAACTGATTACAAACAATCAAAGAAATGTCAAAACTTATGATTGAACATATCCAGTAGCCAGAGTTAATTAAATAATTATTTATGGTATGTTGGAACCATTAGGACAAACACAACTCTAAAAGCCTTATCAATACAAAGAAACTGCTTGTAAAATAACAAAGATGTGGGAAAACACAACTGAAAACAAGAACATGTATAGCAGGAGTGCATTAAAATAAAATTAAAATAATAAATACATAAATTATGATTGAAATTAAGCCATTTATACAATAAAATTACGAGACGAACACGTATCACTAATCAATATGACAAAGGCAATTACAAAATCCTTATCAATTCAAACAAACTGTTTTCAACTATCAAAGAAACTGGAGAAAAGTCTACAAAGAAAGGGTATGTTGGAACATTAGAGCCTCATAATAGGTTTTATCAATAAATCAAGATTGAACATATTATGTAAATAGGGGAAAAGAAATCATTTAAAAATAAAAAAAACATGAAACACTAGATCTATTGCTAAATAATATTACAAAGGCAACCTAAACACTTCAAACAAACTGATTACAAACAATCAAAGAAATGTCAAAACTTATGATTGAACATATCCAGTAGCCAGAGGAAATTAAATAATTATTTAATTAACTCTGGCTACTTTTTTTTTTTTGTTTGCAGACATTTTGTGTCCTCTCATCCTATCCTATAATGAGGGAATAGATATTCAAAAATAAAATATAACTCTCCAATGGTATGGGGTACTACGAAAAGTTCAACCAATCAGAGTTCATTTTTGGGGCTGTGACTAGTACTTCGTTGTCATAAATTAATTTATTTTTAGGATTTTTTCGGGTTTAACTTTGACTAAAGTGGTACTTATTCAGTCATGTCATACATTTGATGTAACAAAGCAAGTTCGTTAGGGGAGAAAACCATTTATAATGGCTTAAACTGTCCATTTTTGCAAACTACCCAGGGGTGTAGACTCTTGATATAGCATCAATATCGTAAATAAATTTTTTTTGTAGGTTAGATTGGTTGTGGGGGTGAAAAAACACCCACTAGACGATTTATAATGGGTGAATTTGTCCATTTGTGTAAAAAGTTGTTTGACCCCTTATATAAAATCAATCCTTTTTGGGAGTTTAAATCATGTCAGTTGGTTGATATCACTCAGTATGATTTTTTATTGTTGAAAAATAAATTTTTAATGGGTTAGATTGGAAGTAGGGGCGAAAACTATCCTCTACACGATTTATAATGGCTTAATTTGTCCAGTCGTGGAAAAACTTGGTTGACCTTGAAAAACACCCCTTCATAAAATTTAATCATATAGTTAATATTACTCTGTAAGATGTTTATATGTCGAAAAAAGAATTTTTAAAGGCTTAGATTGGTTGTGGGGGTGAAAACTACCCTCTAGACGATTTACAGTGGCTCAAGTTGTCCATATCTGCAAAAACTTGGATGACCTTGAAAAACCACCCCTTCATAAAATTAAAGCATTTTGGGGTGTAAATCATGTCAGATAGTTAATATTGTTCTGTAAGATGTTTATTTGTCGAAAAAAACAATTTTAAATAGGTTAGATGGCAATTGGGGGTGAAAACTACCCTCTATACGATTTACAGTGGCTCAAGTTGTCCATTTGTGGAAAAAGTTGGTTGACCTTGAAAAACCACCCCCTCATAAAATTATCCCCTTTGGGGTGCAAATCATGTCAGATAGTTAATATCACTCAGTATGATTTTTTATTGTTGAAAAATAAAATTTTAATGTTGGAAGTTGGGGTGAAAACTACCCTCTTGTTACGGGTGATCATATGGTCTTAATTCTATCACCTAAACATTATACTACTAGATTTTAAAAGTTATATTTATTTTTATTTCTTAAAACTACCCCCCTAGTGGGGTTGAAAATTAATTCATAAGGGCCTAACTCCTTTTTGTATAAGATTTATTTATTTAATTTTGTTACTACTCTGTCAGATATACAAATTAATAATATATTCTAAAAGTTTTTATTTTTATTTTTTATTTCTTAAAATACCCCTCTAAAAACTAAACTAAACTCCGTGGCGCTACATCCCTGGAGGGACTTGGCCTACCACCCGACCGCTGCGTCATCTCGTGTAGGCAGATGGCAGGATTGGGGGGCATGTGGTCAGCATGCCGACACCCACGGCCGTTATTGGTGGTTTTCATGACCGGAGTCGCTACTTCTCTATCAAGTAGCTCCTCAATTTGGAATCACGAGGCTGAGTGCACCCCTACCAGACCTCCCTACCTCAGAAAAATCCGAGGAGGTACCGGGAATCGAACTTTGCCGACGGATCTGTAGTCAGCGACGCTAACCACAAGACCACGCCGGGGCCAAAATACCCCTCTAGGGGGTTGAAAATTAATTCATAAGGGCCTAACTCATTTGTATAACATCTATTTATTTTTGATAATTTTATTTATTGTTTTTAGTTTGATTGTTTCAAGGTTGGTATTGCAGGTCTCTGCTTTACCGACCAAATCTTATATTTGCTATAACTTTGTTTAGGGGGATGATGGAGGGGTGGGGGTGGTGTCATATGAAAGACAAGATGGTCAAGATGGCATAAATAGGTTGAGGAGGTGTTGGAAAGGGAGCAGCACAAGGTAAAGCCGGGACGTTCTCAAGACCAGGTATCCCTACTCGTATCTGATATAAGTTTCCCTACCCTGACTTTACTCTAGGTTTCATTTAGATGCATTTTGATCAGCCTAATTACCCTAACTTCTTTGGTATCGCACACTCGAGATATTGCACAATTTGTCTCACCTTAACTGAATCATACACCTTTTTAAAATCTATGTATAACTGGTGAACACTCATTATATTTTCACTTTTTCTCCAAGATTTGGCAAATACAATTTGTTTGATCAATGGTTGATCTCTTTTGCCTAATCCACATTGGTAATCTGATCGCCAATGATTTTGTCCACATATGGGGTTCTTGACAGATGTACCGGTATGTTAGACAATATTTTATATGATGTTGATAAGTGAGATAGGCCTATTCCTCGATAGTTATTACATTCGGTCCTATCTCCCTTCTATGGATCGGTATATAATAATATATTCTTTCCATTCCTCTGGCAATTCTTTCTTTCTCCAAATCATAAGAATGAGTTTATTAATCTCTGAGTTTAATCCAACCTCTCCGCCCTTAATTATTTCTCCTGGATTTTTTTTTTTAAATAAAGTTTACCTATAGCTGTTTCCACTTCTTGTTAGGGTAGGTTCAGCAACCCCAACAGCTCTGCTGTGAATATTTCGCTTTCTACACTTTAGACACTTCCATGTACATTTAATAACTGATTAAAAATGTTTTCCAACTATTCAAAATATTATTCAGAGTTGTGAGTATAGTGTTCTAAATTATGTTTGTTCTTGGTTCGAGGTTTCTCGTTCTCAACTACTCTAAAAAATGAAATTCATTTAGAGCTGGTGCTTGTGAACAGAAATTTCTTTAAAAGAGCCCAGAAATGTATGCACAATTGGTAAGTGAGAAGTTTACATCTTGGTAAGGGAGTACAGGTACATGATTATTTTTATTGCAATTCCGTCAACTACCGTATTTACCCAAATATAAGCTTAACTTTTCCCTATAAGCCTTAAGCAATGCTTTTAGACAATAATGGTAAAAATGTGCACAACACAGATAGCTGATCTCAGAGCTGTTTCCACTACTCCCAAGAAATAACCAAGAAAATTAATCACGGCAGTTTTTATTTCTAGCATTCAAAATCACTATCAAATATTCTGAGTCTGGACAAAGTATTAATATTTAATCTTGATTCATTGATTTTCACTGAAGCATTGAAATTTGCATAAGAAATGTTTGTAATGTGATTTTTTCTTTTGTGCTGCTCAAGCACAAAGAAATGTAAATAACAGTGTGACTATTTATCTGATATCAATTAAATAATTATCATTGATCATACTAATTGCTCTGATATTTTAAGAATAAATAGGCCTATTTTACAATTATTCCCCATCAATTCATGCAAAATAAATATTTTTGTACTAAATTCTGTCCATAACCATCCGAGATACTGCAATGAAACACTTTTTACCCTAAATTCTAACTTCTAATCATTTGTTGTAATGGGCCGGAAGCAATTCACTTGCTTACTTTTGTGTAAAGTGACTTGTAGAAAGAAACCCCCTGCTGAGCTCTTCTTCTGACCAAATATACGTGGAAGACGACTTCTACGTATATTTTCATCCCCTTAGCGTTACCAAGCCAAATTACAATTTCTCCGAACCATGCATGCATACTTGACCAATAAAAATTTACAGTGAGTCCCATGCAAGAGTTGGCCAATGATGCGGGTTTCTTCGCCCCGGTGGGCACAGCTCCAACTCCCGAGCGATCGGGTGAAATATCTATGCAATTAAAGCCGCGATTGGTGTAATGATTCAGGTTCTCACATTGACAGTTAAAATTACAATGAAAATAACCACATACCTCAACACAAGAGATGTTGGAAATGTTCTCCTCTTACATCCACACAATACTGGCACGTTTTTAGGAAATATTCTATTATGCGCATAACTTCTGCTTCCGAGATAGAGTTAATTTCTCTTGTGATATTGTCTTTTAAGTTCTTCTAATATATGGGAAATTGACCTATACACTTTATTTTTCAAGTTTCCCCATAAATAATATTCACATACTGTTAGAAGAACTTAAAGACAATATCACATGAGAAATTAACACCATCTCGGAAGCTGAACTTATGCATGTGAAAGAAAATTTCCTAAAAACGTGACAGTATTGTGTGAATGCAAGAGGAGAACATTTCCATCATCTCTTGTAATGAGGCTTGTGGTTATTTTGATTGTAATTTTAACTCTAAATGTGAGAACCTAAATCATTACATTGATCGCGGCTTTATTTGCGTAGATAATTCACCCGATCGCTCGGGAGTTGGAGCTGTGCCTGCCATGATGCAGAAACCCACATCATTGGCTAACTCTTGGGTGGGACTCACTGTAGTAGGCCTATTCATTTAAGAGAGAGAATTCTCTCCCGAAACACTGACTACTTTCTGTGATTTTTGGCTAGCATATGAATATTTGAACCATATTCCAATCTATAAGAGGTATTCCTCTACCCCAAAAACCTGGCAGTTCACCTAGACATCTGAGGGTGAATCCACGTCGCTCAAGTAATTGAAAATGTATACTTAAATTCACATAAGGCTGCAATCATACACAGAATTGCAAAGTTATTTTAATTTGTAAGGCTAATATATTTTCGCATAAGTGAAGTATTACAGCCGACATATATGGACTGCCTGAAATAATGAGGAATGTAGGCCTACTGAAACATTTTATACATTGATACATTGTGTGTGCCCGTGAATAATAGCAAATTCTTCCCATAAGCAACAGTTGAATCCTATAAACTGCAGACACTATATATATATATAAAGTAAAGTGTTCCCTATACAGGCCATGGAGGCCCAGAGGGTTCCAAGAGGTTGAGGCTCCCAGATTTTGGACATTCGGCACATGAAGGTGGTAAGGTTGTCAGCCTTACGCACCGCCGCCTTCACCCCCAGGATTGCTCCGGGTACTCATTTCTGTTAGAGGCTGAGTCGACCCCAGGGCCATAGTGCCACAAGAAGGATTAGGCCAATTGAAAAATCTCAACGACCTCATCGGGAATCGAATCGAAACTTTCTTTCACATGCATAAGTTCAGCTTCCAAGACAGACTTACTTTCTCTTGTGATAGGCCTATGTGATATTGTCATTAAGTTCTTTTAACAGTATGTAAATATTATTTATGGGGAAACTTGAAAAATAAAACGTATAGGTCAATTTCCCATACATAAGAAGAACTTAAAGACAATATCAAAAGAGAAATTAACTCTGTCTCGGAAGCTGAACTTATGCGCGTGAAAGAAAGTTTCCTAAAAAGGTGCCAGTATTGTCTGGATGCAAGAGGAGAACATTTCAAACATCTCTTGTGATGAGGTACATGGTTATTTTCATTGTAATTTTAACTGTAAATGTGAGAACCTGAATCATTACAACGACCGCGGCATTATTTGCGTAGATATTTCACCCGATCGCTCGGGAGTTGGAGCTGTGCCAGCTGCGACGCAGGAACCCGCGTCATTGGCCAACTCTTGCGTGGGACTCACTGTATATATATCACACTAATATAATATTCAGATACAATCTAATTTTTGTACTTTCGACTGCTGAATTAAAACACCCCACGTACCGGTAATCTAAACTGTGTCGTTCATACAACTTCATTATTAACAATACTAACTGAACAATAACCTACAATTTCCTCAGTAATGAATAAATAAGTGGTTTGTTGAAAAAACTGTTACTTTTATTTAAACTGCAACGAACATATCATATGACTACCTATTGCCCAATAACTAAAGTAGGTTTGCTCATCACCAGGGCCCGGATTTTAATGACATGTCATCTTCTTATTGATGCTGCATAGACATTGCCAACTTGTAGATAAATCCTAATCATGGCCTCTAGATTACAGAAATGAATTTTTATTAGGTCATTTTTTGTCATCTTATGCAATTATATATTTTTAGGGCATTTATTTCAATTTTACATCAATATTTTGTCATTTGCTTCTTTATATAGTCATTTTTATGCATTTACATTGAATATATTAACTTTTATACCTTAAATAATGTCCGTATGCTGACAGTAATTTACTGCAATCCTAAATAAGGTAGGATTTAAAAGCTTTTTTTTTTTCAAACGGGTAATATTTAAATAAATTTCTAGGTTATTATAATGAAACATTTTTGTAGGATCTACTTTAAAACAATTTTCTTAGTTCTCTTCTCAAGTGCTCCAATCAAGAACAAAGAACAAGAGTTTTTATACCTACAACATCCTTTCTGCATTTACAGTTTTTTCAATTATGTACAAACTTTGCGTGTACAATAATAATAATAATTTTTTTAATAAATAAAATATGTCTTTAGGTCATTATTTATAATTATTAAGTCATTTTCTTTAAAATTTAAGGTAATTTTTTAGGTCATTTTTCAAACAATTTTAGGTCATCAGAATCCGAGCCCTGCTCATCACCATGGATGACCTGCAGATAGATCATCTTGCTCTGATTGACTGCCTGGGAATAGCAGAAGCTGTGGAATAAGGCATGTTTTAAGTAGCACCTGAAACCCTTTCACCTGAGACATAAATTTTGTTATCCTTTTGGTACCTACTGCACCTATTCGATCAGTCTGATCATTTATCTTATCCAACCCAGCAACTACTACAAAATACCAATTTATAAAATTTATATCTTAGGTGGTACCTACTGCACCTATCCAAACATTCATCTTAACCAACCCCCAACAACTGCTACAAAATGCCAACGTCATCTTTCCATAATCCAAGTCATTTAATAGTTTCTTTTTCAGTTTTCAGACACACTTCATGTAAGAAATCCTTTACATTGAAATTATGAAAATGAGGAAATTTAATATTTCACTGTAGGGTTACATATACATATATTTTATTATTATTATTATTATTATTATTATTTTATTTTTTATTTTTATTATTATTATTTTTTTATATTAAAAGGCAAGTTTGCTTACATTCTGTGGCAGCTTATATTTAGGTACATACAGTAATAAGAAAAACTAACAAAAGCCTTTATGTTTTCTTCAAAAATAAATTCAGATAAAATGCATACCACTTTCTCGCCTTGAAGAGCTGGAACAGATTCACGTAAACTTGTGAAGCTGTCTTTGATGTGATCCCTTCGTTTCCTCTCTAACGCGTTGTGATGTGCTCTCTTCTCTGCCTATGAACAGAAAAATACCAAATTATGGTATGAACTAAACAAGTACAACAGCAATGTAAGTTTTTGAAATGCACTATTAAGTGCCAGTATGGTACTTTATGAGATTGTGTGTGGGGGACGGAAAAATGTCTGTCCGTCTGTCTGTCTGTACGCGCCATAACTCAAATACGCTTTATCGGATTTTCATGAAACTTGGTATACGCATTTATAATGTCCATGGGAAGAACCCTATTGATATTGAACCAAATTGGTTCGCTGGTACCGGAATAATGCCCAATTTAGTGCATTTTTATGGTATTATGTAACAAAAGGCCCCATAACTCAAATATGCTTTATCGAATTTTCATGAAACTTGGTATAAGTATTTATAACGTCCGTGGCAAGAAGCTTATTAATTTTGGACCTAATCGGTTGACCGGTATCAGAGTAACGACTAATTAAAGGTCATATTGTTTTTAATTTTTGTCTACCAGTATAATTTGACAGTTAACACTATTCCTTCACATATGCTTATCAAACAACTCCGTCAAACTGACTGAGTTGGCCAAATGGTAACATCTTGGACTCGTATTCTGGAGGTCCTCGGATGAAATCCCGGAACCGGCCGATTTGACACGGATTTTTTTAATTTTATTTTTTATTTTTATGTGAGTGCGCGATTGTCAGGGTATCACAAATCTGTAGTTCTGCTGACGCTGGTCGATTTTAATCTGATTAGAAAAACTTATTTTCTGCATATCATAATTGCAATTATAATTGATTCAACAAAAACATACTGGCACTTGGTTATATAAGTTTACCTGATTTTATTTATTTTTTGTAGTCACCCTCAGGAGAAGTAACAGCCACCCTCTAAATTGTCAACATTCTTATACAACAATAATCAGCCCTATGAATAAACTTAAAATAAAGGGCTAAGAAAAAAGGTAGTACAAATTCTTATTTCACAAAGTAAAAATACTCTTAGTTGTGTGAACAGCTGAGCAAAAAAGTTTCTATTTTTAATTTTAAGTTACCCTCTTGACAGCCCTAAAAACGCACTGAAGCAAAGATAAATTTAGGAATTTGGCAGTTAATAATTATTACCCATTATTAAGAAGGTGTGTTTCGCAAATCGACTCATACCGTGCTTTAACTTACACAAGTGGATCAAAAAACATCTAATATAAGAATTCAGATCAAGATTAATTAATTTTCATCTTGATAACTCCTTACAGACCTTGACACATCACATCAAGGTGGCTGGTGCTATGCAGTGTCAAGTTTCACATTAATTATTAAGATACTTGTATACAGTTCGTAAGTTTTGATTTTCATTTAAAACTTTTGAAAGAATAAAAATAATTTATTTACTAAGTTATATTAAGAATTTGTATTTTATCATATGTAATACCTCTGTATAAAGAAGATCAATATGACGTTAACCTGCACTAAGCGATATTTTTCTACAGTCCTGACAAATTTCATATCTTAAGAATCTGACATTTCTCTCATTATAGCTAAAGGTATTTGTTTTTGTTAATAAGCTATATAAAGAAATGCTGCATTTGAGGGTTATTATTTTTATTATTTATTGATGGTAAGAAAACCCCAAGCAAAGCTCACCTTAAGGGGCTATATACAACATGACATGCATTGTGGTACATAAATTTCCAAGGTTAACCCAAAAGTAGTAGATCCAAAAAATCTACCACCAGTAGAAGCAGGCCCGACGAGAGGGAGGGGCAGCCGGGGCTCCAGTCCCCGGGCCGTGCCGACCAGGTTTTATTTTTTACTTTCTAAATTTACTCTAAAATAAAATTTGTTATAAGTCAATAAACAGCTTAAGATATGTTTTGTGTGTTTGCTTTATCTGCATTGTCCTGTCGTATAACGGTGACACGGAATTATCAGTTAATCTGAAACGGATTAATCTATAAGAAAAAATGCCATTTTTGAAAAGTACAGTAGAAGCACCAATCCTTCTGGACTTAACAGTAGGCCTAACTAACGTTCGGCATTTAAAATCATAATTTTCAGAAGATTAAACTGGTACATACAGATAAAATTGTTCCTGATTGGAACATTTTAATACACTTTTCCGTTTCCTGCCCGGCATCAAGTTAATCGATTTGGTCCAAAATCAATAGACTTGTCCCATGGGTGTTATAAATGGTATACCAAGTTTTATGAAAATCCGATAAAGTGTATTTGAGTTATCGCGCTTACAGACACACGGACAGACAGACAGTCCGGTCTACCAGACAATCTCATAAAGTACCGGTACCATTCTGGCACTTAATAATTATGTAAAATCATTACATAATCGTTTTGTTGCATACATTATAAAGGGCGAGTTGGGTAGTGAATTTAATATATGACGGGGGCCCTTGCTTTCTTTCCACGGCCCTGAGTAGAAGGTGAAGAACAAGGTCACTGATCAGGGAAATTTATCTTGCTTTATTGTGTTTGCTAAAAAAACATGCAGGCATTTTGCTTGCCAGCACAACACACCAAGAATGCACAGTTAAATTATGATGCTGAGTGAACAGTTTCAGTTTTGACTGAAAATTGTTATTGTTTTGTATGTGTTTAATTGTTAAATTGTTAATTGTTTTGATGTGGTAACTCTATTCTCTCTCTTTCTTTGCTTTCTTTATTTCTTCTTTCCACTCTTTAGGAGACTGAACTCTCCAACCATCAAAATTATTTTCCAGTGTGAGGCAAAAAGTAGCTATGGCACCTGCACAACTAAAGTCAATAAATCTCTAAACAAAATTAGCGACAAAGAAAAGTAAAGAAGTACAGGATGTGGCATTTATCGTTTCCCATTTTCAAAACTATGTAACACATTTATTTAGCAAAGAAATAAGCTACATTGAACATTTTTAAATATCTTACTGTCTGGGATTTGCAATTCTTGTCTTACTTTTTGAATATTATGTCCTTGAGATGCTCTCCAATAACTTCAACACATTGCTGCAATCTCCCTCGTACACTGGTCATTATGTGATGTTGCAATTTCCTGCAAATCCATGCATAATCCTCGAGCGGCCACTTCACAGTCCTAAGGTCATGGTGTGGTGTGCCATTGCAGCGGAGGGTATTATTGACCCTTATGGTGCTTCGGTGACTGTCAACTCTGAACATTACAATCACATGCTGCAAAGAACTTTCTTCCTACCAGAGTTGACACATCATAACTTGGATATTGAGAGAGTGTGGTTTCAACAGGATGGTGCTGCAGCACATACTGCACATCTGTCAATGGACATGCTACATGCTGCTTCCCCTGGCAGAATTCTTTCCAATGGCCCTCCAAATCTCCCGACCTTACTGCACCAGATTTTTTCTGTGGGGCTATCTGAAGTCTAAAGTTTTCGCTCATGCCTTTCCTGACATTAACAGTCTTAAAAATGCAATTCAGCAGGAAATTGCAAATGTTATGCAAGACACCACACACCGCATAATGGCCAGCGTACGCGGGAGATTGCAGCATTGGAGGGCATCTCAAAGACATCATATTCAAAAAGTAAGACTAGAATTTCAAATCCAAGACTGTAAGTCATTTAAAAATGTTCAATGTAGCTTATTTCTTTGTTAAATAAATGTGTCACATGGTTTTGAAAATGGGAAACAATAAATGTCGCACCCTGTACTAGGCCTATAGATTTTTTAAGTAAATAAACCCAGTGCAGTTCAATAAAATTTACTTCAGTGTTACTGTGTACGATGTTATAATTCACGTTTCCGAATTAAATAAGTTCTTCTGTTATATAAGTCCTTTTTTAATATTCTGAATGTAACTATCTTTCCCTTCGGTACAACAATAACCCTCATATAACAATATGATTTGCTAGGCCCTAAAAATATCATTTTAAGAAGGTTTTACTGTATAATGATAGGTTACAAAATTATGCAGGTAATGTTGATTTTTTTTCCATGGTGCCCAGTCGGATGCATGAACAGTTGATAAACAAAATGTAGTGGGGGATCTCACTCATTGAGCTGGGTTAAGGTGAGGTAAGACAGGTAACAGTTCGGTTAGAAAACATTTGACACAGTTTGCTTTGAACGGGCAGCATTCACAACACACAATATCAGTATGTTTTTACTTAGCATCATGTTTAGTGACATCCTTATGCAAAATGCCCTCCACATAACATGTAAAAACGGCATGGTGATCGGTTAATTTCTTCAGGTAACACCACAGCCTTAACTTTAAAAGTCTGTTAAAAATAAATTATTTGTTAATGTATGATAATGAAATCATCTTTTTGTGAGAGATTTTTTTGGTGGAAACGTCTATATTTTACTTTTTAAAAATTTCAGCTTGTTCAGCCAAGTCCTTCATGGACCATAAGTGTCTTAAATTTGTACAAAATACAAAAAAGTTATATTTTCATTGTGAATATCAGTGAACAGGAAATAGTTCAAGTGTGGAATTCTAAGACTTGGCCAGGCGCTCACAATATTACTACCAGTAATGCCCTTCTACAAGCCTTACCTCACAGCTTATTGCATATATTGGCAACAATATTCACTCAGATACTGCATAGGGGACAAATTCCTTCTATATGGAATACTGCACATATCCATCCAATTCTAAAACCAGAAAACTCTGGACCCAGGGCACAGTACTATCATCTTATTTTTTTACTGCCAACTTTGAGGAAAACGTTTGAAAAAAATTGAGACCATATAGGTTATTGTTCTATCTAGAAAGCAACAGGCCTAACTGATGGCAGAAAATACATTTTGGTTTCAGGAACATGCATTTTTCCAACAAGACTCCACTATAGTGCACACTGACTGCAGATCTATCATTAGATTTAAATGTTAAGTTTTCATTTTTCCAACAAGACTCCATGAAAAAAATCACAGATAGATTGTAGAACGTTCGGCGAATATTATTCAAGATAAAACATGTGGGCAAAACTACTTGCGCTGGGGACATTTAAAAGGGTTTCCAGTGTGTGGACCTGGCCTCTTTAAAAGCTTCTCCAATGGGTTTCATGTAATCGCTATAACAACCTGTACATTTAAACAAAATAATATTTATTGTTTTAAAGAGTGATTCCACAGTACCACAAACATATTAAAACAGTATTCATAAATAAAGTGTTTTATTACCCTTATGGCATTTTAGGCCTATATTAGACAAGTAGAACTTATTAAAAGAGTAAAATTAAGCCCTCAAACTTCATTTTAATTACTTTTTTTCAAATGTAATTTTGGAACAGTAAAAAGTGTGATAGGCTACATCTTTAAAGCAAGCTATTTTGTAACTTAAAAAAAAGTTAAAACAAAATTTGAAGACTTAATTTTACCATAAAGATCAAAGGATCCCACGAGAACCAAAATCCCTCATTCAAAGAAATTAGCCATGGAAGCTACCTTACAACATGAACATTATTTATAAAACCTGTCAAATTCAAAAGTACAAGTTGTCCTTCACAGGGAATGAAGTAACTTACTCTATGATATTGATCAACAGTCAAAAAATATATTTTTTTTAAGAATGGCATTTAAAAAATATATAGCCTATATAAGTTATTTGATTTTTTAAATCATTAGAAACCTATGTAGCAAGAGAATCTGGGCACATATAATTCTAATCAGAGAAATATTATCTATCAAATAATAAAACTGCAACAAAATATCTTGAACCATTCTGGAGAGAATGTTTTTAAAATAGGCTATGCCAAAATTTGCAAATGTGAGAAATGGTGCTATCTTTGGTATCCTGTACCTCAGGCCAGGAATTCTGTTGAAAGAAAATATGTTTCTTACTTATTTCCTGAATTTTAACATGTGTTATATTCAAAAACATCCGAGACTACAAAGAAAACCCTCTGCCTGAATTGATGCAGATTATGCCTATGTCATGATGTACAAGGCCCATTGTCACCTGACAACTATATTCGTGCATTCTAAGTATTGGTATAGTCGCAGTTAGGTTAGGAATAGTGCAATAGTGTTAGTGACATGTAGAGCTAGGCTGGTGGCAATTAGGAATAGTGATATTAGTGTTAGGGTCAATCCATATGAAATCAACCAATAATAAAATAATTTGTTGCTGACATATTTTATTTTATTTTTTAGTATATATTTTCTGTTTCTATGTGTATCTGAGAGTACAAAACGATTTTTTTTTTGCATTTTTATCATTAATGCTTCGGCAACTAGTGGCCATTTTGCTTAGAAGGATCTGTCATTTTTGGCATTTTCAAAGGTTAGCGGTAAGTTAAATAACTATTTTATTTATGAAGATATCAACTTGAAGTAAAAACCATCTTAATCTACAAGAAACAGTCTACAATTCATGTTATGACAAAAAATTTGTTAGGTCTTAAGGAAATAATCTAAGACTTTATTAGAAAATGCAGTTCCGATTAGAAAAAATTAACAACTTTATAAAACCTTTTTTCATAGAAGGGATGAAAACACATGTTTCATACTTCCCCCCTAAATCCTTTAGGTTTTATGATACTTCAAATATCGAGATTTTGCAAAATTGTTGATTTTCAAATTAAAATATCTCAAATGGGACTGAACAGAAAAATTTGAAATTTTCTCAAAATATTCTTCTAGTGCCTACTAATCAACATACAAACTTTCATTACTGTGTTCTGACCAGAAGTATTTTATTTTTAATAAAGAAAATGCTAAAAAATAACACTGTCAAATGAGCGAATAACAGTGTTAAAATACAATAAAAATTGTCAAAAATAATATAATTATTTGTTGTTGCTAGTAAAATTAAATATGTCATAAAACTAACATATTAAATCTCCCATGGTAGTAGTCATAGTGATCAATACTCCAGCAGAAGGAGACCATATTGCCACATTTGCTGAGCAAGCCAGAATATGCTGACTTGAAAAAGGCAAGACTCTACAGACTCCTCTGTAACTCCTTTGTTCAGTAATCAGTAGCTGTCCTTGACTGAAGATATAAAAAAGTTGCCCCATCAGTTAAAAAAATTGTTTATTTTAGCAATTGAGATGGTAGCCAGTACAAAAACAAAAACAACTTTTTGAATATTTGCAATCACTTTGAAGCTGAGTAGCATTTTTTTGCCACTTCTAATGGAAAGAATGCCTGCCATGGGATTGGAGGGGGTACAACGAGGGCTGTCTCGATGGCTAGTTTGCAAAGACCATATTTGGACCAGATACCTTCAGCAGAAGAAGTGTTCAAATTTTGTTCTGAAGAAATTAAAGGTATTTCCTGCACACTTGTACCTTTACATTTTTTAAACCTTTGGCTCAGCTGTGGAACAAACTTCTAGCATCATAAGGTGTTACATTCACTCAAAAAGTGATATTTATAGTGAACATAGTATTTCCATTTTGCCCAAATTTGAAATAAGACCTTTCGAAGTAAAGGACATTGTTGCCTGCATTATGATCAGAACTGGTGGATTGGTGAAATTGATATTTTTTTTAACTGAAGGGGAAACTTTTTTGATAACTTCAGTCAAGCACAGCTACTGATTACTGAACAAAGGAGCTACAGAGGAGTCTGTAGAGACTTGCCTTTTTCAAGTCAGCATATTCTGGCTTGCTCAGCAAATGTGGAAATATGGTCTCCTTCTGCTGGAGTATTGATCACTATGACTACTACCATGGAACATTTAATATGTTAAGATATGTGGGTGATTCTTCAAATACGGGAAAATTTGGAGTGTGTAAAATCCAAATTTTTTACTTTGTTTAAAAAATCTCAAAAAAATCACAAAAATACTTCAAGGGTTACTTGATTATAATATGACACCAGCAGAGCTTAAATGTTTATATTTTTATTTATTTTAATTTCTTTATTTTTTTAAAGCCATGTGGATGACATCCGTGTACATGTGAATGGCAGAAGGCCACATTAATGACTAACTTTGGCAACAAACTTCTTTTCTTTATGTGATTTCATATTTTTCTCAGCATACTTCAGTTGATTTTGCATCAAATTTGCAAATTTGTGTGCATACTCCGGAATTAATGTAATTTTAACGAGACTGTGTTTTTATGGTTTTGGGGGAGGGGGCAATCAAGCAGAAATTCATTTAATCAGTTTTAAGATCTTAAGTACAGGTCACAGACATCGCAAACATAATAGTATCCTACATTTATCATCTACATGACTTGAGAGTCATCCACATACCCCTTCATGAGACAATGTGGATGACACAAAAATCAGGCATGTGGATGACAAAAAAGGAGTTTAAGTGGTCTCAGCAAGCCATTTCTAAACCTCTGTAGGCTCAACTTCAGTCAGGTACTTTGAATTGGAAGGTTTATCAAAGTGCATAATCAAAATTAATTAATATTCACTTTCTGCCTACTTTCTAGAAGCCATGTTAATGACGGGGAATAAAAACGTTTTCCTTGAAAATGATACAAAGTCCTTTGTTAATCCCAAACTGTTTGTAAGCAAGCAAAATTCAATCTTACAATTCAACCACAAGCTGCCCTGTTGGCTTTCTAACACTGTTGCCAGTTTTACAAATTTCTCATTTCTGCAGAAAAAATTCCGTTCTTTTCAGCCATGTGGATGACCAAAAACCCTTGGGACATTCTTTATGTTCATTAGATGGGGTGACAATTTTATTTCATTTTATTTTTTAGGGGTTAATATTCTTCACCCATTCATACTCATTGACAGGAAAAAAGTTGAAAAAGAAATAACATTTTGTTTTGTCGAAAAATGCATTAGAATATACAAAACCGAGGTTTGGGACAGGGCATGTGGATGACATTTCATTGAATTAAATTCGATTTTGGAATATCAGAATTTAAACTTAGTGACATTTCAAACTGATAGTTGTAGTATGGAAGTAGTAGAAACAAACTTTTATTTTAATTTTTTTTAAAGTTGAATTTGAAGGGAAATATCACTCCTGAACGCAAATTTTCCCGTATTTGAAGAATCACCCATATAAGCATTCATGAACCACAGATTATTGTCTCTGTTGGACATTACATGAGAATATTATAGGAGAAAAATTCCTCCGGCACTGGGACTTGAACCCAGGACCTTTGGCCAATGCTCTACCAACTGAGCTAAGCCGGAGTTCAATTCACAGTGCCAGATGGAACCTCTCTCCTATGACTGATTGCCCTAATGGTCTACCTCACAGACAGACAAGTCATGTCATATGCAGTCCAGCTTAGCTCAGTTGGTAGAGCAATGGCGCGAATAGCCAAAGGTCCTGGGTTCAAGTCCCAGTACCGGAGGAATTTTTCTCCTATAATATTCTTTAATATGTTAGTTTTATAACATATTTAATTTTACTAGCAACAACAAATAATTATATTATTTTTGACAATTTTTATTGTATTTTAACACTGTTATTCACTCATTTGACAGTGTTACTTTTTAGCATTTTCTTTATTAAAAATAAAATACTTCTGGTCAGAACACAGTAATGACATTTTATATGTTGATTACTAGGCACTAGAAGAATATTTTGAGAAAATTTCAAATTTTTCTGTTCAGTTCCATTTGAGATATTTCAATTTGAAAATCAACAATTTTGCAAAATCTCGATATTTGAAGACTCATAAAACCTAAAGGATTTATATAAATGATCTCAAATTTTACTAGCATCTAGTGATCTACTATGTCTTTGTGGGGGGAAAATATGAAACATGTGTTTTCATTCCTTCTATGAAAAAAGTTTTATAAAGTTGTTAATTTTTTCTAATCGGAACTGCATTTTCTAATAAAGTCTTAGATTATTTCCTTAAGACCTAACAAAATTTTGGTCATAGCATTAATTGTAGACTGTAGATGGTTTTTACTTCAAGTTGATATCTTCATAAATAAAATAGTTACTTAACTTACCGCTAACCTTTGAAAATGCCAAAAATGACAGATCCTTCTAAGCAAAATGGCCACTAGTTGCCAGTGTTAGTGATAAAAATGTGAAAAAAATTGTCTTGTACTCCCAGACACACACAGAAACAGAAAATATATACTTAAAAATAAAATAAAATATGTCAGCAACACCCATTGGTTGATTTCATGTGGATTGACCCGTTAGTAACATGTAATACAGGTGGCAGTTAGTTTAGGAACAGTGATATTTGTATTGATTGCCATCAAATTTACAACCCTGTTTCTGGAACACATGAACCAACGACTCCCTTCCCTCCCACAGCTGAGCACATGAATATAGGCCTACATCACTTCATAGCAGCAGTTTAGGTTAATTTTGTTTGAACTTCTTAGCAGTTTTCCTTATAGCCTATTTAGAATATTCCTAAAAGCAAATGTTGCTTATACAAGAATTCTACAGGTTTTGAAGAACAAGATTGTGAAATTTTACCAAATGTCATTAAAAGAAAAAAAAATTAGGTAGGCCTATGAACAGTCAACGCCAAGCTTGCCCACTAAATGTAGACCCAAATCAAGGAGTTTCTTAAAAAACCTGTTGCTTGACCTATAAGTATTTCCTCCTGTTGGTACATTGTTGTTTCACTGTTCCACTGTTGGTACATATCAGCCTCTGTTGTCGAAGAGAAAGGAATAAGTTCTTAGGACAAACTCTGTAAAGTAGCCAGGAATCAAACCCGGGCCACCACATTACCAACTCCCCTATGAGCTAAATAAGATAATGGCATGA
Source organism: Ectobius pallidus (assembly GCA_964059195.1). Classification (NCBI taxonomy): domain Eukaryota; kingdom Metazoa; phylum Arthropoda; class Insecta; order Blattodea; family Ectobiidae; genus Ectobius; species Ectobius pallidus. The sequence continues at coordinate 28,800,610 of CAXKWD010000001.1, forward strand.
ATATTTTAGAGCTGGTTTACATGCCAAAGACCCACATGTTCCACTTAGAATTATTATCCATTCTGTTCAGTAATATTCTTTGTTTTAATCTCATATTAAAAAAAATTGAATCTGAAGAAATATGCTTATAGGCTACTGAGTACTGAGCAGCAAACAAACATGTAGGCCTAAAGCAATCCACATGGTAAACAGAAACAATTTTCCAGGCACAATAGCAAAATCAGAATGGAAATAGGCCTAGAATGAAGAAAATCCTTGGTAAGATAGCCATGGCTGAAATCTCAATTAATGCAAAGATCTGAACTGTCAAAGCAATGGTTTTTCCAGATGTGAAAATTGTACTTTCAATAAGGAAAGTGGATGGTTTTGAACCACGAAAGGATGGAAAGGAGAACAAACACATCCATCCTGAACCAGGTAGCTACAACACAAGTTATCCCTGGAGAAAATGGCAACGTAAAGTTAATAGGCCCTACAAGGTTCATCCAGAAAGTAAGTTCCAATTGCATCCAAAGATGGCATGACTAATCTGACGCACATGCACATGCGTAGCAGTAGAGCATTTTTGGAATGTATGTGGGTATGTTGCAGTGCAGTTTCAATCTTGTGACACCAGTAGTTGTTGAACAGTGCTAGGAGAAGTAGTTGAAATTGATATTTTCTCCCGCCAACTGCTAACAAGGGGCATTACACTTTTGCATGATAATGCACGGCACCATACAGTCAATGCCACATGGAATCAGTTGCTTCAGTTTGGATGGGAGATCTTCGACCATCTATCCTATAGCCTCGACCTCGCACCAAGTGCCTTCCATCTCTTCCGTCTCATAAATGATTTCATGGCTCCAGATGTTGGCAGCGGAGTCCTATGACAGGGCATACAATTGTTGGCAGGTACCTAGCTAGATAAATGCCTCAATAATGGTGGTGACTATGTAGAGAAGTAGCCAGTGAATCGCTGTAAAAATTGCAATAGGCTATTTAAATATTTCTTACTTACTTTCTGGATGAACTTCGTACTTCGAATGCACAGTTGATATCAGAAAATGTGGTCACAGAAAAGATGGATAAAAGACATTATGGGATTGCATTGGATGCAACACAAGACAAAGAAGAAGCCGGGAAGAATACCCCTTGGGTAGAAAATCCACTGGATCACCAATAGAAACACACAAACATTGTTATATAAAGTAGAAAGTGCGCCCGAATGGGCATTGAGGGAGTAGTTTACACACCTCGTGAGCTGTTTAAATGTGCTTTCGATGTTGTCACACCTAATCCAGGTACATTGATGGTGGAGGCAGAACTGCTAGCTGTAACTTGGGAGATTGTAAATGAGTTCCAAAGCCTTCGTAACAGAAACTGTCTTATCAGACACAAACATTGTTAATGAACTAGTAAGCTATGGTGATGTGTGGTGTAGCAGGCATTCAGCAGATAATATAGAATGTTGGCAATTAGCTGTACATCCACAGGAAGAGGATGAAAAGAGCCTGTGAAGTTGTCTACAAGTTCTTCTAATGTACGGGAAATTGACCTATACACTTTACTTTTCAACTTTCCCCATAAACAATAGTCACACACTGTTAAAAGAACTTAAAGACAATATCACAAGAGACAATTAACTCTGTCTCGGAAGCTGAACTTATGAGCGTGAAAGAAAATTTCCTAAAAAAGGTACCAGTGTTGTGCAGATGCAAGAGGAGGAAAAAAGGTGCCAGTGCTGTGTGGATGCAAGAGGAGGACATTTCCAACATCTCTTGTGACGAGGTACGTGGTTATTTCCATTGTAATTCCAACTGTAACTGTGAGAACCTGAATCATTACACCGATCACGGCTTTATTTGCGTACATATTTCACCTGATCGCTCGGTAGTTGGAGCTGTGCCCGCCGCGATGCAGAAACACGCATCATTGGCCAACTCTTGCGTGGGACTCACTGTACATGAGAAATAGCAGTTTTGATGCAAGGGTCATCCTGACTAACACCAAAGAGGCTCAGGTGATTCTAATTTTGATATGTTACCTTGGGTCATTATGAAATTGATACAATTAATAGCGCACAGCGGCAACAGTGAGCTGCATTACCAGCCTTGAACAGCTTGTGAGAGGAAAGGCTGAAGGCCAGGGGAAGTGAAGGTGTGGCTAGGGGAAGTTAGGGAAGTGGGCCAAAGTCATGGCAACGTGCAGCGGAGAGTGGAGTCAGGAGTGAGAGCCAAGATGCAGCAGATTCTTCCATTTCGCCCCTATTCCTAACCATAAATTTTGGATCTAGAGGTATTTGAACCCAGCAACCTTGACCACTATGCCATGAGTGATTGCTGAGCGATAAAGTGAAAATTTATCTTATTTAAGTTTAGAGAGCTTTAATAAGCTAAGTTACTGGTACATGAAATGAGAAATAGCTGTTTTGATGCAAGGGTCATTTAGCAGGTCCTGAGTAACGCTAAAGAGGCTCTGATGTTTGTATTTTTGGGTACATGTAGGGCTCTTGGGTCTACGCAGGAAAGCAGCTGGTCTCCGCTATTTCTACCGTGCATCAGTCAATGTTCATCCGAGAGGCAGTGAAACACAACAGCCAACAAAACAAAGGAAATGCCACTATACAGCCAACCTATCAGAATGGAAAACGCTTATAAAAAACACGTTCTACTCACAGGTGACGGTTTAAATTGGAATAGGGACGTGTAGTTAAAGGTTTAATACCAAAACTAGCGCAACAGCCCGTTCTACTCACAGGTGACAATTTAATTTGGAATAGGGACATGTAGTTACAGGTTTAATACCAAAACTAGCGCAACAGCCCGTTCTACTCCCAGGTGACAGTTTAATTTGGAATAGGGACATGTAGTTAAAGGTTTAATACCAAAACTAGCGCAACAGCCCGTTCTACACCCAGGTGACAGTTTAATTTGGAATAGGGACGTGTAGTTAAAGGATTGATATCAAAACTAGCGCAACAGCCCGTTCTACTTACAGGTGATGGTTAAAAAATCCCGTTATGCTCACAGGTGAAAATTTAATTTGGCATAGGCACTTGAACATGACGGTAATAATTAGCTCCTTCCGTATTTCGAGAAATTTCCGATTTTCGAACAGTTTATGCAGAAAACGAGGCAACGATAAAAAAAAAGTATTTATGTAGAGGAAGAATTTTGTTCTGACTTGACATACACGTGTTACCCACAATTCCATCCTTCTGAACACAAATATAACAATAATAATAACCAGTTCCTTCGACACTTTGAGGAAATTTCGATTTTCCATTCGTGTCACACAGTTTACGCAAAAGAAGTAGGGATGTTCCAAACAAAAATTCATTACATGGAGGAAAAGTTTTTTTTCGACGTAAAATACGCATGTAACCTATAATTGGATCCTTCTGAACACGAATATAACAATAATAATAACCAGATCCTTCCGCACTTCGAAAAAATTCCCATTTTCCATTACTGTCACAGAGTTTACGCTAGAAAAGTAGGACCGTTTCAAAACAAAAATCCATTAAGGAGGAAAATTTTTTTTCCGTCATGCCTTATATGTGTTATCTATAATTCGACCCTTCTGAACACGAATATAACAATAATAATAACCAGTTCCTTCCGCACTTCGAGAAAATACCGATTTTCCATTAGTTTCACACAGTTAACGCAGAAAGAGCATGGACGATATAAATAAAAATTCATTACATGGAGGAAAATTTTTTTTTCCGTCATGGCTTATATGTGTTATCTATAAATCGACCCTTTTGAACACGAGTATAACAATAATAATAACCAGTTCCTGCCGCACTCCGAAAAAATTTTCATTTTCCATTAGTGTCACAGAGTATACGCGTAAACTCTGTGACACTAATGGAAAATGGGAATTTTCACGGAGTGCGGCAGGAACTGGTTATTATTATTGTTATATTCGTGTTCAGAAGGGTCGATTTATAGATAAAACATATAAGCCATGACGGAAAAAAAATTTTCCTCCATGTAATGAATTTTTATTTATATCGTCCATGCTCTTTCTGCGTTAACTGTGTGAAACTAATAGAAAATCGGTATTTTCTCGAAGTGCAGAAGGAACTGGTTATTATTATTGTTATATTCGTGTTCAGAAGGGTCGAATTATAGATAACACATGTAATTAAGGTCGGAAAAAAATTTCCCCTCCATGTAATGAATTTTTGTTTTGAAACGGTCCTACGTCTTCTGCGTAAACTGTGTGACGGTAATGGAAAATCGGTTTTTTCTCGAAGGGCGGAAGGAACTGGTTATTATTATTGTTATTTTCGTGTTCAGAAGGGTCAAATTATAAATATCACATGTAAATCAAGTGGGGGAAAAAATTTTGCCTTCCTGTGATTCATTTTTGTTTGAAACATTCTTACTTTCCTTGCGTAAACTGTGTGACGGTAATGGAAAATCGGTATTTTCTCGAAGGGCGGAAGGAACTGGTTATTATTATTGTTATATTCGTGTTAAGGAGGGTCGAATTATAGATAACACATGTAATTTAGGTCGGAAAAAAATTTCCCCTCCATGTAATGAATTTTTGTTTCGAAACGGTCCTACTTCTTCTGCGTAAACTGTGTGACACTAATGGAAAGTCGGTATTTTCTCGAAGTGCGGAAGGAACTGGTTACTATTATTGTTATATTCGTGTTCAGAAGGGTGGAATTATAGATAACACATGTAACTTAGGTCGGAAAAAAAATTTCCCTCCATGTAATGAATTTTTGTTTTGAAACGGTGATACTTTTTCTGCGTAAGCTGTGTGACACTAATGGAAAATTGGAATTTCCTCAAAGTGTCGAAGGAACTGGTTACGATTATTGTTATATTCGTGTTCAGAAGGGTTGAATTATAGATAACACATGTAACTTAGGTCGGAAAAAAATTTTCCTTCAATGTAATGAATTTTTGTTTAAAGAGTACCTACCTTTTTTGCGTAAAATGTGTGGTATTAATGGGAAACCGGAATTTTTTCGAAGTGCGGAAGAAACCGGTTATTATTATTGTTATATTCGTGTTCAGAAGGATCTAATTATAGGTAACACGTGTATGTCAAGTCAGAACAAAATTTTTCCTCTACATAAATACTTTTTTTTTATTATCGTTGCCTCGTTTTCTGCATAAACTGTTCGAAAATCGGAAATTTCTCGAAATACGGAAGGAGCTAATTATTACCGTTGTCATATTCATGTTCAAGTGCCTATGCCAAATTAAATTTTCACCTGTGAGCAGAACGGGATTTTTTAACCATCACTTGTGAGTAGAAAGTGCCCTTGCGCTAGTTTTGATTTTAAACCTTTAACTACAAGTGCCTATGCCAAATTTAACTGTCACCCGTGAGCAGAATTGGGTATTTTAACTCTCACCTGTGAGTAGATCGTGCTGTTGCGCTAGTTTTGATATTAAACCTTTAACTACATGGCCCTATTCCAAATTAAACTGTCACCTGTGAGTAGAACGATTTATTTAACTGTCACCCGTGAGTAGAACGGGCTGTTGCGCTAGTTTTGATATTAAACCTTTAACTACAAGTGCCTAATCTAAATTAAATTGTCACCTGTATGTAGAACGGGAATTACTCAATTTATCCTTTATTACGCTAGGGAATGCGTTTCTAGTGTAATGTATTCTGTTCGGTTGGCTATGCTGGTTAGTTCATTGCTACCTAGATCACAATATTGACTGAAAACTTGTGAAATATACGCAGACCCAAGAGCCAGACATCCAGACCCAAGAGCCCTACATGAACCTATTTTTGATTTGGTGTAAGGGTAATTTTCAAAATGTATCGTAACAGAGAGCAGGGGGGCATTGAGCAGGTTCATAGCCGGGGTAAAGGCATGTGCAAGGCTAGGTGGCCAGGGAAAGTAGAGGAAGCGGGCCAGTGGGCAAGAGTAGGTGGAGCTTTGTTGTTGCGTGACCTCAAAACACATCTTTAGCCCAGATCTAATATAAATGCAGATCCATGGAAACATTAGGTCTACCACACTTAATTTGTTGCCAATCCTACATGCAGCTGTATGCTTAACTGTCAGTTTCTTTGCCAGCTGTTCTGTCATCAAACATGATCTGCACAGGCCTACTACATTAATCACAGTGGGGACGCCTCACAGTGTTATAATTTCATGTCTTAATCTGTTTGGGTTGATAATTAATAAGGCAGGCTATGCCATGGTTGGAATCGAATCCAAACTTCCACCCTTCCACAGTTTTTTGCTATCTAATACGACTTTATGGAGACAATAGACCTAGGCAAAAGGGCAATATTAAATATATTATTTTTTCTTAGTTTCTACTTCAAATCATTAACTATTTTTCGGGTATGAAATTAACACCACTATAATGTGCAATCCACTAACCTGAGATAAATATTGATTACTCGACTGCCGTGGCTGTCTGGAATCTGAGTCTTCGTCTCCCTCCTAAAATTAAATGTTAACTGCCATAGTGACACGTCTGGAGTTCAAACCATCACTCATTAGGTTTAATTACTATTTTAACATACTTACATCACTTTCAATGTCAATATCTCTATCATCATCACTCATCATTAAATCTTCTGTTTTAACACAACAAACAAACAAACAAAATGGCGTGCACACTGCAAACCCTACACCATGGCGTATCCATGTGGTATTTTTCCAAGGTTCCTAGATAGAGTAAGGTTGGGCCAAAGACGAGTTTCTAAATTCATCAGACTGATGAGCGATGGATTCCAACCGATTGAAGGCTGAATTTTTCTCATGATTGATGAATTAAAAAACTATTCATTGGGCAAAGCGATGTTTTTCGGGAGCGCCAACATAGTAACTACTAGGGCAAGGCATTTAATGACCATAAAATAGTGAAAAAATGCAAAATAAAAAATGCATTTATGACCTAAAAATAGTGAAAAATGACCCAAAATTAAAAAAAAAATGCCCAATAAATTTACCATTGTTACTTATAATTAGTTTTTTAAGTAATGAATTGCAAAAATTAATTTATGACAGTGCGTTATAAATGAATTTACAATATAAAACACACTTATTTCATTATTAAAAAAGTAAGTAAATCTATACTACTTGGGCACCCTTGTAAAAAAAAATCTTTCTGAAGTGGCATGCCCATCAAATTGCCCCTAGTAAATATGTGCCATTTAAAAAGAAGAAAATCTTTATTGCTACAAGAGAAACTGCTGTGGTGTTTACAATAAACCTGAATTAAAATGAACTATGAACACTTGGCGGAGATTTTCAAATAAAAACGATTGTCTATTGTCTGAAAGTGACGATTTGTACATGGAAAGCTCCTCTCTACCCCCACTGAAACATGACCTAAAATGCCGAAAAATACCTAAAAATGCCGAAAATGACCTAAAAATGCAGAAAGTGACCTTAAAATTGCCAAAAAATGACCTATCTCTGGAAAAACGACGAAATATGCAAAATAAAGCAAAAAATGCAAAACAAATTGCTCTTATTTAATCAATTATTTCATGATACACATTTATATATATTCGAGCTATTTTTTCACCTTCATATAAAAAAGATGCAAAATCATCAAATGCCTTGCCCTAGTAACTACATATAGAATTGTAAAATATTAGCGATGGCATTGTTAGTCAACCCGATTTATTATTTTCCCACTAAAAAAGGTATAGACCTAATGATCGATTTGCAAAACCCCATATGACATTCTTATAACATTGAATATGTATATATTAATACTTAATTATAACAAATTTACAAATGTGTTTATTAATTATTCTGTCATTAATTATTAATTATTATTAGTATTCAGTATTAGTATTTATTTATTCACCATATAAATTTTACAAATTTTTGGCTTCGTCAATAAACATATAGTACAGTCCTATATAGGGCCTATATCAGGAACATATATACATAATATACAGGTAAGAAGACAGATACAGTTCTACCACAGTATAGTATAACAGTAGCGAAGCTCCATACAGTTTTTTTCAACCGGCGCGACTGTAGCGCTCGCAGCGGATAGCAAGAGGCAACACAATCTGTTACATTGTTTCTTTTGAAAAATGTCAACAATATTTTACGGAAATGCTTGTGGTGCTATAAACTGCACCAACAGCCAAAGGAATTCCCCCGATTTATCTTTCTTCAGGTTCCCTAAAGACCCTGAGAGGTAAGCAAAAACAGTTATTTGTGAAATTAAATTACAAATTTGTGATTATCATGCTTGCATCCATACTAGTGTATTTACTCCTATTTCTTTTACTTTCAGGAGCAGAAAATGGCTTGTAAATGTTATATACAATTAATTATTTTTACATGCACATCATAAATAAAAATCCTAACGAAGCAAAAGTTTCTAAATATATGGGCCTATTTACAAATAACCCACCTGACCCTACTAATTTTGAAAATGTTTTAACACGAGGATGTTAGGCCTATATAATTGAATTTAACAAAATTAAACTGTCCAGAATAAAGATAACGTGTATAATTCCTTACTTTTTAATAATTTATCGTGTTTAATAAAATGAAGAAAAAGACAAAAGTGTTTTGTTATTGCATCTGATATTGACCTCATCGGGCTATAAGCCTAGAACTTTACTTCCCCCCTAATTTCTGAACTACTACTACTACTACAACATGCTTAATGAAATTATTACGTTTTCCCATTTGTCAGAATTTTCAGTGTAAGTATGTGTTAGTAGTAGGTCAATTAAATTCTTGAAGATTTGTCGTAGGGATGTAGCTTATATGGTGGACGGAAATCGGTCTCATACTTTACAAGGTATACAATGTCATCGATCTTGAAACTACAACTTCTTTATGTTCCCATAAAGTCTATGACTTGATGAGTTCACCAGAATGCCTTTCAGGTAACAATCTCGTTCTAGTAATTTTAAAAATAAGAAGAAATGCAGCCACATATTCGTATCTTTCCAATGCTGGAAATGGCTGTTTGCTAGTTGCTTCTTGCTGGCCGCTTGGGGTGCTAGTGTCGCACCGATCTGTCAAAAGGATGCATTTTCCTTTCATTAGAGCTTCGCTACTGTTATACTATACTGTGGTTCTACCCTAAATAAATAAGTATATAATTTATTAATCTCTTTGCAATTTTGACATATTTAGTATTTAATTCTAACTACAATACTATCTACACATGGCTTCAGTTACAAAAAGTATTTGTGTTCCATTAGGTTTTTGGTCACTTCCCTTCTACATCTATTGTACTTTAGATGAGAAATGTCTTTGCTCAATTTATTATATAATATTAAACCTTGATGTATTACACTTTTAAGGTTTTTAGCTGTTTTTTTGTGGATATATAGAATGAGATGATCTGGTTTCATATATGTGGTATTGTGAGTTCCTTATAAATTCTTGTATATTTTTATGAACAAAACAAGTAGTTTCCAGGATGTACAGACTTGGGACTGGTAGTATGTTAAGTTTATCAAACAAAGGTCTGCTTGGACTGCCATTGGGAACTTTAAGCATAATTCTTATAATCTTTTTTGGACTTTTAAATATCTTGTTTACTAGGCAAGAGACTCCCCAAAACTGAATCCCATAACTTAGAATAGACTGAACTGACCATAACCAAAGTAAATAGTTCTTAATGCAGATGTAGTAATAATATTATTTAAACAACGAAATGCAAATGACAATTTAGCTAGTTTTTGCAACAGATTGTTTACATGTTCATTCCAATTTAAATTTTAGTCTATTGTAATTCCAAGAAATTTAGTTGTTTCCACAAATTTAACCACCTTACTGTTAATGGATGTCCTGGGTATGTTTACTGTATTTATGGAACTAAAATTTATAATGGAAGTTTTCTCGATATTCAACAGTAATTTATTATTATGAAGCCAAATTTCAAGTTTATTTATGACACAAAAAAAAACAATTTGTTATACAATTGTGATAAGACCCAACTAGTATGTTTCAGCCCGAGTGGCGTAGATGAGGATTTTATTGTAAATAGTGATGATTTTAGTGTTACGTCTGTCTCATCTTGCAAATTTCTTGGTATTAATATAGATACAAAATTTTCCTGGGATGTGATTATTGATTATGTTTGTAAAAAAATTTCGCCTAGCTTATTTTTTTAAGAAGACTTAACTCTTATCTTAATAAAGATATGCTAATTAAAGTTTATTATGGACTAATGTATCCTTATCTTTCCTACGGTCTACTGTTGTGGGGTAGTGCGACAGAGTGTTTCTTCTTCAGAAGAAGTCACTAAGATTATTAGCTAAAGTGAATCTCACAGAATCACGTAAAAATATATTTATTGAATACAATATTTTGACAATTTATGCTCTGTATATATATATATATATATATATATATATATATATATATATATATATATATATAGTTATCATATTAGTAAAACATGATAAAAAGTATACAAATAAAAACAGAGACATTCATATTCATAATACAAGGAGGAACGTAGACTTTTTCCGAGTCAATAGAAATACAAAAACAACAGAAAATAGTCCTTTTGTTAAAGGTACAATCTTTTTTAATGCATTACCTAAACAAATAAAAGTATTGGAAGGAAATCATTTTAGGAATAATGTGAAGCAATTTTTAATTAAGAAATGTCCATATAATTTGCAATTGTAAATAATGTCCTTGTTACTTTTCCTATAAAATCTATACAATATTGTAATGTAAATGTATATTTTATATTTTAAATGTATTGTAATTCATATGTCTTATTTTAAGTACTACTGACAATGTTTGTGCATGTAATTACATGTTTCGAGCAATAAAATATGAATTATAACAGAATTTATTGCATCTTTTATTAATGGTTGTAGTTGTTCTAAGGATTTGCCCCTAAAAAAAGCTTGTATCATCAGCAAATAATATCGTATGACATAAAGATATATTTTCAGGAAGATCATTAATAAAATTCAAGAAAAGAAGTGGACCTAAAACTGACCCTTGGGGAACTTCACAAGTTACAACCTTTTCATCTGATTTGATTGAGTATACTTCAACATATTGTATCCTATCTATTAAGTATGATGAGAACCAGCTTTTACTAACTCCTCTTATTCCAATGTTATCTAGTTTACTTAATAATGTTTCATGATCTACCATGTCAAAAGCTTCGGACAAGTCAACAAACATTCCTAAAGCTAGAACCTTGTTATTTATGGACGAGAGTATTTCCTTTGTAAGTGAGATAGGGCATTAGATACAGACAATCCTTTGCGAAATCCAAATTGTTTATTAGATAGTATTTTATGCTTATTTAAGAAGTGCATTAATCTATTGTACACTAAGCGTCCAAGAATTTTTAGCAAAAACAGATATTAACGAAATTGGCCTATAGTTATTTAGATCACTTTTGTCATTTTTTTATGGACAGGAATTACTTTTTATTTTTTGAAGCTATCTGGTAAAATTCCAGTAGAAAGAGATTTATTAAATTTTTCAACAAGAGGAGTAATTAATTGGGGTAAGAGTTCTTCACTTTCAGTGATCGGACTCTGTAGGTATAAGGCGTGATAATGGGATTCATTTTTTGTAGGCTTAATATTGTAATTCAATATTTCATCAATGTTAACTGCATTTTCGTTTTGTATTGATTTAATATGTAAATATCTATTATTGTAAAATTAATTGTAAATATTTTGACGTGTCCTATAACATGTACATGTTCGACGGACTAAATAAAATTCTATTCTATTCTGAGTACTGAATTATGTACTTTATGTTCTATTCTTAATTAATGGTTGTTTAAATTTATGTTTAGTAAGTGTCTTGTAAGTGAGTGTGCAAATAACCGAACCATAGCTCTCATTTCACATGCTAGTAAAATAATGCTAAAAATAATACATAAAATACTAGAGAATTACCTGGAAGGAGAAATATCAGAAGTTCAAGCAGGCTTCAGGAAGAACAGAGGCACGAGAGACCTGATTGCAATTATCAGATGGATTGTGGAAGAAGCTAAAGAGTACCAAAAATATATTTATATTTGTTTTATTGACTATGCAAAGGTATTTGATAGCATCAACCACACCCTGATGTGGGAAGTAATGGCATAGATGGGAGTTCCTGACCATCTCATAATACTTATAAAGAGACTGTATGAAGCCCAAGAAGCAAAAGTCAGGACATGGGACGGAGAATCAAGCTGGTTCCCAATCGGGAAAGGGTTAAGACAAGGATGTGTGCTGTCACCAGGCCTCTTTAACCTATATACAGAGCACATAATGAGAAATGCCAATCTCGAGGAATCTAACTTAGGCATAAGGATGGGTGGTAGAGTATTAAACAATATCAGATATGCGGATGATACCACTCTCCTTGCAGAAAATGAAAAAGACCTTGAAGAACTTCTAACAAAAGTAAAGACAGAAGGAGATAAAGCGGGGCTTAAGTTAAATGTCAAGAAGACTAAAATTCTATCTCCCAAAAGAAGTCACATCAACATAGGTGGCGAATTAATAACAACTGTGGACAGATTTAACTACCTCGGGACAACAGTGACGTTAGAAGGAAGTAATAAAGAGGAAATTAAAAGAAGAATCGTTTTAGGCAAAATAGCAATAAAAAAATAGAAAAGGTTTTTAAGAATCCAGATATCTCTAGAAGAACAAAAGTTAAACTTATTAAAGTGATGATATTCCCTGTGGTACTGTATGCCAGCGAAACTTGGACATTAAGAACGGAGGAGAAAAGAAGACTTGATTCCTTTGAAATGTGGGTCTGGAGAAAGCTACTAAAAGTATCATGGATCGAGAAAAGGACTAACTTATCCATAATAAAGGAAGTCAAACCGGACATGTCACTAGAGGCAACAGCAACTAAGAATAAATTAATGTATTTTGGTCAAATAATGAGAAAATCTAGCTCCTTGGAAAAATACATTAAGCTTGGTATAGTGGACGGCAAGCGTGGAAGGGGTAGGAGAAGAACAAGATGGCATACAGAGATTAGTAAAGCAACTAACCTAGGTTGGGAAGAAATTTTAACTGTAGTGAAGGACCGGGTTCGATGGAAGAAGTTAGTGGACATGAATGTCAAAAACAAGAAAAGACATTTCGAATAGACACGGCTGGCAACCTCACTGCTTTGGAAATCCTTTCGGATCACCATGGGTCGTTCTCGACCAGATGGACTACTACTACTACTAAGTGTCTTGTGCATTCTACCTTTCGACTGCCCATATAGACGGTCACTCTTAACAGTAGCATTATCATAATGTGGTCTTTCCAATTTTCAAGGACAGAACACGTTCTTTTCCTGTAAAGAATGACTTTACAACAAAAGAGTGCTTATGTAACCCAAACCGTAAGAAAATAGCATAAAAAGACTTATGGAAACTTCAAAAGAATCAAGTAAAATTAATGCTGAGTGGTAATTTTAATATTAAGTGCATGGTTTCATATTTTTGTTATAAACTTTTAAAACGTTCTCCTGGATGAGCCAGTATGAAAAATGGTATACGTCATCATATTATTGAATTCGCATTTCTGCAGACAAATGAAGTATTGCGCATGCGAGCCTTATCCTTCCGGTTTCTTCAGAACCGGTTGGGATGGCGTTGGGTATAGATGTTCGTTTTGGTGCTCCGTTCTATTTAAGCTTTTAATTGAATTTAAGAAGTGTTTTAAAGTTATATCAGTAAAGTGTGTTCTCACGGGTGTATGGAAGCAGAGTAAATAATTTGTCTGGGCGGATGGTAAGATATTTTTGAGATAATGCATGTTTAAGAAATAGCCTAGGTCTTGCCATTGCCGCCATATTGATCCTTTGGAATTTAATATTTGAATAGGTAATTGAAATTAGTATAAGCTTCCCCGTCCTTGTTATGTCATTTTATTGTGTTACAATGAGAGCACTTTCTGTTTAGATAATATTTGGAGCAGCCACGGGTTATATTTTAATGAAGTAGTAATTTCGCGTCTCAACCGGATTCTCCTCACGGCTTGGGAATTTAGTAACGAAGGCTTCCCAAGCGTGAGTATTGTGTGTTAGGCCTTCAATAATTTAGGTGATTACCGTGTGCTGATGAATGGATGGAAGACGAAATTAGGGTGAGTGCGTATTTATTATTATTATAGTATGTCTAGAGTCTGATTGTGTTAGGCAGAGAGCTGGTGTGTTTATTTAATGATTAGTTTGGCCCAGCATATTATATGTGTTTGAAGCAAAATATATTTTTATAGCAAACTGAAAGGGTAGCGGAGTATTAATTATTGTAGTTTGCGTATTTTGTGATTGTTCCCTCCTTTAGGACACAGGTTCCTTCTGGGTTGGCAGCTTCCACGCGTGTCCAGAGAAAAAAGAGAAGAGAAGAGAGAGGATAAAAGGAAAGGTGATGATAAAAAGGATGGTTTAAAAAGGGGGGGACATGGACAAAGCATGTTCTTTTGGAGCTTCATATGCTTAGTCAGGGCCGACTTCAAGCACTCCAAAGAGGCAAAGAGGAGCGCAGCGTGCTTCAAGTCGGCCGTGGCTTAATACTTACTTACGTACTCAATGGTAATAGACAATTCCTCAGCAAGCTAAAGAAATATTCTCTGTTTTATTGAAACCAAAGGTTCATTGCCGCGCTTACCTGAGTCCGCCATTCAACCCTATTCTGTGCTAACTCCAACCAATCATCCCTCGCAAATCCTACTTTCCTTAAATCCATTCTAAGATTGCCCTCCCACCTACTTCTACGTGGTCTTTTCCCTTCGGGTCTCCCAGTCAATTCTTTCCAGATATGTCTTTCCTCCCCATGCGTGCAACATGTCCAGCCCATTCAATCCTTCGCGATTTGATTAACCTTACTATATCCGGTGAAGCGTACATGTCCTGAAGCTCGTCGTTATGCAATCGTGGCTTAATACACCGCAGACTAATTAATTATTATACTTGCTGCCATCTATCGGGAGTCTACGACAAAAGGTTCTATTGTTGGCACCGTAGAACGCCGACTCTGCTTCTTTAATAATAAGATAAAGGTGCGCACAAATGTGAATTGTTCATTCGTTAGCACAATTCACCAAAATTAGTGATTTTGTCCTTTTGGTGCACACATTTAGATGATAACGCTCGCACTGTTCATTACATAGAATACACACACATTCACTGTTAGGATCATGGAATTTCCCTACCCTTTTTATACACAGTTCTCCGCGTTAGAATTGGAGATAATTAATTTCATTAATGAAATCCATCGGCTATCCACCAAAGCGTTCTCTGGGTTGTGATGAGTTTGCTCTGGTTTCCATCGACTGGCATCGGTTCCATCGTATTTGAACGTCCGATGGTTTAGACTTTAGATGAATCACTGCTGCCAAGGGAACCTTATTCTCAGAACTCCCGATAGGCGGCAGCAGGGCCACACGAGGCCCAAGCATGTCGTCTGCAGTGCATTGGACGGAATCGAATCAGTCAGAATGTCAGAAAACATGTTGTGGTGATCCCCTGTCTAAAGCAGATGTATACACTCATGTTTACGAAATATATGGTTATAAAATACGAGTATAAAGAAGATTAAACGGATGGAAATAGTTAATGTCTATGAGTTTCTTCAAATCTCCTCGCTCAACATTTTAAGATAATGATTAAACCCTGAGGACCTGAAACATTTTTACACAGAATAAAACTTAACAAGAAATAGTATTCTCATTATCTTCACATCAAGTTTCCAATATCTTCATGAAATGGATAAGATTCACTTATGTACAGTTGCTAGAAACAGAAAGTTCGCCCAGCAGGAAACTCAACCATTTGTTTTCTTTCAAACTATGGTCCAAAATTACTCCTTAAATCTTACAGGCAATGGTGGTTCTTGTAAATTGACGATTTATAAAAATATTTACTATAAATAAGATGTCAAATCATATTTTCCCTTTGTATACTGGCAATTTCCCCCTCTAAATAAATAAATAAAAAACTAACATTAAATACAACTCATTTTTATAACACGCATTAATGACGTTAAAAGACGATATTAGAACTGGAATTACCGATGCACGTAGATATTTTAACTCGAACCGGAGAGGGCCTAGTAATTTGAAACATTAGCATGTGAGAACCTAGTACGATGAATAATTCCCTGCCAGTTATAATTCTTAAATATGTAACATAATTCTAAAACAAAAAATATGAACCTAAGTTATGGATAGACCTACTTCTTAAAAAAAATTAGCGTTAAAATATTAAGGATTTAGGTCTACAGTTATAATCACAAGAAGACCATTCGTACTTGTGTGCCTTATTTTGACATTCCAGCGTCTTTCAAATTACGCTGATTTGTTGAGAAGAACGTTCTGTTACTAATATTCAAGTACTATTATTTGTATTTGTTTTCCATACAACAAATTAATGATAGCTATATAGCTATATATTAATAGCAAGCCTCTATAGGATATTTAAAAGCAGCCAAATGTAACCTAAATTATTTATAAAATATTAATAACAGACAAAAAATATTTACACATTGATACCAAAGTTCTTTACTTTCTGTAAATACTTGTTATATAATCAAATACTAACGTCTGTTTACCACACAGTAAATTCATAATGGAATCCTGAAAGATATAGGCCTACAGAATATTGTGAAGCAAACAACCATGAACCTAAATTACTTTTTAAAAATTATTTACAATGTAAAGAAAATATTTACATATTTACGCAAATGGTTCTAAATCTAAAGAAGATGGGATTTTTTCTTTATTAAGTACTGTATAACAAGATTTTAAATACGTTTCTTAAAATTTAGATCATTTTGTTCACCATATGACGAATAAAAATATCATCGCGATATACAGGAATGACTATTTTGAAGCATTTGTCACTAATCCACACATGCCTCTGCCACTGCAAAATAATTATTGTTCTTGTTTCCGATGGCTAAACCCACGGGGTCTTTTCAACATAAATAAATTAACCAATTATTTCAGACCACACATTTTACAATAACAAAACCACAACACAACATTATTTCCGAACACTGTCCATCTACATTAGAAGAGGAATTCATTGAAGAATTTTCTTGCTTCCTCTCCAAAAAATTGTTTTAGAATTGGAAGTTCTCGATACTTCGCTTGTGAAATTCTGAACTTACCTGAAAATACAATGTTACCGGTATATAAGTTAAACGTTTTACATTAACATAGCTGTCTCTTATGCTCCCTCCGCTTTCCCATTCGAATGAAAATAGTGAAACCGAAGTATTCCGCAAGTGGGTCACTTGTACTGATTACGTAGTTAAGTCAACATTTTCTAATAATTTAATAAAAATAATTATTATTTCTTTATTCACCGTAGGGATACAAGATCCATGGCTTCGTCATTTTTAAGCACTCACACACATTACCCATACGCACACACTCACATACATACATACATAGTAATAGCATTTAAACATGTAAATATAACTCTGATAAAGTATGAAGAAAGGAAGAAAGAAAATGTACTTATTATAGTAATGAAAAGACGCTAGGATGTTAGCTAGAATTGCACGGTATTCAAAAAGTATTTTATACTGTAAAGGGAAAAGCGTCAGACAAGAGGCTGATACATATTGTAACAAGGGCTCGTCGGGGTTCGAAATCAGAACACCAAGTTTCTAATTGAAGGATGGAGGTTTCTTTATTTCCTATCAAACAATGGTCAATACAGTCAGAAAACTCCTGAATGTTCTCCAAATCACTCTTCCGTCCGGTGCTCACTGCCACGTCCCAGCACTGTCCCAGTCCAATCCAGATCAGCTCACCAGCTCTTCCGTTCACTAGTTCCTTCGTTCACCCTTCTCTCCGGTCACTAGATCCCGTTGACTAGGTCTTCCGTTCGCGGGTCCCTCCGTTGACTAGTCCCTCCGGTCACTGGCTCCTCAGCTTCCCAAGTCCTCAGCTGCGCTGATCGGTTCACACCGTCCAAGTCCTCAGCTCCTCAAGTCAGCCTTACCTGAGGTCGCGCTGATCAGTGCTCTCCGTCCAGTTCACACTCTGACTCTGACTCCCTCCCGCTGTTACTGACGGTTACGGACTGACCGTTCTCCCATTGACTGGCTCATCACTCCTCGCGGACTGACTCCCTCTGACTGGCCGTTGCTGTTACTCTCCTCGACTGGCTGTCTCTCTGACTGACTGTACTGTCTCAACTCTGACTTTACTTACTGACTGACTGTCGCGGTTACTCTCATTCGTTGACTGTCTCTCTCTGCTACTCACGAACTCTCTCTCCTCTGATTTACTGACTGACTGTCCCTGCTCGCTCGCGGCCCTATATATAGGCCCGACGAATATTCTAGAGCCGATGTCTCGAAAGTTCCGCCCGCGTGGAATCTGGAATGCGCTCTGCGGCGCGCGGGCAACACCCCTTAGCGCGAGCTCCTCCCTGCAGGCCTTCCCCCACGAAGCGTGGCCCAATCGCTGTCGTTGTCACGCCCACTAGCGCTCGTCTGCCGCCCGTCCACTAGAAGGCCGCGACGTTTCCAGACTCCGTCGTTCTGGTTCTTTCTGGGTGACTCCTCTTTCTGTCAGTTTCTAGGCGAGTCTTTTCTGGGCATTGTGACAACATTGATAACTTTTCATGAAAATATTAAAAAAAAGGACCTACCCAACACCTGGTAGTAACTCTTCCCCTTTTCAAGAAAGATGCTCTCTTCATCATACGATATTTTTTTTCAGAATTCTCCCTCTGATCACCAAATGTAATAATTATTTCTTCTCAGACCTGCAGTACCTTTCATACTGTGAATTCATTCTTCTAGCTGACCAGAAATAGCCTGAGGAATATATATATATATATATATATATATATATATATATATATATAGTGTCTGTAACGCGCACACATGTGCATTTCAGTTTGAGTTGGTACTCTTGACTTTTGCATATTCACTTACTGATCTGGTTCTCTTCTTACATATTTCTATATGGTATCTATGACAAAACTGTCCACAAAATAGCCTGAGAAAAACATCCCTTTATTTGGTTATAGTCCTGAGAGTGAAAAAGCGTATTAACCCTTTTCCTTGGTTTTAGAAGGTTGTCAGATTGCACCGATTCTTTTGTTCGAACTCTTTGGAGTCTTTTCTTGTATTTCTCAGCTTTTCTTCGAAGTCGACTGACTGATTTCTTCATATTTTTTCTTTCATTTCCCTGTTTACTTTCCTTTTGATTTTCTTTTTCTTTCTCTATGACTCTTTTCAACTCTTTCAACATTGTTTCATTTGATATATCAGAATTAGAAATTGCAAGCGTAATCTCAGTTGTTTCTCTTTTCAAAAACTTTTGCGCCTCATATATGAAGTATTTTTTCACCACTGTTTCCTCTTTATTCTCTTCTCTCTGTCGCTCACTTCTCCCACTAACTTTATTTTCCCTTTCAAAGTCTTCGTTGACCTTTCCTTTAAGAATCCAACCTCATTTCTTGTTAAATGATAGGATCATTCTCTAATTTTGTTTCATATTTGCCTACTTATTCTTTCAGTCCCTCTCTTTTTCGTAAGACAATTTTCACGACTTTGTCTTACTCGCGCTATCTATAAATTGTTATAAGCATAATAAATCACGGAATTTTTTATTTATGTACAGAACTTTGGTATATGTCATATTTTATGCTTTGATATTTCGCTTAAAAAAACCGTTGCTCAAATCTAATCCTACTGCCACATACAGGTATGTAATTCTCCCGTCTTCAATATGCCAGGAGAATGACAAAATTTGAGCCAGGAGAATTACATTAAACTGTGTGTGTGAAAAGAGCTAAAATTTCTTGATATTAGGAATGAAAATTAAATTAAATTAAATTATCATGCAAATATTATGACTTAAACTTACCAGGAGAATGACTAAAAATCCTTTCCACTGCAGCAATAAACAGTTCTTCCTCTTCTTGCAGTTTCTTTAATGATGCACTTCTCCAAGCGTAGAGTGACAGCGTCGTGGAGAAATGTGGTATTTCGGGGGGGGATTTTGTAGGTAAGGTTGGTACTATTGAGTATTTAAATGTTCATTTTACAGTTTGTAAGGTGTTTGTGTAATATATGGCTCATGTGCATTCCATCGTATTGCATAAGTGATGTGTCCATGGTCTTGTACCTTTGTATTTATGAATATGATGATAAAGTTGATCTATTTGTTGTTTGAATAAACTACACAAAAATGTGTGATTAACGCAATCACACAGGGGGTTTCTAGTATCTTTATTTTGTATAGGCATTGGGGTTTAACGGCTACATTTAATTTGATTGTAGAAATTAGAGAAACATGTGACCTAGGAATCACAGCCTTGTGGAACCACGTGTGTATTGACATGTATCGGTGTCGAAGTCTTGTACGCTATATGTTGTTTTGTTATATCGTGAATGAGAACTAAAAGAGTGTAATGTGTGCGTGTGATTGTTCAGCAGTTTTCGCAAGTGTTTCTGCCCTTTCATTGCCCGTAATGTTACGGTGTGCAGGTATCCAAAGGAGTGTGATGTGATTGCTGTTTGTGATGTGATTTTGAACACATCAATAAAGCAATAAAGGGTTTAAGCATTTTTGTATTGAATATTTTTTTCTGTTATCATAAATCTGAGACACAGTTTCTGTCTTGATGTATCTAATATTAACTATACAAGTACAAAATATGCTGTTTTTATATGTGAACTTCTACCTCACATTTTCAATTACTGTATTAATCATGGTACTTTCCCCTCTACTTTTAAACTTGTAAAAGTTATTCCAGTCTACAAGAAGGGTGATACAAATTAATACAGTAATTATCGGTCAATTAGTACAGTGCCTATTTTATCGCAGGCATTCGAAATATTACTAAACAAATAAATTATAACCTATTTTGAAGGTGATACATCTTGTCATCGTTTACATCTTGTCAATATGGCTCTACAAAGGGTCATAGTACCGTTGAGCTTGTTTTAGTTTTATCAAAAATATTTACTAGACCTTGAAAAGAGTGACCAAGTCATTAGTAGTTTTTTGAACGTGACAAATGCTTTTGACACTATATCACATGACTTATTTATGCAGAAGTTTGTTTCTATGGTTTTAGTAACTCCAGTATTAAATTATTACAATAATACTTAAGTGATAGACATCAATCGGTCTTTCTGAACAATAATGCTACTAACAAATTAGTTAAGTACAGCGTTCCTCAGGGTTCTGTTCTGGGCCTGTGCTCTTTATAATGTATAGCCTATTAATTATCTGCCTTCTAGTGCACAGTATCCATGTCTTGAGTCATACTTATTTGCTGATAATTTATCACTTAATATATCATGTCCCGATGAATTCTGATATTCTTGAAAATGTGGCTTTTAGTGTTGTTGAATGGTGTATTATCATTTAAGTCTCAATAATGATAAGACAATTGATATCAAGTTCAGTCCCAATCGTAAAAATATTGAAAAAGAAACTGCGTTAAAATTGTTGGGCATTTATATTCAATCTAACTTGGAATGCAATCACATATTGATCATATTGCTAATAAAATAAGCAAAGGCATATTTATGCTGACTACTCTGCTCTGCCATAGGTCAAAACTCTCTTCTGCTGGTATACTATGTTCATATCCTTAGCCACCTAAGTTATGGCATTTCATCACGGGGATGCCATTCCTACGCCAAGAAAATCGCTATTTTACAAAAGAGAGCAAGTAGTTCGTATAATTTGCGGAGTTGCTCCTAGAAGTACTTGTAAATCACTTTTTATCAAACTTTGTGTTCTCACTTTGCCTTCATTATTTGCTTTGATATATCTTTTTTTCGTTAAAAACAACATAAACACACAAAATGCTGTTCATGACCACTTAACAAGTAATAGAACAAATGTACGAGTGTGTATGTACGAGGGTCATTCAGAAAGTAAGTTCCGACCGCCGATAAAGAAAACAAAACCATCAATAAGCAAAATTATTTATTGTAATATTTACAGAGATCCACTGGCTACTTCTCTACACAGTCGACACTGTTATTGAGGCATTTATCGTACCGCTGCGCCAACATTTGTCATAGAACTCTGCCGCCAACGTCTGGACCCATGAAATCACGGCATTCAGCATTCGAAGTCTCTTGTTTTGGATCGCTCTCCTCAGATTTTTCAATGTTTGACAATACCGATCAGCATTTACGGTCTCCCCTCGCGGTAAAAAAACTCACACAGGAGGACACCACATCGATCCCAGATTTTTCTGACAGAGATTGCCTGCTTGAATTTGATCTTCACAGGTAATCACTATGCCGCCAATGCACGGATTGTTGTTTTGTTTCTGGTGTGGCATGCGACACCCATGCTTCATCACCAGTGACAACACTGTCGAGAAACTCATCACCTTTTTCTGCGTACTGTTGGCGGCAGAGTCCTATGACACGGGCATGATTGTTGTACACCGCTAAGATAAATGCTTCGATAACGGTGCTCACTATGTAGAGAAGTAGCCAATGAATCTCTGTAAATTTACAATAAATATTGTTTGCTTATTAATGGTTTTTTTTCTTTATCGGCGATCGGAACTTACTTTCTGGATGACTCTCGTATATAATAGTTAAATATAAGTATATATACACACATATATACATATATACAGACATCGTATTATATTTCTGCCGGTCTGTCAACTGACTATTTCCTGGTAGCAGAAGAGAGAGAGGCTCGATTCTACTAGTGTGCACAAAAACATGTCTTAAATTTACAACGGGCAGCAGATTTGAGCTCGAACAAGCAATGACTAGAAAGGGAACTGGATGTCTTTTGTATTGGAATACACGGACTACCTGCTCCCGCTCAAGCATTTGTGACAAAATTCCAACAGTCGGCGAGAGGCACAGATATAAAACGACAGCTGTACGAGGGGGAGTCCGAAAATAAGTTTCCCCCTCTATTTTACCCAGGAATCAAACAGCAATGGGGGAAACAAGACATCAATTGAACGCGAAAGACACTCATACACCATTGGGTATTGTTCGACCGCGATCCAGCATATTCTGGGATGGCTAAGGGTTTTGTTGCTGGACTTTTTGGAGGATGGAACAATCACTGCTACGCGGTACTGTCACGCCCTATCGAAATTGGAGGTGATTCGGAAAAAGCGGCCTGGCCTTCTCCAATCTGGCGTTCTGTTGTTGGATGACAATGCGAGACCACACTTGGCGACGGCAACGCAAAACCATATTGCACCTTTTGGTTGGGAGCGCCTAGTCCATCCCCCATACAGTCCTGATCTCACACCCAATGACTTCCATCTGTTTCCGGTTTTGAAAAAGACTCTCGGCGGAAGGCTTTGGGAGCACTACTGACGTCACACAAGCCGTTCAACGCTTCTTCCGTATGCAGATCCCTGATTTTTTCCTGGAGGGGTTTTGAAGCTTCTAAACCGGTATGACAGATGTCTCAATGTACGTGGTAATTATGTGGAAAAATAAAGGAACGTCTTAACTTTAATGTCTCATATTTCTTGTCTTTCATCCACACCTCTGTACACATTCGCCAGGGAAGCTTATTTTCGGACTCACCCTCGTGTGTGTGCACATATATATAATTGCAGGTTTAGTGTGGCTCAAAACAGTTATGAAAGCTTATCCCTAAATCTTTAAAATAGTTTATCCAAAAGTATAAGAAGTTTACCACATTAGGGTTTTAAAAGGACTATTAAATCTACCTTGAAGGCAAATCCTTTAAACAATATATAACAGTTTTAAACTTTCAAGCTTTGATGACTCATTGAATTTTATATTGCTTGATTGTGACGATTGCCATACGTTGTATAATTGTCTGTAATAAAGTTATTATTGTTATTATGAAGTAGGCTATTATAGTTTGTTTCCCACGTTTGTTATACTAAACAATTTGCTGAATAGCACTTTGCGAGTCTGTACTAATGATAATGCGTGTGTTGTGTGTCGAACAAGTTCTGCAGTATAATTGGAAAAGTGCGAGTGTAGTGCAAATAGTTTGTCAGAGTGTAAGTTAGAATGGCAGTGGACTGTGCCTACTCCATGTTTTTCATAATTCAAAGCAATACATTTTACTTTTGAAACATATAGTTATCGTGCCAGAAGGATCTGATCACAATGAATCTGCACGCCGAGAGCATTGGGATTCGTGTGTTTTTAAAGCGATCGTGAAGCGCTGTAACAAATGAGCTAAAAACGGTTTTAATATAGTCAGCTAATTGAATGACGGAGAATTTATCATTCGTTGATGTTACTGCAGCAAGTTACTATAGGCCTATAGAATTAAGCATACCAAGTTGTTTCGACTGCCATGATGACTTGAAGGTGAAATTATTGCTATTAACACAAACTTTGTGCAGCGGTATTTCGACGGATGCTTAAAAACTAATGTATTTAAAGTCGATAATGAATTTCGTTACGTACGGTGAAAACTAATTGTTAAACCAATCAACAATTTCAAATATTGTATGTGAAATGTTTTAAACTATCTTGCATTCTTGTCACAAATTGAACTTCAATGACAATGAGACATTCATTTAAAGAATTCCTGAAGGGGTCGGCGGAAGATAGTGCTAACCCACACAAGCATTAGGCCTACTTTAGATAATACATTTTTAAAGATTGTTCAGATCTGCAAATCGTATTTTAATCTTTGTTTTGGTACATACTATGTTACTAAAAACCCTTATGGACAGAATTATCTTATGTTCAGAAACATAAGAATAAATAGTGACTTAGAATAAATATAAATAGTCCAACAATCATGACTTCCACAAAACGAGGGGTTGCACTATCTTCCGCCGACCCTTTCAATAATTATTATTCTAATCAAGGAGACTGGGGGAGGGGCTTTACATCCCTTTAGAATCCCTCTTGGCTGCGCCACTGCAAATGCATAATTATTGACAAAGCAGGAACTAGGAAAAGAATATAAGTTCTGAAAAGATTAATACATTCAAAATATTTTGAAATAGCTATGAATTTTAATTTTCTTCATCAAAAAAAGATTCCTGATAAGTAGAGCTGAGATTTATATATAATCACAAATTATGATATTGCACTCTTTACCTTCACTATGGAAAACCATAAATATCCATGGTATACCATATGATGGTTATTTTAATGAAATTGTTAAATATTTTACAAATAGGTAAACATTTATATAAAAATAAACATATTTACATGTTACATATTTTACAAATTTATAGTAATGTTAAATACTCTTGTGATTTACATTAAATTACATACATAACCATTTTGATATAGACAAGCAACTTTATTATATTATTCTATGATGTAAAATGTGTATGCTACAGGGATTAAAGTCATTACAATTTGCTCATAAGTCAATAATGAAGCGAAATAGGGTTAAAAATTTTCATTAAATTGACTTCATGCCTTCTTAGCGATCGAAAAAACCTTATTCTTAATCATTCATCAACAGCTGTATCATAATTTAGAGTTTTCATAATCTGCAAAAGTTACAGACTAATTACATGACTGGCCGCCACTGCATTAGTATTTTTATTCACAACTTCAATATTAACAACGAAGTTATTTTGTTTTGCATTTTTCTCAAATGTTAGAAGTCAGTGGCGGCCCTGGGAGATTTTATGCTGTAACAGGAAAAATTGAATCTATAGAACAAAAATCTCCTAATAAAAGTTGCTTGTACCCTCTGTACACAGGTTAAATATTTTGATGTTATTCATTAATATCCTGTATATTGCTTTCTTCAAATTCAGAATTGAAGCTCTGCCTATTAACATTTGCCATAATAGGTGGATAAAATGACTATAACTGATAGCTCTTTAACAGGATGGTACCAGCAACACCTAAAGAGACTTCTTAAACGGATTCCTATTACATATAGTACCAGTCATACCTGTAACAACCTTATCTCACACCCCTGCACAAGGGCTAGTGTCCTAGTAAGTTATGGAAGGTGTTACTGAATCTTGTCAAAGAGTGTCGTTTGCCTACACTAATATTTAGTCTGTCGGATTCTATACAGAGGCATTATCGCTCCTCCTGAGGGGTTTCCTCAGAAAATATTCCTTTCTTAAAATTTACCCTCATTATGAAAATTCTTTTCCACCTATGAGAACATTTTTTCTGGCAACAGTGACCCCAGAGAATTCATAAAAGTATCTAATTGTTCACTATGCTCAAAATTGTAATCATAATGTCTTAGTCACAAAACAGTTCATCTAAATCTGCTCTCTTGACTTTCAGAACCCATTGTTTTCAACTGTAATTAAATATATTACAACATGATTTTACTTAAAAGAATACAATTTAATTAGGAAGAATAATATGGACTCATTTGACCGAGATTAGTCTACACAGAACCTTGTCTTTAGGAACACTTAAATGAAGATCTTCATTATTCTGCCACTTATATTTGATGCAACCATAAATTACATAATATATTATACCAGCTTTGTAATTCGCCATTATTTATAAAATTCATTAGAATTTGAAATAATATTACATTAAATCAATCCACGAACAGATCTTGTCACATAGGTGAGAAATCAGCTGTTCTGGTACCAACAAATCCAAGCCAACTGATGGAACTAGCGTCGCTGATCGCAGATTTCAAACAGGAGTGATCAGTATTTACTATTAAAAGTATTTGACTATACACACTGTACATAACCTAACTTAAACTTGCACACTTGTACCCAATAAATTTATTATGATGTTCCATTTAATTTAGCTACATAGAACGTTTATGTTTTGCTGTTGGTAGAAGCTCGCAAAGCTTGCATAAAATTTAATACTTTTTAATTTTTTTTATTTTCATCCTGTGGATCAATATATGAAGGGGTTAAAGCCAAAGTGGTGTAAGTCATGTTTTATGCATGTAGAGAAACAGAAGGTTTTGTTAGATGCATTATAGTAATCTCTCCTAATATTAACCTCCCTAATATTGATATCTATATATATTTACATAATAGGACTTACACGACCTCTCCCTGCTAACAGATATATACTGCAATTTTGCATTGCAATACTTAGGATAAAATTTTTTAAATATGACTTACACCACTTTGGCTTTAACACCCTCATATTTTGATATAGGTTTCGTTTAAAGTTTACAGCTTATGTATTTATCGTATTTTAAGGACCATAAGACACACTTTTTTACATCGAAAACAGAGCCTTGAAAGTTGGGTGCGTCTAATGGTCCGAAGTATACAAAAAATTAAAATGGTAAATATTCCCAGAATAACATAGTTATAAAGAAGAAGTTATAAACGATAAGAGAGTTACAAATTTTGGCACAGACTGTACATTAGCACTTCTTACAATCCTAAAATGAGGGTAGCTGGAAGCCAGGTATACCATGCGAAAAGAAATGAATGTTGAGTTATTTTATACAAAAGCAGTTGTCTCGGTCTGGTGGTTTAAATGAAGGCAATGACCTCTAAATAGCCTTGTCCCGTTGCACTTACCGTATGATGAATTGAGGGTTAGAGGGTGTAAAAGTATTTTCAGTCTTTAATGGGAAATCAGTTCAGTAGTTAAAATTTACACGATGAATCCTGTACAGAAGAGATTTTCGTACAACGCAGGTTTTAAGTTAGAAGTGATTTAAACTGATTCCATTGTACAAGGTTATAATTTGTTTATGCAATTTGTCGTTTAGAATCGCATTACATTTCTTTTCCTTTAAATTTCTATTCTAAAATGGAGGTGCGTATTATGGTCCGGAGCGTCTTATAGTCCGTAAAATACTGTACATCCTGTGGATTATTATACATTGAGGATACATCAGAGATGGAAAGAACATTGGTGTAAATATCATGATGAAGATGAGAATAACAAGCTAAGAAATAAACATACATAATAATAATACACAGAAGAGAACAAAAGTCACTGCTATCCACATACTAATAACTTATTAATTATTATATACCAGTGGCGGCTCCTAACTTCTAAACTTGATGGGTGTACAGTTAGAGATCTTTATAGAGCCAAACATCTGTTACATACTTACTTACTCAATGATAACAGACAATTCCTAAGCAAGCTAAAGGAATATTATATATTTAATGGAACCCGGAGGTTCACTGCCGCGCTTACCTCTGTCCGCCATAAAACCATATTCTGTGCTAACTCCATCCAACCGTCCCTCGTAAATCCTACTTCCCTTAACTCTATCCTAATATGTTCTCCCCCTACGTTTAGGTCTTCGAAGTGGCCTTTCCCTTTGGATCTCCCAGTCAATATTTTTATATATGTCTTTCGTCCCTCATGCGCGCAACATGTCCACCGCATTTCGTCCGTGATTTAATTACCCTTACTATATATGGCGATTTGTACAGGTTATGAAGCTCGTCATTACGCAGTTTTCTCCAATCCCCATTTTCTTCACTCTTAGGCCCAATTATTTTCCTAAGCACCCTGCTTTCGAACACTCTCAGATTATTAAAATCAAGTAAACTGATGTAACAAAATGCCAGAATGCTTTTGTTTAATCAGTGATCATTGCAATTATGATATGCAGAAAGTTATTCTTATAATCGATTTCCTAGTTAAGCTCCAGATCGATTCACTAAGCAGGGCTTACGAAAGAACAAAGGTCTAAAGTTTGATAAGCATACGTGAAGGAATATGTGTGTTGAGTTCTTCGTCAAAGCTAATTGCATTGCAACTTCCAAAACTGTATATGAACACTGTAAAACAATATGTTGTCATGAGAACTGATTTGGATTTGATAAATTCTGCATATTATGTTACCATAAAATAGGTGCTAAATTGGGCTTTACTCCGGCATCAGTCAAGCGATTTGGTCCAAAATCGATAGATCTCGTCCTATTAATTTTATTAATGCGTATACCATGTTTCATGAAAATCCAATAATGCGTATTCGAGTTATCGCGCGTACAGAAACACAGATGAACAGACATTTCCCGTCCAACACATAATCTCATAAAGTAACATTCTGAAATTTAAAAATGTCCCAGTGTCTATTTCTCTAGTTATCTCTTCATGGCACACTTCTAACATGCACTGCAGTAATACATTCTGAATAGTTTTAGAAATGCATTTGGAAACAGTAGCCTTCTGTAAATGGACCTTAAGGGTAATATCAAGATCCGAACTGAAATCATTCAATGATCGGAATATTCCTGATCATGGCTTTTTTAATTCTAATTCCATATATCCACTAAACAAAAGCAGTTTATTATATTCAATATTATGCACCTATTGTTGGCCACTTTTTCATTATGTTCCACATTGCGTTGGTATGCGATTTTTTATCTTGACTATTTGAAATAAGTTTAACTTAGGCAAAGGTCCACCTAATCTGTTAATCTCTAATTTCTCTTCAATACCTCGCACTGTGAAAACTGAGAAAAGTGAACTTACTACAGAATTCGCGTTTAAATACATCACAATTGATACGGGCCCTTAAATTAATTAGATAAGGGAAATATAAGTGAAGTAATAATATAGGAGTTTAGAATTCACACGACACGTGGACTGGCGATGATACTTGCATAAAACCATTACGGCAGTTCCAGAGGGATGGTCCTTGAATGTTATATGTTCTTTTGTCGAGTAACCCTATATAGACAGGATGTGTTACAATATTAGTAAAACTTTCTAAAAAGCTGGTTTCCCCAAGCGAAGCTATTTTAACCTACCGGAGAGCTCCTTATATGTTCTTAGGAAAAGGGCACGAACTTGTCACAATTTTTGGACTATTTTGCTATGGGTGTATGAATATGAAAATCACCTTTATATAGAGAGACTGCTTTTAATCGGGGCTGACTTGCTCCAAACATCGCGGCAGACGATTGCTATGCCCGTTGGCATAAATAATCGGTGGAATGTGATATACATAGAAGTGAACAGACGTAATTGAGCAAGTTAAGAAATTGATTAGGAGTATAATTATCAAAGTGATATTGTATATACACATTATTGTTGTGTGAAGCTCAGAACCGAAAGTGGATTATTACGCTCTTTGCATAGAAATAATCACCCGAATGTCGATAGTGCCGCCAAAATTATCAGAACAAAAGGATAACAGCCAATATATTTCTAAGTGTATTTAATACCTTTTGGAAGTCCACGTCGTGTTTTCTTATTGTTGAAACATATAGCCCATTGTAAGAGTAAGGTTATGTTTAGGTTAAGGCATACATTTCATGTTAAATGTAACTTACGTGGTTTTTCCTAATTGTGTTACTATTTGTCATTATAATGAATAAATCTCAATGTATTTTGGTTTACTTTAATGAAGGTTTAAAGCTATATTTTCCATAAATACATGTAATACTTATTTGTTGTCGAACTTATATTATATTCGATAGTCACTTGTTTCTTCAAACTTGCAACGTTGCATCGATATATTCTATCGATCAGTTCAGATCAGTGTTGCCAACTATGTACAAACGATACTAAAATTCAGAATTTTTAGTAAATCAAGTTTATCGTTTCATACACTCGCGATTCTAAAACTATGTATGTATTCATGATTCAGACGGTGAAATAGGGGACATGCGTGTAATTTGGACCAGTGTGTATTTTGGACTGCCCTGAATTATGGCATTTGCAAGTTTGGTCAGCCCCTGTTTTTGACGGGATTTCCAAGGCCGCCAAGGACAGCGTTACCCTCAGAAAGGTCATTGCTCTAACATCCCCCATCGAGGGGGGAAGAAGAAAAGAAGGGTTTTGCCCGCATTCCTGTAATCTTGTTTCATTGTGAAACAGAGTGTTTAGAAGTGGATATTGATTTCTGAAGAGAACTTTCGCTTACAAGTTTTGCAAGGAATACCAAGGTATGTTCAGCTAAAATATAATTATTTCATGTATGGTAGTTTTTATAATATTAATTTTTTAATGTAATCTTTACACGGTGTGTAATTTGGACTGCTCTCGAGCGTGTATTTTGGACTGGTGTAGTAGATGCCAGTAACATAATTATATTAACTGATAATAAAAAGAAATACTTAGTTTAATAAAACTAATTATTATTAACATTACCATCAACTTCATTTACATTATTATTATTATTAATTATAATATTAATATTATTATCATTATTACTATAACTATTATTATTAATACTATTGTTATAATCATTGTCACTACCAATAATGATTATTACTAGTATTATTGTAGTATTATTATGTATGTAGTACTGTATTATAATTATTATTATTATTATTATTATTATCATCATCATCATTATTATTACTTTTTTAACATTGCTATTATCATTGTTATTATCATCATCATTGTTGTTCTTTTTGTTTTTATTGATCACCACTTTGGCGCAGGGGATGCATGAGAGGAGCGTGGGCCCAGGTTCGATTTCTGTCGGGAAAAGTTAAGTGGGGTTCTCTCCAGTCAGGTCGCGGTCCTGTGAGGCCCGGGTGGCGTGGGCCGCATAAACGTCCCTACAGCGCGAGAGGTTAAACTAAGAAAAAAGGAGATTATTATTAACATTGTCACTACCATTTTAACCCATTTGTGAACTTTAGTATAATTATTTTATTATTATCACAATAATTTTTATTAATATAATAGTTATTATTGTTATTTGCACAACATCAACTACTTTTATACAATATATATATATATATATATAGACTATATATGTTGTTAATTTTTTTAGATGAGTACAAGGGAAGCAAGAAAATCAAAAGGGGTCTATGGAAAGTGGAAAGAGGATGATTTAAAACTAGCATTGGAAGCTGTATCCAAGGGAGTTTCCTTGAACGAGGCTGCTCGCACTCATAATATACCTTCAACGACATTGAAGAGATACAAAAGTAAAGGGGTAGATAAATCTTTAGCCATTGGCCACCCAGCGGATCTCCCGGAAGAAATGGAGAACGATTTAGCCAAACATCTCCTGCAATTAGAAAGAATGTTCTACGGGTAATTATATAATATTTTAGTTGTATGGATCATTGCATGAACTACAAAATAAAAATAGAAGTAATTATAACATGACTTCTTTTCTTTTCAGAATGACCAGGAAGAATGTGATGAAGCTGGCTTTCGAGATAGCTGACAAGAACAAGATCGCAACTCGTTTCAATAATGAAACAAAATCAGCTGGGAAGGAATGGTTCGCTGGTTTCCTCAAGAGACACCTCGAATTGAGTCTTCGGCAGCCCGAAGCCACGTCACTGGCCAGAGCTTCAGGCTTCAATAAAGTGTTTGTATCGAAATTCTTTGACATATTAGAGAAGCTTGTTGATGAACACAAATTAACGGCGTCACGAATTTTTAACATGAACGAAACTTCGCATACTGTGGTTCAACGTCCTGAAAAGATCGTCGCCCAGAAAGGAAAACACCAGGTTGGAGCCATACCTTCTTGTGAGAGGGGCTAAAATGTCACAGGCGTTTATGCCGTGAGCGCCAGCGGATTTTATGTTCCTCCAATGTTGATATATGCTAGGAAGCGGATGAAGGAATTCCTAACATTTGGAGCCCCTCCTGGCACGCTTTTTCGTTGCCAGGACAAAGGGTGGATGGATTCCGACTCCTTCTGTGAGTGGATCCGACATTTTGTAAAAACTGTAAAACCTACGCCTGAAGAAAAAGTGCTCTTAATCCTGGATGGTCACAGCAGCCATACCCAAAGTCTTACGGCCATTGAGATTGCCCGACGTCATGGAGTGCTTATGATGTTGCCATCGCATTCCACTCACAAGATGCAGCCACTGGATATCGCTTTTTTCAAGTCACTCAATACATTCATGAATTCAGCGATATCCAGTAAATTGAGGGAGAATCCTGGAGCCCGTCTGAACACTCAGCACATAGCATCTTTGGTGGGTGTGGCGTTCCCAAGGGCTGCAACTATGGAAATAGCCATTAATGGCTTTCGGCGCAGTGGTCTGTGGCCTGTCGACAGGCATTTCTTCTCCGATCATGATTTTGAACCTTCCATGGTTACAGATCGACCAATGGAAGTTAGACCTACAACTCCAGACATAGTGGCTCTACCGGCAGTAGAAGAAGAGAAAGATGCTTCTCCTGAAAGGGTCATCTTCGTTCCAGTGGAGGAGATCAGCCCATTGCCGTCAACATCAGCAACAGGGACGAGGAAGAGTTCAGCACAGAAACGATCTGCGTCTGGGGTGTTGTTGACTGGAACACCTCACAAGGATTCCCTCAAGAGGACCACATCGACAACAGTACCCGCTCGAAAGAAGAAGTTGTTCACGACCGATGCAAAGAGGAAATCAAAAACCTTTTGCATTGTGTGTGAAAAGTGCTTCGATGATGATTGGATCCAGTGCAATGGGTGCAAAAAGTGGGCCCATGAAAACTGCGCCGAAATTAACGATGTTTATTTCTATTACTGCACAAAATGTAAAAAGTGACCTAGTAGATAAGTGAAAAGTGTCTAGATAAGCGACCCCACGGACTCCCTGACTACGGACCAACCAGCTAAGCAACCAGTACGTCAGAGTACCCGGTTAGCGACCCAGAATGCAGAAAGTCTAAACTCTGCAACTCCAGCTACCCCTGTCGTAGAGCTAATTCGGTTAGCTGAAAGCCGGTCTACTGAAAATCAGCCTAGTAAGCGACAGGCCAATATAACGATTAGTGAGTCAGACTCCGAATCGGAAGCAAGAACCCCTGTAGGAGCTAGGATAAGTGAATCAGACTCCGAACCGGAGGAATTAGTACGGACCCCTTTAGGAGTTAGAAGCCTCCCTAAACCACGGGAGTTCACTCCGGAGGAAGGCGATACCCGAGACATGAACCATATCGTACTAGATATGTCGGGGGAAATCGCCATAGATGTCAGCAATCCCAAACGCAGGAGTATGCTTTATAAATCGTTGGGAAAAATCATGCAACACTACCAAGCCCTTCTGGCCGAAAGGAACAAATTACAAGTAGAAAACCTCCTCCTAAAGGACGCGCAGCAGAAATCTAACACACAGCAGAAACCTAGTTACGCTAGAGCCACAGCCCCTCAGGCACCAGCGCCGTTCCCTAGACAAACCCCAGAAGCTAGGAAGACCAGGCATACAGTCATAATTGATCGCCCTACCGACCCACCGGACGCAAAACTAACAGTCATGCAGGCCCTAGACAAAAATGTAAAACCTGCCGACGAAGGCTGGCAAGTCGTAGGACTTAGATCTACAAGAAGTAATCAAGTCATCCTAGAAACGGCCACTGCTGAGCAAGCCAAGAAAATAATTACCTCGGAAGCGCTGAGGAAAAAGGGTTTTAGAGCCCAGCCAACTTCCAAGTACCAACCGAGAGTAATAATCAGGAATGTCCCGCGCGGACAAGATAAAGAAATTTTAGACACAATAGTCCGCCAGAACGCTGGTGAGGATGTCGCCGAATGGCGAGAAATCCAGCCAAAATTCAAGCTAGGTAGGCAGTCAAGCAATTTCGAGCATTGGGTCTGCGAAGTCAGCCCAGCGTTCAGGAAAAAATTACTAGAAAGAGATAGGCTGTACGTTGGGTACCATTCGTGCCGCATCGGAAACTATCTCCATGTACCAAGATGTTACAGATGTCAGGGCTACGGCCATACTTCAAAAACCTGCCGGCAAAAGGAGGACACCTGCTCTCACTGCGGTGAGGTAGGACATCGAATATCCAACTGTAAGAGCAAAAACTACCGTCCCAAGTGCGTGAACTGCGCTCGCTTTAAACAAGACTCCGCCCACGAGGCGTCCAGCCTCGACTGCCCCTTCAGAGCAATCGCAGAGCAAAGGCTGAGGGACAGGATTGACTATGGGACATAACGCCCCAAAACTTAAGCTATGGCAGCTCAACGCGGACCGGTCCCGGTTGGTCGCTGATGAACTTAGAGAACAGGCATATTTGAAAGACGTTGACATTATACTCCTCCAAGAACCGTACACTCGTGACGGCACAATAAGAGGGTTCGGAATCAGAGACACAGTAATCACGGGAGCACCAATAGGTGAAGATCCGTTAGCTGCAATAATAATACTAAATCCAGATATTGAAGTAATAAAACAAACACACCTTAGTTCCACTCATTTAGTTTGCATAACAGTAACAACAAGAACAGAAAAGATAAATTTAGTTTCCGCATACTTCCAGTGGAGCCGTCCCGCTGAAGAATATACACGTCCCCTCAGAAACATAGCAGCAAGCCTAACAGGAAATATTTTAGTCGCAGCGGATGTAAACGCCAAATCCCTACTTTGGGGGCCAAATCCAGCTACCAATGCAGACGACGAGGAAGTAGAAAATTTAATCACGGACATGGGCTGGCACATTCATAATGAGCCAAACCAAGGACCTACATATCGTTTAGATTCTCAAGAACAAATCCGTACTTCATACATAGATATCACAGCGACCACGCCGGGGCTTGTCCCGCGAGTTCTGTCATGGCATCTCCTGGACGTGACCTCGAGCGCCCACCGAGTCGTGCAAACACTAATGGGAACAGACAGACAGGTAACCGAGAACGTAACTAGACGATACAATTTCAAAAACGCAGACTGGAACGACTACTGTGCACGGCTTGACCAGGCGCTCGCACAACACGAGCCACTTGTTACACGACGCGACGTAGCACTCAAAATACGAGACGTGAATAATGCGATAACTAAGGCGGCCAATAAGGCCATCGGCAAAACACTCCCCCAAAGAAAGACAGTACGATGGTTGTCACCTGAACTCACCAGGCTCAAAAGAGACGTGTACGCCAGGCGGCGCGTTTTCCAGAGAGCCCACGACCCCGAAAGACAAAGACTCTACGCAACCTACCGACAATACCTTAGAACATATACGCAAGCTGTCCGTGCAGCAAAAAGAGAAAGCTGGCACGACTTTGTATCAGAACAAAGCGTGACCAATATCTGGGGAGTAGCCTATCGCATTCAAGCAGACAAACTAAGACAACCAACTGTAACAAGTAGCCTCACAAAAAGGGATGGGAGCCGGGCAGAAACATGGGACGAAATCGCGGAAACTCTACTTGAAACACTAGTACCTGATGACGACCAAAACGACGAAACAGAGGAACAAATACAAATCAGACAAGAGATAGCACGTGAATACATTACCCTAGAAAACACTCAACCTTTCGACGCCGTAGACTTGCAAATAGCCCTCGACAAAACGCAAAGCAAAAAATCACCTGGCATAGACGGAATTAACCCGGAACTGGTAACTAAGGGAGGAGCAGCACTTCATGCGCACCTCCTAGACATATACAATGCATGTCTCAGACTCAGAATGTTCCCGAACGCTTGGAAGAAGGGAACATTGTTCCCACTACTCAAATCGCAAGATAAAGACCCTACAAACCCGAAATCATACAGACCAATCTGCCTGCTCCCAGTCTTAGGAAAAGTGCTGGAGAGACTTCTTCTCTCTAAGTTACTAAATAAGCTAGAGGCGTCAAACTCCGAAGTCCAATTTGGATTCCGACCTGATAGGTCCACGGAGGACGCTACATCAAAACTTCAAGACATCGTCCGAAATTCAGAATCAAAATACGTTCTCGGAATATTTATAGATATAGAAGGCGCTTTTGATAACGTATGGTGGCCCCTAGTCCTCAAACGCTTACGAGAAATAGAATGTCCTTCCGACATTTATGAAGTAATCAAAAATTATTTTCAACACAGAGAAATAATAATCAAAAACAGCTTACACACTAAATCCAAATTCGTAACCAAAGGATGCCCACAGGGCTCCGTACTAGGACCAAAACTTTGGAATTTAATTTTCGATGAAGCAATAGAGACCATTGCAGCAAATAACGAAGCCAAACCCATAGCGTTTGCGGATGACCTGGTATTCCTTATAGAGGCCGAGGGCCGACCGACGTTAGAACGAAAAGGGACTACAACCATGTTGCAATTCACCGATTGGTGCAAGAAGGCCAAATTAAAACTCTCGACGGAGAAAACGAAAATTTTAGTACTAAAAGGGAAGCTTCATCCCAGAAGACCGCCGACAATTCGATCGCAAGGTACAATTATACAAGCTGTACGACAAATTAGATACCTAGGAGTAGAACTCCAGGAACGAAATAGAATGGAAGCGCAAGTCAATAAGATCTGTGCCACTTCAACTAGACTTTTCTACGCTTTAGGACAATTATCTGGCCAAACATGGGGCTACAAATACACGAATTACAAAAGATTGTACAATGCCGTATTCGTAGCAATAATAACATATGCGGCCCATAGTTGGGCACCGTATTTGCTGGTCCGACACAAAAACAAGCTACTCTCTGCTCAAAGGAAAGCCTTACTAAAGGTAGCGAGAGCATATTCAACAATTTCAAGCGACGCACTCGCCGTGATCGCGGGAGAAATCCCAATAGATATCTTATTAGAAGAAAAGGTCACTTCCTATAAGTTAAGAAAGCAATATCCCACAAGGATCGGAGAAGTTGACATAACAGGTGAAATATACGAAACTAGAAATAAGGCGGAGCTTAACTCACAACTAAGGCAACACACGCTTGCAGTGTGGGAAAGACGATGGAGAGATACGCCACGAGGTCTAATAACGAAAGACTACTTTCCAAGCGTCAGAGTTAGACTCAAACAGAAACATATCAAGACAGATTATGCGACAACGCAATTTTATTCTGGCCACGGTTACTTCACAGCAAACCTCTATAGGTTCAATCTAGCAGAGGACTTCCTCTGCTACTGTGAGGATAGCGAACGAGACACGATGTACCACGCGTTGTACACATGCCCGCAATACAGGGAAGCACGCCGAGAACTCATTCACGCATCTACACAAGCCGGAGAAAGATGGCCACCAGAACTATCGTTCTGGACAACAAAACAAGCAAATGAAGTATTTAAGGAATTTGCAACACATGTAATAGGTATACGTAAACAACTAGAACTCGACGATGTCTAGACGCACAACTTTTGAGACAACACAATTAGACTGACTTATACCCTAGGAGATTGCTCAGGCTCCTGGGGTCAACCGAGCACCAAAATAAAGACAATTGTCTAAAGTGCACGGGTTGCTATGGGCTTCACTCATAGCAGCCGATCCGGGTGAGGTTTTACGGGGTTTTCCTCACCCTTAAGGTGAATGCCGGATCGGAGACACTACCCCCGATAGACAGATAGGACTACACAAACAAGGAAACACAAGTTCTATAGCGCTGAAACAAACAGCCAGCTCTAACAAGCCATTTTCCCCTAGTTCAGAACTACCAGACGAAAAAGAGCACTAGAACGTAATCGCCGAACAGTTGTTGGGAGCGGAGTATGGCCTATGGTCGTGGATCTCCGTGGGTGGTGGTGGGCCAAAAAAAAAAAAAAAAGTATTAAAGTATATTATTAGGAATACCATTAATAAATAGCATAACGTATATTTTAAGTGTTTTTGTGTACCGGACCAAATTACACACCTTCCTGGTCCAAATTACACGACACCGGTCCAAATTACACGGACACAAATTTTGTTATAAACATTATTTTTAAGCAATTTCTCTTAATATTTTTGCAATTTATTTTCGCTAAGTAGTCGATATATGGTATACTAACATACATATACATATGATTTAAAAAAAATTCAGTACAGTCAATGACTTTATGTCGTCTAAAGTTAAGCGGTCCAAATTACACGGACTTCCCCTACCGCTCAGCAAATGATTGCAGAAATTTTTATACATTAGTTTGCGAGTTTTCCGTAAGTACGTCTTAAATGAACCATTCTAAACCTTCCCACATATCACTAAAACTTGTAGTTTGAAAACAATGATTTATGAGCCAAAATAATGTGTATCTTTAACATAGTTTATTTTCATGTTATTTTAATACATTGACCGTTTGGTCAGATAATTAATGTAAATTCTTTGTTTGTCATTTAGGGAATTTATACTAATAAATCGTATGGCACAATTATTATGATGTAATTGAATTCATTCATTGGTGAGCTAGGACATTCGCGGGAAGATTTTCTTCAATGACAGATCACATCAAGTAATGTGTTTATATTTTGTGCAATCTAACTTATTGCGTAGTTCAATTCTTTAAATGCCCTTAGGGCTCTACCCTAGGCGCCAGTTGCCATCAATTCATCACAAGAACTGCATGTGAGTTTGTGTCGCTTCTCGCGACCAGAACAAAGAAAGTGAGATCATGAAGATCACACTTACATCTCTCTATTTAGTGGGTGAAACATTGTTCGTCGCATCTAGTTACCTACATAACCTACAATACTACATAGTAACTTCACAAATAATGTAGATTTTTGTTTGTTCATCACACTACATCACAATACAGCCACGCGACTGCAAGCTGTAAGTTCTTTGTTTCATTACCTAACATACGCGGCGTTCATGTGTTACACAACATGACAATCATCAAACATTTAAACTTTAAGTACATTCAATGCTGAGTGATTACACTTTGTATAGTACTTCACTAAGTGCATTAATTCAGTGCCGCTAAGTACATTGTAACAACGTGAATAGACACGTGCAAACATAACCGAACATTAGGCAACAAATATCGGTACATACGACCTAATATTCTAAGCATTCTAAATGGTGAAATAATCATTCACTGCAGTGCAATGATTAGTTACCTGAAGTGGTTGGACTATTTACAGCTTTAACTTCAATTTCAACTTTAATGTCCAACTTAAGAAGTATGTCAAGACCAAGATTCAAGAATTAAGATTCAGCGTATTGTACGAAACTATGCTTCATATATTTCTTTATATAAGTTTCCACGATTCGCACAGTGATTTTTCTTATTCTTTTTCATATACAGTGTATAATTCAAAGTGATTGTTAATATTTCAATATAGTGCATATACTAACAAATAACCAGTAATAAGTATTAACTTCAATTTTTATTTTTGGTTTTCGAATGTAGGGGCAAAATGTAGTGTTCTCCCTTTCCTCATACAGTTCATACCAGAATCCTTAACCCTAAACGTATACTTGTATCAAGATACTACAAGAAAAATTCTAATAAGTATAATATTTACATGCTGTGTGTTTGTAATAACGAATGAACAAGATTCGTATTTGTGTTATCAAATATATAAGTACATATACAATCAACGGTAGAGTCAGTGCCAAATTGTGTTTACCCCCACAATCCTTTGTAAGGTTTATTACCAGTGTATAGAATTAAATGGTGGATTTGGGTATCAAATATATAAAATAAGGGTTATACTAATAAAATACTAGCATATATAGCACAAATGCCAGTACTGCGCTAAGCAGAGGGTAGTCTTGGAAATAACAGGCCAATAAAAAGTAAACACTGCAGAAATTTATGAATAGCCAGAAAAGTAAGATTGACAGTTCTGTTATGAAAGGATTTATGAGGATTAAAGAGTACCGTTACGGAGCAGTGAACTCTGGCTAGCGTCTCTAAACTTTGATGGTGATGAACTTGGGGGAAGAATCTTGAGATGGATGTGTGTAAGTGTACATTTGATTTGATTAGGATGGGCCAGTCTATACTTCTGTGAGCCAATAGAAATTGATTGCTTATATTCGTAGGTAAAATATACCATAGAAATATAACCAATGATATGTCCGCTAATATGTCGCTTAGGCATATTAGAATCTTTATATGCGATATACGCGGAGTTAGTAGTTCAGTTGATATTCATACTTAGTTGAGTTGACATTCGTACTTACGTTAGTTGAGTTGACATTCATACTTTAGTCAGTCGATATTCTTACCTTATTCAGTAATTGATTTGAAGTGTCGCGAATGAAATCAGCATTTATCCATGCCAATTAGATCGTGCTACGATCATCATGGGTAATCATTGTAATACCTGTACACAAACTGTAAGTACTCGATTTGACTTTAAGTGCTCCAAGAATGTGAACATTCCAACGTATGCGTAATCACTATTGACATTACACCATTCAAAAGCAGAAACATGAAAGTTAATAATTCAATATTGACTAA
This sequence comes from Ectobius pallidus, assembly GCA_964059195.1. Lineage (NCBI taxonomy): Eukaryota > Metazoa > Arthropoda > Insecta > Blattodea > Ectobiidae > Ectobius > Ectobius pallidus. The sequence continues at coordinate 28,841,435 of CAXKWD010000001.1, forward strand.
ATCCGGACTATAGGCTGGCATATGACAAACCATAATTTAGAGTAATTTGTCAGTATAAGAACCCTTCATACTATGTCTTATGTAATCATTTTGGTGAATTAATGTGTTTACATTCAAATGATAATCTCTGCAGTTCCCGTTGTGAATCAGTATGTTTCCTTAAGTCATCACCCTGAAGATAAGAGGTATGTGTCTACCGGAGCTTAGCAATAATCGTCGTGAAGAATAATATATTATATATATATATATATAACTTAAACACGCAAGTCGACGGCATCGGAGGAACGAGGAAACGGATTCTACACCTCCTTATATTGTGGATGTCAGCTGGAGGCAGCGCACTTACGCAGGACTGCTACGAGTTTGGAACGATAGCAGCACAACGTAATGCTGTCATTGCGTAAGTTAAAGCTGGCCTATGAAGGCCTCGGCCTATCATAATAAAATTTGTCAGCTACCGGAAGAGAGGTGAAATCTTCAGGAAGAAGAAGCTTTTGAAAGGTTCGGGATTCGTATTACGTGAGGATTTAAGTAGAATTCGGCATAACCTACTGAAAGAAGCCATTGCAAAATTCGGTCTGCATAATGTCTGGACTAATGATGATGATATCATTGTAAAACATGGAGGAGCAAAGAAGAGATTGACTCGCATGACTGATTTGCGCAACATGTAGAAGTCGGGCGATGAGGCTCATAAGGTTTAAGTGTTTTTATTTTTGCTTCTTTTCTTTTCTTTTTATTTTATTGCATTGTAAGAGAAATGAGCCGTTTAATTGACCCACCGTTGTTTGAGTTACAGTTTATTGAGATGATATCAAGCCAATATCCAGATAATGTATGCTGTAATTTGATAGTAGTCAAACGAAGAAATTTTGGGGGACTTAAAAAATCTACTATCTGCATTTGAACCCCAAGACTGTAGAAAGGAGGTAGGCAAAGTCCCAAATGTGGATTAATATATAGATAATGGAACAAGCAGGAGTCATGAGGATTCCAGCAAAATAGATACTGCTTTTTCCGGGTTGGTGACACCATATCCAGATACTGCTTATTCCGGGTTGGGGGCACCATATTCTCAAAATAAATTCATAGGAAATTACAATAAACAAAGCAAATATGCAAACAATACAAAATATATTTATCGTGGGCCCAGGCCGAACTTCCCAAGAAACAATAACAATATTAATAATAACAATGGTAGACCTGGATCCAGGCAGAACCAGAGAGGGGTACAGATAAATGCACTGAATACAGTGTGCTGGTTGCCAGCACATTTTGCCGCTTAGTTGATTTAAAAACTAGTTCTCTTAGTTTACGCTGACATATGAGGGCTCGCATAGGCAATATGTGTACCCTCTGTTGGGCGATCAAGTCGTCACACGGCGTTCACGCGACACAGCAGACCACTAGAGGAAGCCATTCGTGTGGCAGAAGCTTTGGTGGACCACCATGCTGAACTGAACACGTTGTAACACGCGAGTACCATTGTAACACCTTGAGTTTATCTTTTCCAAATTTAGAATATGTTCCCTCAAAACAAATTGTTATTTAGAAGTTATTATCTTTATTTGTTTTCGTGATCACCCAGTGATGAAAATTACGTGTCCTTGTAAGCCATTCAAGCACAAAATTCAAAGTTAACCCTATAATGCCCTGTGTTACAAATCTGTAACATTGGGTATTTATGATTGTATTTCTGCTGTAAATTTGTTTTTCCACTAATGCTTGATGTGACATATTCGTAACAATGTCTCGAGCGCATTCTGTGGGCCTTTGATGTAACTACTATAGTCTAAGATCCGGTATAAGAAATATATACCCTCATCTGTTATTGAATGATGATAATGAATTTTTGTTAGATAATATACACATCGATACATCGCAAATGGGTTGCCTAGCCAAATCGCGTACCGATGCTGTTAAATAATAATAAATCTAATTAAATTTTTTCGATAAACTTCCCCCATTTGTTATTTATAAATATCGAGCATTAGCTGAGAGAATATGCTCCAAGGAATTGAAAAAATAAAGGTTGCCTACTTTCCCCTCTGCCCAACTACGGAGTTGTCAGGTACAAACAGGTGAGTAAGCGTTGTTAATATACCCTCATCAGTTATTTAAATTATTATTACATAAAATGAAAGGTTATTTTATTCTCAATCCAACCATATTAGGTTGCCTTAGCAAAAAGTGTAACAAATCCATGGTTGCCTAGATTTTAGATGTAAAGTTTTCAGCGCGACCATAGAGACTGACAGTAAGAGAAGAGTTACGACAGACAAAAATGTAGCGAGTCAGGAGTGCGCCCGCCCGTTGTAAACAAACATGCTCTTGCGTACACCGGTATCGATATTGAAATAATAGACGGTTTTTACTACTTGTATGTCATATGTGCCGTAGACATTTGACAATGTTGCTGAATCGATCTTAATAATATTTTGCTCAACTAATGCCCCTGAAGTACACATAATTTCTGATAGGCACATAATACCCTCTATCAAAGACTGTGAACGTCAAAGTCGGCTGGAGCTCGATAGACCATAGCCTATGTGATCCAAGAACTTGTTCAACCAAGACCTAGCGATTTTCTAGGAAATCTAAAAAAATTACCGTTTCAAAAAGCCCTGGTACAATTCTTGGCTAGATACTGGGCAAATGATAATTTTTTATAACGGTTGGAGAACACAGTTTTTCTTACCATACAGTCGGAAATCAGGTCGTGAAACGTGAAGAAGATTATTTATGTCAACGTGAAGAGGCAGATACGCGGATAATGTTTCATGTATTAAAAGCGCCACCTAGTTCGAAAATATTGGTCAAAGCGAATTTTACCGATGTCTTGGTAATTTTACTGGCCAATATTCAGAAAGTTCCGCAGAATCAAATTTGGTTGGCGGGTTCATCGTCAAAGAAAAACAATAAGAAAGATCTTGATTGCGTTAACTGTACTGAGCCGGCAATGAAATAGGGTCCTACTTTATGCCTAGGTCTGCCAGCTTTCCACGCATTTACGGGCTGTGATTACACAGCTACATTTTATAACAAAGGGAGTCAAGCCTTTTCAAACATTTTCAAGACGAACGGATTTCCAGAAATATTCGCATCATTGACGGACCCAGTAGATGTACTCGTCGAAGAGAAAAATTCAACGTGTTCAGGAGTTTACTGCCCTTCTTTATAGGATCAAGCAATGTTTTAATATCAAAGACGCTAGATATCAGCTGTTAAAAAATAAACAAACAAACAAACAAACAAACACCAAGAGCTTTTTATGAAGAAGATTAAAGGCATCAACTCCAATCTCATCCCATGTATGCTGGCTGGATCTAACTCAAACGTAAAACTTTGCGCACAATCTATGTAAATTCAATATGGCTTCATGCAATTGATGCATGCTGCGTCAAACTAAATCCTGAAGGTTGCGGTTGGTTTTTGGATAGCTATTTGTAGTCAGCGTGGATCGTAGGGGAACCAACACCCTTACACGTTGAGGATATACTCAGAGAATCAAAACAAAAAGAAAACGATGAAGAATTAGAATTAGATTGTGACATAGGCACTTCTGACGAGTTAGAATCAGAATAATTTTCTTTTATATAAAACCTTTTCACTAAGATATTTCGCTATTGATAAATTTATGTATGCATAAAAAAAAATGTTGGTATCATTATGTGATATTTAATCTGGCTTTCGCCAGTATTTAATCCGCGCTTACACGATCGGAAAAGATGTACCTTATGAACAGAAAAACTTATTATTTCATAATTATGTATAGTCAGTGATAAATGAATGTGTGAGTGAAAATAATTTGATATCGTTGTTAATATTTAATCTGACTTGATTCCAATATTTGATCAATGGAACGCGCTTACACTATCGGAAAAATCTTCTTTGAAAAGAACTCTCTGCATCTTGGTCTGTCGCATGGAGTTACGCGCGCACCGCTTCTCTGTCACTCTCTACGCTCGCGCTGAAAACTTTACATCTAAAATCTAGGCAACCATGGATTTGTTACACTTTTTGCTAAGGCAACCTAATACGGTTGGATTGAGAATAAAATAACCTTTCATTTGATGTAATAATAATTTAAATAACTGATGAGGGTATATTAACAACGCTTACTCACCTGTTTGTACCTGACAACTCCGTAGTTGGGCAGAGGGGAAAGTAGGCAACCTTTATTTTTTCAATTCCTTGGGGCATATTCTCTCAGCTAATGCTCGATATTTATAAATAACAAATGGGGGAAGTTTATCGAAAAAATTTAATTAGAATTATTATTATTTAACAGCATCGGTACGCGATTTGGCTAGGCAACCCATTTGCGATGTGTCGATGTATATATATATTATCTAACAAAAATTCATTATCATTAAATAACAGATGAGGGTATATATTTCTTATACCGGATCTCGCACTACTACTTCCTACTATTATCTACATGTGTTTCAAAGTAGCTGTTTTCCTAGAGAGAAGCCATGCCGCGAAAGGTAAGTAACAATTACAATTTAAAAAGCATTATGCCATTGTTAAACTATTACATGGGTAATTAATTGTAATAAGAAATGTTAGTAAACATGTTTATATGTATTTATGTTTTATATATGGCTTACAACTGCCTCTAGATGAAATATTTATTCTATGTTACAAATGTGTAACATTAGGCAAAATAGGTTATGTTCATGCATCCTGCACATATTGAGGAGTTGACGTTATTCTCTGCTTTCTTTTATAATTTCAGCTTTCTGATGAAGAAATTTTGGACATTTTTTTAAATGTAGACAATGACTTGTCTGAACTGTCTGAATTGGAAGACAATAGATGCAAAACAAACCTTGGGGGTTCAAAATGTGGGGTAGGGCTGGAGCATCTGGATACTTGTATGACTTCGACATTTATCAAGGAGCAGCTACATCTGGCGCTAAAAAGAGAGGTTGGGAAAGGTGTGGGATATGAGGTAGTTGTGAATCTTACAAATATCTTGCCAGAAGGTCACCACTTCAAAGTGTTTGCCGACATTTTTTTTACCACTGATATTCTTGTGCAGTCGCTACTACAGAAGAATATTTATTTCATAGGGACAATCCGAGCCAACAGACTGAAGGCCTGTAACTTGCCAGAAGAGAAAGAAATGAATAAACAAGGTCGAGGGTCAATGGCATCACTAGTAGATACTACAGGACAATTTGTTGCAGTGAGGTGGTTTGACAACAAAGCAGTCACTCTGTTATCCTCCTTTGTGGGAGATCAACCAGTAGATGAAGTTCGTCGATGGGATAAGAAAAAGAAGGAACACTGTACTGTGTAAGAAAATAAACTAACTAACTAACTAACGTTCAAATACCAAGACCTTCCATAATTCAGACCTACAGCAAATTTATGGGAGGTATAGATCTTCACGACATGCTTTCCTCTCTGTACAAGTTTCATTTCAAATCTCGACACTGGTATATATACATTTTTTGGCATCTCATAACAATTGCTGTTATCAACAGCTGGCTGAAATATCGAAGAGAGTGCAGAATGTTGAATGAAACCCATATGCCACTTCGAAGATTTCAAGCTGATCTTGCTGCAGGACTGATCATGGCAGGTTCTGGCAAATGTAAAAGAGGTCGACCAAGTGCAAATGACATGTCAAAACGAAAGAGAAGGGCTGCGACAACCATTACTCCTTTCCTGGACTGTCAAAAGGAAAGAACAGAGCACTGGCCAGTTTGGAAGGAATCACGAGGACGGTGTAAAATATGCATAAAAATGAACTCTTATGTGTGAAAAGTGTGAGGTATATTTATGTTTTAATAAGGACAGAAATTGCTTCAGGAGGTTCCACACATGAATAGTTGTAAATGAGACTTAAAATGAACAGTATTTAGCATATTAGTTCAGTACAATTCAATAATTCTTCTGCCAAAAATATTCGATTTTATGTTAACTATAATGCCTACTGTTACATATGTAACATCACATAAAAAGGGCCTAAATGCTAAGATATTTTATTTTCATGTAAAAATGTGTTCCTTCTCTTTAAATAAACATTATTTTGAATGGGTTTAATTTTTTTTACGGTGAGACCTTATCTGGGCATTAAAGGGTTAATATTGGCTTTTGAAAATAGATAATTAATTATTATATGTTTTTTGAAAGATGTCTCTAGAAAAGTCTATTATTGTAGACTGAACACCCCAAAATCTAAAATACAATATATTTTGTACACAACTATGTAGACATTTTAGAAAATCTCTTAGAAAATAAATCCCTGAAGGGGTAATAATAACACAGGTCGACAGTGATTTTGCTGTTTTAGGTTTTGATGTCTTTTTATAGGAAATTCCATGTTCTGATTCCAAAAATGACGTCTATTTAGTCCTATCACATACCGTTTTCTTACAAAATTAAAATATTCATTTTTTATTTATTTGGCTATTTTTTTGTGATCACAACCCATTGCACCATTAAAACAATGACATCTATTGGAATAAATCTACTTAAATGAACTAGGTGACTGTTTTGGAGGTAGATGGCAGCACATCCTAAGCTGCTTCCACCATTTTGTGTTGTGAATTCATCTATACAGGCCATAATAGTTGTTCTATAAAGCAAGAAATTAACATTTAAGTGATACCATTTTCTTGTTTGTATCATATGTAATTTCGTACAGAATAATGGAAAGGAGGTGTTGTGTAAATAATCCAAATTCATTTTGCTATATTTGTGGTAGTTTTATTGTGAAGAAGCAGAGAAGAAACATAACATCATTTGTAACAAAAGCTTACAAGGCGTACTTCGGAATCCATCAAGGGGATCAGTCAAGGCCTTGGGCTCCTCATACTGTGTGCAGTGTTTGTGTTGAAGACTTACGAAATTGGATAAAGAGAAAGAAACAATCACTACATTTTGGGATACCAATGGTCTGGCGTGATATTGAGATGATCGATTTGCAAGATTATACATTAATCAACAGTGGAAATAGTGAGAATAGTGTGGGAACAGGCTTTATGATAGCCAAACACTTGAAACATACTTTAATGGCATATAAGACAATAAATGAAAGAATTTGCACTATGAGAATTAGGGGCCGTTTGTTCAATTATACTTTTATATGTGTGCATGCGTCTACGGAAGATGAACTAAAGGATCAGTTTTATGAAGAACTTGAGAAGCAGTATGATGAGACTCCGAGACATGACATCAAAGTGGTAATTGGGGACTTTAATGCCAAAGTGGGCCAAGAGGAAGAATTCAGGCCCACAATAGGAGCTCAGAGCCTACATTATGAGAGTAATGAAAATGGATTGCGACTTATAGATTTTGCTATGGCAAAGGAGATGGTAATTAGTAGCACTACATTCGAACATAAGAAAATACACAAAGAAACATGGGTGTCTCCAGATGGAAAGAACAAGAATCAAATAGACCATATTTTGATTGATAGAAGACATGCCTCAAACATACAGGATATTCGCAGTTATAGAGGTGCAGATGTCGATTCTGACCACTATTTAGTGAAAGCTAAACTAAAACAAAAACTAGCCGTAAGGTAAGGCAGAAAAACGGAAAGGATATAATCAAGAACAACTCGATAATGAAGTTAAGAGAAAGGAATATGGTAAGATGGTTGAGCAAGGATTGGAAAACAGCAAAAATGTAGATACAGTGGATGAATTATGGAGGGTGATTAAAGAAGCCATAACAAATGCAGCCCAGGAGGTACTAGGAGAAAGAAAGAATCGCATAGAGAAAGATTGGTATGATGAGGAGGTAAAGTTAGCTTTGGAGAGAAGAAATAAAGCAAGAATGATATATATGCAACGGGCAACAAGAGCAACATATCAAACATATGTGGGATGTAGAAGAGAAGCTAAAAAACTATGTAGGAAAAAGAAAAGGGAGAAAGAAAATGAGCGGATAAAAGAGATGCAAGAAGATTATGAAAATAAGAGAAGTAAAAAATTTTACAGAAATGTTAAGCAGAAGAAAGGTGAATTTCAACCAAGAATAAGCTGTATACAGAACAAAGAAGGTCAGCTGTTAGGAAGTAATCAAGAAATATTAGACAGATGGGCGGAATATTTCGAGGTGTTGAATACAAGGAATATACAAAGTGGACATAATGAAAATGAAGACTACGAATGGGAAATGCCTAGTATGGAAAGTGAAGAGGAAGAACCTGACAAATGTAATAGCGACCCGCCAACATTGGAAGAAGTTAAAGATGTCCTATTGTCGATGAAGAATAATAAGTCTCCAGGAGAGGACGGGATTACAGCTGAGCTACTAAAATATGGTGGACTAGTATTAATCCAATTATTGCATAAGTTGATACTGGAAATTTGGCACAAAGAGGAAATACCAGAAGAATGGGAAACTGCATTAGTGTATCCCATACACAAGAAAGGAAATAAACTGAAGTGTGAAAATTACAGGGGGATATCCCTGTTATGTATTGGATACAAGATTTTCACCATAATAATTGCTAAACGTTTGACAAGTAAAGCAGAACAGGACCTGGGAGAATATCAGTGTGGGTTTCGTACAAACCGGTCAACAATAGATCACATTTTTACAATGCGGATCATACTAGAAAAGTGCTATGAATACAACATTACTTTGTATCAGCTTTATGTAGATTTCAAACAAGCATATGACTCAGTGCGAAGAGGAAAGCTTTTCGCTGAAATGAAAAATCTTGGTTATCCAGGGAAATTGATTAGGTTGGTAAATACCGCTTTGGGTAGAAGTAAGGCTAAAGTATGTGTACAAGGAAAGATGTCAAGAAGTTTTGATGTAAGGGTGGGTTTGAGGCAGGGGGACCCAATGTCTGCTGTCCTCTTTAACATTGCTTTAGAAACAGCCATACGTACAATCACTGCAAATCGTGAAAGGAATATATACCATAGACTAATACAAGTTATGGCTTACGCGGATGATGTGGCCATAATTTCTCGCACAAAGAATGCATTGCTTGAAACTTACAAAGAATTGGAGACGGGAGCGCAACAAATAGGGTTAGTAGTGAATAGTAGTAAAACTAAGTTCTTGATGAGTGCTAGAACAAGTCAACCTGTACAAGTGCTCAGATATGGAGAAAAATGTTTTGAAGAGGTGCAGGAATTTAAGTATCTAGGCTCTCTGATCACTTCACAAAATGAAATTAAAAAAGAAATCAATGCCAGACTGGCTGCTGGAAACCGATGTTACGCTGCTCTAATACCAACATTAAGAAATAAACAAATATCACGGAAAGCTAAGCTGACTATATATAAAACTGTCATCCGACCCGTGGTTACATATGGAGCTGAAACGTGGGACTGAATAAAACAGAAGAAAAAAGGTTAATGACATGGGAAAGAAAGATACTAAGGAAGATCTTTGGACCGGTTAAAACGGAGCTGGGATGGCGCATTAGAACAAATCAAGAGCTTAGAGACCTGTATAACGAACAAGATATAGTGTCTGTGGTAAAGATGGCTAGAATACGTTGGCTGGGACATGTCCATAGAATGGAAACCAAAAGAGAGCCTAAGAACGTGCTGGAGGGGCATCCCGGCGGTAAAAGATACAGAGGCAGACCAAGGAAGCGGTGGATTGAGGAAGTGGAGGGTGACCTCCGTACAATGGGAGTCAGGAGATGGACGACCAAAGCAATCGACAGAGCTTTGGAAGAAGATAGTTGCGGAGACCAAGGTCCTGCAAGGACCGTAGCGTCAAGGAGTAAAGTAAAGTAAATGGTCTGGCGTGAACCTCAGAATCACAGCACTGACTGTTACTTCTGTACATGCAATGTGAAGGGTTTTAATGCAAATAACAAAAAAGGAATTATATACCCAAACTTGCCATCTGCTATGAGACCAGTTGCTCATGGGCCTGGTATTCCGATACCTAAGCCACCTACAGACACTATAGAACTTATTTCAGATACAGGAAGTAATAGTGATTCATCATCATCACTTGTATCCGACGAGTTCGTTCCTGAAACGTCAAATGCGCCACAACCATTATCACAAGCCAAGCTAAATGATATAGTAAGGGATTTAAACCTTCCCAAGGATGCAGCTGAGCTGTTAGGTTCCAGACTACAGGAAAACAACTTGCTTGCAGCTGGTACATCAGTGACTTTCTACAGGAACAGAAAAAAAGATCCCTTGCAGCACTTCAGTGATGAAGAAAATCTAGTTTACTGTAATAACATACCAGACTTAATAAACAAATTGGGTTCTGTTAAATATGATCCAAATGACTGGAGGCTATTCATCGATTCGAGTAAAAGAAGTCTTAAAGGCGTGCTGCTACACTGTGGTAATGTCCTTTCTTCAGTTCCAGTAGCACACTCACTTGTCAGTACGGCTGAAAGAGAGCTATGAAAGTTTGAAGTTTGTTTTGGAGAAAATTAAGTATGATGAGCATCAGTGGTTATTTTGTGGAGATTTGAAAGTTATCTGTTTGATATTAGGGCAACAACAAGGATTCACGAAATATCCATGCTATATGTGTGAGTGGGATAGCAGGGCAAGAGAAAAACATTGGAAACAAAAACAATGGCCCAAAAGAGAAAGTTTAACACCAGGAAGTACGAACATAATAAGGGATAGCTTAGTAAATCCTAAGAAAATAATTTTGCCACCTCTTCATATAAAACTTGGTATAATTAAGCAGTTTGTGAAAGCTCTTGACCAAGATGGTGATTGCTTTAAATATCTCAGCCACAAATTTCCTGCTCTGTCTGAAGCAAACATTAAAGAAGGAATGTTTGTGGGCCCTCAAATCAGAGCTTTAACTACAGACAGGGAATTTGAAGCTAATATGACTTCTAAAGATAAAAATGCTTGGAATGCTTTTAAAGAAGTTATGGACAATTTTCTAGGAAATAATAAACATCCTGAATATGTCAAAATTGTGAACAACATGCTACGGGAGTTGAGAACTTAGGGATGCAACATGAGTCTCAAATTACACTTTCTGTTTTCACATTTGGATGTATTTCCTGACAACCTGGGGGCATTAAGTGAAGAACAAGGAGAGAGATTTCACCAGGATATTCCAGAAATGGAGAGGAGATACCAAGGACGATGGAATACTTCAATGATGGCAGATTACTGCTGGATGTTGTGTAGGGAATCTACGGAAAAACACAAGAGAAAATCCAAGAGACAAACATTTGAAACTAAACGAACAAGATTTTACTGATGTATGTTTATAAACTGAATGGAAATGTGAAATTTTTGGCAACAAAAACTCACAAATGCATTTGTAACTATTATATAAAGGATGATTTTGTAATTTTTTAAAAAGAAAACATGTGGATATTTCATTCTTGATTTGCCAAAGAACCTGATGTGATAGAGAAAAACGAAGGTCATTTTTGAAACCAGTGGTACTGAAATATTTAGCATCACATTTCAAATGTAAAACAGCTCACACAAAAATTTAATTTGTAGACCTGTGAATTATCGATCTCGCCACATTTTGTACTTGGAATTCGGGAATTCTGTATAAATTCATAAAGCCGACGGTGAAATACCATTCAGTAAATTGATGCAGCAACTTTTATACATTAGTTTGAGTTATCCGTAATTACGTCTTTGTGTAAAGCATTCTAAACATTCCCAAATATCACTAAAACCCGTGTTCGAAAATAAGCGATTTATAGGCTATAATAACACGTGTAGTTAACCTCACTTGTTCATATGTAAGTTCAATACTTCCACTCTTTGGGTTAGACAAATAAGTTAAGGGGAAATAGGACTGAATTTTGGCCAAAATAGTAAAAAAAACATTTTTTGCATAAATAATTACTTCATACATTTGTCTTAACATTGATTGATATTTAGGAACCACCTGCGGCCATTTTTAAAAGCTACCGCACAGGTTTTTAATAAACAGCCATGCCCAATTCTCCTTCAATATAATTTTTTTTTCCAGGCCCTCTGTTCGAACTTCTCTCGACTTCTCTTGCTGATTCCTCAAATGGTGTGCCCTCTGCCATCTCGTGACATTTCAGTGAACTATTATTACAGAATCAAGTGAGAATCTGTAATGTCTTTCATAGTAAAATATAATGACATAAAAATTATAAAATCAACCTATGACTGTATTTGAAGGTTATTTCTATAAGAAACCTACACACAGTTCTAAATAAGCAGTGGTAACGTACAGACGTGTGGAAGAGGTGCGGAGTGGATTTAGGGAAAAAACGACACAAGGGACATGGCCATCGAAATCGAAGTATACAGAATGAGGATAGGCTCATTTGGGTCAAAAAGGAGAGCAGGGACCAAAGGAACAGTTAGAGAAGATCAATCTGCCATAGCGACCTGGGCCCTAGTGATCATAGTGGTGCTGATAATTGGAGGGGTTGAAATGAACCCAGGGCCAGGAGTTTCTGAAGAGGTCATCAAAAGCCTTGAAAGAATGGAAGAAAGAATAGTTAATAAAATAAATGGGGCAACAAAATAAGTTAAACAAAACATTAGAGAGGAAATAGCAAGAATGAAGACAGAAGTGGAACAACTGAAGTCAAGAATCGAGAAGATAGAAAATGCAGATCGACAGCTAAATTTAATTTTCCACGGGGTTAAAGAGAGAAAAGGAATTAGTGCCCTGCAAGAAGTTCACGAAATATTAGAAAATAAATTGGAAGTGCAGATCCAGGGATGGGAGTTCCTTACGGCTCACAGGGTCGGGAAAACTACAAGAAACAGATTCATTATAGCGAAATGTGCATCCACTCAAGTGGTTTTTGCCACACTGAAGAGATCATACAAATTGAAAGGGACGGCAATATGTATCAACAGAGATCTATCTCCGACGGAGAGAATTACAAGGAGGAAATTAGTAGAAAAAATGAAGTTTGAAAGGAATAAGGGAAAGAAGGCGACTATTCGAAATTTACAGCTGTATGTGGATGGGAGGAAGATAGATATAAGGAACAGCGCGGAAACGAACAGTACGAGTGCTATGACCTCGACAGCTGAATCTGCGAAATCAGAGACTGAGAGGACGCGTGCAGAGGCTCAGGTTAACGAACATCGAAATCAGAAGGAACGTGCACCGACGTCACCAATAGGTGACAGCAGACAATCAACAACTCAGCCGAACGAGAAACCAAACACGTCATCTGTGACGCAACGATTCCAGATTCCCCGGGGGCCTTGGAGTAAGAACGCACCAAGTGACATCAATAGTGGAAGCAGTGAGGAAACACCAATTATCACTAGAAGCCGTAAAAAATTAAATATGTTCCAAACGGGAAACGTAGCTAGGGAGGCCACAGTTAAATCAGTGTCAGTAAAGTTAAAAATAGGAAAGTGAAGTGAATAGTGTGAAAGAAGAGAGTTTAATAACCAAGAGCAGATATGAGCTTAATAACATTTAGTAAAGCATAACGTAGTTCAAGGGGGTTACGACTTAATATTATCCAATGTTTAAATGACATGTAATCACACGTCTCCATCGTACAGGGAAGCGAGTGTCCCGTAGATTATTTTCTCTAGGCAGTTCACAAAGAGTGGAGTAGGCTTGAACTAACAGCAGCGGGAATAGTGTGCAGTGACCCAGTTGTTTACGTAAACAAACGTTAAAGTTTAAATTGAGACACGTTGAATTGCTGTGCGATATATTTTAGTAATGTAATGTGCTGAAATGGATCCGTCAGAAACCGTAAGGTAGGTACGGATCCATCTTTAAAGTGGAAATTTGGGCTGATGTAAAGTTGTTGTTTAGAACAAATAAATACAAATAAATTCATATTCAATTCATATTCACATTCAAAGAAACCTGCATAATGTATGCAATATATTCTAAATAACAAATATGATATACCATTTTGAATCAGAAAGTAACATATTTTTTTTACCAGCTAACAAAGTGGAATTCTATTTGTGACTGTGAAACTGCTTAAATTTCTGCCTGTATTTCTCAATCACAATGGATAACGTCAATTCAAAGTGGCATCCTGAAACGAACAGGATGAGTAAAAAGAAAATTAAGGCTATGAAGATAGCTAAACAACGTTGGGAGCAGAAAGAGGTTAGGTCTAACACAGGCAGTACTGTGGAAGTAGGAAATGATTTGCAAGTGGATGCAAATCCCATTCCTTCTTGCTCTAGACCAGTAAGTGGACCTGTAGCTGAAGTATCAGAGCCTGGGCCTGTTATTACTGTCTCGCCTTCAACTACCAGTATGAAATTGTCTTTATTTGATGTCCCATGTGAGGTAACCTTGATGGGATTAAAGCTAGCACTTTAATTAAGCAGCAACACATAAATAAATAATGAGAGAATCAAAGCAAGTACTGCAGTAAAAGTCATACGGGCTAAAGGGGAATAAGAGAAAGTAGAGTTAAATAAGACGAGCACTCACAACCAGACAGTTTACTGGGAATCTTTCAATAACTAGCATACAATTTGTATAGGCTCACCATGGAATATTGGCGTCAAGTATTCATAACTTGTGCACAAGTCAAGTTTTTACTGCCATTATACTGCCATGGGAGAGAAAGAAGGTATTAAAGAATGAATGGAGAATACTCAGAATATGGATTTGGGAAAAGACTCTAGCGCTTTACCAGGAACAGCCTGCAGGCACACGCTACGTACGTGGTTCAAGAAGCAATAATATGCGGGGGAAGGAAGAGCCAATGACCATTAGTTTTAGAAGTGTAAAACATGATTTTTGCTCTAAGGAAGGAAATGATTAGCTATAAGGAATATCATGAATATTGGAGAGGGAAGCGAGTCAGATGGGGGTAGAACGAATGCATTTACTTTACTCTGCAACTGGACCGAGGACCGGACTGGACGCATACTCGCGTGCCGTCTCCTCGTGGCAATTTTATGTAGTCTTATTGGCGGTTAATCGCCAATTCGACCGTCTTGAATATAAACTCTGTGCAGGTGAGGGTTGCATTAAAACCCTACACCAATTTACGACGACAGTTGCTTATACCAGTCATATTTACGACTTGTACCGCAAATTCAGTGTGTGAAACGCAGTAAGTACATTACGACCTTCAAGGGTATACATATTGCCAGTGATATCGCAATCCGTGTAGAACAGTAACTATATTCGTGAAGCTCCCAATATTGCCAGGCTGACTTTCTTCCATTTCGCAATACAGATTATTCACATTGAACACTTTTAAATTAATTTGATACTGAGAAAAATAAACATTATAAAATCCACTTTATACCACGCTGTTATTATTATACGAAGTGTAATTTTGAACTTTACCACACCCTATAAATATGCCCCGAGAAATGTAAAGAGATAAATTTCGTTGTTCGCGACTGAAGCTGCCGTGGTATAAAAACACATCAATTCTGTGGGACCAAATAAAATACTTTTAATTCCCCTTAATTCAATTATATGAGCGAACTGCTACAACCTCACATTCGTCCTACATGCTTGTACACTGAAGTACATGGAACTTCTTGGTGAAAAACTTAGCGTGTGATGAGTGTGGAAAAAAGAACTGAACGTAGACATAAATGAACATCATGGGTTTGCCAGGAAACTAAAACTATTATGTGTTTTTCAGAAACTTACACAAGTCCTAGGGTAAAAACAACTATAAAGTCTCAGAGACCACCATTTGATGTGAATAAGAAATCAATGGATAGCTCTCTTTCTTTGGGTGCTGGACACAGGGTGGTGGAAAGGTTTAGCTTATCTATTGGTATGGATGCAATGGACTCAAAAACATTCAGTGCACATGTAAGTAAGTATAATGGCTGCAGAAAACAAGTAATTGAAGACTGAAGTTTTTCAGCAATCTAGATTAGCGTTAAGGAATGCTCATAAACATATCGATCCCTCCATTGAAGGCCAAGAAGTTATAGACATTGCTGTGTCTTATGATGGAACTTGGCAGTAGAGAGGCCACACATCTCTCTATGGAATTGGAATAGTCATTGACATTCTGACTGGGTTCTTTCCAAATATTGTCCTACGTGTGTGAAAACTGCATGAGCTAGGAGAGGACACACCTGAATTTTGTTACTGGCTAAAAGGACACAAAGTAGCTGGTGACTGCAGCAGAAACTATGAGTGTTCCTCTAATGCCATGGAAGTTTATGCAGCAGATGTGTTGTGGAAAAGATCCGTGGAAGTGTGTTAGATGCGGTACACCACAGTACTCTCTGATGGTGATGCAAAAACGTACCAGCATCTTACAAAGGAAAAAGTATATGGTGAAAATGTGATTATAAAAAAAGAATGTGTCAACCACATTGCCAAGAGGATGGGAACAGGACTACGGAATCTTGTTCAGGAGTGGAAAGGGAAAGGTGTAAACCTTGGTGGTCGTGCAGCTGGTAGTCCGAAAATCCACGATTATAAAACTGACCAACTACTACCAACACGCCATCACTTCCAACATCCCAGACATTCCTAAGATGCAATCCTCTATCCATGCCACACTCCACCCCTATTCTTCGACCGACAGCCAACCTTTACACACTAAGTGCCCTCCTGGTCCCGAGTCCTGGTGCTTCTATAACAGAAGCAAAGCACAAGGTAAAACACCAGAAAGCCACGCAACAATGTCAGTTCAATTTACAGGTCCCACACTGGCTAACAAGCGTCTTTCCTCTAGTGAGCTCCTGACTAGATGAGCTCGTGGTGCAACGCAAAATCCAAATGAGAGTTTGCATAGGGAGAAAATGCCCTAAAGAAATTTTTGTTTCTAAAATAGGCTACATATTGCAACCATTCATGCTGTAGGAGAGTATAACATGGGATGCAGTGCCATGCAACAGATCAAGACTGCTGCCAGAAAAGAGTATTTGCTGTGCGGGTCACAAACTATTGCAACCCGGCGAAACAAGAGGGGGCTGTACGAGAGCCAGAGGTCAAGTCCAAACACCAAGAAAGCACCCAAGATCTCAAAAACCAGGAAGGAAGAAGCCAGAAAGAAGAAGGAAGGGAAAAGTCATGGTGCTGGAGAGTTCTGAATCAACAATAGGGTAGAGCCTAAGTGATAATTGTTTCTACTCTCGTTTTCTAAAAACTACATTTTTCGTCATTCAAAATGTCCCCTGCGGCTTCCAGTTGCTTTGATTTGCATGAAACTTTGCACAAATAAAAATCACATATTACTACACAAACTAGTGCATGGAATTGCTTCTGCATTGAAAACTTTGCACGTTATAAATTTTTAAATGAAAAAAAAAATTATGAGGATGAAAATGTTTATCTTCATAACTAGTACTCTGATTTATAAATCCATGCACAATTTTTTTGTTATAAGATGTAAATCCTTTAGAAAAAATTGTGTACTGAAATTTCAAAACTGAGACCGCAAGGGATATTTTGAATATGCGCATATATTAAGGCTTTTAATACCGAAAAACATTAATATCTTAAGACTTAGTGGTACAAATTTGATGAAATTTAGTAGTTATTTCCATGTACCTATCCAATAAGCCCACCAATTTTGTAAACAATTGATTATAACTGCAGAATTTAGAAAACTCAGTCCTAGTGACCCTTAAATTCTTTGTTCTATCTACAGTAATCTTTATTGACGAATTTCATGGTAAACCTACCATGACGTATCATGACCTACCATGACGTATCATGTATCATTCTTTAAATTGTTTCTTTAGTTGCTTATGTTGTAAAATTATTCTATATAACTTATTTTATGATTAATTCCGAAGCTGTCATGGATGGAACAATTTTATTCTAGACTAAACAATGGCAAAAATAAATAGGCTTACAGTAGATACCGATAGTCATTTTTAAACTAACCTAAGAGAACATTTTAGAGACAAACGCAATTTAATTAAGTTATTCTCAATTTAATTTCCAGGTCTCCAAATGAAACAGCTGTATTCTGTCAGCTTATGTAAAAGCTACTGATTATGGAAACTTGTGTTTTCTACGTGTTCCTAATTTTCTGGTAAATGGTCAACCACTGTGGTATTTAGGGGTGTTATTTCAAGTAGGCCTCGACTACAAGAGAAAGAACTCAAGAGGAGCAAGACTTCTCTTTACATAAGTAAGTACAAAAATAACAATTTTTAAACTACCTAACCTAAAAGAAAATTTCTAGAGACAAACTCAATTTAATCAAGTTATTCTCAATTTAATTTCCAGGTATCCAAACTGTTGATATGTTGGCACCATTGTAACATTCAACATATTTGTGAAATTTTGTTACATGTTGGTAGTGCTGAAATCGGCCATGTTGTAAAATAAAACTACAAGACGAAGTCGTTCGTCAGTGTTAAGTCACACATGAAGGCGTGTGGTTCAGTTTATTTAAAACCTACTGCATAAAGGCTACCTGTACTGCCTGAAATACCACGAAAATTATTAACAGGTTATGGGCCCAGGCACCAAGCATCAAGCATCAGGAGTGCGAATAGTTGTAAAAAGTGATTCAGTGTAACAGCTGCACACGAAGATACGAAAAGAGGTAAAAAGCACCACGCCCAAGCATGGCGACCGAAGAAAACGAACTGACCAACATCCCAAGACTCAAAAATGCTGAAACATTTCCACTATGGAATTTTGAAATGAGAATAATGCTTCGTGGAAAACAACTCTACAAAATAGTTAGTGGTGAAGAAACATTGCCTACAGAAGACAATGCACAAACCGTCGATGTGTGGAAGACAAAGGACGCAAAAGCACAGTATTATATACTGAGAACAATTGACCAACACATCAAGCCACATATTTTCACATGTGATACAGCGAAAGATATGTATGATACCTTGAAGAACATCTACGACAAACAATCTGCTCAACAGAAACAACAGCTACAGACTGATTTCTTCAATTGTACCTGGGACAAATCAAAAGATGTTATGGCTAACATAAGTCATGTTCAAAATATCGTGTTCAGGCTGAAGACTACTGGAAATGAGATCAGTGATGACATGATGATAACAAAAATCATGACTATTCTTCCAGAACATGGGATTCTGCGGCAGACAGTGACAAAAACCTTGATGTATGATACCTTGAAGAACATCTACGACAAACAATCTGCTCAACAGAAACAACAGCTACAGACTGATTTCTTCAATTGTACCTGGGACAAATCAAAAGATGTTATGGCTAACATAAGTCATGTTCAAAATATCGTGTTCAGGCTGAAGACTACTGGAAATGAGATCAGTGATGACATGATGATAACAAAAATCATGACTATTCTTCCAGAACAGTACAAACACTTTAGAAGCGCATGGGATTCTGCGGCAGACAGTGACAAAAACCTTGATAATTTGAAGTCAAGATTGTCAAAAGAAGAAGATTTTCTCAAAGAAAACGCCAAGGAAGAACCTGTTGCATTCAAAGCTTACACAAGCAGAAACAATAAGAAATCAAAGAATATTTACCCTCCGTGTGGAATCTGCAAGAAGAGAAATCACTCTGAGGAAAACTGTTTCTTCAAGAACAGAGAAAAGAAAAACAAACAGTATCCACCATGCACCATCTGTAAGAAAACAAATCATTCAGTGGAAAATTGCTTCTTAAGGAATAAGTCCATGAACAAGAAAAGTGAAACAGTGAGTTTACTGACTGAAGTGCACATAAGTGAGAAAAAGGTAACAGCTGACTATAACAAAAGTGAATTTGTTCTTGACAGTGCATGCAATGGTCATTTAACAAATCAAGAAAATATTCTCCAGAATACAAAAATACCAGAAGAACCTATACACATATATGTTGCAAAATGTGGAAACAGTATGACAGGTGAACTTGTTGGAACTATTGAAACGAATAATGTCATATTTAATGATGTGACATATGTGCCAGAGCTAAGCAGGAATCTACTGTCAGTGAGTGCAATCACTGAGCATGATGGAGAAGTATTGTTCACAAAACGTCAAGTGTATGTGTTTAAGGACAATGGAGTTGTACTGCAAGGATATAAGAACAATAATGGTTTTTATGTAGTGAATAT
This sequence comes from Ectobius pallidus, assembly GCA_964059195.1. Taxonomy (NCBI): domain Eukaryota; kingdom Metazoa; phylum Arthropoda; class Insecta; order Blattodea; family Ectobiidae; genus Ectobius; species Ectobius pallidus. The sequence goes on from CAXKWD010000001.1 coordinate 28,861,353, forward strand.
AGAAACTCCAAGACACACTTTGAGAAAGTGTATTTACTACAACATAAAAGTGAGGCAGAAAAATGTTTGAAAGAATACATAAATGAAGCTGAAGCTCATTTCAACCTGAAAGCATCGAAAATAAGGTGTGACAATGGAGGTGAGTACAGCAGTAACAGTTTTAAAACATGGTGTAAGAAAAAAGGAATTGTGTTGAATTATACTATTCCATACACACCTTAGCCATGTTGTATAATAAAACTACAAGACAAAGTCGTTCGTCAGTGTTAAGTCACACATGAAGGCGTGTGGTTCAGTTTATTTAAAACCTACTGCATAAAGGCTACCTATGCTGCCTGAAATACCACGAAAATTATTAACACAAACGAGTCAGTTGTATTCTGTCAGTTTATATACCACCTATTAAATACGAAAACCTCTGTTTTCTACGTGTCCCTAATTTTATGCTAAAATGGTGAACCACTGTGTTGTTTGGGGGTGTAATTTCAAGTCACTCCAAAGGAAAGAACTCAAGAGATGTAATACGTTTCTTTACATAAGAAAGTCAAATACCATAGCAAACTGTTCAGAATTTTTATCTTTCTTTAAATTGTGTCTATAGTTGCTTATGTTGTAAAATTATTCTATATATAACTTATTCTATATATAACTTATTCTATGATTATTTCCGAAACTGTCATGGTTAGCACAATTTTATTCTGGACTAAACAAAGACAATAATAAATAGGCCTACAGTAGATACAGTAAACATTTTAAAACTAACCTAAGAGAAAATTTTAAAGAAGCCACTTAATTAAGCTATTCCCAAATTAATATCCAGGTTTCTAAATGAAACGAGAAGAGATCTAAGGGAAGCATGGGTCATGGCAGTAAGAAGAGAAGGGTGGAAGCCAACGAAGAATTCAGCAGTCTGCTCCCAGCATTTTCGACCCGAAAATATGGACTTTACAGGACAAATACGAAGGTTGACAGATGGAGTTTTTCCATCATTTCCTAAATATTTGCAAAGTGGACAAAAATTTCTCGAAAACCTCCAAAATACTGTGGACATTCAACCACTGGTATTGCTACTGCTGCTGCTATGACTAACTGCTATTGCTACTACTACAACAGAATAAACAGCAAGTGCACCTTTGGAGCAAACAGTGCAGTTTTCTGATAATAATTGTGAAAGTGATGTACCGAGTAAAAATGACCTCACACCTCGTAAAAGAATGTTAGAACATAAATTAAACGAATGCAGTAAAACTTTAAATAGTGCAAAGAAAAAAATTAAGGTCTTGCAACAGAAAGTGAGAAGACAGAATCAATTAATTAAAAGTAACAGTGAAATTATAGATTTTCTTTTGGAGGGGAAAAAAAAAACATTTATTAGAAAATGCTGTAGACATTTCAGAAAAAACTTTACCACCAGGTGCATACAGTCTTGTGAACAGAGAAGTTCGAGAGAGTAATGTGGGACTTGCGTTCATTTGCATTAACTTTACATTACTATTCTCCTAAGGCTTATGACTACGTTAGATCTACAGTGAGTCCCACGCAAGAGTTGGCCAATGACGCGGGTTTCTGCGTCGCGGCTGGCACAGCTCCAACTCCCGAGCGATCGGGTGAAATATCTACGTAAATAATGCCGCGGTCGTTGTAATGATTCCGGTTCTCACATTTACAGTTAAAATTACAATGAAAATAACCACGTACCTCATCATAAGAGATGCTGGAAATGTTCTCCTCTTGCATCCAGACAATACTGGCACCTTTTTAGGAAATTTTCTTTCACGCGTAAGTTCAGTTTCCGAGATAGAGTTAAATTCTCTTGTGATATTGTCTTTAAGTTCTTCTTATGTATGGGAAATTGACCTATACACTTTATTTTTCAAGTTTCCCCATAAATAATATTTACATACTGTTAGAAGAACTTAATGACAACATCACATAGGTCTATCAAAAGAGAAAGTGATGTTATAATTTTAATTTGCGTTTGAATGATGTTCTACATTAGCTCTTCAAATGATGACTTGAGAAACAAATTTTGAAAGTGGTGACAAATCTGCTAGCATTGATTTCCCACCATTTATAGCATTTTAAAATATGGCTACCATCTTAAGGAAGCATGCTGAGTGGTTTTAGCTCCAGGAAGATTTATTAAGGTAAGCAAAGTTTAATTAATTATTATTCAACTCTGATTTATTGTGTTAGTCCGTGACCGAAAAGTATATATTTTTCAATGTAGTGTTATTATTTAAAGGAATTTAAAGTTAACATTTGGTATTTTCTTAGTCTATTACAACTACAACATAACCCTATTTTTAAAAATTAAGTAGAACTCAGATAAATGTGTAAATATGTGGTCACAGACTAACTGGTCACGGACTAACAGTGAAGTAACAGACTAACAAGTTATAAAGTAAAAGTAATAATGATTTTATTTTGTATTCTAGCGAGAATTTATCAGTGAACTGCATAACTATCATTTTCATAATGGGTAAAACATCTAAAGAGAAAACTAGTGAGTACCGTTCTCGGATGTCCGATCAAAAGAAAGCCGCAACCCGGGAAAGAGACAGACTACGTAAAGCTGCTCAGAAGAAAAAAATTACAGAGAAATGCCGTCTTTCCATGAGGCAACTTCGCAAAGAAAGGAAACAAAATGTGATGAATCCAACCCCTACATCATGTGTGGAAAACCCAGCATTAAAAAATTCCCAGTCATTAGGAAAGGCTGTTGCTCGTGTGAAGAGGTCTCTTCCACTTAGCCCAAGGAAAAGGAGTGCTGTTGTAAAACGTTTAGCACACTCTTTTCAAATAGGAACAAACTCGGTTGGAAATAAAGACAGCCGTCCTGATCTGAGTATTGCACCTGATGTAAAAGAGAAAGTTGTACAGTTCTACACTCGTGATGACATTAGTCGATGTAGTCCTGGTCGAAAAGAATATGTTACCATGGATATAGGAGGTGGTAAGAAGGAAAAAGTACAACGAAGATACCTGATAATGTCAATAATGGAGTGTTTCAGTCTCTTCAAACAAGAATACCCTGAAGCCAAGATAGGGAAATCTAAATTCTTTGAGTTTCGTCCGAAGTTTGTTCTCCCATTATCTGACACACCAGCAAACCTTTGTGTGTGTGTTTATCATGCAAATATTGAGGTACTGCAGAAAGCTCTTACTCCCTTCTTTCCTGATTTTCCACCCAGGGTTGCCGAATATCTTATGTGTGACAAAAATGATTAAAAAAAAAAAAAAACTGTGCTTTAATGAAGTGCAGTGAATGTGCAAATAAGATTCATATTCTTTTTAAAAGATTCAAAGAAGATATTTTGTGGAATGAAATCATCTGCTGTCAGTGGAGGTTGGATGCTGATGGACGAACAGTACGTGTGCAGTTAGAAGATATGACCGTATCTGATGCAATTGCATTGATGAAAGAGCAGCTTCCACAATTTCTTCTTCACTCTTACATAAAGAAGAAGCAGTCTCAATATTTTCAAGAGCTCTTGAGCAAAGAAGAGGAAGACACTGTACTCCTTCAAATTGATTACAGCGAAAACTTTGCCATTGTCCATCAGGATGAAGTGCAGAGTGCACACTGGGGACATAAACAAGTTATCATTTATACTGCGTGTGGCTGGTTTTGGATTAATGGTGAAAGAAAAGTGAAGTCATATGCCATAGTCTCGGACTACCTATCTCACGACAAATATGCAACCTATGTGTTTAACAAAATGATTATTAATAATCTCAAGCAGCATGTTGGATGCTGATGGACGAACAGTACGTGTGCAGTTAGAAGATATAACAGTGTCTGATGCAATTGCATTGATGAAAGAGCAGCTTCCACAATTTCTTCTTCACTCTTACATAAAGAAGAAGCAGTCTCAATATTTTCAAGAGCTCTTGAGCAAAGAAGAGGAAGACACTGTACTCCTTCAAATTGATTACAGCGAAAACTTTGCCATTGTCCATCAGGATGAAGTGCAGAATGCACACTGGGGACATAAACAAGTTATCATTTATACTGCGTGTGGCTGGTTTTGGATTAATGGTGAAAGAAAAGTGAAGTCATATGCCATAGTCTCGGACTACCTATCTCACGACAAATATGCAACCTATGTGTTTAACAAAATGATTATTAATAATCTCAAGCAGCATGTTGGATGCTGATGGACGAACAGTACGTGTGCAGTTAGAAGATATAACAGTATCTGATGCAATTGCATTGATGAAAGAACAGCTTCCACAATTTCTTCTTCACTCTTACATAAAGAAGAAGCAGTCTCAATATTTTCAAGAGCTCTTGAGCAAAGAAGAGGAAGACACTGTACTCCTTCAAATTGATTACAGCGAACACTTTGCCATTGTCCATCAGGATGAAGTGCAGAATGCACACTGGGGACATAAACAAGTTATCATTTATACTGCGTGTGGCTGGTTTTGGATTAATGGTGAAAGAAAAGTGAAGTCATATGCCATAGTCTCGGACTACCTATCTCACGACAAATATGCAACCTATGTGTTTAACAAAATGATTATTAATAATCTCAAGCACCATGTACCAAAATTGAAACAAGTACGACTATTCTCGGATGGAGCTGGCCAACATTTCAAGCAGAGGTATTCTATTAATTGTATAACACACTTTGAAGTAAGTACAGAGTGGCATTTTTTCGCCACTGCTCATGGTAAGGGTGCCATTGATGGCATTGGAGGAACAATAAAAAGAATGGTGCACGATCAAATAAGATCAAGGAAATGTGCAAATATTTCAGATGCTAAGTCATTCGCTGATGTTGCCATGTCTGTAGTTAATCCTAATACCAAGATAACTTTAATGTACTGTTCACAAGAGAAAATTGAAAATGAAAAACCTCATCTCAATAATACCTGGAAGGATATTTTGCTAATTCCTGACATCCACAAGATACATTGTGTACGCAGTGTTGGACCCCATGTCGTACGATGGGGTACTATTTCAGAAGAACCCGGTACCCTGCTATACATGTTGAATGTTCCTAGTTCTCAAAGTGCACAAGAAAATGAACTTGTTGAACACACTTCCAGTCTTTCTTCGGAAAAAATATCTATCTGTGCTGAGAAATGGTATGCAGTAAACTTGGCCGACTATGATTATTGGTTTATAGGTCGTGCAGTGGAAATATCTCCAGAACAGGAAACCTGCAAATTTGCATTCATCCAGCAGATTACCATTGGGAAGAACCAATTCAAGTTTGTTCAGGATGAAATTACGACTAGCATGACAAACATATTTCATGTTCTTATAGAAGAGCCTAAGCCGTTATCCTGAGAATTCATGAAGATGACTTCAAGGTTATAGAGAAGAAGTACAGTCAACTTTAATTTTCACTGGGGGTTTCAATCAGTGTATAATATTGTAATATACGAGGGTTATCCAGAAAGTAAGGAATGTTTCCACCTGATGCCGCCAGGCGCGCGCCAATAGCGTATACAATGGTGTGCTTGTACTCGGCACCTCAGTCAGCGTCCAGCTGTGCCAATGGGAACATCTCTGTGCTGCCCCTTTTTTTATTATTCAAATTTGAAATGTGTGCTGCAATCCAAAATCCCGCCAGTTGTGAGGTGCGGTATGAGATTAGTTTTTTGTTGGCAAAAAACTTAAAACCTATAGAAATTCATCGGGAACTGTGTGAAGTGTACGGGAACAATGTAATGAGTGTGTCAGGAAGTGGTGTATTCAGTTTAAAAATGGGCGAACAAACATTCATGATGAAGAGAAGAGTGAACGTCCGAGCATTGTGACTGACGATCTGGTTGCCCAAGTTGACGAAAAGATTCGTGAAAACCGCCGTTTCACAATAACTGAGCTTTCTCTGTGTTTCCCACAAGTTTCACGGACTTTATTTTTTTAAATTGTTTCACAGAAGCTTCACGACGATGAGGAGCTCCAGGTACGCGTCACTGAGTGGCTGAGATCACAGGCGGCAGAATTCTATGACACAGGAATTTCAAAGCTTGTCCACCGCTTGATAAGTGCCTGAATTTGTATGGTGATTATGTTGAAAAGTAGTATTTTAGTCCCTCTTTCACATGTATATAATAAAATGTTTTTCTTGTACTTTGTTTTTTTTAAATTCCAAAACGTTCCTTACTTTCTGGATAACCCTCGTAGTATTAGGATCTTGTATGCTGTTAGTCCGTGACTCATGGTTGTTAGTCCGTGACCAAAGTTTATAATTTGATAAAAATAATGTAAGTACATTAGACTGATAATAATCTTAAAAATGCTTAATTTGAAATCTCCTTTACTAGAAGTGAAAAGGTGGTTTAGTTTCTATGAGTAAAATCAGAGGATTTAAGACTATTTCACAACATGTTGATCAGTATGTCTATATGAGGTTAGTCCGTGACTGGTACTTAATAATTTTATATTTACTATTAAAATTGTTCAATAATATATTTGCAAGTTTCTCATTTAACTCCCACTTTCAGCAATCCTTACTAACCAATTTCAGTCGTATTTTGACCAAAAGCAGTTTTATTACAGTGATTTTTAAGTTCATTATTTCTTCAAAATGTTAGTCCGTGACCATGGAATTGCCCCTATGTTATTGAAAAGTAGAGCGAGTTAGGAGTAGATATTGTAGCTGTGACGGGGCACCTAGTAATGTTGCAATGGCAAATGCTTTGGGAGCAGATTTAAAATATGTAAACTACCCTAAAGTTAGCTTTCTACATCCTTGTAAACATAACGAAGAAATAGTCGTTATTTTGGATGCATGTCATATGCTAAAGGTAATTTATTCCAATGATAAATCCATAAAAAAGGCTTACATTGATGCTTTTGTCAGATTTAACGTGTAATGAGGGTTTACTTATTACTTATAGATCTCTGTAAAGCAACCATGAAACTCAATAATTCTAAATCAGAGGATATATATGGAATCTCAAATTTTATTATTAAACAGATTTTCGAGGAAATAAGATTTCCATTGTATATCATAATTAATAGAATGTTCACACAAGGAGTTTTTCCTGACAGCTTAAAACTAACTGTTACAGTACCCATCTATAAGAAAGGTAGCATAACTGATCCTACTAATTATAGGCCCATATCTCTTATCCCTATTGTTTCCAAAATCATTGAAAAATGTATGCATAAACAAATTAACTCCTTCTTTGAAAAATCAAGCCTACTATCCAGTTCACAGTTTGGTTTTAGAGCAAATCTCTCAACTGTTAAAGCTGTTGAAAATATTGTTTCTGACATCTATACAAATTTTGAAAGTAAACGACTTACAGGTGCTACATTAATCGATCTCAGTAAAGCCTTCGATACAATCTCACATAGCATATTACTAAAAAAACTAGAATATTATGGGATAGATCAACTATCACTCCGATTACTTAACTCATATCTGAGTAATAGATTCCAAAAAGTTAGAGTTAAAGAACAAGAATCCGAATTACTTAAAATAACAAAGGGAGTTCCGCAAGGATTTATTCTTGGACCCCTTCTATTTTTAATTTATATAAATGATCTCCCAAGTTTTTTACCTTGTAAATCTGTTTTATATGCAGATGACACTACCATCATTAACATAGACACTTCAATTGAAAATTTAAGAAAAAAAAAATAGTCAAATGTTAGAAATAGCCTCAGTTTGGTTCAACTTAAATAAATTACATTTAAATAACTCAAAGACTGAGGAAATAATTTTTACCTTGAACACACTAAATAAGGAAAATAGATCAGTCAAGTTATTAGGGATTACCATCAATCAAAAATTAAACTGGGATAATCATGTTACCAATCTATGCAAAAAGCTAGCAAGAGTTAACTTCCTACTACATAAGCTAAAAAATAATGTTAGTGATAAATTACTGTTTGATTCTTATTATGCCTTTTTCCATTCTCATCTGCTATATGGAGTTTTATTATGGGGAAACTCTGCTAAATCACATTCTGTTTTCATATGGCAAAAAAGGGCTCTCCGATGTATATTGAGACTAAAAAACCGAGAATCTTGTAAAGATCACTTTAAAACTTTAAAAATATTAACTATCCCTGGATTATTCATATACTCTTGTTTAGTTTTTGTCAAAGAAAATTTTAATAACTTCACCCTCAGGCAATCAATTCATACTCATGAAACTAGAAATAATCACAAGCTTTATCCACCACACTTTCGATTATCAACAACCCATAACAGCTATAAATATTTGAGCATAGAACTATTTAATCTCCTACCTAAAAGTGCACAACATGTCCCACTGCAAAGATTTAAAATTGTAATTGATGACTGGCTCAGGAGGCAGGGTCTCTACTCAATAAATGAATTCAAAGACAATCCTACTAAGGAATCTATAAAGTTTTAACTGTTAAGGCTGTCCACTACAGTTTAGATGATAATATTAGACTATAATATCTCATCCTACTCACACTTGATTAATTATTATATTTGAACATAGTAATTTAACTATATTAATTTTCCAATACTTAGGAGTTTAGAAGAACTGTGTAGACTAGGTTTTCATTGTGGTATGTTATTTTATTTTATTTTATTTTATTTGAAATGTCATGTAATTCCACTTGAATCTTTGTTTATATATTATATTTCAACCTTCATATAATTTATATGTATTTATTTATGTATATGTATTTATTGTATTGTATTTATTATTGTATTAAGGTATTATCTCACCTTATAATATGTAATTTGACACTAGTCTAATGCAACTCCAGTTGCCTAAAGACCAATAAATTTGAATTTGAATTTGCAAATAGATTAAGTAATAAGCATGTTAATTGGCAGCAAGAGAAAATAAAGGTTAGGCTTGCTGCACCAACTTTTAGCAGCTCAGTGGCTAATGTCATTAAATACTGTGGCAAGGTATTAAATCTTGAATAGTTTGAGGACTCTGAAGAAACTGTAAAATTCATTGCTCATATTGTTACTGAATTTGATATTTTAAATTCATCCAGTTGATTTGGTAGGGATTCAAAAGCTCCACTCGGAAGTTCAAATCAAAGAGTAAGGAGGCCTTTCATTTTTGAAGTAATAGCATATATATATTCTTTGTTTGTAGACCAATCCATGAGCCAAACTGTCCTTGAAAGCAATAGAAAAATTGGTTTTCTAGGCTTCAAGGTATCTCTACTCATTGTTCAAATTATTTTTGATAAGCATATTGCTAACGATGATACAAGATACCTTGTAACTTACAAACTCAGTCAAGATCACAATTTTTTTTTTGTTTTGTTTGATCAGACAGTGCGGCGGATGGAATAACAATCCTACCTGCCGTAAGTTTAAATCTGCCTTCAAAAGATTGATAATTAGAAATGAAGTAAAAGAAATAAGGTCTGGCAATTGTGTAAGTGAATATGAAGTAAGTGTATAGCATTTAAGTAGCACGTCTACTGTCAAAGCCCGACAGTTCATCGAAACAGATGAAGTACCAATTGCATCCATAACATTCGTAATTGATAATGATCATGATTATATTCCTTCTGTCTCTTCTCTGTCATTGTACGCAGAAAATGTAATTGAGTTTGTTGCTGGGTATGTGGTTAAGTGTCTGAGAGTTCTCCATTGTGAACCATGTAAAAATGTCTTGGTGTCCAACAAATTGTGGAACTTCGTTAAATTTTAGGATGAGGGAGGGCTTAACAATCCATCTCCAGATGTCGTGAAAATTTGTAAGTTGACTGATGGGTAGTACAGAGCAAAATATGTCATCAAATTTGAACACTGTGATTCAAACAAATATTTCCATGCATATAGCAAATCAAGCAGTTGAAATTCGAATTTTTTATTCACTGAAAGACCATGTGCTAGATCTGGATCCATTTAATACACCTATAAATGACCTTATTAAGGTTATATCGAGAAGCTACTTGAAAATTCTTGAACAAAATAGATGTTCTACGGAGCATAGGTCAAGGTACAACAGGTTAATTATATTTAACATTTGTAACGTGTAAGAAATTGAAAAAATGGTCACAATACAGTAAAATACCAGTATAACGGAAGTTAGGGAAAATCATAAATTGTTCTATTGAAATTTTACCAGTAACACTGGGTAGAGCACTGAACTAAAGACCATGTGGAACATTTTTAGGGGTGGTATGGTAGCAAGAAAGGACGAGATGATGAAGATGGAGAAAGAAATGGAAAACTTGTTGTGAAAGACGGCAGGGAGCCGCCTGAAAAACAGCCCAAATTGGAGAATCATGGATCAGAAGAAAGTCCGGGAACTGAAAGTCCTGATAATACTGACGAAGTAATTGCTGCGGAAGTGCTTGCTCAGGAAGCTCCAGCTACCTCTAATGATGATGAAGCTGACTGCAGTGCTGAAGTTGAAACCTCAGCTTCAGGAGATTCAACCTCGGCTTCAGGAGGGTCAACCTCGGCTTCAGGACTGAGAACCCGAGTTCAAGAACTTGTTAAATCTGTAGCAAAGAAAGAAGCAGAGCTAAGGCAGATTGTAGATGATCTTGTCCGTGAGCTTCAGATACTAATGGAGGATCTAGAAATAAGTCCTGGAAAGGAAGCAGGAACACTTCCAGACACAAAAGTGTGAAAATGTAAACATATAATGCATATTTTAAAACTAGAGGAATGAAATGATAACAAAATTTCTTGGAAAAAAGAGTAGACCCTAACTTGTTTTCAAGTGTCAGTATGATTATTCCAAGTTAGTTTATCATCCACAATTAATCCCAAAATATTAACATTTTTTACACACTTATGAGTTTAAGTGGACATATAGAGTGTGACGGGGGGATATGTGAACAGAAATTGATGATGACAGTTTGCCAACAGCAAAAATGGTATGTGTTATGTGTACGTGTATTAATATGTCCTGGATAATTCCATGTGGTTATTTTTTAAATTCACTTTCTGGTAATGAACGAACTAGTATTATTACAGGATTTTATTATGTTAGTACATAAGTGTGAAGTCTACTACTGTAATGGCCATCAATGACAATAAAACTGTATTTATTAATTTATTTACTGGATTGTGAAATTCCAATTAAAACAGCTTTAAAAAGCATTTCTTGTTTGATTCCCGCATCCGCTTCCCTTCCTTTCGTCAGATTGTTGGCTATCCCAATATGGCGACGCAGCGAACGCGTTGGCTTCAGTCCCTCCCACTGAGCTATAGAGTATATCTGGAGGTAGCACTGTCACTGTATTTATGCTTGAAGAGCGTGCCGTTGTGATTTTGTTAGATTGGTACTGTGGTAAGGACTCTGATTCTAGTGAACACATGGTAGTACCTATTGTATTGTGTTGTATTGTATATATATTTCATTTCTGCAATTGGGCAAATGCCCGGTGGCAGAAAAAAAATTACAGTTAGCAATTACAAAGTATGACTTACAGTTAGGATTACAAATAACTTACAGTTAGGAAACAATTTACAGTTAGGATTACACTTACAGTTAGGATTACAAATAGCTTAAGAACGAGAGAAAGAAAGATCATAGAGAGGGAGAAGAAAACAAACAACAACAAAAGAAAAAGATCACTATCCCTATGCTTAACCCTATCATAGCTCATTACTGAGTAGTTCCTACATTCTTCTAAATTATAATCTACTTGCTAATTAAATATTTAATAACTTGTTTTTAAAGGTTTTCACTCGTAGAGGACTGTCTTGAAAAACTTCTGCAGGTAGGTTATTCCAATCTGTAATTGTGCGATTAACAAAAGAAAATTTTCCAACATCCGTTCTTTGTTTTCGGGGTCTGATATTCATTTTGTGATCTAGCCTGCCTAAATATGTAGGATCTTCTAAACGATTTTTTATGTCGGCCCAAGCTGTGTTTCCTGTGTATGCTTTTGCTAGTGCAGTTAATCTTGCTTTTCTACGTCTTTTTTCCAGCAGTTCCCACCCTAATGTTTTAATTATATCTTCGTCTTCCCCCCTCCCGTTTTTAACAAATCTAGCTGCCTTGCGTTGGATCTTTTCTATTGCATCAATTTGGTATGACCTATACGGATCCCAGGCTATAGCTGCATATTCCATTGTTGGGCGTATTAGTGATCTATAAGCTAACTCTCTTGCCTTCGGACTGGCTTTCTATGAGACTATATTTGTAATCAGACCTTCTCATTGATAATGTAAATTATTTAAGTGAATATGGTGCGTTATTGTGTTGCATTTGGATGCAAAGAATCCTATGAAAAAGGAAGTGGGATCCAGTTTCACAAGTAAGTTGATAATTATTTATAAATAACCAAATTATTACTTCTGCGCCCTTGTTGCTCCTTTGTTATTGAATTAATGCTTATATTTCAGATTTCCGAGATCTCGTCCAAAGCCATTGAAAGCTTGGGAAAATGCTGTTAAAAGAAAAAATTGGAGGTCTACAGTTCACAGCACTCTCTGCAGTAAGCATTTTACTGAAGACTCATATCAAGGGAGACCTGGAGCTCTAATAAAATATCTAAAAGAAGATGCTGTGACTTCTATATTTTCATTCAAGAACACAGAAACAAAGAAGCCTCCACGTAAGCGACTTACTTATAATACTTCCGAAGTCATTAAGGTGAGTTGGGTCCATGCAATGTACAACTGTAGGCCTAACTGTGATATACTTTTTACATTATGAATTTTATGGCATAGACACCAGTTAACTAAGTTTAAGGGAAAATATGGTCTTAGGCTGTTGCGAGCCAATGTTACTTTTAGTGAATATGTTAATGACCTTAGCTCTACCTGTAATATTTTGGTACTAATCCTACAAAGAATAATACAGGAAAATTACCACTAACGTTTAGTCTACACAGCGCTCTGTGGGGTTAAGTTTGTCACAAATAAATAAAAAATATGTTATTAGTGGGAGCGGGAACAACCAAACTCAAGCATTGCAAACATGATTGACGTACCGGTATAACCTAACCTAACTCCTTGGAGAATATTCTAAACAATCGTAGGTCTAGCCTAATCGACAAGGCACTTTATAAAAAAATTCTTCTCCGTTAAAACGTAGGTAAAACAGTTTAAATAATTATGTACCTAATTAATTATATGTACCATAAAAATGTGAATCATTGAAATTTGTATGACATTTGTATATTTGTATATTTAAAAAATAATACAGTAATTTAGAAGTTCATTTCTATGATGCAACATTTGTATTCAAAAGGCCTAGACAAGGATGTCACAATACACGATTGTATATCATTAAAGTAAATAGGCCACTGTTGTTAAATTTACTTAGACTACTTTATCTGTTTCAGACTTCAATTGAGCCCATGGAGTTTGAGCCACCCAACCAAACTGAAATAATGGAAACCGGGCAGCTGGATCATGGAGTAAACCAAAGTCCATTCATTAGCGAACAAACTCAGACCGATATAATGGAACATTCCCTGGGAATATTTCCTCGAATTGAAGTTCCCGGGAATTTTACATCACTAAGGAGATGCTCGAAAGCATTAAATATGGCTACTTGGAAGCCAAGATTTTATTGCTAACTCAGGCCACGGAAACGTACAATGAAGGTTTAATATCATAGTTACACTGTGATACCGGTGGTGAAATCTAGCGATGTTCCCTGTGGAAATGAAAAGTTAAATAATTTGTTATAGTACACCTAGGTCATGATTTTGTTTGTTGATGATGGCGATAATGATTTCCTCTACTGCAGAGTATTTTGAAATGAAAAATATTTTTAAAAAAATTACGTCAGTTCCCATGCTTATTGAGTTAATTTATTGACAGGAATTTACTATTATAAGGTAAATATTTGTAAAAGCATGAATTAAATTTCTGCAATTATGCAGGCAGGAACATTAAAACAGGATTCTCTGTTTTCCCCCTCTCAAGTCCTAAAGAGATCTAAATCTCGGTAGATACATATATAGGCTATATATGGATCCATTGAATATAGGTTAAAATACTTATTTCAGTTTAGCCATTTTCAAGAATACTAATAAAAACAAATTTAAAACTATTGAGCCAACTTCTTTTTCTCTTTCTGCATAATTTAGTTCTGAGCATGTATTTGAAAAATTGGTCTATATTCAGGCCTAATGTAGATATTAGTGTACAATTTTAAAGTTTGTATTTACTTCCCTCCTTACTGTACTTTCTTTGTAGTTTGATTTTTAATTGGATAATTATGCTCTCTTTTAATCCCATAATTATTTAAGTTAGGCTTATGATTTTTGAGCATTTTGAAATAATTTCGCATTTCTGAAATATAAATATGGATGATTGAGAAGTGGGAATGTTTTGCTCAAAATAGATTAGTTAAAAATTATTTTGACAACCACTATATTGCAGACTTGTTACAAATTTCCAATAATATTTTTGAAAAGAGTGTTAAGGTTAATCAGTTCACAACTCAACTTTGCCACTCAACAGAATCAGTTGGCAGCATTGAAGAACCAAGTTAAGGTTTCATGCTTTCTAGTTGGCAACTAGTATCTTAACTGTATCTGTAACTTTGTATCCAAGTATTAGCAAGCAAAATATCAACCATGCTTTTATTATCAAGACAGAAGCTTGTTAAGTGTAATATTGTGAATAATTAACAGGTATTCTTATTCCCTGTTTACATGGAATGACCCTCACAATCACATAAAACTAAATTGTTTGCAAGTGATTTTAACTTTACAGGATTAGTGGTCATACAAATATAATTTAAAAAAATTAACTTAAATCTTACAAGTAGGGACTTAATTTTCATAACTCAGCACTAATTGTTGTATGAAAATATATGTTCCCATGGTATTCCTCTACAATAAACAAATAATATACCATTGTGATAAAAACAGAGTGAGTATTACACCTAAAGAAAACTAAGAATAGTACAGCAAAATGAAAAGATTGTAAAATAAACATCATTCACAATCAAGTACGGGTAAGAATCAGTGACTCTAAGAAAAATTCATTTTTCCGATTACCCTGTTTTTCAAGAGTATTTGCTGTAATGCAGTATATCCAAATAGGGAAAGATTTGTGCTATAAAAGTATAAGCAATGCAGAAAAAGAGCCACTGAATGAAGGAATGAAAGATCAGTAAAACAGACTTCAACAAAAGCCAACAGACTTCATCAAATTATATCAAGAATGATGAGCTTTAAAAATATGAAATATCTCCTGGAGCTTAACAGCCAAATAACACAGAAGAAAAAATAGATATAATTAACTGTTTGATAGATGTTCTGGAGAAAGGGGCATTAGATCGCTGCAACCAATGCAACGAACAAATTCAGTTTATGACAAACGATAAAACTTATCGTTGCATTGGTTGTAAAATGAACACACCTAACCCAAGAAGGATACAATTCAAAATTACGGAAGACCTTCTTAAAGAAGACTACTTTCTAAATTTGTAGAAGACACAAAGCTCATCATCAAAAGTTGAAGGGTAAATTTTGTTTGTGTGAAGGATGGAGCAGAGTCGTCATTGCCTAAGGCTATTCAATCGTTCATTTTTCCATTTACCCTGTTTTTCAACAGTAAATGCTTTAATCCAGTATATCCAAAGAGGGGAAGATTTGTTGGGCTATGAAAGTATAAGCGATGCAGAAGAAGAGCCACTGAATGAAGGAATCAAAGCTCAGCAAAACAGACTTCAACAAAAGCCAACAGATTTCATCAAATTATATTTAGAATACCAGATCAGCTTTAAATATATGAAATAACTCCTGGAGCTTAACAGCCAAATAACACCGAAGAAAAAAGTAGATATAATTAACTGTTTGATAGATGTTCTGGAGAAAGGGGCATTAGATCGCTGCAACCAATGCAACGAACAAATTCAGTTTATGACAAACGATAAAACTTATCGTTGCATTGGTTGTAAAATGAACACACCTAACCCAAGAAGGATACAATTCAAAATTACGGAAGACTACTGTCGGGGAAAGCTATAGGTTCTACTAGCATTTTTCTACGTTGTGCTGATTCCAGCACATTATGCCGCTTTAAAGCAATTTAAAATCCTAGTTCCATCATTTCACGCTCACACGTCAAAGCGCTTCTTATAGATTCATGCGCCATCTGGTGACAAAGTGCCGGGTTACGCATAAGGCACGCGCTGAACGGCAAATCAGACGGTTGGAGAGAGTGATAGAAGTCAGTGGTGCGCTCCGGAGCCTTGTATCCACGATGCCAACAAACATCTTGACGTGACGTGTGAGTAACTATTTGAAAGTCCCTTTGTCTTCCAAATTAAAGTTGCTTAAATATCAGATTCGATTTATAATTCTTGTGCAGTTAAAAGAAAAATCAAGCTAATAAACCTTACATTTCAATTACCTTGCGGAAAGCATAATGGCTCCGCAAGCTACAACGAAACTGAACCCTGCCATTGTCAAAAGAAAGTTTTTTTTTTATATGAGGACCATAAGCATATAATTATCTTTATTTTCAAGTGAATAAGTATATAATAACGGAGTATGGAATTAGTTAATTTGGGAATAGGTAAGCAGATTGTAAAACCGTTACGGGAACATGCAAATTGCAGTAATGGCGGATTAGGTCAAAGTCTTGTACCCGATGTGCGTAGTAGAGAGTTATGATGGAGAGTGTAGAATACAAAATTTGAATTACTAGAGTTGATTATTTAAATTTGATTTGATTAATTAATTATTCACAGAAAGTTATTAGAATATAAAGCTATTGTACTTACCATAGACTGCAATGTTTCTCAAGCAGGTCAAATATATTAATAGCCAGGTGACCTTGTAACAGTAATGGCGGTCAGGTCCCATATTTTCTAGCAGTGAACAGCCTATGTAATAACCAGATTTTCAATAATAACTATAATACTGAATATTTGTTAAGATAATGAGATTAAGGACCAGTACATTAATCTCGAACCAATGCATATGATTGTTAGGGCGCAGAATATTATTTTAACTGTAAGAATTAGGAATAGAAAGGATGACCATCCTAAAATAATTATTAAATTAATTGGTGAAAGGTGATTGGATAGTTTATTCACAAAGGGGACTTAAATAATTTAATGTGAAATTTAATGTGAAAGTGAACTTGGTTTTCTTTTATATACATTCTAAGTATAGTCAATGCCACCAGAAAAGACATATAATTTGAATTCAAGGATTTAAGTCAATATAATTACTTCCAGAATACATGGTAGTTAGTATACTTCCCAAGATTTTAACTGGAAAGATGATATTCGTGCTCAAATGAAAATTATAGACTTCAGAATACATTCCAGTTAGTGCTAAGGTGCAACGGCACATAACTTGAAGTAATTTGTTGAACAGAGACTGATATAATTAAATACAGAATATTGTCAGTTAGAGTACAGCTTAAGGATTTTCAATTAGGCAATTTAAAGTGGGCATTCTAGTTAGCGCTAAGGTGCAAGAGCACATAACTTGGGGTAATCAGTTGTGGAGAGTGTAATTTTATTGAATATACAGAAACTATATATATAAAGTGACACAATAACAGGGGAGTGATCGTGATGAATTTCAAGAGTACAGTTCAGGTAGAGTTAGGCCTAAAGGTGTAATGGTACCTAACGTGAATAGTGAGTTGAAGTGAGACTGATATAATTAAACACAAACAACATGATAGCCAATACCGATTCTGGAGAATGTCAAAGACAGAAATACCAATACTAGTCAAGTGAATTTGTTGAATTTGAGCACGCATTGCAACTCTAGTTAATCCAAAGGAGCAAATGCATATAGGCTATATGACTAAATAGAGAAATAATAGAAACAATTATTTGCATTAATAGTGAGCAGGTATACTGACAAGTGATATATATATATATATATTTTTAAAAATATTGATAAATAATATCGCCAGAGTAGTCGTCCTGATAGAGTGTAATTTCTTGGAGGTTAATAATAGCCTGAGGTTAGGCGCAGCAACATATACCTCAATTGTAGGATATGATGTGATGAGGACAATAAGCAACTACCTATAAACTAAAATAACTGGTTTTTGGATCATTACGTCTAAACTTAGGATGGTCTATGCCTTTGAGTAGGGTTATGTTAGTTAATAAGGTGTATATAAACAAGGGTTTCAAATATTTAGTATATTCGATTTTGTACAGGGTTCTTATAAATAAATTGTTAAATATGATGGAATGTAGAGAGTTATCACTTCTTGCGTAGTTTTCGATGGACCTCAGGGAGTGGGCATGCACATTATCAAATTGAACCATAACCTATAACCAGAGAAGGACGTCACAATACAGTAAACAAAAGAGAGCCATTGCAAGTAAGTGCCGACGGCCTAGTAAGAGTGTATATTCAAATGCTCCGCTCAATGTAATATTGCTGAAACAGCAATCTCAGCGCATTGATATTAGTTTGAATCCGCCTGTTTCTGTGATTCCCCTCTTCGGCAGGTGCAGCTTTAGAGGCATCGTGACATCACGGCGTCATGTTAGAACACAGTTAGCTTCCTGCATCCATGCATGACAGACGTGCTGGATCGCTCTCTCTGGATTCGCGCCTATTTCTGACAATAGAAGCAGAGGTTTTCTATTAAGTCGTGAATAAATACATAATACTTCCAGTTACAAGTATTATCGTGTGCTAGTAATTAATCTACACTAATTACAGTAGATTCATCATTATCGGCTTCTTAGATTATTCTAAAAGTTCGTGTATCAGTTCGGCAATGTTGTGCAACCGAGCGTTCACAATAGTTTGGCTATAAAGTTCATTAGAGTCAAGATTTCAGTGTTAAATCATATTAGAAGTAATACAACGATCCTTACGATCAGTTTAATATATAATTTACATTGCTGGCATAATTAACGAGAAATTATCGCCACGTGTTTCCAAGTTCTCGCCAACTCACATTCCATTATGCAGTGCAAGTGCACCTATCTCCGATTCATTTCCTTTGTTATATAAGTGTTTCTATTCGTTTTACAAGTGCATTATTTACCTATATGTTGTGAGAATAAAGTTCCATAGTTTATTACACGAATAAGGTTTGGCTTCCAACATTACATTCCGATGATCCCTGTATTCCAGCAACCTGAGATTTATAAGTCCACTCGCTCTACATTGGGTGTCTGTCCCATGAAACAGACTGGTCCTCCGAGTTACTAGAGAATCTTACTAACATCCCTACCCATCCTTTTGCTCCTATCGTAACGGAATATACCGTTCACAGTCAACTACTTTCTAAATTTGTTGAAGACACAAAGCTCATCATCAAAAGTTGAAGGGTCAATTTTGTTTGTGTGAAGGATGGAGCAGAGTCGTCATTGCCTAAGGCCTTTCAATCATTCATTTTTCCATTTACCCTGTTTTTCAACAGTAAATGCTGTAATCCAGTATATCCAAAGAGGGGAAGATTTGTTGGGCTATGAAAGTATAAGCGATGCAGAAGAAGAGCCACAGAATGAAGGAATCAAAGCTCAGCAAAACAGAATTCAAGAAAAGTCAACAGATTTCATCAAATTATATTTAGAATACCAGATCAGCTTTAAAAATATGAAATATCTCCTGGAGCTTAACAGCCAAATAACACCGAAGAAAAAAGTAGATGTAATTAACTGTTTGATAGTTGTTCTGGAGAAAGGGGCATTAGATCGCTGCAACCAATGCAACGAACAAATTCAGTTTATGACAAACGATAAAACTTATCGTTGCATTGGTTATAAAATGAAACACACCTAACCCTAGAAGGATACAATTCAAAATTACGGAAGACCTTCATAAAGAAGACTACTTTCTAAATTTGTTGAAGACACAAAGATCATCATCAAAAGTTGAAGGGTCAATTTTGTTTGTGTGAAGGATGGAGCAGAGTCGTCATTGCCTAAGGCTATTCAATCATTCATTTTTCCATTTACCCTGTTTTTCAACAGTAAATGCTGTAATCCAGTATATCCAAAGAGGGGAATATTTGTTGGGCTATGAAAGTATAAGCGATGCAGAAAAAGAGCCACTGATTGAAGGAATCAAAGATCAGCAAAACAGACTTCAAGAAATGCCAACAGATTTCATCAAATTATATTTAGAATACCAGATCAGCTTTAAAAATATGAAATATCTCCTGAAGCTTAACTGCCAAATAATACCGAAGAAAAAAGTAGACATAGTTGACTGTTTGATAGATGCTCTGGAGAAAGGGGCATTAGATCACTGCAATCAATGCAACGAACAAATTTAGTTTACAACAAACGATAAAACTTATCGTTGCATTGGTTGTAAAATGAACACACCTAACCCAAGAAGGACACAATTCAAAATTACGGAAGACCTTCTAAATTTGCTGACGACACACAGCTCACCATCAAAAGGTCAAGCGTCAATTTTAGTTTGTGTGAAGGATGGAGTAGAGTCTTCATTGCTTTAGGATATTCAAAAATGTATACCAATCATCTTTGACAGTGAAGCCATAGACAGTTATATAGAAGCATCAGAGATAGATATCAAACAACTGCTCCTTCAATACCTAACACGGGAACACATAAGGTACATGATTCCTCTCTGCATTAAAATCTATAGAAGCAGAATTGAGAAAACCTGATTCAGAGAGTCTGCTCTCAGATAAGAAGCAGATCTTCTACAACCTCATTCCTCAAAAAAATCCTGTTGTTATAAACTCTGCAGATATAATAAAAGAAAAACTAGACCTATTGATAAATTTAATTCAGATCACTATTGCATTAGACCTCCACCAAACAACTGAAGAGGACTGTGATATTAACCCTATTGACTACCTATATCATACTGTTGACACAGATATAGAAATAGTAGACAGAAATTCAAATGAATTCCTTACAATAGAGAATTATGAGAAGAATACACATGCCACAGAACACGACAATTATATTCTAGAAATAGAGGAAATATTTACAGTAAATCGACATGGAGAGGAAAAGAACTTCATGAAATATATGAACTTGCCAAATCAAACCCTGCTTTGGCACGGTACAAGAACGACAAACTATGGAGGAATTTTGTAAGAGGGACTTAGAATAGCCCCATGCGAGGCCCGGCAACAGGTTACATGTTCAGCAAAGGTATTTAGACGACATGGTTTCAAAGGCCGGGAATTACTGCAGAACCTCAGCAGAAAATCAGGTGGGGCTATTACTACTGAACTAAGTAGCATTGGGCAGCAACTTAAAGCTGTATGCAGTAGAAAACATCACTTAACTTTCAGAACAATATATTCCAAGGGTATTGATCAGTTTGAACCTGTTCCCACACAAGACACTTTCCTCCATGGTGTGAAAGGTCTGCAAGGACAAGAGATCCCTACTGGATTGACAGGTAGAGACACCTCCCTTATGTATAATGAGTACATTCAAAAGTCTCTTGACATTCTCTTGATATTGCTAATGCATGATTTCTTTTATAGGTGATTGGAACGAATGCTCGCCATAGAAGAAAGAATAGCAGTAGTTTCAGCTCGAATGCATGGAATGACCTATGAACAGGTCCAGCAAAAGTTCGAGAGAAAATTCAGGAAACTGGGTCCTAGCAGGCAACCCATCAGAGATGTGATGAACAAAATCCAACGAACTGGCAATGTTGCAGATGAGAACCGTTCGGGGAGATCGGCTACAACACCAGAAACAATGCAAGCCATACAGGATGCCATCACACCGAGTCCTACGTCTTCTACGAGGTGACTGAGCAGGGTGCTTGATGTTTCACAAAGCACTATATGGCGTACTTTACGCTACACTTTGAAGAAACGCCCATATCACATCTGGGTACTGCACAAGCTCGAACCTGAGGATTTTGCAGCTTGACACACTATGTGTTTTGACTTGATAGCTGCAGCCGAGAATGGAAATCTGATGAACAATGTGCTGTTCAGTGATGAAGCAACATTTCATACATGTGGTCATGTGAATAGGCACAATTGTAGGATATGGGCAGAAGAACAACCAAACATAATCCAAGAGGAGCAACGGGACTCACCGAAAGTAAATGTCTGGTTGGCCATGACGAAGACCAAAATTTACGGACCATTCATATTCCCAGAGCTAACAATTACAGGGAATACCTACCTTGACAAGCTACAACAATTCTTGGTACTGCAGCTGGAACAGGATGGAATAGCAGATACGTTGTTTTCCAGCAAGATGGCGCACCCCCTCATTTTGCCTCAGCGGTAAGGGAATAACTCGATGACTACTTTGGAAATGATAGGTGGATTGGTCGTGGCTCACGGAGAATTTGCGCGTCCCGGTCTCCAGACCTAACGCCCTTTTTTGTGTGGGGGGTTCATTATGTCTAAGGTGTATCAAACACGGATCAACACCCTACAGCAATTACGACAGTGAATAACTTCAGCAGCAAACGAGATTACGCCCGCTTTGCTAAACAACGTGTTCTGGTCTACGGAAGAAAGATGGAGTCTCTGCCTAGACTTAGAGGGCAACCACATTAAAATGCACTAAATATAGTATTTTGTATAGTATGTTTCTGAAGTTCAGGAGGTTTTTCAATTAAATGCATTTTTCACTAAAATATCAAGAGACTTTTGAATCAACCTGTATATAATGAAAATTAGGTACACATTAGGTACATTGTACAACTTAAACTTCAATACCAATAGACAGAACTACGAAGTTATCTTCTGAATGATAAATAACATGGATAATTATTCAAAGTAGTCGAACGTTTGAAACACTTTTAGCTCACTTACGTACCTTTACTAGGACATGTTTCAAGAGGTAAGTACCCTCCCATCGTCGGCTAGCGGTCGACTGGCATTCTGGCGACTGTGTTGTGTGAAGTTCTGTGTGCTGCCATCTGTTTTCTTACACAGTCGCCAGAATGCCAGTCAACCGCTAGCCGACGATGGGAGGGTACTTACCTCTTGAAACATGTCCTAGTAAAGGTACGTAAGTGAGCTAAAAGTGTTTCAAACGTTCGACTACTTTGAATAATTAGTATAGTTTCACTGTCAAAAAAACTTCATTCCTAAACCTTGTAACATGGATAATATTTTTGTAATTTACTCTACTCTACTGCCTCTACTAGGCAGTTTTAAAATAGAACTTGCAAGACCAAAACCTACCATAATACAATGTGCTACTTGCCAAGATTATGGACAAAGTAAAAATTACTGTCATAGGAATTCGCAATGTGTCAAGTGTGATGGTTTTCACATTACTTCTAAATGTACAAACAATCCAGCAGCTCCCCCAATTTACGCTAATTGCAAGGGGCAACATACAGCCAATTACAGAGGCTGCCCTGTGCACACTGGATTGCAAAACGCTTCTTAGCGGGAAAATAAGAAAATACTAACGCATAAAACACACCAAACCACAATGTTTTAGAAAAGGTACACATTTTTTAAAAAAACAAACCAAACAATACACGATTCAAGCCTATGATATTTTACGAGAAAACCATAGACAAATACATAAAGGAATCAGACACTGATATCGAACAATTGCCCCTTAAAAACATCACAAAAGAAAACATATGACGCATTCTCTGAATTAAAATCTTTATACAGGCAGAAATGAGAAAACCTGGCCCAGAGAGGCTGCTTTTAGACAACAGTCACAGATTTTATAGCCTCATTCCCCACAAACAACCTGTTGTTATAAATTCTGTAGATATCTGTTGTGGTCACAACATATTTACACTTGAATCGAACAGTTATTACCATTAGTAAGAATGAATTCTTATATTTTGAGTACACGCACTTATCTGTTTGTTTAAATCAATTTTAAATTTAAATACCAGGCGAAAGTAATCAAACTTTAAATCAACGTTATCGTTGATATGCTAGTGTTGCCATCTTTTCTGTCAATTCTGTGTGCGACTAGTTTTGCCTGGCTGACCTAGTTCACGTGGGCGCCTAGCGCTTCTTCTCTGAGTCTATTCTATTCCTGTCTTCGGTCGGCGATTGACCTTTCTTCTGTGTGCATGGATCGTTTCGTCTGGGGATTGTCTTCGTGATATTTTGTTGTCAGGTGAGCGAAGTATATTTTGCTACATTATGTAAAGTTATTTCACTTTCATTCCTTGTATTTCTATTTAAAGTATTTCTATTTTAAGTAAATTAAAGTGAAGTCAGTTTTTCTATTTTGTAAAGTTAACGTTTCGCTCGCTTGCCTGACATTCCAAGTCATTTATCTATTTCGGCATTTCAATCTAAATTTGTTTTATCATGAAGACAATCTGTGTGTGTCTGTGACGAATGTATGATGATGGATGTATGTTCGCCGACTTCTTTCTCTTCTTTCTCTCTTCTTCTTCTTCTTCTTCTAGTTAATTTTTCTTTCTATTTTCGTGCTATTTCTGTCTCGGTCATGACCGGTATATATATTACTCAGCCATATTGACTCATTAGGCATTATTAAATGATAATTTTTTATATTGTAAAATCCGTTATTCTGGCCCATCTTATTCTAAAGTAAAGAAAATAGTATTATTATTTATTCTCATTAACTTGAAGTGCTGTATTTGTTAAATCTGACCATATTATAAAATGACTAGCATGTGCCCGCGGCTTCGCCCGCGATAATTATTTCAAAAATTAAAAATTAAGAGCATAATAGTAAAATCATTATATTTATTAACACCTAAATCACGTGGACAGCATACCACGATTAGATAGCGTCGCCTGGTAAAAGCGACCTCAGATTCCAGATTCTTGGCCCAGAAAATCTCTGTATAGTGAGTTTCGTCCAAATAAAACAATGTTTGACCATATTTAGGGCTTACAACATTCAAGCGATCGCGAAAGTTTTATTTTTAAGGTATGACAAAAATAGCCAAAGCCAACCTGTAATTGATTTGACATTGAAATGTGTAACTGAAAACTGATGTTTCGAAAACGCAAAAAATGCACGTTTTTTGCCCGTTTTTCACTCATAACTCACGAACGAAAGCTAAAATTAAAATTCCGGCTTCGAGGTTCATTTTCCAACCCTTCAGCCCACCTATGTTTAAAATTTCAGATCTCTGCGTTCAGTAGATTTCGCTGGGCATCGCGGACAGACAGACAATTCCTTTTATTAATATAAGGTAGATAACATGAATTATATTGATCACGGCCTCCTAAAGGAGGCATACAATAAAGGAGGCCGTGTATTGATACCTTCTCTAATTTGTCAAACTTCCATTTCATTTAATCCAAACCCATCTGATAAAACTGGCAACAATATGTTCTGTGATTTTGTTTAGATAATTCTGTGTAAAAAAAGGTTAAGTATTCTCAAAAACATTTAATTTTTGGCATTTAGAATCAGAATTTTTCAAAATCCTTTCTTAGTGAGCACCTACATTATGAAGCGAAGGTACTGTCAAAATTCCAAGTCTCTACCTGTTATAGTATAGGCTCTACGTTGATTCCTGTCAGTCAGTCAGTCAGTCAGGACAAAGCCTTTTATATATATTATAGAATGATATATTTTTTCTTAAGTAATATTAAATTTTGTACTCATATGGATTTCTGAATATCCTTTCTCTGTATTAAATTTGATTTCTTTCTAATTTCGCACTGCAGACATGTTTCTACAATATTTTCATTTACTGTTTTTCTATTAAACATGAAACTTTTGTAATAAACATATATATTTGGAATTTAATATTTTTCTTGAGTAATTCAAATTTTGGTCTATTTCCAGTACCTTCCACTATTCCTTATAGCACATGTGGTACTGCCATCCTTTATATATCCTTGGTAGCATTATTCTATTCTATTAGCTGTTCATCGTGGGATCTGCCAAGAGAGATATGCTTGGTGGGGTTATGGCTGCTGTTTTCTTCAAAGCTAACTTACTATTCAACTGTGATGCCAGCCTTCCAGCACTATTCCCACTACCACACAGCATAGACGCAAAAGCAGAACTAAATATGGATTTAATTCACATTAAAATTGCTTTAGAGCTCCACCAAAGAATTGTGAAGGATTGTGATGTGCACCCAATTGACTATGTATATCAGAGCCTTAAGACAGATATCAATGTCGTTGAAACTCAGAGGAATTCCTCATAAAAAATATGTGACAAATGCACACGCTAAAGGACATGACAACTATGCACTAAAGATAGAAGAAATAACTTACTTCATATTTCATGGGGAGGAAAAGAATTTCATGCCATATTAGAACTTACCGAATCAAACACTGCTTTCGAATGGGTCAAGAATTAGCAATATTGCAGGCATTTTAAAACAAGACCTCACCACCCAAGGCCCCAGTGACAGGCTATACATGCTCGGCAAAGGCATTTACTTTGCCGACATGTTTTCAAAGGCCAGGAATTATTGCAGAACGTCACCAGAAAATCAGGTGGGGTTATTACTTTTGAACCGAGTAGCCCTCGGAAACAGCTTAAAGCTCTATGCAGCAGAAAATATCACGAAACCACCAGATGAATTTCAGAGTAGTAAAGGTACCAATTTGAACCAGATCCATCTCAATAAACTTTCCTCCATGGACTGAAAGTTCCACAAGGAGAAGAGATCACTACCGGACTGACAAACAGAGACACTTCACTTATGTATAATGACTTAATGAGTTTGTTATATGTGATGAAAAGCAGGAACATATTGTACAGATTCGAATTATCAGAGATAATTAAAGGCAGGAATTGGCACATTTTAATTTTTTTATTTGCTCAGGCTTCAAATTAATGACCGTTACATCAGCAACAATATAGGACCCCTGCACGATAATGGGGTGAATGTGGCTTGTAAGCTGACGTAATAATGTGATTAGGTGACTCATTTAACATCATTAAGAATAACTTATTCTGTGTTCGCTTGTTCAGAGCCCGAGATCTGGTATCTGCCCCCTTGTATTGTTTCTCTATACCTCTTGTCATGCCCTAGTATGCACTATATTACATCGCTGTTCTGAATGCGGGTGGCAGTGTTGCCATGTCTACTTGTTTTGGAGATTTCCTTTTTTTAACATTGTCTACTTTTCTACTTTAAAACTTTTATAAACATAGCAAATCTCCTTACTTTATGACATTTTCTTTTTAAAATATGTATTTTTCCTTTCACTAGTTTCTCGCGAGAGATCATATAGTGGGTTTCTTTCGTGTTCCAGTCGTTTAATTCTTTTTCGTGACAATGAGCGAATATGCAGACTTACAAATCAGAATGGGTACAGACTGAACATTTAAAGGGTTGGTTGTTAAAAAGTAAAACGGGGGACACGTTTACATACTGGAAGCCATGTGACGTCGACATTAACATTGCATCGGTAGGTAAGACAGGCCTGAAAGACATGCACAAAGTAATAAACATATAAATAACGCAAAAAGACTGGATGGTCAGGCTACACAAACGTCTTTCACAAGTGGACCTTCAAAATTAAATAATCAGGTGAAAGAAGCAGAAGTTAGACTGAGTCCTTTTGTTGCGGAACACGAACTTTTTTCTCTGTTAAGGGTCATCTGCCACATTTAATCAAATCAATTTGTCCAGATTCGGAAATTGCTAAGAAAATTACTTGTGGGCGGACAAAAGCAACAGCTATCGTAAAAAGTATGAAGGCTTAGAAAGTAAACACAGACTTTGTGAAGTGCTCCGACAAAATAAGTTTTCCCTAATAGTTGACGAATCCACTGACAAAAGCTGTGTGAAACATTTGTGTTTAGTGACTCGTGTGAATAGCGGGGATGACATTGTTGATGCTTTTTTGATCTTGTGTCTCTAAGTGACGGGAGAGCACAACAGCTCTATCAAAACATTGTTAGTGCATTCGATTCAAATAACATTCCCTATAAAGACAATTTAATTGGATTCGCAGCAGACAATGCCAGTACCATGATGGGAAAGAATAATTCACTTTGTACCCTTTTAAAAGGCGATATTCCAAATTTATATGTCATGAGATTTATATGTCATGAGATGTATTTGCCACTCATTCAACCTGTGTTCCTCTTATGCCTGCTCTAAACTTCCACGAACTACGGAAGACTTGGCACGTAACATGTATAACTACTTTCATACAAGTGCGAAACGCATGGAGGAGTTAAAAGAATTTCAGGCGTTTGTGCAAGTTGCCCCTCACAAATTACTGCATCCATCACAGACACGTTGGTTATCACTTCATCAAGTAGTCTCGCTGGAGCAGTATAGTGCGATGAAACTTTCACACACGTGCAGACAACAGAGAAATTAACAGCTCCAGAAACAATACTGCAAAGACGGAATGACCTTTGGAACAGATTGTACCTGGAATTTCTAGATTTTGTGTTACCTATATTTAATAATCTCAACAAGCAGATGCAGAGCGAACCGCTCCAGATACATAAATTAAGGAAAAGCGTATGTCAGGCAGTGAAAACTATTGCAGACTGTTACCTGAAAAATGACTGTGTGAAAAATGTTGAGAAAGTGAAGTTGATTACAGAAATCCTAGACATTTTCAACCATTAGAAACCATGTGTTTCGGTGTTAAAGTTTCAGCATCTTCATCTAAATTAAATCTGCAAGAGTGTGATGTGAAAGTATTCAAATTACAATGTCTTGATTTCTATATTGAGGCTATAAATTAGATATGCGAATTAATTTCTCTAAGTGATCCCATTATTGGGAACCTAGAGTGCTTGGATCCTTAGAAAATTACAAATTACATACAAGTCAATAGCACCGCTGGCATCAGCATTTCATAATTTTGTTGAAGAAAGTGAAATTTAGCAGATTTACACCGAATGGAGATTGTTAAGGAACAGAGACATCGGAGTACAAAGTGATTCGTCAGTGCAAGACTTCTGGAGGTGCGTAAATCAAAAGAATTTTTCTTATGGAAAATCCACATTTCCAGCATTATCAAAATTCAGGTGGTGTATACTGAGTCTCCCACATTCAAGTGCTGCTGTAAAGAGTGTATTTTCACAGATTAATAATATGAAAAAGCAAGGAATCAGTGCTTTGCTCCATACAAAAAGACTTATAGCACGAGAAGACTGTCTTTCATTTCTGATGAATAGGTCCTTCTGGAGTTCTTCTGGATGTAAGTCTGTACCAGTACTTATCCATTTTATGACAGTTTGCATTAAGTTTCAAGTACTCGTGCTAAATTTACGTTCGGGCGTTTGTTTAAAAGTTATCAGATATTAGCATATTACCTCTTGATAACGTTTAGAAATGTAAAGTTTACTAATGTTTTCAATAAATAGCTTCACAATTTATCATGCAGGAACTCGGGAACGTTGAAAGTATTGCTTCTTGGTCCAATTAAGAATTAAGTGTTCAATGTCAATAACTAGGCAGTTATTTATAACTACAATGGCTTAACATTGTGTGTGGTCGGGGAAAGTCAGTAACAGAAATTTAAGAAAATTGCATTATGGTTATCTAGAAATTGTACAGGGTAAAGGCACCTAATATGAGACCCTCGATTTTCTCAGAAAATAAGAGCTGTATTATTTCGACAATGACTGGAATCTTTAGCGGTTGACAACTAAGCGTTTCTATCAAGTTGGCTGCAATGACAGAGCGTTTATTGCTTCAAGTTCGATTGTTGTAACCATTTCATCATTTGTAGTTTTTGAAGCGGTTGTTAATAACGCATCAAAGTGCATTTAAGGTAAGTTAATACAGTGGTACCTCGAGATACGAGTGCCCTAACATACGAGTTATTTGAGATACGAGCTGTCGAGCGAGCGAAGTTTTGTTTTGAAATACGAGGGACATTTGAGATACGAGGAACGGCCAGCGGTGATGCTGCACACGGCCCACCAGTTGCCTGCGCCTCGCGCATTATCCCACGTATTCCCCCAATGTGCTTGTTTACCTCGCTGTCGAAGCATGTTTGCTAAGTTTTTCTAGGGCTTTGCGCTTTTTGTGCATTTACATACTTTATCACATTTCTTTTTATAACCATGGGTCCGAAGAAAGTGTAACAAATATGTATGTATTCTTTATAAAACCAGTTTTTTTTGCTTTACATTCTCTTTTATTATGTTTTTATACAATATTTGTCATTTATAAATACATTTTTCTTATTCAAAAACACGTAACAAAAACAATTGGGGGTAGCATTTTTGGGGCTGGAACGGATTAATGGCATTTCAATTAATTTCAATGGGGAAAATTGCTTTGAGATACGAGCAAATCTACATACGAGCAAGGTTACGGAACGAATTAAACTCGTATCTCGAGGTATCACTGTATTCATGATTTTTTACTGTAATGTGACTTGACCATAGATGGATTAATTATTTAGAAATTTACGAAGATGTATTACATATTATTGACATTTACAGATGGATGATAGTCCAGCTAATAAACAGAAGACATGGGACAAACAACAGATGATACAAGCTGTTAATGCCGTACGAGCTGGGAACATGGGATACTAATTAGCAGCCAAACAATTTGGAGTTCTGAGAGGGACATTAGAGAGGTATGTAAAAAAGCGAGACATGTCAGATGACCAGTTGCTAGCAGTACCACTTGGGCGGAAGAGTGTATTGCTTGAAAACCTGGAAGAGCTAGTACAATACTGTATTCAAATGGATTCATGGTTCTATGGATTGAGAAGACGAGATATTAAGAGCATGGCTTTTCAACTTGGTATACGTAATGGTATTCAACAGCCATTTTCTGTAATAAATAAAAGTGCTGGCAAAAAGTGGCTGGCTTCATTTCTCAAACGACACTCTGTACCAATATTTAATTTTCCTATTGTATTTATTTAACAATATTGGTACAGAAGGGTTAAAGAATTAGGAATTAAGGCGGAGATACTAAAGAAGTATTTTTTATAAGTCATATGTCAAGAATCCTCTTTTGCATTCAAATAGCATTGTTGTCAGTAAGTTATATTTGTTTCATTGAGATGTAACAATATGACAGGTCGCCTCGTATGTTTTAATTCCCCGGGGCTATGGGTTAGTCTATTTCAGTCGAGATGAGGAAGTCAGTTTCCTTGTCTAGTTTCTGTCTCTGTCGCTCTGCTGTGCGCAAACGGATGCGCGTCAGCTTCCTTCTCAAGTCACTGCAGTGACGAATTCATATCGGCGCATGTGCCGATGGAGTAAGCATCTTCATAGCCGTTTGTCTCACGTATTGTTATTCGCGAATTGATGTAGTTGCCTGTCTTTTGTTTTGGTGTGTTATGTTATTGTTTATAATTGGTTAACGCCACCTGGCGCCAAGGAAGAGCGGGGAAGCTTTGCCTATAAAAGCAAAAGATGAAAGGATTCATGCGCTCATTCTTACATCAACCAACATGGTGAACGCCACGTGTCCACTAATGGCTTCCAACATGGCCGCCTTGCTTTGTCTTCACTGATGAATATTTCAGGTATGTTTATCTGATTGTGTTTAGTTGATCTTAACTTACCTTGAACTGGTGTTTGTAGCAACGATGAATACTAAAGGAATAAATGTGTGGGCTGGTTTACGTTAGGCCTAGTGAAAGTAATTTAAGTGAAACTATATGGGATATCGATAACTAGAGATAATTTGAGTTCATACACAGCCCGTTTTATCTTTCAATTAGTTTATTAGGCCTGTTAATATGTGGTGGCCTTCACCATCATGGCAGTAAGGAGAGGGTGCCTATTCTCCCCCAGGGATTGGCTGGGAGAGGATAGTTTCTGGCTAAATTTTAAAGGTAAATAATTGTATTATAAAATTTTACTCTTGTATCTTTCACCTTCAGTGATGTGTTTTTATCTGCTAGAAAGTATTATGTTTTACCTTCAGTCATGTTTTTGTAACTTTAGAAATATTCAGTACTTAATGTTAAATGAAAGTACTACTACTTAGTACTGTAGCTACTTACTAAGAATTCTTTGGCTTTGGAAGGAAGATATAATTATTAATCAAATCTGAATTTTATCTTATTTGGCTAAATACTAATTATTCCAATCAGCTTGTACATACTTTGTTTTAATTATAATGAAATAGGCATTATGTATAGTAAGGCTTTCAGCAAATTTAATTTAAATAATTAAATTTACTATTCAGTTTGTTCCACATAGTTGTGTTGTATAATAATATATTTTATTTGTGACTTCAAAAGTAAACATTTTAATTTTAGCCCTGCTGTGGGCATGGTAACCAAATCATTATGAAGTTTTCATGTTGTTGATAGGCCCTTCAGACTTTTATAAATTCTATTAGAATAAATTAGTGTTATTCGTTGGCTTTTCACATGGTTGTTATAATTCTCAGCACTTGCGAAGGGCATCTAATATATTTTACATGCTTTTCGTTACGTGATGTCCTCCCCACCTTCCTGTGAACCTCCAGATTCAGTTTATAAAGGGTCGGCCTAGCTGAGAACAGCGAGTTTCCACAAAGAGAAGAAGAAGCCGAAGAAGAAGGAGAAAGAAGAGGAAGGATTCTGGTGGGGGTGGGCGTTGCAACTCCCAGCTTACTTTCAGGAATCCAGAAAATACCTCTCAAGGAAAAGTCAAAGGATTCAACCCAGAAAATATTAAATCATTTTTTTACTTATACGAACCAGAATTTCAAGTAATTAATGGAAAACCAAATAGGCTATACAACGCTGACGAAACAGGTATATCCGTCGTCCAACACAAAGCTCAAAAAGTAATATCCATAAAGGGGAAAAAAAAGTAGCAACCTTCACATGAGCTGAAAGAGGCAGCCTAGTTACTATTGTAACTTGTATGAACGCTGTTGGTACTTATGTCCCCCCTATGATAATTTGGCCTAGAAAAAAAATGAAATTGGAACTTATGGATGGAGCTCCAGCTGGTGCTATTTGGAGGTATCATCCGTCAGGCTGGATTCAATCTGATTTATTCAGTTTGGTTTGACCACTTTATTCAATTTACAAAACACACTGTTGATGATCCGGTACTGCTGGTATTAGATGGACATTATTCCCATACAAGGAATATCGGCATAATCAACAAAGCTAGAGACAACAGTGTAAAGATAATCTGTTTGCCACCACCCAGTTCCCATAAGATGCAGCCACTAGATGTTGGGTTTATGAAACCCTTAAAATCATACTACTCAGCTTTGAAATGGAAGACTCGAGGAGGCGTTCAAACGGTATGTACACCTGTGAACATTGCAGCTGTTCGAGTTTCCATCCAGAAAAGCCCTCGAGGCTCCGTTTGACAACATGCATCTGCTTTAGGGATTGGGCGACGAAGCATCTAAAGAATCCTACACGAATTCAAGTTCCACCCCTACAAAATACAAATTGTGCAGAAACTAAATCCACGAGACCCTGTGTCGTGTAAGGAGTTTAGTGAACGGGTGTTGGCTAAAATCAACGAGGACGCAAATTTCCTTCACAACATATGGATGTCAGACGAAGCCCACTTTCACCTTAATGGATACGTAAACAAACAGAACTGTCGTTGCTGGGAACAGGAAAATCCTTGTGAGTTGCACGAGCGTCCATTACATAGCACCAAGGTCATAGTGTGGTATGCAGTTTTTGAAAGTGAGGATGGCATTACAACAACACTAACACCCGCTCGGTATGTTGAGATGCTTGAAACATTCTTCACACCGAGACTGCACGCTCTGAACATTGAAAACATGTGGTTTCAGCAGGACGGAGCCAAGTCCCATATTGCTCGACAATCGATAAAAGCCGTTCGCCAACTGTTTGGAGAGCGCATCATTGCACATAACGGCGACATTTCATGGCCTGCGAGATCACCAGATCTTAGTGTTTGTGACTTCTTCGTGTGGGGACATCTCAAAAGTAAAGTGTACCACTCACGTCCTGCAACTATCCATGAACTGAAACAGAACATTGAAGACGCAATCACTGCCATTCCCAGAGACATGCTAGAGCGAGCATTCGAGAGTTTCTGTAACAGGTTATTACAATGTAAACTCCAAAATGGAGAACATCTTTCCGATGTCATCTTTAAGAAGTAAAATGACAGTATGCGACAGTTTGTAATGAAAACATAAATGGCATACTGTAAACTTGTGCTCTCGTCAATACAAATAATTTTGCCTGTTTTTATTTGTGCAAATTACGTTACTTCATAATTTCCCGTGAATCCGAGCCCCGGCTCAGGTAATAAGAAAGGAAATAGTGAAGGCAGTGACAATCCTACAACTGTGACGGACTTCCTAATGAAAATGGACGAAAAACTAAACAAGAAATCTGAAGAGTTAGACAAAAAGCTGGACCATGCACAAGATTTGTGGAATAACCTTCGGCATAAATATGAAAACTGTAACGTTGCAGTTGTGAAGCATCAAGAAAACAGCGGACGGAGTCAATGGGCGATATGTATAAAAAGAAGCAATTACTTCCGAGAATTTACTCGTGAGCAGATGTGACAACTTGCAAGAAGGAGCAATTTCTTGTTTCCCTATGCAAAAGAAAGAAATTACTCTTATGAGAAGTTACTCTCTCGTCAAAGAGTAATTTCTCTGTTTACTTTTCTGACAATGCAAAATAAGGAGGCACTGGTTTTTATTGCGTAAACACAACGATTATCTTTTGTTTCAGTTGCCCATTTGCATCAGCATCATGGATTATCAGAAAACGATTCTCAAGCTACATTTTGTGGAATTGTTGTGTGAATTTCCAGTGATTTTCCGGAAATCTCAATTGCCTGAATGTAGGGAAAAGAAATCATTAGATCTACAAAAGATTAGAGAGAACTGTCAAAACATTCTTGGGACAAACTTGAGTGAAAATCAGCTAATGAAAAAAAAAAAAAAATGCGGGCACGATTGAAGGCGAAAACATACCTTAATAGAACGGGAAGTAAAAAATTTCAATTGAAATCTTGGGAGAAGTTGTTTCACTTGCTTCAAGGTGATTCCAACCTGCCGTGAGACAACTGGAAGATTAGTAAAGTAAAATTTGTTCGTATTACATAAAGTGTGATTTATTGAATTTTTTTGTAAAATTACTTAATGCAACATTTCCCAGTATACGTACATATTGTATTCATAATAAGAGCTGTTTTCACTCGTTCAATTGAAGCTAGTAAATTAAATTAATTATAAAAAAGTCAGCTGGTGTGCATGGTTCATCACTTCAGTTTGAAAAGGATGAAATTGCTGTTAGCAGTGAAGATGGTGAGAGCATATCAGCGGTGCCGAAACCTCCTAGTAAGAAGATGAAACATGTGATTGAGGAATCTGAAGAAACAAAGCATTTAAGTAATCAGGAACTTCAGCGGCTGTTGATGATTGAACACTTAAATGTCCTGCGTTTGAAAAAAGAGAAGTTGTTGTATGAAAAGAATCAGAGAAAATATAATATTAGATTTCATGGAATGACATGACAGTCTTTCTACATTCATTGGATTTATTTAAAATAAAAATGTATTAACAGTAGTTTTAATGCGTGATTACTGGGTATACCTATACCTACCTATTACATCAGCTATAGCATTTCTTCTCTGTTGACCTCATTCCCTAACGCGCCCTACTTAATCTGCAGGCATAAGGTTGTCTTCGTCCTCTTCCTGTAGGGGTTCAGGAAAATCATCATGGAGACGTTTAGCCACATTGTGCAGAATAAAGCAGCACAGAACAATGGAAGGAACCCTTTCTGTAGGCAGCCTTATTTTATTTTGGAGGATGGGAAACCTTCGCTTCAGTTGACCAAAGCTCCTTTGTGATACATTGTTGAATGATCTTTGTAAAGGTGTAATAGGATCTCTATAAGGTGTCATTAATCATGGAGTTAACACATATCCTGCATCACCAAGCAGTAGAGCGATTGCTCGATTCTATTTCATCACGTAATAAATACCAGTTTTTTTCCAAATGCGTGAATCGTGCACTGATCCAGGCCACAAAATATGAACACCCGTATATTCTTCTTTTGCGTTGCATGTAGCCTGCACATTGATACTGTGTTGTTGTTTTCGTTTACATACTTCTCGGGATGTATATGTGGTCTTTTTATTTGTATATGCATGCAGTCAACAGCACTGATTGCAGAAGTGAAAGTATAAATCTTTTGCCATTCGCGAATACAATCTTGAAGAGCTATTTCATCCTTAGGAAATTTTATCCATTGGTGTGCCTAAATTTATTACCTATACTAAGGTTTCGATTAAGTTAGGGTAATTCTAGGAGAGACGGACCAAGGGGTGTTTATTTCTCCAACTGGTCGGTAGAGAGAGTTGTGATTTGAGTTGCCTGGTAATGGCGGATGTGAGAAGTCTATTGTGCATTTTCTCTGTTGTTTGTGCTACTATTTCAGCTGTGGTATTGAATAACACAAATCAGGTGAGTTAAAGTTTTTTACACTGTCTAGGTAGTAAGCTTATAGAAGCGTTATTTCATCACATATATGAGCCAACGACCCACGCAACGTGTTTAACATCCCACTCAATTGTTGCATTGTACGGAAGCGTTGCTAGCTACAAAGAATTCGGCATGGCTGCCTGGTCCATCTCACCCTTGACTTTAGGAGAGATGGACCAAGGTCTTCTGGTAGAGATGGACCATTTTATTCAATAAGAAATTTTTCATTTTTTCCCGAAGTATCGTTAATAATTTTACGTTAGAAGGAAAATACTTCCATAAGAGTAATCCTTGATAAATTCTTGATTACTAATAAATAATATTGTTAAAACACAATATAATAGCTTTTTTCACTCCTTTACAGAAGAATGCCGACTACTTACAAAAGAAAGATAGGTTCTACGAGGGGAAGTTGGAGTGGAGATGATTTGTTGAAAGCAGTAGATGCAGTATCAAAAAGGATTATGGGGGTAAACGAAGCTGCAAGGTATTTTAAGATCCCAAAAACAACTCTAAAACGGAGATTAAAATCTAACAACTTTTCCACGGGCCGACTTGGCCCACAGTCCATTTTAGGTCAGGAAAACGAAAGGAAAATGGTTCACCACATCAAGAAACTGCAATCCTATGGTTTTACACCAACAAGGGATTCTGAGCGAGCTATGGCTTTCCAGTTAGCTCAGCAACTAAACATAAAACACAATTTTGACTTAGAGAGTCAAAAAGCAGGATATGATTGGCTGGCATCTTTTCTAACTCGAAATCCTGACTTATCAGTACGAAAGGCAGAAGGCATCTCAGTAAATAGGGCTATTGGGATGAATAGAGAGGTGGTCAACAAATATTTTGATCTTCTGGAAAATATTTTGATTCACAATGATCTCATAAATAAGCCAGGGCACATTTTCAATGTAGATGAAAGTGGTTGCAATTGAACAATAAGCCAGGAAATGTGATTGCAATTAAAGGTTCTAAAAACGTAAGCACTATAACATCAGGGGAAAGGGGAGAAACTATATCTGTAGTTGGATGTATTAGTGGAGAAGGCACTTACCTTCCTCCTTACTGTATTTTTAAAGGGAAGAACAAGAAACAAGAGTACAGTGATGGCATGCCTCCTGGTACTGCTTTAGTCATGAATGAAAAATCTGCCTACATAAATTCAGATTTATTTTTTCATTAATTGAGCACTCATTTTCTTCCAAGAAAGCCAACAGGAACAGTACTGCTGATCCTTGATGAACACGCTTCACATTGCAGTTCTGCAGAAATGCTTGAATTTACCGACAATAGTGGTATCATTCTCCTCAGTCTCCCAAGTCACACAACCCACTATCTACAACGCCTAGACAGAAGATTTTGTAAGTCCCTGAAATCAAATTACAATTCCGCATGTAATACCTACATGGTGAACAATCCTGAAAGGCAGATAACACGGCTGCAGTTTGGAAAACTTCTCGGTTATGCGTGGTCTAAGTCAGCTACAGTGGAAAATGCACTATCTGGCTTCAAGGCAACGGGAATTATACCGTTAAATAGGTTTGCTATTCCTGACCACGCCTATGTAACATCTCAGCAGGATTCTATTAGAAATTGCCCAGAAGATCTATACGGAACTGCCGCAATTCTGCATGTTGCCCCTTCATTGAATTCAGCACCTATCCGTACTGATGAACACTTGGCTACTCCTGGAACTTCGTCCGGAAAGAACAGCACCCCAGTCGACCCACACCCAGCAGGGATTGGTTGTCTTTCTAATATAAAAACAAGTATAACTTAATCGAAACTTTAGTATGCTGCATACACCCGGACATAATTATCTGGGTCCAGGTAGCGATTAAAGTGATCCTGATTTATTACCTGTGGACGAAGACGATCAAATCGGTGGAGTACATGATTTCTTGTACCAGTATGCAAAAGACAACGCAGAAGTGCGAAACGCTGATTTTACGGCTATAGGACAGTTTAAAGACCATTGGTTGTTCTATGCAGCATTTCATAACGACAAACAAGGCCACGCATGTCAAGGATGCGCGTGACCCACAGCAGGGATTGGTTGCCTTTCTCTTTATGCAGAGAGAAGAGGTATATAAAGAGCGTGGAAAATAGTGAATGTATGTAGTCTTGTATTAGACAACAACATGGCATCTCAGCAGATAAATGAAGAATATACTAGCACCGCTGCGTATAGCAACATGGAGGACATAATCCACGACGTTTCGGAGTACAATTCTGATCGTGCAATTGTCTTACAGACAGTAGCGAAGGGATCCAAAAGAAAGCAGGCTTTGGAACCGAAATCGGACGAAGACGACACCACTTCAAATTCCACATCAAAAAGTGTATGTGGTAAGTTGGTTGGATCAGCCGTTGAAGCCATTGCTATATGGAAAACTGTATCTTCTGAAGTTCTGTTCGACGACACTGTCGATTACTTTCACTTATCTAAAGAGGATTTACGTTCTTATACAGACAGCGACTACTATATGCTGGTTATTTTTACAAAGGCTGGTAACGAGGGCGAGCTGAATGCTCCGTATGTTCATATGAATCTTTATACGCCAAATTGCAAGAAAATTACATTCCACAAGGAGATGAGCATACATATGAACAACATAAAGAAAGCTCGATGCCAGCATCTCCTTAACGAGCATTTTAAAAATCAGTAACCAGCCGAAAGGGGCATTCATAATGAAAAAAAGACATAAAAACCAGTAAATTGTAACACTAAGAACACATCCAACTTTCCACATACTGTATAAAAGCAGAAACAAAATTCATTGTTGCAGAACAATAAGAACTTCAAACAAACAACTCTGACAGCAACGATGAATGGTCAACAGGCAACATTAGCATTAATCAGACCTATGATGACGGTGATGGCATCCCCAGAAATTGGTATGAAGCTATTGGCGGAGAAGATTCCAATGCTGGAAGCGAACGAACACCAATCCATAGAGGAAATCAATGGGTTCTATCTCATTCTCCTAGCGATTTTGGACAGGGAACAGAAAACGTCTTGGAGGAAATTGCTGAACACGGCGTCGACCTTACCGCCACACATGACGTCGAGTTTAGCAAAGATGCCGAAGGACTGCAAAACCTTCTTACAATCCTTATTGCGAGGCAGCAAGAACGAAGGAACACCTGGTCTATTATCAAGCACGATGCCGGTTCGAGAAGCCACATACGCATCGTCCACAGATGCCGTATGGGAATATTAGATGCACAACCCTATACTAATATATTATAAAAAATCGTAGATTGTACAGAAGCAAAGTACACACTTAGTAAATAATTTATATTATATGTAACCGTCACATCACATTCTTGAAAGAGAAATACAGAGACATTATTTTTGCGGTGTGCCAAGAACGCATGGTCTGTGCGATGGCTTGGAAGAAAGTCGTCAACTGGTGAAGGCTCATGTATATAAACCCTCAATTCAAGTGCAAAGATTTCTGAATTAGGCCTACTTAGATTAGAATAATCACCTACTTTGTCATAGAAGATACTCAAAATGATCTCCATCTAATGGCACACATTTCTGACATCTTTTTAAAAAGTTTGCATTCACACACAGTAAATCTTCTTGTGAAATTGCTGCAATTTCTCTTCTTATGTTCTCTTTCGGTTCTTCAATTATACTGTATGAAGATTATCCATGTACACTTTATTTTTTAATTTCTCCCAAAAATAAAAATCACATGCAGTAAGATCTGGAGATCTTGTTGTCCATATCCCCTTACTAATTACCCTACCAGTATATTCAAACAATTCTTCAGTTCTAACGAGAGATCTGCATTATGCGCTGTAGCGGAGTCTTGTTGAAAAAATGCAATTTAATTGAAGAAGTATAGACGGGATTAGTGTTGTGGTGAAACAACATGGTATGGAACATGGTGCGTTCTG
Source organism: Ectobius pallidus (assembly GCA_964059195.1). Classification (NCBI taxonomy): domain Eukaryota; kingdom Metazoa; phylum Arthropoda; class Insecta; order Blattodea; family Ectobiidae; genus Ectobius; species Ectobius pallidus. The sequence goes on from CAXKWD010000001.1 coordinate 28,901,389, forward strand.
AAAAGACTGTAATACAAAATGCTAAAATGTTTTCTCAGGCGTGCCAAGTTCTTAAAATTGGAGTGTGATAAGAGGTGGGAAGGTATCACGAGGGCCATTTCATGATATGTAGTTCCATATCAATTTCATGCGTCCTTAAAAGAAGATTTCACTTCTGTCAATATGAAGATCACAGAAGTCTATTCCAATAATACTTAAGATAAGGAAGACACAAATATAAATGAAGGGAACGAAGAAAGTCTGCTCACACTAGGAGAATGGGTAGCTGTCATCTACGACAATTAATGGCAACTTGGGATATTCAATGAAATAAAAAAATGCCAGTGTGATCGTAAAATTCCTGTCTTGTGTTGGTCAAAATCGTTTTGTATGGCCACAACAAAATGACTTTGATACAATTTTATATAAATCTATTCTCACTGTGATAGAGGGAGTTCCTGTCTTAGTTTCATATTCAAGACAAGCAGTGTGCTCCTTTCCTGAATAACAATACATTTTTGCATTGTAAACATGTATTCTGTACCTTTGTAATGTTGGCCTCAATGTCATTTAATACAACTTATGTTCTATTTTCAAAAATTAATATTATATAATAATAATGACATTAGTTACAATTATAATTTGACTGTAATATGTTCATCCATTTGAAAGACATTTTGTCCTGATACTAACGCACATGCAGTTACAATTACTAGTATTACGAAGTATTAAAATTACCAATCCATAAAACAAAATATACCAACTGAGTCTTGAATAGTGTATGATTCAACTGCTTTAAGCAAAATTTGAATACATGCAGTAATTTAGGAGGAACTTTTACAATAATTCATTCAAATTTGTTAACCTTATTTCCTCGTCCGTATACTAACAAAACAAAAATGAACAATAAACAGTATATTTTTGCCATTAATCCCAAGCAAGATACTGGGAATAGAAACTAAGAGTGGTGTTTAAGATGTATACAGCAAAATTGTTTTCTATATGTCAAATATCACACTGTACTTCAAATTATGAAGTTTAAATTTCAACCAAAGTGTCCTGATACTAACAATGGACAGTCCCCTAACAAGATTCCTGAACACATAAAAGCCTATAAGACAAGCCTATCCAAAAAGTTAGTCAGAAAAATGCTCCTACATCATATGCCATGCACCGTTGACGAATTCTTGAACCTAGAACACTTAAATTAAACTATGTTTATATCCTCTTGTGACTTTTATAACTGACATGGGGTATCTAGTATATATAGAACTCTGACACTGTAATGGAATCCACTTTACATATCTTCATTCATGTATTAGTTCTAATTAGTTGTAAGCAATTATTAGCCAATAGGCCAAGGATTAGTGTATAGACGAAGCCCATAATTTCTGTATTGAAATTTTATGGTGAATCAATCTAATGTTATCTTCGTCTGACGCTTTCATAACCTCAAAATGGAGGTTAAATAGCATATCCTTAAATTTTATTTTTATTTAACATGTATTCATGTTATGTCATAGATGTTAATTTGATATAATAAAGCAAGTATTTTTGCTTTTATAGGTCTCTCAGAAGAAGAGATATTAAAATTATTAGAAGACTGTGGTGAATTTTCAACCAACGAGGAGGAATTGACACCTACTCGTTCATTCCCGTTCAGTGTCCAAACGATGGAGGAGGGGGAGGAGGCGAAGAAGAAGATGATGATAATGGCCAGTCAAAGGAGAATGGGCCTACAGATAAAGACAACCCAGATTCTGCTACAAATGGGCCTACAAGTAATAGGAGACAATTATTTCGAAACACAACATTTGCTGGAAAATGCCAACCTAACCTGAAAGATTATACCACACAGGTTCATCACTTAAATACAAAAGACAATTATTTTGAAATACAACATTTGCTGGAAAATGCCATCCTGACCCGAAAGATTCCACCACACAGGTTTATCACTTAAATACTGCCATCTAATATAAAAATAATAATTCGATTTCAAAGAGTTTATTTTACATTTCTAAAAGATTTTTTAATTCTATTTGTCAGAATCTTAATCCAGTAGGTACACCAGCTCAATATTTTTCAGACTACTACTGCGATAAGTTCTTTGATATTGGGGCATGTTCACTAATATGTAGTGTAGCCAAAACCGGAAAGAGTTTGAAAACTACACGTAGTGAACTGAAACAGTTTTTGGGGGTGAACTTGGTAATGGGTTGTATTCCATACCCATGTTTGCATTATGTATTGGCAGAATGGTATTGGAATGTTGTTAGTCAGTGAGTGCATGTCTCGAGACAGGTTTCTTTCTCTAAGATCAAACATCCATTTTGTAGATACTGTTTCACAGCCAGATGATGCAAATACTAACAGACTGTGGAAAATACAGTCAGTTATTGATGCTGTCAGGAGTGCTTGTGAAAAACTGCCTAGGAACTTTGGGAGCTACTCAATCGACGAGCAGATGATTCCGTTTACTGGGCGCTGCAGTCTGAAGCAGTATGTGAAAAACACACCAAGGCCAGTAGGGCTAAAAAATTTTGTTGTTACTTCCTCGACAGGAGTAGTCCTAGATTTTGAAATTTATCAGGGAGCTGCAACACAGCTCTACCAGTAGGTACATTCTCTACCAGTAGGGAGGTTTGTATGCTTTGACAGGTACTTTACCACACTCCCATTACCGCTTAGTGTCCGGCTCTGACATTTCTCGGCAGGAAGACAAAGGGAGGGAGGCTCATAGGATTGCCAATCTGCAGCAAGAAGAAGCTGCTGAAAGAATCTGAAAAATATGCTTTGAATGAAGTTATTCTACTACAATTATTACCTATTAAACTTTAAAACAGTTAAATGCAGCATCCTCACGGTGGATTCATGCAGTATTTTTAATTAGGAAGATTTGTTGATACAAAGCGTATAGTATGCTTTCCATACAACCATGTTTCCAATGTTGGCAATGATGAGAGAGGAAGGCGGATGAAATATCGCAAGAATCTGCTAGCACCAATCGTAGGTCTTCGCACCAAGCTCATCGCTTGAATATAGTGCGATGTTGCCCCATCTAATTTTGTGAAGAGCACATGTCCTCAGTTACGCTTTGTGCTTGTGCTGGGGAAGTTCGTTTGCTGTTTGTGTGTGTTCTTTTCCCGGTTAATAGTTTACAAGCTTTATTATTGGTAGCATTAATGGCTAGCGGTTCGTCAGAATCGAAGAAAACTAAAATCGGTTCTTATAAGAGCCAAAGCCGTGAATTTATATACAGGCTGCGTGAATATTTTGAAAAAGAGAGAGACAATGGAGGACCTCTTCTGCCTGTTATGAAAGTGGTAGATAGAGTTTGTGATGCTTTGGGAGTGGGAAAAACCACAGTGAAAAGTGTGATGAAATAAAAATGTCCAAATGACCTTAATACGCCGTCTGCTGTTCTACGTACTCCCGGAAAGCAGAGACCACGACCCAGCCCTAAAACATCACTTGATGCATTTCAGAAGGATGCAATTAGGCAGCATATTTACCAATATTATATGAGGAGGGAATGTCCCACCCATGAGAAACTTCTCGTTAGCTTGAAAGAACTTGGTTTTAGATTTAAGAAACTTTCAGGAAGGAAAGCAGTCATGGAAAGAAATGAGATTTTTGCATGGCGTGGTAGGTTTTTGAGGGAAATGCTGAAGATTAGTCCCGAAAAAGTGGTTTGGCTTCATGAAACTTGGGTCAACGCGGGACATACAAAGTCAGAGGCGTAGACAGACGATACTGCAGCTGGGACAATGAAAATACCCATTGGGAGGGGGAGTAGACTGATTCTGCTTCATGCTGGTGGTGTACATGGATTCGTTCCAGGAGCAATGCTCCTTTTCAGATCTAAGAGTACTCATGATTACCACGAAGAAATGTGTGGGAACACGTTCAAATTCTGGTTTGTAAGTACTCTCCTCCCAAACATAAGTCCTAATTCAGTTATTGTGATGGACAACGCACCTTACCACTCGGTGCAATTAAACAAAGCTCCCACATCGAACGACAGAAAAAATGTTATTCTTCAATGGTTGACGGAAAATAATGTTCCAGGTATATCTGCAGACATGACGAAAGCAGAGCTGCAACAACTTGTCAAACTGTATAAACCGCGGTTCTGCACATACGAAATAGACACTATTGCAGCTGCTCACGGACATACTGTTATTAGACTCCCGCCATACCACTGCCATTTTAATGCAATTGAATTAATCTGGGCACAAGTTAAAGGGTATGTTGGAGAAAATAACAAAACTTTTCGCCTTAATGATGTAGAAAACCTAGTGCAGCAAGGAATACAACAGGTGTCTGTGGACAAATGGAGAAGTGCTGTGACTCATACTTGGAAATTACTCCAACTAGCCAAGGAAGCCGACAGAATAGTGGAATCGCGTGTGGAACAATTGGTGATTTTGTTGAGGCAAGATGAAGATGAAGACAGCAGCGAATTCAATGACGAGGAAGAAATTGATATTTACGAAGAGTGTGGCGTCTTTCCTCTGGAGAATTAACAGAATGTAAGTTGTTTTCATTTACCCAACGTTCTCTATTACAGGGTTATGCCACCACAATTGCTTCCATTTTTTTAATGTACTGTATAGTATAGTTCCATAAAATAGATAATATTCCTTTAAATTGCTTAGGAGTTATCTATTGCCGTTCAGAAAGTAAGTAAATAAATATTGAATAATTACAGTCCGAGTATTTAACTGTATACAACATGTGAAACGTTTTAAATTATTTATAGGCGATCGCATTCGATTCAAATTTTGCGCTTCAAAATCGCTCCCCGCTCCAGAACCGGCAACACTGCTTCTTCCTTCTCGAGAAACCATCAGGGCAGGAGACTCAGCGGCTTGACTTTAGCAAGTTTGGCAGACAAAGGCATTGAAGGTACAGGAACTATTATGGTGAATAGAATTAGAAATGTCAATTTGAAAGTAGGAAAGATGGAAAGAGGGGAAGTTATGAGTACGTAAGGTCAGATGATGCAGTTGTAGTTGTAGAGTGGAAGGATAATCAGAAAGTAGTTCTGGCTTCTACCCTAAATGTACAGACATTGAACCAGCTGTCCAAGTAAGAAGGTGGTGCAAAAAAATAAGGGAAGTTTATTGAAGTTATCTGCCCACAGGTTGTTAAAAGATACAATCAAAACATGGGAGGTGTTGACATTGTTGACCAGCAGATGGAATGGTACCAAACATGGTTCAAGACTAGGAATTGGACTCTTATGTGCATTTTGCACTTCCTTGACCTAAGTGCTGTCAACAGTTGGTTTGTGTACCGAGAAAAGAATATAATGGATTTACTGAAATTCAGATTGGCCATAGCAGAAGCTCTAATGGCAACACCGGACAGAAGTAGGAGGGTGGTGACAGAAGAAGAGGAAGAAAACGGTGATCCTCCAAAAAAGGTTCAGAAAATATATACTCCGTCCCCAAAACCACTAGCTGAAAAAAGGTATGATGGGTATGACCACTGGCCTACTGTTGACTCCATTACTTCACCACGTACATGTCAGGATGAAAACTGCAGTAGGAGGACAAAGAGTCGTACAAAATGTGACCTGTATCTTTGTAAGGTGGGTGCTCCTGTTATGGCCATGTTCCTGATATGGCCACCCCCTATTTTGAGTTAGTTAACAAAAATATCCGCTAGATGGTATCAGCATCCAGTGAGAGGACTTCTAGTGTGTCACTTGATCATTTCCCTTCCAGCTTGTTTCAGCAATATAGCGCCAGTGACCTGGTTTGTGTATTTGGTGTGACTCCTTGTTCTTTTTTATCTGGTAAGTCTCTTTCTTTTATGCGTGTTTTTCAAAGAGCTTCATCATGAAAACCTTCCTATACTATTCAGTTTTTAATTATCTTTCGATTGGTGTTATGGTTGATGGCATATATTTTGCGGGTTGTTCATAATCAAACTACTTTCGTGAAAGCTGACCTGCTCCTGATATGCCCGCTCCATGGCCATATCAAGCGCATCGTGGCCATATCAAGTACACTTCACTTTTATTCTTTCTCCTACAAAATTAGGCCTACCCAATTAAAATAATTTCCTTTTAGGCTACATAATAGCTGGGATTATAGGAAATTTTGAATCTTAAGAAAAAATTACGTCATAACACATATTTAAATCTGATTCCATAGTAATTGCCTGCTTTTGTCATGGAAACCTTTTTTTGCAATTGTGTTGGATTTTTTGCAAATTTGACATTTTTAGCAATAGTAGATAAGACGTATAATGTGTTGAAAAGTGTTTCTCTATAGTGGAGGCTTTTTATTTTATTTCAGATGTGAAATAATGTCTGAAAACGTGAAGTAAAGGGGGCTATGGACTGAAGAAGCTATGTCCAAGGCAGTGAGTGGTGTAAAGAGTGGGAATTTCTCAGTTCAAGGAGCAAGCAATCGGTTTTCTGTACCTAGACATACTTTGCGCCGTTATTTGGAGAAAGCTGGCCCCTTGAAGAAGTCAAAGTTGGGTGTTAAACCAACCTTGACCCCTGAACAAGAAAAAAATTGATGTCAGAGAATTTTCCGTTTGTCTTCTATAGGTTATCCGTTCGTTGACACCTAGCATACTTAAGCTCAACGTGTTTCGCTTCTGTCAAGAAAACAACATCCCAAATCATTTTAACGAGACTGCTGGTCGTAAGTGGTTCGACAGTTTTTTGAAAAGGAACCCTGATGTTTTCGAAGAAAAGCTCAAAGACTGAACCCAGCCCGGGCTCAGAAATTGAACAAATCCATATTTGGTGATCACTTTGCAAAACTCAAAGAAATTTTCACCGAACAAGATTTCTTCTCATTCCCAGAACGTGTTTTCAATATGAACGAAAAAGGATGCCGTTTTCACCTCCAAAAGGATCCACGAGTTTTAGCCCAGAAGGGGGCTTCACGAGTCCATATTGTGGGCAAAGAACACGGGGAAAGCATTACGGTTGTGGCTTGCGGGAATGCTGTGGGTTCGATGATCCCACCAATGGTTTTATGCTCAGGAGTGAGAAGAAATAAAGCCTGGGAGAAAGGTCTGCCTGCTGGATCATCGACTCAAATGACCCCAAAAGGCAGCATGACAACTCAAACCTTCATTGATTTCTTCCAACATTTCGCAAGATTTAAACCCAACGGACCAAGTCTTCTGATTTTCGACGGAGCCAAGGCACACCTCAATTACAAAATTTGTGAAGAGGCTGAGAAGCATGACATTGTTCTCTATTGCTTGTCATCCAACACAACTCATGAATTGCAACCGTTGGATAAAAGTTGCTTCAGGAGCTTTGAAACTTTTTGGGTCCAAGAGGTTCTGAGATTTTTCGACTCACACCGGGATGAGAATGATATCACTCGATTGAACTTCCCTGACATGTTCACCCCAGCGTGGGGAAAGTCAATGACACAGTCCAACATGACTAATGGTTTCAGAGCTACAGATATTTACCCGTTCAACCTGAATGTGATCCCAGAAGAGGCGTTTGCTCCTAGTATGGTAACTTAACTCCCGCCTCCTGAACTGAACAACCCACAATGTTCAGACTTAAACGCCAACAGCCTAGCACAAACAGTGATCCTTCTGCCTCTAGTGCTGTGACTAAACTCCCGATTCCTGTATTGAACAACCAACAAAACTCAGGCTTGCTTGACAACCATCAACCAAGCATCAGCAGTGATCCGGTTCCATCTTGCAGCTCATTGGACCAGCCCACTAATGTTCTGGTGTCTGCTATTAACACTTAACCACAAACAAACGTGCTAAGCGTCCTAGAATAGTCAATCTTGATTCGTCGTCATCTTCTGACCCAGATGATCCTCTTGATGTTGATGCTCTGTATATGGAGGAATCTCCGCCAGATACTGGATCATTCAGCAGCAAATCGTCTTCCAGCTTTGATTAACTTTTACCAACACCAAAAAGGAAGAGAAAAACAATGAAGGTTATAAGACCAGCCATGAATTCTCGTGGAATAGAGCTGCGAAAAAACCTTTTCCAACCAAAAGCTCAGTCGATCAAATCTAAGAAGGGAGCAACCATGAAACAGCCATTATTCCCATATAGTCCTTTTTCCATTGTCTATAGTTAACTTGAATCATTAAAAAATACACATATACACATATACAATGGATCTTTAAAACATTTAAAGTACGATGTTTCAACCCTTCCTGTGGGTCTTCCTCAGGTACAATAAAAAAAAACTAAAATACAGCTCGAAGCTCTCATGAATAAATATCTATCAGTCACTGCCACTTGGGTTGTTCAGAAATTCTTCACCAAAATCCACCATTCGTCCATACTTTACTATCCATGTCTCCCGGATATTGAAATCACTGACCAGGTCTGCCAATTCCGTGGTGGGGGGAAATTTTATAGATGTATTATAGTTTATAACATTCCTAATTAACTGTAACCATTCGTCCCCCAAATCCCCTTCATATCTATTAAGACTATTTTCTTTTAGTTCTATAATTTTATAAGCTTCATGAATTTTCCTCCTTACCTTATCCCGTTCTATTTTGATTATGTTCATTTCACCCATACTATGACCAGTTTCTATCATGTGTTGGCTCAAACCCGTAGATGTCCTCTTGGTTCTCACGTCTCTTTCATGTTCAATTTTTCTAACTTGAAAAGATCTTCCCGTTTCCCCCCAATATCCCGGAGACATGGATAGTGAAGTATGGACGAATGGTGGATTTTGGTGAAGAATTTCTGAACAACCAAAGTGGCAGTGACTGATAGATATTTATTCATGAGAGCTTCGAGCAGTATTTTAGTTTTTTTTATTGTACCTGAGGAAGACCCACAGGAAGGGTTGAAACGTCGTACTTTAAATGTTTTAAAGATCCATTGTATATGTGTATATGTGTATTTTTTAATGATTCAAGCATGAAACAGCCTTTGACCAACAAGTCAAAGAACAAACAGCAGCAATCTGGCAAGAAAAGTACTCAGAAAACCACACAAGCTGAAAGCTGGTATTGCAGTGTTTGTCAGGAGGACGTAGTCAAGGACATGCGTCCCTGTGGAGTCTGTGGGAGTTTCTACCACGAAGAGTTTGTTGGTTTTACTGCTGCTGACAAAGACATTTTTGTTTGTTCCGATTGCGACCAGTAATTTGTTTTCATAATATCACTGTTATCTTTTGAGTAATCTTCTCTTTAATGGTTTTACTCTTTGGTTTTATTAAATAAGATTTAAATGTCAATTAAAAAAAATAATGGAAATTCCTGTTTTGAATCCATTTTTCAATTATAAAAAGGATTATTTAGATTCACGTTTTCTCATTTTGCACCAATATTGTTTATTTCAGCCCAACTGCACTATAAAACTGAAAAAATCACGGTTTCTAGAACAAGGAATAAGGGTGGCCATATCATGAGCACATGTTCCTGATATGGCCACTAGGTAGACTTTTGAAATTACGTTATTTTAGACCAATACAACTATTTTTTATGGGGATCGAAAATTGTTTTATAAAAGTTAATTAGCATGAAAACATATATGATAAAAATTTATTTTGGTTTCTTACAAAATGGCGGCTAGAAAAATGTTCAGACCTTAGCAGGGCCATATCAGGGACACCTACCTTATATCTAAAGAGAAAGACTGTTTCAGACTGTTCTATATCAAGTGAGAAGGGACAAAAGAAGTTGTATTGACTGTACTTAATCTCTATGCATATGTTTTCATTTTGTGTGCAGATAGACTAAAATACCTAAGTTGCTGATATGAGCCACTGCGCATGCCTAGCAGCATTCACAGGATAGGGAATGTATTGAAATTTGTTCTAGACATTTATAGTCGATAAAGAGAGATAGTACTATTTCTTTTCTCTGTATTTTATTGTTATGTGTGTTTTTTTCAGTGTATTCTTATAATATGTAGGGTTTTATTTTGGAGGCATTCTTACAGTGTGTTATTGTTGTATACCTGGATGTGTGAGTATAAAAATCTTCATATTTTTGAGGTAAAATACTGAAATCAAAGGAAAAAAGGAAATTTTGTTCATCGCATGAAATAAAACCTGACCAGAACGATTGTGCTTGTGCTTTTTCGCGAAAACTAACAACAGAATACTTTTTTCCTTATTTTTCCCTGAATCTCCATACAGATTATAGTACAATACATAGGTCACATTGCATTTCAAATTAAAAAAAAAGTCTCAGTGTTGAAAGGGATACTCTAGACAAATTACAAATATATAGACATAAGAATAATATAATAAATGAAAACAATTGAACCTAATCAATTTTATGAACTCTACAGACAACTATACCCTTACTACAAACCAAACACAATACACTCAGTACCAAACTAGTACTCACTGGAGCTGGATGCCCAATGATGTTTGTCTTTTTCTAGGACTGAAGAGGGCATAAAATTTCATGCCAAAATGCATTTTCAATAGCAATAATTGCAGTTAAATCAAAACTGATACCCCAACTACTACATATTCCAAAAGTTACAACTACGAGAATCTGTGCCAGAAAGTTTGTTTTCTTAATATCCAGCATTTTGTAAATATGAACCAGTGATGCTTTTATATGAAGAGGCTATATAAACAATTTATTGGCCAAGACTCAAGTTATTCTTAAATGGATTATGATTTTATAATTTTATCTCGCTTTTTAACAATTGGTAACATAATATATAATTACCATTAATTTATATGTGAAGAGAATAATTGTCTTGCACCATACGCTTCAAGTAGGGATACAATTTACATATCCACATTGTTTTACTTCATGACGATACACTTAACAACTATTGTAATGTACATTTATAACTGGGTAGAATAATTTTTTATATATATTCATGACTATATCAGGGCCTAATGCCTAACGTGAAGTTTTTAATGTATAATTATTTTTCTCTGAATTCTTGATACATCGTGTACTACAAGCTAATGTATTTTGATGTTTTCTTTCTTTTATATTTACGATAGTAGTTAACCTTGTATAAAAACTTTTTGTTGTTCGAATGAGTGCAACTCATGACGTATGGACTTCACTGGAAGAGTTCAGTGGAGTTCTCTTCACTTCGAGTGAGCAGCATATAGATTTAGGAGAAGCATGCATAACCAAACAAACATGGCTGATACTGCTAAACTCTCAACATGGCTAGAAAATCATCCTCCCTTTCCTAAAACCAGTGATATCATGACGATAGCTACAGGGGTGGAGGGAGAAAATAAAATCAACTGATACGATACTGCAACATGTGGCAAGCAAGCCATGAATAAAGTAGTAAAATTGTAATTTTCAAATGTCAAGTTGTCACTCCCTATTTCCTCTGTTACTTCATCCATCAAGATCTATGATGAAAACATTGCAGTAGGTCCTTTCCTAATCTTCCAAAAGATTTCCATTAGGGGAAAAAAAAAAAAAAAAAAAAAAAAGGAAAAGGGAAAAAAAAAAGTGACGAAGACGTAAGGATTATTTGCTATACGAATTGGCTCCATTTCCCTTAGGTGGTATGAGAAAAACCAACAAATCTGTCCTGAACAAGCTGATTGAACCAACTAACGAGACCATATATTTACCAAACTTTGATGAAGTTATTGATGGAGGATTTGTCGTGCATAAAAGAATCTGGCAAAGTGGATCCTCAGTCTCTGCAATTTGTGATTGATACGTGAAATTCGTCAAGACCCATTACCCAGGGAGGAGATGAACAGTAGTTTTTTATGGATACAATAAGTCACCAAACAGCAATTAGGTGACTGAACAGGGAAGACGCTACCGAAGGAAAAAGTGGGTAGATATCCATTTTAATGTGGACACCAAAATAACAGTGAATGAAGAACTTTTTTTTCCAATCCACACAATAAAGACAATCTGAGGTCTAAACTCAAGGAAAATGGCATCGCAATGCATCAGATGATGCTGACGTGCTGATTGCAAGGACAGCTACTGAACAATCAACGAGAGAAAAAACTAATGTGGCTGTCATTGGGAAGATGTCGATCTCACATTGACACCGCAAATACTCCACCTGACCGCAATATTTTACCCATCAAGCTAAGGAGAGGAAAAGTCCTAACCAATGTTTACTCACCCACCAAACGCAGCAGCTGGGACTGAAACAAATTCTGTTCCTGCATGCTTTCACTGGCTGTGATTCAACTTCAGCAACATTCCAAACAATTAAACTTGGTTTTGTCAAACTTTACCAAAAACACCCAGATATTCTTAGAGCAGCTGAAATATTTTACCTCTCCTCACAAGTTGATGTTGAGGAAGATTCGGTTTGGAGCTGTCATGAGATGATCGTGAAGTTCCCAGTGCAGTGCAGTGAATTCCAAACTCGGATACAGATTTATTTCCGTTCAATTCAGTGCTAACTAAAAGGTATCTCCAATCCTCTTAATTTTATACTATCGACAAATTTTGTGGATACCAATCCCATCCTTTTTTCCTTACTTCATTTGAGAGGTCTTATCACACTTCCAGACCATGTGTCTCGGCTCTCAAATTAGGAAATAGGGGTAAATGAACGGGAGGGGCAAACAGAAAAAGAAACTGAAATTCCAATGGAACAGAATCAGGAACATATCACACAGAAATATATGGACAAGGACTTGGACCTTATCAGGTTTATGTAGAAGCTGACAATAAGCAAGTGGGAAATTATCACCCCCTCGCTCTATGCACGATACTGTTTGATGCTTTCCTAAAGATGGCGGCTAGCTACTAGACACATGCTCCAATCCTCTTAATTTTATACTATCGACAAATTTTGTGGATACCAATCCCATCCTTTTTTCCTTACTTCATTTGAGAGGTCTTATCACACTTCCAGACCATGTGTCTCGGCTCTCAAATTAGGAAATAGGGGTAAATGAACGGGAGGGGCAAACAGAAAAAGAAACTGAAATTCCAATGGAACAGAATCAGGAACATATCACACAGAAATATATGGACAAGGACTTGGACCTTATCAGGTTTATGTAGAAGCTGACAATAAGCAAGTGGGAAATTATCACCCCCTCGCTCTATGCACGATACTGTTTGATGCTTTCCTAAAGATGGCGGCTAGCTACTAGACACATGCTACAACACTCTCCAACCAGCCGGTGAATTTTAGTGGTTAAAACAGCGAGTTATTGTGATTTTGTGTCATAATATAGTGACAGTACACCTAGTCCATCTGTGAACTCAGTTTAGGGACACAAAATGGTCAGAAAGAGGAATAATCAACAAAATGATATTGAGGTAAATGAAGACATGGTTCAGCTTGTGGTTGCTGCTGCTCACAAGGATGTTGGCTTGCTCCAGGATCTTACTACCACTGTGAGGACGGTGGTAGAGGAAGAAATGAAGCAGACGATTGCTGAAAACACAGCGGTAATGGAAAGCTTAAAAGCAGCTCTGAGCGGGCGGAGATGATGTTGGAAAGAACAGCTCCAAAGAAAATACATCAAATTATCAAACAGCGTGCAAATTGTGCAAAAAAGGCGTGTTAAAAAAATAAACTGCAATAAGTGTGGTATGTGGCTTCATAGCTGATGTGCACAATTAAATATAAACGAGGTAAATGATGACGAAAACTGGAGGTGCAATGTGACTAAAGATGTCATCATTGATTTCTACAGAAAGAGATCTTCCTACTGCAGGATGACAATGAAAAGGTGAGAAACCTAAACACAAATCTAACAAAACTAAAGAATTGGAAAATCAATTGAGCATGGCAGAACATAATCTCAATCATTCATCTGTTCACATCTCGAAACCGTGAACTTCAGAAATACAAGGTAGGCCTTTTGAAGCAAACCAAAACACAACCTACAAGGAAGCAGAAATGAGAAAATGGGGCAGAATCGGAGATCTGATCCACTTCCTCTGTTCCAACACAGAAAAGAAATAGAAATAGCAGATACCAAATACTATACTAGGCTCCAGCCAAAAACGATCCTCAAGGTTGCTGGCTGTCTTCAACCCCCTGACCCCCCCAAGTCTAAATATTTAACACTACGTTCCCAATTTGGAGAACAGGTACACCCTCACAATTTTAACACCCTCACGTTTCAATACAAGAAAACTGGTTCGCTCCCCCACCTCCAACCCTCCAAAAAGAGAGATTTAGCCTAAAGGAGCTACTGTACATCTTGAAACTATCAGTCTCTTTTCAGAAATCTTAGTGGTTGTAGGTTGTTCTGTGAGAAGCGAATTTTCAACGATAGTTACTTTTTTGTTTTGTTTCATTGATTATTGTTTTAATGTTTATTGTTTTATTAATCATATATAATCTTTATGCTTTGTTAGTTTTTCTATAATTTTTATTCGTACATTTATAAACGTGATGTCGGGAATTATTGAACGTTCTCCTAATCTTACTATACCAGTAAAAAAAGGAAGAGGAACTGGAAATCCTGATGTGAGAAGCAACACTAACAAAAATTATATTTAATGTTTATGGCTTCTTGAAGAATCTTGCGGAACACCCAGAAAAGATTTCTATGCTCAATTTTAATAAAACACAAGTGTTAACAGCAGAAATGTGTGGAGTATCGCGGTGGACAGTGCAAAGAATGTGTGAAGAAGCTTCTCAGTTCTCAGAACCATCTCTGAAATTTGATTCACAGAGAAAGTCAATAAAACGAAAACGTCCTGCTACAGAACTGGATGACTTTGACAAGGATTTTTTATGCAGATCAGTTCACGAATTTTACAACAGGGGTGAATATCCTACTTCCTCCAAAATAAGAAAAATAATGGAAGAAAAAACTGGCTATGTGGGTTCTCAAACTTCAATTTTGAGAGTAATGAAGAAACTTGGTTTCAAATACACCAAAGGTAATATCGGCAGAAAATTCCTAATGGAAAGAAGATATATCGTGGCAGCTAGGGCTGATTTTCTGAGGAAGATGCACGATATGCAAGCATCGGCTGACACCAGGGCTATCTATTATCTGGACGAGACGTGGGTCAATAAAAACCATTCATTGTCTCACACATGGCAGGACTCGATGAGATCTGGAGGAATGAAAATACCTGTTGGCAAAGGTGGCAGACTTATCGTATGCCATGCTGGGTCTGACAGAACTGGATTCATTCCTGAGAGCAAATTAGTTTTTAGAGCTAAAAGTAAATCCGCAGATTACCACACAGAAATGAATTCAGACCTATTCAGAGACTGGTTTGTGAACGATTTCATAATTTACCTAGAAGAAGGTTCTATAATAGTACTGGATAATGCGAGTTATTATTCAGTCCAGCTGAACAAAATACCGTCGAGTAATAGTAGGAAAGCAGAAATACTTGCATGGCTCGCAAACAACAACATCAAAGCAGATCCTTCGAACACCATTGCTCAACTGCTCAGATTGGTAGAACCATACAAAACATCGAAAAAGCTGTATGAAATTGATGCTATTGCAAACAAGCATGGACATGAAGTGATCAGGCTACCCCCATACCATTGTCAATATAATCCCATTGAATTGATATGGGCTCAAGTGAAACGGCATGTCGCTGAGAAAAACAATACCTTTAGCCTGGCCGATGTAGAACAATTAATGCACGAGGTTCTTGACAAAGTGACAGTGAATGACTGGGAAAAATGTGTTCAGCATGCAGTGAAATTGCAGGAGGAAGATTTCACGAAAGAATGTGCAAGGGACAGCATTATCGAACCGATAATTATAAATCTCAGAGACAGTGAATGTGAAAGTGATTTGAACTCTTGTGAGAGTGAAGACGAGATGGAGTAAAAAGATGGCGACAATCACAACATTGCCACAAGAAAAGTTGAATACCAGATTTCGTAATTTTGTAAGTAGAGCTACTGCAGCTATTCAATTTTTATACATAGTTTAGTTTTGTAAGTTAAATGAGATCGGAATTTATTTTAATGCAACTGGTTAATAATTCATCATATTAATTTAATACATCATATTAATTCATTACTCTTAGCCGAGAACTCGTGCACTTCAGGTCTCATGGTGGACATCAGCCTATCCCCTTGAACAGGTTCAGAGTTTATATAATGCATTTGTAACATTTTATTAACTTAATCAATATATTGCATGTTATTTCATAATAATTGCATTTTTATATATAAGGGAAGTAGGATTAGAAAAGGATGGTTGGAAAGAGTTAGCAAAGAATAGGGTTGAATGGCAGGCTCAGGTTTGCTCAGCAATGAACATTCGGGTTCCATAAATAGGTAATATTCCTTTTGCTTACTGAGGAATTGTTTATTGCCATTAAGTATGTATATACACATAACATACATACGATACTGTCTAAAATTAAAATATTCAATAGAATTATAATTTATAACAGTTATTCGTATTGGTCGTTATATTGCAAATTGTTTTAAAAGAATTGTGTTGGGAACAGAGAGGGTCAAATGTTTTCAAAAGAGTCAAACACTGAATGAATCGACTGGTTTATTGCTTTTTGGGAATTTCCTGGAAGAAATCTTGACCTTGCTTCAGTGCTTCTGTCATCATATTGACAACACTGGTTTGTCCTTGATGCTCGTTTCTGGCTGGAGCCTAGTATAGCAGATATAGAGTCAATGGAAGATGACCGCTCCTATGTAAAATTAAGAAGAAATCCATGTAATGGAGAAAGGCAGGAAGTTATCAGTTGTGAAAATTTTGAACCAGACAGGATTGTAATATTGATGAGACTGGTCTTACAACAGTCTTGTCTGCCCCAAAAGTAGGCCAAACTGTATCAGCAGAGTGTGGTGAACTAGTTACAAAGGTCAGAATTATTGATGCTGCTGGTAACACATATCCACCAGTATTCATCTTTCCAAGAACAAGATATAAAGAACAGTTTTTAACTGGTGAGTGTTGGAAGTGGAAGTGTTGGTCTGGCAAAATCCCAGTGGCTGGATTTCAGGATCTACATTTCTGGAAGTTGTGAAACATGTTCAGAAAATTAGAAATAGTTCCAAGGAAAACCCTTTCATATTATCTATTCATAACCATGAGATCCATGCAATGCTTGACACAATAATGTTCGCCCGGGAAAATGGGATTATAATGCTGACATTCCCACCCCATTCTACTCACAGGCTTCAGCCTTTAGATGCTGGGATCTTTGGACCATTTAAGGCAAGATGTAAGAAGGAATACAACAAGTGGAATGCAGAAAATCCTGGCAGTCGTATTTCCATTTATAATTTGGCATACCTGTCCAGCAAGTCATATTATGAATCATTCACTAAATGAATCATAATCTCAGCTTTTAGGAAGACCGGTTTGTGGCCTCTTGATAGAACTACATTCAGCAAAGATGATTTTCTGTCATCCTATCCAACAGACCGTCCAAACCCACAACTTGATTCCACAGAAGACCAAACTCTGTCAAATCATGGAGAGTCGTTGCTTTCTTCTGCAGGGACTAGTTCATCAGATCTACCACAGCCATTGCCTTTTAGTATACCCCTCAGAGAATCAGAACAGCCATCTACCAGCAATTCTACTTCCAGTTTACAGAGCTTGGTGACTGCAGACCCCATCACATTGGACAAAACACCAACCAAACAATCTCCATGTGCAATAGGCCTAGTAGTTACACCTGAAGAAGTTTGTCCATTCCCTAAAGCAAGGCCAAGAATCCAGATTAAAGGTGGAAGGAAAAAAAAGTTCATCAAGAGTGCTGACACTCCAGAAAAAAATAAGATAGAAGAAAAACAAAGAGAAAGAGAACTTAAAACAAAGAGAATGGAAGAAAAGAAACTGAAAATAAGAAAAAAGACAGGGTGATCAAAAGAAAAGTAAGAGTTTCAGACGTGTATGAAGATTTGTACGCCTAAGTCTGTAAGTGATATGAATGCTTTAGGCTGCAGTGATGATGATGATGATGATGATGATGGCTTCATAAGTATTAAAGATGGTGTACGGTTAAATGATTTTGTGCTTGTGAAATTTGCCACAAAAACTCAAAGAAATACTTTGTTGGTCAAATTGAAAGTGACGAGAAATATATGAACTTGCCAAATCAAACCCTGCTTTGGCACGGTACAAGATCGAAGAACTATGCAGGAATTTTCAAAGAGGGACTTAGAATAGCCCCATGCGAGGCCCCGGAAACAGGTTACATGTTCGGCAAAGGTATTTACTTTGCCGACATGGTTTCAAAGGCTGGGAATTACTGCAGAACATCAGCAGAAAATCCGGTGGGTCTATTACTCCTGAACCAAGTAGCATTGGGCAACAGCTCAAAGCTGTATGCAGCAGAAAACATCACTGAACTTCCAGAACAATATCAGAGTGCCAAAGGTATTGGTCAGTTGTAACCAGATCCCACACAAGACACTTTCCTCCGTAGAATAAAAGTTCCACAAGGACAAGAGATCCCTACTGGATTGATAGATAGAGGCACCTCCCTTATGTATAATGAGTACACAATATACAGTAAAACTTGTTCAAAGCGGCACAGGTATAATCCGGAAATCTGTCCAAAGCGTACAAATATTTCGGTCCCGACGCACGCAATACATTTTTAAATGTCAATATTTTGTATAAAACGGAATGTGCTTAACGCGGAAATGGAATGCAAATTTTAAGATTTAAGTAGCAATTTATTCTACAATGCGGAAAAGCAGCATTACAATATAATATATTTTGTTATTCACGTCTGTGTGAACACGTTACTTCTTAGCACGAATATTGTACAGAACTGAGAGTTCCGTTAGAGTATACACGGCAGTGGCTTTATGTTTCGGCCAACAATGGAATTTACCAAGCAGTCAAGAAATCTGCTACCTGCTTTGTTTTGTATTTTCCGCCAGGCATCAGTTTCAGTTGGCTTGTACTGTTTGTATCTTAAGTAACATCGTGTCGAACAAAAAGTACGTATCGCTCACGCTCAATGAAAAAATGAAGGCGATCGAGGCGATTGAGAGAGACAAACTTTCTGTGTGCGAAATAATTTTGTGTTTGAAATGCGGTAAAATGCAAACTTACGAAACTTTAAAGAGCAAAGATAAGTTAAGGGAGGAGTGGATGAAGGGGAACGGAAAAATGAAGAGAAAAGCAAAGAAGACGGGAAATGAAGAAATTAATGAAATAGTGTGGGAATGGTTTGTAAATGCGCGGGCTAAAAACTTGCCTTTGTCCGGACCCATGTCCCGATATGTGGCGACAAAAGTGAAATAAACCTAGGGATAATGAGGCAAGAAAACAGTTAGCCTACAGTAATTGCATAATTATATTGTGTTAGTGTTATTAATTATTAATACAGTAATAGTGTAGTATTTTACTGTACATAAAAATAAAGTGAAGAATATCTGCTGTACAGGAATTAAGGTTTGTAATTAATTACAGTATTTGCATAAGTTATTCCAAATTCACATTTTTGGCACATGGTACAGTCATTTATAACACTTATGTAGCATAGTGTATTTTGTGTAATCCGGAAACTTGTCCAATTTGGAAAATTCTTTTGGTCCCATACGATTCCGCTCTGAACAAGTTTTACTGTATAATGAAAATCAGGTACACATCAGATACATTGTACAAGTTAAATTTCAGTACCGAAATTATCTTCTGAATGATAAATATGCATACCAAAATATTATATATCAACTGTTCCCAATGACACAACCTTCATGGATAATCATAATACAATGTGCTAATTGCCAAGATTATGGACACAGTAAAAATTACTGAAACAGAAAATCGCGATATGTCAAGTGCGATGGTTTTCACCTTACTTCTAAATGTACAAACAATCCAGCAGCTCCCCTAATTTGCGCTAATTGCAAGGGGCAACTTGCCATATAATAATGTAACTTGACATGGAAAATAGAAATCCACTCCCAGTATCAAGTACATATTGTCACCACTCATCAAACAGTTGTTACAAGAGAAGAAAAAAATGCAGAAGGCTTTGGGAGCAGACACAGCATCCTCCATTTAAACATGTTATGATAGAGCTATGAAAAATCTATGTGAAGCTATTGTGTCCCTCAAGATGCAAGTGCATCCTGAGAATGTGTTCTTGGTAACAAATGATGAAGATGGTTTAAATCTGAATTCATTCCTGATCATTTATGATCAAACTTTCTCAGGCATTCTACGCACTGATTACTTCTGGGAGAATTAAAGAGATTCAATATTAATTCATGCACGAAGTGGAGTGGGACAGGCAGCCATTAACATTTGTCTGCTTATGGGTTGCACAGCAAACACCACAGTCAGAACACAAGAAAAACAAAAATTTTTCAAGAGGAGGTTCCACAGGTAAGAGGTGTCTATTGCTTAGTTCATATCTCCTCCCACAACTACAATTTCCAAATAAAATTTTAAAAGTTCATTAATGCAGAAACTATTACAAACATGCTGACAAGACAGCATGAACCATTTTACATAAATATCATCAAGAAAGATATTTAAAACAATAAAATATTCTACACAAAGCGTTCTAAAAGGTATGACTCACATTTCTTTTAGAGTATCGAGAGATTTCCAAAGAACAAGTTTTTGCTAAACTAAAGATTCCTTGTTAGCCATCTTAGCTGGACTGCACTGATTGGGATGAAGTTTACCTACATGCCAACTAACTCAACGCCATGCCAGAGTAGTCTACAGATTATAAACTAAATACCTTGAGTTATTTCGTATGGGATAATACGATGATGAATAGAATTAGTATTAGTAGGAGTTTTCTTAAGAAGCATGCTCGGGACTCCAACTTTCAAATCAACAAGGCCACGAAGCTTTAAACAAGATTTGACACGTACTCTTCCTTTCATGTAGTAATTGATGAAGAGCTGAATACTGGCAAGAAGGATGTCCGGTAATGAAGTTTTTTGAGAAACTGAGACCAGAGCAGATATGGCAAGACAAATTGAAATCAGATAAGACTCCTCACTGTGAGCCAAATGGGGAGCCCTCTCTCTCATCTTGATGTATTGACAATGTAAACGTAGGCCTATCAGTGAAATTAAATTATATTCATCCAGCTTCTAGTATTAGTACTAAGAATATACTGGTGAACTCACAAAATTCGTTTACAATACTTAGTTGCAATGCTCAGTCCCTGAAAAACAAAGTTATTGAATTAGAGATTTTCATAAAATCATATAAGTGCTCTGTATTAAGTGTGTGTGAACATTGGCTTAGCTATGAAAATGCAAGGATATACAAGCCTTCCAACATCATACTGGCTAGCATCTACTGTAGAAGCTCATCCCAACATGATAATGTGGCCCTATAGGTAGAAGAGACTATGGTGTTCAAACATTTTGATGTTTCACATTACTGCATTGAAAAACATTTTGAAGTCTGTGCTGTGCAACTACCAACGCTAAAGCTAATCATAATGTCTATCTACAGAACACCTGATGCTAATCTAGACATTCTTTATCACCATGTAGATGAGATTACCACATATGTAGGTCCAAAAAACATGAACATAGTGATATGTGGTGACATTAATTAGCCCAGCAACACTGTATCTGCAAAATGGACTAAAATCACTTGGATTATTCTGTGCGAACTTCCACCCCACTAGAGAAAATAGCTGTATTGACAATGTGATAACTAACCTTCCGCAAAACAGAATGAACGTGTCTGTACTTGATGTACCCTCCAGCCATAGCCTAATTCCCACTGTCATCAAAACCAATTTGTCCTTGTTTCACCTTAAGCCTAGTTTGTGTCACATCAGAGTCCTTACTGAACATGGTATTGACTCGCTTATCCGGTGTTTGAAGGATACTGATTGGCCTGAAAAGCTTGCAGGCAAGGATGCTGCTAATATATTTAGTAGTTTCTTTAATTGGCTTAATTAGTTTCTTTAATTATATTGGCTGAATGCATATTTCCCAAAGAAAATAAAGAAAAAGGATAAAAGTAGGAATATGTACACACCCGAATTGGCAAGAATGAAGCATCGTGTGATGACAGCCTATACCATAGCTAAAAACTCTGACTTGTTAGAGGATAAAGTGAAGTACACCAGTGAGAGGAATGCATACAAACAAGCCCTGCAAGGAGCTAAAAAACATGCATTCACGGAGATGACATTAACTGCACCTAATGGCATAGGAAGTGATCAAAAATGAAATGGGTCATACCAAATGTCACACTCCTACACCATGTGCTGTGGAATTCTTAGGAAACCATTAGAAACAAAGGCAACGGACTTTTTAGTGCAGTAAAGTTTTAAAAAGGTATGGAAGGGAAACAAAACTACTGCATTAAGGTAAGTGACTTGTAATGCCAGTGATCCAGTCATGAAAACCACCTTTAACAGCCGTGGGTATCGGCATGCTGACCACATGCCCCCCAATTCTGCCATCTGCCTGTGGTAGATGATGCAGCGGTTGGGTGGTAGGCCAAATCCTTCCAGGGATGTAGTGCCACGAGTTTTAATTAGTGCCAGTGATAGGTTACGAACAATGATATTAGTTCAGCAGTAGCATTCTGGGCCTTGTTTCATACAATTTTTACACAAATTATTAGTAAATATTGCTAATATTATTAGTAAACTGTTTCATAGACTGCAGAACTAATAAAATTTACTGCTAATATTAGGTGTTTTTTATATAAGTGTATGTGGACCCATAACTTATTCTCAAACCCATGTCATTCAGATTTCGTGATCTTAAATTTGTGGAAAACGAATCACTCTGATTTAATTATTAATTTAGAAAAAGCTTACGTACATTATCTATATATATAAAAATGAATGTATGTGTGTGTGTTTGTGTGTCCTTTATGCATTACTACACCATTCATCCGATCGCCATGAAACTTTGGGAAGTTGTTGGGTACATTCCCGGGAAGGTTTCTGCCATACTACATTCTTAATTTTAGCCTTCGTTCGCGAGTTATGAGTGAAAAACGGCAAGAAAACGTGCATTTTTTACGCTTTCGAAGCATCAGTTTTCAGTTATTCATTTCAGTTGTCAAATCAATTGCAGAAGGCTTCGTCTATTTTTGTCATACCTTGGAAATCATTTCATCGCGATCGCTATGGAAGGCAATGGATATCTCCTGTTATTGTAAACACTACAGAAGTTGATAAGGTAATGTTAAACATTTATTTAACATGGAATATGCTTCTTATGAAAGATAGTTGACAGAAAATTCTGGGGAAGTTGCTTAGTTCGGGATCCTGGCTACAACATTTTTATATGTAATCGTAATTAAAATCTCTTATGTAGGGTCGTTAAATCTGTCTGAAATGTAACGGAATTATAAGTCTGGACAAATGAATATAGAAATCACGGCCTCAGTAGGCTTATTCCATTCTTCATCTATATAAATAAAAACTAATATACTATGTCTGTCTGTCAAATACATTTACGCACATCGTGAGTTTAATCGATTTCAATTCTCATTATCTTTCCAATACTGAATTTTTCCATTTATTTTCTAATCGTGAAATTCACTTCAAAGCCGGATTTATAGCTGATTCATTAACTAGGCCTATCAATCGTTTAGTTTACACCTATGAATGTTTCGCGTGCAAAGTGATAATAAATATAATATTTAATTGTTAATCTTTCGATTAATTATCGTGGGCAAAGCCGTGGGGATCTGCTATAAGCTATAATAAGCTATAGCATAGCTAGCGTTTTCTGAGGGAATAGTTTGTGTGTGATAAGTCGTTCTTCCCCATTTAAAATTCCAAATACCTATATAAAGACCTTATAGACCTAGAGTTTGAAAATCGAAAGTCCTTCATAAGTTATTTTCGCATTTACAAAATACAAAACCCGAGCGACGCCGGGCCTTTTAGCTAGTCAAAAATAAAGTATTAAATAAATTAAACCTAAATGGAAATATATTATACAAATCTCAACAAGCCTGTGCGTACGCGGATGATATTGCCTTAATAACAAGAAATCTACCAGCACTGGAGGAAATGGTTAAAATAATCAATGAGGCTGGAAAATCAGCAGGTCTGATTATTAATGTAGACAAAACTAAATATATGAAAACAGAAGAAAACCAGACTAGCATTATTGAAAACCCAAGACAGCACATAAAAATTGGTAACTTTGAGTTTGAAAAAGTCCAAAAATTCACATATTTAGGCGTACAGATCAATAATAAGGGACCAACATCAATGGAAATTAATAATCGAAGTATGCTAGCAAATAGAGCATATTTTGCAAACCTTCATCTATTGAAATCAAGACTATTGACTAAACCCACAAAACTAAAAATGTATAAAACCTTGATAAGACCTATCGTCTCATATGCTGCCGAAACATGGACATTAAATAAAGAGGACGAAAATACCTTGAGAGTATTTGAAAGAAAGATTATTAGGCGTATATATGGTCCTGTACATGAATTTGGTTCCTGGAGAATAAGGACGAACACTGAAATAAATCATATATTGAAAGGAGAAGACTTGGTAAAATTTATTAAATCACTAAGAATCAGCTGGTTGGGTCATGTTGAGAGAATGGAGATGAGCAGAACACCAAAATATGTACTATATAACGACATAATAGGAGTTAGAAGGAAAGGAAGACCTAGGAAAAGATGGCTACAGGACGTGGAGCAAGATCTGTATAAAATGGGAATACGAGGCTGGAAGAGAATAGCACAACAAAGAGACGAATGGAGCAGGATTGTGAGGGAGACCAAAGCCCACCAAAGGCTGTAGAGTCATGGAGGAAGGGAGGCGCCATAACTCAAATACGCTTTATTAGATTTTAATGAAATTTGGTATACGCATTTATAAAATCCATGGGAAGAAGTCTGTTGATATTGGACCAAATCGGTTGGCCAGTACCGGAATAATGCCCAATTTAGTGCCTTTTTAATGGTATTAAATATAACAAAATGCAAGATAACTCGAATATGCCTTATCAGATTTTCATGAAAATTGGTATATGCATTTATAACGTCCATGGCAGGAAGCCTATTTATTTTGGACCAAATCGGTTGACTTGTACCAGACTAACCACTAATTAAAGGTCACATGTTTTTTAAATCATGTCTATACTACAATGCCGCATTTTTAATCATTGAGGGCTTTGTCTGCAATGCAGTCAGATGTTTGTTTACTTCGATGATCTAGTTGAAATTGAGTACTACATAAATACTGTTATATACAGAAGGTACATTACTGTGAAATAATTAGCAGAGTTATTTGCCACTGAATTTTGTGAAATATTGACATATTCCTTCACATATGCTTATCAAACTAGACCGTCAAACTGAATGAGTTGGCCAAATGGTAACATCTTGAACTCGTATTCTGGAGGTCTCTGGATCAAATCATGGAGCCGGACAATTTGACATGGATTCTTTTAATTTTATTTTTATGTGAGTTTAAGTTTCAAAGTCAAGGGTATGTTATATCCAATCTGGCATTTGCCCATGCACATGGGGAAAAACCACAAAAACCCCACTCATATTGGGTGACGGCAGGATTTGAACCAGTGACTTCTTGAATGCAAATCTGCAATGGTACAATCTCAGCCACCTCGCTCGGTCCTCAGTATGTCGTTTGCAAGTGCTGCAAACTGGTGGAAAAATTAGGAATAGGGGAGAGCGTGGAGGGATGGGACATTTTTATTTTACTTTTTTTTTTTTTTTTTTTTAATTTCTTGGTTTAATGTAGGCAAAAACTGATTGCATTTCTGAAAACTGCTTGGCTTCAGGATATAAATATGTTATATACAAGATTACAAATTTTATTTACCTTGCAGATAAATAAAATTTTTATAACATTATCAAATGTCCCATCCCTCCTACCTGGTGTACATGGGACACTGTTCAAGGAGGTATGGGACAGAGCTTTTTGAACCTCAATGTCCATATAAATAATGTTGAAAATCCTCATAAAGTTTAAAAATGCCTTTTTTTAAATGCATTTCAATAGAGCATAACAACAAGTTATAATAGGTGACTCGGAACAAGTCTCTCATAAAAATTTTGAAGCAAGCAAGTTCGACTTCAAAATACAAAAATTCTTTGAATCTAGCTCTCATAGAAGAAAAACACCTTAAAATACATTTTAGAATATGGGAGGCTACGTTTCTCTTTAAAATGGTGTCCCTTCCTTTCTGTGTACAAATGTCCCATCCTTCCTGCATTGTAGTTATCACATCAAAAGACCACTTGGAAGACCTAGACGTATATGGGAGGATAATATAAGAATAGATTTAAGGAAAGTAGGATTTGCAAGGGAGGTTGGATAGAGTTAACACAGAATAGGTTTCGGAGGGGGAGAAGAAGCTAGTTTGGCAGGTCGTTGCGGATTAGGAAGAGATATGAGAATAGATATATGACCTGCAATCATCCTCCGAATCAGTCGACGGCGATACAAAAATTGTTTCATCTGTCTCATCCTCACATATCTCCTCCTTAATTTTGCAAACCTTGACCAACCCATTCCTCTAGTATGCAACACTCGCATGAATTACAACTACAGAAATTACTTACAAAAATTACAGGATGCCTTCTTCTTCTTCTTCTTCTGGCAAACAGCTCTTATATTCTAGCTAGCGCCTCCTTAATGATGATAGCCCATTCTTCTCTGATTTCTGCTTTTCTCCTCCTTTTACATAAATACTGTTATATACAGAAGGTACATTACTGTGAAATAATTAGCAGAGTTATTTGCCACTGAATTTTGTGAAATATTGACATATTCCTTCACATATGCTTATCAAACTAGACCGTCAAACTGAATGAGTTGGCCAAATGGTAACATCTTGAACTCGTATTCTGGAGGTCTCTGGATCAAATCATGGAGCCGGACAATTTGACATGGATTCTTTTAATTTTATTTTTATGTGAGTTTAAGTTTCAAAGTCAAGGGTATGTTATATCCAATCTGGCATTTGCCCATGCACATGGGGAAAAACCACAAAAACCCCACTCATATTGGGTGACGGCAGGATTTGAACCAGTGACTTCTTGAATGCAAATCTGCAATGGTACAATCTCAGCCACCTCGCTCGGTCCTCAGTATGTCGTTTGCAAGTGCTGCAAACTGGTGGAAAAATTAGGAATAGGGGAGAGCGTGGAGGGATGGGACATTTTTATTTTACTTTTTTTTTTTTTTTTTTTAATTTCTTGGTTTAATGTAGGCAAAAACTGATTGCATTTCTGAAAACTGCTTGGCTTCAGGATATAAATATGTTATATACAAGATTACAAATTTTATTTACCTTGCAGATAAATAAAATTTTTATAACATTATCAAATGTCCCATCCCTCCTACCTGGTGTACATGGGACACTGTTCAAGGAGGTATGGGACAGAGCTTTTTGAACCTCAATGTCCATATAAATAATGTTGAAAATCCTCATAAAGTTTAAAAATGCCTTTTTTTAAATGCATTTCAATAGAGCATAACAACAAGTTATAATAGGTGACTCGGAACAAGTCTCTCATAAAAATTTTGAAGCAAGCAAGTTCGACTTCAAAATACAAAAATTCTTTGAATCTAGCTCTCATAGAAGAAAAACACCTTAAAATACATTTTAGAATATGGGAGGCTACGTTTCTCTTTAAAATGGTGTCCCTTCCTTTCTGTGTACAAATGTCCCATCCTTCCTGCATTGTAGTTATCACATCAAAAGACCACTTGGAAGACCTAGACGTATATGGGAGGATAATATAAGAATAGATTTAAGGAAAGTAGGATTTGCAAGGGAGGTTGGATAGAGTTAACACAGAATAGGTTTCGGAGGGGGAGAAGAAGCTAGTTTGGCAGGTCGTTGCGGATTAGGAAGAGATATGAGAATAGATATATGACCTGCAATCATCCTCCGAATCAGTCGACGGCGATACAAAAATTGTTTCATCTGTCTCATCCTCACATATCTCCTCCTTAATTTTGCAAACCTTGACCAACCCATTCCTCTAGTATGCAACACTCGCATGAATTACAACTACAGAAATTACTTACAAAAATTACAGGATGCCTTCTTCTTCTTCTTCTTCTGGCAAACAGCTCTTATATTCTAGCTAGCGCCTCCTTAATGATGATAGCCCATTCTTCTCTGATTTCTGCTTTTCTCCTCCATCTTCTAATCCCCATACTATGCAAGTCCTTCTCCACACAATCCAACCATCTTAATCTTGGTCTTCCCCTATCTCTTCTCCCTTCAGGTTTGCCTTCAAAAATCTTTTTAACCGCTGTGCCTTCATCCATCCTAATCACATGCTCAATCCATTCAATTCTTTTAACTTTAACAACTGTTACTATGTTAGGTTTGTTAATATAGTAAATTTAGTACCATATTTGAGCGTATTTTTCACACATCTTTATCCTTCATCGGACCATTAATATTTTCCTTTCCCATCTTTCCAACTGTGCAATTATACCTTCTGTCATCACCCAAGTTTCACATCCATATATCACAACAGGTTTAATTATTGTGTTATAAATCTGTAATTTAGTTTGCTTTGACAGGTATCGTGTTTTCATAGTTTTACCCAAGGAAAAGAAGAACCTATTACCTGCAGCTATTCTCTCTTTGATGTCTTTATTAGTCATTATCAAGGGTGACCAATGAACCTCAATATTTAAATTCTTCTTATATTTTCTTATTAATTCTTCTTTATATTTTACCTCATTTATGACTATTTCATTATCCTCATTTCTTGGCTTTGCTTTAGATGTATTTATATACACAGTTTTTTCACATTAACTTCAAATCATAATTCTTTTCTACATTCGCTGTTTGTTCATTAGCCTCTTTGAGTACTGATAAAGATCTAACTATCATTACCAGGTCATCAGCATAGGCTAAATATTGTATGGATCTATTCATAATAGTTCCTCCTGGGTTAATCTGAATACTTCTATTTTTTCCAAGGCTAAATTGAACAGCAATGTCGAGAGAGCATCCCCTTGTCTCAAACCACTCTTAGATTCAAAGCTTTCTGAATTTCTTCCATTGATTTGTATTTGATTAGTGGTTTTCTGTAATGTCATTTTAACTAAATTTATTAGCTTTACTGGTATACCAAATTATCTCATTACATTAAACAATTGCTGCCGATTAATGCTGTCATATGCCTGTTTAAAGTCAATGAATAATAATTTGATGCAACACTATACTGTATTCATATGTCTTCTTCAACATCTGCCTCAGCTGGAATGAGTGGCCAGTCGTGGAGCGGGCTTTCCTAAAACTACTGGTAATCTCCTACAGTCTCCTCCATATATTCCTCCAAATACTTAGTTACCACATTTAGAAGAGAGATTCCTCTGTAATTCTCACAAGACAATGTATCTCCTTTCTTGTAGATTGGACATATAATTGCTGTTTGCCACTCATGAGGAATTTCCTCCTTCTCCCAAATCATTAAAATCAATCTGTATATCATATCCCATACTGTTATACCACCGTACTTCAGCAGTTCACCAGCTATCCCATCTGTTCCTGGAGATCTGTTCATCTTAAGTCTTTTAATGATTTTATACACTATTCTTCTTGTGGGTTTTGGTAATTCATTTTCTGGTCCATAAAATTGTATTTCATTGTCATTCTACGCGTTTGGGGTCATTCTACTGAAAAGACTTTTAAAATATTGGACCCATCTTTCCATCATCTTTCCTTCATCCCCTATTATTTCACCATCATTATCACTGCACATGGACGTTCTTGATTTCAAACCTTCTTTAAATCTCCACACTCCATGATAAAGTTTCCTGCTCTCACACCTTATTCTGTTTGTCTGCATTCCTTGTAGTTCTTCCTCCTCATACTCCTTTTTCTTCTTCTTCTTCTTCTACCGTCAAGGATTAGGCTAAAGCCTGTTCCGGCCTCACATCTTTCCATCTCTTTCTGGGTCTTCCTGTAGATCGGTATCCTCTTGGTCTATAATTCAGTATTTGTTTGGGAATTCTGTCAGGTTGCATTCGTTGTATATGTTGTATCCAGTTTTCTCTACATTCTAATATTCTTTCTACTACTGAATATACTACCAGTTCTTTTCATATATCTGTGTTTCTTACATGGTCCTCTCTTGTACATCCCTTAACCGATCTCAAAAAACGCATCTCAGCAGCTTGTATTTTGCTGAAATCTGCCTTTTGCAAAGTCCATGCCTCGCTGCCATATAATAATACAGGAAGCGCCATGACGGAATAAAACTTTAGTTGCGTTCCTTTTGTCGTTTTTCCTTTTAATGTTCTTTGGATTGTTCCGCATATTGTCTGATATTTTATGCACTTATTGTTTATATCTTGATCTATTTCATAAGTAACATCGCAACCTAAATAGTTAAAATGTGACACTTGCTCAATTGTCCTATTATCTATAGATATTTTTGTTTTGATTGGAAATTTCCCGTGAAATGCCATGACCTTAGTTTTCTTTTCCGAAATTTTCATATTGTACAGTTTACTGACTTTATTTAATTCATGTATTGCTTTCTGTAGTCTATCTTCTGTATTAAAAATTAAAACAGCGTCATCCGCCTACAGTAATATATTTACTGAGCGTTGTCCAATGTTAATACCTCTATGTACTTTTAAAATCCATTCCTTAAGAATTTCGTCTAGATATATATTAAATAAATTTGGAGATAGACTGCAGCCTTGTTTCACCCCTTGGTTAATTTTTATTTTATTTGATAATTTTCCTTCCATTTCATTGACAATCTTATCGTTGATATATAAACTTCTTATGACTTTAATTAAGTGCATAGGGTAGCCATTTTTAACAAAAATTTCCCATAATTTTTCTCTTTTCACTCTGTCGAACGCTTTCTCAAAGTCTATAAAAGCAACATGAGTTTCTAAATTAAATTCTCGGTGTTTTTCTATCATTTGTTTTATGATAAATACATTATCAATGCATGATCTGCCCTTTCTAAACCCACTTTGTTCTTCCATAATTTTAGTATCTGATATTGCTTTTAATCTACTATTAATTATTCTTGTATAGATCTTATAGGCTGCGTTCAATAAACTTACACCTCTATAATTTTCACACTTAGATCTGTCTCCTTTCTTAAAAATGGATACAATTTTAGCTACATGCCATTCCTTTGGTATGTTCTTAGTTTTCCAGCACATATTCAGCAAATGTAAAAATCTCAACCTCAGTAACAATCCACCATATTTAAACAGTTACGTTGGGAGGCCATCAATCCATGGGGCTTTTCTATTTTTTGTTTTCATTAGGGCCTCGTTTAGTTCTTCAAGAGTGATTAGGTCTACAGATTCATCAATTTCTTCCTTTTCGAATTCAACTTCTTCAATATTTCCATCATATAATAGATTCTCATAATATTTTATCCAGTCATCTTCGTTTATACAATTCAATCTAGCCATATCTCTTTCTTTTAAATTCAGGCTTCTCATAACTTTCCAAGTGATCATCTGTCTTCCATGAACGTCATGTTCTATTTTCGATATGAATCTATCCCAAGATTCATTATGTGTTTTCCTTATTATTTCCTTGGCTTCATTTCTTTTTTCTGTATATATTTTCCTTGTTTCTTCACTTTGATTTTGCAAGAAC
The DNA here is from genome assembly GCA_964059195.1 of Ectobius pallidus. Taxonomy (NCBI): domain Eukaryota; kingdom Metazoa; phylum Arthropoda; class Insecta; order Blattodea; family Ectobiidae; genus Ectobius; species Ectobius pallidus. The sequence continues at coordinate 28,932,805 of CAXKWD010000001.1, forward strand.
TGCTCATACGCCTGTTGTTTATTCTTTACTGCTTCATCGATATTTTCATTCCAGAATCTTGGGCCTTTCTTTCTTTTACTTTTAACTTTTGTCCCCAGCACTTCATTTGTAGTTTTCAGAATTGTTTGCTTTATGTTTTCCCATTCTTCTTCTACTTCATCAGCAGTAATTACTTCTTTTAAATACATGAATAACCTTCTTTGATATAGATCTCTTACACTCTGCTCTTGTAGTAAATTAATTTTGAACATTTTTTGTTGATTAATTCTGTTTCCATTTCTCTTGACTCTTTTCCATCTAGCCATAATTTGTGATAAGACCAGAAAGTGATCTGTATAAAGGTCACTTCCTCTGTATACCGTAGTATCTTTCACCAATGATTTCAATTTATCATTTACTATCACATAATCTATAATAGATCTAGAACCTCTTGCTGCCCAAGTGTATTTATTAATGTCCTTCTTACGGAAGAATGAATTAGTTATTTTTAGGGCGTTATAAGTAGCAAACTCCCTTAACATTTTTCCACTGTCGTTAACAAATTCCTCTCCGAATGTGCCACAAACGTTTGGTATACCTACGTTTCCAATTCTTGCGTTTAAATCCCCTGCAATCAAAATATTATCCGTTTTATTATATTTGTCTAAAATGTTTTGGATCTTTTCATAAAATATTTCTAGTTCCTCTGTTTTCTTTTCATCTGGAGCATAAACACCAATAATTAATAATTTACCTCTTTCTATTTTTAGACGGACTGTTACTATTCGTTCATCTATAAATGAATAGCTTTCTATATTTCTTGTCCATTTTCTGTCTATCCAAATGGCTACCCCTTTCGCTGCACGTGAAGTTTGATCCACTCCTGAGTATATCATTGTATAGTTGTTAATCTCAGATGTTCCTTTTAATTTCTTTTTGTTTCAGTAGTAACCGGTACATTAACATGCTTTCTGTGTAATTCTTTTGTCAATTCTTCTTCTTTATTGCATATTCCCCTGACATTCCACGTACCAATGTTCAGTATGTCTTTCCTGCCAAGTCTTCGGTCCTTTTTCATTAGCCAAGGTCGGTTTCCAGTAGTTCCATCCGGTTTAACTATGTGAGACTTTTGAGTATTAATATTTTTACATGAATGGGTTACCAGCCCATCGCAAAACCCCCAACCTGGAGGACCAGAGGTTTGATTTTAGGGTCTCCTTCCCTTAGATAGATTGCCTTCGCTTCGGCTAATAAGGTCTATCTCCCTACGTAGTAAGCCATTTCACTTTGGCCTTTGTGTGCCATTAATGCCACACTTGAAGTATACTCTGCTGCCAATATACATCATCCCGTCAGGCCTAATCTCATGTTACCCATAAGCAGCCCTGCCAGAACCTCCATCTCTCGTTAGCTCACCGATCCAGTCCGCCGAAGGGATTGGTTACCACAACCTTGGACTGGATTACTCGGCTTGATAGGGTCCACCACGTAAAGGTGAGAGCGGAGTTGGAGTGGAGAGGCTAAGTGATCTCACTTGATAAGATCATATGTGACGCATCACACTCCCTTGGACCCCTACTCCTTTTTTTTTTTTTTTTTTTTCTTTCTTTCTTTTTTTCTTTTTTTTTTTTTTTTTCCTTCTCAATATTCTATTTGTTTGTCTTCGTGTTTCCTTATATTCTTCCTCTGCTCTTGTTTTTCTACTTAATATTTTTTGTCTTGCTTCATTTTGTTTGTCTAAATGTCTTTACACTCATCGTCAAATCATTCTTTCTTCTTGTATCCCTCTTTATATCCAATCACTTTTCCTGCTTCCTTCTTGAATTTGATCCCATTCTGCCTCTACATCGTTCTGTCCACTTTTATCACTTTTGAATAAATTATAATTGATTTAATAATTAATCAAATCTACTTGATAGACCATTTAGGCCTTAAATAATCTGCATCAACGTGAGTTACTGTGGAATGACTCTATGTGATACATGTTAGGCTATGGTCGTAACTCCCAAAAATAAGGCACATATTGTACTGACATGAAGAGAGATGTCTAATCTTAATGCTAAACAATACAATTGAAAAAGAACCTATATGGTTCCAAACCTATATGGTCCCCCTTTAAAATCAAGTCATTTCCAATTCTTTGGTAAACCAACAAGTAAATTATTTTTGGGTGTGCAGGATTCCGGCAAGAGTTTTGATAAGGACACACTGTAACCTGATTCCTTAGCCTGCAGGCATCTATCAGTGTCAATAATACCCATACAGATGTTGCCTTGGTGAGTTTTTGCATTTAGTTCATCATGAGTTTGGTCGGCTGAATGTCCCAAAACCAGATACTCACGAAGAGTCAATGCATCTCTAAAAAACTTACTACGAGGATATGTTAATATATGATTATTCTGAACTGCACCATAACAGCAGGGACAACATACAAACACAGCATTCCGATTGATGCACTGCTGGATCACCAGATCAGTTGCCACGCTACAAGCATGAAGTGACACACCAATATCAAAACTGCCACAGAAATAATCAAGGTTACACTGATAAAAAGTCACATTAGTCAATTTTAATTTGCTGACTCTTTCTCGTGCTCTGTTGAGGGATTCTTCTTTATTCTCTAGAAGTATTACTTCGCAATGTGGTAAGAAATGTGCTAGAACTATACCAAGATGACCGCTCCCAGAACAAAAATCTACTATAGTATGACCTGGCTTCACTACTTTTAAGACAGCTTTAGCTAGATTTTCAAGTTGTTGACATTTCCTCTCCAGTCGAACATCTGGCAACTGCCCTCCTTTCGGATGTGCTTCGTAAGGCACAGAACTCCAATCAAACTCAACCTCAAAGCCAAATGGGTATTGCTGCCATTCAATCTCAATGCCAAGATCATCAACCACTTTTAGAGAAGTTTCAACATCCTCTTGTCTTGTAAATAGACAACTTCGTGGCTTATATCTCTTAGGGACACTTTTATACAAGCTCTTCTTTGGAACATCTGGGAAAATGTGTTTAACGTATAAATCATCGCTTATCTTATGTGGAACATTTCCAACGATACTCACTGACTCTTCAACACCATCTTGCATTTTCATACGGTCGTACCATTGAGTAATCAAGGGAATGTATGGTTGTAAGAACACATTGTGAATGGATTGTAAAATTATCCGTATACAAGGAAAAATCATCATATCAGCAAGTGTCATGGATGGGCCTTCAGCAAATATATGGTCTATTTCTATCCCTGCTGTCCCATTTGCACTTGCATCCTTCCCTACAGTAAGATTATGTAATTCTTTTCTTGATTTCTCAGATGCATTTTCTTTGGACTTAATATAGTCCTGATTCCTTTTTTTAATATTATGTATGTGTAATGGTTGACCCATGTGAATCTCAAAGCGAGCTACGTCATCAGGGATTGTAACTACACTTGTGAAGTTATCTTGCAATACTAACTCATTCACCGACTTGATAATATCGACTTCACAAAAACGAGTCCAGACTGAAGATTCGGCACAAGCCATTAGACAACCTTGACGAAATCCCAGTAAAGAAGAACACCTATGATCTGAACAATTCTTCACAGTAGATTTGATAATCTGTCTCAAAACAGCACACAAGCCTGCAACTGCAGTATTGTCGCCAACGACAACTGCTGGCAATTTACACATTCTAGCAACATCACATATTTTATTTTCTGTAACCAATTCATAAGCAAAATTTGTGATTTTGATTTCATATGATGGTTCTATACCAGATTTCAATACAAATATTAAGGAAGAAGGGCTATGGTCACAGTATTTAAGATTAACCAAAGCAATGACTGTTTCTAAAGGAGCATGAACAACTCCAGAAACAGGCCTAGATGTTACCTCCAAGTAAAGTTCATCCATGCTGTGATGTAAAATGCAACAGTTTATGATGATCAAAGGCCAAGATCACAATTCATCTGTAGATAACTTACTGTTAAGATCACTTCTGTAAGAAACACTGTATTCAAACTTCCAGTCTTCTATGCATTCACTTAGTCATGCACCTGAAATCAAGAGAAAGAACAATGAACAAAATACAACAACAATAATAATAATAATAACAATAACAACAATAACAATAACAACAATAATAATAATATTAATAATAATAATAATAATAATTTATTTATTTAAACAGGTTATACAATGTCCTAGACATCTTCCTGCCCCCATTTCAGGAGTTTATCATTTTTCTCCATAATTCTCGATTTGTCCATGCTTCGTCTTCTATTCTCCTTTCCTTTAGTGTTTGATTGATGCCTTGTGTCCATGTCAATTTGGGCCTGCCCCTCTTTCTTCGTCTTTTCGGAGTCCACGAATATATCTTCTTCGGTAGTCTATCGTCTGTCATTCTTTTCATGTGCCCATACCATCTTAGTTCTGCTGTTTTTACAGTATCTACCAGCGATCCTTGTACCTTCATTTTTCCTCTAATGATATTGTTCCTAATCTTGTCCCTCCTGGAGATTCTTGCAGACCGTCGCCAAAAGTCCATTTCTGTGGAGTGTAGTTTAGCTATTGTATTTGATTTCAAATGCCAAGTTTCTGCTCCATACATAACTGTGCTCTTAATGATTGTATTGTATATGTCTGTTTTTGTTTCTCTGGTAATGTCTTTATCCCACAAGACACTGTTTAATTTTGAAATTGCTGATCTTCCTTTGTTGATTCGTCCATTTATATCGTCTTCTTGGTTTCCATTCTTTGTAATTTTTATTCCTAAATATCTATATTCATTGCAATGTCTGATTGTACCACTCCCGTTTGATAAGATTAGGTCCTTTGAGTCTGTTCCTAGTGCCATATAGTTTGTTTTCTTCAAATTGATGTTCAGGCCCCATTCCTTATACTCTTCTATAAGTTTTCTTGTCATATACTCCAGGTCTTCATAATCCTCTGCGATTACCAATTGATCGTCAGTAAATAATAGTGAGTATATATTATCTTCTGTTAGTAACAATCCCATTTGTGAGCATTTCCTTTTCCAGGTCATTAGTGCCCTATGAAGATATATTTTGAATAATGTTGGTGATAGTGGGCATCCTTGTCTTAGCCCTTTTGTGACATAAAATCCTGGTGAGATCCTATTTTGTATTTTGATTTTTGTATACGATTTGTCATACAAATTTTTTATCGCATGAATCATTTTATTATTAATTTTTAAGTATTCTAACGATTCCCACAGTTTAGTCCATGGTACACTATCATAGGCTTTTTCTAGGTCAACAAACAATAAATGTAAGGGTTGTCCAAAAGCTTCTGTTTTCTCAATAAGTTGTCTTATACTGAAAATATGATCAATGGTTGATCTCCCTGCTCTAAATCCTGCTTGTCCTTTGTTTCTATTAATGCATATTCGTGTTCTAATAAGTACTTTAACACTCGTCCATAAATACGACTAAAAATGCTTGTTATAAGTCGCGCAAGCAATTTTGGGGTATGGAATTTATTAATGAAAGCTTTGAAGCGAGTGACTTAAAAATAACACTTCCTCCTTCTCCTCGCATAGACAGCTCATCGCTCCACAGAGGTGCCTTGTCTTCCAGTTCAGGAGACACTCACTCACAAAATGCTGTACACACACGGGCATGTTCCGCTATGATTGTTAGTTTTATTTTTTATACACATTTCACGTTTCTCAGTTTTATTCCAGTCTTCTAATGAAAAACAACGCTGTTATCTTTACTATTCTTCTTCTTACACCACATATTTCATGGTCACAAAACACACAGAAAATGTGAATTAAAGTTTTAACTAATAACACGACGCATGTCTTGCTGTGGTATTGATTCCTGAACGAACTGTACCTGGCCACTTAGTGCAGCGTGTCATATGTTCTGTTTGGTACTTCCCCGTCGGATCACCAGTTAAAAAGGCTCGCACGCTGGGTGTGTTGTTCAATGACATACCCCAAGATTGCCTGCGCTACTTATACTGTGATCCCTCAATAATTTTTGCATTCATTTTTGTTTCCCTTCTTATGGTTGATATCAGCCCTATTTTCCAGTCTTTTGGAGTTGGTTCTCTACTTAGGCATCTTTCAAATATTTGTTTTAGTAGCTCCAAAAGTTTTGGGGTACCATGTTTTATGAGTTCTGCCGATATTCCATCTTCACCACATGCTTTGTTATTTTTTAAGGATCTAATTATATTCTATAACCATTTGATCTATTTTTAGGTAGATTTCCGAAGAAAAATCTACCTATTGCAATGGATACCACTTTATGATTTTCGAAAAATTCTTTCATATCTTTACGTTTCATGCTCCCCTAAGTACGAAACCACCGCCCGTTAAAAAAAAAAATTTGTGATATTTATATATATATATATATCTTTACACGATAGCGGCCGTAATTTTGAAGATATTTGAACCAAATTTTATTATGTTATTTCTAGGCCCAATAGTTCGGACAAGTTCGTTAATGGGCAAAATTGGCCCAAGGGGGTGGTCGGGGGAGGGGGTTGAAATTTTAAAACATTTATATCTCGGCCCCTATGAAGTATAGAGGGAAACTTTGTTTGAATAAATTAGAGTACTCCCTATGGAGTTCACAGTGACACCAACAATTCGGGGGTTCGAGTGAGGGTGGGGGTGGGGGATGAAAATTCGAAACTTTTGAAACCACGTCTTGTGGGGTATCGTTGAAAAGCTCTTGAGGAGTACTCTACAAATCAATAAATAGTTTCTTGATAGCTCTCATATGACGCGAGATTTTAATGTTTGAAAATAATAACACTTAAAAGAATTATTATAATATCATAATTTTGTCTTGTTTAGCGGCTTTGCTAATTTTATTCATTGCTGATCTTGCGCACGGCCTCCCAGAATATTATATCCTATTCTTGTTGTCAAAACAAATGATTGTAGGCTCTTCCTCTTTACCGAATTCAGTTCTTATTACTGCAGGTTTACCATGCCAAGGCTAAAGAAAAAGAGTGCTATGCAGCGACAATAAATTAAACCAAAAGCACTTCGAAATCTACCTCCGCCTGTAGGCCTGCCTAAAGGGATTTTTATATTGTTATCTGGTGTGTCTGCATTTTCATTCTCTAAAATATCTAAATATTCCCCTCTCTGTTCAATTAAAAGTTCTTTAAAATATGTCTCCCATTTTTCCATAGAGATACCGTTGATATTGTATGTTCCACTTTCATTATTCCGTAAATTTTTTAAAATTCTCCAAGCTTCGTTACTTTTTCTGCTGCCCAAATATGTTTGTATCGTGTTGCATGTTTTTTCCCACCTCTTATTCTTTTCCTCTGTGACCTTTTTCCTAACTTGTGCTTGTACTTTTTTGAATTCAATTTTGTCCTCTACCCTTTTTGTATTCAACCATTTTTTATATTCATCTTTCTTGATTTTTACCATATCTTCAATCTCCTTAGTCCAAAAGTATAGTTTTGTGTTTCTTGCTTTATGTTCATCTTTCATCTTTTCATCTAGTCTTTTTTTATATAAATATGCTGTGCTTTCTTGCTGTAGACTATCTAAGTTATATTTTATTTTTGTCATATTTGTTTCTACTAATTTACCTTCCTCGTTTCCATTTTCCCAATCCATTGTGAAAGGAAATAAAACTTTGGCATTAACCAGATAGTGATCACTACGTGTCATAATTCCTCTGTAAACTCTAACATCTTTTACTTTTAATTTTGATAGTTGTTTCATAATCCTGGTGCCATGTAAATTTATGTATTTCTTTGTGTTTAAAAAATCCATTCAGGATCTTCAATGAATTTTGCTCACATATATCTATCAACCTGTCTCCATTGTCATTAATAACATTTTCTCCATGGGGGCCCACCACTGCATTGTCTATCTTTTATCCCACTCGTGCATTAAAATTTCCTGCCATTATTATTTCTCTTGTATTCCCTATTTCAGACAATATTCCATTCAGTTTAATTGCAAATTCTTCTTTCTTCTGTCTGTTTGCGTCATCGCTTAGATTGTATACTCCTAATAGAACTAAGTTACATCCAAATAATTTTATATTTATTTTAATTATGTTTTCATCTATTGCTTCACAACTTGTTATATATTTTTTATATTTCTGTTTTATTAGCACTGATACTCCTCTCTTGGCTCTTTCTTCTTTTGAGACACCGCTATAGAAATGTAAATATGTGCCTTTTGTTTCCACACCGGTTCCTTTCTTCTTTGTTTCTGTTAAGATAATTATATCTTGTTTTGTTCCTTCAAAACTATTTATTATTTCCCACATTTTATTATTTAATCCTTGTGTATTCCACGTTCCAATGAGAATAGTCCGTTTGCATAGCTGTTTCCGTCGTATGTTGTGACCGTCCGGCATTTCCTTCATGGGCTTTTTAGCATTTTGTGTTTTTTCCGATAAACGAGCAGCTGGCCTGTTGTATCAACCCCCAACCTGGAGGACCAAGTAATTTTTGATCAAGGTTTTCTTCCTCTAGCCTTTGATAAACCAATATCATACTACAAGGCAGCAGTGTTAATAATAATAATAATAATAATAATAATAATAATAATAATAATAATAATAATAATCATCATCATCATCTTCATCATCATAATCATAGAATGTGATTTTATCCAGTGGTGGACGCAGACATTTTTTTGGGGGGGTTTGAATAGGTAGAAAGAACACTAAAAAAATTAATCAACTTACATATACAATTAGTTTATAAAACTGGCCACTTAGAGTACATAAATAGCAATTTTTCAAATTTCGGGGAGGGGGGATGTGACCCCCCTATCCCCCCCCTGCGTCCGCCACTGATTTTATCTCACCATTCAAGGAGCTTAAAAGTGAAATACCATAAATCACTAGTGTATCGAGTCTTTTAGTAAACATTTTGGTTAAAAGATTGAATTAAAATTATACAATCTACAGTCAAATTTTGATACTCCAAGGGGGTTTTGGATATAGATTCTGATTGCTTAACAGTTCAAACAAATGACAACTGATTTGACCAAGTATTACAAAGTCAGAAAATAAATAATTTAATAGAAATATAATGAAACCTTATACCCAAGCAACAATGCATGGTTCATGGACTATGTAGATGGTTAAATCCTCACATCCCATATGTGCAAGATAGTAAGTGCAGTAAAGATTTCCACAACTTTGTTTCACATCCATAGAAGCAAGAGAAGCAAAAGTCCCTACGGCAGCTGGTCGCCATTGCCAGCTAAACATTTATTTTTATCCTGCTTCGGTGTCTATTTTGTTGTGAAAAATATTACAAAGCATGTAAGTGTGCATCCGCCAACGTGGTCTTGTGGTTAGCGTCGCTGACTATAGATCGGTCGGCCCCGGTTCGATCCCCGGCACCTCCTCGGATTTTTCTGAGGTAGGGAGGTCTGGTAGGGGTGCACTCAGCCTCGTGATTCAAATTGAGGAGCTACTTGATAGAGAAGTAGTGGCTCCGGTCATGAAAACCATCATTAACGGCCGTGGGTGTCGGCAAGCTGACCACATGCCCCCCAATTCTGCCATCTGCCTACAGTAGATGACGCAGCGGTCGGGTGGTAGGCCAAGTCCCTCCAGGGATGTAGCGCCACGGAGTTTAGTATGTAAGTGTGCAGTGTTACCAGTGAGAGATATTCCATATTAGTGATATTCTTGTTGTATTTTTGTCTCAAAATGTAGTGAACTTTAAATCATTTGGACATAATCAGTGTGTAAGCCGGTAAGTATTTAGGTGAAGCATCGGCCAACAAAACTCACAAACCGTGGCCCATAAGCCCGGAAGAATTGACTTCAATTGTTGGTAGAATTGTTTCCTCCCAAAGGAAGGGAATCATGGTAAGTGACACAAACACCTGAAAAACATCCTTCAGCTGATGAAGCCCTAGGAGGACTGAAAATGGATTACAATGCTTACAAAATGGAGAGCGATACCTTCCTTATCCAAGTTTTACCTAATGAAGCTAATATATCAGCCTGGAAACTTAAAGAGGTGAAAGATAATTTTTTGGAGTCTGAATTAGTTATAGCCCAAAAAAGGTGGACAAATACGAGAACTACGTAAAGGAGACACAAAGCTTCAGCAACAAACGTTAAGAGCTCACAAAAGAAAACTTCAACCACCACAAAGTCAACTTACAAGCATTGATAGCAATACTTACCTACTCACTCAATGACAATAGACAGTCCCTCAGCAAGCTAAAGGAATATTATTTTATTATATGGAACCCGAAGGTTCATTGCCGAGCTTATCTGAGCTCACCATTCAACCCTATTCTGTGCTAACTCCATCCAATCATCCCTCGCAAATCCTACTTCCCTTAAATCTATCCTAATATTGTCCTCCCACTTACATCTAGGTCTTCCACATGATCTTTTCCCTTCGGGTCTCCCAGTCAATACTTTTGAGATATGTCTTTCCTCCCCCATGTGCACACGCAACATGTCCAGCCCATTTCATCCTCCATGATTTAATTACCCTTACTATATCTGGTGAAGAGTACAGGTCATGAAGCTTGTCGTTATGCAGTTTTCTCCAGTCCCCATTTTAATCTCTCTTAGGCCCAAATATTTTCCTAAGCACCCTAGCAATAGCAATAATCACCTAAAAAATTGCAGCAAATTGCATCCAAGCAAAATCATTTTGAGTTAATCTCATCTAAAGGTCCTGAAGAACCCAGAGCTGTGCAAGAAAAAAATTAGGTGGCCAATAACAAACAACACCTTGAAAGTAATTCTGAAATATAGCCTATATTGAAGCCCATCGAACATAATCTCAATCTTTGCTTACAACAGGGGAATTTCCCAGATGCTCTCAAGAAAGCATTGTAATAGCCTACCTATATATAAATCCAGAGAAAACCACAGTTTGAATAATTATAGATCTACAGGTATATCCTTACTCCCTAAACCTATCTAAATTATCAGACAAATGTATAAAGAAAGACTGGTGGATTCCCTAAAGAAAAATAATAAACTGGCTTCAAATCAGTTTGGATTCCAAAATAATTTGAGCATAGATAACACCACAATTAATGTTACAAGAAAAATCGAAGAACTACACCTTTTCAACCTCAATTTCGGAAAAAGTAATTTCAATTTCAGAAAAAGTAATTTCTATTTCAGAAAAAGTAATTTCAATTTCGGAAAAAGTAATTTCAATTTTGGAAAAAGTAACTTCAATTTCGGAAATACGAGGACTATTTTTTTAAACCCCTGATGGGGCGTAAAATGAAAACCACAGTGAAAATCAAAACTGTTTTATTTGGAACATTTAGGTACACCTTCTAGTTACTTCTCTACATAATCCCGCTTCGATTGAAGAATTTCAAAACTCTTCAAAATGCCGTGAAGACCCTTCTCAATACACTAGCAGCAAGCTTCTTTGAAGAGGGTATGGTAAACTTAGTACCACGCCACGACAAATGACTCAATCGGAGGGAGATTATGTAGAGAAGTAGCTAGAAGGTGTAGGCCCTACCTAAATGTTGCAAATAAAACAGTTTTGATTTTCACTGTGGTTTTCATTTTATGCCCCATCAGAGGTTTAAAAAAATAGCCCTCGTATTTCCGAAATTGAAGTTACTTTTTTCGAAATTGAAATTAATTTTTCTGAAATTGAAATTACTTTTTCCGAAATTGAAGTTACTTTTTCCGAAATTGAAATTACTTTTTCCGAAATTGAGGTTGAAAAGGTGTAGAAGCGGGAAATAGAAATATTGGTATTTTTTTAAAATTTGCAAAAACCTTTTGAGACAGTAAACCATAAGATACTCCCCCAATTTTGTACATCACTCCAACCTCAAGAAAAGTAACAAGTAAAGTAAAGTAGAAAAACAGTAGACCTACTCTAACATTCTTCCCAAAGAAAAGGTACTGGTGTACCTAAATAATGAGAACTGTGTCTGTTTGTCTATGTACAATGCCCAGCTAAATATAGTGTTAGATCAAGAGCCTATAATTTTAGTGTTTTAAATTAGCCTCTGTGTTAGTTTGGCGCCTCCGCCAATTATTTGCCGCGAATTAATCACTTCCTGCAGGTGGGAGCTTGTTAGCGTTACCACGCCAGTTGCAGTGCAAGTTAGTTCAGATCGAGAAGTGAAGGTGTATAGACCTGCGATGCAGCTGCGTCTGATTTAGGCCAGTTTTCGCGCTATATTACTAATATTCATCTGCAACTCCGCGTATTTCATGCTCCTGTAGTGAAGGCAGCTTTACGTGTGAAATTCAAGAACTAATATTGTACTTTAGTGTCAATTACAAGTATTTCCATTGTCTCGTAACCTAAAAGCCACGTGCGGTTTACCAGGCTTTGTCTAGCGTTACATTCCCCAACGGTCGGGAGAATAGTTTTCTACAAGAACATTAACTGTATTCATTCTTTTATTATTATTGTGTATAAGTGCTGTATCCATTAGTTCAGAATTCAGGCTTCTTGAATATATATCATTGCAAATTACCCAGGTTAAAATCTCTGTCCCAGCTACCTACAGTCCATTGTCTCCCTTCGATTATTATTTAAGTGGCTTAATCACCCTGGTCCTCCGAAAACCTATATTATACTTTAATCCTACTGAGTTCCCTTCATTTTGGTCCTCCGGGCCGGATCTGAGAATATTTGCAATGATTTCTGAATTAAGGAAGAAGAGTGCGACTTGTAGCTGATTTTCGTGTATGACGAAATTACAAGGAGTCCGCTTGTTGTTAATAAGGTCCAGTTTCGCGCGACCACCCGAAGGTGCCGTTCGTGTGGAGTTCGTGTCAGCTTCGGGCTTCGCTCGGCTCTAGTGATTTTCCTGAACTGCTTATCTGCGCGCGCTCCGTGGGCTGCAAGGCAACACGTGCTCATGGTCACCACCGCGCGGGAAGAAGCAACGGCCCCCGACCGCCTCCAGTGTTGCAATTGACTGTTTAATCATTTCTCCTCCGTCAGTGTTAATTATTTCACTTCAACATGGAAAGTGAACTACGGGCTTTGATTAAAAGAAGAGGCATAATTAAGCGTGAACTAACTCACATGCAAAAGACTCTTGCCACTATAAATGAAGAAACAAATGTGTTTCGATTAAAAGTTAAACTTGACAGTGTAAACGTTAGTTGGGAGAGGTACGAGGCAGTTCAATCTCAAATCGAATCGCTTATAGAAGCCGAAGAAGATTTAGATGAACACGCAGAGCATAAGGAAATAACAAGAAGTTGTTATGAAGAACTAAAGGCAAGATTAAGTGAATTAATACATGCGCATGAACCTACATCAGTCAGTGTCAATTCAAATAACAGTGGCACACGACAATCAGTGAACTCTAGTGCATCGCAGGCAAGTAATGGGATAAAACTACCTACTATTCAAATTCCAGTATTTGAGAGTGATGTAACTAAATTCAAACATTATTTTGACACTTTTTCGAGTTTGATTGTGAATAATAGCAGTTTGTCACCTATTCAAAAATTCCACTATCTCATTGGTTCGCTAAGGGGCGAAGCTAAAACATTATTGCAAAGTTTGCCAGTCACGAGTGAGAACTTCCAAGTAGCCTGGGACCTATTGTGTGCAAGATATAACAATAAGCGTTTAATTGCCATATCCCATATTAAGCATCTGTTGTCCCTACCTGTAGCGAGACAAGAGACAGTTGCAGACTTGAGAAATTTGTTGAATCAATTCCAGAACAACTTGCATGCCATTGAAGCGTTAGAATTAGAAGTGCCACTTCATGAAGTCATTCTAATGCAAGTGTTATTGGAGAATTTACCAGACAGTGTGCAGCGTGAATGGGAATCTAGAATCGATTCTCAAACATTTACTTCATTAGGTGAACTTGTGTTATTTCTAGAAGCGAAATCTCATTCTCTAGAGGTGCTGTCGAATAATTCCTGCAACAGGGCCAGCCCATCAAAACCTAGAAGTGAACGTCGTGAGCCTAGAAATCAACATAATAACAGTCGTCAGTCATATGTGTCGACAACTGAACAGTTATGCCCTCAGTGTCAAGGCGGCCATAACCTTTTTAAGTGTAAACAATTCCGTCAGCTGAGTGTTGAACAGCGATGGAAAGTTGTGAAGAGTAAAAATCTGTGTTTCAACTGTTTTGCTAATACTCATCGAGTAAATCAGTGCAACGCATCTTCCTTCTGTAACTGTGGTAAACTTCATAGCAAGATGTTACACAACAGTGATCACAGGAGAACGGTTTCACACTCGAGTGAAAGCAGTGATACAGTGAATAACAACAGGACTGAGGCTCCTGCAAGTTATTGTTCAGTGAAAATAAAGCCAGTGCTTCACGTCTTACTTGCGACTGCAAGAGTCGAAGTGCAAGACAAGCATGGTAATTACATACAGTGTAAGGCCCTTCTAGACTCTGCCAGCCAGGCCAGTTTCGTGTCTGCGGATCTAGCTAGGCGTCTGCAACTTCCCACGAGGACAGCTGATACGCCTGTCAAGGGTATAAACGGTACTTCATCTAATGCTAGTCATAGTGTAAACATAAATGTGAGATCCATGGTTTACAACTATCGAAGGAATCTAGATTGCCTAATCCTTCCTCGCATAACAGGGAAGCTACCTGCAGTCCGAATTGATCCATCCTCTTGGAACATTCCCTCTGAAATTCCATTAGCCGATCCTAAATTTAATATTCCTTCTGAAATTGATTTGCTGATTGGAGGAGCACTATTCTTCGAGCTTTTCCATGGTAAGATCCTGACCAATCCTGGTTTTCCTGCATTGATTAGTACGGAGCTAGGTTGGATATTGTCGGGAACCATTCCTAAGTCCTCTGTGAAAGGCAATCTAGATACTGGTCCCCAGCACAACTTCTTCATCTCTACGGACAATGTGGACAAGCAACTACGACGGTTTTGGGACCTCGAAGACTTTCCACAACAGATGTTAACTCCAGAAGAGAAACGGTGTGAACAGCATTATGCAGAAAATACCACTCGCAATGATGATGGTAGTTTCACAGTACGTCTGCCCATGAAACAGGATAAAACTACATTGGGTGAATCCAGGCAACAAGCAGTTAAGCGTTTTAGTTACCTGGAGCGAAAACTTCAGAATGACTCTGCTCTAAAGGAAGACTATACTAAATTTCTTGTAGAGTACGAGCAGATGGGTCACATGAAAAGAGTTCCGCCTCCTCAAGAGAATGAAATATGTTATTACCTGCCACATCACGCAGTAATAAAACCTTCTTCATCTACGACTCGTACACGAGTAGTGTTTGATGCTTCTGCAAAGACGGACACAGGGTGCTCTTTGAATGACATCCTAGAATGTGGTCCTACAATTCAAGATGATCTGTCATCAATTATTCTTCGCTTCAGAACATATCGCTATGCATTTTCAGCTGATATATCTAAAATGTATAGGAGGGTACATATGCATCCTGAAGACCAGAATCTCCAGCGTATTGTATGGCGTCCAGATAAAAGGGAGCCACTACAAGATTATGCCTTGACTACTGTAACCTATGGCACTAAGTCAGCATCTTTCTTAGCCATACGGTCTTTGAGTCAACTCGCTCAAGAAGAAGAGTCTAAATATCCTCGTGCTGCAGACGCAGTACGAACCTCTTTCTATGTGGACGATTGCCTGTCAGGTCATGACGATCTACAGGAAGCTCTACAACTGCAAAGTGAACTTATACTCATGTTAAACAGTGGAGGATTTCCACTACGCAAATGGTGTTCAAATACCGAGGCTATCTTGGAAGCAGTACCCGTGGAGCACAGAGAAACGCAACTTCCTTTGTCCCTCGACAACAGTGAAAATGCTCATGCGCTTGGACTTCTGTGGCATCCCAGTACTGATTTGCTACAGATACAATCACATTCCTCTCTCCAAGAACCTCCTTCCTACAAGTTTACCAAGAGAAATATCCTTGCTGTTACATCCTCTATTTTTGATCCTCTAGGCCTCATAAGTCCTATTGTAATCCATACCAAGATATTCTTGCAATCTCTGTGGCTAGCTAAGCTTAGTTGGGATGAGGAGTTGCCATCTCACCTAAGGGAAAAGTGGATGGACATATGTGACATTCTCTCTACAATTCATAATGTTCGCATTCCACGCCATGTGTTAACAGCAGCTACGGTTACCGACATACAGATACATGGATTCTGTGATGCCTCGGAGAAAGCCTATGGTGCCTGTGTGTATGTACGGTCTACTGAAAGCAGTGATCTTGTTACAACTAAACTACTTTGCTCCAAGTCCAAGGTTTCACCATTGAAGAAGCAAACAATTCCAAGGCTCGAGTTGTGTGGTGCCTTGTTACTTGCGAAACTGTATCAGAAAGTTGTCACTGACTTGAAATTGCCTACATCACAAAATTATCTGTGGTCTGACTCCATGATTGTGCTCTCATGGATCAAATCAAATCCCCATAAATGGAAAACATTTGTGTCTAATCGCGTATCTCAAATCCAGGAGATGTCAGAGACGGCAGCTTGGCGGCATGTGGCCACCCAACACAACCCGGCTGACATGATTTCGAGAGGTGTGGTAACAGAACAAATCTTAGACATTGATTTATGGTGGAACGGGCCTGTGTGGATTTCACAACCTTTTGAATCATGGCCCAAACAACCTCAGCAACTTGAGCTGCAGGACAGTGACGAGCAGCGTGACACAGTCTGTCTAGTCACACATGCTGAAGAAGACTTTATGCTACGCTTTTCCAAGCTAACACGTCTTCAGAGAGTTATTTCATATATGCTACGCTTTATAAACAACTGTAGAAGCCAAGTTAAACGTCACGGCCCTCTCACAGTTGAAGAGTTACAACAAGCTTTGTTGTTTTGTATAAGAATAGCTCAGCAAGCAGCCTATTCACATGAACTGTCCGATCTTCAGAGTAAGATGCAAGTGAATAATAAGAGTTCGCTCCACTCCTTGGTGCCTTTTGTGGACAAGGATGGCCTACTCCGAGTGGGTGGACGTCTGGAGAAAGCTGAGTTACCACATGATGCACGACATCAGCTTATCCTCCCTCCAGGTCACCATCTCACTAGATTGATAATTGAATCCGAGCATCTGCGACTGCTTCATGCATCACATCAATTGCTCATATCTTCTCTGCGAGAACGATATTGGATTCCAAGTGTACGTAGAATTGTGAAGTCTACGCTACACAAATGTTTAACTTGTTTCAAATTGAAAGCCAAAGGTGCTCACCAGCTGATGGGCAGCCTACCTAGCTACAGGGTGACCCCTGCTAGAGCATTTCTACGTTCTGCGGTTGACTACGCTGGACCATTCTTCATAAGATACGGTTCCCCCCGCAGCAAAACTCAGGTCAAAGCATACATTGCTATCTTCGTATGCTTGGCTACGAAAGCAGTTCACATCGAGCTGGTTTCCGACCTTACTTCTGATGCCTTCATCGCCGCCCTGCGAAGATTCACATCTCGTAGAGGACTTTGCAAGGAAATATTTAGTGATAATGAGACGAACTTTGTTGGTGCTAACAACAAGCTTCGCGAGCTGCGTCTCTTGCTTCAGTCCAGCACCCATCAACAAATTCTCCAAGACTACGCCTCCTCTAATGAATTCACATGGCATTTTATCCCTGCTTCCTCCCCACATTTTGGAGGACTGCACGAGGCTGCTGTTAAATCCATGAAATTTCATTTACGACGAGTGATGGGTAGCCAAGTGTTTACATATGAGCAGCTTTCCACAGTTCTCACCCAGATTGAGGCCTGTCTAAACTCTCGACCTCTCCTACGCCTAAGTGATGATCCTAGCGACTCATCCTATCTATCTCCTGGACATTTTCTCATTGGAGAAAAACTCACAGCCCTACCTTCTCCTCCTATGGCAGAGAATGTCTCTCATGTTGCTAAATGGCATCAGCTACAAACCTACATACATCACATATGGCAGCGTTGGTCAGCTGACTACCTACATTCACTGCAGCAGAGACAGAAGTGGTCTGCGTCCAGCGAAAACATTCAGATTGGTACTCTTGTGCTCCTGAAAGAAGATAACTCTCCACCGCTCCAGTGGAAGCTGGGAATCATCTCATCAGTGCATCCTGGTGACGACGGTTTAGTGCGTGTTGTGACAGTGCGTACGTCTCATGGTGAATACAAGCGACCAATTGTAAAAGTGTGTCCCTTGCCTATTCAATAAGTGTAAATCTATTAGTAAATCTTGATTTATCCGCAAAGTTATGTAAAATCTGTCGATTTTAGGCGGGAGTTATGTTAGATCAAGAGCCTATAATTTTAGTGTTTTAAATTAGCCTCTGTGTTAGTTTGGCGCCTCCGCCAATTATTTGCCGCGAATTAATCACTTCCTGCAGGTGGGAGCTTGTTAGCGTTACCACGCCAGTTGCAGTGCAAGTTAGTTCAGATCGAGAAGTGAAGGTGTATAGACCTGCGACCAGGTGCGTCTGATTTAGGCCAGTTTTCGCGCTATATTACTAATATTCATCTGCAACTCCGCGTATTTCATGCTCCTGTAGTGAAGGCAGCTTTACGTGTGAAATTCAAGAACTAATATTGTACTTTAGTGTCAATTACAAGTATTTCCATTGTCTCGTAACCTAAAAGCCACGTGCGGTTTACCAGGCTTTGTCTAGCGTTACATTCCCCAACGGTCGGGAGAATAGTTTTCTACAAGAACATTAACTGTATTCATTCTTTTATTATTATTGTGTATAAGTGCTGTATCCATTAGTTCAGAATTCAGGCTTCTTGAATATATATCATTGCAAATTACCCAGGTTAAAATCTCTGTCCCAGCTACCTACAGTCCATTGTCTCCCTTCGATTATTATTTAAGTGGCTTAATCACCCTGGTCCTCCGAAAACCTATATTATACTTTAATCCTACTGAGTTCCCTTCATATAGGGAATGCAGAGAACTGAAATTTTTAATACAGATGGATTAAAGAGTGTCCAAATGTATATCAAAAATGGATTTTTAATTTTAGCTTTCATTCACGAATTAAGAGCAAAAGAAGATAGGAAACTTGATTTTTTCCCCTAACGGTGGTGCATTTAAATCATGAAATGCACCTCAAAACAAGATTTTTAGCTTTTTAATTATCAACAGTTTTAATTCTTTATGCATTATTTGCATGCAAGGGTAAAATTTATAAATCTGTGGGTCTTTTAATCGCTTAATTTTGAATCTGTATGCCCTTAAGGCAGTACAAGATTCGTTTTTGTCTTTTTAACTATTTATTTACTGTATCTAACAATAAAAATAAAATTATATAAAAATCAAGTAACACAATGTTCTAATTACAGTAAAACCTGTCTTAAAGACCACCCCTCTTTAGCGACCACCTCCTTTAAAGACCAATTTTTCTAGGAACCAATAGTAAAACCCATAAGGTCAATGTTATTTGTACCCCTATTAAACGACCACCCCTCTCCCCGACCAACGACCAGAGTTTCATTTACGTTAAACTCCTCTATAACGACCAAAATCGTAAAAAAATATTTACTCAAATGGTAGGCATTAATCAGCATTTGAACAGAAATACTGATGTGGGCACTGCAAGACGTCTCTTCAATTTTCAATACAGTGCTTTTACAAGAGTGATTGAACAGAAATGAGAATATGGTTGAACAATGCTTTTGGGCTGTTTTCCTCTTCGCCTTCTGGGAAATACCTTACAGTAGACAGCGTACAAGTACCGCGGCTTCAACAGGACACATTCCAATCTCGTACCTCTTACCTGCTTGTTTCAATAGCCTTAAGAATTCATGCCTTTATTATCTACATGATCGCAGTGACTCGGAGGGGTAATTCTATTTCTTATGAAAACGTTTATTCAGTGGACATGAGGGGGTTTCTGAAATTCTCAATTCTAAGAAGCGTACCGGTCGAGTTCCTTTCATTGTCCTAATAGCAAAATGTAATGTAGGGAAAATAGACGTGTCTTTCTTTTCCTGGAAAACATTACCCCGTTATACTGTAAAAGTAAGTAATAACCAGGGCCCAGATTCTAATGACATGTCATCTTTTTATTGATGCTGCTTAGACATTGCCCACTTGTAGGTGAATCTTAATCATGGTCCCTATATTATAGAAATGCATTTTTGTTAGGTCATTTTTTGTCATTTTATCTAATTTAATATTTTTAGGGCATTTATTTCAATTTTTACGTCATTATTTTGTCATTTTCGTGTCATTTCCTTTTTTATTTAGTCATTTTCATGCATTTACATTCAGTATATTAACTTCTTTGTCGTCTTTTTTTCTCATAGGGTAATATAAATTACTAGGTTAGTATGTTGCAACATTTTTTGTAGGATCTATTTTAAAAACTACTTTCTTACTTTTCTTCTCAAATACTCCAATCAAGAACAAAGTTTTTAGACCTACAACATCCTTTCTACGTTCACAGTTTTTAGAATGATGTCTATAACTTTGTGCGTACAATCTTTTTTTATAAATAAAATATCAGTTTTTAGGTCATTCTTTATAATTATTAAGTCATTTTCTTTAAAATTTAGGGTCATTTTATAGGTCATTTTTTAGATAATTTTAGGTCATCAGAATCCGGGCCCTGGTAATAACCGACTGTGTGTTAACTTGCATAATACACCTTTTGTATTGTACCGTATTTATTCAATTGTATTTTCAGTTTCAAGACATAAAAATGCATTCCCCCTGTTAAGAGACCACCCCTCTTAAAGAACACTTTTCCATGGAACCAGCGATGGTCATTATAGAGAGGTTTTACTGTATGTTTCTGTGTATATATATTTCACAAAGGTGACATCTTGTCTTGACACTTCAGGTGACTATAAAGATCCAGAATACAAAACATGATAAATTCTTAACATTATTTAGGCATAATTGTTTTAAACCAGTTGTATCTAACCTAAGAAAACAAAAAACAAAGATTTTAAAGAAAACAATAGAACAAGAAAAAACAATACTGGCAACACAAATGATTATATAGAATACATAGAGTGTCCTTCAAAATGCTTATAGAGATATTCTCAATATCACTCCACAAGAGGCCCACACTTTTCAAATAATCGCTTGTATATCTGAAGCAGCTTCCACAAGCCCTGAGAAGAAGACCCTTCACCTCCCATGCATTTTCAGGAAAATTTTAACTCTCACTAAGGAAGGGATGCACGGTCGGTAAATGGCTTCCTTTTTATAGCTAACTTCTTTAGCCTGTCCAAGGGGCTTTCCATTCAAATTGTTGGATCCAAAATAAGACCTTTTCCATCTTTCCTGTTCTGTATCTGTATCTGGTACCCTATGATCCCCAGGTGGGGCGAAGGGGCCTCCAAGCGGAGGTTTCATTACCTGTACTAATTTTGATATGCTTATTTTCCGAGAGAGGGTAGAGGGACAGGTGGTAAGCCCATCGCCTCGCAACCCCCCTCTGGAAACTAAGTATTTCTTGGACGTGAAAGGGCCGAGAGAAATTTTGTCCAGAGGCTCTAATTTAGGCTTGGAGTTCTTTTACGTGCCGTAAATCTACGACACAGGACCCCCAGCTTAAAGTCCCTCCTGGAGGACTCCGTGCCCAGGATTTTTAAGTCCTGAAAAATCCATCGACCGTGGCCGGGTTTGATCCCACACCCTGCGGATCTAGAGGTGGGCACGCTACCTCTAGACCACCGCGGCCGACATCTTTCCTGTTAATGGCTATTATATCAGCTCTGTGGTGACTGTCATCCTCAGACAAGAAATGGATTTCCTCATTAACTTCCCACTTTGCTTTTCAAAGAGCTGTAGATATGGAGGAGCGCACACGGTGATGGAGCAGTTTCCTAAAACATGACCGAGCATTTCAACCTCCTCACAACCAGGTTGCCTACAGGTTATTGTTTGCTGACTTCTCCCAGGTGCCAAAATGTTACATGACATCTTTACGGCATTGGTCCACTCAGAACAGGATAAGGTCTTTCTATTATTTATCCAAGCATTTGTTTTTGGAATTTCCTTATAAATCTCAACCCCTTTTCCCTTATGAGGTAATTTACACCATGAGCCAAAAGACTGCAACTGCAACTGTTTACGCAGCCATCTCCCAGATTTAGACAAAGTTTCATCAGTACACGGAATGTTCAGTTCGGGATAGGGAATCTTTCTTCTCTTCTTGATAATCCCAAGACAAAAGATTGATGATCATCTTGTACTTGTAAAAGCTTTTGGGCTATATTAAAATTCTGAATGTAAGCTTCCCACTCAGCCCTAATCAATCTCAATCCTCGAAACTTCCGCAATGCATAAAGCATATTACTAGGGCAGTCATGAGGTAACCCAACTGATTTCTTTAACAGATGTTCTGATAATTTTATCAATGTCTTTTAAAAACGATTTATACATCTTGTCCACTTTGAAGAGAACTTTGTGTACTTTGAAGAGAATACACTAAGGCTTGGCCATATATATATTGGTTTATAATGTTCATCTTTTGATCAGCCTTAAGTTGGAAGGCCGAATCAGCAGGTTGGAAGCTGATGATAAATTTAAATCTTTTAAGTGAGATAACACATTTGTACCAAGTTTAAGTTCACAGAAGTCAATGAGTTTGCCATTTCTTATGTTTATATTTTTACATTTTAAAGGATTAACTTTCAACCCAAGAGCTGCTAGTTTATAATCAGCCAAATCCAGAAGGTACTGTTGTGATTGTAAAAATTAAGAATTGGGCCCTCTAAATGGTTTTGGTAGTATAAGCCAGTATTGGGTTCACAACGAGGAAATAGGAAAGTGTCGACGCAGAAGTTTACGCTAAAAAGAATTAACTTTGCTATTTTGCTGACTGAAATTCAAAGGTGATTGACTGGTAGAACGGTTGTGAAACAAGGAAGAATATGTTGTTAAAAGTAAAGAAATAGTATTGAACCGGGAAATTGCAATTAAGGTTTTTTTAAGTCACGGATGCCAATCGGAGCAATGACTTGACCACGGAAGTTTATTTAAACAGGTGAAAACTGTTCACCTCGTCTTGTAAAAGTTTCGTGGCTCTTGACTCGACATGGGACGACGTCAAGGCTGGGCGCCTCGGCGCAAGTATATCTTTATAGTGTAAAGACAACCAGAAGTGTAAAAAATGTAACCCATGGATATGCACATGATCAACAACACCGGCACTGGGAGTGAACGGCTAACAGCACCAAGAATTAATAAATAATTTTTTGCAGGAAATTGATTAATTAGTCTGTGTAAGGGTATATAAAAGTAACATTGGGAAAGTATAAAATTGTAAAAATTGAATATGTTTTGTAACAGAATAGGATTTCGCGTGTAGACGTAATTTTAATAGATGCCATAAAATATTGCAGAAAATTTTAGTAATTGTTATTGTTAAATGAATTGAGTTTTTTTGTAATTTTTTTTTTTGGAAGGTTAGTCATTGGATTGAGGGCATGTGCAAATGATATACAAAGTTCAGAATAGATGATCAGTGTTCTGTTCTTTGCGAAGTCAAGTGTGTGTCGCTTAACCAAGAAGTATACCGTATAGTGTTTGATTTAATTAGGAGAGAAAATGAAGAAAAGTTTTAAAAATGAATTGTTTAAAGGAAATATAAATTACGGGAAGTTTTTTTTAAAATTAAATGAGAATTTTAAATTATTTGAACCAACAGCCACTTGAAACATATCGTATCGGGACGTGCACACCCAAGCGATTTGCTTCAATTGTGTTTGGAGGAAAGCCGCAGAACGATGTAATTTTTGAATTTTGGTTCAGTTATTTAAATCAAGGGAAATATAGCATTATTGGAAGTAAACAAGAGTTAGGTGTTTTCCATTTAAGGGTAATTGATTGTTTTTATTTATAAGAGGATAATTAAATTTTTTTTTATAATGTTACTGACAAATGTTCAAGTTGATTATGATTTTTTTTTCAAGGGAGAGTGGGAACCAGATGATTTCCAATTTTTTTAAAAGAAAAGAAAAAAAAAAAATTATGTTTTAGTTTTGATTTAATTTTAACCGGTTGCAAATATTAAATATTGTTTGGAATAAGTAGATTTTGAGGGATAATATTATCTGTGTTACAGATTAAATCGCATTTTATTAATAACTGTTTTTCTCCATATGTTATAGTTGGTTGAACAAACGGGCAGAATATCACATAGCAGTTCCGACCAACACGAATGCAGAGGTAGCACATTCCATAACGTTGCATGCAGACAATATAGCAAGTCCAGCTGACGCGAAGAAATTAAACCCAAGGTCAAGAACAACTGAAGTATCATCTATATTACAGCAAGGGATTTTATCAGAATTTTTTTTTTTTTTTTAGACAACATTTAAGTAAATTAGGTTAAGCAATAGGGAAGTACCAGTATATTTAAAGGCATAGGATTTTTTTTTAAATGATAGGAAGAAATCAAGGATTTTTTTTTTTTTAATTGAGACAGATTTTTAATTTATCAGGGTAATATATTAGGTTAACGTATTTAAGAATTAATTGAACATAAAGGAAAAAAAAAAAGAGAAAGTAAACAAAATATTGAAATTTTATGAAAGATAGTTAGTGTGTCAAGCCGTTACCTTTGGTATCCATGACATGTATAGGTAAATTATTAAGAATAACCGGAATTAAATTATAAAACTTTCAGTCACCTCGGAGTACAGGGCAAAAACGCAAACCAACAGAAAAAGAAGATTAAGCAAAGAAAAATAATACAAAGCAAAGACAACAAACTGTACGCATTACGACATGCGACGACGATGTCAACATTCAAGTATAATTAAGGATTTTATATCTGTATCAGTATAAGAGAACTATGAAAGACATACACAAACGCCGTCCGAACCCACCTACCGTGCGTTCGGGCTAGGGGGGGGGGGTAATGTTGTGATTGTAAAAATTAAGAATTGGGCCCTCTAAATGGTTTTGGTAGTATAAGCCAGTATTGGGTTCACAACGAGGAAATAGGAAAGTGTCGACGCAGAAGTTTACGCTAAAAAGAATTAACTTTGCTATTTTGCTGACTGAAATTCAAAGGTGATTGACTGGTAGAACAGTTGTGAAACAAGGAAGAATATGTTGTTAAAAGTAAAGAAATAGTATTGAACCGGGAAATTGCAATTAAGGTTTTTTTACGTCACGGATGCCAATCGGAGCAATGACTTGACCACGGAAGTTTATTTAAACAGGTGAAAACTGTTCACCTCGTCTTGTAAAAGTTTCGTGGCTCTTGACTCGACATGGGACGACGTCAAGGCTGGGCGCCTTGGCGCAAGTATATCTTTATAGTGTAAAGACAACCAGAAGTGTAAAAAATGTAAGTAACCATGTAATTTCTTTTGTATGTTACTTAATTTTAATAATGTAATAAATTCTAGTCATTTTGGGTTTTTATAAACTGGCATTTATACTTTTAGTGCAACGCAATACTGTCCTTCTTTTCCTCACCGTGTGTTAATATTTTTATGTAATTAATCAATTCGGGCCATCCTGATAAAGTCGTAATCCCGGGGAAAATGGTGTCAGAATTAGTTAGGACCCCGGGATACGACAGTACTGAGCAGATGTTTCATTTTTTACAACCAAAACGTCATCAGCAAAGGCCATGCCAGAGACATTTTTAACCTCTGGTGAAAGTTGAAATCCATACAACTGGGCAACCTCATTATCTGTTATTACTTTTACTATGTCATCAATTGCCAAATTAAACAAAACAGGAGAAGTGAGTGAACCCTGAGCAACACCTTTATGCAATTGAATAGAGGATGTTTTATTAATGCCACATTCCACTTGAATGCAGTTTCCTTGAATGAGATAGAGAACTAATGCTCTCAAATTATTTGGCATATTGGTGTGCAATAGACATCTCTTGATAAGTTTGTGACCAACATTCTCATATGCCTTAGATACATTCAGGAAAACAATGCAACAGTCCTTTTTGTTAACTTTAGCATTTTTCAAACATTCATTAATAACTGATGTATTTACTTGACATCCAGGAAGCGTAACAAAGCCACACTGGTGAGCAGAGAATTCTACAAAGACTCTTAATATTATCTGTCAATCACCTTCTCAATAACAGGCCGAAATACTGAAAAAATAAATATTGGATCCCAATTAGTAATGTCATTATGATTCCCAGATTGAATATCAAAACAGTTCTTGCTAGTTTGAAGACATCTGGACATTTCTCGAACTTCAACATAGCATTCACCAGAAGGCATAATAATTACCTCAAAAAATGGAGACAAATCATTTTCATTCTCAAAAATATTTTGAAAATGCTGATAAACAGAAGACATTGGAATCTTGCACTGGAAACCATTCTGATCCTGCACAATATTTCGAACTACTTTAAGTTGTTGATTAAAGTACAAATATTGGGAAACCTCATATAGATATTTGTTTCTATTATATTCCCTCCTACATTTCACCAATCTTTCAGGATTTTTTGTAATGGAATGTATATTAGCATGGGTGTACAGTGTGGCCCCGAAATATCTGCAATATTATTAAGATTATAACATCATGTTAGAAAATAAAAAAAATACTGGGTTGATTTTACATATTTTACAATTTCGTATATGTCAAAGCATTATTTAAGATTTATCATATTTTATTTAAGACTTATATTTCAAAACGGCATGGTGTTGGTAGTTCTTTAGGTTAATAGCAGTGATATACTTCTAATAAAATCAGGTAAACTGATGTAACAAAGTGCCAGTATGTTTTTGTTTAATCAGTTATGACTGCAATTATGATATGCAGAATATGTTTTTTTAATTGATATCCAAGTTATGCTCCAGATTTATTCATTAAGCAGGGCTTACGGAAGAACAAAGGTCTAGTTTTTTTAATCACATTAAAATCTTCCAGCATCAGCTGAACTGTACAGATCTGTGATATCTTGACAATCGCACACTCACATAAAAATAAAAATAAAATAAGAGTCAAATTGGCTGGTTTTGGGATTTGAACCATGGAACTCCAGAATGAGAGGCCAAGACGTTACCATCTCGGTCACCTGTGTCAGTTTAACGGTCTAGTTGGATAAACCATGTAAAGCAATAGTGTTATTTGTCATAGCTAACTGTATTTTAATTGCCAAAGCCTTATAAGATCACAGTAAAACAATAAGCTATGTTGTCAAGATAACTGATCTGCATTTTTTTTATAAATTCTTTCGAATATGTATATTACCATAAAATAGGTACTAAATTGAGCATTACTCCGAAACAGGCCAACCGATTTTATCCAATATCAATAGACGTCTTCCCATGGGCATTATAAATGTGTATACCAAGTTTCATAAAAATCCGGTAAAGCGTATTTGAGTTACCGCGTCTTTAAAATAGACACTAAATTGAGTTTTACTCCGATACCGGTCTGCCGATTTGGTCCAATATCCGTAGACGTTTTCCCATGTATTATTATAAATGGGTATACAAAATTTCAGGAAAATCCAATAAAGCATATTTGAGTTATCGCGACTTCTTATATGGGTCATTCTTCAAATATGGGAAAATTTGCAGTGTGTGAAATCCAAATTTTTTAGTTTGTTTTTAAAATCTCAAAAAATGACTAAAATACTTCAGGGGTTACTTGATTATAATAAAACACCAGCAGAGCTTCAATGTTTATATTTTTATTTATTTTTGTTTTTAATTTTTTTTAAAGCCATGTGGATGACATCCGTGTACATATGGATGGCAGAAGGCCACATTAATGATTAACTTTGGCAACAATCTGCTTTTCTTTATGTGGTTTCATATTTTTCTCAGTTTGCTTCAGTTAATTTTGCACCAAATTTGCTAATTTGTGTGCATACTCCGGAATCAATGTAATTTTAACTAGACTGTGTTTTTATGGTTTGGGGGGGGGGAATCGAGCAGAAATTCATTTAATCAGTTTTAAGATCTTAAGTACAGGTCATATACACCACAAACACAATAGTACCATACATTTATGATCTACATGACTTGAGTGTCATCCACATACCCCTTTATGAGGCATGTGGATGACAAAAAAGGAGTTTTAGTGGTCTCAGCAAGCCATTCCTAAACCTCTGTAGGCTCAACTTCAGTCAGGTACTTTGAATTGAGAGGTTTATCATAGTGCATAATCAAAATTAATTAATATTAACTTTTTGCCTACTTTCTAGAAGTCATGTTAATGACGGGGAATAAAACCGCTTTCCTTGAAAATGATGCAAAGTCCTTTGCTAATCCCAAACTGTTTGTAAGCAAGCAAAATTCAACCACAAGCTGCCCTGTTGGCTTTCTAACACTGTTGCCAGTTATACAAATTTCTCATTCCTGCAGAAAAAATTCCATTCTTTTCAGCCATGTGGATGACCAAAAACCCTTGGGACATACTTTATGTTCGTTACATGGAGTGAAAATTTTGTTTTATTTTATTTTTTAGTGGTTAATATTCTTCACACATACATACTGACTGCCAGGAAAAAAGTTGAAAAGGAAATAACATTTTGTTTTATGGATAAATGCATTTGAATGTACAAAACCGGAGTATGGGACAGGGCATGTGGATGACATTTAAATGAATTAAATTTAGTTTTGGAATATCAGAATTTAAAGTTACTGACATTTCATTGTGATAGTTGTGGTATGGAAGTAGTAGAAAAAAACATTTATTTTAATTTTTTTTAAAGTTGAATTTGAAGGGAAATATCACTCCGGAACACAAATTTTCCCATATTTGAAGAATCACCCATATATTAACATAAAAGGCAATAAGTTGGGCATTATTCCGGTACTGGCCAACCGATTTGGTCGAATATCAATAGATGTCTTCCCATGGACATTATAAATGCGTATACGAAGTTTCATAAAAATCCGATAAAGCGTATTTGAGTTATTGCGCCTTTAAAAGAGACACTAAATTGGGTTTTACTCCGGTACCGGTCAACAGATTAGTTCAAATTCAACAGGGTACTTCTCATGGACGTCATAAATGTGTATACCAAGTTTCATGGAAATTCGATACAGCCTGTTTGAGTTATGGCGCCTTTCTAATATATCTATTAAAATAATCACTAAATTGGGCATTACTCCGGTACCGGTGAACCAATTTGGTTCAATATCAATATCAAAATCCGATAAAGCGTATTTGAGTTATTGCGCCTTTAAAAGAGACACTAAATTGGGTTTTACTCCGGTACCGGTCAACAGATTAGTTCAAATTCAACAGGGTACTTCTCATGGACGTCATAAATGTGTATACCAAGTTTCATGGAAATTCGATACAGCCTGTTTGAGTTATGGCGCCTTTCTAATATATCTATTAAAATAATCACTAAATTGGGCATTACTCCGGTACCGGTGAACCGATTTGGTTCAATATCAATAGGGTTCTTCCCATGGACATTATAAATGTGTTTTCCAAGTTTCATGAAAATCCGAAAAAGCGTATATGAGTTATGGCGCGTACAGACACACGGACAGACTTTTTTTCGTCCCCCACACAATCTCATAAAGTACCATACTGGCACTTAATAAATACAACTCCTTTCGGAATCTCTCAGACGAATCGGTGTCCTAGTTATCCACGTGGTGAAATCATTTGGATATCAGAATTTCATAGGATTTCAACTTAATTCCAGAAAAATTTTAATATATATACACAGTGAGTCCCACGCAAGAGTTGGCCAATGATGCGGGTTTCTGTGATGGGGCGGGCACAGCTCCAACTCCCGAGCGAACGAGTGAAATATCTACGCTAATAAAGACGTGATCGGTGTAATGATTCAGGTTCTCACATTTACAGTTGGAATTACAGTGAAAATAACCACGCACCTCATCACAAGAGATGTTGGAAATGTTCTCCTCTTGCATCCACACAACACTGGCACCTTTTTAGGAAATTTTCTTTCATGCGCATAAGATCAGCTTCCAAGACCGAGTTAATTTCTCTTGTGATAGGCCTATGTGATATTATCTTTAAGTTCTTCTAACAGTATGTGAATATTATGTATGGAGAAACTTGAAAAATAAAGTGTATTAGGTCATTTTCCCATACCGGTACATTACAAGAACCTAAAGACAATATCAAGAGAGAAATTAACTCTATCTCGGAAGCTGAACTTACGAGCGTGAAAGAAAATTTCCTAAAAAGGTGCCATGCAGGAGGAGAACATGTCCAACATCTCTTATGATGAGGTACCGGTACGTGGTTATTTTCATTGTAATTTTAACTGTAAATGTGAGAAGCTGAATCATTACACCGATCGTGGCTTTAATAGCATAGATATTTCACCCGATCACCCAGGAATTGGAGCTGTACCCGCCGCGATGCAGAAACCTGCATCATTGGCCAACTCTTGCGTGGGACGTATATAAACCTAATACGAAATGGATTTATGTGTAGATGTATGTAGATGTAGATATCTCGTCCTGTAGATCCTGTGATGAGCGGGGCTCAAGGATATAGAACACGTCAGATCAAAAAATAAAAAATACATGCATGTTATAACAATAATATAGGCCTACAGAAGCTGCAAGCTGCCAAATTTTTCCAAGCTGGAAATATTCCTCTAAATTGTAGAAGGTGTGAGTTATTAAAAATTCCTTGACAGCTGTTTTGAAAGGTTTGCTCTTTCCTTGAATACATAATAATTTAATGTTGTTTGGAAGCTTGTTATATATCTGTACTGCAGAATAATAAGAACCCTTCTGAAAGAGTTTTAACGAGTTATTTGGTCTCTGTAGATCATTCATGTTTCTGGTAGTACGTCCATGTACACTAAAATTAGTTTGAAATTTATCAATATTATTCACTACATAACACATAACAGAGTATATATATATACTCCCCTGTAAGAGTGAGGACTTTTAATTTTTCAAATAGCGGTTTACAAGATTCCCTTTTTTTCTTTCCACATATTATTCTTATTGCCCGCTTTTGTAATCTAAATATTTTCTCCCTATGGGAAGAGTTGCCCCAGAATATGATCCCGTACCTCATTACCGAGTGAAAATATGCAAAATATACCATAAGTAATGCATCTTGTTTTAATATGAAATTACTACTTACTCCTGCAATCCACTTGTTGATATAGATACACTGATTCATAGACTTGGTACTTGTGTAACCTCACAACAAATCTGGTTAGAACTTATAAATCTGCTAGTTCACCCACTACTCATAGTTCACACCTTGGATCTCAATATTACCTGTTTTCAGTCAAGGTCCTAGTGATCGGAATAAAGAGTTTGTGTGGATTCTAGCCAATAGTGTCTTCAGGGTACGTTCCTAAAGTCATCGGTTAATTCAATCAATGTCATGATACTTCCATCAGCTTGTATGTAAAGTAACCAATGAAGCATCAGGCTGTTTTTAAACTCTTCAGTGTTTGTGTGATGAAAGTGATCGATTACGATCAGACTCATTGAACTTTATGTATGATGCTTCTTAGACGACAGACATGTAGGAGCAGACAACACGTGCCACTAGCATAAATAAATGCGCTCATCTGAGAATTTCTTTATTCATTCATAAGTAAATTGACTTTATTTTTGTGCGAAAACAATGAACTGCTCTTCATCAGAGTAAGAGTCTTTAAAAATGAAAGAAAGAAAGAAAAAATACTATACATAAAAATCTATGAAATAAAATCATTTTCCAAACATTTCAAAACTGACAGTACAGGTTATCATAATTGCCTGTTGTGGTTAGGTAGCCTACCATATTTAAGTATACAAAATGTATTTTTCATTTTAATATATGCTCAAAACATGGTTTATAAGAATGGCTATGATACCGGTATATAATAATTTTTGCAATACATAATATAATAATTATTATACAACTTGAATACTTCTGCCGAAATCCATCAACCTGTTCGTAAAGTCAACAGTAATCAGGAGCACAATACAAAATCATCATGATGTAATTGGAATTACAACAGGTGAATTTTTAGATGACTTTAAAATTGTGCCCTATACATCTTACCATATTATGATAATTTGTCAAAAGAAAGTTTTTATTTACACCTATAGACTCTAGTTTAAAAAAGAAATGGACGGAAACCTCACAAAAAGTTTCAAAGACCATGCTGCATATTAATGATAGTGTATTATTGATCACAATAAAACTATTTAGGGTCGGATCGATAGTTGTCTGCCAGGTGAGCATGCTTAACTACCTAGGTGGTATTGATAGTGGCCTGCTAGCTGGCAAACCCCTAGCGCTGTCAACAACTTGCTTTCTGTCTGCAAGCCATGAGGCACGAGCTTCCCGCGTCAACATTGACAACATGCTAGATGGAGTTTAATCGAACTACGTGAAGATCATGACAAGGAAGCGAGAAGAATGTTGCCAAAGCTATGTGTGAGCGACATGGAGGATTCTTTTCACAAATATAGGGATCGCGAATTTAAGGTGCAATTCAGATTTGAAAGGGAAACAAAGGCAGAGTTGGAAGTACGAATGGCTCACACAGTCCCCTTTTCAATGAATTATAATGGAGTACGAACACAAAATAGTGAGTCTCTATTTTGTCGATTTCTCAGTTATTTACCGGCGTATCACACTTTTTATTACTGATATACAACTGGATATGCCTAGTAAACATTTTAATAAACTAAAGAAACCCCTACAACAACCACCAAATTTGCTAGTCTCCTCAAAAATACTCTACATAGCCTAGGCCAGTGATTCCCAAAGTGGGGTCCACGATGGTCTTTCAGGGGGTCCGCAGGCGATTTAAGAAGAAATAGGATATCCCGTAATTTTCTCAAATTCCATATCTTCTAAAGCAGCTTCACTGTTCACATTAAGGAGTAAACTCTATTTGTTACCATTGATAGTGTTATTTTGTCAATTGAATTTAATGCATTTGAATCAAAGTATTTATTTAGTTTTTTTTTCAAAACCCAGAAGGGGTCCACGAAATTTTAATTTTTTTCAAGGGGTCTGCGAACTGAAAAGTTTGGGAACCACTGGCCTAGGCTATAAATCTATTAATTCGAAATGTCTCAAAACTGACAGCACAGGTTATCCTAACTAACACGACAAACCTCACTGGAGAAATAATATGGCACATTTTTGAAACACTTGAATTCGGTATGCCCTACAAAACTATCACTGTTCATAACCTAACCAACCTAACCTAACCAAACCAAACATACCTAACCTAACCTAACCTAACCAAACCTACCTAACCAACCTAATCTAACTGCCACTAAAATAGAATCTGCCACTTCTTACCTTAATGTAAGAAGATCAGTTGTCACCCTACTTCGCAGTTGCTCACCCTACTTCACTCAGACGCATAATATGGTTGGAGAGTTTTATGCATAATAAAAATGAACTAATTGAAATTGGTAAAAATACAAGATAAAGTTATAAAAACTAGTAATTTCGCGCCTTAATCAATTCCTTGAACAAAAGTAAGTACATTTAATGAAGTTTCCGTTCCAGGAAGGAAAACTGTATGGCTAAGGAGATAGTGCTCTACCCGCAATATGTTTTATGGATTTTAATAGGCCTATACTCAAAACATTTATGAGAATGGTAGCACTCAGTTATTAGTTCCCTGGCTCTGGTCGACAATGCTGCTTTCTTGCATGCGGGCCCTGGCTTGGACACCAACGCTCCCATTGGCTGTCAATGACCTTGCATGTGATTGGTCCTACCCGCACGTTGCTGCCAAAATTATATTGAGCGCGCTTTTCGACTGGATGCTCTCTGTACTGCATGTTATACTGCTCTATGCGATATTAGTTGTACTTTAATAATATATCACGATTATAATAAATGACCCTTGCACCAAAACGGCTATTTTCAGAGGTGCCACAGATTCTTCCCTTTTCCCTTAAGTTTAAATGAGAAGGCGGTTTGGGGGCAATTATTATTATTATTATTATTATTATTATTATTTATTTATTTATTTATACTGGCAAAGTTAAGGCCATAAGGTCCAAATGAATGGGGGGTTTAAGGGCAGAGCCCCCAAGAAAAAGAATTAAGTTTAAATGAGAAGTGGGTTAGGGGTCAGAGCCTTCAAGAAAAATAATTAGGTTTAAATGAGAAAAGGTTTGGGGGAAGAGCCCCCAAGAAAAATAATTAGGCTTAAATGAGAAGGGGTTTGGGGGCAGAGCCCCCAAGAAAAATAATTAGGTTTAAATTAAGAGGGGGTTTAGGGGCAGAGCCCCCAAGAAAAAGAATTAGGTTTAAATGAGAAGGGGTTTGGGGGCAGAGCCCCCAAGAAAAATTACGAACAAAATTATAATTAAGTTCAATAAGGAGGGGGTTTGTCGACACCCAACACTGGAGCATGTACGCATACCATCGAGGGTGCATGGCGGCGTCTACCTCGAGGTGGTGTAACCACTAATGTTGGCAGCCCTACTTTCGCACCACGTGACCCATTGACTCCATTTTAAATAGTAAACTAGATTTTAAAATTGTGTGTAAATAAAGTTCTCTATTATATAGTACTAGCATGTGCCCGCGGCTTCGCCCGCGATAATTATTTCAAAAATTAAAAATTAAGAGCATAATAGTTAAATCATTATATTTATTAACACCTAAATCACGTGGGCTACATACCACGATTAGATAGCGTCGCCTGGTAAAAGCGACCTCAGATTCGATTTCCTTGGCCCAGAATACCCCTGTACAGTGAGTTTCGTCCAAATCTAACGATGTTTGACCATATTTAGGCCTATCCCTCTTCCGTGTACGTTGAAAATTTCATATGTCTACAGGCCTTGACATTCTAAACAAATGAATCGACCAGCGTGGGCTTACAACAATCTAGCGATCGCGATGCTTTTATTACCACGGTATGACAAAAATAGCCAAAGCCAACTGCAATTGATTTGACATTGAAATGTATTACTGAAATCTGATGCTTCGACAGCGCTAAAATCACGTTTTCTGCCAGTTTTTCACTCACAACTCGCGAACGAAAGCTAAAAATAAAAATCCGGCTTCGATGCGCATTCGCCCATCTCTCAGCCCATCTATGTTTAAAATTTCAGATCTCTGCGTTCAGTAGATTTCGCTGGGCATCGTGGACAGACAGACAAACATGTCCTTTTATTATTTTAAGATAGCATGTGCCCGCGGCTTCGCCTGCGATAATTATTTCAAAAATTAAAAATTAAGAGCATAATAGTTAAATCATTATATTAACACCTAAATCATGTGGACTATATATCACGATAAGATAGCCTCACCTGGTAAAAGCGACCTCAGATTCGAGTTCCTTGGCCCAGAAAACCCCTGTATAGTGAGTTTCGTCCAAATCGAACAACGTTTGACCATATTTAGGCTAATATTGATTATCCCTATAATAATAATAATAATAATAATAATAATAATAATAATTAATAATAATCCTCTTCGGTGTAGGATGAAAAATTCATATTATGTTTGCGTGCCTTGACATTAAAGGAAAAGTAAACTAAAAATTCAGTATCATTTTCTTCATACGGATTGAAAGAAAATGTTTTTAAGAAATGATATTCACTGTTAGAAATGTTTTACACCTTCACATTTAATCACAAAATGAATATGTTTATTGTAACGCGGTGGGCGCGTGATGTCACGCTTGACGAGTGCTTGGCTCAGTCTCGCCCGGTGAAAGAGAGTTCGCAGTATTCTGTGTACTGTTACAGTTTTTTAGTGAGTATCTGTTCAAACAATGGTTTATTGTTGTGTTGTGGGGTGTACATACTCATCGTCGAAGAGTGATAACACACTTAAAATATCTTTCCATCGATTTCCCAACAGAGATAAGTCACCCGAACGTTATAACTATTAAGCAATGGCCGATAAAAATAAAAAGAGAAAAATTTGTTCCTAGTAAATACAGTACGGTTTGTTCACAACATTTTGAAGAAAATGATACCGAGCTTTCGGTACAGTTACGAAAACAGTTAACTGGAGAAACCCCGCAATCTGTTTAAAAAAGAAGTGCTGTGCCATCACTTCTTTTGCGTGGGAAATCTGAAACACCGCCAATGAAGAAAAGAAAATCGTCGTACTTGAGGAAGAAGGAAACGAGAGAGTTGTTGCAAGATTCGAACAGTAATCCATCAGTATCCAGGAATGGACAAATCATGAATGTAGAATCTAGTATTTATGACGAAAATTCATTTTCTAACAGCGTAGGCGTTCAGTGTGAACTAGGAAATGAAACTTATGTCAATGTTTGCACAGATTCAAAGATTCATTGAATGTCTCTTCTAGAAATTGTGATTTAGATAGCTCTTTTAGCATTTCAGATATTTCTACTACCGCAAAAGATGATTCTGAATCTGAAAGTGACTCTGTTCGTATCTTGAAAAATATTTTGTTTTTGAACTGTATTAGCTCTAAGTATTAGCTGATAACGCCTGGCAACTAGTGTATCTTTATTTATAACAACGCTATCGAATGAGGCATATTATGTTATACAGTCTACAACCCCCTTCTGTTCACAAATTACTTCACAGTCTCAACAACACTCACTTTCGTGGCCCGTTTTCATATGTATACACAGCCCACATTTACACCATTCCGTATTATCTTTTCTTCCTTGCAATTATTTCAATAATTCCTTGTCATTTTTTTTTTCGTGTGATATTAATTTGTGAATACCGAGATTTGTCCTTAGAAGGTAACATTGCAGGCACCTCTATCAACAACAAACACAAATGAGACTTTGTTGTGTATTAGAAGCACACGGGCGAGCATTAAAGTAGCTGTCGTCCTGTCAGCGAGTTAGTCAATCGTGACGTCACAGGAGCGTTTTACTTCACCCGTACAAAGCGTAATATTAGGCACCTGAAGTTCACGAGACCACCATTCGTTTCGTAATTCAAAGCTCCGTGCGATGAGATGAAAATAAAAAAATGGTATTTTTTTAGTTTACCCTTCCTTTAAAAACAAATGAATCGACCAGCGTGAGCTACAACATTCATTCGCGATGCTTTTATGTTGAAGGAATGACAAAAATAGCCAAAGCCTAGTGTAATTGATTTGTATTACTGAAAACTCATGCTTCAAAATCGCAAAAAATACACGGTTTCTGCCCGTTTTTCACTCATAACTAACGAACGAAAGCGAAAATTAAAATTCCGGCTTCGAGGTGCACATTCCGACCCTTTAGTCCGCCTATGTATAAAATTTCAGATCTCTGCGTTGAGTAGATTTCGCTGGGCATCGCGGACAGACAGACAGACACTTCCTTTTATTAATAAGTTATAGATTAAGACTATTGAATGACAATTTTAAAAAAAATAGGCTTGTCTTTAGAATTGTTTACACATAAATCTGCTAGGCCTATAGTTTAATGATTTTTTTTTTTTAATAACCAGCTTTAAATAGCAAGTTTTAAATAATAAGTTAGTTTTAAGAATTATTGTTAAGACATAAATAGGTTACGTTGCCTTTTAAAATAGGCCATATTGTATAAGTAGTAGGCTGGTAGCCTACCAATTACTGTTACCTGACGAAGTCTATTGCATTTCTTGTGATATGCTTAACGACGAATAAACTTGTCTATTGTCTATTGTCATCTACTGCCGCAGCTGAACACTAACACCAGCAGACGACATGTCAATATGCAGCATTTTAGTGCAACATTTTAGGTTAGTTTTCAGAGAACTTTATAGCAATTTTACTTATAGGCCTATTTAGAACAATGCTAGAAAATTTTTGTGCACATATATATGGATTCTACAAGTCTTGAAGAACAGAATAACATGAATCTTGGCCATTTTTTAGACTTTGAAAAAAAAAAAACAAAATTAAATCACACCTTGGGATGAATGTTCCCACCCACCACACTCTTGCGATGCACTTTCTTTTACACCAAGATCTATCGAATTCTTCTGTCCTCATTTTACAAAGAAACTCTTGATTGGACGTTGGTGGTGTGTTGTCATACCGCTAAACAATAGGTGACTGACTGACAAACCTCTAGGAGATATAATATGCCACATCTTCGAAACCTACAGTGTATCGTACATTATTCGAAAATGCAAGGGCTCTTCGCTACGGCTGCCGCCTCAGCTTCATGCACTTAACTATGTGGTTAGTGTTATGCATTATTTAGACTATATGCAGAGGTGATTGTGGTACGGTCGGGAGTGCCGAGTGAGCTAGCAGGTTGTCATTTTGGTACAAGGGTTGGTAACTGGTATTTGGTACGATCAGGAGTGTCGAGTGAGGGCACGGTCGGGAGTTCCATGGCGGTCGCCATAGCAATGCAGTGAGCGGAGCATAAGGGGCGACTTACATTTGATTTATGCCAAAATCACCAAAGAAAGCAGTGTGGTCGACCATCCCCGTTCCCTGCCTATCAGATATTATTAAATCCACTTCTTGTAAATCCATGATACAATAATTATTATAGAATTCGAATACTCCCTTCAAAATCTAATCAAACTGTTCATAAAGTCAACGGCTCATCAGATGAAAATAATGGCGGATGACGTTCATCGTACATTCACCGGACTTTCATCACACTTTTCCACCGGTGAATTTACTGATGACTAGGGTTCGGATGTTCATGACATATCATATTTTTATCCTGACGTCTAATCTTGCCGCAAACTGAAATTAAACACGAATTGCACTTTTGTTATCCTAATTGGACCGTTTTTATTTTCCATATAAAGTCATATTTTGGACATTTTTATAGTTTAGGTCATATTTCGGTCATTTTTTAATTTAATGTCATATTTAAGTCATAAATTCGGTAAAAGAGCACAATTGCACAGGTCATATTTTGGACATTTTTTATAGTTTTGGTCATATTTCGGTCATTTTTTAATTTAACGTCATATTTCAGTAATAAATTCGGCAAAAGACCACAATTGCACAGTATACTGTAGGCACTAAATCGTAGAGTTAAATTTTTTTCGAGAAAGAGTTAGGCCTACTAATATTTTGGTTTGACTGTAACTGGAATGTGAAGGGACAGTAAGTAACAAGTGCAAGTAGTTGAAGCACAATGCACGGAGTTTTACCGCCTTCCTTCTTGTTGTTAACAACTTTCAATAGAGACAGTTTTAAAAGATTTTCAGTTCACACTTGCAGTGGTATCGGGTAACATCAAAATGCCGAAAAATAAGTGTTCTGAAAGTGTAAAAATAAAAAGTTTTGTTAAGGAGTTTGGAGAAAACCACTTCTGCACCGGCGGGAAAATTTTGTATTGCAAAGTGTGTGAAATTAAAGTGACGGCTGCAAAACGATTTAATGACGTTCTTCAAATATGCGCCTGTGACATCCTGTAACGTCGAAAGGAGCTTCTCGCGGTTTAAGACGATATTAACTGACAACAGGAGACGATTTCTATTCGATAATCTTAAAATGCACGTGGTTGTATAGTGTAATGCAGACAAAAATGGAGACTGAAAACTGGTACGTATTAGCCTACTTTGAAATTTACTTAATTAATTTAATGTTTATGCCCAATTAAAAGAAGTTTAATTTTTAAATTAATGCAATTTTTCACGTTTTACAGGGACACGCATGGACTACAAAATATTATATTGAAGTGGTGAAGCAATCACACAGAAGCAAATGCTTTAAAATTAGATGTCCATTACAAGCAAAACTGTGAATAATATGTAAAATTCTTAAAAACACGATCCTGATTGCATTCATGCGATGTAGTAATTTAGTTTCATTAAACGTTTAAAAGTGGAACATTTATTATTAGAAAATACTTTCTTTTATTAGGTCATATTTACGATTTTTTGGGTCATATTTAGTCATTTTTAAGGGCATATTTAAGGTCATATTTTCCAGTTTTTTAGGTCATAAACATCCGAACCCTACTGATGACTTTAAAAACTGCCCATTGTTAACTACCTACCTAACAAAACATCAACGTTCCTAACCTAACATTGGAATATATGGCTCGCGTGATCATACTTGGCCATTTTTCAGGGAACATTTTAAAATAAATCGACCAAAGTAGTGATGGTGGTGGTGGCACGCCGTAATTTGTTCATTTTCACTTATTTCCTTAAGTCTGCTGAATAAACCTATTACGTTCTCTACAAATATAAACATTAAAAAAAAGCTTTATCGACAAATGTAAACAATAAATAAGCTTACATACCTCATAGAACGTATTATATTCGCTCTTATGAGCACTGATGCTGTTATTTGTTAACTCTTCAATCAAACCAAACTAAACAGTCCAATAACAATTTAACTCCCTCAACATCGCCATAACACACTAGAGTTGGGGAATATTTCTTGTAACTGTTACTTTGTAACTGTTACATGTATGTAACGGTAACGACCTGTTACAAAAAATCAAAAGTAACGGTTACCAAAGCTCCTCCTAGGATATCTTATTTTCGTCTCAACCAAAGGCGGAACCAGAAAATACTGAAAGGAGGGACCGACACAGACGAAAGTTTGCTATTATTTGGAAATCCAAAAAATGGGGGTCCTCCCCCGGGATTTTTTATTAAAAAACGAGGGAAAAACAGGTCGTCTCTTTAGCTCTTCCCACTCGAGACATCTAGATGTGAATGGTGGAACTACTAGCAGTATTGGAAATTCTGACTCCCCCCCTTTCACCACTTCTTTACCCTTTCCTACTATTCAATCCGTTTTCTCCTTTACCCTACCTATCTATTCCTATCCTTTAAATTTTCGACCCAAGGAGATCCGAACACGGGACCGCTAGCATATTAGCCCTTCATCTTACCCACTACGCCATCGAGCAATCATTACAATGAGAAGCGAAAATTCATCTATTTAAGTTTAGACATCTGCATGAAATGGCGGAGATTGATCATTTCCTATTAATTGCATTTGTGTGAAGTGAAATAAAATCCCTTTAGGCAGGCCTACAGGCTGAGGTAGATTTCGAAGTGCTTTTGGTTTAATTTATTGTCACTGCGCAGTTCTCTTCTTCTTTACCCTTGGCATGATAAACCCGCAATAATAACTGCAAAAAAAGAGGAAA
Source organism: Ectobius pallidus (assembly GCA_964059195.1). Classification (NCBI taxonomy): domain Eukaryota; kingdom Metazoa; phylum Arthropoda; class Insecta; order Blattodea; family Ectobiidae; genus Ectobius; species Ectobius pallidus. The sequence continues at coordinate 28,973,629 of CAXKWD010000001.1, forward strand.
GAGCACTTTTTTAAAACATTCAAATCTCGCCTTATATGAGAGCTATCGAGAAACTAGGTATTGATTTGTAGAGTACTCATCAAGAGCTTTTCAACGATACCCCACAAGACGTGGTTTCAAAAATTTCGAATTTCCACCCCCCACCCCTACTCGTACCCCTAAAACCCTCGAATCGTTACTGTCACTGTGAACTCCATATGGAGTACTCTAATTTATTCCAACAAAGTTTCTCTCTATACTTCATAGGGGCCGAGATGTAATTTTTTCAAAATTTCAACCCCCTCCCACGACCCCCCCCCCACTTGGGCCAATTTTGCTCATTAACTATTGGGCCTAGAAATAACATAATAAAATTTGGTTCAAATATCTTCAAAATTACGGCCGCTAGCGTGTAAAGATATATAAATATATAAGAATTCTGTATAGTTTCTCCAAATTTCTCAGCAGCTCTCCTTTTTCTCAGGTTTTTTTTTAATACTTTTATTTTTTGTTTTGATTTTTATTTCATTTATTTACTTATTATTATTGTTATTATTAGTTGCGTTGAGAAATTTGTCGGTGTCGAGCGAATGTAACTGGTCTGGAACAAAGTAACGTGTCGAGAGTTACACCCGTTACATTATTTTCACCTGCTCCAGTTACACGGACCCGTTACTGTTATTTCCACCTGCTCCAGTTACACGGACCCGTTACTGTTATTTCCACCTGCTCCAGTTATTCTGACCTGTTACTGTTACTCTCGCCTGCTCCAGTTACTCGGACCCGTTACTGTTATTTCCACCTGCTCCAGTTACTCTGACCTGTTACTGTTATTTCCACCTGCTCCAGTTACTCTGACCTGTTACAGTTAATTCTAATATTTCTGTTACAAGTGTTTTATCCGTGACTTTCGCCTTTCGTTACATCTGTTACTTCCAATATTTGAAAAACAAAAATAATTTAAAAAATTAAAATAATAAAAAATTAAAATAATAAAAAACAAAAAATAAAAAAAAACAAAAAACAAAAAAATAAGATTAAAAAATAACAAAAAATAAAATAAATAAAATAAATAAATTTTAAAAAGTTATTTTCTTAATTATTAATGGGCGTAAAGAGTTCATGCATAGAATTCATGCTGTCTGATCTCATATATATTTCTTGCTTTACATACCACTTAAAAATTTATCAAAATACGATATTGCCTTTACTGGATAATTTAAACTTAGAATGTGGGTATATAGCGTGAAATATGAATTTAATAACTGTAGTAAATTATTCGAAATAATATTGATAATTTTACTACTAATAATAAAATCCCTATAATATAAAGCCACACGGCTGACTGACTGACTGACTGACTCACTGACATTAATGTTTGCCCACTTCCAGATGAGCTAGAAACTTGAAATTTGGTACACATATAGCTTTTAGGCTGTAAACTACAGGAAAATTCAAAAAAGTTTTTTTTTTTTAATTTTTAGCCCTAAAACCCCCGAGTAAGGGTTCGCTCACTCACATTAACGTTTGCCCACTTCCAGATGAGCTAGAAACTTTAAATTTGGTACACATATAGCTTTTTGGCTCTAAACCACAGGAAAATTTCAAAAAGTAATTTTTTTTAATTTTTAGCCCTAAAAACCTCCGAAAAAGGGCTCGCTCACTTCGAGATGAGCTAGAAACTTGAAATTTGGTACACATATAGTTATTAGGCTGTAAACCACAGGAAAATTCCAAAAAGTTTTTTTTTTTTTTTTGGCTCTAAAAACTCCCGAAAAAGGGCTCGCTCACTGACATTACTGTTTGCTCACTTCCAGAAGAGCTAGAAACTTGAAATTTGGTACACATATAGTTATTAGGCTGTAAACCACAGGAAAATTCCAAAAAGTTTTTTTTTTATTTTTGGCTCTAAAAACTCCCGAAAAAGGGCTCGCTCACTGACATTACTGTTTGCTCACTTCCAGAAGAGCTAGAAACTTGAAATTTGGTACACATGTAGCTTTTAGGCTGTAAACCATAGGAAAATTCCAAAAAAGTAATTTTTAAAAATGTTTAGCCCTATAACCCCCGAAAAAGGGCTCGCTCACTGACATTACTGTTTGCCCACTTCCAGATGAGCTAGAAACTTTAAATTTGGTACACATATAGCTTTTAGGCTGTAAACCATAGGAAAATTCCAAAAAAAAGTATTTTTTTTTAATTTTTAGCACTATAACCCCCGAAAAAGGGCTCGCTCACTGACATTACAGCTAGAAACTTTAAATTTGGTACACATATAACTTTTAGGCTGTAAACCACAGGAAAATTCCAAAAAGTAGTTTTTATATTTTTAGCCCTAAAAACCCCCGAAAAAAGGGCTCGCTCACTGACATGAATGCTTGCCCACTTCCAGATGAGCTAGAAACTAGAAATTTGGTATACTTATATCTTTTAGGCTGTAAACCACAGGAAAATTCCAAAAAGTTTATTTTCATGACGATAATCGATGTTTTTTACATCGATGGAAAACAACTGATGTATTTGCTACATCGATGTTTCTCCCCGACATGGATGTTTTTGTAACAAAAAGAAGATTAATAGGCTACCTTGGTTCTACGATATAATTTTATTTACAGGAGTTTTATTTCCCAAAACATTGATTTTTTACATCGATTGTTTTCATGGAAATACTTCTGTTTATTTATTAATTTTGCCTAATTTTCTGATACCATGGCCTTTTTTAAATATACATCGATGTTTTTTGTCTAAATACATCGATGTTTTCAGGCCGATATTATCGTCATATCGATGGTTTTCTCCGATTTTAACCTCGATATTTTAACTATCGATTATCATCCCTAATTGAAAGCTAAATTTTACAACTGTTTTTTATTTCGGGGGGGTCCCTCCCTAGAGCCCCAGCCTTGGCTACGTCCATAACCGTTATGGGGGGGGGAGATAAAGGGCATTCCCCTACAAGTGGGAAGTGATCTGGCGATTAACTACGTAATATTCAAGAAAAGTAACAGGTAACGGTTATAAATAACAGTTACTTTCGTGTAACTGTAACAGTAACGTAACTGTTCCAAAAAAAGTAACAGATTCCCATCTCTATAACACACACACATTCTTCACACGTCCGGCGAGATGTATTTGTTTTCAACTGAGCCAGGGTGGCCAATTATGATTTTTGCAGCTCGGTCCTCTTCCTCCTCCATTTGTTTTGCTAGCCGTGTACCTAATATTTCTTAAATAACAAATTTTGTAAAGATAGTATAAATAATGCATAATACTATCTACATAGTTAGAAGCGGAGGCGGCAGCCAAAGCGGAGCGCAAACGCATTTATTTGTAATAGCATATCGAATTACGCGCGTCTCATTAAGTCGCGCGTTTTGTTATATTGGTTACAGTGCTTCGCTAAACGACGTCACACAGGCAACGTCCAATCATGCGCTTGTCAATTATTCCAAAAGAAGATGTTTTACCTGAAGCATTTTTATTAGGTTTGTTCGCAAAGCAGTCAGAAACCAGGAACAAATCGTTCGCGCATGCGCTCTTTCTCCACACGCGTTCGAAAAGCGAGAATCCGTGATTCTGATTTCAATCTTCTGTTCGCAAAGCTCTCACGGACAGTTTCTGTACTATAAGAAAAGTTTGCAGGCTCTAGCATGAATTGTTATCCGAGACATGCGCAGTAACCTATTTTCACGCGCCTGACTCCTCCCTCCTATAACATTGCGCCAGATTTATAAACATAGGCTACTTATATGTATGAATAATGGAAGATAATTAAAAGTTTCCCAAAATATAGATTATATTGTCGATGTATATTGCATTTATAACATGTCAAAAGGAAATATATATTTTATTTATATATCATATCGATTAATCGCAGAAACTATCGATTCCAAATTCTTGTAACCATTCGCAAAGTGCAAATCACGGGTAAGTTACAGACTGGACATGCGCAGTACAACAAATTCTCAAGCGGTCACGGATTTGCTTTGCGAACAAACCTTATATGGCTTTCATTTGGCAAATCATATAAGCTACACTCACTATCAAAATTAGAGGTCATTGAAAGAAGGAATCTAAGAACAGCAAAACAAACTTCAAGAAAAACCAACAGACTTCATCAAAGTATACCTAGAACAGCAGATGAACTTTAAAAAAATGAAATTTCTGCTGTAGCTTAACAGCGAAGTAATTCCAAAGAAAAAAAGCAGACACAGTTGACTGTTTGACAGATGCCCTGCAGAAAGGGGCATTAGATCGCTACAACCAATGCAATGAACAAAATTTAATTTATGATAAAAGATAAAAATTATCGTTGCATTGGTTGCAAAATAATCACAACTAATCCAAGAAGGACAGAATTCAAAATTCCTGAAGATTTCCTTAAAGACGACTTCTTTCTAAACTTGCTGAAGTCACACAGCTCACCATCAGAAGGTCAAGGATTAAATTTTAGTTTGTGTGACTGATGAAGTACACTCCTCGTTGCCCAAGGCTGTTCAAAAGCTTATAGAAATCATTTTTGATCTCAAGGCCGTAGATGAGTAGGCCTACCGGTAGGCCATACATAAGTGAAACAGAGATAGATTATCACACAACTGCCCCTTCAAAGTCTAACATGGGAACACATGCATGATGCACTCTCTGCATTAATATCTATAGAAGCAGAATTGAGAAAACCTGATTCAGAGAGACTGCTCTCAGATAAGAATCAGATCTTCTACAATCTCATTCCTCACAAAAAACCTGTTGTTATAAACTCTGCAGATATAAGAAAAGAAAAACTAGACCTATTGGTAAACTTAATTCAGATCACAATTGCATTAGACCTTCGCCAAACAACTGAAGAGGATTGTGATATTAACCCTATTGACTACCTATATCATATTCTTGACACATAGAAATAGTAGACAGTAATTCAGACGAATTCCTTACAATAGAGAATTATGTGAAGAATACACATGCCACAGGACATGACAATAATTATACTCTAGAAATAGAGGAAATTTACAATAAATTGACATGGAGAGGAAAAGAACATCATGAAATATATGAACTTGCCAAATCAAACCCTGCTTTGGCGCAGTACAAGATCGATAAACTATGCAGGAATTTTGAAAGAGGGACTTAGAATAGCCCAACCCGAGGGCCCGGCAACAGGTTACATGTTCGGCAAAGGTATTTACATACTTTCAAAGGCCAGGAATTACTACAGAACATCAGCAGAAAATCTGGTGGGGCTATTACTACTGAACCAAGTAGCATTGGGCAACAGCTTAAAGCTGTATGCAGCAGAAAACATCACTGAACTTTCAGAACAATATCAGAATGCCTTAGGTTTGAACCTGATCTCGCACAAGACACTTTCGTCCATGGAATGAAAGTTCTGCAGGGACAAGAGATCCCTACAGAATTGACAGACAGACACCTCCCTTATGTATAATGAGTACATTATATATAATGAAAAACAGGTACACAACAGGTACATTTTACAACTTAAATTTCAGTACCAAGTTATCTTCTGAATAATAAATATGCATACCAAAATATCATGATATATATCAACTATTCCCAATGACACAACCTACATGGATAATATTTTCTATTAATTTATGAGGTTAACCGCTTCCTCTACTAGGCAGTTTTAAAATAGAACCTCCAAGAACAAAGCTTACCATAATACACTGTGCTAATTGCCAAGATTATAGACACAGTAAAAATTACTGTCACAGAAAATTGCAATGTGTCAAGTCCAATGGTTTTCACCTTCCTTCTAAATGTACGAACAATCCAGTAGCTCCCCCAATTTGTGCTGATTGCAAGGGGCAACATGCCTTACAATAATGTAACTTGAAATGGAAAATAGAAATTCCACTCCCAGAATCAAGTACATATTGCCACCACACATCAAACATTGTTACAAGAGAAGAAAAAATGCAAAAGGCTTTGGGAGCAGACACAGTAACTTTTCCTCCATTTAAAACATGTTATAATGGAGCTACAAAAAATCTATGTGAAGCTATTGTGTTCCTGAAGATGCAAATGGATCCTGGGAATGTGTTAACTTAATAGTAACAAATGATGAAGATCGTTTAAATCTGAATTAATTCCTGATCATTTATGATCAAACTTTCTTGTGCATTCTACGCACTGATTACTTCTGGGAGAATGAAGAAAGGAGAGTCAGTATTAATTCATGCACGAAGTGGAGGAGTGGGTCAGGCAGCCATTAACCTTTGTCTGTATATGGATTAGCATACACCACAGTCGGAACACAAGAAAAATAAGAATTATTAAGAGGAGGTTCCCACAGGTAAGAGGTGTCTGTTGCTTAGTTCATATCTCCTCCCACAACTACGATTTCCGAATCAAATTTTAAAACTTCATTAATGTAGAAACTTGCCACAGAAACTATTACAAACATGCTGATAAGACAACATGAACCATTTTACATAATTATCATCAAGAAAGATATTTAAAACAATAAAATGTTCTATACAAAGTGTTCTAAAAGGTATGACTCATACTTCTTTTAGAGTATCGGGGTGTGTCAAAAGAGTCTCCGCAGTGAGGTGAATGCACTAACACGCTCACCCACCACAGTTAGGTTGGCAACAGATCCCGCTAATTAAAGTCGGTCTCCATAGCCGCGGTAGCTAAGGGACATATCGAATATGGAAACCATTCACTAAATTTAAGTTTTATGTTTTCCGTACACTTATCACCCTCACGGAATACATGTTCAACTAAAAACACTCTTTCTTTGATGGTTAACATAATAATTTTACAAGCACGCGTTTTCCTAAACATGCACTCAATTCAATGGTTCATACAACCACTGCACTGCAAAAGCATACAACCACAGTTTATCATCAGTTATCTTATCACAGTACTACTGTTTCAAAGGGATGAGGACACTACCTACTCCAAGGTCAATGTAGTCCCGCTACCAACCTAACCACACCCGCATGCATCTGAGTTCACTGCGGAGACTCTTGACACGCACTGTATGTATTGTTTTATGTTTTCTGCAAGATTGTATAGCAATTCATTGCGGAGATAAAATAAATGAAATCCACCTATTTCTCACTTATAAATTTCACCAAAAGCTATATGTCCCCCCTTAAATATAGGCTACTATAAAGAGAAACATACAGAATTAAAAAAGATAAACAACGTTTATTCATAAACCTCTTAATTAAACTGAGCATGATAACTTGAATTCTAGAAACTAACTTCTTATGAATATGAATATGAATTTGTTTGTTCTAAACAACAACTTTACATTAGCCCAAATTTCCACTTTAGAGAAGGATCCATACCTACCTTATGGTTCTGACGGATCCTTTTCAGCACATTACATAACTAAAATATATCGCACAACAGTTCATCGTGTCTCAATTTAAACGTTAACGTTTGTTTACGTACACAACTGGGTCTGCACACTATTCCCGCTGCTGTTAGTTCAAGCCTACTCCACTCTTTATGAACTGCCTAGAGAAGATATTCTACGGGGCACTCGCTACCCTGTACGATGGAGACATGTGATTAGATATAATTTAAATAGACGTGTGATTAGATATCATTTAAACATTGGATAATATTAAGTCGCAACCCCCCTTTAACTATACCTTTTCAACTTCAAGTTGAGACTAAACAATTTCAAATTGAAACTAAACAATTTCAAATTGAGAATAAACAATTTCAAATTGAGACTAAACAATTTCAAATTGAGACTAAACAATTTCAAATTGAGACTAAACAATTTCAAGTTGAAAATGATCACATTCAAGCTATTACATTTTTGTTCTCATACTATTCAGTATCATAGTGACATCAGTCAACAAGCAATAGAACCAGAACAACAATGCTAACTGATCCAAAAGGAAACTGGCAATTGTTTTGCTTGATAACAGTGATTTAAAACAGGAACATGCTTGAATTGTATCATATTAAATTCCGCTCCGTTATCATGCCTTATATGAAGAAAAGGGAATCTGAAAGTATCAAAAAGCAAATTTGTGCAGTGTACAACAATAATGGCGATTGGAGAGGTCTGGCCAATGCCAATCCAAGAATGACATTGAAAGAACTTAAAAGAAAATTTGAAGAGGACCATCATGTTAGTGTCTCTACCGAATGTTTACGGCAACATTTGGATGGTTTGATGTTCACGTTGAAAGATATTCGCAGAGAGCCAGATAGAACCAATAGCGAGGAAACTAAAGCAAAACGATGTGAGTATGTGCGGCAGCTCTTGGATTATCAATCACAGAACATTCCCATAATATATATGGATGAAACAAATTTCAATTTATTTATTTCACGACGGCAAGGACGTTCTAAAAAAGGAACACGTTGCAGGTACATCAGCAGGCACCCGTGGGAATAACGTCCACGTTATAGGCTGCATTGGTAATTTGGGACTAATGTACTCTGAATTCAGAAGAGGCTCTTTCAAAATGGCAGAATGTAATGAATTTGTACGTCAATGCCTGCGAGCAGCTCAAAACATGTATCACTCAAGTGTAGTGCTGGTAATTGACAATGCCCCTTGTCATCGCAATGTTGAAGCAGTTTTCGCAGATGAAGAATTTAGAAACCATAGCTTGTTGAGGTTGAGTCCTTACAGTGCAATGTTGAACCCAATTGAGCTTGCGTGGTCCAGTTTTAAAGCTGCTGTTAAACGAAGTTTGTGAAGACAGGGGAAATTTATCTCAAACTGAGTATCGTCTTCGTCGGCTAGAAAACATTATGGCAGAAGCCTTAGGTACCATAAATATTAACAGTTGCGCAAGATATCTAGCTCACATACTTAGATTTGTTCCTGATGCCTTAAACTTGAACGATATGCCTATGTAAGAGATAATAAACTTGTTTGTTAACTTTTCTCCTTACTGCAATATTTTAAAATGTAAACAGTATGATAAGTAAACTTCATTATTATGTAAGTTCAGATCCAATAAAGTGGTCCTAACTTGAATTTAGTTTATTATTTACTTAAAATTCATTATTCTCAACTTGAAATTGTTTAGTCTCAATTTGAAATTGTTTAATCTCAATTTGAAATTGTTTAGTCTCAATTTGAGATTGTTTAGTCTCAACTTGATATTGTTTAGTCTCAATTTGAAATTGTTTAGTCTCAACTTGAAGTTGAAAAGGTATACTCTATGCTTGACTAAATGTTATTAAGATTATACCTGCTCTTGGTTATTAAACTCTCTTCTTTATCACTATTAATTTCACTTTCCTATTTTTAACTTCCACTGACACACTGATTTCATTCACTAACTGTGGCCTCCCTAGCTACGTTTTACCATTTGAAAATTTTTAAATTTCATACGGCTCCTAGTAATTATTGGTGTTTCTTCCTCACTACTTCCACTATTGATGTCACTTGGTGTGTTCTTACTCCAAGGCCCCCAAGGAATCTGGAATTGTTGCATCACAGATGACGTGCTTGGTTTCTCGATCGGCTGAGTTGTTGATTGTCTGCTGTCACCTATTGGTGACGTCGGCGCACGCTTCTTCTGACTTCGATGTTTGTTAACCTGAGCTTCTGCACGTGTTCCCCCAGTCTATAATTCCGCTAATTCAGCTGTCGAGATCATAGCACCCGTGCTGTTCGTTTCCGCACTGTTCCTTCTAGCTATCTTCCTCCCATCCACATACAGCTGTAAATTTCGAATGGTCGCCTTCTTTCCCTTATTCCTTTCAAACTTCATTTTTCTACTAATTTCCTCCTTGTAATTCTCTCTGTCGGTGATAGATCTCTCTTATTGTATATTGCCGTCCCTTTCAATTTGTTAGTTCTCTTCAGTGTAGCAAAAACCACGTGCGTGGACGCACATTTCGCTATAATTACTCTGTTTCCTGTAGTTTTCTCGACTCTGTGGGCCATAAGAAACGCCCATCTTCTAATAGCTCGTGGACTTCTTTTCCCTCTTCTATCCCGTGGAAAATTAAATTTAGCTGTCGATCTGCATTTTCTATCTTCTTGATTCTTGACTTCAGTTGTTCCACTTCTTTCTTCATTCTTGCTATTTCCTCTCTAATTTCTTCTTTAACTTCTTTTATTGCTCCATTTATTTTATTAACTATTCTTTCTTCCATTCTTTCAAAGCTTTTGATGACCTCTTCAGAAACACCTGGCCCTGGGTTCATTTCAACCCCTCCAATTATCAGCAGCACTATAATCACTAGGGCCCAGGTCGCCATGATAGATTGATCTTCTCTTACTGTTCCTTTGGTCCCTGCTCTCCTTTTTGACCCAAATGAGCCTATCCTCATTCTGTATACTTCAATTTTGTTGGCCATGTCCCTTGTGTCGTTTTTTCTTAAATCCACTCTGCACCTCTTCCACACGTCTGCATGTTACCACTGCTTGCTTAGAACTCTGACTTCTTCTAAATAGAAAAAACACAGCTATACAAAAATGGTAATGGTCTCTATCTGTCTAAAAAAACATACAAAGAACTTCAATTATTCCAACTCTAACCATCTGGATGCCAATTATCCGGATAGCTTTGAGGCCATATTCAAGTAGATTTTTTTAGCAGCGAGCAATAGGAAACCTTTCAGGGCCGATTATTTGTGAAAAAGCAAAAAGTTTAGCTGACAAAATCGATTGTTTGACTCTAACCTATATGTTCAAGATGTGACACTTTACGTAAGTACAGTACTGTAGAATGTAGTTTCTTTTTTTAAAGAAGTTACAATTTCCATGATTTATCTAAAAATCCGGATTGGTTTTCATTCCATTCAGCTATCCATATCCAGCACTTAACATCCATCTTTCGTGTTCAACATTTGTAAGCCGGCTTTATCTAGGCCTTCCTGTTCTCCTCCTTTCAGGTTTCCTGGTGTATACCTTTTTAATTGTGCGCATTTCTGGCATTCTTTGTACATGTCCTCCCATCTATTTTCTCTTTTTAATTTTGTCAACAATATCTGGTTGAAAAAACAGATCTTGTACTCTGCATATTTTGTCCTCATTCTCCATCCATTTTTCTCTCTTATTGCTCTAAATATCTTCCTCACGATTTTCCTTTCCCACAGTAATAACCATTGTTCATCTCTTACAGTCATCACCCATACTCGACAATTTCCAGTAGTCGTAAGACTGTCATGTATATTTTCACTTTAATATTCTTGCTCAGTTCCTTGATTTGAACATTCCTCTTTGCCGTTTTCATTCAGCCTAAATATTTAATTAATTCAACTACCTGGAAATCCTTTCCTTGTAAACTTATCATATTCCTTCCTCTTGTATCTTCTTTATTTGTCACCTTCATACATTTGTTTAATTTACGTTTATACCCGAGACGAGCTAAGAAGGAATCCTGAAGTAAACAAACACCAGTATGTCTGTCTCACTCTTGGATCATACTAGTAATGTGCTAGAGTGAGACAGATGTACTGTTTACTTCAGGGTTCCTTCTTAGAACGATCAGATTTTAGTACAGTAAAATACCAGTATAACAAAATTTAGAGGACCTCAGAAATGAATTTGTTATAGTGAAATTTTGTTATACTGAAATTTTACAGGTGTACAATGTTCTGAACTTTATTTTTTGACTGTACATGAATGTAAAATGGAATCTGGCATATTGTTGTTGTGGTAGAAGAAAATCTTGAAGACTTTGTGCCATGTGTTGATCACTGTGTTGCACACCTTCCTTTTCAACCTCATCACCACATGGATTTCTATCATTCAAATCATCTGTGATTCTTGTTACACTATCACATCACAGTCCACACTCTGACATAGACATTAAGATTACCCTTGCAGCCCATCTTACTTTTCACACAAACGCTTCCAGTTCTTGTCTCTTTCTCTATGTCATCTAGCACTTCACTCTAGCTTTTCTAAAGTAGTTAGCAGTTATTATTTCCTCTTTAAGCTATTTCCATTCAGCATTCAACACTCAGCATTAATATCTCTCCCTGAGGCAATATTACACAGCATACACTGGAAAAAATAAAACTATATACAGGCAAATAAGGGACAAACAATTTATTTCAGGATTCCTTAACAAGATAATATAAACAAACAATAATATTAAATAAAAATTGTAACCGAGATTCACAGTGAAGTAATCAAATATACACACTTAATTCTGTTTTCCACTCAACTTCACTTATATAAGTAATGACTTACACATAATGCATTTCACAGCTTCTTAGCTGCATCATCAGATGAGGTCAACTGCCGAGTTTGCTGGAAGACCGGTAGATGTCTCTGTTGGGCGTATCAGTGTAGTGATGAGGTCGTTTTCCTTTGGGATATCGAAATTAACCAAGTTATTCCTGTTCCTTTGAATGAAAATTTTTTCCCATACCGTTAGTTCTATCGGTTTTGTTACAGATTTTACTAATTTAATGTCATCTTCAAATTCATGTCCTGTGGTCCAAAAATGATGTGCAACAGCCGACTTTTCTGTTTGTTTGTACTTTATATTTCTTAAGTGTTCCTTATGCCTTATATTTAAATTTCTCTTGGTTTTTCCAATATACAGTTTGTTGCAGTCTTTGCATTTTAATTCATAAATGCCCGAGTTTTTCTTTGGGGGAATCTTATCCATTTGTCCAGATTTTAGTAGTGTTTTTATGTTGGATCTGTTGATGGGGGCCAGTCTTATATCCACTTCTTTGAAAATCTTCTCAAATTTGTAGTGTAGTCTAGGGTGAAAAGTGAACTTCTTGAAAGTGTGATCTTTAATGTTGCTTAAAGTGCAATTTTCTCGTATTAGCTTTTGTTTTTCAAACTTTTTGATTCTCTTGTTAACTAAATCTGTGTTGATGCCGTTTTTGAGTGCAGTGTCCAAGATATGCTGGTATTCATTGTTGTATTCAGAACTGTTCATAGGTATGTTTACTAATCTAAAAGCGAGGCTATTAAAGATCGCATGTTTGTGTGAACTTGGGTTGTGTCCGTCTTGTTTAATGTAGTTGTCTACATGTGTTGCTTTCCTGAAAATGCCAAACTCAATCCTGTTGTGGTTTCTAATGATTTTGATGTCTAAAAAAGGTAAGAAGTTTTCTGATTCAACCTCTGCAGTGAATTTTATTGAGTTATCCTGTAGGTTCAACAACTTTAATGCATCTCCTGCCAGTTTCCTGTTTACAATGGCGAAAATATCATCAACATACCTATGCCAAGTTTTGAAAATCTGAGGGAAACTTGTAAAATTAACTTAAAAAATCACAGGACTAAAAGGCATATAAATACACAGTGGTACACACCGGAACTTAAAAAAATAAAATGTCTAGTAATGTCCTTGTATGATGTGTATAAAATTAAAAAATCAGAGCAATAAAAAATAAGGTATAAAGAAGCTAGTGTATAAAAGCTAGAAAAGCCTGTTATGAAGCAAAAATAGCATATAATCAGAAAATTATTGAGTCTAGTAATAACAAAAGTAAGGAAGCATGGAATATTATAAATTCTGTAAGAAAATCTAAAGTTAAGAACAAAATAGGTGTACCTCCCAATGTACTAAATGATTTTTTCATAGATTCAGTGGCTGAAATAGCCAAAGGTTTTGATACTCTTGACGAAACTGATAATGACATCCCTTTTGTAAATGCAAATCTAAATAGGCCTTTTTTACAAAATTTTTCATTTAATGAAGTCAGCACAGATACAGTACTAAACATTGTAAATAATCTTAGGACTACATATAGTTTAGACGTACATGATCTATCTTGTGATTTGGTTAAGAAAGTTATTGATTGTATTATATGTCCTCTCACCTATGGTATTAATATATGTTTAATGGAGGGAACTTTCCCAAAACAATTGAAGCTGGCCAGAGTGGTCCCAGTGTATAAAACAGGCGAAAAAATGTGCCCTTCAAGTTATAGACCTATAGCAATACTTCCTATTTTTAAAAAAATTATTGAATCTGTTATCAAGCTCCAAGTTTGTGAATATTTAGATAAATTTAATCTCATAAGCCCCTCACAGTTTGGTTTCAGAGCTGGTAAAAGTACAACAGGTGCTGTCGCTGCTCTGGTCCAGAATGTCATAGACGTGTTTGAAGGTAAAGGCTCTACTGAGGCCACATTTTATGACCTCAGCAAAGCCTTTGATTGTGTTAATCATAAGATACTCTTGGCCAAATTGAAGAGCCTAGGGTTTATAGATGTTAGTCTCAATCTTTTTAGGACTTATTTAAGTGGTAGAAAACAAATTGTGAGCATTGAAAATGATGTGTCAGAAGAACGAGAGACCACACACGAGGTACCCCAGGGCTCTGTATTGGGGCCATTATTGTTCATAATAATGGTAAATGATTTGTCCACCAACGTAGATGCATTAACTGTCCAATATGCAGATGATACTACTTTTCTGAATATAAGTAATGATAATCTAAATTTAAACAATAAAGTAGAAACAACCTTAACACAGGCCACTACATGGTTTCAAAAAAATGGCTTTTTGTTGAATGACCAGGAAGAAAAAAGTGTAAAATTTTTGGGCATATACATTGATAGAAAACTGTCCTGGGATTCTCACGTGCACTATATTAGCAGTAAACTGTCCAAAGCTATTTATTTGATAAGGAGCCTAAAAAATCATGTATCAGATACTTATATAAAAAATGCCTATTTCTCATTTTTCCAAAGCATATTGACTTATGGACTGCTTGTATGGGATAATAGTAGTCATATGGACCAAATTCTATTACTGCAAAAAAAAGCCATTCTTACACTTGCAAATACCACTAAGGATGAACACTGCAAGCCACTCTTTAAAACTCTTGGTATAATGACGGTAATAAATCTGTATATTTATTCAGTGCTTCTTCATACAAGAAGTATATTACATAACTTGCAAAGCAGAAAAAACATTCATGGCTATAACACTAGACAAAATACAAAGATTAATATCAATTTTCACAGATTAGCCAAATCACATAACAGTTACATTGTGTTGGGACAGAAAATGATTAATAGACTGCTGACAAAAATCACGGATTTACCATTATCTAAATATAAGTTATTCTTGAAAAAATTTCTTGTTGACAACCCATTTTATTCTGTTAATGAATATTTCGAATATGATTTTAAGAATTTATAGTTAGTAAATGTACAAGAAACTTAATGTAGTAATTTCACTTATAATTTATGTATGTAATTTTTGTACTCTTGACTTTGTCTATTACCTAAACGGTAATTATTATTATTATTATTATTATTATTTGCATAGATATTTCACCTGATCGCTCGGGAGTTTGAGCTGTGCCATCCGCGACGCAGAAACCCGCGTCATTGGCCAACTCTTGCATGGGACTCAATGTACATAGCAGTGATAACCAAACCTAACATCTGTTATTCCTTTATAATTCACATTGACTACAAAATAATATGAAATTTATACTTTTAATTCTGCGCTAAGTTTAAAGGAATAATGGAATATCCTATCCTTCGCGTTCATGTTCACAGGGTCCGGTAATGTAGTTGGACAAACATATTGAAATCGACTGCAGCCAAGAAGGAAGAGTGCAGTCGTACTGATAGCATTTTTTATGGTTTAAAATTGCTGGCTGTTCAGGCCAGTTCCATTACTGCATGGAACATAAGTTGTATTCTTTCTAGATGCATTAGGCCTACCCATCAAAACCGTATTAATTATAGCTTATAACTTAAATAAAATGTTATTGTTAAATTGCAGTAACTACCTGGAAAAGCACAGTCGAACAATGCAAAACTTTGGTGGGTCTTGGGGTATATTTTTTTAAAAGTCTACTCTGAAGGATTCATTTACATTTACTTTCTTGGTCAGTTAGTTAGTGATGTTAATGGCTTTTTCTAGTACTGGTACATTAAGATTTTCTGTCCACGCAGTGGGTTTGGGTTGAATTCCCGGTATGGACTAGATGGGGTTTGTTTCCTGGATATTCCTCACCTGTAAGACGAATGTGGAGTAACTCGCTCTTCTGGTTCCCAGATATCATCTGTCCATCATCATCTTCATTCCATCCGCTCCTTGTTCAGAGTGAGTGTGTGAGCATTTGGTGTGTCTTGTCCAATTTGTTCCTGTTTGCTGGATGTGACCCCAGCATTGGAAGAGTTCAATCATCCAGGGTGGCCCTTCATGTCCTTGTCTTGTGAAAATAGTCTTCTTCTTCTTCATCTTCTTTCAAGGATTAGGCTTTTGCCTGTTCCGGTCTCATATCTGTTCAGTCCATCTTTTGATTGGTCGTTCAATCGATCTTCGTCCTTTAGGTCTGTACTTTGATGCTTGTCTAAGTATTCTTTCCTCTGGCATGCGATCTAAATGTTTCATCCATTCTTCTCTGTATTTTTCGATCTGATTTAGAAGTGGTTGTAGGCCTACTTGTAATTCTTCTCTAATTTTCTCGTTCCTTATGTGCTCTTCTTTTGTACATCCCTTGACTGAACGTAAAAACCTCATTTCAACTGCTTCTACTTTACTTTTATCTTTCTTCTTAACGGTCCGTGCTTCACTTCCGTAATGTATCACTGGGACTGCCATTGCTGAGTAGAATCGTAGTTGTGTTTCTTGCCTTACTTTGTTTTTAAAGGTTCTTTTAATTGTCCCACAAACTGCCTGAAATTTTTGTATTTTGGTGTTTATATCTTGGTCTTGTTCATAAGAAACATCACAGCCTAGATACTGGAAGTGTGACACTTGTTCCAAGATGTAATCATTTAGTACAATTTTACTTCTAATTGGAAATGTTCCCTGGAATGTCATTACTTTTGTTTCATTTTTAGATATTTTCATATTGTCCCTCTCGCATATTTTGTTTAACTGAAATATTACTTTCTGTAGCCTATCTTCTTGGTCAAAGAATAAAACTAGGTCATCTACAAACAGAAGAGCATTTAATATTCTGTTTGGTCCTATTTTAATCCCATCATATATCTTTCTTTTCTATTCATGTAGAATTTCGTCTATGTAAATATTAAATAAAACTGGAAATAGACTACAGCCCTGTTTTAAACCGCAGTTTGTTTTTATTTCTTTTGTTACTTTTCCATCTAATTCAATTACCATTTTTGTATCTATATATAGAGTTTATACGATTTTTAATTAGATGTAGTGGATAACCTTTTCTATACAATATATTCCATAGGAGTGGGCGATTGACTTTATCAAACGCCTTTTCTAAATCAATAAAGGCCAAATGGGTTTGTAGGTTGAATTCCCTTCGTTTTCTCATCAGTCTCATAGTGGGGTCAATCCATTAGAAATGAACCAAATTTAATAAAAATTGTTGCTCGACATTTTTGATTTTCCTAATTTTTTTACCAGTTATTTCCCAACTAAAGGTGAGTTCAAAACTATGGTAAAAAAATTTTTGGGCTCATACTTTTGTTTTGGCGGCCATTTTAAGTTAGCTTTTTAACCATATTTCAGTCGAAAACATGTTTTGCACAAATGTATGTAACTCTGTTAATTTTATAGATAACAAGACAAAATAAACACCAAAATTATCAGAATGAAATGCTCTACATTTTTGTTTTATTACCTAAGTAGTGAGGAAAGTGAAGAAAAAAATTCAAAACTACAAATTGAAAATTGACTTAAAACGGGAGTTTTAGTGCCGCAAAATTATTAGAAGGAAGAAAGACTCGCCCTTAATTTTTTTTTCTGGTGTAGACCTACTATAGGACTACTCGCTGTAGAAGTTTAAAGCTTGAGAACTTTGCGGTTTTTTTATACATTTTTTCAAAAAAGCCCAAAACCGTATTTTGGTAATATTTGAAGTAGAATATCTCAAAAGGGACTGAGTGAAAAATTATGAAATTTATACAGATAACACCTCTTTATGATATAAAGATGAGATAAAAATTTGGTGACTGAGACTCAACTGGTTCCCGAGTTACAGTGCATCGAATTTGGCCAAAACTTGCATTATACGCACATGAATTTTAACGGTAATTTAATAGTAAAAATCCACATTGTAATTTTAAATGCAAAATTTTAGTGAACCTAAGTATGTTACGCAAAAGAGTTGTACATGTAGGCTACATTTCATCAGTTAACATGACAGATTTATAATTTCCTCAAAGCGTTGAAATTACGGTGCATAGTTTGCAATTTTTGGCCAACTTCGATGCACTGTAACTCTGAAACCAGTTCAGTCTCAGTCACCAAATTATTATCACATCTTTATATCGTAAGGAGGTGTTATGTGTATAAATTTCATAATTTTCACTCAGGCCCTTCTGAGATATTCTACTTCAAATAATGCCAAAATAGGGTCAATCCATTAGAAATGAACAAAATTGAATAAAATTTTTTGCTCAACATTTTTTATTTTCTTAATTTTTTTACCAGTTACCCCCCAATATTAGGCGAGTTCAAAACAAGAGTAAAACATTTTTTAGGCTCATACTTTTTTCTTGGCGGCCATTTTAAGTTTTCTTTGTACAGTTTTTCGACCGGAAACTTGTTTTGCACAAATGTATGTAACACTGTTAATTTTATAGAAAACAAGACAAAATAAACACCAAAATTATCAGGATGAAATGCTCTACATTTTTGTTTTAACACAATATTACCTAAGTAGTGAGGAAAGTGAAGAAAAAAAATCAAAACTACAAATTGAAAATTGACTTAAAACGGGAGATTTGGTGCCGCAAAATTATTAGAAGGAAGAAAGACTCGCCCTTAATTTTTTTCTGGTGTAGATCTACTATAGGACTACTCGCTGCAGAAGTTAAAGCTTGAGAACTTTGCGGTTTTTTTATACAATTTTTCAAAAATGCCCAAAACCGTATTTTAGTAATATTTGAAGTAGAATATCTCAAAAGGGACTGAGTGAAAAATTATGAAATTTATACAGATAACACCTCTTTATGATTTTAGATGTGATAAAAATTTGGTGACTGAGACTCAACTGGTTCCCGAGTTACAGTGTATCAAATTTGGCCAAACATTGCGTTATAGGCACACGAAATTTAACGGTAATTTAATAGTAAAAATTCACTTTGTAATTTTAAATATAAAATTTTTGTGAGCCTAAGTTTGTTAGACAAAAGAGTTGTATATGTAGGCTACATTTCATCAGTTAGCATGACAAATTTTTGGTTTCCTCAAAGCTTTGAAGTGTGTTGAAATTTCGGTGCATAGTTTGCAGTTATGGCCAACTTCGATGCACTATAACTCGGGAACCAGTTGAGTCTCAGTCACCAAATTTTTAACACATCTTTATATCATAAAGAGGTGTTATCTGTATAAATTTCATAATTTTTCACTCAGTCCCTTTTGAGATATTCTACATCAAATATTGCCAAAATACGGTTTTGGGCATTTTTGAAAAATTGTATAAAAAAACCGTAAAGTTCTCAAGCTTTAAACTTCTACAGCGAGTAGTCCTATAGTAGATCTACACCAGAAAAAAAAATAATGGCGAGTCTTTCTTCCTTCTAATAATTTTGCAGCCCCAAAACACCCGTTTTAAGTCAATTTTCAATTTGTAGTTTTGAATTTTTTTCTTCACTTTCCTCACTACTTAGGTAATATTGTGTTAAAACAAAAATGTAGAGCATTTCATTCTGGTAATTTTGGTGTTTATTTTGTCTTGTTATCTATAAAATTAACAGAGTTACATACATTTGTGCAAAACATGTTTTCGACTGAAATATGGTTAAAAAGCTAACTTAAAATGGCCGCCAAAACAAAAGTATGAGCCCAAAAATTTTTTTACCATAGTTTTGAACTCACCTTTAGTTGGGAAATAACTGGTAAAAATATTAGGAAAATAAAAAATGTCGAGCAACTTGGCCTGGTTCATTTCTAATGGATAGACCCAGTGTCAAAATAGTGTAGGATATATTTTATCCAAAGGTAATCCCTCTTCTAACAAGTCGCGATCCTGTAAGGCTCGGGTAGCGTGGACCGCAGAAACAACTGGAGAGATTAAACTAAGGGACAGGAAGATATGTCATTCTTCTGAATAGTTTTTATACTTGTGTGAATTGAATGATTTGGGACATTGATTAATAGTCTATTTTCTTTTAATTTTTATTATTTTACTAGCAGCTGCCCGCGACTTCGCCCACGATAATTAATTCGAAGATTACAAATTAAGAGCATAATAATTAAAACATTATATTTATTGAAACTTACACGCGAATCATTCATAAATTAAAGAATTAACAGATTAATTAAATTAAATTAAATTAATGAAACATCTAAAAGTCCAGCTTTGGAATGCATTCCACAATTAGAAAGCGCCTCTATTGTATTTGACATTATAAACAAACGAATTGACCAAGGGCCCTGACCAAGGTAAGCTCACAGAATCGAAAATGTGGGTAAAGATATATATATATATATATATATATATATATATTGTAAAGAGTTTCTTGAAAAACATACTGTAAAAAAGTTTCTCGGAAGTCGACCCTAAGAAAAAATTCCTTAAGACCTGGTTATGACGATCACAAAATCAGTATTAATGGCTAAAGTAATGGAGGTTGCCCTTTGATATATATATATATATATATATATATTTTGAGTGGGTGAGAAATAATAAAAGATATTGTGAAAATGACATAAAACTCCTTAGAAGGTGATCAGTATGTTTTATAGCATTAAAATCAGTTTAATTTTAATATAAATATCTATCTTGTTTGGAACTTAGTCTAGTGTAAAAGTCAAATATTTAACTCTACAACACATTACAATTATAGAATTAACACTTAGTGGGACCTTGTCCTGTTTGCTAGAACCTTTTACCGCTCCCAGAACTGTTTATGCGGCTGACGTCGCCTTGGTCTTAAAGAACACTATTATTTAGAGAAATGAAAAAGTTTATTCTAAATCTCGGCTAATAATAAAGCAATTATCATAATGAAACTGTAACTTTCGCCTTATATTTTATATTACCCACAAGATTAGATTAAAAATATGCACGAGTTCATTCACCAAATCCGCTAACAATTTCTTTTGGAGAAATTCAGGTACCGTACAGTAAGTAATGCTTTTCACCCTGAGGTAAAGTAAAATATTTGAATTAGCAAGATGAACTTCTTAATATATTGAGTGGAAATTGGGTAAGACTGAATTGAAACTAGTCTTGAATCAACTTTTAATAGAAACCAAAATAATCCCAGTGCTAATCGTCAAGTGAATCCAAATAAAACAAAGGTTAAATTCATTGAATAAAAATCAGCAAGTGTCTACCAATAAGGACTAATAATTATGTAATTGGCTATGAAGTTGAGATTTCCAGTTCGAAGTATCAAGAGATCGGAATACAGTACTCTGAGACAAATCGATGCATAAAGAAACACGAAAAAGCAAACAACCTCTGCACGGATAGTGTTCATAAAAAGGCTAGCAATAAATGCCTAGCAGTAGGCTAGTACTTAACAAAGAAGACGTTTGTGCACAATGCGGTTTAGAAATTACGCACGCTTATAAAGTATATTGCCAGTTTCTGATCGTGTGAAGCAAGAAATGCCAAGTTGATTGGTTAATTTAAGGATTATCTCTCCTATTAAATGTGTAAAGCTAATATTCTTCCTCCCAATATGTCTGGTTGTGAAATGTCATTATGACGAATCCCCTGTTTCACTCTATTGTTGAGGATTTGTGACATGTATTATAGAAATACTGGAAAACTCTCTGCAAGTGCTGCATAAAATTCCTAGTATTTCTTGCACTGAACGAAGTTTCCTTATATTATGAAGTCCTCAGACTGAAAAATAAAATTTACACTACCCCAAGCAAAACAGTATTATGTTAGACAAATAACCATTGACTTTACTACAAATTCTACAATTGAAGTGTAATCCAATGAAATTTCACAATGTTAAAACAATGTAAAAAGATCTTATCTGAAACTCTCATAACTTCCTCTGCCCAAATAAAAGATTGCCTCCTAGTATAAAATGCTACATATGACATTCTCTTCATGTAAATTGTTCTAAAAATGAAGAGAAAGTCGTTACCCATCATATCGCATACCCGATACATAACCCAAATAAAATATGATTAATGCACTCACGTAACTTTCTTTATTCGAAGCATGGCCAATCATTTCTATCACTTGTAAGCTGAGATTTTAACATAAATACTATTTAACATGTCTGTTTGTGTCTATGTGTCCGTGTCTGTGAACAGCCTAGCTCCAGAATGGAAAGTCGTATGAAAACAAAATTTTGTATTTGGGTTAGGTGCCTTCTGAGGATGTGACACGTAGATTGGCAACGACTTATCTTATTTTGAAGGGGACTTTACACGAAGGACATTTTTACCAATTTTCTTGAAAACGACTCCAACGATTTTGTTTAAATTTTGTACATCGTGTGCTCATACACGTGAAACATTTTTTCGTAAAAATTCTATGAAGGGTAGTTATAAGCCACCCACTCTGAGTACGCATTCTTTGCAATACAGCCTCTTGTAATGGAAAATCATATGAAAGCATCTTGTATTGGAATAGGCACCTTCTGAGGATATGACCTGAAGATTGGAGATGTCTTTCTCTTATTTTTAAGGGGACTTTACATGAAGAAAATTTCGTTTTTTCGCCATTTTCCTTAAATTTGCTCCAAAGATTTTGTTTAAATTTTGTATGTGGGATGCTTATATTAAAAGCTAAAACTTTTATTCGAAACATTTGTTCTCACAAAATTATCTGAAGGGTAGTTATAAGCCACCCACTCAGTATGCGCTCTTTGCAATACAGCCTCTTGTTCTATATCAGAATGTGAAAGTGAGAAAATGCATTGGTCATGCTTAAAGTAAAAGAATTTATGCGAGTGCATTAATCACATTTTATTTATGTAATGTATCCTTCAGGGATGCGATACCATGGAGTAATGACATTCTTTTCATTTTTACAACCAATTTAGATAAAGAGAATGACAAACGTTATAATGGGCAGATGAAGTTATGTGAGATTCACATCAGATATTTTTTTGTAATTCTCAGTAATTTTCAAATAATAAAAATCCATATCATGAAAGTTTTCATTGAAACGACACTTCCATGTTTTACTATGTGCTTTGGAGTAAGTTATGTTTTTATTTTTTTATTTTTGCAAATGGAAGCATCAAGGGACTTTTTGATTCTTGAGTTTTGTCCATTCTGTAGCGATAATCTTAATGATTTATGTATAGCGTAGAGCTTTATCACTGGTACTCACTACTAAATTGCGGTATTTTGTTACCTGTTGGAGCGCTTTCAACCGCATGGAGCGGCCATCTTCAGCAACTGACTTCCGTGGTGTTGTTGTTGTTGTTGGGAAGACATTTCTGGATAACTGTATCGTACAGCGCGTGCGATTTGAATTGTAACTGTTCGTTTAGGATGTTGGTGTTGTCTTGTGTGATGTGTCTGTATATTTCATATTGTTCGAGTGTGTTGAGTGTGTGACCTTTGTGGTTAATGTGTAGGATTTCCATGTCTGTATTGATGTCTGCGTATTCGTGTCCTGTGGTTATTATATGGTTTGCATAGGCAGAGTCTGTGTTTTGTTTGAGAGCTCGTATGTGTTCTGTGTATCGTGTTTTGAAACTTCGGCCTGTTTGTCCTATGTAGAATTTTGGGCAGTCGTTGCATTTTAGTTTGTTTACACATTAACCACACATTAACCACACATTAACCACAAAGGTCACACACTCAACACACTCGAACAATATGAAATATACAGACACACCACACAAGACAACACCAACATCCTAAACGAACAGTTACAATTCAAATCGCACGCGCTGTACGATACAGTTATCCAGAAATGTCTTCCCAACAACAACAACAACAACACCACGGAAGTCAGTTGCTGAAGATGGCCGCTCCATGCGGTTGAAAGCGCTCCAACAGGTAACAAAATACCGCAATTTAGTAGTGAGGACTTTTTGAGTTATAAAAAATGTAGTTTCGAGGAAATTACAGGTATGTTAAAGGTAATGAACATTATTTCAGGAATGATTTAACGTTTTCGTCATAGGGTCCCTTACAATATATAATGCAATCATTCTAAATGCTTGCTGGATAGTTGCAGCTTTAGCAGTTGTACTTTGAGTCGAGAGGAGAGAAAGATTAACATCTTAGTGCAATGCAAAGGTTTGGTGAGATTTATTTTTGGTTTTCGAGTTATGCAGGTTGATGTCGCAAAAGCCCTTAAGTTGAAGACACCAAGAGTTAAGATCGTGTATAATAAGTACCCATTTTCACATTATTTATAATTTTACTTAACGCTATACTAGGTTAAACAGTCGTCTTAATGGTTTCCATGGATATGCATGGAATATTAATACGTATACAAAATAAATCTTTTTCTACATGGCACAAAGGGCATCAAAATGTTTATCTCTGAAAGTAAAGTAAATTGGAGACTGAGAAGGCAAAAGAGAGGATTTATACAATGAGCCATACTAATGTACAGTGAGTATATAAATGTAGATTTTTAAACCAACATTTAATTTCGTTTAAATCTAAGATTACAAACTCCGTGTACAGTATTTGCTCCTAGTTATTTCAATCACAACAGTACGTTCAAATTAATCAACTTTAGAATATGGTCATCAATAATGCCACTTCTTATATGGAGTTAATGACATTAATAAACATGTCACTGATAAAATTTATTGTAAGTTACTACCTCTTCGTACACTTCTTTTCTTTTGTACTATATTCCCCGTTTATCCATCTCTCTCAACTATAGTCCCAACTACAGTGAGTCCCACGCAAGAGTTGGCTAATCATGCGGGCTTCTGCATCGCGGCGGGCACAGCTCCAACTCCCGAGCGATCAGGTGAAATATCTAGACAAATAAAGCCACGAACAGTGTAATGGTTCAGGTTCTCACATTTACAGTTAAAATTACAATGAAAGTAACCACGTACCTCATTACAAGAGATGCTGGAAATGTTCTCCTCTTTCATCCACACAACACTGGCATTTTTTCAGGAAATTTTCTTTCATGCACATCAGTTCAGCTTCAGAGATAGAGTTAATTTCTCTTGTGATATTGTCTTTAAGTTCTTCTAATGTATGGGAAACTGACCTATACCCTTCATTTTTCAAGTTTCCCCAGAAATAATAGTGCATCTTTTTTAAATGAAAATTGAAAGATACCTCGAATATATACAAATTTTATTATGAACTAATTGATTAAATAAGGGAAATTTATTTCTAAATTTTAAGCATTTTTCGTCATTTTCAAAAGATACGTCATTTTTTGGCCGTTTTGGGCAATTTTTTATCTGTTTGTTAGTTTTTTCTTAAAGTATTACATACGTAATATTTAGAATGTTTTATTATTTCTGTTTTTAATGCTTGTCTATAAGCAAATAATGTTCGCAGAAAACAAAGCAGACTTGCAGCTTAACTAAAAGGAAAGCGTATTTTGAACTCTGCTACATTTCCAAGAAAACATGGTATATGCAGTACCTGCGTCCCCTATTTTAAAGGAATGTGCATAAAGCATAATGACCTCATCCGAGCACGACCTTGTTACTCGTTTTCAGGTATATCAGAAGGACTTTCACTGTGTCATTCAGACTTGAGTTAGGTATTTGCTATGGACAATTTGATGGGCAGAAATAATTTTTCCGAAAAGGGTATCCAAGTAGTATTAATTTACATTATTGGTATTATTTAAATGCTGGGTCTTTTTGTACTATTTTTAGAACATAAATGCATTTTATCTTGTTTTTTTCACTATTTTAAATCATTAAATACATTGCCCTAATAATTATATATGACCACCAACGTGGTCTTGTGGTTAGAGTCGCTGACTACAGATCGGTCGGCCCGGGTTCGATCCCAGGTACCTCCTCGGACCTTTCTGAGGTAAGGAGGTATGGAACGGGGCGCACTCAGCCTCGTGATTCAAATTAAGAAGTTACTTGATAGAGAAGTAGCGACACCGGTCATGGAAACCACCATTAACAGCCGTGGGTGTCGGCATGCTGGCCACATGCCCCCAATCCTGCCATCTGCCTATGGTAGATGATGCAGCGGTCGGGCGGTAGGCCTTGTCCCTTCAGGGATGTTGCGCCACGGAGTTTAGTTTAGTTAGTAATAATTATATATAATATGTATAGCTTCAGTCATTAACAGAAAAGAAAGAAAATTTTGAACTTTGAATAAAAGAATAAGTTTCTTCGTGACGATTGTATTTTCGCTGAGGGAATCGCAACCAAGAAGACATAATCTGTGGGGGCGTTTCCATTTTAATGGGTTGAGTGGAGTTTTTCATGTTTAAAATTATGTATCTGCGTTAACTTTGTAAATTCAACCTTTCGTTGTTTTTCATGAAAATTATATTTCGGCTTCAAAATTGTTATTTCTAATTAGGCCTACGAATTAATGCGGTGAATATGGGCATTTATGAATTCATGGATTTATAACTTTTCTGCACGCGCTGGTCATTGGGGATGTTTTAATAATTTATTTATTCAGAGTGACTGCAGCCATTAGTGATGAGCAAATGCAAGACCAAGGCGGTCTTGGTATTGCACTCTCGGTCTTAGTCTTGGTCTTGCATAGATAACCCTGGTCTTGGTCTTGGTCTCGGTCTTGCATCAGTGGTCTTGGTCTTGGTCTCGGTCTTGCATACTAGGTCTTGGTCTTGTTGCAAGAGTCTTGCAGTTTTCCTTTACGCATCTTACTGTGATCGATGGCGTTTACATGATTTAAAGTTACACCGATTACATGTATGTTATTGCTTGCGAAAGTAACGAAAGCTAATAAAGCATCTCTCCATTAGCCGTGGCACCCCCTAAGTGATATAATATAGTAGTAGAATTTTTTAGCTGACTAATCACTCACTATTGCTTTCAAGAACACGGTGCAAACGGGACTTATTTTCAAATGAATACCCAAGGTTCCCCCCCCCCCCCCCCAAAAATGTATGACTTATCTATTTAGTATTCATTACAAATGCAGAAGTAAAGCTTGACATAATAACACGATTCATACGGTGCCAAAACTTTTTAAAATCATAATATAATGTAATATATTAAAACTAAATTGCAGTGTCTTGGTCTACAAATACATATCCTGAAAGAGTGAAATTTCATCTACAGCCAAGTGTAATTTACTTTCCGTAACTTTAAAACTTTACTAGCGAAAAATATTATATTTAGCACTACGGGTCTAAATGACATATGGAGGACGGATTTAACGGATTAAAAATAATTATTCCATGAAACTGTACCTTATTCTTTAAAGAGGAACTGCAGCATTCTTGACGACTGTTTCTTTGTTTCTTGGAGAATATCGATGTATTGCATTGTGCTTATATAGCCAGCTGAACCACTACTCACTTTGTTTTTCAACATGTCAACCGTATCCGTCCATAAGGATGGTCCCTTTAATTTAGTATGTATTCACAAATGTTAGATGTTCGTCCGTATTCTGTGGTGCCCGCTTGTGTATTGTACTGGTAGGGTTAATGTGCCTGGATTAAGGTGTACAGTGGCTGTTTGCCGAAACGTCCATGGTGATATAAGCTAGAACAGTAAACTTTGAGTGTAAATTTAAATATTCTCTATTATCCTATTGCAGAACTTTAAACCCAAAACCCACGAGATGCTATACACTAATTGAGAGTGTAAAATTATGAATATTATGTTGTAAAGTTTCAAATTGAACGGGTGTGGAGACAAGAAGTCATATTAACAGGATGTGTATGAAATGTTTAAATGATTTCCGCATAGGAGCGAGGTTCAATCTGACCTGTTTATAACTGTATAATATAGTAACAAAACATGACGGCATTGAAGCAGATGCTTTAGAAATTGTGCAATCTATAGAAAATCATACTATGTCCATTGGAAACCCAAACCCATAGGCTGCAATAAATAATATTTATCTTTCCATATACCCTAGTTATAAATTTATAACACATCGTGAACAGATCATTTCTGCACTTAAAAGATTTCCGCCACCCCCCATAAATTACTTTCTACTTGCTTTCAAGTTTCGGGTCTTCAACTGATTGGGTCATAAATAATCATAACTATTCTTCATGCAAGCAAATATTTCTAGAACAAGGATTTTCTACTTTTAGTATCTTTTCCCGTTCGATACGCATCCTTAATATGAATTACCAGTAAGAACTTAAACACCGCCACCATTATGTGTCAATAACAAAATTGTAGTAGTAAATAAAGATTTTCAATGGATGTCCTACCTATCATAAGCAAAATGTAGGCCTGTATAGCTACAGTACAGTACAGTACAATCAGATACGTAACTGTAAAGTAATAACTAGCAAATACCCGTCAAATAAGTTCCTGTTTTAATTAATCTACGGTTTAATTGTGTTTTACTGCATAATTATAAAGAATACCGGGCGTATAAACTGATTTTTTTCAGACTTCACTTTATTTTGAAATTTTCTGCAAGGAGAATGGAATGAGCTGAATAGCTATGTTATATTCTGTTCAAGTAGACAGGAAAGATTCTATATGTGAGAGTAGGCTATGAATATTAATTATAGGTGTAAAAAAGAATACAATCGTTAATGAAATAGGCTACTGAGCATGGTGATAGGCGTTTTAAGTTATGGGGGCTCTGTTTAAGTCATAGGCCGCCCCCATGGCTGAGTGGTTAGACCGCTCGCCCTCAACCGCTGGGACCCGGATCGGATCTCGATGGATCCATGTGGAATTTGTGGTGGACAAAGTGAGGTCGGGGCAGGCTTTCTCGGGGTGCTCCGGGTTTCCCTGCCATATATCATTCCATCGTTGCTCCATTCATCATAGTATGACCATTTGGTGGTAATACAGAATTATTATAAATCCTCAGTCATGGCTTTCTTTTAACCCAGTGAGAGGTTAGAGAAACTAGATATTAAATAACTGTATGGCAGAATTTTCACAGTTTTATTGATAAATTATGTGGTCAGTATTTATATTGTACGCAAAATGAAAGTTCATATAACTTATGTCTTAGGGCCTTTGTTACATATGTTTGTCTTTCGTATCCTAATACTAGAAAACTATTGCAATTAAACATTTTAAAAATGAATATGGAGTGTTTATCGTGAATTTAACTCCCATCAATTGAAGGAACTAGCTGTATGGAATGCCATTCAGGGAAATCCGTCAGATTAATTGCAGTAATTTGTTTTAATGCAGTGGTGAGAGAGGTTGTATACGGATTTCACATGTATTAGTTGAATTGTGCGCTCGTTTTTTGGATATGGACAGCATCACGCACCGGGTCTGCTCTCATTGGTTACCGCACGATGAATCAACCTCTACATCATACCAGCCTTGGGACTACCCCGGCTAGCGACTATGCGGCGCCTTTGAGTAGCAGTCGCTGGTTCGCTAGATATACAACGGGGCTTTATTAAACTTTTCAAGTAGCAAGACTGCAAGAGTCTTGCAGTTAGGTCTTGTTCTTGCCAGAGTCTTGCAGGCTTGGTCTTGGTCTCGGTCTTGCATGGTCGGTCTTGCATGGTCGGTCTTGGTCTCGGTCTTGCTAACGCTGATGCGGTCTTGGTCTTGGTCTTGCATTTTCTGCAAGACCAAGACTGCAAGACCAAGACTGGTCTCGCTCATCACTAGCAGCCATGTGAATTTTCTGAGTGCGTATACAATTATAAGCGTGTAGGAAAGTCGCATGAAAACTATTTTCATGTTTGCATCTGTTGTTTACATGGGTTGTGGCGTGAAACATTTCTTAACCTTTCCTTGTCCTACAGTCTATTTTATCACATTTACTGGAAATATGCAGTTTAATTTGCTTCAACTTTAAATTGAATACTTTTGTTACTACCAAAAATGTTAATTCTAACCAACCTACGTCTCACCCTATCTTCCTCTAAAAGACAGGCTAGGGAGTGTTTGAATGTATTTTCCATCAGAAAAGCTTTGTTTACAGGCAAGGTCTGCGTTGTAATTTAAACGTAACGTTTTGCAAAGTTAAACAATCCGTTATATTTCCAGAACAGTTTCCGCGGAAACAGAATGCTTATTTGCGGATAAATAAAAAGGAAATTATGCCTGAACAAAATTTAAAAATATTACATAAGGTAAAAAAATCTTTCATGTGGATTCGGTAATCTGATATGAAAGAGGACAACGGAAACATTGATCACAGAATTAATACCATCGGGGAAAGGTATTGCAGAATATGAATGTAGACCTACTGAATTTCATGAAAGGCCAATCAATAAAGTTGTAGGATAGGTCTATACAAATTTAAATTCAGCCTATTAGAATCAACAAATCATATTATTAGAATCAAAATTTCGTATTAACGTTTTATATAATTAGATCTCGTGTTTATTGTACATGCAAGAGTAGGCTTATGTCATTTTAAAATTAATGTTAAAATAACATAATATTTAAAAGTGACTTCTAATTTTTGCAGGATACACAAACATTGCCTGGACCTTCTCCACAAGAATTATTGGGAATGGAGACCAATAGATGCTGTGGGATCTACATTCGAAAGACAATGCCGGAGATGACTACTGAAGAAGGAAAAAGTTTTTTGCATTAATGTGAAGTGAAAATCAATGTAGAGTGGGTATTAAGTGAAAAACATTTCAATTGAATGCGACATTCGGACATTAACCTATACTTGTGACGACTGCGGTGTTAGGAAATTCATTTTGAATTTTAGGATCTTTTGGTCTTTTGAGGGTCACAGTAATGTTAATCTAAGTATTAAGTAAAAAATATAAATAAACATATTCATAGGACCACAGACCAGATCTCATCTCCTGAATTAAATTGTCGCAATTTGATTAATATCGCATCCCCTTACTATTTTCCATCTAGCCTTACCTTCGTGAATACATTGCCTCTCAGCATTCAAATTATAAATTTTTAAGAAAGCTTTAAATTCAATTAGCTTCGACTAATGAATTTAACATATCCATAGTGTAATATATTTCTCTGCCAGTCATTCTTTTTTTTCTTCTTCTTTCTTCGCGTTTTAAGTTAGTTTATAAATTCCTTCCCAGAGATTGCCAGATAAGGCAAATTTGCCCAATTGGTTAAAAGAGATCTGGACTTTGGTGAATCGCAGCTTTGTTTAATACACAGCAGCGATAACGGAGCCTAACGTCTGTTATTCCTTTACAATCTGACACTGTCTGCAAAATAATGTGAAATTTATAATATTCAGAATGCTGCATTTGAGTTGAAAGGAATAACAGAAAATCCTATCCTTCGCGTCCACGTTCGCAGGCTCTGGTAATGTGGTTGAGCAAACACCAAACTCGACTGCAGCCAAGAAGGAAGGGTGCTATCGTATTGCTGACAATTGTTTGTTTCTGGTTTTAAAAGCTGAATCTGTTCAGGACAGTTCCATCAGGCTACTATATGGAACAAAAGTTGTATTTTTGTTATATGTAGGCTATATACCATAACCGAAATTAATTATCGCTTATACGGCTATTGTTAATAAAGAGTAAAATGCAACTATAAAGGTACAGTCGACCAACGAATAACCTGAGTTGGTTGTGAAGTGTATGTTTTAAAGTCTTTTCGTAAGGGTTTATTTACAAGATGACTTTTTAGGTCAGCAAATTATTGACGCTAATGGTTTTTGTGTATGTTTGCGAAACGAGCCCATAATAAGAGTGTACATACTTTATTAGTAGAATAGCATATTATTTAACTATACATCACATTAAAACCGTGGAGCAAAGGGAACACTCAGGCCCGATTGTATAAACATCGTTGACTGGAGATCAATTATGATCTAAGTTCAGAAAATGATCTGAGTTCAGGCTCGAGTTGTATTGTATAACACTGATCTAAGATCAACTAATCAAAGTTCAATCACAGTATAGTATAACAGTAGCGAAGCTTCATACAGTTTTTTCAACCGGCGCGACTGCAGCGCTCGTAGCGGTGAGCAAGAAGCCACACAATATGTTACATTGTTGCTTATGAAAAATGTCAACAATATTTTATGGAAATGCTTGTGGTGCTATAAATTGCACCAACAGCCAAAGGAATTCTCCCGATTTATCTTTCTTCAGGTACCTTAAAGATCCTGAGAGGTAAGCAAAAACAGTTATTTGTGAGATTAAATTGCAAATTTGTGATTATCATGCTTGCATCCATACTAGTGTATTTACTCCTATTTCTTTTAATTTTAGGAGCAGAAAATGGCTTGTAAATGCTATACAATTAATTATTTTTATATGTATATCATAAATGAAAATCCTAACGAAGCAAAGGTTTCTAAATATATAGGCCTATTTACAAATACCCCACCTGACCCTACTAATTTTGAAAATGTTTTAACACGAGGTTATGTTAGGCCTATATAATTGAATTTAACAAAATTAAACTGTCGAGAATAAAGATAACGTGTTTAATCCTTTACTTTTTAATAATTTATCGTGTTTAACAAAATGAAGAAAAAGAAAAAAGTATTTTGCTATTGCATCTGATACTGACCATATCGGGCTATATATGCCTATAGAACTTTACTTCCCCCCCCTAATTTCTGAACTAGTACTACTACATGCTTACTGAAATTATTAAGTTTTCTTATTTGTCAGAATTTTCAGTGAAAGTACAGTATATGTTAGTAGTAGGTCAATTAAATTCTTGAAGATTTGTCGTAGGGATGTAGCTTATATGGTGGACGGAAACCGGTCTGATACTTTATAAGATATACAATGTCATCGATCTTGAAACTACAACTTCTTTATATTACCATAAAGTATATGATTTGGTGAGTTCACCAGTATGCCTTTCCGGTAATAATCTCGTTCTAGTAATTTTAAAAATAAGAAATACAGCCATATATTCGTATCTTTCCAATGCTGGAAATGGCTGTTTGCTAGTTGCATCCTGCTGGCCGCTTGGGGTGCTAGTGTCGCACGATCTGTCAAAAGGATGCATTTTCCTTTCATTAGAGCTTCGCTACTGTTATACTATACTGTGGTTCAATTTTGATCCTAGTTCATACATGAGCACTTGGAAAACATCGCAGAAACAACTGAGTATCACGAGACGAGAGCATTGTTACTCTGTTTTCCTTCGTATTCAGACTGTGTTTTATGCGAAAGAAAGGAAAAATATGCCCGAAATGAAGCAGAAAAGGATCATTCCTAATTGAAATTGGGAAAATATAAAGATATTGTAGTTAGAATCCAAAAAGACGGATGCGATAATATCCGTGCAAGAGCAAAATGCGTTGAAAAATGTTCTGGTAATTTCATTTCTGGCGTTATAAATGGGCTTAACATTTTCACGGCTAAGGATGTATAAATGCTTCGTCTCGTGAATTGTATGAAAGCGGAGAAGTAAAATTTGAGGATTTTTTTGTTCACTTGTTATGTTTGTCATTCATGGAAACCAGGTAGCCTATTCCACTGAACTTTTCTCTATCGATTTTAAACTTAATAACCCAGTGAAGTTTTTACCTCATGACTGTCTTATTACAATGTAAAATATCAGTTCTGAAAGAGTTAATAGGTCACATAAAAAAAGATAACGAAGAAAGCATTTGGGGAAAATCCAAAAACAGGTCGCCCCTTAAGATCCTCCCACTCGAGATTTCCGTAGTTCCACCATAGTCACCATAGTCTCGTTTAGCAGCATTGAAAATTTGGAAAATCTTAATTTGTTTCCTCTTTCTACTATTCAATCTCTTTTCTCCTTTACCCTACCTACCTATTCCTACCTGTATTTAAGATTAGGGAGCAGCATGAAATGGCAAAGATTGATAATTTCGTATTAGTTGCAATTGTGGTGCAAGGGTTATTTTCGTATTATAGTAATTAGTGCAACATAATAATAACGCACAGGTTACGCTGTAGGGTTATGTTCAGTGATGGGAAGTAATTGAGTAAAAGTAATCGGATTACAGTAACGATTCCTTTTTTGGTCCCATTTACTTGTAATCGTTACTTTTTTAAAAATGTAATTTTTACTGGTAATTTACATCTGGAAATAAAATTGTAATCGTTACTTTTGAGTAATCGTTACATTTTAGTAATCGAAAAGTATCGAATTGAGAATTTGGCAATGTTGCTTTTTTCTACTCGCTGGCAGTCGCTTCAGCGGTGGTGAACTTTGCGTTCTTTTTAAAGCGAACGTAAAGCGCTTTACAGCTGTTGCAGCATCGCTGTATGGTCGCTGCAGCGGTGGTGAAGCGAAGTCAGATCTTGCTTAACGGGTTTTACTGCATGGGCTATCAGCCGTTCTTTAGTTTGCTGCGGCGAAACTGTAGCGATTTAAAGCAGTGATGCGACATTCGACATGGCAAGTCAGCATTTCTGCGGAAAAACATGGCAACGCGACATCAGCTGAGATGAGCGAAAGTCGAAAGTATTTTTTTTTTTTTTTTTCAATGGCGACCACAGTCAGAGCAATTTACGGGGAGCGATACTACATTTAATTAGATTTCTGTATGGTTTCCATTTATTTCAAGATGTGTTCAAAAAATTAAAATTGCTGTTCTCAGCCTATAACATTTATTTATATCCCTTTCTTTGAAAAGAAGGTAATGTGTTCCACAATATAAAACTAAGTTCAAACTAACCTCAACTTCAAAGTTAATTACCGAGCATTAGAGGCTTTGTTGAAAATATTGCTTCTGGCATTGAAAATTCATTTATGCTGTATGAGGACCAGTGATTTACAACAAGGTGACATTCACATATAATTCTGATAGTAGGGTTCTGGATCCCGGTATTTGTCTTTTTCTAATTTTATCAAATCTAATCTATTGTGATACAGAAATATTACGCCGATTGTTGCGGGGTTGTAAATGTCACTTTATGGGTTTTGCTACATGAACTGTCATGGCCTTCTTTTTAACCCCAGTAAAGCTGAAGCGATTTACAGATTCGGTTTAAAAAAGAATGAAAAATGCACCCTGTAATTGTTTTTTCTCAAAACTTTTTCAGTTAAAATGTTTTCAGTAAGAACATTTCTTATTTAAGTATATTTTGAAATTTGCTTCTCATTCTCGATTGCTATAGGCCAGCGTTTCTCAACATATGGTCCGCGGACCACTGGTGGTCCGCGAAGATGGTGCAGACATAATTAAAAAATATCATAATGCAAGTGGAAAGTAAAGAAGTAAAATTTTTTCACATATTTCGTTATAATGACCTATAATTAATACCCCAAATATTAAGAATATAGGCCTTCTTTTAAAAATTGGAAGTAAAATTAGGGGTCCGTAAACTTTTTTAGACATTTTAGAGGTCCTCGGGGTCAAAAAGGTTGAGAAACGCTGCTATAGGCTAACGTCGTCACAACTAATATCCAGGATAGAGGTAATATTAACAAAACTTACTCAATGTGTATGGAAATATTGGTATTGATCTGTTTTGTTAGTTTGGTCATTAATAATTTTAGACTTTGTAACGTCCCAAGCAACTTTATTAGCTGATTGGCCCAATAGTTTCTGTCCTTGTGCCCCCCCAAAAAATAAAAAATAAATTAGGTACCGGTACTGCCATTTTGTAAAGTAATTGTAATTGTAATTTTACTGATTACTTTTTTTGTGCCCCCCAAAAGGAAGGAATTTTTACGTACTGCCATTTTGTAAAGTAATTGTAATTGTAATTGTAATTTTACTGATTACTTTTTCAAAAAGTAATTTTTAATTGTAATTAAGTAAAATTTTTCTCAAGTAATTGTAATTCAGCCCAATTACTATTTTTTTGTAATTTTCCCATCACTGGTTATGTTACACTGCATTATAAGGAGCCTAAAACATAGCCTATATACGCACAACTACGTTATAGCTAGAAATGTATGAAGTTTTCTATGTGTGTTTTCTTTATATTTATCGTAACCACACAGGTAGGCCTAATATTATGTTTATAATGAGCTAATCTTATGTCTCAAATAGGAAAACAGCCCCTTGAACTGAGATCAACGAGTTTGATCGGAGAAATTTCTCCAGTCAAAATTGATCCTAGTTCAGTGCGAATTGATCTCAGATTAGCGTTTATACAACAAAAATTTCCGAGTTCAGCGTGAACTGAGATCAATTTAGTCTCTGATCCAAGATCAAACTGTTTATACAATCGGCCCTTAGAGGAACATTGTCTTGTTCGCTAGTCCCATAGTATGGTTATGAAACAAGGGAACATCACCCACTTTTACCACTCCCGGTGTAGGAACTATTGTGGGCTTACTGTCTTAGGACCGCGACCTGTCGGGAGAAGGATTAGCCATTGGAACACATATAGGCCTATCTATTTTGACCACACAAGGACATGGAAGGTCTCCACGGATGAAGACCAAATTGGATGTAACATTTTCAGTCCTATGCCCGCAGTATATTATGTCCCAGGTTTTGGGGGAAGAAAGTATGAAAATGATATTGGATTTTTTTTTTTTTTAAATTTCAGCTTCGAACAGTGGCGGCTCGTGGCCGGACAATTAGGTGAAGAGAAAAAAATGCCACATGCTTATGTTAATAACGGAATTCACCTATGTATTGTAAACTAAAACAATCCTTCAGTAGCCCTTTAAGGCTGCAAACTTGTCGGTGATGTCATCATAGAATGGCTACTTTGTGATCTGACAGCTGGTACAATGATGATTTGATTTTAAACAATGCGGGTAAGAATGTAGTTATTATTTATAAAATCTGATACATTTTTATTCATGGAATACTCTTAATAAATCCCACTCGAGATTATGAGTTTCATTAGATAAATTCCATCCTGCTTCTCCGCCGCGAATCTATCTACGTTTATCGTAATTATTATTCTCCTAATCAGATTATTCAGAATATTCCATTCATGCGATGGGGACTTGGTATTGACTAATAATCGTTAGCAATCGACCAATGACTGTTGTTTATCTTATAAGTTAATATGCTTGCGAGGGTCGGAAAGATGCAATTTTACCTGATAAACTTCAGCTCGTTACTGGATACTTCAAGGCATTAATATGCAGTGATTAATATGTTCCATGTCGTATGATTACCTATGAAAAAGTATGCATTGTAGGCATGAAACGTCATGATCCACGTTCTCTTCGGAGTATAAACTGGCAAATGGATTGGGATTAGAAGAACAATTACAGTGTAATTATATTTGTAGTGGAGGGAAAGGAAATAGACATTAAATCCATGTCTGGGATATTAATACAAGTAAGAATCAGCTTGAAAAATTTTATGTCATAACCGGGATTTGAACACGGATCTTCGGCTTAACGCGCCGATGCTCTACTATTGAGCTACCATGACAACATGCCAGTACAACATCAAATTCCGCCAAAGATCCGTGTTCAAATCCCGGTTATGACATAAAAAAATTTTTCAAGCTGATTCTTACTTGTATTTATATTTGTAGTGTTCAACGTATTAACATCAAGGCTGTGATGGATAATATATGTGCTTTATGAACCCTGTATTCAAGTGCAAACGTGCCCACCTGTTTCTCCGACCTGACAGTGTGAGGTACTGGCGAAGAAAATGCCTGAATAAGAGGGACGGCTTCGTGGGTAGTCTGTTCGCGTCGGTTTGGGGACGTGGGATAAGCGAGAAAACTGCTGCTTGCCATCCTTAGTGGATCCTTAGCCAATTTTAGTGGATCAGACTACCCATGCAACCGAGGGAATGGTAAACCAGTTCCGTTTCGCCACGGCCGACTTGAAGCACTTGCAGGATCTCAGTGTCTCCTAGCTTTGACACCAGGTGGTGACGTGGCTGGCAATTCAGAAATACAGATACATTTATAGTAAAAACCAACATTCGTGATACGGAAAATAAACTTTAAAAATACGTATTGTAAAGGAAAAATACTGGTGAAGTGCTACTTCACCTACTTCCCCTGAATAGCCGCCACTGGCTCCGAAACGGTTGTATGGTAACATGAGAGTGAGAAATAAAAATTTACGTAAAGACAATACAATCTTATGTAATCTGAATTTATGTTTCTTCTTATTTCAACCCCTCCCAGGCATGGTGTGTAGAAGCAACATAATGCAACATTCGACATCCTCTGTGAGCCATAAAAAGCTATATCTAGCGTTTTCTGAGGGAGTAGTTTGAGTGCGATAAGTCGTTCTTCCTCATTTCAAGTTCTATGTAGGCCTACATAATATGCAAGGCCCTAGAGTTTGAAAATCGAAAGTCCTTCATAAGTTAATTTCAAATTACAAAATAAAAGCCCGGGCGACGGCGGGCCTTTTGCTAGTTATTTATAATTTACTTAATGTTTCACGAGGATAAACAATACACCCCTAATGGTTTCCATGGATGTAGGCCTACAAGGCATAAAGACACGAATTCAAGAAATAGCTAGAGAATTTTTTTTATCAAAACTCCAACGTAGCATCAACGACTTCTTAATTTATATTTCAAGGTGGAAAGGCAATTGGTCTCGGAAAAGGCAAAATAGATAACTGTAGAATGATTCTACCACAAAGAAACTCAAAATACAGCGCTCCATACGAATTTACTGTGAGTAGCATATTAATTGTACAAAGATAAATACATGTAGAATTTCAATATTATATTACATTTTAAGAGATCAAACTCCCTGTACGCTGTTTGCTCCTAGTTATAGCAATCCCAAAGGTTATTCAAATTAAAAAGAATAGAATAAGGTCATCAGTCACTTATGCCGCTTCTTATCTTACGATAGTGAAATTAATGACTTAGGTAGTAGATGTCACTGCTAAATGTAGGAATTTTCCAGCTTGAATAAGTTTGGCAGCTTACAGTTCTGTATATTGTTGTTATAACTTGCATGTTTATTCTGATCTGACGTGTTCTATATCCTTGAGCCTCGCTCAACATAGGATTACAGAACGAGACATTTATCTTCTTACGCCTCTATTTCATTCTAATCTACTGCCTTTTTTAACTCTCTCTCAACTTTAGTCCCAACTCTAGGCTATCTAATAGATTTAGATAGATTTAGGTTATCTACAGTGTACAGGTAGGGGGAAAAAAGCGGACCGACTAAAATATCTAAATTGCCGATATGAGCCACTGCACATGCCTATCGGCATTCACAGGATAGCAGGAAATGTATTGAAATTTGTTCTAATGTCGACTGTTGACTTAGCCCATTTCGAAACCCAGAATATGGTTTCTAATCGTATTGTTTTATAATTGAACATATTTATTATTATTAATATTATTATAAAATACTAACACAAATTATATTATATTCAGCAACAAGAATCGGGCCGCTTTCTTTTCCCTACCTGTACTTTTCTACGTGTACATGTACCTGTAAGACAATTGCTTTCTATACCCAAGGTCGTAGGTACGATCCCGGCCCAGATCGATTGCATATTTATGTGTATTAATAATTTTGTAAATTTACATACAAACACAATTCACGAGGGTCAACATTCTTAAAACTGCGATAGTCAAAAGCCTAAGTTTCAGTACCCATCACTCATTAAATAATCTGAACAATCTATTTCCCATTTCATAAGCACTATAAACAGAGAAAATGTTGTGTTAGGCCAGGGGAAGACAGAAGGTTGCTCTGTGATGTCACTGCTTTCTGCTCTGACTGCTCGCGTTATACCTCTGCGAGGAGTATGTGAAATGATGGCATCAGTGAATAGGGGGAAGAGAGGGGCATTAGTATTGCGAGCAGCGGGAATTTAGGGGGTTAGAACTTACGTAATACGTGTTTCCGAGTTAATGAAACATCAATCGATTTTCTTGATAGTTTATCGGTTAATTACAGCACAATAGTTTAACATATTATAAATAATTCTATTTTTCTATTCTGTGAGAACAATTGCCTTTCCACAAAATCTATGTTCTTTGACAAAAAGACAATACTATCATTTGAATTAACATAATTCACTACAATAAAAATAATAAAAAATGAACTGAATTAATTACCATACAAGCTCGTCTGCACCTTAGATGATACAAGATTACAGTAACAGTTTTCTGACTTTCCTGTCTCTTTTTTCTTTAACAAGTTTATCAATGTTGGGACGTAATGTTTGAGCAATATTTAATCGAAGACTACATTTAGGTTGTGACTTGACAATGTACTTCTTGATTTGAGCTTTGCACATTTCATTAGTGAAAAAAATTGTTCGGCCACATATGTCGATCGAAAATTACATAATATTCGTGCGGCAAGTCTCGGGAATCTGGTTTCAGAGAAATTTCTTTAAAAATTACCCAAGACCACTTTACGTTCGTATTTGTCCTTTAACAGATCGTCGCATTGTAAGTTTAGCAGTTCCAACTGATACTGGCAAGGAACGTCTTTGACAATAACTGAATATGGGGTTGCAAAAAGTTTAAACATGGGAGAAAGGTTTTCCACATCCTGAAACCTCGATTCGAACTGAAGAAGAATGTTTTGCAGAACTAACACATGTTCTGCAGAGAGAACACTATCAGGATCGCGTACTTGCATTAACTTTGAAAAATGATCCGAATTTCCAACCAGAAGTTGTTCTACCCACAGAGCTAAAGTGAATAGGTCCTCTAGTACCTAGCTCTAGCGTACTCTAAACACCCCTACTACCGTGCGCTCTTGCTGACGTCACACACATGGGATCCGCATGCACTTGCTCCACAAACGTCATCACAAGACGTAGTTGACTTCCCCTGTGTTAGGCTCTTAAATTGGATCTCGAGTTGTCATAATTAAATCAAGTTTTGAGATACACTGAACCCGCAATTCAAATTTCTTGTCTATGTGTTTGTGTTATCCGTCTGTGTCTGTGAACAGTGTGTTCAAAAGTGAAAATCGTAGGCTATAATAATGCGATTATATATTTCATTCATGTCTCTTCCATCATTTTACACGAGAAAACTCCACTTCTCGCGGTTCTCGAATACGGCTCTAAAGATTATTTTATTTTATATACAAACTACACATAGACTGCTGATGTCCAAAACCTTTATTTGAAGGATTTTTGTAGACCTACAAATGTTCTAAGAATAATTATAAGTTCTACTCAATTCATCAAAAAATTCATCAATAATACGGTTCTGAACAAAAGCTAGACAACTGAATGGGCACCTCCACAATGCGGCCACATACACAAGAAGAAATATCAAGGGTAGAGGAAGTCATGTTGAGTATGTCTCGCCAGAATTATATTTCTTCAACCCGTACCATAATTACAATAAATAGAGGAAGCCTTGTGTCGACCCTGCATAGCTTGAAAATTAATATAATCATATGAATGCGAAATTTTACTTTTGGGTTAGGCCTATGTATCGTCAGGAGATGTGATGTGATGTGATGAGATTTTCTTATTTTTAATACCATTTTACATGACCTTAATGCGCCTTCCTCGGAAACGGCTTTAACGTGTTTGTTTAAATTTTGTACACAAACGGCCTACAGGCTTATTAAAGGCAACACAAATTTTTGGAATCTTCGTATAAAATTACTGAAGCGTATTTATAAGCTAGACCAGGCGAGGACAGAAGGTTGCTCTGTGATGTCAGTGCAGTCGGCTCCTGGTTTACACGGAAAACTTTTGCGTGGAGTTTGTGAGGGGAGCGCTCTTGCCTGACGTCACACACATGACTTGCCCTGCACTTCCTTCACAAACGTCATTATTGGACGAGCTTTCACTGAGCTAGGCCTTATTTTAACGAGAAATACAAGTTTTAAATCTAATCTGGCTAATATTACGAGACTTAGACAACTAAAAGCGTACTCGTGCAATCAGTAGCTTTCTCTAAGGTAAGTTGTATTATTAAGAGTCCAGAAGTTATATGAATGTTTCATGTTGGATTTGTTAAATACCTCCTTACTCTTGAAGATGTATTCAAACCTGCAATACTTGGCCCCGTTGATTTCCATTATACCATGAAAAAGCATAACGAAAATGATTTCAGATTTTCCTCACAAAGGCTACGAACTTCTCTTTCCTCATAAGTCTTCTTGCGAAAATAGTAAAATATACGCAAATCAATCTTTTTACAATCAAATAATATATTTCAAAGTCATCACTTTTCTTTCTATTAGTTTTATCTCCCTATGGGATTGTCTTTTTCTTCGCCCGGGTCTTACAGTATCACATTATGTAGCCTACTTTCTTCACTAGACAAGGACGTTGGATGAGTGTATTGTTTTCATTTAAAATGGCTGATATAACTTGATGAGGAGTGTGGCATAAAAATCTATTTTTAAAGTTCATGGAACACATTGAAAGATTATTTTTCACAATTTTCGCTAAAAACTGAAGACTTCTTAAAGTGTAGTTCAAAATTAATGACCACCTGCAACAGACATAACAGACTTTTGTTTAATTTTTTTAATTCATTCAGATAGTCTGCTTGGTGACTTCTCTTTACTCTTTTGGAAGCGCTCAAAAGTAGGAAAGTCGTACGGAAAGCAGTTTTCATGTTTACGTCTATCGTCTTCATCGCGTATGACGTGAAACACTTCTTAACCATTTCTATGTCTATGTCAACAATTTATTTCTTCCAAATATGCACTTTTAATTTTCCTTCAAGTTTAACTTTAATATTTAATACTATGATGATGAAGGGAGGCCGGTCCTGCCCTGGGACCGACCGAGGGACACTAGGCAGGATGATGTCGTGTAAGGTGGCCCGTTCCTTTCACGGGATGGGAATGAGGACAGTCCTGACCCGGCCGTGAATCGAACCCGGACTGGCAGGTGGCTGGCTGGCAGTCACGCTACCAACTCACCCACGGCGGCAGAATAAGTTACTATAGAAAATGTAAATCTCACTCAATATAACATTTCATTGTAATCCTCTGAAGCGCAGCTATGATTAAAAATCCGTTAATATGTTCATGAATAAACAATGTATGAAGATAATTGGTAGAATTTTCAAACAAGACTTCTTAGTTTAAAAGTTATAAAGATAAATAACTTTTACTCTTAACGATTTAATTAAATAAAGAAAGGTACTAGGATTATCAAAAAATCTTATCCCTATAAGAAGAGCTAGAGAAAATATATCAATGGTCTCTATGGCGTTATGAAAAACTATTTTCATATTAAAGTAATTTTAAAACTATCGTAGAAACTAATGGCCAAATTGGGTTGAAATTCTGAAGGGGACTCATCGGAATAATCTATATATATAAAAATGAATGTATGTGTGTATGTGTGTGTGTGTCCTTTATGCATTACTACACCATTCATCCGATCGCCATGAAACTTTGGGAAGTTGTTGAGTACATTCCCGGGAAGGTTTCTGGCATATTGCATTTTTAATTTTTTCTTTCGTTCGTGAGTTATGAGTGAAAAACCGGCAGAAAACGTGTATTTTTTGCTTTTTCGAAGCATCAGTTTTCAATAATACATTTCAATGCCAAATCAATTACAGTAGGCTTTGGCTAATTTTGTCATACCTTGGAATAAAACCATCGCGATCGCTTGAATGTTGTAGCTCACGCTGGTCGATTCATTTGTTTAATATGTCAAGGCACACAGACATATGAAATTTTCAACCTACACCAAAGAGGATTATTATTATTATTATTATTATTATTATTATTATTATTATTATTATTATTATTATTATAAGAGGGATAATCAATATAGGCCTAAATATTGTCAAACGTTGTTCGATTTGGACGAAACTCACTATACAGGGGTTTTCTGGGCCAAGGATATCGAATCTGAGGTCGCTTTTACCAGGCGACGCTATCTAATCGTGGTATGTAATTCACGTGATTTAGGTGTTAATAAATATAATGATTTAACTATTATGCTCTTAATTTTTAATTTTTAAAAAAATTATCGCGGGCCATCGCTTGATTTTGTAAGTCCATCCTGGACGATTCATTTGTTTAGAATATCAAGGCCCGCAGACGCATGAAATTTTCAACCTACACGGAAGAAGGATATTCAATATAGGCCTAAATATGGTCAAACGTTCGATTTGGACGAAACTCACTATGCAGGGGTTTTCTGGGCCAGGGAACTCGAAACTGAGGTCGCTTTTACCAGGCGACGCTATCTAATCGTGGTATGTAGTCCACGTGATTTAGGTGTTAATAAATATAATGATTTAGCTATTACGCTCTTAATTTTTAATTTTTGAAATAATTATCGTGTGCGAAGCCGCGGGCACACGCTAGTGTGTTATAAAAGTAAGAAATAATAAGAAATGTCGAGTTAGCAAAACTCCTTCCACACATTTTTAAGTGAAGAACGTTTCACCCTGTCTATCCTACCGAAATAGGGAGTGATTGAACGTAATTTCTATCAGGAAAGCTCTATTTACAGGCAAGTTCACCGTTGATAATTTATACCAATGATTTACAAATTTAAACAATACGTTACATTTTCACTTCGGTTTCCACGTAAACAGAATGCGGATTTGTGAATAAATAAAAAACAAATTAATCAAAATTTAAAAAAAACATTACATATAAAAATCTAAATATGGATTCAGACTCTGAAATCAAAGACGAGAAGGGAAACATTGCTCGCTGGAATTAGTGCCAACAGGGAAAGGAATTGCATAATAAGAATGCGCTGTATTTAATGAAATCCAATCAATTGAGGTCTAATTTACTAACTTACTCAGTGGCAATAGACAATTCTTCAGCAAGCTAAAGGAACATTATCTATTTTATGGAACACGAAGGTTCATTGCCGCCTTACATGAGCCCGCCATTCAACCCTATTCTGTCCTAACTCCATCCAATCATCCCTCACAAATCCTACTTTCCTTAAATCTATCCTAATATTGTCCTCCCCCCCTACGTCTTGGTTTTCCACGTGGTCTTTTCCCTTCGGGTCTCCCAGTCAATACTGATAGGATCATAACCATGGATTAAACATGATTATAATCAGAACAGATAACAT
This sequence comes from Ectobius pallidus, assembly GCA_964059195.1. Taxonomy (NCBI): domain Eukaryota; kingdom Metazoa; phylum Arthropoda; class Insecta; order Blattodea; family Ectobiidae; genus Ectobius; species Ectobius pallidus. The sequence continues at coordinate 29,018,308 of CAXKWD010000001.1, forward strand.
ACATTATTGAGCATATTAAATAAGATTAGATACATCAAAGCATTGATAGTATTACAATTAAAGGTTATAAGAAATAGATATTAAATGATAATAATTCCAGTAATTAAATAAATAAATAATATTGTAGTAACATTGCAGTAAGTTAAATTTCAAGTTAGCAAAACTTCACATTATAACTCAGACGGAATTCAAGGAAAAACAGTGAGGGAAATACATTCTGCTATTCAACCACAGCAGGACACAAGAGACACTCATTGTAGAAAAGTGCACTTGTATTGTGACAAAAACTTACAGAATAGCACTCAGGAACATTCAAAAGAAGGTACTAAGAATTTTGAGTGGGAATAATATTTTGTATAGATGTTCCAAGAATCCTCGAGCGATAACGGGAACTGACTGAGCTGGGAAGCAATACTTCCTACTCGGAGTAGCATTGAGACGCTCAAATGAAGGTAACCAATGAGAGTACATCTCTCATTGCAAAACAGGGTAAAATGCTCTAATAGTAGTTATTATTGGTTGTAGAAATAAGTGGAAAAAGATGACTGAAGGAACGAAGGACGCTGGAACGCACGCGAGAGGCATCACTTCTACGAGAGTCCTTCACCGAGATAGTCGGGGCAGGACATTTTTCCTCGCTTCTTGGCTTCAAAGTGCCAAGTGAAGCACATTATATTTTATAAAGTCATAGTATCATATCAGGAGGATCCTGATACGGTACCAATAAATAATCATCAATAAAAACAGTTTGTAATAGGAATTGCGGTAGAACTAAATTACAGTTACTACCAAAGTAAATTCAGTGACACGTAAGTACTTGTGTTCGACGAAGCAAATTACAGACAGTATTAACACGTAACAATTGTACGTCATTACTACATAAAATCCTCGATAGTAACTTCAATATTACGAGCGTTCTATCGTCCAGACATTCCGAACTCTTCACCCAATTTTCGAGTGATTAATTGCTGAAAACATTATTGAACAGAAATAAAACCTAATCATACCAGTAATCTTGTTGACATTATTACTAGTATATATATTGGACGAATAACCCTAGATCCCCCCAGATAAGATAGAGACACTCTGTTGCACCCACTGAGCTACCGTGGTCGGTCGTTTTGTGGTTCCCAGACACATCCTGGATAGTTAAAAGTAAGGGCTAAAAACCACACGGCGAACCGTTTCATACTTGGCGCGCCAACGTAAGGGGCTAAAAAAGAGAGACAGATATAGGTTAAAACAACAATTAATTACGTCCAAATATTCAGCGAGTGCTTCATACTTAACGCCATCTTAAGGGTTCAAAAAGATAGACTTAAAGTACACCAAATATTCAGTAAGTGATTCATACTAGTGCTGCAACGGAACAGTATTCAAATAAAGTCAGCTTAACTTTGTGAGGGATAAAATCAAGAGGAGAATTCTACCGGAACAAAGAAACTTAGGAGCGGGCAGAACAAGAGAGAAGACCGCGGGAATACAAGAATATCTTTGTAATTTTAGTTAATAAGAGGGTTGTCACGTAGCGAATGGCTGCGTGCATAATAGACGATAAGAAACCATTTCTAAACAAAGGAAGGGTTGGGGAGACTTCGATTAATCGATATTGAACCCTGTTATGACTATCGATACTGCCCTGAATTTATTTTGAATTACAGAAAAAAGAGAAGTGCGCATGCGCCGACGGTGAGTCGACGGGAGAAGAGCTGATCCCAAAAAGACAGTAGGAGTACGTGCCTGACTACGAGTGAGAGAAGTTGAAAAGGCAGAAGGGAGAAGACGAGATTGGGATGTGTGACAGCGGTAGCGACGTTCTGGCATGATGATGTGTCAGACTTCCATCTAAGGAAATTCTGGTTGTGAACTTCCTTGATCCGACTATATGGAGATAGTCATTAATCAGAAGAACACACCAAGTCGGCCAGTACGAGACACCGCTACAGCGAACATCAGCTGTGAGAGTGAGTCGTGACTGCTCGCTCTGAATAAGAGCAGATATGGACATCAGGAAGTAATGGGAGACAACTCAGGATCGGAGGATAAGTTGGACATCACTGGTTGAGTATAATAGTCTAGACTTTTTCTTATTGTTTGAGGAGTGAGAAAACTGAGATATTCCTTTTTTAAGGATGGTTTCTAAGTCATGTATGGCAATCAGACGCCGTAGGGTATGATAGAAGAATAGAATAGAAATATAGAAGTGAGAATTCTAGAAGTAAAGTGATGAAATCCAGTAATCCAACTACTTTCTATTTCTGGTCTAAGTTAATTATAAAAGAGCAGTCAAGAGCCTAACCGCTGAAGGCTACAGATAGATCTCTTCACTTTAGGTTTTTTTGGGTGATTGTTCCACGAATGAATACATAGCTAGGGGCAATTGGTGATGCTCATAGAAACTTTGTTATTTTTGAGACAGGACGCGAGGGGAGTAAGGAAGAAAAGTAATTAAGGGGCATGCTTAGTACTTCTTACGAGGGCCCCTCCCTCTTGGGTTTCTTTCAGGTGACGGGTGACTATCTATAAATAGATTTCATGCTGGCCTGTAATGTTAAGTTATGTTTTTTTATAGAGATTTATCTACAAGCGAAGGTATATGGAACATGGTAGAGGGGGATAAGAAGTGGAAAGATTGAAGGGCAAAAGAAGGCCTACGAGTGGTAGTGCATTAGGTGTGTACCATTGGAAAATTTACATGTTAGGGTAGAAGTAGAAGTCACTAAAGGGGTTATAGAGAAGCTTACTAATCTGGGCGTGAATTAGTTTCAGTTAGAATTCTAGGGAATTTAGAGACAAAAGAAGATTGGGTGCCCATGCTAAAGAGTAGTAACGTAAGAAGTAGGAAAACTAGAATAACCACCGAGTGAATTAAATCAATGGTATAAGCTGAAGGGAACTCTACTTAAAGAAAGAAAGGGGTTAAAAGATAATAGCTGATGACTGGTCAGGTTAGAAAGAGGAGAGTGAGTTGAAAGATAACAACACATGATTGGTTAGGTTAGAAAGAGGAGAATAGGTAATTGCGAGTAGTGTACTGATGATAAGTAGTTTATTAGCAAGTACTAGAGATTGTAAGGGTGAGGTGAGGGAACGCCGGAAGTATCCCGAATCAAACAAATAAAATCTGGTAGTAGACAAGGCCTATACCAGTAACATATAAAGAAAAGAAATTTATGAGAGATTGTGAAAGCCATCGATGTTGGAGGCGAACAACGGCCCCACGTGCCTCTAGGAGAGAGTGTCAGGGACCTCTGACGTCGATTTACAAAATTTTATTTTTGTTTGCGGCCCATTAATATTTTCCCGGTTGCAGGAGAGGAGTCAGATTGTTTGTAACTCAAGATCTAGACGTCGCTCCTGTATCGGTGGTCTATCGCCACAGTCACTCTGTGGGTATAGGCCTAAACTTCTATTTCTTTCTTCGTGAGACTGTCTTTTCTATCTATCTTTAAATACAATTCTTCATGGACTAAGCTGACTAATAGACTAATATAGGAGACATAGGTGGGATTATTGAGTGTAATCTGTAGAGTAAGGACTGGATTATGAATTGAAAACCTTTATTTATTCAAGAGAAAAAAAAAAACACCCAGTATAACATATATATTGAACTATCCTGAAGTTGCAAATGTAAATGACTACACAAGTCAGTAGTAAATTAGAAGAATAATACAAGACGTTCTAGTAGATACCTGAAAAACAAAGAAAGAAAATTAAAGTAATTAATTAAGGATTTGTTATTGTTGAACAGAGAACGTACTTATATAGTTAAAATTGGGTATACTAACCTTGAATGATCAAATATTATCCTACCAATAAAAGTGTTGAATGGTTAATGTAGTGTAAATGTAATTTATTGTATATAAGATTGTTATTGTTGAAAAAAGAAAAAAAAATAATATATTAAATAAATTATGGTTATTGTTATGCAAAGTAAATTAACGTGAAGTTCAGATTTTTGACCCTTATCCTTGTAATGGTTTGAGAGTCGCTGGTTTTTGTGCTAAGTTACATACTTTGGTAGTGAGTATTGAAAAAGGAGAAAAAGAAGAAGCAGAATAAAAAAAAAAAACGAAAGGTAAATCCGAACCCAACTCCCGTCTCCACTGTTAATGTAAAAGCTAGTCGAGGGGCATGTAGGTACATAGCCTGTGTATCTATAATTTAATTTGTGTCTGGGCTGATACATAACAAAAAGAAAAGAGGAAGCGTATTGATGATGGCGCCCGTTAATATAAATTTTCATCAATATTATCAAGACTGGGTAAATTGTTAAAAGAGAGAGAAAGTAGACTGAGAGTAGGAAGTTTGCAATCACCCGGTGTCAAAGGTAGTTGTACTGAACGTTGGAATGTGGACTATGCAGGCAGTGTTGTGATGACACGACAGGTGTATGAGTGACCTTGTTTTGTAGGAGTTCAGTAAACTTATATACTACGATTGAGAATAATCACATATTAGTCGTCACAGATTTTGGCGAAGAATTTTGGCGAAGAATTAATCCAAGAAGTTAAGGAACTTTATAGCATAAAGTAAGAAAAGCCCGTCACAAAGTTTGGCGCCCAACGTGGGGCTGAGTAGTGTTAAAACAAAACAGTATTGCTAATTGTTGCAACTTAATTTAGTTAAAATTGTTACAAAAAAAAAAAAGAAACCTTTATTCAGTTGAAGTTCCATATCATGATAGCCCATAGCGTGAGGCAGTGATAGTTTGATATCCTAACGTGAGGCGAGATAGGGTTAAAAGAATTTTGGGAGTTAGGTTAGTATAACTGAAATTTATTCTCAAAAACAAATAATAATAATAATAATAATAACATATTTTTGGGAAAAGAATAATGACTATTGACAAGTAAGGACTTCTATAGATGACTAAGACAGACGACTGAACTATTGTGTGTTCTAATCTTTTTTTCAGTGGTATTGTTAATATATAAATATGGCTACTTATGTTGATCCGTATGCACAAATAAGAGCAGCTGAGCTAACCCAAGCTATTAGGAAGTTGAGGAAGGCGGATTTAGAGGCAGAATGTGATAGAGTAAAGTTACCGACCACAGGTACAAGGGATGAGTTAAGACAACGCTTGTTAGATTATGCCCGTAAGAACCCTCAGTCATTTCAAGTGTTAATTACGGCTTTTGCTCTGAGTCAGGAAGTTTTGGAAGAAGATTTAGTTGAACATAATATAACGGTACCACAAGATTCATATGGAGATGTAGTGTATACATGGGTTAAGTTAATGCGTAGGAAGGCCATGGCGGTAGCTGATTCAGAAGAAGTTGTACCAGTAGTACCATCGTTTACAATTCAGTTAGAGCCACATAAACCAAATACTTTGGATCTGGTTCGTAAATGGAACATTAAATTCAAACCTGGGGATAGTATTTACTTATTTTTGGAGAGATTGGAAGATTTAAAACAAAGTTCTAAGTTACAGGGTGTAGAGTTATTGTCAGTATTACCCGAAATTTTACAAGATTCAGCTTTACTTTGGTACAGGAACAGATTAACAGATTGGCCTACATGGGAAGCTTTTTTGAAAGAATTTAGAGAATATTATTTGCCTATTGATGAGGAAGACTCGCTTTTGGATGAGATTAGACAGAGAACGCAAGGTCCCAAAGAATCGATTTTTGATTATGTTAATGCTATTCAAACGTTAATGAGGAGGCTGAGTACTCCAATGAGTCCTCAACAAATGATGAAGACTGTTATCAAAAATTTGCGTCCTGACGTAAAATTGTACATTAGACCTGCAGAGATTCAAACTATAACAGATTTAATACGTGTAGGTAGACAGTATGAACAAATATTGTTAGATTCTGAGAGATATATTCCTCCTCCAACGCAGGTTAGAGCTACAATTAAAGAAACGGCTTATAAACCCCAGAGACAAGTTGTTATCCCTTCAGTTCATACAGCGTTAGGAATTCAGGGAAAACAGGAACTTCCATCGTCCGAGTTACAAAAGAAACCCAATGTTAGTTTTTCTGCAAAGACGTGGGATAAGGAACGGAATTCAAGTCCTGTAAATGATTCTAGAATCGTTAAAGTAATAGAAAATAAAGAGAGACAGGATGAGTCGAGGGATAATGGTAAAAACACCACTTTGCGTTTTTCGAATAATCAGCGATGTTGGAATTGTGATAAAACAGGACATAGGCAGTTCGAGTGTAAAGCACCTCGTAGAGTTACTCCACGCGCTACGATTAAATGTTATAATTGTAATAAGCTTGGACATAGGTCTATTGATTGTAGGATGCCCCAAGAAAGAAAAGTTAGGCCTACAAATTCTTTATGACAATTAACTAAAAATCAGGCTTGTGTGATGTTAAATATAAATCCTACAGATTTAGTTAATGGAGATAGATGTTTTGTTGAAATTTTGCTGGAAGATATTACATTTATTGCTTTAATAGATTCCGGTTCAGATAAAACTTATGTGGGAGAGAAAGGTGACTTTTTATGTAAAATGTTAGATTTAGCAGTAGAAGAATCTGAAGTTAGGGTGGTGCAACTAGCAGATAAAACTTATAGTTCTATAACAGGAGAGAGAACTTTTGAGATGAAATTGCAGGACAGGATTTTTCCGATAAAATGTAAAATTATGCCAAATTTAGCAGTAGATATGATTCTGGGCATGGACGTTTTGAAACAAATTGGGTTAGTAGTAGATTTGCAAGATGGGACTTGGTATTTTAAGGATGAACCAGCAAAAATTTTTCAATTTGTTAAGGCTATAGATTTAAAAGAAGAAGATCAACTACATAATATTCTTACTTTACCTACACCTCAGGAAAGGGACAGATTGAATATGTTTTTGGAAAATCAGTTACAGAAATTTGATCAGTGTACTGGACTTACCGATCTGATTTCTCATGTTATTGATACAGGCGATGCAAAACCTATAAAACAAAGATATTATCCAGTATCACCCATTTTGGAAAAAGTTATACACGCGGAAATAGATAAAATGTTATTGGAAAAAGTTATAGAGCCTTCAAATTCACCTTGGTCGTCTCCGGTAGTTATGGTAAAGAAACCAGATAGAACATGGAGGTTCTGCGTAGATTTCAGAAAAGTAAACAATTGTACTAAAAGAGATAGTTATCCTTTGCCATACATTGAACATGTTTTGAGTAAATTACGACATGCTAGGTATATCAGTACAATAGATTTGAAAAATGGGTATTGGCAAGTTCCATTAGATGAAGCAAGTAAAGAAAAAACAGCATTTACCGTACCTGGTAGAGGATTGTATCAGTTTCGAGTTATGCCTTTTGGAATCCATAACGCACCAGCCTCGTTTCAAAGATTAGTTGATACTATATTAAGAGAAGAGATAGGAGAGAAATGCTTTTGTTATTTGGATGATATAGTACTTATTAGCGAGACATTTGAAGAACATTTGTCCTTGTTAGAAAAAGTCTTAGAGAAATTAAGAAAAGCTAACCTGAAAATTAATAGGGAAAAATCAAAATTTTGTAGAAGTGAATTAAAATATTTGGGTCATATCATTACTCCATTAGGAATTGCTGTAGATTCAGATAAAATCTCGTGTATCCTTGAGTATCCAGCCCCTACAAAAGTCAAGGAAGTACGAGCATTTTTAGGATTGGCATCTTGGTACCGACGATTCATTCCATTTTTTTCTGAAGTTGTAAAGCCCCTCACTGCACTTCTGAAAAAGAATCAGAAATGGCGTTGGACTAAGGAATGTCAGGAATCTTTTGATGAATTAAAATCGAAATTATCTAGTAGTCCTATATTAACTTGTCCAGATTATACTAAACCCCTAGTGTTACAGACCGACGCTAGTTTTTCAGGACTAGGAGCAGCATTAATTCAGACAGGAGAGGAAGGAGAGGAAAAAGTAATAGCTTATGCTAGTAGAACTTTAACGGTAGGTGAGCAAAAGTGGGCAATAGTTGAGAAGGAATTGTTAGCTATATTGTGGGCAGTTCAAAAGTTTCGTCCTTATTTGGAAGGTTATCATTTTAAAGTATATACTGATCATTTTGCTCTGAAATGGTTAAATACATTACAGAATCCGACCGGACGATTAGCTAGGTGGAGTTTATTGCTCCAGGAGTATGATTTTGAAGTAATACATAGGCCTGGTAGATTACAAAAAGTTCCGGATGCTTTATCTAGAATACACGAAGGGAAAGTTCAAGAGAAAACGGTAGAGGAAGAATTTTGCCTCTTGTTGACTGATAACTCTGAAGTAGTGGAATGGGAAAATATACAAGATGCTTGGTATATTAAGCGGAAAGAGCAAGTACAGAGTAAACCTAAATTTTGGCCAGATTGGAAGGTCGTAGATGGGAAGTTGTACCATCTTAGATTAGATCAGTTAGAACAAACTTTAGAGGGAACAGTAAATAGGTGGAAATTAGTTATTCCGCAAGATTTTAGGATTAAAGTATTGCAGGAATGTCATGATGCACCTACTGCAGGACATATGGGGATAGCTAAAACTTTCTTTAGAATAGCAAACAAGTATTATTGGCCGGGAATGTTTAGAGATGTTGCTAAGTATGTTACTGCTTGTGAAATATGTCAGAGACAGAAAGTGTTACAGACGGCTCAAGCAGGACCAATGCATTTTTACCAGAAAGAGAAACCTTGGATGACTGTAGCTACAGATTTGTTGGGACCTTACCCACGTTCCAAAAAAGGGAACCGATATGTGATTGTATTTCAGGACACCTTTACCAAGTATGTAGAATGTAAAGCGTTAAGGAAAGCAACCAGTAGAGCAGTTACGGAAGCATTTTATGAATTGATTATCCTTAAATGGGGAATTCCGGGATATTTGCTGATGGATAATGGACCGCAATATACTAGTAAATTAATGCGAGAGATAGCTAAAGCTTTTAATATAACTCCTTGTTATTTACCTGTATATTCGCCACAAGGAAATCCAGTAGAAAGAGTCAATAGAGTATTGAAAACAATGATTTCTAGTTATATTCAAAAGGATCAAACAGTTTGGGACGTGTATTTGAGAGAATTTAATTTTGCTATAAATACGGCTAAGCATAGTTCCACTGGATGCACTCCTTATATGCTAAATTATGGGAAGGAGCCTGAAATTATCAGTAGGATTGAAAAGGTGGAAAACCAACCGATTCATAAAGAAATCCCAAAACTTTGGGTGGAAAAACTCAATAAATTGAAAACGGTACGTTTGATGGTTAGACATAACTTAGAAACCGCCTATAAGAATTCGAGTCATTATTATAATCTTCGGAGGAGAGAGGTGAAATTTCGTCCAGGAGATCTAGTGTTAAGAAGAAACTTTAAATTAAGTGATGCCTCACAAGCTTATACAGCAGGTTTAAGTGCAAAGTTTGTCGGGCCCTATATTATAAAGAAAAAGTTCAGTGAAAATAGCTACGAACTGACAAACCGTTTTGGTAAAAAGTTGGGGAAGTGGCACGTCAAAGACTTGAAACCCTTTGTTCCTGGATAAACATTCTTTAAGGCTGGTAAACTAAACAAAAAAAAAAAAAAAAAAAAAAAAATGTGAACAGTGTTAACATTATTTTTTTTTATGGTGAGTAGGGGAAGAATGTCACGTAGCGAATGGCTGCGTGCATAATAGACGATAAGAAACCATTTCTAAACAAAGGAAGGGTTGGGGAGACTTCGATTAATCGATATTGAACCCTGTTATGACTATCGATACTGCCCTGAATTTATTTTGAATTACAGAAAAAAGAGAAGTGCGCATGCGCCGACGGTGAGTCGACGGGAGAAGAGCTGATCCCAAAAAGACAGTAGGAGTACGTGCCTGACTACGAGTGAGAGAAGTTGAAAAGGCAGAAGGGAGAAGACGAGATTGGGATGTGTGACAGCGGTAGCGACGTTCTGGCATGATGATGTGTCAGACTTCCATCTAAGGAAATTCTGGTTGTGAACTTCCTTGATCCGACTATATGGAGATAGTCATTAATCAGAAGAACACACCAAGTCGGCCAGTACGAGACACCGCTACAGCGAACATCAGCTGTGAGAGTGAGTCGTGACTGCTCGCTCTGAATAAGAGCAGATATGGACATCAGGAAGTAATGGGAGACAACTCAGGATCGGAGGATAAGTTGGACATCACTGGTTGAGTATAATAGTCTAGACTTTTTCTTATTGTTTGAGGAGTGAGAAAACTGAGATATTCCTTTTTTAAGGATGGTTTCTAAGTCATGTATGGCAATCAGACGCCGTAGGGTATGATAGAAGAATAGAATAGAAATATAGAAGTGAGAATTCTAGAAGTAAAGTGATGAAATCCAGTAATCCAACTACTTTCTATTTCTGGTCTAAGTTAATTATAAAAGAGCAGTCAAGAGCCTAACCGCTGAAGGCTACAGATAGATCTCTTCACTTTAGGTTTTTTTGGGTGATTGTTCCACGAATGAATACATAGCTAGGGGCAATTGGTGATGCTCATAGAAACTTTGTTATTTTTGAGACAGGACGCGAGGGGAGTAAGGAAGAAAAGTAATTAAGGGGCATGCTTAGTACTTCTTACGAGGGCCCCTCCCTCTTGGGTTTCTTTCAGGTGACGGGTGACTATCTATAAATAGATTTCATGCTGGCCTGTAATGTTAAGTTATGTTTTTTTATAGAGATTTATCTACAAGCGAAGGTATATGGAACATGGTAGAGGGGGATAAGAAGTGGAAAGATTGAAGGGCAAAAGAAGGCCTACGAGTGGTAGTGCATTAGGTGTGTACCATTGGAAAATTTACATGTTAGGGTAGAAGTAGAAGTCACTAAAGGGGTTATAGAGAAGCTTACTAATCTGGGCGTGAATTAGTTTCAGTTAGAATTCTAGGGAATTTAGAGACAAAAGAAGATTGGGTGCCCATGCTAAAGAGTAGTAACGTAAGAAGTAGGAAAACTAGAATAACCACCGAGTGAATTAAATCAATGGTATAAGCTGAAGGGAACTCTACTTAAAGAAAGAAAGGGGTTAAAAGATAATAGCTGATGACTGGTCAGGTTAGAAAGAGGAGAGTGAGTTGAAAGATAACAACACATGATTGGTTAGGTTAGAAAGAGGAGAATAGGTAATTGCGAGTAGTGTACTGATGATAAGTAGTTTATTAGCAAGTACTAGAGATTGTAAGGGTGAGGTGAGGGAACGCCGGAAGTATCCCGAATCAAACAAATAAAATCTGGTAGTAGACAAGGCCTATACCAGTAACATATAAAGAAAAGAAATTTATGAGAGATTGTGAAAGCCATCGATGTTGGAGGCGAACAACGGCCCCACGTGCCTCTAGGAGAGAGTGTCAGGGACCTCTGACGTCGATTTACAAAATTTTATTTTTGTTTGCGGCCCATTAATATTTTCCCGGTTGCAGGAGAGGAGTCAGATTGTTTGTAACTCAAGATCTAGACGTCGCTCCTGTATCGGTGGTCTATCGCCACAGTCACTCTGTGGGTATAGGCCTAAACTTCTATTTCTTTCTTCGTGAGACTGTCTTTTCTATCTATCTTTAAATACAATTCTTCATGGACTAAGCTGACTAATAGACTAATATAGGAGACATAGGTGGGATTATTGAGTGTAATCTGTAGAGTAAGGACTGGATTATGAATTGAAAACCTTTATTTATTCAAGAGAAAAAAAAAACACCCAGTATAACATATATATTGAACTATCCTGAAGTTGCAAATGTAAATGACTACACAAGTCAGTAGTAAATTAGAAGAATAATACAAGACGTTCTAGTAGATACCTGAAAAACAAAGAAAGAAAATTAAAGTAATTAATTAAGGATTTGTTATTGTTGAACAGAGAACGTACTTATATAGTTAAAATTGGGTATACTAACCTTGAATGATCAAATATTATCCTACCAATAAAAGTGTTGAATGGTTAATGTAGTGTAAATGTAATTTATTGTATATAAGATTGTTATTGTTGAAAAAAGAAAAAAAAATAATATATTAAATAAATTATGGTTATTGTTATGCAAAGTAAATTAACGTGAAGTTCAGATTTTTGACCCTTATCCTTGTAATGGTTTGAGAGTCGCTGGTTTTTGTGCTAAGTTACATACTTTGGTAGTGAGTATTGAAAAAGGAGAAAAAGAAGAAGCAGAATAAAAAAAAAAACGAAAGGTAAATCCGAACCCAACTCCCGTCTCCACTGTTAATGTAAAAGCTAGTCGAGGGGCATGTAGGTACATAGCCTGTGTATCTATAATTTAATTTGTGTCTGGGCTGATACATAACAAAAAGAAAAGAGGAAGCGTATTGATGATGGCGCCCGTTAATATAAATTTTCATCAATATTATCAAGACTGGGTAAATTGTTAAAAGAGAGAGAAAGTAGACTGAGAGTAGGAAGTTTGCAATCACCCGGTGTCAAAGGTAGTTGTACTGAACGTTGGAATGTGGACTATGCAGGCAGTGTTGTGATGACACGACAGGTGTATGAGTGACCTTGTTTTGTAGGAGTTCAGTAAACTTATATACTACGATTGAGAATAATCACATATTAGTCGTCACAGATTTTGGCGAAGAATTTTGGCGAAGAATTAATCCAAGAAGTTAAGGAACTTTATAGCATAAAGTAAGAAAAGCCCGTCACAGGGTATTGTTCATGTTATTAGAAATAAGAGTGTTTATATGTATTTGCATGCAGTGTTATGTTGCTGATATATGTATGTACAAAGGTAAGAGAGCATGATTTTTTACTCAGTGAATTCCAGTGCAGTGAATAAGGTTAGGGCCAGGTTATGTTAACACTACGTAACGGGAAAATAATAAAGCCTAAAATGGAAAACTCAGTAGATCAGGACAGTCAGGATTTGCTCACTAATAGTGAAATGGAAGTAATACAAAACGAACAGGGGGAAGTTATAAGTAGCCATGAGGAAATAGAGATAAACGAAAGTAATCAGGAGCGGGCAAACAGAGACGAGCCATCAGCTCAAATAGATGAGGAAAATAGAGAGAATACAATGACAAGCCAGGTAAATGTAGAACAAGGGATGCAGTCTTGGATGATGGTATTAATGGCTAAAATTGATCAGACTTCTCAAGAAACTAAAGAACAAAACAGGGAATTAGCTAATAAAATAGATAAAAATTCCAAGGAAAATGCAGAGCAGAATAGGAAGTTAGCTAGTGAGACTAAAGAACAGAATAGGGAGTTAGCGAATAAAATAGACCATATTTCAACTGACTTGAAAAATGAACTTAAAAGATCAGTTGATAAACTTTCTGGGGATCTAAAGAAAAATGACGAAAAGATTGACAAATTAAGGGAAGAAAGTACTATAAACAATGCTAGGTTAGATGATAGAATTGATAGAGTACAAAATGAAATTGATCAGAATAAGAAAGAAATAACGGCTAAGTTTGTAAACAAAGATAGGGAAGTAGAGCAGAAACTTGCCAATACTATTGATACTGTTGATAAGAAGATAGAAACAAATAATAGTGTTTTGCGAAATGAGGTTAGGGACCAGAATAAAAGCTTGGAAAATAATTTGGTAAAATCATTCTCAGCTGATATTGGAGAATTAAATGATAGGTTTCAGGGACAAGTTAAGGAGATAGAAGTGAAATTGACGAAAGAAATTCAGAAAGTAGTAGGGGTACAAAATAGCATTACCAAAGAAATAAATAATTTTTCTGATAAGGTTGACAAAATGAGTAATGGCATTTCTTGTACGAGAATCGAGGCAAATGGCGGAGGAGTTTGTACTCCACCTATAAATTTTGCAAGTGCAAATATTTTGCAAAGTAATGAACGTAATAATGGAGAACCATTAGCTCCGAGCATTAGCCAAGATTCCGACATTACGCGAAGTGACGTAAGCCTGAGTAATCATGTTGTTCACCCGAGTACTAGTCAAAGTCATGTACAATTAACTAATATTCTTGGAATTGAGTGGGCGTTACCGCGATATAATGATGAAAATTTGTCTAATCCACATCAATTTATATCGGAAATGGAAACGTACTTTAAATTAAAAGGGATTCCAGAGGAATACAAAATGATATTAGTTCAAAAGGGTTTGATAGGTAAATGCAAGGATTGGTGTCAATTTGTATTAGCCGAGGGAGTAAGTTACCAAGAATTCCGAAAATTGTTTATGGAAAAATATTGGAGTCCAAGTAGGCAAATGAAGGCACGTACTGAATTATATGCGGGAAGCTACAATGATAAAGGTCATTTGACACTCACCGAATATTTCTTAAGACTAATCAGGATTGCGAAATCATTGCAAACTATGTTTTCTGAACAGGACGTACTTCAACTTTCTATGAAGCACTTTGGGCCTGAAATTCATAAATTATTAGCGGTAGCCAAACCAAATTCCTACGCAGAAATGTTGAGCCTATTAGCCGAATTTGAAGAAGGAAATCGTAGCGGAGGAAGACAGGAAAATTATGCGCGATATGACCAAGGAAATAAAGGTCTAAATCAGGGTGACAATGGGGCATATTCTTATGCAAATAACAGAAATAATGCTAGCCACTTTGATAATGCAGCAAGGCCTAGGCAAGATTTTAATGATAATCGGGAGAATCGACCCGGAAATAATGGGAGGAATAATCAAAACAATAATTATTCACGGGAGAGAAATGACCGAGGCAATGGAACTAATAATAACAGAGGAAGTTACGGTCAACAAGGTCCGCGCAATAACAATAACGGTGATAGAACTGGGTCAAGACCGCAAAATGTATCTGTCAATCATATTGCGTTCCAAGAAACTGAGGTAGGGAATGCTGATAGGAATGCCAGATATGGGGAGTTAAGAGACGGAAGATATGTGCGATTTAGAGATAATGAAGGTAGTAATTGTGGACGTGTGCCAGAAACACAACAGTCTCTGAACCCTAATGCAAATGAATTTCACCGCACGCAAAATCACGTAACTGATTCTCAGAATGATTGCCCACAGAACGGAGATTTAAACGGAACAGAGATGTGATAGCGAGTCATATTACGTCTGTTGATGGTACCAGGCCTTCCGAGGATAGACTCAAAAATATTGTACATAACTTAGAAATGTCCTACAATGTAAATAAAACTAACCAGCAAATATTAAATCCACCACAAATAGAGGCTAATATTGGGAACTTAAAAATTCAGATTTTATTGGATTCTGGTAGCTCAATGTCAGTGATAAATGAAAAGGCTTATCTAGAGTTAAAAGAAAATAAAATTAAACTGCAGGAATTAGACGTCCCAGGACTTTATTGTACGACGGCCATTAATAAAACTAAATATAAAATAGACAAGCAAATAATGGTACCTTTGAGCATAGGATCTTGGCACACTGAAATATATATGCTTGTGGTCAGAAATTTAATGCATCCGTATATTTTAGGTTGTGATACTTTACAGGAATATCAAGGGATTTTAAGCTTTGAGGAAAATTGTTTGAAGATAAAAGACGAAAATGACGTTATTGAAGTTCCATTTCTTAAAAGTAATGTTTATGACAGCTCTAATTGTTCCAATAATGAACTCGCAATTCAGGACGAATGCTTCATTATTGAAAGCCTATCTGAATGGCAAGATCAAAATGAAGAGGGGGAAATAATAAGCGAAATTTTATTTGACACTAAAGGTCGTGAGAACCAAGCAAGTAGTCAAAATGAAGGTCGAGGCAACACAGGGAATATTATCGAGGCACCGAATACAGGGTCATTAACTCGATGCAATCTGAATGTTGAAATCGACGAATTTAATAACGCTTATTTAGAGGAGATTTATGAGGTCGGACTTAATTGCGAAATAAATATGTGCGGAACAAGCAGAAATGAGCAGGAACATTGCAATAATGAAAATGGAAGGGAATATAACGATAGGTTGACTGAATCTGAAATCCTTGAAATCCTGAGAAATAAAGTAGATAGTATCACATCAATAACGGAACCTCAAAAAGATAAGCTATTTAAGGTGCTAACCAATAATATGGGCGTGTACAGTAATTCCCCTGGATGCTGTTTAGTTTATGAACATTCTATTAGCATGGATAATCCGCCTATATTTAATCATAAAAGTAGACCATTACCGCTGTCTATTAGAGAGGAGGCCAATAAAGTGATTACAAAAATGTTACAGGACGGAATTATAGAGAGATCCGATTCCCCTTACGTCAGTCCTATATGTTGGGTTTATAAGGCTAATAAGACATTACGAATGACATTGGATCTGAGGACCGCAAACTTGTATATGAAACCTGATCGAGTAAAAACAGAACCAATCGATCACCTCTTAGCTAAGATGGGCGATGCTAAATATTTTACAAGTAGCGACCTTACGTCCAGTTTTTGGCAGATTCCTCTGAGAAAAGAAGACAGGAAGTACTGTTCGTTTGTGCACCAAGGATCCGTATTTTCGTTTTGTAGAACCCCGTTTGGAATGAGGACCTCCGGGAGCGCGCTTTTACGTGCACTCCAGGTTATGTTCCCGGAAGGTACTGGACCAAATATAACAGCATACGTGGATGACTATTTAATTCATACGACTGATTTTGATACCCATATAGAGAAACTTGACCTTGTACTAAATACGTTCCTGGAAAGCGGAATGACTATAAATCCCCAGAAACTCAGTTTATTTTGTAATGAAGTGAAATTCGTAGGGTATATTATTTCAAAGGATGGAGTGTCAGCTGACCCTGAAAGAATAAAAGCCATAATGAACATTAGCAGACCCAAGACAGTCAGGCAAGTCAGAAAAGTCCTAGGGATTTTTAATTATCAGGATAGATTCATTCCCGGATACGCTGAATATGCCGTACCGCTTAGAAAGTTATTACGAAAGCAAAACAAGTTTAAGTGGACTCATGTAGAAGAGGAAGCTTTTCAGAAAATCAAAGAATCTTTCAAAAAGGCAGTACTATTAGAAAGGCCTAGGAATGACTTGGGATATATTATCTACGTGGACGCATCTTGCCTAGCTGTAGGGGGAATTTTAATGCAAGAGCATGAGGATGGTAGTAAACACCTTATAGCAACTACGTCACGCGGGCTAACCCCGATTGAAAGTAAAGGTTCAGTGACTTGCTTGGAAATAATTGGGATGTATCATGCTTTGACGAAGTTCCGACAGTACGTATTCAATAAGAAAATCGTAGTGTACACTGACCACATTAGTTTGACCTTTCTAAATAAAATGAAGCTAGGCAATAGTAAATTGTCACGCTATGTTCACGAACTGAGTCAATTTGACCTGGAAATTAGGCACGTGGCTGGAAAGGATAACGTCCTATGTGACTATCTTTCTCGCAATAAAGCTGAATTACCGAAAGCAACAGGAAGCGACGGGAATCAAATTCAGATTATGCAAATAAAGATGTTCAGTGAGCTGACCTTGCAGCGCGATTTCCGGAACATAGAAAGATTTCAACGCAATGACCCAGAGATCGAACTGATAAGGTTAGGGCTGGAGGAACTTAATCAGGATCAAAATGATAACAGTAGTGAGATAAAGTACCAAATGGTAAACAATGTCATATATAAGCTATGTGGGAAGGACAAGAAAGAATGGAAAGTGTACATTCCGGAGGAATTAGAAACTAAAATAATTTCTATCGTCCATGAAAAGCTAGGCCATTCAGGAACGAATAGAATGTTGCTGTACATTCAGGACAAAATGTATATTAAGAATTTGGGGAGAAAAATCAGAAAATATGTCAGCTGCTGCGACTTATGCCAAAAAGCGAAACCGATGAATGTCAAATACGATAGAGTACCAATGACCGTATCTAGAGAGAGAAAAGGTGAATTGGTAGCCTTGGACTTTCACGGACCATTAGTTGCAGGGGCGTATGGCATGAGATATATTTTGATCTGTTACGACGTTTTCTCACATTTTGTTAAACTGTACACTACGCGCACAGCAACTACCACTGCAGTATTAAGAAAACTTGTCTCAGACTACATTCCTAAATACCAGCCCATCACTGCATTTCTGTCGGACAATGGAACGCCATTCACTAGTAAGAAGTTTAAAGACAAGATGTCGGAACTAGGAATAAAGTGTTATCATGTGTCTAAATACCACCCTCAAGTCAACACATCAGAACGGGGACTGCGTGATTTATCGCTATACTTGCGAGCACTCTGTCACAAACGTCACAATGCCTGGGTGAGATATATCCAACCAATAGAGGACATTTTGAATCACACAATAAATCCCATTGTAGGAGTCGAACCCGTGCGACTTATGGTTGGCGACGAACCAAAAACCCTAATAAGAGGCCTACCAATAGCCATCCCACATGACGGAGTAAATAAGAAATTGACTGACCATTGCCGGATAGCGATAGAAAATATTCGGAAGAATGTGGCGAAGAGAAAAGAAAAGGCCAAAAGGCACAAGCGGGTCTGGAACCCAGTAATAGGAGACAAACTTTTGGTTAGAAGGAAAAACCTATCACAGGCACTAAACAAAAGAATGTCACGTTTAGAGCTCCTTTATAGGGGACCGTATATCGTCACTAATGTATTTAATGGGGTGTGTTTTGAAGTAGCTGACATCAAAACTGGGAAAATTATTGGACGATACAATTTGTCTTTTGTTAGGCCTTATAAAGAATAAGAAATAAGGGTATAACAGTATGACAACAGGCTTGCGTCATTTCGTAAGAAATAGGTATAGGGTTAAGTGTGATTTTACCTTGTAAGAATACATGATCGCGAATACCACGTGTGATGTAAGCTTACAGTGGAATCTGAGTGTGTAATTATACAAGGACGAGCAGTAAATAAATCCACTGGCGAATATATATCAATGTTAATTATGTGTATAAGTACGGACATACAGCAAATATATCCGCTGTTGCTCTATATCTCGTTATTTAATTTTTAATAAGGACGTCCACATAAATAAATCCAGTGGCGATTTATCTAGTTAATATCTTAAGTAATAATGTTCATTCAGTGTTTATTCTTTTATTATTATATGTGTTGTTTCAATTTTGTTGTGTTTTGCATTAAAATCATAAAAGTTAATCTCTCCAGTAATATGACATAAGCATATGGTGTCATAGCGAAACAAAGCTTACAAATGTGCGAAGGGTGGTGTATGGATGCGAGATAAGATTGTAGTATGGTATGCAACCTGACAAACCCGTACCAGGTACAAGGAATGCCAATACTCCATAACTGGTCAGTGAACCAAATAAAGGTTAAAATGAATGACAGTACCCTGAAGCTCTGTTAGGCAATAGATAGGTCACTGTACTGGAAAGGTAAACATGAGCATTGTTATGGAAGAAGAGTAACAATAATTCAGGAGCAAAAAAGTATTCCTGTCAAAAATGCATTTTGCTACAAAATACACTTTTTACAATAATAATTTTGGGCAGTATGATAGGATCATAACCATGGATTAAACATGATTATAATCAGAACAGATAACATACATTATTGAGCATATTAAATAAGATTAGATACATCAAAGCATTGATAGTATTACAATTAAAGGTTATAAGAAATAGATATTAAATGATAATAATTCCAGTAATTAAATAAATAAATAATATTGTAGTAACATTGCAGTAAGTTAAATTTCAAGTTAGCAAAACTTCACATTATAACTCAGACGGAATTCAAGGAAAAACAGTGAGGGAAATACATTCTGCTATTCAACCACAGCAGGACACAAGAGACACTCATTGTAGAAAAGTGCACTTGTATTGTGACAAAAACTTACAGAATAGCACTCAGGAACATTCAAAAGAAGGTACTAAGAATTTTGAGTGGGAATAATATTTTGTATAGATGTTCCAAGAATCCTCGAGCGATAACGGGAACTGACTGAGCTGGGAAGCAATACTTCCTACTCGGAGTAGCATTGAGACGCTCAAATGAAGGTAACCAATGAGAGTACATCTCTCATTGCAAAACAGGGTAAAATGCTCTAATAGTAGTTATTATTGGTTGTAGAAATAAGTGGAAAAAGATGACTGAAGGAACGAAGGACGCTGGAACGCACGCGAGAGGCATCACTTCTACGAGAGTCCTTCACCGAGATAGTCGGGGCAGGACATTTTTCCTCGCTTCTTGGCTTCAAAGTGCCAAGTGAAGCACATTATATTTTATAAAGTCATAGTATCATATCAGGAGGATCCTGATACGGTACCAATAAATAATCATCAATAAAAACAGTTTGTAATAGGAATTGCGGTAGAACTAAATTACAGTTACTACCAAAGTAAATTCAGTGACACGTAAGTACTTGTGTTCGACGAAGCAAATTACAGACAGTATTAACACGTAACAATTGTACGTCATTACTACATAAAATCCTCGATAGTAACTTCAATATTACGAGCGTTCTATCGTCCAGACATTCCGAACTCTTCACCCAATTTTCGAGTGATTAATTGCTGAAAACATTATTGAACAGAAATAAAACCTAATCATACCAGTAATCTTGTTGACATTATTACTAGTATATATATTGGACGAATAACCCTAGATCCCCCCAGATAAGATAGAGACACTCTGTTGCACCCACTGAGCTACCGTGGTCGGTCGTTTTGTGGTTCCCAGACACATCCTGGATAGTTAAAAGTAAGGGCTAAAAACCACACGGCGAACCGTTTCAATACTTCTGAGATACCGGTATGTCTTTCCTCCCCCATGCGCGCAACATGTCCAACCCATTTCATTCTCCGCGATTTAAATACCCTTAGGCTACTATATCCGGTGAAGACTACAAGTCATGAACCTCGTCGTTATGCAGTTTTCTCCAGTCCCCATTTTCATCTATCTTAGGCCCAAATATTTTCCTAAGCACCCTGTTTTCGAACACTCAGATTATGTTTTTCGCGACCAGTAAGCGGCCATGTCTCACATCCTTATAATACAACCGGCAGGATAATAGTCTTATAAATATTTATTTTTAGATTTCTGGACAGATGACGAGAAGATAAGAGTTTATGAACTGCATAAAAACAAACATTTCCTGAATTGAGTTTAATTATTGTTCCCAGATATTTGAATTTTTCTATTTGTTCGAACGCTTTACCAGCTATTCTAATATTTGTGGAGCATTATTTTGACGTTCCATGACCATATACTTAGTTTTTTTTCTGCATTAATTTCCAGTCCAAAAATCCTGCAGGCATCGAAAAGATTTTCTGCATTTCTCTCGATTGTGTTTACGTCATCGCCCAACAAGCAAACGTCGTCTGCATAAGCTAAAATCGGGTGACTGCCATTTAATTCTAGGCCTACCTTGTTTTTGGCATATTCAAAAGCAAAATTAAAAAGTAAAGATGATAGTGGACCTCCTTGGTTCAAGCCGTTCTAATGGCAAACCTATCTGATATATGATGTTTATATTACTATGACCTATACAAATATTTTGGAGTAGTCAGTTACAAAGATAAGTACATTGAAAGTAAACAAACATACAAGAACGTCATTAGAAGGGCTAAAAACTATTATTTTTCGACAATGATAGACAGCTCAACTAACAAAACTAAATATATATGGTCCATGGTATCCGATATCTGTAATAACAATCATACGGCTGAATCTGCCCCAACTGAAATAAGTGTCGATGGAATTAATTCATTTTTTATTACTAAAGTTGATGAAATTGTAAGCAATCGAATACCACCTAATAACGATTTTCTTTTTTATTTGACTGACATCAACAAACCAAACTGTTCATTTGATTTTACTCATTTTACTGTTGACATGATTTATTCAACGATTTTGAAAATAAAAAACAGTTCTTGTTACGATGTTTATGGTATAAATTCAAATATACTCAAATTATCTGCCAGTTACATATGTGAACCTTTGTGTCATATCTTTAACTCTTGCTTGATTTCTTGCATATTTCCTGATGCTTTTAAGTATTCTAAGGTTATACCAGTTCATAAAAAAGGAGACAAACTAGATTATAATAATTATCGTCCTATAAGCATTATTCCTGCTCTATCAAAGATATTTGAAATATTACTTGATGATCAAATTACTCTGTATTTTGAAAACAACAATTTATTCTCAAATAAACAGTTTGGCTTCAGAAAGAAACATAGTACGGTGGATGCAGTCAAGTCCTTTGTTAAATTATGTATTGAAAGTCTTGAAAGCAGAAAAATTGTATTAAATAGGTTTTATGACTTAACTAAGGCGTTTGACACCGTATCTCATGATACACTGTTACAAAAGTTAGCATTTTATGGGTTAAATGACAGTGTCATACAGTTTTTTCAATCTTACCTTGTTAATAGATATCAAGCTGTTTTTTATAATGGTAACATATCTCATTACGAATTAGTCAAATATGGTGTTCCCCAGGGATCTGTCCTTGGTCCATTATTCTTTATTATATACGTGAACGATATTCCTGCTGTTATTAACAAGGAAAGTTTCATACCTCATATGTATGCTGATGATTTAGTCTTAACAGCTTTTCACAGCAATGAACTTCTTTTAAATACATATTTAAATGAAATTAACGACATCATTGTTAGCTGGTGCCATGCAAATAATCTTAATCTAAATTATAATAAAACTGTTGACCTAAAAATGAGTATTAAACAGGAAAATTTGGACAACGCCGTTAAAGTATTAGGTATTTATATGGAATCTGGACTTGGTTGGCAAACACATGTGAACCACGTAGCTAGCAAACTTAGCAAATCAATATTTATGATCAGATTGTTAAAGAATTATTTGAATTTAGAATCTCTACTGAAGGTGTACTATGCATATGTTTACAGCCATCTTTCATATGGTCTTATTTTATGGGGTAACCACTCTTCTGCAGAAAGATTATTAATTTTACAAAAAAGATGCATTAGATTAATATGTGGAGCTTCAGCAAAAACTCACTGTAAACCACTCTTTGTCAGATTAGGTGTTCCTACTTTGCCATCAATGTACGTTCTCGAATGCCTTCTGTATGCTAAGACGAATCTGTCTACTTTTACCACATGTTCCGCTGTTCATAATTATAATACCAGGACCAGATCTAATATATATACAGATAAATGCAATTTTACTTTGTCACAAAAGAATTTTGATTATATGTCTAAGAAATTATTTAATATTATTCCTTTGCATATTAGGAACTTTCCTATTGGACAGTTTAAGAAGGCAGTTCGTACTACATTATTGGCTAACCCCCTGTATAGTGTACGAGAGTTTTATAATGTAAATTGGTTTTAAGTTATATTGTTACTGTATATTATTGCAATTGACTTTCCTATGACCACTTGGTCTTTTGGAATAAAATATCTATCTATCTATCTATCTATAAATTACCCTACCCTGTCTCTGCTATAGGTTTCATTTAGACATATTTTGATGAGCCTAACTAACTTCTTTGGTATACCAAACTCAATGAGGATATTGTACAATGTGTCTCGCCTAACTGAATCATATGCTTTTTTAAAATCTATGTATAGCTGGTGAACAGACTTATTAAATTCCAACTTTTTCTTCAAGATTTCGCGAATACAAAATATATGATCAATTGTTGACCTATTTCGCCTAAATCCACATTGGTGATCTCCAATTATTAAGTGCCAGTATGGTACTTTATGAGATTGTGTGGGGGACGAAAAATGTCTGTCCGTCTGTCTGTCCGTCCGTCCGTGTGTCTGTACGCGCTCTAACTCAAATACGCTTTTTCGGATTTTCATGAAACTTGGAAAACACATTTATAATGCCAATGGGAAGAACCCTATTGATATTGAACCAAATCGGTTCACCGGTACCGGAGTAATGCCCAATTTAGTGCCTATTTTAATAGATTATGGCGCCTTTCTAATAGAAAGGCGCCATAATTCAAATACGCTGTATCGGATTTCCATTAAACTTGGTATACGCATTTATGACATCCATGAAAAGTACTCTGTTAAATTTGAACCTAATCTGTTGACCATTACCGGAGTAAAACCCAATTTAGTGTATATTTTAAAGGCGCAATAGCTCAAATACGCCTTATCGGATATTTATGAAACTTCGTATACGCATTTATACTATCCATGGAAAGACGTCTGTTGATGTTCAACCAAATCGGTTGGCCAGTACCGGAATAATGCCCAATTTATTGCCTTTTATGTTAATATATGAGAAGTCGCGTTAACTCAAATATGCTTTATTGGATTTTCCTGAAACTTTGTATACCCATTTATAATGTACATGGGAAGACGTCTACCGATATTGGACCAAATCGGTTGTCCGGTACCGGAGTAAAACCCAATTTAGTGTCTATTTTAAAAACGCGGTAACTCAAATACGCTTTACCGGATTATTATGGAATTTGGTATACACATTTATAGTCTTCATGGAAAGAGGTCTACTGATACTGGATGAAATCGGTTCACCTGTTTCGGAGTAATGCTCAATTTGGTGCCTATTTTATGATAATATACGTATTCGAAAGAATTTATATTAAAAAAAAGCAAATCATTTATCATGACAACATAGTCAATTGTTTTACTGTGATATTTTACGGCTTTGGAAATTAAAATAGAGATAGCTATGACCAAAAACACTATTGTTTTACATGCGCTTATAACTTACAACTAGACCGTTAAACTGACCCAGGTGACCGAGATGGTAACGTTTTGGCCTCACGTTATGGAGTTCCATGGTTCAAATCCCGAAACCAGCCAATTTCACTTTCTTTTTCGTATTTTTATGTGAGTGTGCGATTGTCAAGATATCAAAAATCTGTACAGTTCAGCTGATGCTGGAAGATTTTAATCTGATTAAAAAGAAAACTAGACCTTTGTTCTTCCCTAAGCCCTGCTTAATGAATAAATCTGGAGCTTAACTTTTAAATCAATTAAAAAAACATATTCTGCATATCATAATTGCAGTCATAACTGATTAAAAAAAAACATACTGGCACTTTTTTACATCAGTTTACCTGATTTTATTTTGTCCGCATATGGGGTTCATCTTGACAGTAGTATAGTAGATAGGATTTTTATGATGTTGATAAGAGATAAATTCCTCGATAGTTATTACAATCGGCACGATCTCCCTTTTTATGAATAAGTATAATAATAGATTCTTTCCATTCCTTTGGCAATTCTTCCTTTCTCCAAATCATAAGAATGAGTTTATGGTTCTCTCATTTTAATCTATCCCCACCTGCCTTAATTAATTCTGCTCAAATTTGGTCAACGCCTGGAGATTTGTGTGATTTTAGTTTACCTACAGCCGTTTCTACTTCTGTTAGGGTTGGTTCAGCAACCAAGGGCTCTGCTGTGAGTATTTCACTTTCAACACTTTGGACATCTCCATGTAGGCTACATTTAATAATTGATAAAATAAATTTTTCCACCTATTCAAAATATTGTTCGAAGTTGCGAGTATAGTGTCATCATTGTCCTTAATTATGTTTATTCTAGGTTGAAAACCTTTCCTGGACTCTTTTATTCCCTTGTAGAGATCCCTAACATTTTTGTCTTTACTATTTTCCTCTAATTCATTTACTTCGTCTTTGAGATAGTTTCTTTTCTTTGTTCTAATGATTCTAATTATAATTATTCGTTTACCATTGTTGAGATTTTCGACCATAGTGTCACTCGGATTCTGCAACCACTGTAGTTTTCCTGGACTCTTTTCCTTTTTCCTTTACTTGCTTTCTTGCATTTACTAATTTCACGCACTCATCATCGAACCACGGTTTATTTGGTTTCAGTTCAAGCGGACCTAATTTTTCTTTTTTGGCTACTTTAATATTGTCTTTAATGCATTTCCAGGTTTTATCGATATTCATATCATCCCTAGCTTCTTGTTCGGCAGTGTTTTTTAGGACTGGAAATCTATTTGTAATCTCGACTTGGTAAGCATTCCTATTTTGGTCTTCACCTAGTAGTAGGGGAGCCCAAGAGTGGGATTTCGGGATTTACTCGAGCGCGTCAGATTAGGGTAAGGTGGGTTAATTACATGCTGACAAGTGTGCATTTCAAAATTCTCACGATTTGAGCGTGACATAAGGGAGTGGGAGGGTCACAATCTCGGGGGGGGGGCAGTAGTCACTTTGACATTCTCGAGCGCGGTCGAATTTTTTTTATTTATTTTTTTTTTAAGGAAATAATGCAAGAATAATGGAAAAAATATAATCTCCCGATTTCCACAAGCTTTACTACAGCTGCACGCACTAAACTTTATTGACGATTTTTGCTACTTCTGCTTGTGGAAATCGGCAGATTATATATTTTCCATTATTCTTGCGTTATTTCTTTCAAAAAAAAAAAAAAAAAAAAAATCGACCGCGCTTTTTTTTTTTTTTTTTTTTTTTTGCAAGATTGTGACCCTCTTACCCCTTATGTTTCGCTCAAATCGTGAGAATTTTGAAATGCACACTTGTCAGCATGTTAACCCACCTTACCCTAATCTGACGCGCTCGAATAAATCCCGAAATCCCCCTCTTGGGCTC
The DNA here is from genome assembly GCA_964059195.1 of Ectobius pallidus. Classification (NCBI taxonomy): domain Eukaryota; kingdom Metazoa; phylum Arthropoda; class Insecta; order Blattodea; family Ectobiidae; genus Ectobius; species Ectobius pallidus. The sequence goes on from CAXKWD010000001.1 coordinate 29,044,727, forward strand.
CCCTGGGCTTTCTCAGATTGAATCTCTCTATCTCAAAATTTTGCCTAGTTCCTCTGTTTAATGAAAGTTTCTCCCGAACAGCCGCAACTACCAGATAGTGATCCGAATCGCTGTCAGCACCAGTAGCGGCTCGTGGCTCAAAACGAAAGTGTGCTGCAAATACTATTTCATAAAGCAAACTTAAAATATTTTAAAAAATTATTAGTAGGCCTATCTAAACTGCTCGTCTCTTAATCTATCTCTGGGAACTCTCACGCGATTTTCTCTGCCCTAATTATTTTTTTGCTAATTTCTCTCGTCTCGTCGAACGTTGTGTGACGAGAGAAAATAGCAAAAATAAAAATAAAAATTAATAATAATAATAACAATAACAATAATAATAATGATAATAATAATATTAATAAATAATAATAATAATAATTAGGGCAGGGAAAATCGCGTGAGAGTTCCCCGAAATGGAATAAGAGACGAGAAAATAGTATTTTTAATGATCGAGGTAGAGGAAGTCGCTTAGTGTTCCCAGTGCGACAGAATACTTAATCGGGGTTGTGGAATCCGGGTTTTTTCTGAATTTAACACATTCGAATTTGGCGGTGAAGATGAAAAGCATTGCTTACTCCCTACATCACGGTCCCCTACCGTCAGATGGTGGAAGATCTTCTCACATAACTAACAGCACGCCCGCCGCGCCGGTGAGACGTGAACCTCCCTCAGAATCCCATTCTGGGCTGCCAGCTGCCGCAGCGCATTTTGCAGTTTAAAACTCCCATATACTCCCTGCAGTCAAGGTCGAGTATGACGTCACACCCTACGAACGCTGCGCTGTTCGAAAAATGCATTCACGAGGCGGAAAAGATAATATTCACATTACCGACTCTTGACTCCCAAGCTACCAGCTAAGAAATTCTCGCGTGGACGCGCCAAGTTCAAAATCTACGCAAAAGAAAATATAATATTGCGTTTGAAAATAACATTATACGACGAGCAGAAAACAAGCTGTGTGCTGCAGCACTGCAGCACATAGGAGAAACCGCCACTGGTCAGCACCCCAAAAGTTCGAACGTCGATTATACTAGACTTCCTCCTTGAATCTATTGGCACATGGTCGATTTGATTATGAGTCTCTCCATCTGGCGAGGTCCATGTGTATTTATGAATATCAGGATGTGGGAATTTTGTACTCTTTACGATTAAATTTTTAGCGGTGGCAAAATTCAATAGTCTAACCCCATTGTCGTTGCTAAGGAAGTGGAGGCTTTCGTTCCCAATCGTGGGCTTGAAAATATCCGCCCTTTCTACTATCGCATTGAAATCTCTAGCACAATTTTCATGTGATATGCCGGAAACTGATCAAATGTTCGTTCGATTTCCTCATACGATCTGTCCTTGTCATCATCTTGTTTATCCTCTGTTGGTGCCTGCGAAGTCACACCACCGTCCTCTTAGAGTAACATAAGAAAGCCGATCATTAATAAACTCTACTTTCCTAATGGCTGGATTAATTCTCATATGTATGAAGAATCCGGTCCCTAATTGATGATTATCATTTTCTTTCCCGTAGAAAAAGGTATACGCGTCTGTCTGCATTGAACCTTCACCCTCCCTTCTAACTGCCTGTAGTGCTACTACATCTAACCTGTATTTATCTAATTCTGTAGTTAATGATTTAAGCGTCACAGGCCTATATAAGCTCATAACGTTCCACGTTCCCAATCTATAGTTTATACGATTTTTAGATTCCCTCAGTGTAGTCCCTACCCGGAGATCCGAACGAGGGACTATTTTACCTCCAGAACATTTTACACTGATAGGATCCATAAATCAGGCAGTTTACTTAACAATATTTTTTACTGGGAGAGGTTGTTAACCTCAAGCCAACCCCCAAGCTGGAGGACCACCTCATGCCGTCTGTCCGCGACTGCTTATTCAACATATACTCATCTACCCTCCATATCTGGAGGCCGTATCCTCTATCTGCAACCTGAAGATGCGCCATACCGTGGTGAGAGAGAACCACGTAGGTGAGATGTGTATAGGTTATATAATATATAACCTTTATATTATATAAATCAAATAAATTAAATATCGTAGTCAGAATAGAATCAAAATTTAGTATGGACATTTCCAGAATTGAGATCTCGTCCCTATAATGCACACAAGTATAAAATTAATATTTAAGTGAAAACAATACTTTTCATTTCTCCGGACCTTCTCCATGAGAATGGTGACCACCAGATGCTGTAGGATCTATGTTAGAAACAGAGAATGCTGGCGATGACTGCGGAAGAAGGAAAATGTTTGCTGTGTTAACATGATATGAAAATTAGTGTAGTGTGAGTAATTGATTTGTAGGGAATCATGATATTCTTTACAGCGTTCAAAGTTAATATATTTTGCCACGTGTTTATTACAATATTATCTCAACTGTAAGATGGTAATGCTTTTCACGGGAAAGGTTCAATGACATCAGTCAAGCCCATTCATTCAAGTAATCTGATTTCTGAAATATATAGCATTCCTCCGTTTTTTAAGGCAATCAAGAGGGAAAGACACACGAAAACTAATTCATGTTTATGTCTATTGTCTTCATAGTATGTGACGTGAAACATTCTTAACCTCTTGTCGTTATGTTTGTTTTAACATATTTCTCAGAAAATTGCATTCTTAATTTTGCTTTATTGTTGAACTTGCGTAAATCTCAATCATCTTTCGGAAGCGCAGTTATGACGAAACCAACTTTTATTCTAAATTCATTTAATTAAAATTCATGCTTGAATTCTCAGAACGGACGCACAACATTGAAGAAGGTGGGATAATATTTATATTTTTAGTATTTACGACTTTTTAAATATATTCAAGTGATAATAATAGATGAAAAATCTACATAGGATATTGCACTGGTCACTATAGGCCTACAAAACCAAATTTTCATATACAAATAGTTTACTGCCTTTATCGCAGAAACTAACTGTCCCATTGGGGTGGTAGGAATTGATGGGATTAATCGGTGTTACAAAAATACGGGACATCCAGTACGAAATATGGAATTATCAGAACTCGGTTCTACTGTACCTCCAACTTTCCAAAAATAAAAGGACCAAAATGAAAACATTCTGCCCTATCCACCACCAGGTAGATAGAGAGGGAATGACCGTAATTCTATCAGCACAGTTTTATTGAAAGCAAAGTTCTGGGTTGATAATTTAAATCTATATCTGAAGATTAAACAATCCGAAATATTTCCACAACAGTATCCACGGAAACAGAATGTATATTTTCGGGTAAATAAAAATAAATTGTATGTGATCAAAACTTAAAAAACATACCGATTCAGATTGCTGGAATGGAAGATGAAAATGGAGACAGTGATCACAGGAATAATTAATATCGTCAGAGAAAGGTAGTGCTTTATGAATGTACTGTATTTCATGACAGCCGCCTACTCCTATGATTGTATTATGCATAGCAATCTCAAAAGAATGAGAATTTGTGCAAAGTTTTTACAGAGCTGATATCCCGTCTTTTATACTATATGCAAGTGTGTGCCATTTCAAAATTAATATCAAATGAAATTTCCATTTCTTCAGGATGAACAATCATTGTCTGGAACTTCTTCTCGAGGTTTAATGGGAATGGTAACATAGATGCTATGGGGTCTACAATTGGAGGCAAGGCTACCGATGACTGCGTAAGAAGAGTTTTCTATGTTAATGTGAAGTGAAAATCAATGCTGTATGTGAAGTGAAAGTGGGTATTAAGTGAAAAACGAAGAATTTAAAGATTTGATAGCACTACAAACAACATGTTAATTGATAGAGACATGCGGACATTAACCTATGAAGTGATAAATACGGAGGAAGGAAATTGTTTTCTACGTTAGGTTATTTGAAAATCACTGTGATGTTCATTTGAAGGTTAAGTATAATATGTAAATAAACATGTCCATAGGACCACAGACCAGATCCCAGCTCCAAACTGAATTCTCGAAATTTGATTAACATTTACACATCCGTTTACTATTTTCCCTCTGCCTTTACAATTAATACGTCGCCTCTCAATGTTCAAGTTATAAATTGTTCAGGTATGTTTAAATTAATGACGTTTTAACTGAAGAATATTTTATATATTTGACTATAATATGGTCATATTTTTCCAGTCACTCTTTTTCCGCTATTTTATTGGGTTTTAAGAAATCCTTCTCAGAGATTGTCGGATAAAGCATTTTGAAATATTGTTTGAATGAGTACTGGTCCTTGGTGAAATGCTGCTTTGTTTAATACACAGCAGCGATAACGGAGCCTAACGTCTGTTATTCCTTTACAATCTGATTTTGATTGCAAAATAACTTCAAATTCATAATCCTAAATGATTTATTTAAGTTGAAAGGAATAACAGAAAATCCTATCCTTCGCGTCCACGTTCGCAGGCTCTGGTAATGCGGTTGAGCAAACATACTAAACTCAACTGCAGCCAAGAAGGAAGGGTGCTATCATATTGCTGACAACTGCTCGTCTAAAAAGGCAGGATCTGTTCAGACCATTTCCATAAAAGAACACAAGTTGTATTTTCGCTACATGAATTCTGTCATAACCGTAATTAATAATACAATTAATTGTTAATACACACTTGAACCTAAATATGAAGGCTCAGTGGAAAACTAAAAATACGGGCGAGTTTTATAGCAGGATTTTTAAAAGCTCGTTTTTAAGGCTTCATGTACAGGAGAATACTTATGGTAAGTTATTGTAGTTTATGATTTTTGCTAATATATTAATATTTATGTTATTTTTCTGATGATTTTAATTTCCTTATGTTTCAGAATTATTTGGGATAATGACGAATCATTTTCTCTTTACTAGTGATTTTATTTACTTTATGACCGGCTATAATAGTAATTGTTCCAATTAATTTAGACCCTTTGATTCTGCTTTTTTCGTTCCAGTGGGTGAAAATAACAATGCTTATTCTAAAAAGTGAAAAAATGCAGTATCAACCATCTTTGTCAAGATGTTACATGGTATTAAAATATTTAAATTTAAACATCTAGGAGTATACTATTTAATCCTATATTACTACAAGCATACACCTTGCAATTATATTAATTCACTTCCATACGCACTTGCTGATCTGGGCTGAAATGGGCCTACGATGTGTTCGGATTTTTCTTAGACTAAAATAAAATAATGAATACATGCCAAATTTACAAACTTCAGAGTTACTTATTTACGCCTAGTTATAATAAAGTTACTCGCTAAAATACCCATGTACAGATGCACTACTAACAAACTCAATAATATAAATAAGGGGGATAAAATTAAGTTACGTGGTATAAACAAATTTTACAAAACTCACTTTTCAATCAGAAACATAAAATTATAAGTTTAGTATCAACTTCTGAAACTCCGGATGTCTACAATTCGTTAAGAAAGTTATAATAATCAGGCAATAGAAGTAAATTCGTGAAATGAACCATACCATTCCTGTGTGCGATACTCATTTATACTTCAAGGAAACCTATATAGGTCACTTAAATTAAAATATATGCACACATTTTAGGGCACATTTAATATAGTAGAGATAATAGTATCTTCTAATATATAAAATTGAAAGTGTGTATGTATGTATGTATGTATGTATGTATGTATGTATGTAGGCGTAAATAAGTAGTATCTTCCCTATACAAATCTCCATTTTTTCTTGACCAATTTGCATGAAATTTTTCTCACATAGGCCTACCCAGTTCAGCCCAGGAAGTAACGCGGTCAACTTTAAAATTCAAACAAGCCACTCCTTCCATTGGAAATTTATATTATGTCGGAGAATATTATACTGAAAAAATGAATGCAATTCAGTTCACATGACAACAGTGTATTCTTTACAGTGTTCACATAGGGCTTTGGGAACTACATACGTAATATTGGGCTTTAACAAATTCTGATGCTATCGATGTAGTACATTGTAGTGAAAATAATTAATGAAAAATGAAATCCACGAAAATAAAGCAAATGTGATGCAGTCACATAACTTTCTCTACACTCTACATGGGAAATATAATTTTCTCGCTTCACATTTTGATGTAGAATAGGAGGTCGAATTGCAGGGATAACATAAGTGTGTGCCAACGAGTATGCTATATCAGAAGTCGGTACAAAAATTCTATCCACTGATACGTTACTCATAGCTGAAGGCTTTGTATTGGTTGAGAAACAGGGATGTTTATCACAGGTCCTAAGCATCTAAAAGAAGACAAAACGGGATGGAACCGCATATATTAATTATTAATATAATGCGGTCATAGAACTGAACATGTTCCATCCCGTTTTGTCCCAGGTTTTTGGGGAGGAAAGTATGAAAGTGATATTGAATTTCTATTTTACTTTAGCCCCGAAACAGTTGTATGGCAACATGAGAGTGAGAAATAAAATTTTCCGTCAAGACAATACAATCTTATGTAACCGGAATTTCTGTCTCTTATTTCAACCCCTGAAAGGCTTGGTGTGTAGAAGAAATGGGGTGCAAAATTCTACATCCTCTATGAGCCATAAAAAGCTATATCAAGCGTTTCCTGAGGGAATAGTTTGAGTGTCATAAGTCGTTCTTCCTCATTAAAAATTTTACATATCTATAACAGGACGTGGAGTTTGAAAAGCGAAAGTCCTTCATAAGTTAATTTACAAAATACAATTTAATTTACAAAATACAAAACCCGGGCGACGCCAGGCCTTTTCAGCTGGTACAATTGGAAATAAGTGTGCATGTTTGTTCTCTATACAAATCTACATGTTTTAACCAATTTGCACGAAATTTTATTCACATGGCCACTTCAATCAAGAAAGAAACCTACGCAACATTAAAATTTGAACAATCCCATCCTTCCTTTGTAAGATTATATAATTTCTTACTGCATGTGCAGATCTCATTACAACATTATTGTCTGCAGTGTTCACATAGGGTTTTGGAAGATACATGATACTGGGCTTTGACAAATAATAAGAGAGGCTATCGACATAATTTAATTCTGTACATCAATAATGGATAATGAAATTCATGTAAGTAAATGATGCATCAAATAACTTTCTCTACCCTCGGCATGGACAATATCATTTTCTCACATTACATTTTGATTTAGAATAAGAGGTCGTATTGCGGGGAGAGCGTTTTCAGTTATCTCAGGCTGAGTTAGTGCCAACTATGGATAGCGAGTATGCTATGTCAGAAGTCGGTATCTAATCCTATCCGCTGATACGTTATTCATCGCTGTAGGCTTTGTTTAGTTGAAGAACACGGATATTTATTTTAAGCCCTAAGCATGTAAAAAGAGACAAAATAAGACGGAACTTTTTAGTCTTAAATGCACAGTAAATTATGTCCCGGGTTTTTGGGGAGGAATGTGTGAAGATGAAATCGATTTCTTTATTTCAGCCCCGAATCGGTTGCATGGGAACATGAGGGTTCTGAAAAAAAATATCACATAAAGACAGTAAAGTCTATGTTACCGGAATTTCTGTTTCTTCTTATCTGACAATGTATCAAGTATGGTGTGTAGAAGCAAAGGATTGCAAAATAATTCTAAGTCCTCTATGAGAGATAAAAAAACTACATCTAGCGTTTTCTGAGGGAATAGTTTGAGTGTGATAAGTCGTTCTTCTTAGCTTCAAACTATAGATACCTATAGGCCTGTAAGAACTTTTAAATTGACAACCCCAAAAGTTAATATCGAAATACAAGCAAATTAAAAATTCCAGTCGTCGCCGGGCCTTTTAAATTAGTTATACATAGGCTAAAATTCTTTAGATGCATTCTGTTCCACTATTACTCAAGGTGTTATTCTTAAGCTTGCTGCATTTCCCATTCTTGATTGGCTGTGCACAAGAATATAATTTTAAATTTGGGATCATAATCAGTTACAAAATACGACAAAAACAATCTTATGCCTAGAAATCAGAAGAAGATAAAGCAAAATGTGGTGGTGGTTTTTGTTTTTGTAACTATTCAACTCATACGCCGCGTGTTTGATATTGACCAATAACGTTTAGCCATTCCTCGGATATATACCAATCACGGCCGTTTATCTTGCAATATTCTTGTAGGAATCGCGAGGAGGGCGTTTTAACGGGATAAAATCGTCTGTTCGTTACTGGACACGCAAGTATCAGTGTGCAGTGATTAATAGTCAGATGCTGCCACTAGGCGGCATGAAAACAGATTATTTTATACAACATAACTTGTTTGGAAATTGAAATAATAGAAATGTACCTTGATTAAGAACACAATTTCGATTCGGTGCAAGCCAGTTCGTGTGCTTTTATTCTCTTCTGCTGTTAGCTTACCTGAATGAAGTTAACTATTGGTAGCACTGATAAGAACATGGTAACTCGAATCGATTCATGGATGATTGATTCATAGTATGCCGTGATCTCACAACTGTTAGTTCTGTTTTTATACAACAAAGCACGAAAGTAATTTTTATTTATATAATCCGTTACATTTTATTCATGGAATAGTCTTAATAAATCCAACTCGAGTTGACTAGTTGCATGAGATAAATTCGTTCCTGCTGTGCAGTCGCGAATCTATCGATAAACTCGTCAACTCATGGTAATGGCCTATAACTGTAAACGTTTAATTAATTCTGAAATAGTATGTAGACTAATAATTCTAGGGGAAAAATCACCTATTTTTCAGTACACAAACTTGTATATCGTCCCGTAAGTGAATATCCGAGCCTGAACCGTTGCTTCAAGTACAAGTAGGTCAGGCTGGACTGTTAATAACTTACCAATATTGCATCTTACCTCTAGATTTACTTCAGTAGCACATATTTTCTTGGAAACATTACTGTACTGTACTGTTCTGTAGTGCTGATTTTCAGATCACAGGTATTTTCTGATTTCTGGGACAGTCCATTTTGTCCAGCCACGACAACATCTTAACACAATGCCTTCGCACTTTCGTTTCTCGCTTACTGTTGAATTTACGGGCGTCCATCCGACACACGCTAAATAATACTGATATCCCGGCAATATCCCGTACGTTATTCAAAAGTAGTTACAATAATTGTGAAATGAAACACTAGACTTAATTTACGAACTTTATCACTCCCGTTTGAAAAATACGTGCATTACATTTTTTTAAAGATGGCGAACTCATCTCGATCGATATTCGATAGTTTTGTGTATTGCAATCACACGGCCTCGAAGGTCCTTTTTTTTTTTTAATATTCTTCTTACCATATGACAGTAGTGTCGGATTATTGTCCCTTTTTTAAATATATATTTTGACCGATCAGTAAACACTATACAGGCCATTGTTAAACTCTATATAATCACATAATAATAACCTGTTGAGGTACGCCTTAGTCAGCTCCTCTAGCTAAAACACAAATTGATAACAAAAGTTGCGTTTGTGCACATACTGTTTTCTGATATTTAACAGTTAAGATAGTAGGCTTATTTACACAGGATTATCACTTTCTTCTAGTTCACTTAGTTTGTCTGTTAATTGACGAATGGAAACAGATTTACGTGCTGCCATTTTGGAATGTAGATGACAAAAGAGAGATAACGAATTGCTGGATTGTTGGCAGATGCGAATTTATAAAACTGATAATGTGAGGGATCATTCTGTTTAAAAGATCACCAAGAAAAGATGAAACAGTGGAATCTGATGGTGGAGGAATTGAGGGCTGACTTTCATTAAACACAGAGTTATTCACCGCATCTGCAAAGCTGCGATGTGACAAACCTGACGACTGTCTAGACGATGGTTGTTGCTGATGTCTTTGTTCAGTATTTCCTTGAGAAGTTGATTGTTGAGGCAGATAGGCTGAAGAAGTGGGAGTAGCACGAGAAGTTCTCTCCGTAGGCTGCTGTTGCCCTAATCTAGAATTGTTATGCGACTGAGATAATCTTTCTTTTAGTTGTAAATAGTGCCTACACCCTCTATAGTTTGCAGGGTGTTCTTCGTGGCAGTTCACACACTTCGGAGGATTTGTTTTGGGTTTGGGGCATTCAGAAAAATGGTGAGCTTCCAAACACCTCACACAACGAGGTTGAAGCTGGCAATAGTTTTTAGTGTGCCCATAGTTTTGGCAACGACTACACTGCGGTATTTCTTTCGATTTTCTTCTGATTTCAACTTTAATTACACTATAGAGCAGTCGTGTTAAATTTAAAATAGATTTACCTTTATCATTTTCATCTAGTTCTACTGCGCAAAGTGGTGTTTGTTGCTTGTTTCTCCCTAGGAGACGTGTTACTTTATGTACTGGGTAATTCAGTTCTTGTAGTGCATCTTTAATCTCTTGCTCATCTAATGAGTAAGGCAAATTCCTTATAATCACTCCAAACTTCTTATCAGCAGGGTTTTTGCATGTAAAATATTGTTGTTTGATGGAATCAAAATACAAGGTCAGAGCTCGAAAATCATCCGTTGTAGATGAGTAAACTTTTATTGTCGATCCTTTCAATTCGGTGTGAAACTCAGATTTAACATGATTGTGGATGTGTTGTATAAGGAGTTGATAATTTGCAATATTATGCAAACAAATGGGAGGTATTTTTACTTTACTATCCTTAGGGACATTATCTACTTCCCTTATATCATCATGTTTCGCTAATGCTTGAAATCTATTATGAACAGGAACAGTAGGTACAAATGAACTTTGCACTGATGAGTCAAAACAGGGACGCTTGTTACTTTGTGAAGTAGAAGCATTACTACTCTGTGATAGTAACAACTTAGAATGTTTGACAGGATTAATTCTTGCCATTTTCGTCGATTCCTGAACTGTCATTTGTTTTATATGAATATGCTGATTGTTGGGAAACTCATGAAGGTTATTGCAATCACACGGCCTCGAAGATGCCGTCGAAACAATCAGGAGCAGTATGCGATCTCTAGCAGATATTTATGGAACTTCATTAACACCGTGGCCAATACATGGTATTTTGTCATATTCCTATTTCTTTCTTTTACAAACAAAATACCGTACAGTCCGATCCCCTCGGTCAATTGAAAACAAAATAATGCCATTCATGTAATGCATGTAAAAAAACTACGTTAGTGTTATTAAATATAATATGTATAATATTTTTGTTAAATAAATGATTTTAAAAATATCTAGCGGTTGAATGAAAAATCGTGGGTGAAGCCGCGGGTACCTGCTAGTCTAATATATAGGCCTAACATCGAAAGTGTATGTATAGCCTAGGTCTATATATGTATGTTCCCAATACAAATCTAAATTTCTAGACCAATTTGCACGAAATTTTGCACACATACCCAGTTCAGCCGGGAAATTAACGCGGCCAACATTTAAATTACAAACAAAGATAAAAAATAAAAAATATATAAAAAATGTCAGCGACCTTTTCAAATTAAATTGGTTGATGATTTGATATGGACTGACCTTTTATAAAGATAATCTAGTGTAAAAGTATGGGGAGGTGTTGATATTGGATTTTACAACTTTGCTTCACGAGAATGAAGATTACATCTTAATTCTTAACATGGTTTCCATGGATGCACAACGCAAAATTATACATATTAAAGGAATGGTAATAGAAATTTTTTAGCATAGCTTCCTTTAACGTGGCGCAAAGGTTCTATGAATTTAAATCTCCGAGAAAATAGGCAAATGACGACTGATTAAGCAAAAGAGGCAAATTATTCAATACGCCTATGAACAAGAAACTCAACATACAGTAACAGTAGGCCTACGAATGCGCAGTAAGTATTAAGTGCACAGATGAAAAATTTCAATATAATATTTATTTTCTTAAAAACTACGATATCAACCTATAAATTTATATTATGTTTGCCCTCTAGTTATTGCAATCACAAAAAGATGGTGATATTACAAAAATTAAACCAAATTTAGAATTCCCTTCTGTTTCCCTCTACCCCTCTCTCACTCTCTCTCTCTCTGTGATATCCCCAAATGTATGGTGTCGTGCACATCGGCACAGTCGCATTTTCGTGCACATCGGCATATTATTTGTATCTTGTAATATTATCGTGCTCATCGCCACACAACCCGTTGGGGGTAGGGGTGGACATAGAGACTCAAACCTACAGCCTCCTTCACCACGGCTCCAAAGCAGCACTCCTTAGCTACCGCGGCTAAGGAAACCGGCCGTTGATATCGTAGATAGGTTAAGTCAGGTTAGGTTAGGTTAGGCTAGGTTAATTCAAAGTCTTATTCAATCGCAGGTAGATACTTTGTGAATGATTTCTAAACGATACAATTATAATATTAATGTACACAGTATGCATCTATAATAATAAAAGGAAGTGTTTGTGTTTGTCTATCTAGCAGTTACTTTGAACTCCATTCCATTCAATACGATAATATAATTCCAACTTCGTCTGTATGTCCACCCCTACGAAGGGTGTGTGGCGATGAGCACGATGATATTGCAAGATAAAATACTTTGCCGATGTGCATGAAAATGCGACTGTGCCGATGTGCACACAACCAAATATATCTAAGTTACTAGATGTCTGTTATCTGCAGTGACCTTTTCAATATGCTTTTTTCTATTGTACATTCTGTGCCCAATGTCGCAGGTTCAATCCCGGTTCAAGTCGACCGCATTTGCGTTTGAATTAAGAGTGATACTCGTATGTCGGTAGATTTACAGACATTGCACAATTCACGCAGAAACCTTCCGGTACACCTGCTAAAATTACAGACTTGAGTTTCAGGACCGTTCAGTAGACTAACTAAATAACCTTAATAATCGATTTCCCGTAACATAGGCAATATAGGTGGTAGGAAGCATTACGTTTGGACCTGACATGAGATTTCAAGTTTTCATGTTTCAGGTTTTGAAGTCCCCTGAACGTAAAAAATCAATTTTCGGAATCATGTCCGTCTGTCTTTCTTTGTGTGAATGTGTTTGTGAACGGTACTCAAAGGTTGGTTGGTTGGTATATGGTCATTTAAAAAGGGGATGTATTGCAACTTAGGTCTGTGATCGTCGTCGGGTGCCGGAATTGTGTCCCGTAGGAGTTTTTTTTACATGCCAGTAAATCTACTGACATTGGGCCTGTCACATTTATGCACACATAAATGCCATTGACCTGGGCCGGGATCGAAACCAGCAACCTTGGCGCAGAAAGCCAGCGCGATACTAACTGCCACCCAGGCCGACAGTAGTCAAAAGGAAAAATCGTATAAGAACAAAGTGTTGTTGTTGTTATTGTTATTATTATTATTATTATTATTATTATTATTATTATTATTATTATTATTATTATTATTTGAGTTAAGTATGTTCTGAGGAAGAGAAACGAAGCAAAGCGTTGACTTTTTCTTTTTTCTAGCATTTTACGCGAGGTAAATTTTGTTTTTTTCGCAGTTCTCGGAAACGGCTCGGACGATTTTGTTTGATTTTTTAAAACATAAAGTACACATAGACTACTGAGTGCTAAACACTTTGTTTGAAGCATTTTTCGTTAGCATATAAATGTTCTAAGGAATAGTTATAAACTACTCATTCCATCAAAATATTTAAGTTTCATGTCTTGACTTGAAAAATAATACGGCTCTGAACGAATGATATTCAATTTTGTTTGTTTTTTTTTTTTACCGTTAAAATGAATTGAGCTATCAAATACTTAACTATTAAGAAAAGTTGTGATTTGCATTAAACATTATTTATATCAGATAGTTACACAATACATTCCATAAAATTCGAAGAAACTGTTAGAATGTAAACCATTAGAGTTATACCAAATACTATAGAGGACAATACCGGACACTTACTGCTTTGGCAATGGAAAAATGGGGGACAGATTTTGCAGCACTCCTGGTGGCACAACCTGCAAACTTGGGGGCAAATTAAAATATTCAAATCACATATAAACTGCAATGTTTTAATGTTTCACCAAACACTAAGGACCAAAACACTGTTTAAGTAATTACAAGAATAATAATGAGCAAACAAAACACAGAACTTCCGAAATAGTTACCAAAATACCAATGAAAACACAAATATTTCAACTTAGCGGTTGCTAACAACAACAACAACATTCTCTTTTTTTCAATGTTGCTTTTTTGTTTAAATTTTCTAGGTCATTTATTTCCAAACCAGCATTTTTTTCTGGACCATAGATAGATAGAAAAATCATATCCCTTATACATAACATGCCGAGGTTGGCTACTTCGGCTCCTCTAATAGAAATTGGTTGATATCTTTGTATCTATTTACTGCATCTGTATTCAGTAGTAGCAGGTTGGGCCGCTAGATGGTGATCAAGATATTGTCCCTCGATATATCGCAAAGTGTCCTGTATTGTCCTCTATAGTATTTGGTTATACTGAAACAAAGTTGTAGAAAATCGTAAACTCGAGAGTTGAAATAGCCTTCAAATGTTTATAGCATGAACCATTTGGCTGGAATCATTGAATCGATTCATGGACTGTTCATTCATCTAGTATGCCGTGATCTTACTGCTGACAGAATATTCACAACAAAGTAAGAAAATAATTATTATTTGCAAAATCCGTCACATTTTATTCGTGGAATAGCCTTAATAAATCCTACTCGAGATAATGAGTTTCATCAGATAGATTTGATCGAACTTCGCTCTCGCAAATAAATCGATAAAATCGTAATCTCTCGTGGGATTACCTATGATCCGAAAAAACCAACGATAGGTTGGATACAGCCAATTCTCTGTTGGTATCATGAATTAACATTGTTATTTTTATTTTAGTGCTATACTGAATATAAGCAAGCAATTTTTCACCTCAAACATCATTACTATTACAATGTAAATAAAAATGTATTACAAAAAAGCAGACAGTATTGTAAATATGAAATGGATCCAACAATATACATTACGTAATTTTTTTCATATTTTCGACTATGTAAAGTTTGAATACTGAAAAATCTTTAAAATTAAGGCATATTTACAACATTTTAAAACAAGCCTAGTTACGAATACACATAATAAAACATTATTAATGTGTTATAATTAGATAGAACCGTAAGTTGATTCTAAACTCCGAAAGAGGAAGCTGCCGAAAGTTCGGAATGAATACTGCTACTCACCGGGTTGAAAATGCGAGATCCATTATACGAGTACATTCGCAACACCGGGAAAGCCTCACGTCACACATCAAAGTTCTTTGTTAATTTCTTGTTGCTGTTCAACAAAATCATGAATGAAAATAAAACCCAGTCTCTATTGAATTTGGACTTATAAAACTTAAAAAAAAGATTCTCTACCCTACTTGTGTTGATAAATTAAACCTAATGCTTTACAAAATTAAACAATACGTTTCGTTTTCGTAATAGTTTCCGCGGAAACAAAGTGCGTATTTGTGGACAAATAAAAGAGAAACATTATATCACTATAATTTCAGATTAATTTTCAGTAATACATTTTTCCTGGCAATAGAGATTTCCATAAACAAAGAATACCAAATCAACCAAAGGAACAAAGCAGAACATAAATGAAATGCACATTAAAATAAGCAAAAAGAACAAAGCAACAAAATATAGCTTATATAAAAGGAAATCGTTAAACTAAAGTAAGAACTGCTCGAATGAAACGTGAAAATATTTAACTAAACAAGGAAGCAAGGATTACATTAATTAAATGAAAGAAAGAAATTATACATAAACTGAAAATTAAATCGATATTACAAAATAATGACCATATAAAAATGGTTTCGCAAGAAGGAGATAATGATCTAAATATGGATTCGGAAATCAGAGAAGGAAAACAGTGATAACAGGAAAAGGTAATGCATAATATGAATGTTTCATACTGCATGTCATGAAAGTCAATTATCATGGGCCATCATAGAGGCTTTTGAAGTGCTAAATCCAAAAACAGGTCGCCCCTTAAGCTCCGCCCACTCGATATTCACATTTGCACGGACTGTGATTTTTTTTGTTTTTGAGCGAAGCAGGGTGACCAACTGTCCTTTTTGTATATTGTCGCAAGTGCCTTGTACCCATCTCTGCATTAAGGTAAGTTGTCCAAAGAATGCCTAAATAATGCATAACACTAACCACATAATTAGTTAAGTGCGCGAAGCGGAGCTGGCAGCCGTAGCAAAGCGCCCTTGCATTTTCGAATAATGCACCTTTCACTGTTTGTAGGTTTCGAAAATGTGCCATATTATATCTCCCGCGAGGTTTGTCGGCCTGTTCACCCATAATTATAGCTCGTCTAGAGGTATGACGTCACACCTAAAAAAGGCCAATCACGAGTTTCTTCGTAATACGAGGACAGAAAAATGGCGGAGAACAAGCAAGTTTTCGCTAGATCGTGGTATAAAAGAAAGCGCACAATTTAGGGCAGGTAGGGTGGACAGAATCATTCGAAGGGGCGACCTGTTTTTGGATCTTCCCGAATTAACTACCACAGCATCAAATGAAACACATTTTGGTGCAGACGTTTTACTCTTTAATATCTGATCTTAAACTACATGCAAGTGTATGTCATTGTAAAATTCATACAAAAGTTACGTAATATTTAAAATGGACTTCTCATTTTTTTGCAGGATTCTCAAGCATTATCTGGACAAGGATTAATGAGAATGATACCGAACAGATACTGTGGGATTTACAATTGAAAGAGACAACGCTGGAGATGACTGCTGAGGAAGGAAAGCGTTTGATGTGTTGATGTGAAATGAAAATCAGTGCAATGTGAGTGATAAGAGAAAATAGTAGTTAAACGAATTGACAGGACTATATAGATCACATCTCGATTAAAAGAACTTATGCTGGAGATAACTGCGGAGAAAGAAAATTGTTTTTGATGCTACGTAAAGTGAAAATTATTGTAATGTCGATTTGAATGTTAAGTAGAAAATATAAATAAACATATGCATAGGACCAAAGACCAGAACTCACCTTTAAACTAAACTGTTGTAAATTGATTAACTTTAACGATAGTTTATTATTTTCCCTCTTCCTTTACACCTTCGGTCTAGGCCAAATCTTTGAAAGAGCAATAAATTTAATATTTTGACTGGAAAACATTTTTATTTATTTAGGCTATATTGTAATTATAATTTTCCAGCCATTCTGATTTCACTATTTTAGTGTTTTTATAAAATCAGTCTCTGAGACTGATGGATAAGAAAATTTCGGAAAATGTTAAAACGAGAACTGGTCTTTGGTGAATCGCTGCTTTGTTTTATACACAACAGCGATAACGGAGCCTAACGTCTGTTATTCCTTTACAATATACAATAATGTGAAATTTATCATCCTGAATGCTGCATTTAAGTTGAAAGGAATAACAGAAAATCCTATCCTTCGCGTCCACGTTCGCAGGCTCTGGTAATGCAGTTGAACAAACATATCGAAATCAACTGCAGCCAAGAAGGAAGGGTGCCATCATTTGATAACAATATTTGCCTGATTATGGTTTAAGAGGTCGGCTGAATTCAATGTTTTATATTCTGTAATATCAGTTTATTTTCACAAAATTTATTAGCCTATATCAAAACTATTAGTTAGTTATACGGTTATGTAAAAACGGGGCTGTACTGCAACTTACATATGTACCATCGTTGGTATGCATGAATTTTGTCCCGCTGGAGTTGTTTTACATGCCTGTGAATATATAGGCATCAGCCTGTCACATTTATGCTCAGTATAAATGCCATCGAAACCTTACAGTGTCACAAAGAATCGTGTTCCAAAGTTATGGCAGTGCAGAGTGGAGTGAATGTTGCATCTAGTCTGAATCTTTCAAAGTTGCAAGACCTTAAAAATTCCCGCATCGCCTTATATAAATTATTTTCATCATTGTTATACTTACCAAACCAGGGAGTGGCAATCAGGGGGCATACGGACAAGACAAGTAATTTTCACCAGCTTCTGAAACTCAGATGTGAAGATTCACCGGAACTTAGGCGATATAATTGAGAGAGAATCATTTAAGTGGGTGTCACACGAAGCAGTAAACGAAATGCTTGAAATCATGGCAATGGAACTTCTTCGTACTATGGTGAGTGAGATTCAAGATGCGTATTATTATGGCCAGCTTATGGACGAAACTGCTGATACGGCAAAGAAAGAACAAGTGTCAATATGTTTGCGCGTTGTTTCTAAGGAACTTGAGAGACGAGCATTTCATTGGGTTCTACAAAACGTCAACAACAGATGCAGCCAGTCTCTTCAATATTGTCAGTGACGTTTTATTAAGTTTAGGGTTAAATATCCTGAATTGCCGCGGACAGTGCTATGATGGTGCTGCAAATGTAAGCAGAAAATACAAGGGGATGCAGGCAAGGATTTCTCACAAGTTAACGAAAAAGCAAGATATTTACACTGTTTTATGCACTCATTAAATTTAGTAGCACAAGATAGTGTGAGGCACATTAGGCTACAACTTGCAGAAATGTGTTAAATGCAGTGATGGGAAAAGTACAAAAAGAAAGTAATTGGGCTGTATTACAATTACCTGAGAGACATTTTACTTAATTACGATTACAAATTACTTTTTCAAAAAAGTAATCAGTAAAATTACAATTGCATATGCAATTACTTTACAAAATGGCAGTACCTAAAAATTCCTTGTTTTTGGTTTGTTTTGGGCACAAGCCCAAATTATTAATGAACAAACAAAAACACATATCAATGAGAATATTTTCGGAAACATAGAGTAACCTTTTGTTAATATTAACTCTAATTTGGACATTGGTTGCAAAAACAGTAGTGATGACGATATAGCAAGCGAGAATGATACTAATACTAACGACTACTAAATTGTAACAATTACAATTTTATTTCCAGAAGTAAATTACAAGTAGAAATTACATTTTTTTAAAAGTATTGATTACAAGTAAATGGGACCGAAAAAGGAATTGTTACTGTAATCCGAATACTTTTAGTCAATTACTTCCCATCACTGGTTAAATGTTACTAAAGATTTGATCAATATGATAAGGGAGTCTCCGAAAAGGGCCGTGGGTGTCGGCATGCTAACCACATACCCCCCAATCCTGCCATCTCCTATGGTAGATGACGTAGCGGTTGGTGGGAGGCCTTGTCCCTTCTGGGATGTTAGTGCCCTTCTGGGAGTTAGTTAGTTAGTCTCCGAAAAGGGTGAACTGGTTTAATGCTATAAGAGATACCAACACATTAGATTCAGAACATAATTTAAGACCCTTTTGCCCAACGCGATTCACTGTAAGGGCCCTGAGTTTAAAATCTCTGATTGACAACTACCAGCATGATCTTTCATTCCTTTCGGATTTCTCTGAAAACGATAAAGGTGACGCTGGTACTAAAGCTGCTGGTTACTTATCACTACTAGATTCATTTGAGCATTTTGCTTACTTAATTATGTTGGCACTCATTTTTACCTCCATGGATGCAACAAATGTAAAACTACAAATTGTAAACCTTAACTTTCATAAAACAAACGATCTCATTCAGGATTTTATACAAATATTCCAGGGAATTCATAATAACTTTGACGTGTTTTGGGAAACAAATCTACGAAAAGAGCATGTGAGCTGGACCTAACAGAGCCAAGGGCCCCCAAACAGAGGAAGGTGTCTCGTCGCCTAGATGATCGTCATCACACACAACACGAATTTACAGATGTAAAAAAGTATGTTAAGTGTAAATTTTACGAACTTTTAGATTGTGTGAATGTATCATTTAAAGAGCGCTTCCAGGAAAGTGAAATTCTAAACGAAATTGAAAATTTTGTTATCGGAAAAGAAGACGACGTCAAGTGTGTTTTCAATAATGACATTTGTGACTATGAAGTATTATGTTCACAGAGGAATATGGTGGGTGACAGTACTGCAATGGTGGGTGTAGAATTGAGTAATTTTAATGAAGTGGTAACATTTCTGAAGTCTAATGTTGTCAGTGAAATTGTTCCTGAATTATGAAATTTATACGTATTACTCTGACAATGCCGGTTTCCACAGCTACCGCCGAAAGATCTTTTTCCGTATTGAAGAGAGTAAAGACATTTTGCGTTCAACAATGTCCCAAAAAAGGTTGAACCACATTGCTCTTCTAAGCATACATAAGAATAGCACAAAAAATTGAATCTTGATTACGCTTGTTACAAATTTATTGGCATAAGTACAGTCAGGAGAAACACGTTTGCAACACGCCGTGGTACATAATGGTGAGTCAATGTTTTATTTTATTTTTATTCATTTCATTTTAATAGTTATGTAAGATTCAAAATAAAAAATATATACGATTATAAACTATAAAGGATTTCCTTTAATAATTAGCCTAATTATTAGGCTACACTATCTATTTTCTGACGGTTGAATTACTAAATATAAATGATTGTTATTAATTAATACTGAAATCGTTTCTAATACAATTCTATATTTATTTATTTTTAAAGCCTTTGAGCCCACCCAATGTTTTTCAAAAGTTGGCGCCTCTGCAACCTTACATTTAATAATTTCATGATTCCATATCTCGAACTGTGGGACTTGGTTTGTCATTGTACAGAATGCCGTCACGGTGGCTCATGCTTAGCGCGTGACCTTTGGGGGTTTTTCTCGGGGATCCTCCCGTTTCCCCCTTCATTCATTCCACCAACACTCTCCACTTCAACTTCCTTTCCCCCCTCGTTATCATCCCGTTCCCCTTTACTGGTTTTCGGGTCAGCTCCTGCTGCGGGCCTCCCCCGTCCTGCCCCATTGCTGGTGGTGTCCCGTGCCTTTGGGGCTCTCAGAGGGACCCTGGGTTAGTGGCGCACGTCATGGTGTGCCGCGCCTATGGGGCTCTTGTAGGAGGGACCCTGGGTACGGTGCACGTGGAGTGGTACCTGGTCTTAGCTGGATGTAGGGGAGCTCCGTGGGGGCTGGTGGTGGAGTCTGTTGACAGGGGGGCCTTAGGGCATGCACATCATTCCGTCTCCTAGGGGGTGCAAAAAGGGCCCGCCTATGTGACCTACTTGCGCGAGCCCATCAGGGCTCAGCCCCTGAACCATACCATACCATTGTTCAGAATTCCATGCACTTCAGATGCTTTACATCAACATGCATTAAGTGCATCAGCCCAAACATACATATGGAAGAAAGCTTTCGACCCCTTGTACGAGCCGCTGGATTTGACGGATTTGGTTATGAAAAACATAGCAGTCAACTTCTGCCAAGTACGTTACAAAAAAAGACAATGCCTGACTACATAGTACCACCGTGCAATTGCAGGTCTCGGTGCATGACATTCAGTTGCAGCTGTAAAAAGAAGCAAATGAACTGTGCACCATTATGTGTATTACCAAGGACTAAAATATGTATTTACTGTACAAAACTGGATAAAAATATATGTAAATACTGAGAATGTATGTAATAAATTTAAAAGTTGTTAAACAAATTGTAAATAGTTTTGTTTTTCAGGGTACCCTTTTAATTAATATTAAAAATGCTTTACACTTTAACTTTCAAACGGTAGAAGATATAAAAAATTGTGCAAGAATGTGTTTTTGTATTTTCAGTTTTCTTTTATTTAAAGAAAAGGACAGAAAGATTGCACCAGGGATCACGGAGATAATGGCGCCATCATGATGTGGCACATCGACCACAATATTTGGTGGTAACCAGCGGTTTTACTTACTCCTAAAGTATAATACTTAAGGTTTTGCACACTCATGCGCCTTTACAGCATATTTTAAATGTAAGAAAGCAGGTGAAACTACAATGATTACGTAAGTCGAATGAAACTACTGTCGAAATTCTCAACAATGCTAAATGAGGAACTTCTAGAACTATTAGAACAAAGAAAAGAAAATATCTGAAAGACAAATAAATAAACTAGAGGAAAATAGTAAAAATAAAGATGTTAGGGACTTCTACAAGGGAATAAACGAGTTCAAGTAAGGTTTTCAACCTAGAACAAACATAATTAAAAACATTGTTGGCACCATACTTGCGGCTCCGAATAATGTTTTGAATAGATAGAAAAAAATCTTAGTAAGATATTAGACGTAAAGGGAATGTCCAAAGTGAAGAAAGCGAAATATTTACAGCAGAGCCGTTGGTTACTGAACCGATATTAACAGAAGAAGAAACAGATATACGCTATAGGTAAACTAAAAATCACAAATCTCCAGGAGTTGACCAAATTCCAGCAGAATTAATTAAGGCAGGTGGGTATAGATTCAACTCAGATATCTATAAACTCATTATTAAGATTTGGAGGAAGGAAGAATTGCCAAAAGAATGGAAAGAATCTATTATTATACCTATTCATGAACGGGAGATAGGGCCGATGTAATAAGTATATATTTCTCTCTTATCAATATCATACAAATTTTTCTAATATATTTCTATCAAGATTAATCCCATATGCAGAGGGAATCATTGAAGATCACCAATGTGGATTTAGGCAAAATAGATCTACCACTGATCACATAATTTGTATTTGCCAAATCTTGGAGAAAAAGTGGGAAAATAATAAGTATATTCACCAGCCATACAAAAAAAAGCATATGATTCAGTTATACGAGAGAAATTGTACAATATCCTCATTGAGTTTGGTATACCAAAAGTTAGGCTGATCAATATGTGTCTAAATGAAACCTATAGCAGAGTCAGGTCAGGGAAATTTATATCAGAAAGGTTTGCGATTAAAAGTGACTTGAAGCAAAGAGATGCACTATCGCCTTTACTTTTTAATATAACTTTGGAATATGTCATAGGAAAATTCAGGAAAACAAGGAAGGCCTAGAATTAAATAGCAATCACTCAATTTTAGCTTATGCAGATGACGTTTGTCTGTTGGACGTCTTGAAAGTCATTGCAGGAATTGAACAGGTGGAGAAATTCAAATATGTGGGAGTAATAATTACAGAAACAAATAACAGTCAAGTGTCAACTGAAATCAGAAAATGCTTGTGTTTATGCAGTTCGTAACTTATCTCCTGTCCAGAAATCTAAAAATAAAAATTTACAGTACAATTATCCTACTGGTTGTATATAAGGATGTGAGGTATGGTCGCTTACTCTTGGGGTAAGAACATAATCTGAGAGTGTTTGAAAACAAGGTGCTTAGGAAAATATTTGGACCCATAGGCGTACCGAGGGGGGGGTTGGGGTTTGAACCCCCCCCCCATTGATTTAAAAAAGGAAAATTGTATAATTTTTTTAAGTCTGCCCATAAATTACTTGATACAAGTAGGCCTATAACGCGTGGGAAGCTTAAAACTCGTTATTTTGCGTCTTAATTTTTAAAATTTTAAGGGGGAGGACCCCGGAAGCTTAAAACTCGTTATTTTGCGTCTTAATTTTTAAAATTTTCCAGGGGAGGACCCCCAGAAGCTTAAAACTCGTTATTTTGCATCTTAATTTTTAAAATTTTCCGGGGCAGGACCCCCGGGAATTCCATACCCCCCAAACACCGCGGATGTTATAACCCCCCATATGGTCGGCCTGGTTACGCCTATGTTTGGACCTAAGAGAAATAAAAATGGGGTCTGGAGAAAACTGCATAACGTCGAGCTTCATAACCTGTACTCTTCACCTGGTATAGTAAAGGTAATTAAATCATGGAGGATGAAATGGGCTGGACATGTTACGCGCATGGGGAGGAAAGACATATCTAAAAATTATTCACTGGGAGACTCAAAGGAAAGATACCATTTGGAATACCTAAACGTATGTGGGAAGGACAACATTAGGATATATTTAAGGGAAGTAGGATTTGCGAGGGATGAGTAGATGGAATTAGCACAGGATAGGGTTGAATGGCGGGAATAGTAAGCGAGGCAGTGAACCTCCGGGTTCCATAAAATAAATCCTTAAACTTGGTTAGCTATATTTGTCAGGATTTTTATGATAATAGCCCAATAAAACGCACTTGTATATTTGGTCTATATGTTGAGGAAATAGTTTATTCTCAAAAGTCTTAAATACGTTTTAATGACCGGTTTCTTATAGACATGTTAACTCTTAACGGCTTCTCAAAACCAGTTAATACTAATTTTACCCCACCCTCCCATAGTAGAACCTATTAATGTGCTGCTGAGAAAAATTGGTTTGAGAAAGGAACTATAGTTAGTTATTTCGTATGCTCATGTGAATACATTATTGATACACTGTAGAGAATTTGTACGTGATGAAAACTAGTCCGATTCGCTGCGAACTCCTGATTAGTGAATCCCAACATAACTGTTATTAAGCTACCCATTTGTGAAGGAAGAAAGTGGATTTTCCATTGGTATTACACCATCACGCTCATATTACACAGTGAGGTAGACCATTCATTAGAGAAAATGTCATGGTCATGGTCAAGGTCTTGAAGCGGTAACATCCCTTTGGGTATTGCTACGACTTGTATTCGATAAACAAGATACTTCACTAGATTGAATTGTGAGTTAGAAAAAGTGACAAAAAAAGTACTGTTTCGGTACAATTGGTGCAAATCACAACGGAAATAAGGTAGCCTAACTTGTACCATATACACCTCACTCAGGCATGGCCGTCCGGAAGGGGGGGGCAGGGTAGGGCCGCTGCCCCTCCCTGGAAATTTTGTTTAGACATAAACCTCTAAATGAAATGACTATAAGCAACTAATGTGAAGTGAGGTTTAAGTCTCCAAATATTGTATGTTCGCGTTGTTTGGATGAAAACGAGTTGTAACAACTGACTAGATATGAGCTTGTAGGAATAATTACTTCCCCTAAAGTTAAAACCATTTATACCCAAACATTTTATTAAAATGAAGATAAGGCAATTTATATTTTATATGAATAATAGAAATTGTAAGAAGTAAGAAAAGTCATGTGAGTGTGTAGGCAACATCAGATGTTTTCTTTGTATCAATGGCCATAGTCCAGCTACAGTAAATGAAGGATGTTATATAATAATAATAATAATAATAATAATAATAATAATAATAATAATAATAATAATAATAATAATAATGATAATAGCAATAATGTGAATAGTAATGATAATAGCAATAATAATATGAATAGTAATAGAAATAATAATAATAATAATAATTATAGTAATAATAATAATAGTAATAATAATAATAATAATAATAATAATAATAATAATAATAGTGGTTGTAGTA
Source organism: Ectobius pallidus (assembly GCA_964059195.1). Classification (NCBI taxonomy): domain Eukaryota; kingdom Metazoa; phylum Arthropoda; class Insecta; order Blattodea; family Ectobiidae; genus Ectobius; species Ectobius pallidus. The sequence goes on from CAXKWD010000001.1 coordinate 29,069,770, forward strand.
GTACAGTGATGGTGGTGGTGGCAGTAATTCGTTCATTGGCCCCCCCTTGACAAAATTTCTGCGGACGCCCATGCACTCAGGTAGAAAAAAAAGTGAATGTTATGTACTTACAACTCGAATATTCAGCACATTACTCATATGACTTAAGAGTGAGACAGGCTCATTGGTTTTTGTTTACTTCAGGTTTCTTTCTTAGCTCGTCTTGGGTATAGTAAATATTTTTAAATTCAGAAAGTCCCCCGCTGTGGCACAGGGAAAGCGGTCCCTCATCTCAGGTTCGAATATCGGGCAGGACAATTTTTTTCCGATGTTTTTCCTCACCTGTGAGATAAATGTCGGGTAACTTTAGGCCCTTGTGGTTCACGGATATCATCTGGCTGTCATTATCTTTATCCCATCCACGCCTTCTTCAGAATGAGGGGCGTCTTGTCCTATGTGTTCAAGTTGTCTCGGAGGTGGCCACGGCATTGGGCTGATCGCTCATCTGGGTAGGCCCTCCATGTCCTTTTCTGGTCAAAAAAGTATACATGTAATTCAATAGATAATCCCTCTCCGACAGGTCGCGGCCCTGTAAGGCCCGGATCAAACGCGGAATGAAGTCAAGAATTCGTCAATGGCATTTTCAGGAAAGGGTGTTACCGTGTTACCTCTTGCGGGATGGGGATGAAAGCACATCACAACACCCAGTTCTGATTCCAAGCAGGACATTATACGCAATTGAAAAACCTTTGATCATACCGGGAATCGAGTCTGGGCCGCCAGAACAGAAGGCAGCCACTTTAACAACTCCCCCACGGCGACGGACTCGGATTTATAAATCCATTCAATGCATAGAGAAATGTTATGCAATATAAGGTTTAGACATAGGCCTGTAACATGCATTGGTAAAGTTAAGTTTATCAAAATAATTGTCAGACGGGGGAGAATCAAATTCAGAATGGATGTTATTAGCTAATACATTATATTTAAACTACGAATTATCATTAAGTATGAAATACTCTTCTGAAAGACATAGGGACTTCCCCGAACATGATAATTATCTTCAAAACTTGGAACCAGATCTGCTATTGAGAGAGTTCAAGGATACACGCGAATACACCATGCGTTCTGCAGCTCGGAATAATACCTAAGCTGCTGCCTGGAAATTCCGTTTCTTAATCGTGTGGCACAGACTGAATTCCCTGTTGTCAATTACTTCACTCATATAGACCTACATCTGCACGATATTTAGAGATATTTATTACCTCGTCGGAAACAAAACTAATTTAACATATCTCTCTTCTCCTTCTTTCACTCTTTCCCTCTCCCCCCCCTCTCTTCCCCACCCTCCCTCTATTTTGCTTTCATACAATCTTGTATTGCACCGCTGAATCATTTTACTGACAGGGTTTTCCTGAACAAATCTGTTCCTAAGCATTGTGAATTGTGTTACATCGATGTCGAAATAGACCTACCAAGGACGGTGTAAGAGATAGGTTACAAAGAGAGTCCTCCATACAGAACAAGGAACAGGCCTAACTGGAGAAAAAATATTATAATGTTGATTCACAATTAGCTTCACAGAACACTGAGAAATCTTGCAGGAAATTATTTTTAAGTACACGCTCTCTAATGTGGTTGCTTCTTGGACTGCTAACACGCCGAAAAGTAGCACTTTAGTACACAATATTTCTAGATACAAAATAGCTATTTATGTATCACGTACGCAAAATAACGCTTTAGCGGACGAAACTATACCTTTTCAACTTCAAGTTGAGACTAAACAATTTCAAATTGAGACTAAACAATATCAAGTTGAGACTAAACAATATCAAGTTGAGACTAAACAATCTCAAATTGAGACTAAACAATTTCAAATTGAGACTAAACAATTTCAAATTGAGACTAAACAATTTCAAGTTGAGAATAATGAATTTTAAGCAAATAAACTAAATTGAAGTTAGGAGCACTTTATTGGATCTGAACTTATATAATATTGAAGTTTACTTATCATACTGTTTACATTTCAAAATATTGCAGTAAGGAGAAAAGTTAACAAACAAGTTTATTATCTCTTACATAGGCATATCGTTCAAGTTTAAGGCATCAGGAACGAATCTAAGTAGATATCTTGCGCAACTGTTAACATTTACGGTACCTAAGGCTTCTGCCATAATGTTTTCTAGCCGACGAAGACGATACTCAGTTTGAGATAAATTTCCCCTGTCTTTATCAACTAAAATCTGTGGCAATTGCACAGACAAACTTCGTTTAACAGTAGCTTTAAAACTGGACCACGCAAGCTCAATTGGGTTCAACATTGCACTGTAAGGACTCAACCACAACAAGCTATGGTTTCTAAATTCTTCATCTGCGAAAACTGCTTCAACATTGCGATGACAAGGGGCATTGTCCATTACCAGCACTACACTTGAGTGATACATGTTTTGAGCTACTTGCAGGCATTGACGTACGAATTCATTACATTCTGCCATTTTGAAAGAGCCTCTTCTGAATTCAGAGTAAATTAGTCCCAAATTACCAATGCACCCTATAACGTGGACGTTATTCCCACGGGTGCCTGCTGATATGTACCTGCAACGTGTTCCTTTTTTAGAACGTCCTTGCCGTCGTGAAATAAATCAATTGAAATTTGTTTCATCCATATATATTATGGGAATGTTCTGTGATTGATAATCCAAGAGCTGCCGCACATACTCACATCGTTTTGTTTTAGTTTCCTCGCTATTGGTTCTTTCTGGCTCTCTGCGAATATCTTTCAATGTGAACATCAAACCATCCAAATGTTGCCGTAAACATTCGGTAGAGACACTAACATGATGGTCCTCTTCAAATTTTCTTTTAAGTTCTTTCAATGTCATTCTTGGATTTTCCTCTATATACCGCGTCATGACGGCAGGATGATCTTCCGTAATTTTCTCTCTTCTTTTACCACCATGTTGTCGTTGAACTTGATTTTGATTTTTCACCCATCGATATGCAGTTGCTTTCTTCACCCCGAGTGCATTGGCCAGACCTCTCCAATCGCCATTATTGTTGTACACTGCACAAATTTGCTTTTTGATACTTTCAGATTCCCTTTTCTTCATATAAGGCATGATAACGGAGCGGAATTTGATATGATACAATTCAAGCTTGTTCCTGTTTTAAATCACTGTTATCAAGCAAAACAATTGCCAGTTTCCTTTTGGATCTGTACCGATTGTCTTTTGGATCAGTTAGCATTGTTGTTCTGGTTCTATTGCTTGTTGACAGATGTCACTATGATACTGAATAGTATGAGAACAAAAATGTAATAGCTTGGATGTGATAATTTTCAACTTGAAATTGTTTAGTCTCAATTTGAAATTGTTTAGTCTCAATTTGAAATTGTTTAGTCTCAATTTGAAATTGTTTAGTCTCAATTTGAAATGGTTTATTCTCAATTTGAAATTGCTTAGTCTCAATTTGAAATTGTTTAGTCTCAACTTGAAGTTGAAAAGGTATAGTATTGCGGCCGAAGCGTAAGCCAAGGCCGAAATATTACATGAGTTAGCTAAAGTTTTTGTTTACATGGTGCGTACAATATATTTTTTTTGTTAGTAAAAAGCACTGTAAATTGTATGAAATGATATAAAAATACCGCATAATTAAGTTATTGTTTACAAAAGGCATAGTCAGTCATTTGTTGACACCATATTCTTACAACCGCCTGAATCGTATGCTGTGAACCAATACGAAATGCGGATTTGGTGATAGTGTTATGACTAATATAGCTATGTTGGCTTAGGCCTATATTTGTTATATTATTAAGTGATTTGTAAAATAAAAACTGGGAAAGTTTCTGATTAAAATAAAGAAACAATGTTGCCTCATATTTCTTCTTTTATGGTCAAATATTTTGTTTCAAACCCCGTTACGGGTGGTATGACTCATCACTGCCATCTGGATTTTTCAGTTGCCATGACGACTTTACCGACCTAGGCTGGTAAAGTGCTACTTTTCGGCGTGTTAACAGTCCGACAAGCAGCTGTTTTACAGAGCGTGTACTAAAAATAGCTGCAGTCGTCCTAGGCCGGTAAAGTTGCCATGGTAACCCCTAGTTCCAACTATGGCTCCTGATGTCTCTACAGTGTCTACCAGTGTAAGTTCAATTTTATGTGTTAAGGGTTTTATTGTTCATTGTCTAAATCTTGTCATTTAGAAATCTTGAAGTTAAGAAATATATTCGATAATAATAACTTTATGCATTTTTATGAAAGGGTAGACGCGAACGCAACGAAGCTAGCATTCCTAGGCCATAGATTAGTCACCTAGACCACGAATGCTAGTTGAAAGAAACGCCTTCAGATGAGTCTCTTGTACGATTGCTTCTTTTAACAAGGCATAATAAGTTTCGTTGCAGAAAATATGATAGAAATGGCGCGTAATTTTAATCGATGTAGTTATACAGGGTAATTCAAAATGCTCTCCGGGGTTTAAAAAAAACCATTGCAGAGTGGTTGTTGAGCATATCTTTTCTAACCTTGGATAGTAACATAATGGAACTCTGGAAATTTCATTTATACTCGCAATAATGGAAGGTAGTTTCAATTTTCGGCCGCCAGATAGCATTAAATGAAAATGGCGTTCACGGCTGGTGAGAAAGCATTTTCACGCTAGGAAGTCAGTATCTCCGTCCATCATCTCTTTCGGAGGGAATATGGAAAGGATCCACCAACAGACAAGACAATTCATGCATGGTAAGCACAGTTTAAAGAAACTGCTTGCTTGTGCAAGAAGAAATCAACTGGACGTCCATCCAGAACACCAGACGACGTGAACCGTGTGCGACAATTGTACCAGCGAAGCCCGCAAAAATCACATATCAAGCCGGGAGAGAACTAAACAGAGAAATACCTAAACAGCAATCTGCCACGACGCTGGATTGGGCATGGGTGTGATCGCGACAACAGGCTGATGCCGTGGTCTCCGCGATCTCCAGATCTCACCCCTGCGACTTCTTTTTGTGGGGGTATATAAAAAATGCTGTCTTTGTGCCACCCTTGCCTGATGATTTGAATGATCTGAAGACGCGTATCAGAGCCAGCGTCAACACCATCGATCGTGACATGTTACGTCGAGTGTGGGAAGAACTGCAATATCACATTGATGTGTGCCGCGTGACCAGAGGTGGACACATTGAACATTTGTAGGAGGCAAACCAAACTTTCACAGTTGCTGTTTCTTTTGGAACTTATTGCATCAATGTATGTTTGGTAGTTTGGATGTAGTGGCATTACAGAACCCCGGAGAGCATTTTGAATTATCCTGTATTTAGTTTAATTAATCAGCATTATTATCTTATCGATGTCTTTAAAAGTTAAGAAAAAGAAACAATCCACAGCAAGCGAAGTTTATAAACATTCACTACTGATACAATGGCCGTTATCTTTGCTTTCTTTACGCAGAATCATTGAAAATGAGTGAAAAACTGAGCTCATTAATACTGTAATAAAATTACAGAACTTTTACTAAAGCCAGATCTTGGGTTCGTTCGGGAAATTTGCGTGCATCCATTGTTTGGATTGTTCTTTTGATTCTGGATTGTGGTAACGAATTAACGTTTCATCCCCTGTCACATTGGATTTCAAAAACTCGTTCCCGTGCCGAGTGACTTTCATCTTTTTCGGCAGCTGAAGAAAGATCTGGGAGGACAGTGCTTCTACACCAACGAAGAATTTGAAAACTCTTCAAAATGCCGTGAAGACCCTAGCATACGTTGGCGGCAAGCTTCTATGAAGAGGGTATAGTAAAGTTGGTACCACGCTACGACAAATGACTCAATCGGAGCGAGATTATGTAGAGAAGTAGCTAGAAGGCGTACCTAAATGTTCCAAATAAAACAGATTTGATTTTCACTGTGGTTTTCATTTTATGCCCTATCGGAGGTTTAAAAAAAATAGTCCTCGTATTTCCGAAATTGAAGTTACTTTTTCCGAAATTGAAATTACTTTTTCCGAAATTGAAATTACTTTTTCCGAAATAGAAATTAATTTTCCGAAATTGAAATTACTTTTTCCGAAATTGAAATAACTTTTCCCGAAATTGAGGTTGAATAGCTGTAGTATTTCGGCCGAAGTGCAAGCCGAAATAGGCTACTAGATTCGTCCGGCAAAGCCTTATTTTGCTTATTTGATACATAAATAGCAATTGCCTTGAAAATGAAACTTCTGCTATAACTCGTACAGTCAAATAGCTGTCATCACTGGAAATAACGTTTAAGCCTCATCTTTCGCAATATCAGAAAATGATACTACCCAAAACTCTGAATATAATTTAATAATCTTGCTCGTCGAAGAACTACTGACATTACGTAACAAGCATTTCTGTGTCAGAAAGTTCCAGGAAGATAAATAATAATAGTATTTCACCTTTACAAACCAAACTCATTCCAGTTAAAACAAGTCTTGAGACTGTGATGCACTCAAGACAGAAGCAAAAACAGTTTAGCCAGTTGTAAGGCGCGTGTCGCCTATTAAGTTTGCACTACTGAAGATTTCGCTCGAAACGTCTAGGATAGCTCGGGGCTGGATAGGCACAGCGAATCCTATACTCTAGTCTAGTGCGTTCACTAGATCATCCATAAAGGATTAGTTACTCGGGGAAAACTCATGAAACAACATAAGTAACTTATAGTGTAAGTAACTATAGTTAAAATAAAATCAGGTAAACTGATGTAACAAAGTGCCAATATGCTTTTGTTTAATCAGTTATAATAGTAATTATGATATGCAGAAAATAAGTATTTTTTTAAATTGATTTCCCAGTTAAGCTCCAGATTGATTCATTAAGTAGGGCTTACGGAAGAACAAAGGTCCAGTTTTTACTTCCTCTGCCCGTACCATAGGTACTATAGGTAGAGGAAGTATTGTTTTCGACCCCAAAATTCGAAGTTGAGTTTTTAGCATATATACACGTTTCAAGGCCCCCTGGATCCAAAAATACTATTTTTGGAAACATGTATGTGTGTCAGTGTGTCTGTGTGGAATATCTGTGAACAGGCTAGCTCGAAAACGGAAAATCGTATGAAAACAAAATTTCGTATTTTGGTCAGGTACTTTCTGAAGATGTGAGATGAAGATCGGCGACAAGTTTCTCTTATTTTTAAGGGGACTTTACATGAAGAATTTTTCGTTTTTCGCGATTTTCTTTAAATTTTGCACTTGGGTTGCCTATACTAAAAGCTAAAACTTTTATTTGAAACATTTTTTCAAAGAAATTCTCTGAAGGGTAGTTATAAGCCATCCACTGTGAATACACGCTCTTTGCAATACGGCCTCATGTAACGGAAAGTCGTACGAAAACAAAATTTTGTATTTGGGTTAGGTACCTTCTGAGGCTGTGACACGAAGAGTGGCGACAACTATCCCTTACTTTTAAGGGGACTTTACATAAATAAATTTTCGTTTTTCACGATTTTCTCAAAAACAGCTCTAACGATTTCCTTTAAATTTTGTACATGGAGTGCTTATACCAAGAGCTAAAACTTTTATTTGAAACTTTTTCAAAAAAAATTCTCTGAAGGGTGGTTGTAAACTACCCATTGTTTGTAGATACTCTGTCTTGCCTGGTGAACAACTCAAGTACGTGAAGTGAGAAAGATGTTTTGTTGGCCATGCTTACAGTAAAGAAATATCTGAGGGGAATATTCGATAAATTTCGGAAATTATTCTGAATGGCGGAAAGTTCAATAAACGTTTGCAGTCACTTTTTTTTTTTAAGTTTGTCCACAGCCTGTGTTTTTAGTTGCAACATTCAAATGAGGGGCTATAAGGTATTTACAGCATAATTAGCGTAAAATTGTGTCTTGCGATTCTGTACAAGGATATGAGAATACTGCTAACTTTTATTTGGGCAGAGGAAGTTATGTGACTTTCACATCAGATTTTTTTTAATCAGATTAAAATCGTCCAGCATCAGCTGAACTATACAGATTTGTGATATCTTACCAATCGCACACTCACTTAAAATGCAATAGCGCCTTTCTGATACATTACCATAAAAAGGCACTAAATTGGGCATTATTCCGGTACCGGACAACCGATTTGGTCCAATATCGATGGACTTCTTCCCATGGACTTCTTCCCGTGTACGAATTTTCATAAAAATCCGATAAAGCGTATTTGAGTTACCGCGCTTTTAAAATAGACACTAAATTGGGTTTTACTCCGGTACCGGTAAACCGATTTGGTCCAATATCAATAGACGTCTTCCCATGGACATTACAAATGCGTATACCAAGTTTTATTAAAATCCAATAAAGCATTTCTCAGTTATCGCGCGTACAGACACACGGACAGACAGACAGACGGACAGACAGACAGACGGACGGACAGACGGACGGACAGACGGACAGACATTTTCCCGTCCCCCACACAATATCATAAAGTACCATACTGGAACTTAATAAAACAATCTTCAAATGAAAAACATTAGCAAAAATAATGTTCACTTCTTCTCTTAAAAATGTGATGATTCCAATTAACTCTATCTCGGAAGCGGAACTTATGCGCGAGAAAGAAAATTTCCTAAAAAGGTGCCAGTATTGTGTGGATGCAAGAGGAGAACATTTGTAACATCCCTTGTGATGAGGTACGTGGTTATTTTCATTGTAATTTTAACTATAAGTGTGAAAACCTGAATCATTACACCGCTCGCGGCTTTATTTGCGTAGATATATCACCCGATCGCTCGGGAGTTGGAGCTGTGCCCGCCGCGACGCAGAAACCCGCATCAATGGCCAACTCTTGCGTGGGACTCACTGTAGAAGAGCATACGTACGCAAACGAGGGTTAGAGTGCAATCATAAGGACATATGCATGACGTCTCTTCCAGACGTGCTTGGCCATGGGACGTAACTTCCACATTAGGTTAGCATTAGGTTAAAACCCATGCGCAAGAGTGGATAAACATCCAGACGTCCCTGGTAAAAGGGCGTACGGCGTGACGCCCCAAACGTGACGTTTTAATAGTACCAATTGCACGATTGCAAGTTGCATTTATTACGTGACTGAAACCCTTTACTATAGCAAATTAATTAGCTTATTAGGAAAAAGCAAAATGTATTTATTATACAGGGTGGCGCACGAAATGTCATACCATTTATTTTACACATAACACATATTAATTTTTATTATAGCTTTATATAAAATACATAGAATTGATCATTAGGGCATGGAAATCTGTCTTTAATGCAGAGTGTGTTCAATATGACCGCCGTTTTGCCTCACAATCTCTTGTAAACGGACCCTTACATTCGTCACCACTTTTCGACACAAGTCTTCAGATAACGCATGGCACAACTCCATTACTTGCGCTCTGAGCTGTTTTCCAACTCTGCAGAAGCCCTTTAGACGGACTTCGAGTCAAAGCAACGCGAACCGCTTCAATATTTTCAGGTGTACGAACACTAGCCCGTAGCGACCGTTTTTTTCCATCTCAAACTGCACAGTTAGTCTGTAAATTTTCTGTTTGCTAGGAGCCCATCGTGTATTAAAGTGAGCACGAAAATGTCTCTGAGTCAAAACTACACTCTTCTTTTCCGCCAAAAACAGAACAACTTTCACCTTATGTTCACCATTCAAACGCCCGTTGTGCGCCATTTTACATACCAATGTTTGTGTTCGTTGTCATGTTGAAATCCGACATGTGATGACACCTATAGGATTTTCCATGAACTTCGGATTACACTAGCACTATTAGAAACAGTGAAACGGCTATATTACAATATTTATGAGATAATTAAATGGTATGACATTTCGTGCGCCACCCTGTATATCAAAGCATTATGAAGCAATTCTTTTCCATTTTTGTTGGTAATAATGTTTAAAGTTAGCTGCGTATTTTGACTGTTATCTGACGACTGCAACTATCAGCTACCAGCTACCAACTACTAACTACAGTGCGTTTCACGTAAGAGTTGGCCAATCATGTGGGCTTCTGCGTCGCAGCGGCCACAGCTCTAACTCCCGAGCGATCGGGTGAATTATCTACGCAAATAAAGCCGCTAACGGCGTAATGATTCAGGTTCTCACAGTTACAGTTAAAATTACAATGAAAGTACACATCACAAGAGATGCTGGAAATGTCCTCCTCTTGCATTCACACAACACTGGCACCTTTTTAAGAAATCTTCTTTCACGCGCATAAGCTCAGCTTCAGAGATAGAGTTAATTTCTCTTGTGATATTGTCTTTAAGTTCTTCTAATGTCCACATACTGTTAGATCTAGGGACCGTGCGGGCCACAAACGCCTACTAATACTCAATCTTAAAAAATGTATTGAATGAACTTTAATTACACATCAGCAGTAGCACTACGACATTCAATATCGGTCATTTATTTAAAGAATGGTTTAAGTAAGTTATTCCTATAACGCTCTGCATTTATTGTAACTATCTGCAAAAAAATATTGGGCCTATTATCCTGTATGCATTTACCGCGCACAAGACCCTGATTTTCTGATAATGTAATGGGGCTTGTTGCACTATATCGGGTTTCTCGGAGCCCCAATTCTGGTGTCGAAACATAGCCGTGTAAATGGAACCATGCTTCATCAGAGAAGATTATTAAATTTGGGTCAATTACCTCATTAGCAACATTCCTCAACATCCAGGTGCAGAACTTTTTTGTGCGTGCCCACCCTTACCCCCCCCCCCGGAGTTCCAGGCAATGAAGTCTATTTCCTCCGGTCAAACCAAATTTTGGTAACCAATTGTGATCACTTGATCAATGTACCTGTTAGTCCCCTTGCTTACATCCTTGCGCGATGTATGGTTGTTCACATGTTTGGGCTGTTTTCTTATGACAGTGTTGTTTGGCGCGGCTTTGACTTGTTTGCAATTTGGTATATGTGCTTCTCGTTCGGTGTGTTTTGCTTGATGTGTGTAGAGATGTTATCTAGAGATTGTTGCTGTGAGTGTATTTGTTAGAGGGGATTATTAGCAGTCCGGCATTTGCCTTTGAAAGAGGAAAACCCCTCCAGGAAAACCTCGCTCGGACTGGTGTAGTGGGCGTGGCCCGGCCAGGTGGCCATCTACCTTGGTGAATTATGTTATGTCTTGTTTTTCTTAGAGTGTTGATTTGACGAATGTTTTTTAAGGCTGCGAAGGTTGTTTTTTGAGTCCAGAACGTTAAGTCAGGTGCCCAGGTTTCCTCCTGTGTCCTAGCGGCGTCGTGAAGCAGCTTCTCTATATCTGGGACAGGTGTATAGCATGTGATACATTGTATCTGGTTCACTGTCCTCGCATGCGCATAGATCGTCCTCTGAAAGTTGGAATCGTGCTAAATTGGCGGCAAAATTACCGTGGCCAGTTAGGAACTGAGTGATGTAGTAATCTGGTTTAATCCAGGGTATTTTTAATCTGTTTTTGACGCTTGGGAAGAAGTCCCTTGTTATATGTCCGTGTTGAGCTACGATCCATTTTTGTTGCCACGTTTATGTTAAACGTGGTGCGTATGTGGTCATAGAGTTGTGTTTTCTCTAGTCGTTCGTATTGGAGAGGTCCGAAGTTTACTGTGTGTAGGTTAAAGTGAATTGGTTTTCGTACTTTATATCTTCAAATTCTTTCCTCGAGGTAGGACTCCAGCTATGACTGGAAGAGAGACGTTTGAAGTTGTGGCGTAACCTGGTTGTCTCTTCACTCCAAGGTTTTCGGCACATAACTTGACAACCGTTAACAACGGAATTCAAACCACTAAGGTCTATCTACAATGCAAAGTTGGTAGGTAGTACAGTGCGTTTCACGTTAGAGTTCAGGTTTCAGCGTCGCGGCGGCCACAGCTCTAACTCCCGAACGATCGGGTGAAATATCTACGCAAATAAAACCGCTAACGGTGTAATGATTAAGGTTCTTACAGTTACATTTAAAATTACGATGAAAGTACACATCACAAGCTATGTTGGAAATGTCTTCCTCTAGCGTCCACACATCACTGGCAGCTTTTTAAGAAATTTTCTTTCATGCGCATAAGTTCAGCTTCCGAGATAGAGTTAATTTCTCTTCTGATTTGTCTGTAAGTTCTAGTAATGTATGGGGGTTTGATCTATACACTTTATTTTCCAAGTACCCCCATAAATAATAGTCACATACTCTTAGATCTGGGGACCGTGCGGGCCACAAACCCTTCTGATTACTCGATCTACAAAAATGTCTTGAACAAATTTTTATAACTCATCAGCTGTATGCACAATGCCAGAGTCCCGCTGGAAATATGCACTAATATCGGCACGTGTCGTTGCACTGCCACGACCTTGGCCTCATGCCTCGACAGTGTAGTCCGTATCACTTCAGCTGGTGTCAAGTGTACATGTGTTTTGTTATAATGCCACGACGTAGGCCTACGTATAAAATAGAACAAAGGATTTTTATGTACGATTCGTAGCCTATGTGATTACATCAACTTGCAAGGACGTAAGACGTCGTTTCTTAACAAAATTCCCAGGTGTACGTCCTCCAAGCAGAGAAGCCATGCGAAAACTTGTAAGTAATCTTCGGGAAACTGGTTCGATTCTAGACAGAAACGAAGGGTAATGCCGGTTGTCGACCAAGAGCTAAGGTAAGTTAGTTTAGCTTAGCTCACATACATTGCGGGATTTCATATGTAGTTGTGCCGACAAAACTACATATGAAATCCGGCACAACTATATATGAAATCCCTCACTGTATGTGAGCTAAGCTAAGCTAAGGGTTCGAACAAGACGCAGCTTGGTTGGTCCCCTTCCTGGTCGCTACGCTGTTGAGCCAGGCGCCGGGCATGAAGTGTGTGTTGCGCCACCCCTTCTAAGACGCACCGCACCCCAGGTCCATGGATAGTTAGGATTCCCCAAATTTCCAAAATCAGTGAATTACGGCTGAGCTTGTTATAATTCTTAAGCATTTAAAAAAAAATGGCAAGGAGGTATTTATAAGCCAGTCGAAGGAGAGAAAGGGGTTTCGTGAGAAAAGTTATATCAGTTTTCAAAACAATTTATTCTTTAAACAGAACGAGTGAAATAAATAGCATTTCATTAAACGTAATTACCAGAAAATAATTTCTATTTACTTTAAACAGTGTGAGCATTATGTTATCACTTAGGGCTCCCAAAATCACAGGCCTAACGTGCAGACTTTTACGTAACGGAAATACATGGAAATTCCCAAGATGAGCCGCGAATAGAATTGTTGTAAGTACCAGCCAAAATATAAACCAACCCAGAACTGAACTTGAAAACCACCCCAAAAACATATTATTGAACCCCGATCAGCGGACAGAATTTCAAATGCCAGAACCAGAATTTCAAATCCCTCGGAAAAAATATTAGAAAAACAAACACGAAACCAGAACAGGAATTTTGATGTCGAAACCAGGTGAGCACAGAATTTACATTACTGAACAAAAACGTAAATAAAATCAATATATAAATAGATATGAATAGCTCACCTGAAAAACCAGATTTCTTCGGCTACTGCCCACCGAAATTGACACAACTATCTAGCATGTTGGTAACTCGCAACATAACGGCACATCGGCCGTTCAACCTTCGCAAAACCCTCCAGACGATCAGGATCTCATCTCAGAACAGCTGGCAGGAACAGAATGCCAAGAGCTTACAAAAACACCCCCTGAGCTAGACTAGTGGCGCTAGGCTCGCGGGAAAAGTTACTAAGCGCGACATCTATACAAACAAAGGAACAACAAAAATGTCTGCACACTAGGCTTTATGAACCAATCACGGTTCAGTGTGCGCAAGACGCAGCGTGGTCGCTAGCTGGCAGGTCGCATGTTATGGATTAAGTTTCGGAATTATCTCCATTTTATTTTTATTTCTTTGTTATTATCTTCTCATTCATAAGGTTTTGAAGACACAGAAGACAATGGGAATGAGTGTATGAATTCAAAATCATTACAGGAAGCTAAATCACATATGTCACATTAGTTAAATATGGCACAAGAGTATTTCACTGTCTCACAGAGTTTCTAAATTGAATATGTATTTTATAGTAAATTTAATGCTCCACAGCTTTTGTTCTAAAAGTTTTTGTTGTGCTAGGACAGAAAGTTCGCCAAAAAAATGGAGTAAAAACTTTTTTCGGCAAAAAAATAGTTTTTGTGGCAGGGAATATTTTTTAAATCGGTTTGAGATGGAGAACCAATGTATGGTTAGAAACATTATTATTATTATTATTATTATTATTATTATTATTATTATTATTATTATTATTATTATTATTATTATTATTATTATTATTGTTGTTGTTGTTGTTGTTGTTGTTTTCTTGAGTTGGTGCGACCGTTGTATTCAATCTTCAGAACACAAGAAGGCAATAAAACGAACACACTTAACCCCGCAACACGAAAATTAACATAATATAAAATTATTAGGTTACTATAAATTATACAAAAATACTGAATATAAACAAGTCAGTAACTGTAGCCATGAATGATCTCTACAACCCCTTCATTGAGTAGTAACAGTATTTATTTTGGTGGTCTGAGCTTATTACAAAGGATGTATCTTATAAACAGTCCATTGTTTGTGGAGCGATTGCAAAATGCACACGTGGAACGGCTGAATCTAGACTACACGCTAGCGGCCGGTCGCATGAAAAAAGAGAGCTAGCATTCTACCAGCAAACTGCGGCCTGACCAGATGGCTGGCAAGAGACCATCCAAGCGGCGTCTTGTTCATTCTCGTAAGAAGACATGACTTCATTCTTCATGCGGCCTGCGCGTCGTACGCGCAAGACGGAACCGGGATGGTCGCATGCCGCAGGCCGCATGAAGAATGAAGTCATGTCTTCTTACGAGAATGAACAAGACGCCGCTTGGATGGTCTCTTGCCAGCCATCTGGTTAGGCCGCAGTTTGCTGGTAGAATGCTAGCCCTCTTTTTTCATGCGACCGGCCGCTACCGTGTAGTCTAGATTCAGGCGTTCCACTTGTACATTTTGCAATCGCTCCACAAACAAAGGAATGTTTATAAGAGACATCCTCTGTAATCAGCTCAGACCACCAAAATAAATATTGTTACTACTCAATGAAGGGGATTTAGAGATCAGTCATGGCTACAGTTACTGACTTGTATGGTTTATATTCAGTATTTTTGTATAATTTAGAGTAACCTAATAATTTTATATTATGTTAATTTTCGTGTTGCGGGGTTAAGTGGGTTCGTTTCAATGTCTTCTTGTGCTCTGAAGATTGAATACAATGGTCGCACCAACTCAAGAAAACAATAATAATAATAATAATAATAATAATAATAATAATAATAATAATGTTTCTATCCATACAATGGTTCTCCACCTCAAAACGATTTTAAAAATATTCCCTCCCACAAAAACTATTTTTTGGGCAAAAAATGTTTTTACTCCACTTTTTCGGCGAACTTTGTGTCCTAACACCTAAAGTATTGGGTGTACAACAAAAACTCTTAGAACCAAAGTTGTGGAGCATTAAATTTACTATAAAATACGTATTCAATTTAGTAACTCTGTGAAACAGTGAAATACTCTTGTGACATATTTTACATTCAACTAATTTTGATGAAGCTTCCTGTAATGAATTTTAATTCATAAACTCATTCCCATTGTCCTCTGTGTCTTCAAAACCTTATGAATGAGAAGATAATAACAAAGAAATAAAAAGAAAATGGAGATAATTCAGAAACTTAATCCAAAACATGCCACTGGTCACAATGTCGGTTAGCGACCACGCTGCGTCTTGCGCATACACACTTCATGCCCGGCGCCTGGCTCAACAGCGTAGCGACCAGGAAGGGGACCAACCAAGGTGCGTCTTGTTCGAACCCTAAGGGTACGCGCAAGACGGAACCGGGATGGTCGCATGGCGCAGGCAGCAGGAAGAATGAAGTCATGTCTTCTTACGAGGGTGAACAAGACGCCGCTTGGATGGTCTCTTGCCAGCCATCTGGTCAGGCCGCAGTTTGCTGGTAGAATGCTAGCCCTCTTTTTTCATGCGACCGGCCGCTAGCGTGTAATCTAGATTCAGGCGTTCCACGTGTGCATTTTGCAATCGCTCCACAAACAATGGACTGTTTATAAGATACATCCTTTGTAATAAGCTCAGA
Organism: Ectobius pallidus; assembly: GCA_964059195.1. Taxonomy (NCBI): domain Eukaryota; kingdom Metazoa; phylum Arthropoda; class Insecta; order Blattodea; family Ectobiidae; genus Ectobius; species Ectobius pallidus. The sequence goes on from CAXKWD010000001.1 coordinate 29,085,861, forward strand.
CCACCAAAATAAATACTGTTACTACTCAATGAAGGGGTTGTAGAGATCAGTCATGGCTACAGTTACTGACTTGTTTATATTCAGAATTTTGTATAATTTATAGTAACCTAATAATTTTATATTATGTTAATTTTCGTGTTACGGGGTTAAGTGTGTTCGTTTTATTGTCTTCTTGTGCTCTGAAGATTGAATACAACGGTCGCACCAACTCAAGAAAACAACAACAACAACAACAATAATAATAATAATGTTTCTAACCATATATTGGTTCTCCATCTCAAACCGATTAAAAAAAATATTTCCTGCCACAAAAACTATTTTTTTGCCGAAAAAAGTTGTTACTCCATTTTTTTGGCGAACTTTCTGTCCTAGCACCTAAAGTATTGGGTTTACAACAAAAACTTTTAGGACAAAAGCTGTGGAGCATTAAATTTACTATAAAATACATATTCAATTTAGAAACTCTGTGAGACAGTGAAATACTCTTGTGACATATTTAACTAATGTGACATATGTGATTTAGCTTCCAGTAATGATTTTGAATTCATAAACTCATTCCCATTGTCTTCTGTGTCTTCAAAACATTATGAATGAGAAGATTATAACAAAGAAATAAAAATAAAATGGAGATAATTCCGAAACTTAATCCATAACATGCGACCTGCCAGCTAGCGACCACGCTGCGTCTTGCGCACACACACTTCATGCCCGGCGCCTGGCTCAACAGCGTAGCGACCAGGAAGGGGACCAACCAAGCTGCGTCTTGTTCGAACCCTAAGGGTACGCGCAAGACGGAACCGGGATTGTCGCATGCCGCAGGCCGCATGAAGAATGAAGTCATGTTTTCTTACGAGGGTGAACAAGACGCAGCTTGGATGGTCTCTTGCCAGCCATTGGTCAGGCCGCAGTTTGCTAGCCCTCTTTTTTCATGCGACCGGCCGGTAGCGTGTAGTCTAGATTCAGGCGTTGCACTTGTATACTTACACAAACAAAGGACTGTTTATAAGAGATATCCTTTGTAATCAGCTCAGACAACCAAAATAAATATTGTTATTACTCAATGAAGGGATTGTAGAGATCAGTCATGGCTATAGTCACTGACTTGTATGGTTTATATTCAGTATTTTTGTATAATTTATAGTAACCTAATAATTTTATATTATGTTACTTCTTGTACTCTGTATACTGTCACTGTATACTTGTACTCTGATACTTCTTGTATCTTCTTGTACTCTGAAGACTGAATACAATGGTCACACCAACTCAAGAAAACAATAATAATAATAATAATAATAACAATAATAAAAATAATATTTCTATCCATACATTGGTTCTCCATCTCAAACCGTTTAAAAAATGTATATTCCCTGCCAAAAATCTACTTTTTTTGCCGAAATAAGTTTTTACGCCACTTTTTCGGCGTATTTTGTATCTTAGCACTTAAAGTATAGGGTTTACAACGAAAACTTTTAGAAGAAAAGCTGTAGAGCATTAAATTTACTATAAAATACACATTCAATTTAGTAACTCTGTGAAACAGAAATACTCTTGTGACATATTTTACATGTAACTAATTTTGATGAAGCTTCCTGTAAAGAGTTTAAATTCATAAACTCATTCCCATTGTCTTCTGTGTCTTCAAAACCTTATGAATGAGAATATAATAACAAAGAAATGAAAATAAAAAAGGACATAATTCAGAAACTTAATTCATAACATGCGACCTGCCAGTTAGCGACCAGGCTACGTCTTGCGCATACACACTTCATGCTCGGCGCCTGGCTCAACAGCGTAGCGACCAGAAAGGGGACCAACCAAGCTGCGTCTTGTTCGAACCCTTATGGTACGAACAAGACGGAACCGGGATGGTCGCATGCCGCAGGCCGCATGAAGAATGAAGTCATGTCTTCTTACGAGCGTGAACAAGACGCCGCTGGGATGGTCTCTTGCCAGCTATCTGGACAGGTCGCAGTCTGTTGGTAGAATGGTAGGTCTCTTTTTTCCTGCGACCAGCCACAAGCGTGTAGTCTAGATTCAGGCGTTCACGTGTTCAATCACAGCACAAACAAAGGACTGTTTATAAGAGACATCCTTTGTAATCAGCTAAGACCACCAAAATAAATATTGCTACTTCTCAATGAAGGGCTTGTTGAGATCAGTCATGGCTACAGTTACTGACTTGTATGGTTTATATTCAGTATTTTTGTATAATTTAGAGTAACCTTCCATCCCCCCACCCCCACTCGTACCCACAAAACCCACGAATCGTTGGTGTCACTGTGAACTCCATAGGCAGTACTCTAATTTATTCAAACAAAGTTTCCCTCTATACTTCATAGGGGCCGAGATTTAAAGTTTTCAAAATTTCAACCCCCGACCCCCCCCCCTTGGGCCAATTTTGCTCTTTAACGAACTTGTCCGAACTATTGGGCCTAGAAATAACGTAATAGAATATAGTTCCAATATCTTCAAAATTACGGCCGCTAGCGTGTAATGATATAATATATATATATATATATATATATATAACTTTTTTTAACGGGCTGTGGTTTCGTACTTAGGGAAGCAAAAAACGTATGAAAGAATTTTTCAAAAATCATGACATGGTATCGATTGCAAATCTACCTAAAATGGAGATAATTCAGAAAATTAATCCATAACATGCCACTGCCCACACTGCCGGTTATCGACCAGGCTGCGTCTTGCACATACACACTTCATGCCCGGCGCCTGGCTCAACAGCGTAGCGACCAGGAAGGGGACCAACCAAGCTGGCAAAAAAAGTAGATTTTTGGCAGGGAATATACATTTTTTAACCCTGCAGTGCTCCCGCGCTGTTTCAGGACATAGAAGCTCGCGCGGCGTCTGAGAGACGCCGTTCATGTTTTACGTTGTTTCTATTGTTTTATGTTGTTTTGAGTGTTCATTTTGTTTATTGAGGGTTGTCGTAGTTTATTTAATATTATTGGACGTGTTTTGCGTGCATTGCTTAATTAAAAATATGTGTACTAAGTCAATTTATTGAAACTAATTAACCATATTGGACACAAATCACTGTTAGCACATTATGACTTCAATTAATTAATAATAAAACAATGTTGTTAGGCATGTAACAATTTTAAAATAATTTTAAAATATTATTGTCCTAAGACTATAGGTATAACAACTTTTACTACTAGTTACTGATCTCTTTCTTATTCCATTTAGAAACTTTGTCCCGCCCTACGAAATATTTAGGCCTATCACATTCACTACAATCATTATCATCATCATCTGCTTCTTGTCCAGTGTCCGTTGACTCACTTCTAGACTCCGAAATGTTTTCTTTAGGATCACTATCGGAATCAAGTTCAACATCATCTTCTTCTTCTTCTAGCAACTTTGCACTATCTTCCAATCATTTGGATCAGAAAGATTATGCTATTTCTTCTCCTTTCCACTCATTGCCAGCCTAAAGATAAATAATTTCCATAGAAAAGATTGGTATTGTAGGTTTATGATCACTAGTTTCTGCAAGAAATTTATTTTAAACCAGTAACTTACCTTGTAACAGTAAAGCTCGCGCGGCGTCTCACAGACGCCATCTACATTTTCGCAACAATAACTTCACCCCACCGTTGCTAGGTGAAAACTGGGGGGTTGCCGTTTGGATATGTTATTTAAGAGTAGTTGACCGAAAGGTAGATGGCAGGTCAGCACAATGGCCTCATAGGTATTTTAGATACAGTGAAATGAATCTGGTCTGGCGTCTGTCAGACGCCACGCGAGCACTGCAGGGTTAAACGTTTTGAGATGGAGAACCAATGTATGGATAGAAACATTATTATTATTATTATTATTATTATTATTATTATTATTATTATTATTATTATTATTATTATTATTATTATTATTATTGTTTTCTTGAGTAGACCAATGTGTCCACCGCTGTGGCTCAGGGGATGCGTTCAATCCTCTCACGCAGCGGGCCCGGGTTCGATTCCTGGTCGGGACAAGTTACCTAGGTGGGGTTTTTTCTGGGGTTTTCCCTCACCTTTGATATCATCTGGGCGTCATTATCATCTTCATCCCATCCTCGCCTTGTTTGGAGTGAGTGTGTGTGTGAATGGTGTGTGTCTCGTCCTATGTGTTCGTGTTGTCTCGGAGGTGGCCCCGGCATTGGGCTGATCACTCATCCGGGGAGGCCCACCATGTCCTTGTCTGGTCAAAAAAGTATGTATGTGATCCAAAGATAATCCCTCTCCCGACAGGTCGCGGCCCTGTAAGGCCCGGGCGGCTTGGGTCGCTTAAATCCTAAACGGGAGAGGTGAAACTAAGGTAAAGAGAGAGAGAGAGTAAACCAATGTATTCAGTCTTCAGAGCAAAATAAGACAATAAAACGAACACACTTAACCCCGCAACACGAAAATTAACATAATATAAAATTATTAGGTTACTATAAATTATACAAAAATACTTAATATAAACCATACAAGTCAGTGATTGTAGCCATGACTGATCTCTACAATCCATTCATTGAGTAGTAACAATATTTATTTTGGTGGTCTGAGCTGATTACAAAGGATATCTCTTATAAACAGTCCTTTGTTTGTGTAGCGATTGCGTAAGTATACAAGTGGAACGCCTGAATCTAGACTACATGCTAGCGGCAGGTTGCATGAAAAAAGAGGGCTAGCATTCTACCAACATTCTGACCAGATGGCTGGCAAGAGACCATCCAAGCTGCGTCTTGTTCACCCTCGTAAGAAGACATGACTTCATTCTTCCTGCTGCCTGCGCCATGCGACCATCCCGGTTCCGTCTTGCGCGTACCCTAAGTTAGCTTAGCTCTTGGTCGACAACCGGCATAAAGCGGCGCGTACTAACTCAGGAGAAATTAGATGAACTTTGAGAACGATTAGAACATTCCGTTCAAAAATCTCTGCGAAGGCTTGCATAGCGAACCGAAATTTGAAGCACCTCAGCATGGCGAGCTGCCAAAATCTAAAATTAAAACCATATAAGATCTCTGTTTTCCATTAAATTGCCACCACGTGATAACGACAGTCGAGTCCCACAACCTGTTAGAAAATGTAATCGAAGACAACGTTGTCAAGTCACTGCACCAAAGTAGAAAATTCAACTTAAAAAATGCAGACTGGCCTATGTACCGCAACAAATTAGAATCCCGCCTCGAACCCCTAAATTTACCTTTAAACTCCACACGGGAGGTAATAGAAAGAGTCCGCCAAGTAACCATTGCTGTCACTCGTGCGGCGTGCCAAAGCATCCTTAAAACATTGCCAGGGAAGAAACCAGTCCCCTGGTGGAACGAAACCCTCAACCAACTCAGATTAGAAACGAACAGAAAAAGGCGAAGGTTCCAAAAATCACACAGAATTTATGAACAACATAACAGAGATATACCAGGGAAGAAATCAGTCCCCTGGTGGAACGAAACCCTCTACCAACTCAGATTAGAAACGAACAGAAAAAGGCGAAGGTTCCAAAAATCACTCAGAATTTATGAACAACATAACAGAGATATACCACGCAGAATCTCGCAATCTCTACGAGAATACTCCCGCGCGATATATCTCACCAAAATTGAAACCTGGAGGCAATTTGTAACTGAGCAAAGCGCCCTAAATTCATGGGGGCTTGCTTGTAAGCTTTAAAGTAAAACGTTGTACCCACGGCCGATCATTAACAGTCTCCGCGCCCTTGTTGGCACAACTGCCGACACATGGGAGGCAGTGGCCACCACCCTAATTAATATCCTCGTCCCTGATGACACAGCCGTTGGGGAAACAGAAGCTCCTTACAACAATGAACTCAACGCAACCCCATTTGATATCACAGACCTTTAAATAGCAATCGACCGGGCTAAAAACAGAACAGCTCCCGGCATAGACGAAATGCACCCAGAACTTATCAAATACGGGGGACCGCCCCTCCACAACATGCTCCTTCAGATCTACAACGCATACCTCAACTATGGAATCTTCCCCAACTCACTGAATCACGGCCTCCACAAGATCATCCTCAAAAACGAAACAAAAGATCCATCCCTTGCCAAATCATACCGACCGATCTGTCTGCTCCCAGTCATGGGGAAAATATTCGAGCATCTCCTTCTAACGAAAATAGACGCACTCCTAGAAGAAAACTACTCGCCCAGGCAATTCGGCTTCCGCTCTGGACGAAGCATGGAGGACGCAGCCTCACTGCTTCAACAAAAAGTAACTACCGCTAACCCAAAATATGTTCTTGCCATATTCATCCACATAGACGGTGCATTCGACAATGTCTGATGGCCACGTGCCTTCGAGAGACTACGACACACGAACTGCCCCCAAAATATCTACGCTGTAATAAAAGACTACTTCAAGTCCAGACTAACAACACTAAGGGATAATCTTCACTCATTCACGAAGGCCACAAACAATGGGTGTCCCCAGGGCTCAGTACTGGGCCCCAAGGTTTGGAACTTGGTGTTTGATGAAGCCCTACGACGCACTGAACAAAACAATGATGCTGCCATCATAGCCTACGCCTTCGACGCAGTCCTCACAATCGAAGGAGAGTCCAGAGCACAACTCGAAGAGATAGCCACTAAGGCACTCACAGCACTAAACACTTGGTCAAATAAGGCCAAACTGACCATTTCTAAAACAAAAACTAACATCATGCTCATCAAGGGTAAAATAGGAAACCACCCTCCAATCATCAGGATAGGAGGAGACCGGCTCCCATACGTCCGCGAAACCAAGTACAGAGATCGCCTGGAATCTGAAAACTTCGCGACCGTTAAAATTCGAACATGACGTTGGCAGTGTGCATGCGTGTAGTGCTAAAGTCCACACTGAAAACATAGTCCACGGCTCCACGCGCTTTAGTTAACCAAGTGGATACTACCGTGATACCGTCAATGTTTTCAACTCAGCACGTTTCGCTTGCATTTGAATTCCCGCCGCCTCTGGCTGTGACGTCGTCCTTGCTTTCAGTTTGAGGGCGAGCTCTGTATCTAGGTATCCACGTGCAGGAAAACAACAAATTGCACGTACACATGCAACGCAGCAAAAAATCTCTTTCAAGCCCTAGCCAGACTATCTGGACACGTGGACAGGAATGGGAATACAAATACACAAATTACCGAGTACTATACATTGCCACATTTGAATCCATAATCATTTATGCTGCAAATGCATTGGCCAAAAACTTAAACGCCATTCACATCCGAAAACTAATATCCGCCATTGTCCCTCAAATTACAATAGAAAAGTTGAATTTTTAAATATAAAAGTTAATAAACCCTTTTAAAAAGTGAAAACGAGATTTGAAAAATATGACAAGTTTTCAGAACATGAAATGAGGAGAACCATGATCATAGGTTTATTGAAAATTGTCCAATATTTTACTTAGGCATGCTATTCGAAAATATGAAATGCGTAATAATTACAGATGTTATAAGTAGCCTAAAGTAACGACAGTTGTCACTCTAATAGCTCACTTTATGCTACATGGTGAATTATTCTACTGTAACCTTGGAAGGAAGTAGTTTCACTTATCCCTGGCCTAAAACAGGTCTACATGGAGCACCCTTTTTCCAGCCGCCAGGAAACGCCGTTTTCATTTAAAAGAATAAGAAGTGGACGAGAATGAGAAGAAAGGAAAAGAGGAGAAAAGTGGAGAACAATAGGAAGGAGGGATGAAGAAGAGGAGGAGGGAAGGTGGAGGAAGATGAGGAATAAAAGAAGACAAAAGTATAAAAAATAAGAATAAATAGAAACTTTTAGGAAGGACGTTTAAATCAGAAAAATGGATGGTAAAATAAATGTTTATAAACATTCTATCTTAGGTAATCCCACGAGAGTTTACGAGTTTATGGACAGACTATCGACTGCGCAGCAGGAGTGAATTTATCTGATGAAACTCGTCAACTCGAGTTGGATTTATTAAGACTATTCCACGAATCAAAATGTAACGGATTATACAAATAATAATTACTTTCATGCTTTGTTGTATAAAAACAAAACTAACAGCTGCGAGATCACGGCATACTATGAATCAACCATCCATGAATTGATTCGAGTCACTATGTTGTGACCAGTGTTACCAATGGTGCATATAAGACATAGTTATCTTCATTCAGGTAAGCTAACAGCAGAACAGAATAAAAGCACACCAACTGGCTTGCACCGAATCGAAATTATGTTTTTCACCAATGTACATTTCTATTATTTCAATTTCCAAACAAGTTATGTTGTATAAAATAATCTGTTTTCGTGCTGCTTAATGGCAGCATGTGACGTACTAGTCACTGCACACTGATGCTTAGGTGCCAAGTATCGAGCAGACGTTTCACCCGATTAAACGGCAGGCTCGCGATTCCTACAAGAATATTGTAAGATAAATAGCCGTGATTGGACTATATCCGAGGAATTGCTAAACGTTATTGGTCAGTATCAAACACGTGGCGTGTGAGTGGAATATTCATAATAAATTTCTTTGAAGTCTAAATGGATTGAACTGAGAAAAATAAATCTGTGTTCTAATGGGAAGATGACTTTAATCTCTAGTGTGTTATAAAGAAGAATAAAAATAAAAATAAAAATAGGAATCATAACAATAGGTTAACCATTCTGTTCGCTTCGCATTACATAATTATACATTATTATCCATGAGGAATGATCTCATTGCAGGTTATCTCTGTTACTGAGCTTATGTAACTACCACATTGTGCATTCCCGCACAAGAAATAGGCTACTGAGCGTATTTAATTGCTCATTTTTTCGTACCGTTCCACTTGAAGATTCAGATTCCACGCCTTTGCCCTTCGGTTGAGTGAAGTTTATATATATATAGAATGAAAATGACGGTTCGTTGTGAAGCGGTGGGAGCGGAAGAAGAAGCATGCAGTTACTCTGGCTCAGTTTGGCCACTTTAGGCCTAAGTGCGTGTTGTCTAGCAGCAGCGACGGATGACGAAGATGCTCAAGCAGGTAGGCACACGGTACAGCGTTGATTCTATCCGTAGTTTTTTTCCCAGAACTGGCTCTATTACCTGCCACCCTAATCCTCTTTGACCTGTCAATCAGTGAATAGAAAGGTAATTAGATTTATTCACATTTTTCTGCAGTCCAGTACAATGTTGCCAAATTCGTACCACAGCACTTTACTTCACATGAAAAGTGGTGAATGACATCGGCAACACTGGGAAACCCACGTGACTACAAGAGCACCTGTTCTTTGTAGGTGTCGTTGTCGGTGCAGATTTTTTGATTAGGGAACAATGCTATTATATTCTTTTGTAGATAGACGATGGTTTGGGACGAGGTCTTCTTAAAATGGCACGAACAGTACGTCAAGAAACAGAAAACTCGTACTTCTGATTTATTTAATTTAATTTAATGATTAAATTTATAAGTACCAGACCTCTACTGGGCCCTTGCTTTACACCAAAACATAATTTACACACATAATCTTGTTAATTCATTAATTTTATCCAAGACATCACTGAAAGTGAAGCATGGAGTATATAGCCTACTTGTCACTCCTATTCGATAAATTCCCGTAACAGTGGATTTTGATAAAAGCTCAAGGGATGTTTTAATTTGAGAGGAAATAACTGAACATAATCACTAAACATCATTATACCCAAGTCTTCATACAGCTCAACATTGAGAAAAAGATTGTCTGTTCCCGTTATCGTCCTGCACACAGCACGCTGAATTCCATCCAGGCGTTTCTGATGGCGTATATGGTTTCCGTCTGAAATATTTCTCAAAAGAATACCCTGAAATTATCACAAATGTACTAACTATCTTAATTGTTTTTTTAAACGTTTATTTCTAATCGCATTAACATTATTACAAAAACATTGTGTGGATTGAAATAAATAACTGTTTACTAATGGTCAATGTCACTGATTATAGCCTATGATCAACGTTCTTATAATAGCCTACGTATGACTTGAGGCTTTTTTGGTGTTAAGAAGGTGCATTAAGCATTTCTTCGCATTTTTCTATAAAATACAGATATTGGTCCCAAATCAGATCACTTCTCGCAAATGATGACAGACGAGAAAGATGACGAAAGCTCGGAAACAATCATCCTACTTACCCGGCTGTGAGTCTGAAAACCATTATTCGTTCGTCATAGACATGTTTCAGAGAGTTACGTACCCTTTCGGTGCAATAACTTATTTCTTTTAAAAATCGTATTAGCCTACATTATTCTCTCGTTATTTTGCAGCACCTACTTACATTTCGTCAAAGAGTATGCAATTTTGTTTAATAAACATGTAGTCGTCAGTAGGCCCCAACGACAAAGAAGAAAACTAAATAATAATAATAATAATAATAATAATAATAATAATAATAATAATAATAATAATAATGGTATTAAGGCCTTCTCTCAAACTCAACTAGAATCAGAGATTTACATTATTTATTTATTTAACTTCCTCGAATTAGGGGCTGCCCATAGGACAAAGTACAACATATCAATAATGTTTTTCACCAACAACAACAAAAATGAAAAGTTGGATCCACAATGATTGTTTGTATAAATGGTTCCGTAAAATATACACTGGGTATTTCACTGCTAAAAGAGACAATGTTCTGCACAGTCGTTGGTTTATAAGAAAATCACTACAGAATTTCACAAAGTGACGTGTGATCGTGTCCTTCTTCTTCTTCCTTACAAGGATGGGTCATTGCTTTCCCGTTCCGAGGCTAATGGCATCCTTCCATCTTCTTCTTGGTCAACCTAGGTCACGTTTCCCAGCAGGTTGATAAAAGTAAGCTTGCCGTGGTAGTCTGTCTAGGGTCATTCTCTCTACATTTTGTTGCTAGTTTTTCTGATATTCCTTAATTTCATCAGTAATGTTCCTTATGTTCAATTTCTCCCTAATTTCGCTACTTTTCTTTCTGTCTCTTAAAGTTATCCTTTCAATTGACCTGAGGAATCTCATTTGTGCCGCTTCTATTCGCTTCCTATCCTAGGCTCTTAAGGTCCATGTCTCACTCCCCTATAACATTGCCGGCTTTGATAAGACATTATGGAATATAATCTGTACATCCTTTGACATATTTCTTCCAAAGTGTTTTCTTATTATCCCATTTGTCCTATTGTACTTCTGTAAATTTTCTTCTAAATCCAGATTAACTTCATAATTAGTTATGTTACACCCCAGGTATTTAAAAGTTATCACTTGTTCTATATTTTTCCCTTCTATCACTATTTTTACTCTCCTCATGAACTTTCCCTCCATTGCTAATTGAGATCGTGTCCCTTGCACCGATCATTACACGAATCACTTTCTACTTCCTTCAGATCTTATTTCTGTTGGTAATCTCTATATATATATAAAAGGCTTTGTCCTGACTGACTGACTGAATGAATGACTGACTGACTGATTGACTGAATGACAGGAATCAACGTACAGCCTAAACTATAACAGGTAGAGACTTGGAATTTTGACAGTACCTTCGTTTCAAAATGTAGGTGCTCACTAAGAAAGGATTTTGAAAAATTCTGATTCTAAATGCCAAAAATTAAATGTTTTTGAAAATACTTAATCCCTTTTTACATAGAATTATCAATTCCAAATCACAGAATATATTGTTGCCAAATGGTATATGATGGGCTTGGAAAAAACAAATGAAATGCACTTTTGACAAATAAGAGAAGTTATCAAAATAATTCATGTTATAAATAAATATTACAGAATGAAATCCACTAAACTAATGGAATCACATAACTTTCTCTACCCTGGACATAGAGAAAACAAAACGAGGTATGGCAATGTGTATATTATTATATTATATCGCAGGTTTTTGGAGAGAAAAGTATGAAAGTGATAATGCTTTCTGTTTAATTTCATCCCCAAAACGGCTTTATGGTAACATAAGAGTGGGAAATTTCCCGCCTCGATATTACGATTTTATGTTACAGGAATTTCTGTTTCTTCTTATTTAAACCTCTACCAGGCTTGCTGTGCACTGTACAAGCGATGGGATGCAAAATTCTAGATCCTCTATGAGCCATAAAAAACTATATGAAGCGTTTTCTAAGGGAATAGTTTGAGTGTAATAAGTCGTTCTTCCTATTTCAAATTATAAATGCCTATATAAGGACCTAGAATTTAAAATTGAAAATCCTTCATAAGTTAATTTCCAATTACAAAATACAAAACCCGGGCGGCGCCGGGTCTTTTAAGCTAGTCTACTATATATAACTTCACAGTAGTCGAAGTGTGGGATAATAAGCGTCTGTATTAGGCGTTGTAAAGTCTGGAGGAGGAAATTCTTTAACCGTTTTAATAAGTGAAGAATAGAAAAAAACTTTTTTTTTAAAGTTTCGCTTTCAAGAATATCTGTTAAAATCAAACCTAAAGATCATAAATTACCTCGTTCATTGGAGGGTAGGCTACAAGCATTACTTTTAAAACTAACTTATTATACTATTTTATATACTGATTCACGCAGACATACATATACACTTAGCGATTAGAGAATTCACTTTGCAATACGGTACGTTAAAGTTCCAATGGTTCTTCCCCTGTAGACATAGGCTATCTTGGTGGCTTCACTTGTCTAAACTTGATTCTTTAAAGGAGTATACGTAAAAGAATAAACTCTGATTGTATTGCAGCCTAAGTATGGTGCCTTGATTTCCTACGATGTGCCGAAAGTAAGAAAAGAAATCCGTTTTGCCGTCTGTTCATAATATGTATATGTTTTGTGTTGTATCGGTATGGTTTCTGTCTAGGACAGCCAAGTTTAAACTAGATAGTCATATCGAAATTACCTGAGAAAGTGATTGTTTTAAAAGTAAACATGGAATTTATTTTTTTAATCCAGCGAACCTATGTAATATTAAAAGGAAGTGCGCGATGTCCAACGAAATCTACTTCATGAAGAGATCTGAAATTTTAAACATAGTCTAAGATGGACTGAAGGGTGGACGAATGCACCTCGAAGCCGAATTTTTAATGTTAGCTTTCGGTTCGCGAGTTATGAGTGAAAAACTGGCAGAAAATGTGAATTTTTTGCGCTATCGAATCATCAACTTTGGGTAATACATTTCAATTGTTAAATCAATTGCAGGTGGCTTTGTCTTTTTTGTCATAAGTTGGAAATAAAAGAATCGCGATTTTTTCAATGTATCGCATGGAATTATCGTTCGTTTCGATTCTGTGAGCTCACCCTGGTCGATTCGTTTGTTTATAATGTCAAATACAATAGAGACACTTTCTAATCGTAGGATGCACTCCAAAGCCGGATGTTTAACTGTTTCTTTATAATTATATATTAATCGTTTAGTTTATGCATGATTCGCGTGTAAGTGTTAATAAATATAAAGATTTTATTATTTTGTTCTTACATTTTAATCTTCCAATTAATTATCGTGTGCGAAGCCGTGGGCGAGGTAGTCTACAATAATAAGAGGAAGTTTTGTCTGTTTGTCTGTGCGCGATGCCCAGCGAAATCTACTACACGCAGAGATCTGAAGTTTTTAACATGGGGGCACCTTGAAGCCAGATTTTTAATTTTCGCTTCCGTTCGCGAGTTATGAGTGGAAAACTAGCGCTATCGAGTCATCAGTTTTCGGTGATACATTTCAATTGTTAAATTAATTTCAGGAAGCTTTTTATTTTTGTCATAACTTGAAAATAAGGGGATCGCGACTTTTTAACATATCGCATTGGATTATCAATCTCTTCAATTTTGTAATTGGTCGACTCATTTGTTTATAATGCCAGACATCTGAAATTTTCAACATAGACGGAAGTAGGATAATGAAAATAGGCCTCAATGGGCAAACATTGATCGACTTGGACGAACTCACAATGCAGGGATTTTCTGGTCCAGAGAACTCTGAGGACTTTTTTCCGAGGCGGCGCTTTCTAATCGCGGAATGCACTCCAAAGCTAGATTTTTAGCTGTTTCTTTATAATTATTCATCGTTTAGTTTATGAATTATTCGCGTGTAAGTGTTAATAAACATAATGATTTAGTTATTATGCGCTTAATTTTTAATCTATTAATTAATTATCGTGGGAGAAGCCGCGAGCATCCGCTAGAGTCCAATAAAACTTTTTTGTTTTCTCTCCTACTTAAAAACATAAAATTAACAAACTGAAAATACTGAGAAAATTTCAGTGTGAAAGCAATACATACTTAAAAAAGGGTCTTTAGTGAAAGAATTCAATATCACAGGTCTGTAAACGTTATATTACCACATTGAAATATTTAGTAACTGAAATAGTAAATATTACATTAAGTTTAAAATACGTCCACCACTGTGGGGATGCGTTCGCTCCTCTCACGCAGCGTGGCCGGGTTTGAATCCTGGTCGGGACAAGTTACCTAGGTGGGTTTTTTTACGGAGTTTTTCCTCACCTGTGAGACAAATGGGTAACTTTAGGTCCCCGGATCTCATCTGGCCGTCATTATCATCTTCATCCCGGGGAGGCCCTCCATGTCCTTGTCTGGTCAAAAAAGTATGAATGTGTTCCATAGATAATTCCTCTCCCTACAGGTCGCGGCCTGTAAGGCCCGGGCGGCGTGGGTCATTTAAACGTCCCTACAAAGGAGAGGTAAAACTAAGGTAAAGAAAGAAAGAGAAATTTAAATTACAATATATTGACGACGTAAAATAGGCTTATTATTGCTAACATTATTGGAAAAAGCAATTTAGAATTCTGCTCCGGTCAAGAAGATCATCAGCTCCGGCCATGATGATTATATTATGCTATGACATTGTAGATTTTATCCATGAGATGTATTGTCATCATCATCATCGTTATCGTTATTATTAGTATTATTATTATTATTATTACTATGTGTCCATTATGCTACTCCATAATGTGTATTATTTTGCTCATGCTGGTTTCAACATAAGATAAAATGTGCAGTGATAATTTTTATAAGTGAATATTTTCTTAAGCGTACCGGTACTATAGTCTTACTTTGTCAGTATTTTAAAATTTAGCCATTTTTCGAACAAGTATGTACAAAATGAAGTGTGAAAAAAAATGTATTAGACTAAACCAGATTAGTTGTAATCGTGTGTTAAAAAGTCAACTAAAATACATGTATTCTCTTTCATCACATCATCATCATTATCACGGTTTTTTATGTATGTCTACATCTTCCATATTCTTAATCTCCAAGCCTCTCTATCCTCCCACAGATTCTCCAGAATGTTTTTCTCCTTCATGTCTTCTTGTATCCCATTTAATCATGTCTTCTTTGGTCTGCTTCTCTTCTTTCTGCCCGGTGGATTCCATCTGAAGATCTTCTTTGGTAATCTCTCCTCCTCCATCCTTCTCACATGACCATACCACACGAGTTGCTTTTCTTTAATTTAATCTATTATAGTGTGTTGTACTTCCACTTGTTCCCAAATTTCTTCATTTCTAATTCTTTCCATCCTAGAAGTTCTATTTGCTCTTCTCCAAAAATCCATTTCTGTTGCTAATAATGTTCTTTCCTCTCTCTTTTTAACTGGCCAAATTTCTGGGTTCAATAAATCGAAATTCTTCAAGATAATAGTATATTGGTAAAAGTCAAGAACTGTTTTTCAGTGTTAATTTAACCGAAAGCTGTGAATGGTAACTGTGCTGTGCAGTAATATGCTTACCATTAACACAGAAGCAAAGAAGGATTGAAGTATTAGTGTTGTAAAAAGGGATATTACTGGTATTGCATTTTACGGACTTGCATACATCTTGAAGAGCGAAAAATGTTTGTTTATAGGCTATATAAATTTAGTTTCATAAGATCTTCTATATTTATGGAATTTTTAAAAATATATCTATAAACCTTACCAAGTCATCATAGATAATCCCACGAAAAGTTATGAGTTTATCGACAGATTTATCTGATGGAACTCAGAACGTTGGATGGGATTTATTAACTCTACAGCGTTTTAGGAATAAAATCTAACACATTATACAAATAATACTTTTTTTTAGTTCTTTAAATTTCAAATCACTATTGTGTCAAGAAGAAGTAGGTAATGAGGCAAATCCAACAGGAAGATTTTTTATTAAGCTTTATTCATACTCCTTTGAACATCGAGGTAATATCAGTAGTGCGGGTTCTAGGCCTATCTACTCTTATACAATTCAACGGCCCCAAATAGCGTGCTTGCTCGCTCGCCCGCTTCGTGAGACATCGGGTATACTCGGCGATGTTCGTCTCTCGCAGTGTAAACTTTCATGACGACTACAAAATTAGGTAAACCGCTATTATGTAAGGTCTAAGTGAAATGAACACATTGAACAAATGTTCTAATTTTATTTTTACTTACAATTTTCATAGCTCTGAACCACAAACATTTTTAATAATCTACCAGTGTAAATTTCTTAAAAATCCTGGAGTCAATGAATCATGGCGGGCGAAGCACCGGGGGCACCAGCAGTAAAATATTGATGGTTTAACTCTTGAAATATCGCTGATAATAATCCAAACAAACCATTCCTTCCCTTGAAACATTATATAATTTCTGAAAATTACACTGAATTGATAAAATAAAATTCACATCATATTCATGTCAACAAACAGTTGAGAAACAATACGTATTATGTGTTCACAGGTTCTTTGGAACTGCATAATCGATTCTGATATAGTTTTCCCAGGGGGCGCTTTCTAATTTTAGAATGTACTCTGAAACCGGAATTTTAGCTGTTTCATTAATATTATTAATGGCTTAGTTTATGAATGATTCGCGTGCAAGTGTTAATAAATATAATGCTTTAATAGTTATTATACTCTTAATTTTTAATTTTTAAAAGAATTATCGTGGGCGAAGCCACGGGCACCTCCTAGTGTGTATACAAGTAGGCCATGCAACCATTGATGTGCAATTTTTTCTATTGTTGGTAGGTTTATTGCTACTGTTAATTTTAAACTGATATTAATTTTAATGAATATGATAGTGGATGAAATAGCGGCGATGAGACATGGTAAAGAAATATTCAATTCGGCATTTCACTTTACGTCTGGAGAAACCACGAAAAAAAAAACCCAAGTCACAAGTCTTATAACATCGTTACGGTTTCACATGGAGTACACAAATTACCAGAACATCCTGAAAAGCAGTTCAAGTAAGGAAGGAATCAGCCGTCACGGTGGCTCATGCTTAGCGCGTGGGCCTGGCATGCTAGCGGTCGCGGGTTCAAACCAATGGTGGACGAAGCCGTGACCTTTGGGGGTTTTTCTCGGGGATCCTCCCGTTTCCCCCTCTCATTCCACCGACACTCTCCATATCATCTTCAAACTCCCCCTCATTATCATCCCGTTTCCTTTCCCGGTTTCCGGTATGCCCTCGTTTCAGCACCTGCTGTGGGCCTTTCCCGTCCACCCCGTGGCTTGTGGTCATGAAATTGTTAGCTGGTGAGCCGCCAACCTGGGGGCTCTATATTCCAAGAGGTACCGAGGCAGCGGCACGCGTGGCATGGTATAAGTATCTGCTGCATGTAGGGGAGTTCCGTGGGGGCTCGCGGTGGGGTCTGTTGACGGGGGGGCCGTTGGGTATGGACATCATTTCATTACCGGAGGTTGGCACAATGGGCCGAATGGCAGAAGTGTTTAGGGTCGTTCCCAACCGTCACCCCCTCCTCAGGGGACTAATCCTAATCCTAAGGAGGGAATCACACATTGGAGACAAAATGAGGGAAAATACTTCTAAGAGAATGGTGTGTTGCTTTTGTTTATGCTTTAACCTCGAGCAGTGGTTTACAAAACGCAAGCTCTGGTCTGGATCCG
Source organism: Ectobius pallidus (assembly GCA_964059195.1). Classification (NCBI taxonomy): domain Eukaryota; kingdom Metazoa; phylum Arthropoda; class Insecta; order Blattodea; family Ectobiidae; genus Ectobius; species Ectobius pallidus. The sequence goes on from CAXKWD010000001.1 coordinate 29,103,622, forward strand.
GACCACGAAGCATTTTTCCTTAGTACACAACTTGCGCATAATTTTGAAATATGTGCCAACAATTTTACGTCGACAAGTTTTGTGTGCGAGAGTTTGTTCTCCAACAAGAATTTTGTAAATTGTAATAAGTAATAGGCCTAACTAATGAACACTTGCGGGACTCTTTCACTGATGATGTTAGGAAGTTGAGTTAAATATTTCAGTCGTGCACAACTTAATTTAAAATATATCTAAAAAAAAAAAATTATCTGTGAATGTATTGCATGCATATTGTACATAATGATTTATCTATAAACAATTTACGCAATAATCAATCACCGTAAGACCAGTACGTGTCTTACTCAACTAAATGTTTGGAACCCAGAGTCCTCTTTAACTTATTGCAGTATTAATATCAATCCGAACCCCAGGGGAAAAAAATTAAAGATTCCAAGCCCAGATAAAATATGACGTATTGGTTTTTAAAAAAAATAAACGTAAACCTAGAAGGTTTAGGTATGCAATTACATACTGCATTACAATTTAAAGCAATACTTAATTAACAGCAATTTTCCTTGTACCATAACATCAGTAATAACCTACTCTTTATAATGCAGCAAGAAATACCGCTATTAAATATCATGCTAGCCTTTTCTGTAGATCGCTAAGTTGTAGGTGCTAGTCTACAATTATTAATTTCCTTTGTTTCACGGTAGTTTAGAATCATAAATAAAACACTTCCTCTCATGTATAGGAAATATTCTCAACTCGAAAGGGCTAATTACTTATTTTTACATATACCGGTAGCTTGTTAAGTTCTGGAAATCCCAGCTGTGTTTAAAGAGCTGGGATGGTAACATATTATATAAACTCTTTAACATAGGTCGTATATAGGTTAGCTGTGCTCTTTTCGGAGTTGAAACTAAAACGCAAGTTCTATAATGAATGTTCCCTCTTTTATATTACTCATGGTAGCGGTGTTATGTTACGGAGAATAAAGCAGGGTACATGATAAATTAAGTCACAGATTAATTTATTTTTCTCTTTGTCGTAAAGGAATATGTTAGAGACTTTATATGTTAAAAATAGCTTTACTACTCGTGAGATAGTAAAAAACGAAACAAATATCAGCTGGTGACCAGTCAATTTGAAATGTTAATTATTATTAATTACGCGAATTGTCGGACGAGCGCAACATTCACTAAATATCGCAATTCATCAATTAAGTTTAACAACTTATTTAAACAAAATAATTAAAAATAGGCATTTTGTTTAGTAATAATCTTATTAATTACCTACTTAATGGCGTAATAAAATTATTATTATTATTATTATTATTATTATTATTATTATTATTATTATTATTATTATTATTGTTATCACTATTATCGTCATTGTCACAGGCGAGAATTTGTCATTCGATCTTAGAGATCCAGTAACACTACAGTAATTATTTTACTTTTATGTTTATTTCCACTCTCTCGCTCGCTCTCTCCCTCCGTCTCCCCGCTCCCCTCTCTCTCTCACTCACTAGTTGGAATGAACCAGTGAACAGTTTTTCTTGATGTAAAAAGATGTACAACAAAAATTGTGCGACACAGTTTTCAATAATGTTGAAAGTTACAGTGTCATTATTAATAGTATATTGCGATACAAGTGCCGTAAGCGATGCATATGGATCGAGGAAAGAGTTTGAAAAAACGAGGCGCTTTTTTCAATTTTCCGAGATCCGTTATGCGTATACGGCACGAGTATTGCATGCTATTTTTTGCACGATGATTATTTATATCAATTTAATTATATTAATTGAGATATTACCTGAAATATTATGTATATACATTATTGAAGATAGATGTATATTTCAGAAAGTGATTCGCATGTGTTTGTTGTTATGGGAACCGAATATTTGTCCTGGGGGGCCTTGTCCATAAAAGCTTGTATTATGATGTGTGGCGTAAGTAAATTCTTACCGCACGTAAAATCTTACCGTATGGAAATTTGTTTTGTTTCCATAGCATCAAGATAGCGTGCGGGAATGTCAACTTACGATCCACGGCAACGACATTCGTAACTACCACTAATTAGTTAAGTCGTGCAAAAACTTAGTTTCAGTATCCATTTCAAATACTGTAATTCCTTATGAAATACATTACAATGGATACAAAATGTAGACACTGATAATTAAACTATAATTTTTTTTTTTTAATGTAAGACTTCATGAAATCCTGTATAAAGAACATCTCTCAGTAATCAATTTATGTACTTGCTAGATATTTACGTACCTCATTTTCTTCATTTCTGTACAGTCCATGGCAGCCGTCTGCGTTCCGTGCTAGTACCGGTGGATGCAGGCACCCAGATGGTCTATTCGGTCAACATGGAGGCCATTCCTCAGGAATCTGACGTTACCAACAAAGTGACGCTACAAGACCCTAGCCCTTTGACTAGTCTACTTCTTCGTACAGCTATCTGGAACAAGGAGAATGATGGTAAGATATAAGGTTCCTGTAGAACCAGTAGCGGCTCGTGGCTCAAAACGAGAGTGTGCTGCAAATACCATTTCATACAGCAAACTTAAAATATTTAATGAATTAGTAGGCTTACTTACATAATTACCAGGGCCCAGATTCTGATGACCTAAAATTGTTTGAAAAATTACCTATAAAATGACCCTAAATTTTAAAGAAAATGACTTAATAATTATAAAAAATGACCTAAAAACTGACATTTTATTTATAAAAAATATTATTGTTCACACAAAGTTATAGACTAGTTTGTGCATAATTGTAAAAACTTTAATGTTGTGAATGTTCTTTTCTCACGGAAATTTATACTGGCACTGAGGCACTGGTGAGTCAAAATTCGGCACATCCTATTGTGGTCTACCGGATTATATTGTTGTTTATTGAGGGCAAACAGTAGTTTGCACTCTCAGATCCAAGCAGGTGGCAGACTCTGGTGCCAAGTCAATCTAATAACAATAGTAATTTAATACAAAATTTTGGCGTTTTTTTTATTCTCACTTCCGGCTGAGACATGTCAACACATTCCTTCTTCCATTAAACAAACAACACTTCAAAGACACCGCCGCTAGCGACGAAAAAAAAGTTAATACACTCAATGTAAATACATGAAAATGACTAAATAAGGAAGCAAATGACACGAAAATGACAAAATAATGACCTAAAATTGAAATAAATGCCCTAAAAATATAAAATTGCATAAAATGATAAAAAATGACCCAACTAAAATGCATTTCTATAATCTAGAGGCCATGATTAGGATTTATTTACAAGTTGGCAATGTCTATGCAGCATCAATAAAAAGATGACATGTCATTAAAATCCGGGCCCTGATAAAATACTGTCTCAGAGTGAAGTCCATGCGACGTTCCTTCTTACTACAGAAGTTATCGATGACTTTCGTGTTGAATCCATCCATGTTTGCAACTATCTTTTTCTCTATGGAAAGCATTGCAAGAGCTGTTCTTGTGACAAGGTATTCCTCAGGAATGTCTTTATCCTCTTCAGGGTAGAAAAGCATATTTCTGGTTCTGCTGTGGTCATAGGATTGGTGATTATAATCCTGAGAAGCTTTGTTATTTCGGAGAACGTTCCTACCAAATTGTTTTTAATTATAAGCTCGAGTAGTGGAACAGCTCCATGAATAATGCTTTTAGTGGCTAAAACCAGAACTACAGTTTCATCTATATTCCAGCAGATGTCGCAAGTGTCGTTTTGTGTCAGCGAGATCACAGCGCGCCAGTGAGACGTGAAGAAACCTCAAAATCTTGTGAATGCAATTCAACGGCAGCCCATTCTTCACGTTAAAACCAGCTTACACGTCACAAAGTCAAGCGTAAGCATGACGTCACACCCTACGAAAGATGAGCTGCTTGCCAGATGCATTCACGAGGCGGAAAAGATAATATTCACATTACCGACTTCCATTCTCCAACGTAACAGCTAAGGATTTCTCGCGTGGACGCGCCAAGTTCAAAATCTAAGTAAAAGAAAATATAGTATAGCGTTTGAAAATAACATTATACGACGAGCGGAAAACAAGCTGTGTGCTGTAGCACTGCAGCACTATAGGAGAAACCGCCACTGTGTAGAACGAGGGTAAGAGTAACATATTTCGATGGTGTTGCTGTTCTTTAATATGTCAATAGGGCAAATCTACAGACCCTTGACAGGGGACTATGCTCTTCCAGCTGTGAACACAAGATCACCTAAATTTACGCTTGATAGGGGACTGTGCCAAAGAGAGATGAAAATGGGGACTGGAGAAAACTGCATAACCACGAGCGTCATGACCTGTACTCTTCACCAGATATAGTATGGGTAATTAAATCACTGGGGATGAAATGGGCTGGACATGTTGCACTCATGGGGGAGGAAAGACATATCTTAAAAGTACTGAAGGGAAAAGACCACGTGAAAGACCCAGACGTAGGTGGGAGGTCAATATTAGGGGAGATTTAAGAGAAGTAGGATATGGGAGGGATGATTTGATGGAGTTAGCACAGATTATGTTTGAATGGCGGGCTCAGGTAAGCGCGGCAATGAACCTTCGGGTTCCATAAAATAGATTATATTCCTTTAGCTCGCTGAGGATTTGTCTGTAGCCGTTGAGTAAGTAAGGGGACTGTGCTCTGCTTGCTCTCTGAAAGTAATATCAAGCAATAACCCGTGTTTACAATTCCGCAAGCCTCATCTATAACCATCATCTGAAACAGACATAGCTGGCTTTCCGTCCCTGCTACCCGCTTGGACACCTGGCGGAGTTAAGGCCATAAGGCCTTCTCTACCACTCAGCCAGGACAAAAACATGAAATACATAATGATAACAATAATAATGATTAAAAATAAATTAAAAAAGAACTGATATACATGAATACAAGAAACGAACATTAAATACAAAGAAAAAATTAGAACATATATACTTGAATAATTAGGATACATTAAGATACATTAAGACACATTAAATGATAAAAAAGAAATTAATTGTTACAAATATGATTTAGTTATATAAAAGCATTAAGTGATAGAAACTGAAATTAACATAGGACATGAAAAAAATTAAGTACTACGTATATGTGCTGTTAACTGCGATGGACTTATGGTTGCTTGTCAACTGTTTCTAACGGTCTTTGTCAAAGATGATCTTTGATCATTGCAACAAGCAGAAGATATTTCGCCCACCCGCCAAAAAGTATTCACTATTGCCAACATTTTCAACTTTTACTTTCAGTAATAATTGTTCTTAATATGTTAATACTGTAATTAATGTGTACGTGTGTTTTTATAATATTCTGTTTTTTCATCAACTCGGGTAATAAATACCACTCAATATATTAATTGCAAATTCTTCCACGTGCCTTATTTGGAATTGTATTTATACACGTTTAGTGGTGATTAGGCAAAAACATTTTACCAAAACTCATGTTCTTATGATTTATAGTTATTTAATACAGGTATTACTTCAACTTACGTCTGCGACCGTTCCCTGTATGCCGGAATTTTGTCCCACAATAATTTTTTTAGAAATCGGTATTTATGCACACCTGGGCCGGGATTAAGCCTTGGGTACATAAAGCCAGCCAGCGTCATAAATAATGCACAACAAGGCCGAAATAATTTGCCTATATTTATTTTGAATGCTTGCTTACTATAACCTATATTACTTAATATAACACACAATTTTTTTACCAAAATTTGTTCACAATTGTTAAGAAAAAAACTGCATTTAGTGCAAAATTATATTACCCACCTTTCCTTGTTGTATTGGTCACCCTCAATCAGCCAGTTGAGCTTGACTTCATGTATCTGCGGCCAAATTCACTTCAAAGTTCTTCTTTCAGCTGAGGGTAGTTTAAAAATCAGCATTTTCAGCCGTCCACAGTTATGGTGTTGGTAGGGAGCCAGTAAATTTGTCAATATCTACCTTAATCTGACATGTAAACTCATCCGCATACCTACTTAATGCCGTATCATGGATTTAAACTCATCCGAATGCTAAAGAGAACACTTTCCTTCCATTTTATCAAGGATTAGGACTCACAAGTGGCATGGTTAAGTTTCACTCATGCAGAAAAACAAATCTAGCACTGACAAATTTATCTTGAATTAAAATAAGAAATAATTTTGATAAAATCTAGTAAATTCCCTGCATTATAATTTTCAAGAGCTCTGCATATGTTAAGTAGCGTATTCCTCGTTTAATTATTTTCTGTGTTCTTTTAATAATAGTAATAATAATAATAATTTTATTCATGTACTATATCACATATACATGTACAGTGTACACATGAGATTTTACATGCTAAGTATTACTTACATCTGCATTTAACTCTCATACACATACTCATGCTTTTATTCTTACAAATTATAAAGAGATTCTATGTCTAAAAAATCTGATGTGGAAGTCACATAACTTCCTCTGCCCAAATAAAAGTTAGCATCTTAGTATACATAATAGGCCTAAGTATCCAACCTGAAATTTAAAAAAAAACACACAGTTTAACGGTAAAGTTGCCAGTATTCACATATTATACTTGTACAGAAATACAAAACACAATTTTACGCTAATTATGCTACGAATACCTTATAGCCTCTTCTTTGAATGTAGGACTAAAAACGCAGGCTATAAACAAACTAAAATTTAAAAAAAGTGACTGCAAATGTTAATTGAACTTTCCGCCGTTAAGAATAATTTCCGAAATTTATCGAATATTCCCCTCAGATATTTCTTTATTCTATGCATGACCAACAATACATCTTTCTCACTTCACATTCTTATATAGAATACGTCACTTACTGCAAATGAACAGAATGAAAACACATTATTTTATACAACATAACTTGTTTAGAAATTGAAATAATGCAATGTGCATTGATTTAAAAAAAAATCGATTTGGTGCAAGCCGGTTCGTGTGCTCTTATTGCGTTCTGAAGTTAGCAATCTACGACCACGATCTATTTCTCGTCGTATGCACTATGGGTAGTATTGGTATGCCCAAGACCAACACTCAGACCGGAAGGTGAAAAGAAAATGGCGGCCGACGTTGGCCATATGCTAGATACCAAAACAATAGAGCTGAATACGAAATGTTGACTACATAGACGTATTGCATCGAGATGTACCTCAACAGCAATTCAAAAATAATTTTAATTAGTGTCTTATCACTTCTATTTATCATAACAACAAGGATTTCATTAAAATTCGCGAACTATTGCCTAATACGATATCAGCTGATATGTCACACCCTAATAAGAAAATAATATTTTGCAAGTATTAAGATACTTAATTTCCGGAAAAACTAAATTTAAATAATAATATCACCACAATAGAACATTATATAATGATAATAATTGCACTGAAATTGAAGCCCATAAACTGAACTAGTATTGACTAAACATTTAACAAGACTACAACATTTAATAGGCCTACATAGTATCTACTTAGGCTATGTCAGATGAGCTATTAAAGGAATCACAATACAATAAATAAACAAAGTAAATAATTCAACGTACCTGAGAGCAGACAGTTATTTGCTTTGTCACCTTCTCACCAACATTAACAGCACTCGACTGTCTTTTTAGTTTATTTGCAATGTCTTTGGATATGTTTTTCTCATTCAACAAATTTGCGTAATTATTTATAAAAATTATGAATTTAATGTTTTATACCGCAAATATCTTTACACAGGTGCATACTTCTCTACATAATAACACTCCCCTACACCATAACCTCACTTTCTCACACTAACCCCACTTTCAATATCGTACAGCTAAATTACTGCAAGCCTACATTATAGTTTAAGTATTAGGAACTGTGTGAGGATTAAAACCCTATATTTTATTTCAATATTAGCCTCTGAATAATTGGCAAGATGATTTAATAGGTTGTCAAACTTAGACCACTTGTCACATTTGAAATCACAACCTACCCATTCAAACTTTTCTGCAGGCAAACATAAATCCTTGTAAAATGCCTGTAATTCTAATGAATGTGATATTTTAAAACTCACCAAAGACTGCTGGAACATCATTAAATGAAGAATCTTCTAATTTATCAAACAGAATATAGTCTTCTTTTTCTGCAATAGTGAAGGGCTCCACACACCTTTTCTGCACTTCTGTTTTAAATAAATCAAAATTAAGAATTGAATCTTGTTCACACCAGTTGCTGAAACCTTCATCATCTCTCTTCAAAGACCGTTCTAAGCGTTCACTTGGATTTGTTCTTGATTTAGGCAGGCTAACAGTATGGTAAGCTGGTTGATTAGGAAAAATTGTTGGATATGCATCGTTACTTAATTTAGGGTATTTCCTTGGCACACGAATTGGTTCGCCATCCAGCACAGGGAAAAAATCTTCCCTAAGAACAAATTTGGGATCAAAATGTTTAATACAAACTACAGTTTTGTTTGTAACTTGAAAATTGTCACGATGAATGTTTCTTATCCACTTTTCCTTTAATGCCTTATCCTTGGGAAAGTTGAAGCATAATGAATAGAGGAGAAAGTGTGATGACTGAGGTAGTTCACTGGTTCCGCCGCTAGGTAGCAGTTACTCTGCTTGAGATTCGCGGGAGCAAGATTACTACGGGCGGTATAGGAAAAATTGCAAACATTATTAAACAAAATAATACATTAATCTATTTCAAAATGACTTACCTTATCTAAATTGAATTGTTAGATACTTTTGACAATTTTCGGGCTGCTTTACACGTCTTGGAAGATCTCATCTCCATAAATAAACATGGCCGTGTGTAACAGCAATTTCTCAGATTGCAAGAAGCTTGACCGTAACATTTCGTTCCACATCTTTCCAAAAATCGAAAATGTTCACAAGCAATGAATAATTATACAATATAGGTATGAAACAGCTAAGGGATGATTTGATCCAATATTTTGTTGTCTAGAAAATAGGGTAGAGGGTGTGTTAGTATAATTTGATGAGAATTTGTTAAAGAATGTACATTTGTATAGAAATAACAACGTATAATTAGGGTAGAAAACAGCTAAGGGATATTTTATAAATTAATATTAATATTATATTGTATAGAATATTACTGAGTATTAATTTGTATTAATATTGTATTAATAGTAATATTATTTATATTAATATTAATTTTCTCCTGGCTGTTTGGGATAAGTTATGTAGGTGAAACACGGTCAAAAGTGTAGATCTGTGTACAAATTATGTGAACAGAGATAATATAAACTAAGGGATGGTTTGTGAATTGCAGGGCACGGAAAATTTCATAAGCAGCACTACAAAAATAGGGCGCGTGATCTTTAAAATTGGCGTTTCAACATCCGATAAAGACGCACATACGCAAAAATTGTCATGCAACGCATTCTACATATATCACACAATATTTCAAAGCATTTTCCCTGATTTTTTCATAAAAAATTAAATCCTCTTGCCTTAACTACAGCCCGCTATTTGCTCAAACCCTCGACCATTCACGTTCGCTGTAACTGATGTACGTCTTATGTTGTTAAATTATATTATTAAAAAAAGGAACAAGATATTAAACTAATAAGACATTTGCTGTGATAATTATACATAAAAATTACTAACATAAGTGAACAGAAAATATGATAAATAAATAATCCAATAAATGCATAAATAAAAGTAGTGCAGACTTACTAAGTTAGAAAAAAGCTTCATTCACTCCTTTTCCTCAGCGGGTCAATCTTGCAGTATGGGTACAAGTAGTCAGTTAATATAGTATTATTATTGAGACCACGAATAAATTATGTAAATTTTGTTACGTTATTGCTGGTATTTTATGGAAAAGATGCCTGCTAATACCTCAATACCATTCTGATAGCTTTAGTTTTAGAGTAATTACTATTACTCGTTAACCATTATAGATATATAGGTGGTACTCAATTTATAATAAGATCCAAATATTTCACTAAACCTTACACCCTTAATCTCTTTCTGGACACAAAAATAAAATAATAAATGTCGCATAGTCAAATTTGCTTCACCCTCAACATTTCACGATCGTCTCACATCATTCAGAGACCTGAGCGCCCGGAATAATTACCACTCAATTACTCGTAAACCATTCAAGATATAAAGGTGGTACTGAATTTAAAATAAAGTTGAAATATTTCCCTAAAACTTTCTCGCTTGAAGTTTTTACGGGACACAAAAATGAAAAAAATTTTCGCATAGTCAAATTCCGTTTCACCCTCCATGAATTTTGTGTAATTGGTGATGCTTATATAATGAAATAAAAACATTTATGTCCGCATTTTTAAGTCTCTGTTTTAACCATCAGAAGGACTGTGTTGTGCAGATTATTTCTGCACAAATTTCACAGAAATAGGACCAAGGGTTAATTAAAGATTGCTAGTTTAATCATAAGATGCCAAACTATCATGACGCAGCATTGAGAAGTTGAAACGCAAACGAAGGTGCTGCCAGTGTTTCGGTGGACCGCCGCTCTCCCTATACCCACCATTGTACTAGCGGCGAAGTCATCACACTTTCTCATTCTATTCATTATGGTTGAAGTGTCCCATGCAGTACCGGTACCATAATTAGATCTGCACCCAGGTACGCAACATGAACGCCCCATTATGAATTCAATGTTTTATACGGCAAATAACTTCACACAGATGCATATTTCGCTACATAATAACACTACCCTACACCATAACCTCACTTTCTCACACTAACGCCTCTTTCACTATTGTACAGCTAAATTACTGCAAGCCTACATTATATTTTAAGTATTAACCTTATATAAACCAGCCAAACAGAGTTTTGTGTTATAAACGGATGTAAAAACTCACGGAATACACTTTAGTAACCTATCCTTCGTCACTAACCACGTGCACAACATGCTCGAATGTTTGGCCAACGGATTCCGCCATTTTGCTCGCATTCGATTGCTGCATTGAGGTCTGAGTATTGAAGTTGGTCTTGGGCAAGACCAACTACAATACTCAGACCGGAAGGTGAAAAGAAAATGGCGGCCGGCGTCGGCCATATGCTAGATACCAAAACAATAGAGCTGAATACGAAATGTTGACTACATAGACGTATTGCATCGAGACGTACCTCAACACCAATTGAAAAATAATTTTAATATGCGTCTTATCACTTCTGTTTATCATAACAACAAGGATTTCACTTAATTTCGCGAAACTATTGCCTAATACAACATTATCAGGTATATCACACCATAATAAGAAAATAATATTTTGCAAGTATTAAGATACTTAATTTCCAGAAAAACTAAATTTAAATAATATCACCACAATAGAACATTATATAATGATAATAATTGCACTGACAAGAAAATTGAAGCCCATAAACTGAACTAGTGTTGACTAAACATTTAACAAGACTACAACATTTAATAGGCCTACATAGTATCTACTTAGGCTGTCAGATGAGCTATTCAAGGAATCACAATACAATAAATAAACAAAGTAAATAATTCAACGTACCTGAGAGCAGACAGTTATTTGCTGGACAGCTTCAATTCCTTACGCTTTGTCACCTTCTCACCAACATTAACAGCACTCGACTGTCTTTTTAGTTTATTTGCAATGTCTTTGGACATGTTTTTCTCATTCAACACATTGGCGTAATTATTTATAAAAATTATTAATTCAATGTTTTACACCGCAAATATCTTTACACACGTGCATACTTCTCTACATAATAACACTACCCTACACCATAACCTCACTTTCTCACACTAACCCCACTTTCAATATCGTACAGCTAAATTACTGCAAGCCTACATTATATTTTAAGTATTAGGAACTGTGTGAGGATTAAAACCCTATATTTTATTTCAATATTAGCCTCTGAATAATTGGCAAGATGACTTAATAGGTTGTCAAACTTAGACCACTTGTCACATTTGAAATCACAACCTAGCTATTCAAACTTTCCTGCAGGCAAACATAAATCCTTGTAAAATGCCTGTACTTCTAATGAATGTGATATTTAAAAACTCACGGAGACTGCTGGAACAGCACTAAATGAAGAATCTTCTAATTTAACAAACAGAATATAGTATTCTTTCCTGCAATAGTAAAGGGCTCCACACACCTTTTCTGCACTTCTGTTTTAAATAAATCAAAATTAAGAATTGAATCTTGTTCACACCAGTTGCTGAAACCTTCATCATCTCTCAAGACTGTTCTAAGCGTTCACTTGGATTTGTTCTATATTTAGGAAGGCTAACAGTATGGTAAGCTGGTTGATTAGGAAAAATTGTTGGATATGCATCGTTACTTAGTTTAGGGTATTTCCTTGGCACACAAATTGGTTCGCCATCCAGCACAGGGAAAACATCTTCCCTAAGAACAAATTTGGGATCAAAATGTTTAATACAAACCACAGTTTTGTTTGTAACTTGAAAATTGTCACGAAGAATGTTTCTTATCCACTTTTCCTTTAATGTCATATCCTTGGGAAATTTGAAAGTTGAAGTGTTCCATGTAGTGCCATAATTAGATCTGCACCCAGGTACGCAACATGAACGCCCCATTATGAATTCAATGTTTTATACGGCAAATAACTTCACACAGATGCACATTTCGCTACATAATAACACTACCCTACACCATAACCTCACTTTCTCACACTAACGCTTCTTTCACTATTGTACAGCTAAATTACTGCAAGCCTACATTATATTTTAAGTATTAACCTTATATAAACCAGCCAAACCAAATTTTATGTTATAAACGGATGTAAAAACTCACGGAATACACTTTAGTAACCTATCCTTCGTTACTAACCACGTGCACAACATGCTCGAATGTTTGGCCGACGGATTCCGCCATTTTGCTCGCATTCGATTGCTGCATTGAGGTCTGAGTATTGTAGTTGGTCTTGGTCTTGGGTAGGCCTAACTCTAATCGATTCACCGAATCGATTCATAGACTGTCCATTAACTCAGTATGCCGTGATCTCATTTATTCCAGAACATAATAAATTCAGTTATAGGCCTATAGGCCTAATGAATACGGAAAAGCACTATGTCCTCTTATTTAATTTAACTGTGCTATCAATTCAGTTTCATTTTCATTTCGAACTAAATTTTAATGCTACTTAATATTTTTTTTAATTCCATTTAAAACAACCAATTACAAATTTTTATACAGAATCCTCTGGAAAGAATAAAGGATGTAGGATGTTTAAACTAGGGATTTAGGATTTTAAAAATTGAACGTTATGCCACTCATTATGTTTTTTTTTTTAAGCTGTGAGAACTTCGCATTTTGTTAAAATAAAGCATAAAATTAGGTACAAACCAAGAAACACATTGGAGGTTACAGTAGCCTATATTTAAAATAAATTACCTATAAAAAATTGCTTTTGTTCACTACTCTTCGGAAAGAATTAATGATTTACTGATGGTGGATAAAATAAACTCTTTAAAATAAATTAAATTGTCTTCTCCCAAGATTGTTTTAATATAGATTCATTGTTTGTTTCTAATTCATCTTCTCATATTATATTAGAACTAGCTTAAAAGACCCGGCGTCGCCCGGATTTTGTATTTTGTAATTGGAAATTAGCTTATGAAGGATTTTCAATTTTAAATTCTAGGTCCTTATATAGGCATTTATCATTTGAAATAGGAAGAACGACTTATTACACTCAAACTATTCCCTCAGAAAACGCTTGATATAGTTTTTTATGGCTCATAGAGGATCTAGAATTTTGCATCCCATCGCTTGTACAGTGCACAGCAAGCCTGGTAGAGGTTCAAATAAGAAGAAACAGAAATTTCTGTAACATAAAATTGTAATATCGAGGCGGAAAATTTTATTTCCCACTCTCATGTTACCATAAAACTGTTTTGGGGATGAAATTAAACAGAAAGCATTATCACTTTCATACTTTTCTCTCCAAAAACCTGCGATATAATATAATAATATACACATTACCATACCTCGTTTTGTTTTCTCTATGTCCAGGGTAGAGAAAGTTATGTGATTCCATTATTTTAGTGGATTTCATTCTGTAATATTTATTTATAACATGAATTATTTTGATAACTTCTCTTATTTGTCAAAAGTGCATTTCATTTGTTTTTTCCAAGCCCACCTGATACCATTTGGCAACAATATATTCTGTGATTTGGAATTGATAATTCTATGTAAAAAGGGATTAAGTATTTTCAAAAACATTTAATTTTTGGCATTTAGAATCAGAATTTTTCAAAATCCTTTCTTAGTGAGCACCTACATTATGAAACGAAGGTACTGTCAAAATTCCAAGTCTCTACCTGTTATAGTTTAGGCTGTACGTTGATTCCTGTCATTCAGTCAATCAGTCAGTCAGTCAGTCATTCATTCAGTCAGTCAGGACAAAGCCATTTATATATATAGAGATTATTGTCAATGAATTTTCAGTGAATAAAATTAATGTTCTCATTTCCAGGACGTCGTGGCGAAGGTAAAATTGTGACAGGAAATGAAGGCATTCAAAGAAAAGTTCAAATCAACGATGAACCAAAATCACGCAACAGGAGAACACTGTGTAAGAAATGTGGTGGAGGAGGAGGAGGCGGTGGATACTCAATTCCACATATTATCATACAAAAAGGTGGAGGCGGATGCGGAGGAGGTGGATGTGGAGGTGGTGGGGGATGCGGAGGAGGACATGGATGTGGAGGCGGAGGTTCAAGAAATTATTATCCTTCTGGCGGCGGCGGTGGACAGTGTAGCACTTGTGGGGGGTACGGAGGAGGAGGTGGATCATGGTCTCAGAGTTCCAGTCAAAGTTCCAGTGGATCTTATCATTATAAGTGATACTTATCATTATAACAATTATAAATAACTATATTCTTTAAGTGGTAGAAAGTTAATCCTTTGAATCCCTGCAGTTGGTTCCAAAATATTCAGTGTGGATCAATTTTTTTTCTATTCATTCCTGTCAGACCAGGGATTGCCAGAGTTCCCTTCTCCTGTTGATCCCATCTATCTCCATGCCAACCTAACGCTCTTCCCACATCTAGCTACGGCGTTGAGCAATATGTTACCAGGCTTTATTTTATTCTTATCCTCACACGTTGCTCTGGCTGATGACCATTTTTTTCATTCCTTATTCAACAAATTAAACTTTCTAAAAACTAGTAGCTTCTGCTGTCTCTTTAACTGCGTAGGTTACGGTCCTATTTTCTTAAATAATTAGTTAATTACAATTTATTCAGTACTGCACATCGATCTTTGTTGCGCAGTTTGCCAAAAATCTAGTTTCTGTATTCATAATTAAAACAATAAAATATATTAAATTATAAATATAAAAGTCAAACAATTTATAAAGAACTGAAGAATCGCTTCACAGTTAAATTCTACATACCGACTAAAACTTCAACACCAAGTTCTAAGGAAAACAAGATAGAGAACAATGAGTAAGCGAACAACTGGAATAGTCATGACCGTGAAAATGCAACGCTGGGCAAAAGTGAAATAATTCATTAATGCAGTGATATCGAACTCTGGTTTGATTTGAAAAAAAATATTTCAGAAATGTAATAAACATTTCGTCCCTCTTAGTCAGCAACGTACAATGATTAACAAAATACGTTACTTGCTACGTAACTTTTGTGTTACTATCTGAAAATTATAGCTTTCTTATTATGTAAAATTTATTGCCCAGGGAGAGAATATTTTCTATTAACATCACACAAACCAAAAAAATTACCTATTCTGATCATTAGTGTTTCATCTATAGCGTAATAAGTTATCTTCAAAAATATAGATTCCAGCAAAAATAAGTAATTGTGAAAGATAAGCCTTGTATTAATTATTTATTACTTTTCTAACTTACTTACTCAATCACAATAGACAATTCCTGAGCAAGCTAAAGGAATATCATCTATTTTATGAAACCCGTTGGTTCATTGCTGCGGTTACATGAGCCCGCCTCTCAACCTTATTCTATGCTAACTCATCCAACCATCCCTCTCAAATCCTTTCTTTCTTTCTTTCTTTATCTTAGTTTTACCTCTCCCTTTTAGGATTTAAGCGACCCAAGCCGCCCGGGCCCCTCTCAAATCCTACTTTCCTTAAATCTAACCTGATGTTGTCCTCTCACCTATGTCTAGGTCTTCCAAGTGCTCTTTTCCCTTCGGGTTTGCCAGTAAATATTTTTTAGATATGTCTTTCCTCGTCCGTGATTTAATTACCCTTATTATATTCCGTGAAGAGCACAGGTTATGAAGCTCGTCGTTATGCAGTTTTCTCTCAATGCCCGTTTTCATCTCTCTTGGGTCCGACTATTTTTCTAAGTACCCAGTTTTCGAACACTCTCAAATTATGTTCTTCCCAAAGGGTAAGGGACCATGTCTTTATGTGTTTATGACCTTGCATTTCACATAATCAGATAGACAATTCTCTTTGAGATCACGCAATCATATTGTTGCAATTATCACTTTGGATTATCGGAAAATTGTCAACATTGGCGGGAAAGAAATGGACGAAGCTAATTGCAAGATATAAGAGTGCGAGTGAGATGAAAATAGCCTACTACAAACTCTCTTTTAAGATAGAGACACGCTGTTTACTGAAATTTGCCTTATAGGCCTACTATATTGACTGAATTCTTTCTAATTCACCTCTTTTATTACCCCTTTTCCCCCTTCCTTTTCCACATTTTACTTTTTATCCCACTGGAATCTTTTTTGGGCGGCACACAACCAAAGCATTCTTAGTTATTTGAATTGCCGAATATTGAGGTCACAGATTTCAGAAGTGCAGTTACTACACTAGTTGTGCAAATCTCACTAACTGTTGGTTATTTTTTACTGAAAGTTAGAAAATAACTACTTACTTGTATTGTAGAAAAGTAACTTTAGATTGTGTAACATATAAAAATAACTGGAGAAAATAATAACACATCTGGCAACAGTGCCAGATAAGGGATGTTTGCAGAGAGTCTTTGGTGTTTGATTTTCAACTGTTTAATCAAATACACAGTATTGTATTGGTGTACTTAGCATTTGATTTTCAACTGTTTAGGCCTAATCAAATATGAGTTTGTTAAACATTTTCATAGGGTCATGTATATTTTTGTCTCTGCTTTAAACCTGTCCATAGAGGTGCTTAGGCATGTAAGTGCAACCTGTAGCACCTGTAATGCCTGGAAAGTTAGGAATATTGTAGAAATCTAGCATTTTTTTCTTATGATATTGTTTTTAGTTGGAATTCTAATAAACTGAGAAATTAAAGCATAATTTTATCTTATCACTTTATGAATGGTTCTACTGGTTGTTCCTTTATCCCCAGTATTCCTTTAGAAGCTTCCAGTCACAATAATTTGCATAGGACAGCAGTGTCAGAAGTATCATGAATATATCATGATTTCGCTTGGTTGCAATGGGATACGTGATATTTGTTCTTGTTCTTCTGCTACAAATTTCGATGACCTATGTAACAATAGACATTTTCTTGGTAAGATAAGCAAACCGGCGACTAATTTGTTAGTTTTCATGTTTTCAGATTACTGAAGGACGGCCACAAATTGGCCTAAGTCTATTTTTAAGAAGTATAACAAATACTCATTAACAAATAACATGTAATGCTTATATTCATACACATAAAACTGTAAAAATACTTAATTTTATGCATTACTAATCTTTTGTGGCCCATTTTAGATACCATAACAATTTCTCCTTCCCTAAAATTAAAGATTAATGCCTAATTACTTCATATTCTAACCAATTTTATGTTCCTAAAATGCCAATTTTTTATTCAAAAAATTCCAATGTCTACTCATGACATGCACGAGATGCACGATAGATTTTCATTACATCATCAGATAGAACAGTCAGAAATTTAGAAATAAACATTGCATTTTGTAAGGTAGGGCTAACATAGCCTACAAGAAAGCTAGTGTAACGGATGGACAGCCCTGGGAGCAAAGTCCACGTTATATCCGGTTATGTGCTAATGCAGGGCTATTTCTCTTTCGCATGGAACGAAAGAATGCAATAGAGAGCCTTTCACAATGGTGGAAGATGTTAATATTCGTAATAAGTTGTTTTGGCAAGGAAGAACGCTCGGGAGCAGGGAAGACCTTGCTGGAATGGGGAACTAGTTAGGAATACGGAATTAAATAAGAAGTGTACATGTAGGGACATGGGAATTAATAAAAGGGGATTTAGTTAACAAGCGTTGAAATTCTGAGACAAGCGCTATCTATATGTAATGCCACGTCTCATCATCTTTCCGCCCTGTCTGGGAATCAACACGTCCGTTTCGGAATCAATTCGGTATCAGCAGGATGAAACATACCCTGTCATGAATGTTACAACAACAAAAAAACACATGAAATTAACAACAAAATTATTCACAAGGCAGGAATGTTAAGGCTTCAGCGATCGGCTTAACTGCTAACTTAGAAATTGAATACCGGTATATTAATTAGAAGGATGCATATTATTAAAGACACTAGATGCATTGTACTGACTTCCTGATATCTGATTACTGTAAACATTTGTATTTCAGACACTGCGTCAACATTATTCTTCACCTTGTACAAACTTCGTTCTTCGTTCTCGTTGTAATCTTTCCTCTAATCTGTCTCATGTAACTACATACTTACTCAGCAAAACATCGACTGACTTTTGTTTTACAATATTAAGCCCCCTTTCAGACGAGGCTTCTAGTTGATTCCACTAGTTGAACGGACGGGGGTCAAGGAGTGTAACGAAGTAGCAAATGATTGGGAACCACCCGAACTCCTTCACACTCAGTCAACTCGTCCGCTCAGGCGGGTGGCCAGTAGACACCAAGGCTTGTAAACTACAGAGGTAGCGTATTCCGGCGAGTTTATAGGACAGGGGGTTGCGGCGAGCAGGCGAGTGTGTGACGTCACCAGATTCCAAATCTCGCAATTCCCAGTTTTTACTCAGTCTAGAAAATCTTACACCGCGTGATTAAACTCGTAACCTTTAATTAACCCTTTGTCGGATTTCTTTGAAATTTATACAGAAATAATCTACACACATCAGTCCTACTGATGGTTAAAACAGAGCCTTAAAAAAGCGGACACACATGTTTTAATTTCATTTTATAAACATCACCCGTTACACAAAATTCATGGAGGGAGAAGCAAATTTCACTATGCGACAATTTTTTGTATTTTTGTGTCCCGAAAAAACTTCAAGCGAGAAAGTTTTAGTGAAATAATTGAATTTTAATACAAATGAAGTTCCAGCCCCATATCTCGAATAGTTTACGAGTAATTGAGTGGTAATTATTCCGGGCGCTTCGAGCAGGACAGTAGAGAGCATGGTGCCGCTGACAAGGCTTTTGTACCTACTGATCTCGGCCGCTGGACCGTAGTTTTTTAGGATAGAGATTACCAATACATATTGTTTTTAATAGTACAATTAGAAAGTGCTTTAGAATGTGCAAATAACTGAACCATTATGCCGGGCCAGAGATGTGCTGTGGCAGTGTGTAACAGTAATTTCCAGTGTGTAACAGTAATTTCTCAGATTGCAAGAAGCTTGACTGTAACATTTCGTTCCACGTCTTTCCAAAAATCAAAGATGTTCACAAGCAATGGATTGTTGTTTGCCGAAAAAATGATTCTTGGAATTCTGATACAAGTAGAGTTTGTTCCTTGCACTTCACGGAGCAGGATTACGAAAGGGATTTCAAAGCTGAACTGCTGAATTTACCAAGGGAAAAACCTAAGAGAAAAAGGTAAATAATATATTCTTATATTAGTATTATTCTTATTAGTATTATTATTGTAATTGTTATTAATCATATTTACATGGGCTTTTAGGACAACAGAACTTTGTTTGGCTTTATATGTACAGCTATGTCGAAATGACTAAATAAAAAGGTACCTCCGAAGAATATCATTATTGAACATTAATTCTTTAATTGCACTGGAAAGGGTATTTTTATTGAGGAATGGAAATTAGTCTGCAGCAAGGCAATATTTGGCGTTTCTTCTGAACGAAATTATTGAAGATTAATATTCACAGCTCTCGGTAGATCACGGAGTAAAGGGCCTACGGATTTAACCAGGCTAAATTATATTTTATTAAATTTTTTGCTACTATTATTCACTTATATTCTTATAGGTATTCATGACGGCACTCTTTTTATAATTGAATGCTTTATTAAAAATAATTAATTATAAGTATTTAGGCTTTCACGGCCGGCGTCTATTGAAGTCCTCCAAAATAATTTAGTTTCAAAGGGTCAATCTTTCAGTATGGGTACAAGTAGCCAGTTAATATCCTTTATTATTGAGTCCACGACTAAAATATTTAAGGATTTTTACGTAATTGCTAGTAGGTCTATATGATAGAACAAAAAGACCTCTGTACCGTTCCAATAGGTTTAGCGCCTGGAGTAATTACCACTCTATTACTCGTAAACCATTCAAGATATAAACGTGGTACTTGATGTATAATAAAATTCAAATATTTCCCTAAAGCTTACATGCTTGAATAATTTTCTGGTCACAGAAATAAACAAAATTGTCGCATAGTCAAATATGCTTCTTTCTGAACATTTCACGGTCGTCACAAATCATTCCGACAACAGAGCGCCCGGAATAATTACCACTCAATTACTCGTAAACCATTCGAGGTATAGGGCTGGAACTTCATTTGTATTAAAATTAAATTATTTCACTAAAACTTTCTCGCTTGAAGTTTTTTCGGGACACAAAAATACAAAAAATTGTCGCATAGTGAAATTTGCTTCTCCCTCCATGAATTTTGTGTAACGGGTGATGTTTATAAAATGAAATAAAAACATTTGTGTCCGCTTTTTTAAGGCTCTGTTTTAACCATCAGTAGGGCTGATGTGTAGATTATTTCTGTACAAATTTCACAGGAATCCGACCAAGGGTTAATTAAGGGTTACGAGTTTAATCGCGCGGTGTAAGATTTTCTAGACTGAGTAAAAACTGGGAATTGCGAGATTTGGAATCTGGTGACGTCACGCACTCAAGTGCTGCGATTGGTCTATCCCGGAATACGCAACCTGTATAGTTTACTGATCTTGAGTAGACACCAGTGCCAATCACGTTCTCATCCCCACTAGTTGAGTCAACACAAAAGAAACTATTCAGCATTCGTCTTTCACATCAGTCGCCTAGTTGATTCCACTGAGATCATAATGGAATCAAACTATCGGTTTCAATGTGGAACAATTTGTAGAAGACATTCGTAGTAGTCTAGCACTATGGTATGTGAGGTGTGAGGAATACAGTGACAAAATTAAAAGTAGGGAAGCTTGGAGGGAAGTGGCACGAAAATGCTATGCCGATTTTAACAGCATGGAGCCTGTCAAAGAGAATATATCCTCGTGGCTATGTAGTTGTGGATATAATAGTGAGAAAGCGACCGTTTCCCGATTTTGTAACAACGGATGAACCCACTCATTTCTTCGACTGGACTTCCTCCTTTTTTGTTTCTCTTCTTTGCAGGAGAGCAAGCACAAGAAGCGCTTCTGTTTCTTCCGGTTCTAACATCGTACTAACCTCCAGTTGGGAAGAAAAGTTGATTCCACAACTTGCCTGGTATGAAACCAGCCTTAAAAGTGTCTTCACACGGCAGTGAACTAATTGAGAATTCACCAGGAAAATTAGTTGAATCGATCAAACCGTCTCGTCTGAAAGGGGCCTAATTCTCTGTACTCCGTGTTTCTCTACCTCATCATTATTTCCTGTACACATTATAATCAACATATGGAATGTCATCACTCTCTACAACAGTAACATAGCAAAAGAAAATAAATTGACTTCCTCTCCTTTCTCTTATTAGGCCTACCCACTACCTTCAGTGGCTCTCTCATATTTCAACTCTTCTCTTACCTATGTCTATATCAATTCACTGTCATCATTACATCTTCTTTAAGGATTATATGGGGAAATTCCTGGCAAATGCGACCTTGCTCTCTGACCCGATATCAAATGAATGCGCGCTTTTCATTTGACATGTGGTGTAAGCGAGGCTGGTCCCTTCGCCATTATTTTCTCGAGATAAACGTTATGTAATCAAACTTTACTGTGCTGAACACACTTACATTTAACAACAGAACGTTACTAGCCTGGGCGATTACTGGATAACTACCTCACTGCTGCGGAGATCTATCTTCTACTGCTCCATCATATTTCTCACATGAACCCATACAACAAACACTTAATATTGACACTTAACTTACTGCACCATACTGAATGGCTTAAAAAATAGTTTCTATTATTTTTTCACACTTGTTTTTCAGTTATTTTCTTAGTCTCTGTAGTAATTTAACTTTCATCACATTGTACAGAGTATGTTCGGAAAGTAATGTCAGTGAGTCAATTACAAGATATTTATTGATCCGATCGGTACAATACATTAAAGATTTCAAAATAGGTTCCTCCTGTCCAGGCACCAAATGCATCATGGTAGGCCTTTTCCGAAATGTTCTTTGGAGTCTGGGTGCAAGCCTCTTTGACTTTATCAACTGTCCCAAAATGGTCAATGCCAAATTCTAAGTATTAGTGCTGAAGAGACTCAAACGAATGCATCCGGACCGACAATGTTGACAATTGGAAACTTCACCACGACAACGCCTTCTTCATGACCTGCTTTCAGGCCAATTCAAAGGTGCCATCGGTTCCCCAGCCGCCCTAAAGTCCTAACATGGCTCCCTCGACTTCTTCTTGTTCCCATGCTTGAAAACTCCCATGAAAGGACATAATTTCGAGACAGTTGACAAAGTCAAAGTGGCTTGCACCAAGACTCCAAAGGACATTCCGGACAAGGCCTACCGTGACGCCTTTGATGCCTGGAAATCTCGCTGGAAGCGAAATATCAACATAGGAGGAACCTATTTTGAAATCTTTAATGTATTGTACCGATCGGATCAATAAATATCTTGTAATTGACTCACTGACATTATTTTCCGGACAGACCCTGTATCTTATTCACTTTCAAGAGTCCAATTTTAAATTTGACGTAAACTTGAAGACATTTATTATTTAGACTTACCGGCTATCATGACGAAGTCGTAAAAACACCTATTTCGTGCGTCGACTAACTCTGTCAAATAAGATGCCTGGTAGTCTTCATTCTCCCTCCTCGGCCATGCCGCTTCCCTTGCTGACGGCGCTCTGGATCTCAGATTATAACGAACCCGGGGCGATGGTTCGGGGCTGGAAGACGAATCCCCATCAGGAATTGTTGACGTCACAGGTTCTGAGGTGACGTCTGGGCCGCGAACTACTGACACCGCTCCCTCAGCGATAACCACTGGGATGGCTTCCTGGTCCAGCCCGTTCTGCGCCCTGGACGACGTAGTACATCAAAATGGTCGGATGAAGATAAGATGAAACTAATCGAGCAGGCATTGGATTTTTCTATGACGAACGATGTGTATATTGAGGCACGTGCCTATGGTGATCTGAAGGTTGGATTGCTGGAAAGATATAGGAGTAAAGTAACGACTAAGCATAATAGGGAAATGCTTGCTACCCTTCGGATGTACTAAGGCGAGGGCATTGAGAGCGTGGCGGATATATTTTGTAAAGTCAACGCGGGCACGTATGAATTAACCGAGGATGCATAAATAAATAAAACACTAAAGCAGAAGCAGCGTTATGAGAGCACTGGACACACTTTTGGGCGGTTTAAGAGATGAAGTGGACAGGATGGCCCGTTTCCAATTTTTAGAGTAATTCCAAGAAGCGGTGCATAAGGCCATCGCGATGCAGGAAGCAGATAGACAAACGGCTAGAAACGTGGAGACACAACGAATTTTCACAGGCAAGCAAATCAACCACCCGTACCCCGTAACTCTTACCAAAGAAATTCCCAGAATAATGGTGGAAATTTTCCCCGCACGGGTTAGAGTGAAGCAGGAACCTAGATCTACTAGGGCCAGCCAAGTAGAGTGTTTTCGGTGCTACAAATTAGGGCACATAGTCCGCCATTGTAGGGAAAGAACTTACCCAAATGCTTACGAGGAGACGAGAGCCACGAGACGTCCTCCCCACAGTAAAGGTAGCTAATTGGACTCCCTTGTCGCCAGGGGACAGCATGCTTCTGTTACCCGTAAAGTACCAAGATCAAGATCATGGTTAATACCGGAGCTCAATGTACAATTTCGTGGCATAGAGAGTTGCAATTTTGTAAATTGGGGCGTCAAAAAATCTGTTTTTTTTTTTTTTTTTTTGGACTAACCAGCCAAGCCTTGAAAAGCAAACGTGTAGTCACAGTTAAAACTCAAATTGGTGTTTATGATTATGACTTGAAGTTGCACGTCACCGACCCCGTGACGAACCATTTCAACGGAATTTTGGGGATGGATTTCCTCAGTACCCATTCAGCGGTAATCGGATTGAGACCAAACAGGCTAGGACTGGACGTTTCTGAACAGAGAAGTTCTCAGAAGGATAGGAATGTAAAAGAAGAGGGAACAATTGAAGGGGCTAGTGCCATAAGGGCGTAAGGCACAAGAGCATAGTTTTGAGAAATCTTGATGTTTTTAAACAATGTTACCACTCACAAGCACGGGTCTTTCCTTATGACTGAGCAGAGGTTTAAGGCACAAGTATAAATTGTTCACTGAGTATTTAAGAGATATGAGGAGAAGGCATAAATGTTAAAAGCTCAAAATTAAAGATGTGCCTTACGCCCTTATGGAACTAGCCCCTTAAATTATATTAGACAAAGCAGTCACGATTCTAGCCCATTCAGAAGCACATTTAAAATTACCTTTTAGAAGAAAATTGGTCCACGGAGCTGAGAGTGGAAAAAATTGATCCTGCGGAGGATGCTGAGGTAGACTTATAAAGAGTATGCGTCGCAAGGAGTATCAATGAGGGATCTGAAGCAATGGGGAATTTAATTAGCTCCAGCAGTGAAATCGAGGTGATTTTAATTAAGGGCATTATACTAGCAAGGAGAAGATTCCAAGAAAATTTTCAAGAAAAGGCCTCTAACCTAGAAATCCCATATGGAAATAGTAATGAGCAATGGATTCATCTGAAAAGTTGTATACAGACAGCTGCAGAAGAAACAATAGGACGCAAAGAGAGCAGGAATATCAAGAAACCTTGGGTCACCGGAAACATGTTACAGAAGATGGAGGAAAGGAGAAAATGGAAAAAATGTTAATACAGAGGAAGCCAAAAGAAACTACAGGAGACTAAACAACGAACTAAAAAGGGAAACCATGAAGGCGAAGGAAGAATGGTGGAAGCAAAGATGTGAAGAAATAGAGGACTTAGAGAAAAAAGGAAGATATGATCTCATGTACCACGAAGTTAAGTGTTTGGATTATGGAAAGAATACAAGAAAAGAAATATGGCTGATTGAGAATGAAAATAAAGAAGAAATAACAGACAAACAGGGAATATTGAACACATGGCAAAATTATGTAGAAGAATTATACGAGACAAGGAATCGCCCAGCTATCTTGGATGTGGAAAAAGAAACAGATGTATCTGAAGATGAAAAAGGATTTACCATTTTGATAGAAGAAGTTGAGCTAGCAATTAAAGAAATGAAAATTGGAAAAGCAGCAGGAATAGATGGAATCCCCATTGAGATGGTTAAATGCTTAGGTGAAGGGAAGAAAAAAATTCATTCCTTGTGCAACAAGATATATGAAGAAGGTGAATGGCCTGAAGAATTTACAGAGACGGTGCTAATACCAATACCGAAGAAAAATAATGCGAAGAAATGCAAGGAGTACAGGACTATCAGCCTGATACCACATTCCGCTAAGATTCTCCTGAGAATATTGAACCGACGTTTACGTTCTAAGATGGAAGGTGAATTGGAGGAAGAACAGTTTGGCTTCAGGAAGGGAAAAGGTACGAGAGATGCGATTGGATTGATACGAATAATCGGAGAAAGATATATAGGAAGAGGTAAAGAAGTGTATGTAGCATTTGTTGATCTGGAAAAGGCCTTTGACAGAGTAGATTGGATTAAACTTATAGAGATCCTGAAGAAAATTGGTGTGGACTGGAAGGAGAGGAGACTTTTATGCAATCTATATATGAAACAGCAAATGAAAGTAAGGATAGGAGAAGAAATGACAGAGGGCAGAGTAATGGGAAGAGGGGTAAGGCAAGGATGCCCTTTATCGCCTACTCTCTTCAACATATACTTGGAAGATTTAATAAAGAACTGCTTCCTGGACAAGGGAGGTGCAAACATAGGAGGAAGAAGAATAAAGTGCATAAGATTTGCCGATGATATGGCTTTGCTAGCAGAGGATGAAACAACACTGAAAAACATGCTGATGGAGCTAAATGGCAGATGTGAAGACTATGGAATGAAGATAAATATAAATAAGACGAAGACCATGGTTATCGGAAGAGAACCTAAGAGGATAGACACGCGAATCAAAAATGAAGCAGTGAAACAAGTGGATAGTTTTAAATATCTGGGTTGTACTATAAATAGCAACATGAACTGCTGTCAGGAAGTAAAACAGAGGATAGCCATGGCAAAAGAGGCCTTTAATAGAAAAAGAAGAATTTTTTGTGGGCCCATGGCAAAAGATCTTAGGAAGAGGCTAGTAAAGTGCTTTGTGTGGAGTGTAGCACTGTATGGAGCAGAGACTTGGACGCTACGGAAGAGTGAAGAAAAACGACTGGAATCATTTGAGATGTGGATTTGGAGAAGGATGGAGCGTATACAATGGACAGACAAAATTAAAAACAAAGACGTGCTAGAAAGAGTGGGAGAAAGAAGAACATTGTTGGAGCTCCTAAAGAAGAGGAAAAGAAATTGGCTGGGACATTGGCTAAGAAGAAATTGTCTGCTGAAGGATGCTTTAGAAGGAATGATAAATGGAAAGAAGGTTCGAGGCAGAAGAAGATATCAGATGATAGATAACATTAAAATAAATGGATTGTATGCCGATACAAAAAGGAAGGCTGAGAGCAGGAAAGAGTGGAGAATGCTTAGTTTGCAGTGAAAGACCTGCCCTTGGGCAGAACACTATGAATGAATGATGAATACTAGCAACTTACTTATTATGCTATGTAATACCAATGTAATTAAGGGAAACAGGTAGGGCCCAGCAGAAAGTGTACTATGAGAAGAGCGTAGAATTTAATGAGTCGTTAAGACATTTATCAGGAAGGAAGAAGTTAATTATACAGTCAGTACTAGAAGAATATGCCTGAAGAAAATATACACTTCTGTTTTTTTTACAAGCCTACTTCAACCAAGGAAGAAATCAGTCCTGCTGGAGAAAAATTTTCATGGCACTGGAACGAACACACGTCAGGGGATCAATGATCTCAGATACCATTTGTCTGACAAGACGCAGCCGAAAAACATGCATTTCGCACATTCCACCATGTACAACACATGATATATATAAAATTAAATAAAAACATTTGTATCAGCTTTCTGAGGTTCTGTTGTAACCATCAGTAGGGCTGTTTTGTGTAGATTATTTTTGCACAAATTTCACAGGAACCCGACCCAGGGTTAATTAAAGATTGCGAGTTTAATAATGGGTGAGCGTTTTCTAGGCTGTGAAAGCCGTGAAGAGCCCGAGTTGGAAACGCGTAACGTCATACGTCCAGCCTGCTCGCCGCAACCCCTTGTCCTATATACTCGCCGGAATACGCAACCTCTGTAGCTTACAAGCCTTGGCTTGTGACTATATAACCTATTGCTAGCCTTTCAACAGTACCGTACCGGTACAAAACTAATACAGTTTTACGGTATTCTGTACTTGCTTGTATTTTTGTTTTAATAATATTTTAAATACAGTGTACAATAAAATGTTAAGAATTCACGGCCACTTGTTTTTATATATCATATCTTGCATAATGATTCAAAGCCTGCAGTGTACTGTATAAAACTTGAAGATTTCTTTGTCACTGCCTTGTATAATTCTTCACCAAACAATATAAGGTAGAGGCAGTGAATTCTTAAAATTTCATACAGTACACTACTTAGGCTTTAAAACTTCTTAAAATGTTTAGCTCTTAGTATAAGCACCCCATGTACAAATTTTAAGAAAATCGTCAGAGCCGTTTTCGAGAAAATCGCGAAAAACGAAAATTTGTTAATGTAGAGTCCCCTTAAAAATAAGAGAATCTTGTCGCCATCTTCGGGTCAATTCTTCAGGAGATATCTGACCAAAATACAAAATGTTGTTTTCACATGATTTTCCGTTCTGGAGCTAGACTGTTCACAGACACACAGGCAAACACACACACAGACATGTTTCCGAAAAAAAAGTATTTTTGGATTCAGATGACCTCAAAACGTGTAATTATGTTAAAAACTCAACTTCGAATTTGGGGGTCGATAACAATACTTCCTCCACCTATAGTACCTGTGGTACGGGCAGAGGAAGTAAAAAGTAATTTATTATTAAATAGTTTATCAGGCCCCCATGAGTCATGACTGGATCCCGGTCCTCAGAAAGATGTAGGGCCTCGGAGTTTGCTTAATTGAGTTATTGTAATGCGTCTTGACAATTAAAAACAATATTTACGATATGGTTCTTGCGAATTACAGTGCAATAATGCATACAACACAAGCATCTGGTTAAATCTATAATATATACTCCTACCAAGCGTTATGATTTCTACTATTATTTGAAAGAAAAAAAGTGTCATTATGAGCGTTACAGATGAAAGGGTTAACTCTGATATTAAAATAACTTCGACTGATTTCACGTTATTGTTAAAAGACGGTAAAAGAGATCATTATCACGTTAATTTAAATTTAAAACGTTTGACACTTCGCAATCAAACTCACGCATGTTTAAGATTTCTTTTTAATATTCTAGCTATAATTTATTAGGAGCTTTATTAATTAGTTTTACAAATATTACATAGAATACTAAATGAAATGAAACATTTTCTTTTAATTGTGTAACATAAATCCATGGTGTTTATATGAGCATAAATGAAACAGGCCCATGGGCCTGGATGTCTCTAGATTTACAGGCATGTAGGCTATAACTGGGACGCTAGGACCGAACCAAACTCGCGCAGATAGCTGATCGTCCGCTGGTAGCAATGGAGTAGGGTTAGAAGAGAATGCATATACTGTACTATTCATTCCAAACTGTGCGGTTTATAATAGTCCTAACCTACTGTTCTCCAAAGCAAAGAACTTCCCTGTGAGGAATGCAAGGAATGTGACCGTTGCGCGCGCAAGCACGCCGGCGACTAATAAGAATCTGCCTAGCCACCTGTGATGGTACCCCTCACCTCCTCCTTCTCCACCGGAGCAGTATATCGCCTCTTGCCCCTCTAATCAGCAGTGCACCCCGCAGGGTAGTACTCTGCTTTGGAGTACAGTATATACATTCCACACTATTTCCCTACTTTGACTGTGAATCACTTTGCTACCACCAAACTTTTTGCTAGAATAACTACATTCGCCTTCGATTGCTCTTATTAAAGTATCACACTTAACTATTGAATGCTGTGAGGATAAGATGTTTTTACACGGTCTGTACAGTATAAACTGGCAGGGAACATCACGTGATATGAAGGACAGGCAGGTCTAGATTACTTCATCGTAGCCTACTGCGCATTCGTTTGTTTGGCTCAGGTCTTACCGAGTTATACTACTGAGGGAGAAAATTCCGGCGGTTACAAGTCTAAATTTCAGTACAACCCTATCATTAACTAACCATAAAAACAAACGAGTTCGTGTGTTGCATTGTCCTGTAAAAGTGTACAAACTAAATACATTACCTAATGACAATTCCGCAACTAGTAAAAAAGTTAAAATAAAGTGTTCCCTATACAGGCCATGGAGGCCCAGAGGGTTCCAGGAGGTTGAGGCTCCAAGATTTTAGACATTCGGTACGTGAAGATGGTAAGGTAGTCAGCCTTATGCACCGGCCGCCTTAACCCCCAGGATTGCTCCTGGTACTCATTTCTGTTAAAGGCTGAGTCGACCCCAGGGCCATAGTGCCACCAGAAGAATTAGGCCAAATGAAAAACTCTAACGACCTCATCGGGAATAGAAACCGCAACCTTCCTGTTCGAAGCGCAGTGCCTCAACCATTACGCTACGGCGCAACCCTCAGCAACTAGTAAAGGCCTTAACAATACTGTATAGGATATAATCATACTCCCATTTTCCTGTATAAATAATTATAACTTGCAGATTTTTAATAGTGAAGTTAGTCGGTGTTAGGCTGAATTTCGTATGTAGGCCTACTTAGTCAAAGCGGTAACGGCATTTCTATTTCACGCATTTCATGGGTCAGGATATGCATAAACTATTATTTTTCAAATTAAAATGCCCTTATGTGTAGCATATTAGCAGGACTTAACGTTTCGGGGGGGGCGGCTGTAGTCCCCTCATCCCCCCTCTAAATACGCCTTTGTAGCCATTAATTTGATTTGTTACCAATATAAAAACCTCTTTATTTCGATAATCTGGGTTCAACCCAATAACTGTTTTCTATCTTACAGTGTATAGTCTATTAACATACACCATTAACGCAGGCACTAATACAAGCCAACAAAATTTTACCTTGTCGAGTGCATCGCCAACTCTATTGTCAGCCTCATTCATTTTTTTGTAATTGTAATTGTAATTTATTATCCACCTTAAGTATTACAAGAATACATGGCTTCGTCAGTCAGATCTTAACCTAAGCCTTAACCTAGATACAATAATGATCAAAACATACATTATAATTTGCAAACAACCTTATTTTAGAATATGTACATTTATTAAATTAGCTACAGTGTATACAGATCAACCAGTGTTTTAAATTATGAAAAGGATGAATTCAGATATTCGTCGACCGAAAAGAATAGATGGTCAAAGAAGATGAGCTTGACTTTTTTCTTAAATTGTGCAAAGTTCAGTGATTTAATCTCTTGGGGAAGCTTATTGTAAAGTTGGATTCCTTTATGAGACATACTGATTTGAGTTTTTGCTAGTCTGCACTGGTTGAAATGGATGTTGTTAGCAATTCTGGTGAAGTGAGTGTGATAGTCGGAATTAATTTGGAATAAGTTTTTATTCTTGTGTATGAAAGCTGTTGTCTCCAGAATATATAAGCAAGGTAATGGGAGAACTTTAAATTCATTGAAAATAGGTTTGGTGTGTGTTCTTAGAGGTACTTTTTTCATAATTCTGACGATACGTTTTTGGAGTCTGAACACATGAATGGCTTTAGATGAGATGCCCCAAAAGGGTATTGCATAAGTTAAAATAGATTGTACATAGCCAAAGTACGCGATTTTTAAAATTTCCGGTGTGCAGGAGTTAACTAGGACTCTCATTGCATAACTAGTGCGTGAAAGTTTCTCGTAGAGATGAGAAATATGGGATTCCCATGATAAGGTGGAGTCTATCCAAGTGCCCAAAAATTTTGTTTGATTGGTTTCCATAATATCAGTGTTTTCAATTCTGAATTTATAAGTTTCACCAAGTTGAGTAGTTCGAGTGAAATTAATAAAAATCGTTTTATCTAGATTGAGGAAGAGCTTGTTACTATTTAGCCAATTTTGGAAAGTGATTGAGGTATCTTTAATTGATTTTTGGAGAGATAAATTATTGTGATCCTTAAAAAGGAGTGTGGTATCATCTGCGAAGAGGATTGTGTTAACTTGAGGTAGGTGGAGTGGGAGGTCATTAATATATAATAAAAATAATAGGGGACCAAGGATTGAGCCTTGAGGGACGCCGTGGGAGGCTGTAATGTGGTTAGAGCAAGCTTTATTAAATTCTACAAAATGAGTCCGGTTGGATAGGTAGGAGGAGAACCAATTCATAGCAGTTCCACGTATTCCATAAACTTCTAGTTTTGCTGATAATATGTTAATGTCGACTACGTCGAAAGCTTTGGTGAGGTCTACAAAAAGTCCTAGTATTTGTTCTTGGTTATCTTTGGCGCGAAGGATACTCTCTATTAATGAAAATACGGCATTATTTATAGATCTGCCCTTACGAAAGCCAAATTGAGAGTTGGTGAGTATCTTATGTTTTTCAAGAAAAGGGATGAGTCTGTTATACATTACTTTCTCCAGAATTTTGGAAAAGACTGATAATATGGATATTGGTCTGTAATTTTTTATATTTGACACTTCTCCTTTTTTGTGGATTGGGATGATTTTGGCTTTTTTTAGGCAACTAGGGAAATGGCCTGAAGAAAAGGAAGAGTTGCAGACGTCAATTAGTGGCTCTATGAGACTGTTGGCACTTGTTTCATAATGGTATCCAGAATACCATCGTTACCTGCGGAAAATTTGTTACTAAGACTCATAATTATCTTAAGTATTTCGGAATTATTCACTGGATGAAGGAAGAGAGTTAGTGAAGTAGTTAGTGAAGTAGTATGTGGAGAAGTGACATCTACAGGTTTGGAGTTAAAAAGTTCTTTCGCTGCTTCAGCAAAGTAAGTATCAAAAGTGTTAGAAATTTCAAAAGGATCTGAGCATTGTTTACCATTAATGGTAATTACCAGGTTTTCTTGGTTTTTCTGACTTATGGAGTTCGTTTCGTGCTTTACAACAGACCATATAGCTTTTCCTTTATTTTTGGCGTTTTTTTATGATGTTGGAGTTTGTCTGTTTTTTAGCCTCATTTATTACTCTACGGAGAATTGCAGAGTATCTTTTCAAGTATTCTTTAAGGTTAGGATCATTAACTCCTTTGTTAATTCTAACTAGGAGCCTTTTCTTTTTGCAGGAGGTAAGTATACCTTTTGTTAACCAGTTAGAGGAGCTGAGTTGAGGTTTATCCGGAATTTTAAGTAGTGGAAAAGCTGTGTCATAATAGTATTTTAATGTATCTAGAAGAGTTTTCATTTTTTGATCGGTAGTATTGGCATTTAATACTTCATGCCAAGATTCTTTGCTTAATAAAAATTTGAAATATTCTATATTCGCTTGGCTAAGTTTTCTTTCCAAGTAAAGCTCTTAGAGGGGTTATCGTAGATCAAGGGTCTCAGTTGTTCTATGGTCAAAAAGATGGCATTATGGTCAGAGATACCGATATCAGTATTGTCAATGGCAAAGGGGGGGAAATTTTGGTCTATTATGAACTGGTCAAGACAAGACTGTGATGAATTTGATATTCTGGTTGGGGCATTTATGACTGGTCTTAAATTGTATGAATGGAGCATACCACGTAGGGTGGATACGGTGGTGTTTTCATCGAGGAAATTTATGTTAAAATCACCTCCGATAATTAGGAAGCTTTTTTCCTTTTTTAAGATGCCTATTAATTCATCAAGTTTCTCGAGGAAGATGTCAATTGAACCGCTTGGGGATCGGTAAATGCATACAAGTATCAATTTAGTGTTGGTTTTTTTAATCACAGATACAACATGTTCAAAGTTTATCTCTTCATTTAAATAAGTAGTATGTGATAGATTTTTTTAGTTAATGTTTTTATTTACTAGTATGGCAGAACCACCATTTTTGTGCGTAGACCGACAAAAAAGTTGGAGATTTTGTAATCTGGGATGGTGTAAAGATTGGACTCATGTTTCCTAAGCCAGTGTTCTGTGAGAAGAAGAACGTCGGTGGGATATGGTAATGAGTTTAGGTATGCCAATAATTCAGAGCATTTCTTACGAAGACATTGAATGTTAAGAAGTATGAACGTAAGAAAATTGGGCCTACTGAGCTGGAGATCAGCATCTAATGAGAGAGACTTATTTACTAATTGGAAGTCAATGTTTCTGTGAGCTATAAAAAATCACTGTAGTGGGATGGAGCTTTGCGCAGTCTTGTGGACTGGCGTGATGTGTTGGATTTACATTCAGCTTCATCTGAATGAAAATTTTCTAGAAGGGTCGATTTAGCAGGTTCTTCTGTAGCTACAGCTGGTGGCGGGAGGCAGGTACTTTTTTGCAGAGAAGTTAGATGGGGTCCATCAGCTGGAGTTGGTGATGAGATTGCAGTTATTTTTAAAACTTTTTCAACTGCTGGAGAAGTAGGAGGGAAGTTGTCGACCAAAACTCTGTTGAGAATTACTTCCTAAACCATTGATGTCGATGATGGGTTGGCGGGGACGATCTTGTAACCAACCATTTCTAGAGTCATCTCTTCCGTTGCTGAAGCAGGTGATGGGGGGGAAGAGTCATTCACATTATCATCATTTGCACACGACACCAAACAATCAATGCAAACATCTCTTTACTTCACTAATCTGGATTCGATCCTGCAGTGTCTAAACTTAATATAAGCATAGTCCATTAATAATAGATCACGTTAACAGGCACTAATATAAGGTAAAACCCGTACACGGAAACTCACCGAATCTCAAACATCTCACTGATAAAGCGAGGCAAAGCGTCATCTCGATTAAAAATGACTATCGAATTCGAGTAGTGTATTTCTACTGTTTCATAAATTTCCCTCTAGTAGCACGGAGGAAAGAAAACACGGAGATGCCCTGAGACCGCAAGTGTGAAGCCAACTGTCCGAGCGTTTGGTACTTAAGGGGGCGTGTCACTGTGTTTATATGTTTATAGGGTACACGGATAGCGTGGTTAC
The DNA here is from genome assembly GCA_964059195.1 of Ectobius pallidus. Classification (NCBI taxonomy): domain Eukaryota; kingdom Metazoa; phylum Arthropoda; class Insecta; order Blattodea; family Ectobiidae; genus Ectobius; species Ectobius pallidus. Next base: position 29,138,088 of record CAXKWD010000001.1, read on the forward strand.
TCGCCTTGTTTCTTTGTTTTGAACAATTCAGAAGTGAAAATGAGTGCATGTTGTGCACTATTCTATGAACTTACCTTTAATAATTTTGTAAAATTTAGGTACTGAAAATAGTCAATTTTTGGGATGAATGAATATGGGTATAATTGCTAAGCATAATTTACTTGTATTTTACACTAGGCTGCTAATTATTGATGTATTTTCTTTATAACGGCCTTAGCTACTTGTAATTAATCAAATAAAGTGCATTTATCTGAATTATTAGTAATACTAAGTAATTTATTGCTTTAGATTTCCAATATATATTAGTTGTCATTTATTGCGTTTAATAGAGTCTATAACCACATGGTGTAGCTATATAACTGTCCAGAATATTTTTCTCGTTCTGAATTATCATAGTCACACGGTCACTTATTTATTTTCTGACTCATTATTTATACTCGCACATGAAAAGTTGCTCATTTGAAAGTTACATTTTTGGCTCTTCTGAGATAGGTTAATGCTTACTACCGGGATTATTATGATGTCAGAGTATGTGGTTAATATATGAAATTGGGATATTACATATTTTCCCTACCGTTACGTTGTTATAACCAGTGAAACTTCGGAGTATTTGTGTGCTATTGTATATAGCAAGCCTCCCTTTTGGTGTTCTAAGGGGGCGTGGTCATTGGCTTCATCTGTTTCCCATACAACACCGCAAGCACGGCGTCTCCGTGTTTTCTTTCCTCCGTGTCTAGTAGCCGGCAGTGCCACCCCAAGCAGTCTACAGTCAAGAACATTACGTACGGCAAACTCATGCAACCAAAAGAACTTCCAATATAAATGGCGACCAGTTTAAATAGTATTCTATTTCTGTGGCGTTAAATTTATATGTTTTGTGCATTTAGCAGATTATTACATTGACTTCTGTGTTGTTAATTTGTTTGATCTAGGATCGTTGAATTACCTAGACAGTCGTGTGTTACAATTTCACTTTTATTAGTGACTATTTAGCTAAAACTATTGAGGGAACCGGCTGGGTTATTGTGATATTGTGAGTAGTGTTGTGTATAAAAACTGTAAATAAACAGCTCTAGCTTAACACCTAGTGAATAGGTCTTTAACTCCCCGGGAGGGGAGGTTACGCATACCAAATTCCTAGAATCCAGACTTTTGCCATTTATACTGACATGGAGCAATCTGCAATTAATCCTTCAGTCCCACAGCCTTTAATGGACGTTGATGTGCCGGCAGCTTCCCTGAGTGTAATTAAAAACAATTTAGAAGTAAAGTTGAAGGACACTTTGACAGATAACGTCGTTTCTCAGCCATCCAAACTAAGTGCTAGAAATCAACACCGTTATGTTCATTCCAATTCAGGGCCTTACTTTGTAACGGTTAAAAATGAAGCAAATACCATTGGTAATATGCACCCAATGAAAATCGGCAAATGGTTATTCAAAGAGAACTATGACCTCAGATATCTGAATAAAGTGAACTCTACACAAATCGATGTTCACTTTGCCAGTTTTCATGCTGCTAACAATTTTCTCAAGTCTAAATTCGACGAATTACATGACACTCAATATTTTATCCCTTCATATAATTTATTTACGGCGGGGATTATCAAGGGAGTCGAGTCGTCTCTTACCCCGGAAGAAATCCAAGAGGATCTCATAGTGCCCGAGGGATATCAAGTTACGAATGTTTATCGCTTCAATCGGAAAATTACAAACGAACAAGGTCAAATAAAGTATGTTCCAACCCAGACAGTGAAGATCACTTTCCGCAGCCAGACACTCCCTCAGAAAGTAAAACTGTATCAGCAACTATGTCCTGTGGTGCTATATAAGGAACGCGTGACTCTATGTCTTAACTGTGGCCGATTTAATCACAGAACTAAATTCTGTAAATCTACCTTAAAATGTCTTAATTGTGGGGAGGATCATTCGACAGACAAATGCCAGGCCCATGAGTTGAAATGTCTTAACTGCAAGGGCGCACACAAAACTACGGAAGACCACATGCCCAGCTTATAAACTAGAAACTAACATGGAGCAATCTGCAATTAATCCTTCAGTCCCACAGCCTTTAATGGACGTTGATGTGTATCTCGATTCGAGGCCCGTCAAATAGCATCAGGACGATCTACTTATGCTCAGATGCTAAATAAACAGGTGCCTGCCACCTTTGAACCATTTCGTCAATTTCCCCTACTTGAAGAAAAAGCATCACATGAATCTTCTAATGTTAAGGAACAGAATTCACCCGGCTCATTTTCGGACCTCAACACCTCCAAGACGACTACACCTAAGCGCAAGGTTCAAGATCGACTCCCAGCCTCAGACGTCATAGCCCACAAGAGGCTTTTACTCTACCCTACAGGAAGCATCCTCCGTCCTTTCTCAGAGAACATCCTCCAGTGACTATTTTAAATTCCCCTCTGGTGGTAAGTCTAAGACATCGCCTCTTCAGCGAACAACTAACATAACTACCTCTTCAGCATCTAAGCTTCCTCCACCAAAATTCATTATACTCACTGCAATAAATAAAATGTTAAGTGAGGCCCCTGAAACATTGAAAGGGGATTTGGAAAAACTGAAATCTCAAATCAAAGATTTGATTTCATAAACAATCAATAGCGATATAACCTGGAAAATTGCTACATCTCGCTATGAAGACCACATACAATGTGCATCTTCTCTACTGGAACGCCCGCAGTATTCGAAATAAGAAAAATGAATTATTACAATTGCTACGCACACAATTATATCATTTTCTTATCATAACAGAAACACATCTTGACGACAAAGTCCATTTTTCTCTACCTGGCTACAAATCATTACATCATTACCGCAACAAGGAAGGAGGAGGAGTGTCGATCTTTATTCATTACGACCTCAAAATTAATCAATTTGATAATACTTCTGTACCTTTTCCACACCTTGAACTGGTTCACATCACCTTTCAAGACATAGTGTTATTTGGTGTCTACAATTCCAGCCGGAACCATATTTCAGCTCAAGACTGGAACTCCATTATTCCACCACCGCTTGACAAACATATTCTGATATGTGGGGATTTTAACATCCCCAATATCCACAGAACAGCAGACTGGCGTCGTCTTTCACGCCCTTTTATCACTCACTGTCTCACAAATAATTGGACAATTCTAAACACCCAGATGTCCACCCGCTTAGGAAACTTTAATCAGGGAGACTCCACACCGGACCTAATAGTTGCTTCTGAAGGTTTTAGTAATCTCATACGGATAGAGCGTATAAATGACACATGTAATAGTGATAACTTTCCGCTCCACATTCACATCAATCACTCCTCTGACATACTAAACACCCTTCTTCCACCGCACAGAACTGACAAGATCAACCCTGATACTCTAACCACATACATCTCTGACCTACTATTCCTACTATACTAATCCGTCCACATTATCATATCAAGATCTGGAATCAATGCTTACCAATTATCTTGATCAGTATCATCCGTATACTATTCATCCGAAGCTTCGCAGCAGTCACCCTCCATGGTGGAATAAGGATTGTGCAGAAACGATTGCTCTCCGAAGGGCATCTCTTCGAACTTACAGAAACCAGTCCACATTCCAGAACTATATGGCATATAAACAGCAGGAGGCAAGAACAAAGAAGATCCTCAACAAAGCCAAAAGAACATCCTGGAAGATTTATTGCACATCAACTAACCAAAATACCCCCTCATCCCAAATATGGAAAAAACTTGCCTGATATAAAAATTCAAACAATATAGCGGAACTCACACCTTTGGCAGGAGACATCGATCTCCAATCCCAGTTTTTGCAAATGGTGGCTCCCCCTACGGCTCGAGATCCGGTGCCTAATTTGCCTCTCATTGATTGCTTGACACATCATCCCATACTTCAACCTATCCAAATTCCCGAGATTCAACATGTTTGGAACAACAAAACCCGTACCTCCGCCCTGGGGTCGGATGACATATCATATTCTCTTTTACGCAATCTGCCTGACAGTTTCCTTTTCCCACTAGCCTCTACATTCACGACTATTCTCCATACTGGTATTACCCCTCCGCATTGTCCCGCTTAAAAAACCTGGCAAGTCAGGATACTCTCCACAAGATTATCGACCCATTTTCTTACTTTCTACATTACGTAAAACATTTGAAAAAATTCTTGCTGATCGAATTACATTTTACTTGGAACGTAATCAAATGTGGCCTAAAACTCAATTCGGATTCCGAAAACACTATAACCCGGAATTTAACATTTACACTCTCATGACAGACATTCACATCTCGTTCTTACTTCGTCGGAGAACTGCCGCGTTATTTTTAGATGCAACGCAGGCATACGATTCAGTACATATTTCCCTTCTCCTCCATAGACTTCGCAAATATGATTTCCCAGCTTCTTTGCTTCACATTATATATCATTTGATGCAGCCTCGCACACTGTCCCTTACCACCAAATATCACAATCCCATCACTCGGATTTCCACCCACGGTCTTCCACAAGGTTCTTCTCTCAGCCCTCTTCTATACGCCCTTTATATCCAGGATATAATACGACCAACTTCAACGCCCTTCCGAATTCTACAATATGCAGATGATGTTTGTCTGTACAGACCTATTAGTAGAACCACACAAGACCCTGATCTCCAAGAATTTCAGTCTGATGCCACCGACTGTATTTGTGCATTGAACGATCTAGGCATACATATTAATCTAACTAAAACACAATTTATTATATTCCAACCTGGACATCCCAGACGAAAACAATTTTTACATTTACCTAACGCCACCCTCTCGGCGGCCAAAGAAATTACTTTCCTGGGCATCCATTTAGACTATCGAAACACACTCAATCAACATTTTCAACATATACTACAATCTTCCCACAAATTCTCTAATCTCTTACAACGCATCACCGGTAAATATTGGGGTGCTGATCCTCTGAACAGTTTTAATCTTGTGACCCCCCTTCTGCTTTCGCGTTTTGATTATGGCTCTCTGTTCCATTCCCAACTTACACAATCCACCATTAATCGATATATGTCTTTAATATATAATATTTACAAAATAATATTTCGCATTAATTGTAAACCGGCCCGCATACGATTACAATATGAATTTCCTTATTTTGATCTTCTTTTTCGCCGTAGAAAGAAGGCTTCTTCCTATATGGCAAACTTATTCACAACCGGTAATAACATCCTCCTACCTAAACTCCAACACTTATCGGAATTACGCATACGTTACCCTCATTCTCAAACTCCACATACTGACGATCTGGTAGACTTTTATGTTCACTTTACCCGTTTCCCCTCGATCTACAGAACCCCAGTTAATCCTATTTACCTTATGGAACGACAATCCCTTCCACCAGATGTACAGATTGACGTTACTACTTTTCAGCATTCAAATACCCCTCCCCTTCTGATTTGGAAAGAATATTCTAGCATGATGACCAGGGCCCGGATTCTAATGACATGTCATCTTTTTATTGATGCTGCATAGACATTGCCAAGTGGTGTATAAATCCTCATCATGGCTTCTAGATTATAGAAATGCATTTTTATTAGGTCATTTTTTGTCATTTTATGCCATTTTATATTTTTAGGGCATTTATTTCAGTTTTAGGTCATTATTTTGTCATTTTCGTGTCATTTGCTTCCTTATTTAGTCATTTTCATGTATTTACATTGAGTGTACTTTATTCGTCGCTAGCGGTGCTGTCTTTGAAGTGTTGTTTGTTTAATGCAAGAAGGAAAAATTCGGCGTTAAAGTGTTGTCATGTCTCAGTCAGAAATGAGAATCAAAGAAACGCCAAAATTTTGTATTATATTACTATTGTTATTAGAGTGACTTGGCACCAGAGTCTGCCACCTGCTTGGATTTGAGAGTGAAAACTACTGTTTACCCTCAATAAACAACAATATAATCCGGCAGACCACAAAAGGAAATGCCGAATTTTGACTCGCCAGTGCCTCAGTGCCAGTATAAATTTCCGTGAGAAAAGAACATTCACAACATTGCAGTTATTTACTGTTTTTACAACTATGTACAAAGTAGTCTATAACTTTGTGTGTACAGTAATAATTTTTTATAAATAAAATATCAGTTTTTAGGTAATTTTTTATAATTATTAAGTCATTTTCTTTAAACTTTAGGGTCATTTTATAGGTCATTTTTCAAACAATTTTAGGTCATCAGAATCCGGGCCCTGATGATGACCAAAGAATCTCCCACCCAAATTTATTTCACTGATGGGTCCAAGACCTTGAATAATACAGGAGCTCCCTACTTCAACTGGTGTGAAGGATATGGCAGAACATGGAAACTACATCCCCAGATGGCTATTACTACTGCCGAAACTATTGCGATCTATACAGCTCTCAAATATGCACGACAAAATACATGCAATCGTATTCATATTTTTTCAGACAGTCGAACCACTCTATTTTCCCTATCTAAACATTATTCTGCTCGACACTCGGTGTATGAAATATTCCTTAAATCCCTCCTCTACTCCCTCGTCAATCAAGGTTTTCAGATCACCCTCACGTGGATCCCTTCACATATTGAAATCCCGGGTAATGAACTAGTAGATGCCCTAGCCGGAACATCTGAAGCCAAAGTAATAATTGACCATTTTCTCACTCCTCCCTCAGACTTTGCTCACCATTTGACACATATCCTAGATTCAGATCTCACTGTTCAAAATCCTCCTGGTATATTGGAAACATCTAAATTGCTAACAACAAAAACATTTCTTAAGCAAGCACGCACTATACCACAACGCTCCATAATGTATTACTACAGAATAAAATTCAAATCAGCTCAAGTTCCCGCATATCTATATACCATTAAACATTCCCCTACGCCCGACTGTGAGTGTGGGCACTGGGCAGGTAGGAACTATAGACCATATGTTCTTCGGATGTGAATATCGTCGACCTCAAATTACCACCTTCTTGAAGATGATTTATCGACATACGTCACAAGGACCTATAAAAATGGACAGCTTATTTAGGGTTGCCACCTGTCCCGAATTAGGCGGGACATCCCGCATTTTAAGGACATTTTCAGCGTCCCGAATTATGCCCGAGAGGGACGCATTATATTGCGGGACGCCAAATTATTCCAAAACAAAATATGAGACAGCAATTCTTGGTGGCGTCTTTTGTGAATTTCGTCTCATGGTCAAGATATCGATGTCGTTCCATCGCTAAAATGTATCGTGTTGGCAGCATTGAAATCGCAGCCCATGATGTTATTCTTTGTAATTTATTTGTATAAGTCGCGCGGGCATTCTTGGGGTATGTCCGTGATCTGTACAACCAGCGTGCGAGCCATTAACTGGTGATCCGACGGGGAAGTGCCGAAAACAGATCATATGACACTCTGCACTGATTTGCCAAGTACAGTTCCTTCTGGAATTATAGCACAGCAAGACGTGTGTAGTGTTATGAGTTGTAATTTGAATCACGTTCTCTCTGTGTTTTATGTGTCGTTCGTTGAGTAAGAACTAATTAAATATGTCTCCTGTTATTCCTAAACTTAGTGGTAAGCCATTACCTAGTCAGAGTCTGGATTGCCAATGTTCATGATTTTTTTCGAAACATGTCTATGAGTGTACATTGTTTTTTGAAATTCTATGAGAAAGCTTTAAGTTTCTTAGAGAAATTATTTGACTTCACAGAAAACAATCTTTATGGCACACTGAAGAACTTGAATCTTAAGAGTTCACTATCTTTCAAACATCTCAAAGACTCTGTGAAGCAGTGGTGATTATTCCATATAGGATGTGAGGATCATCCTACACTTCATAATTCATCTACATATATGTTTACTAGCATTCATTGTCAAAATTAAAACAATAAAATGACAAAACAGCGTTATTGTAGAGCACTCGGGAAGGAAGATAGCGGTTCTGTTTTGAGCAGGTTGGTATTTGCGAGGATGTCCTCAGTGTTGGTGTTACGCAGTCCATGCCGTTGTTAGATCTCTGTGGCATGTGAAGGGGGAGGCGGGGAAGGGAAATGTTGTGAGAAGCCAGTTTCATATGGAGGAAGTTGAGGACGTCTTACAGTCCTTCCTCACATGTGTTTTGTGTTCCTCACGTTCGATAGCTTGTTTTCTAAGAGGGGAGTGATCATATTTTTATTAATATTTATTTATTTCATTTCTTGGTATATATTATAGGCCTAGCTATTATTAAACTTTACAGTGCTGTTTATATTTCAATATAAGTATTCCTGGAGTAATATCAAGTTTGATATCAACTATGAAAATTAGAGCGGAATAGCTGATTTCCGTAAACGACAGTTTTCATACGTGGTTAAATATTTTCATATTTTAGGATAAAGCATTATTGTATTAAATTTGCATCTCAGCCTTTATGTATATTTTACGGCGACGCATATGTACGTCAATAGCAGTGAATGGGTTAATTCGCTCTCTCCACACCATCCTACACAACTAAAAAACCAGGAGTCGCCACTGCTGTGAAGGCACATAATGTAGAATCTGATGTTAATTTGGATGAGTTAGGCCTATTTGAGGAATTCTGCTTTAGTTCAGATATAATAAATGCTACTAAAGGGTCAATCCATTAGAAATGAACCAAATTTAATAAAATTTGTTGCTCGACATTTTTTATTTTCCTAATTTTTTTACCAGTTATTTCCCAATTAAAGGTGAGTTCAAAATTATGGTAAAAATTGTTTTGGGCTCATACTTTTTTTTTGGCGGCCATTTTAAGTTTGCTTTTTAACCATATTTCAGTCGAAAACATGTTTTGCACAAATGTATGTAACTCCGTTAATTTTATAGATAACAAGACAAAATAAACACCAAACTTATCAGAATGAAATGCTCTACATTTTTGTTTTTACACAGTATTACCTAAGTAGTGAGGAAAGTGAAGAAAAAAATTCAAAACTACAAATTGAAAATTGACTTAAAACGGGAGTTTTAGTGCCGCAAAATTATTAGAAGGAAGAAAGACTCGCCCTTAATTTTTTTCTGGTGGAGATCTACTATAGGACTACTCGCTGTAGAAGTTTAAAGCTTGAGAACTTTGCGTTTTTTTATACAATTTTTCAAAAATGTCCAAAACCGTATTTTGGCAATATTTGAAGTAGAATATCTCAAAAGGGACTGAGTGAAAAATTATGAAATTTATACAAATAACACCTCTTTATGATATAAAGATGTGATAAAAATTTGGTGACTGAGACTCAACTGGTTCCCGAGTTACAGTGCATCGAATTTGGCCAAAACTTGCATTATACGCACATGAATTTTAACGGTAATTTAATAGTAAAATTCCACATTGTAATTTTAAATGCAAAATTTTAGTGAACCTAAGTATGTTACACAAAAGAGTTGTACATGTAGGCTACATTTCATCAGTTAACATGACAGATTTATAATTTCCTCAAAGCGTTGAGGAGCGTTGAAATTTCGGTGCATAGTTTGCAATTTTTGGCCAACTTCGATGCACTGTAACTCTGGAACCAGTTCAGTCTCAGTCACCAAATTATTATCACATCTTTATATCGTAAGGAGGTGTTATGTGTATAAATTTCATAATTTTCACTCAGGCCCTTCTGAGATATTCTACTTCAAATAATGCCAAAATGGGTCAATCCATTAGAAATGAACCAAATCGAATAAAATTTTTTGCTCAACATTTTTTATTTTCTTAATTTTTTTACCAGTTACTCCCCAATATTAGGTGAGTTCAAAACTAGAGTTAAACATTTTTTAGGCTCATACTTTTTTCTTGGCGGCCATTTTAAATTTTCTTTGTAACAGTTTTTCGTCCGGAAACTTGTTTTGCACAAATGTATGTAACTCTGTTAATTTTATAGATAACAAGACAAAATAAACACCGAAATTATCAGAATGAAATTATCTACATTTTTGTTTCAACACAATATTACCTAAGTAGTGAGGAAATTGAAGAAAAAATTCAAAACTACAAATTGAAAATTGACTTAAAACGGGAGTTTTGGGGCCGCAAAATTATTAGAAGGAAGAAAGACTCGCCCTTAATTTTTTTCTGGTGTAGATCTACTATAGGAATACTCACTGTAGAAGTTTAAAGCTTGAGAACTTTGCGGTTTTTTTTATACAATTTTTCAAAAATGCTCAAAACCGTATTTTGGCAATATTTGAAGTAGAATATCTCAAAAGGGACTGAGTGAAAAATTATGAAATTTATACAGATAATACCTCTTTATGATATAAAGATGTGTTAAATATTTGGTGACTGAGACTCAACTGGTTCCCGAGTTACAGTGCATCGAATTTGGCCAAAAATTGCGTTATAGGCACACGAAATTTAACGGTAATTTAATAGTAAAAATTCACTTTGTAATTTTAAATATAAACTTTTTGTGAGCCTAAGTTTGTTACACAAAAGAGATGTATATGTAGGCTACATTTCATCAGTTAGCATGACGAATGTTTGGTTTCCTCAAAGCTTTGAAGAGTGTTGAAATATCGGTGCATAGTTTGCAGTTATGGCCATCTTCGATGCACTACTCGGGAACCAGTTGAGTCTCAGTCACCAAATTTTTAACACATCTTTATATCATAAAGAGGTGTTATCTGTATAAATGTCATAATTTTTCACTCAGTCCCTTTTGAGATATTCTACTTCAAATATTGCCAAAATACGGTTTTGGGCATTTTTGAAAAATTGTATAAAAAACTGTAAAGTTCTCAAGCTTTAAACTTCTACAGCGAGTAGTCCTATAGTAGATCTACACCAGAAAAAAATTAAGTGCTAGTCTTTCTTCCTTCTAATAATATTGCGGCACTAAAACTCCCGTTTTAAGTCAATTTTCAATTTGTAGTTTTGAATTTTTTGCTTCCCTCTCCTCACTACTTAGGTAATATTGTGTTAATACAAAAATGTAGAGCATTTCATTCTGATAATTTTGGTGTTTATTTTGTCTTGTTATCTATAAAATTAACAGAGTTACATACATTTGTGCAAAACATGTTTTCGACTGAAAGCAAACTTAAAATGGCCGGCAAAAAAGTATGAGCCCAAAATTTTTTTCCATAGTTTTGAACTCGCCTTTAGTTGGGAAATAACTGGTAAAAAAAGTAGGTCAATCAAAAATGTCGAGCAACTTGGCCTGGTTCATTTCTAATGGATTGACCCTAAAGTGAACTATACAGAAGGAGAGACTAAGTATGAGTATGAAATGGAAGAAAATTATTCAGGAGATTGGTAAAGAACACATTCCCAATCTCAAATGCTTTGTTCTTAGCATTCCTGGTAGCAATGCCTTTGTGGAAAGAGTGTTCTCTCTCTTGAATCTAAAACGGACAGAATCCAGAAATATGTGCTTAGCTGACCTCATTCAGAGTGAAATCATTTCTACAAATGTTACAGATACCTGCAAAGATTATTTAATGAAGGTGAAACAGAACAAACAACTATTAGAAGCTGCCAAATCAAACAAGAAATACAGTTTCTAGTCATGAATTTGCCCAGGTTTTTTTTTTATTATTATTATTTTGCTAATCTTTTCTTTTCTAATGTTAGTGTTACTGTTACATAGCCTATTCAGTTTTGGCTTTGTAATATATTCCGTCTTTCAGTTATTAATAAATTGTTCCGTGTACAAATTTAGGTATGAAGATCGGCGATCTGCATATATTCGATAAGTGTCCCTCCTTAGCCTTACCAAAAGGTGGCAACCCTAAGCTTATTATACAGACCATCTATACACATTGCAAAAGCTCTTTTCCGTTATATAACTAAAACAAAAATGAAAATTTAACCCAGCAGGTTACCATGCATGTTGAACAACGCCACCAGAATAGCGCCATCCGCTTGATACGGGTGGTAGCCCTTGTTACCTTTCGAGAGACGCAGGAGCCATCTTTCATTTAGAGGCAGTAGCGTCTATAAACAAAAACGATGAAGAAGAAGAACCAAAATCCGTTTCCATAGCAACCAAAACATCCAACTAGTTACACTCACATAGCTTTCTCTGTCACAAAAGTAGCCCGTGGGCAACACAACGTTTTCATGCAGAATAAAATCAGGTAAACTGATACAACAAAGTGCCAGTTCTTTTTGTTGAATCAATTATAATTGCAATTATGATATGCAGAAAATAAGTTTTTTTCTAATCAGATTAAAATCGACCAGCGTAAGCAGAACTACAGATTTGTGATACCTTGACAATCGCGCACTCACATAAAAATTTAAAAATTTAAAAAATCCATGTCAAATCGGCCGGCACCGGAGACCTCCAAAATATGAGTCCAAGACGTTACCATTTGGCCAACTCAGTCAGTTTGACGGTGTTGTTTGATAAGCATATGTGAAGAAATAGACTTAACTGCCAAACTATACCGGTAGACAAAAATTTAAAAAAAAAAAAAAAAGCATGTGACCTTTAATTAGTTGTTACTCTGGTACCGGTCAACCGATTAGGTCCAAAATTAATAGGCTTCTTGCCATGGACGTTATAAATGTTTATATCAAGTTTCATGAAAATCTGATAAAGCATATTTGAGTTATGGGGCCTTTTGTTATATAATACCATAAAAATGCACTAAAGTGGGCATTATTCCGGTACCGGCCAACCGATTTGGTCCAATATCAACAGACGTCTTCCCATAGACATTATAAATGTGTATACCAAGTTCCATGAAAATCCGATAAAGCGCATTTGAGTTATGGCGCGTTTAAATAAAAAACACTAAATTGGGTTTGACGCCGGTACCGGTGAACCGATTTGGTTCAATATCAATAGGGTTCTTCCCATGGACATTATAAATGCGTATACCAAGTTTAATGAAAATCCGATAAAGCGTATTTGAGTTATGGCGCGTACAGACACACGGACAGACATTTTTCCGTCCCCCACACACAATCTCATAAAGTGCCAGGCCGAATTGCAGCAGTGTGTAGAACCATAGCCTACTAAATCTTGAAAGGCCTTGACAAGAGGGCAATGGCGGATGAGACCGTCAGTTTCCTGTGTTGTCCGCTACGATCGCTCTCTTGTTCTGTTTATCACTTGCTCTGTTCATTTAAATGCCTAATGTTTACACTCATTTAACCGCAAATTTAAAGTATTTTCATAGTTTTATATTGAAAGTAAGGCTGATTTACGGCCAAATAATAACACACAACTATTTTTGAAGTGAAACTTCTTTAGCCGCACTAGGACTAAATCGAGAGCTAACCCAAACTTGAGTTACGAACAAAATCGTCACGAAATTAGTGGGGCTGTGACGGAACGGACTGCACAGAAAACAATGATTAGGTTTATAAAAACATTTTTAAAAATTCAAAATTAAAAATCTAAAAACCCAAAATTTAAAAATCCAAAATTAAAGAATCCAAAAATTCAAAGATTAAAAGAAGTAACGGGAACGCGCTGGGGAAAGGTATCAGGCGTTGAGTGGGGGGGGGGGCTATCACTGCTTCGAGCTAGTGGCGTGGTGAGCCCCTCACCATCATGAAAAATCCAAAATTTAAAAACCAAATAAATAAAAAATTAAAAAATCCAATATTTAACAAAACAAAAAATTCAAAATAAAAAAAAAATTTCAAAGATCCAAAATTAAAAAATTAGAATCCAAAATTAAAAAATCTAAAATTTAAAATCTAAATAACCAAAATTAAAAAGTAAAAAATCCAAGATTTAAAAATCTATAATTCCAAAATAGAGAAAATCGAAAATCCAAGATTTAAAAATCCAAAAGATACAAAATTCAATGATACAAAATTTAAAAAATCCAAAATTTCCAATTTAAAAATTCAAAGATCCGAATTTAAAGAAATCCAAAAATCCAAAATTTAAAAAACAAAAAAAATCCAAAATTGAACAAAAAAATCCAAAATTTAAAAAATAAAAAATCCAAAGTTAAATCCAAAAATCTAAAATTTAAAAATAAAAAATCCAAAATTTAAAAATTCTAAAATCCAAAATTAAAAAGTCCAAAAAATAAAAATTTCAAAGATCCAAAATTTAAAAAGTCCAGAATTTAAAAATCTAAAAATAAAAAATCCAACATTATAAAATTAAAAAAATTAAAGACCCAAAATTAAAGAAATTTAAAAATCCAAAATTTAAAAAAAACAAAATTCAAAAAACAAAATTAAAAAATCCAAAATTCTAAATATCAAAAAATTCAAAATTTAAAAAATTTAAAAAATAAATAATTCTAAGATTCAAACTTTAAAAATCCAAAATTTAAAAAAAAAATGTAATAATCCAAAATTAAATAAGTCCAAAACCCAATATTCAAAAGTCCAACAATTCAAAATTGAAATAATCAAAAAAATTAAAACAAGTTTTACTTCTGTCGCGTGGCGTTTTACGCACTTTTTTTCTCTAGCAGAAGTGTTGAACATATAATTTATTACGTAAACAATTTGAAATTTCGGAAGGAAAAAGTTTTATTAACTTACCCAAAGCCTCAGGCTTTTCATAATTACGTGAAAATGTGCATTGCAACTTTCCTAAATACACATAATTATTACAAGCACACCACTGCTATGCCATGTGCTTCCTAACAGAGCATATGAATGAACAGAACAAGAACACGATCCTAGCGGCAAGTTTGAGCAACACAGCAGACCCTCTTTTGTGCAAGCATTTAGAACTTTTGTCATGGCCTTTAAACATCCAGTAGGCTATGGCTGAACAGAGCGAAGTGGCCAAGGTGATAAAGTCTAGGACTCGCATTCCACAGGTCCGTGGTTCAAACTCCGTGGCCGGCCAGTTTGACGTGGGTTTTCTTTTACATTGTTTCTTCAGTCGTAAAGCCAATGCATTTATTTTTCTTGGCATGAAAGCCACTATTTCATTTTGTATCACCTTTAATAAAACTGAATATCAGTTGAAATTAACACACATCATAAGCACATCAACAATAGCAAACGGATGCACATAATTCGTTGCATGACCTACTGCTTTGCACACAGAACCTGACCTCCTGATATTGCCTCGATGTTCAGAGAAGTCTCATATTTTATAATCCAAGACTTGTTACAGTGATGCAGAAGCTATTAGAACTACATGGGTTCAGTGATTTAACAGAAGCAAGAAGTTCAGAAGTAAGCAGTAAAATTATATTTACGAGACTACTGCACAATAAACAATTGTGATTATGTGACTGAATTCGATTTGCAATTGCACTGAATACACACAGTAGAAAGTAGTCTATACTCTTCAGATTTTAACACCATGTGGGTGATCAGCAGCGCCCTTGGCGAGTTTGACAAATCTCTGAATATTTTTTTTTCTGTAAAATTGTATATTAATTTGAATGTAAAAACACTGTTATTATCAAAGAAAACCTAAACCTCAATTTGAAAATGAACTAAGTGTTAGACTTTCTAGGTACTAAAACCTTATTTTCAGATGATTGAACTATTTTTTAAAAATTAAATAATAAAATCTAGTATTAAAAGTAAAGTTACAGAAATTAATTTTGATGTACATTAATACATTGTGTGATTTAAAAAACTGAACATTTTTAAAATAGGAAATTTTAGATCACACTTTATTTATAAACATTAGTAACAAAAGGAAATGAGATCTGCGAGTTCGGCTTTTTCTGTTGTTATAATATAGTTGATCAGTCATTTTTGCATGTAGCATGTAACAGTATGTGCGATGCCATTGTTGATCGCTTTGTAATCAATCCTGCCGACAGCAGTAGCACTGAGGATGACAGTCCGCTGGAAAGGGATTGAACAACTTTCATCTCAATAATAACGTACATTTTAATTTTTATTGTCGTTATATCTTTCCATATTGTTCATGATTTATGTTATCGTACTCTGTCAATAAGAAACGTGTTAATTAAAGAATGCTGCATGACTGCTTTTTCTTTGTAGACAATCGGCATAATACTACAGATAGTTAAAGTTCAATAATTTTTAATAACCTGAAATATTTCTTCCATTAACGTGGAATTTTTATTGCTTGATAAATTACACCAGTCTAAAAATGGCGGGATTTTTCATGGTTAATTTTGCGCCTTCTTTGTACCTGCGCCCTTGGCGGGGGCCCATCTCGCCACCGCCTAGCTACGGCCCTGGTGATCAGCCCAATGCCAGAGCCACCAGTCACACACATTCCACTGATAGTGACGGCCAGATGATATCTGGGGACCATAAGGGTCTAAAGTTACCAGACATTCGTCTTACAGGTGAAGGAAAGTCCCACCTAAGGAAATTTATCCCCATCAAGAATCGAACCGGTGGACATAATAATAGAAATAACGAATGACTGTCTGGTGAAGCAACATATCTACGTGGTAAGGTCGCACACACCACAGAAATCTATGAAGAAAAAGGAAATAAATAAACGGTGCAAAATGTGATGCACAAACTTTCTCACATATCGTCGTTGATACTGCAATATGTCATATGTAAAAAAATTGCCATTTTAATTTTAGTGCTTTTGAGATCAAAATGATCAGACCTACCTTCTTGTAATTTTAATTTTAGTGCTTTTATGATCAAAATGATCAGATCTACCTTCTTACAAGGTAGGTCTGATCATTTTGATCACAAAAGCACAAAAATTAAAATGGCTATTTTTTTACATACAACATATTGCAGTGTCAACGACGAATATACGTGTTAAGAATATTTTATTATTGAAGGGATGAAAGAAACCAGTAGACTATGTGCCATTAAAAAATTATTGTATAACCTCCAGATTAAATAGATTTAAGGATCTTACTGTATTTTTCATACAGAGTGAATCACCCAAAACTTGCACCGCAGATATTTTGGACATGGAAAGTGCTATTGATGTACGGTTTTCACAGCACTGATTGGTAGTCAGGGGCTCGTACATTTAGCTTATAAACAGATAGGAATAATACTTAGAAAGTGTGTTTTTTGAACAAACTACAATTTTTTTTTTTTTTAGTTACACCAACAAAACAAAAGTAGAGTAAATTAGAATGTCAAAGGTGTTTGTCACAGGATTCTAGTGACAGTAGTTTACGAGAAATCATATTTTGAAAAGTTTCCACACCGACAATTGTTTGTTCCATTCAACCTGCTTAGTTGCTAGATACGTTATGTTTTGTTTACACTGTATTTTCTGTCCATTTGTTCATTGTGACTTACTAGTCAGTTCGTGATAGTTCAAGCAGTAGGTTGTGAGTGAAGATGGGATTTACCAATGCAGAAAAAGCCAACATGCTCATGGTGTACGGAGAGTGTAGGAAGAGATGGTTTCGTTCTTGTATGGTGTATGCGGAAACATATCCCAATAGATGTCAACCATCTCGGCAATTATTTATCAACCTCTTCAACGTTACGTGAAAGTGGTAGTGAAACACCTAGAAAAGTAACAGAAACAAACAGGTGACTGGAGAAGGAGAAATTAATGTTTTGGCTGCTGTTGCAGATAAGCACATTAGTTGCCACGCAACCGCACGTGGAAGTGGTATGAGTCTGGCAAATGTACTTCGCATTCTCCATCGATATAGGTTCCATCCCTATCACATCTCTCTCCATCAAGAGCTGCATGGAAACGATTTTGAGAATCGTGTTAACTTTTGTACATGGGCATTAAGATATGATACTCCAGATAGGGTAAGGTGGTACATTTTCGAACATGGTAAAATTCTGAACGGACTAAGATTTTATCCATTTTTGGGTTTCAAATGTTAGCCAACCTCTTTTTAAAAATATAGCGTCCATACGGATTGTTTTGTTGATCTGTATCCGCGAGAATGATGTTTTAAGTTGACTCATTTGGCCATAAAATATTATTTTCCAATCGAAGGTAAGAACTCCATGCTGGAAAAATGGCACGTTATAAAATTGCTTATAATCCCACGTTGTGTTACTGGAATACATTGTTGAGGACCAATTTATAACTCATACCAACAAATAGCGTAGTCTTTAATACGTAAGTCATTAGCACAACAATGGTCATTCGTGAGCGGAATTTGCAACTATGTATAATTTAAAAAAACTAGCTCGAGGTACAAATACGAACGGATTTTAGGTACAATTTCGAACAGTACTTTAACCCGCGATCGCTTGCATGGAAAAGCTGTTTTGCCATCACAGCATTCTGCATGTTTATTATTATTAACTGTGCCAGTCAAATATTTAAAAGATTGCATTCACACAGCTTTCAACAGTGGTATTGTTTCAACGAAGATTTATGAACTGCACTTCCTCTGGATTGCTATTACATCTCAGCAATTATGCAATACAGAATAGCAAACAGAAATCGTTCTGGAGTTGTTAAGTGTTTTTATTATTGCTCTTGATGTTATGACAGACCCGCCTGCATGGTCTAGTGGTTGCTGACTACGGACCCGCAAGTCTGGGTTCGATCCCCGTTACCTCCTCGAATTTTTCTGAGGTAGGGTGATTTGGAACGGGGTGCATTCAGCCTCCTGACACCAACCGAAGAGCTAATTCATAAAGAAATAGCGGCTCCGGTTCAGTAAGCCATCAATAACTGACGTAGGAGTCGGCATGCTGACCACATGCCCCAAACCTGTCATCTGCCTATTCAAAACGTGACAGTTCATTATTACGCTCATATTATTGATAGATAATAATAATAAAATATAATATTTGGAAGAAAGCAATTCGTTCGTTGAAAATGCCACTGTTCGAAATAGTACCCACTGGTGTTTAGAATTGTACCTACTGTGGTACATTTTCGAACGATATTCTGGAAATGAAAGATTGATTGCCATGACAAATTTTACAGCTGTTTGACTTCCATATTTTTTTGAAGGGTCAACTACTTTGCCAACTTTGTGAATACGATACAGTTGAACTTGTCTTAAGTTTACTGTGTTCATAAAATAAGAATATTTGTTAAGTGTTCGAAAATGTACCACCTTACCCTACATCATGTATCTTGTTTAGTGATGAAGTAACATTTACTAATCATACCCAGGTAAACCACAGAAACATGCACTATTGGTCTGTTGACAATCCCCATTGGCTTTGTTAGGTGGAACGTCAGCATCCATGGACTTTAAACGTGTGGTGTGGGATAGTGAACCATCAGCTCATAGGTCCTTTTTTCATAGAAGGATCACTAAACTTGCACAAGTATCGCAGCCTCCTAACAGACCATCTTCCACAGATGCTAGAAGACATTCCTCTGCAGACTAGGAGGAATCTGTAATTCCAGCATGATGGCTGTCCAGCCCATAGTGCATGAATTACTACAGCTTGTCTTCACGGATTGTTTCCAAATCGTTGGATGGATGAACGGGACCTGTACCTGTACCGGATTTGACTTTTTTCTGTGGGGAAAGCTGAAAGACACTGTCTACAAGGACATACCAACTATACCAGATGATATGAAATGACGTATTACTGTTGCCTGCTCTGAAATTTCTGCTGAAATGCTAGAACGTTTGCAACAGTCTTACCACAGCAGACTGGAAGCTTGTACTGAAGCTGCAGGTGGTCATTTTGAACACAACCTTTGAAGGTCAATTGTCTCTTTACTTGTCAGAATCCACAGAGGTAGTGCACTCCCTTTTGTTTTTCTTTAGTTTGTGCTACCACATGTTGTACACGTGTCGGTGTGTAAAGGTTTCAAAATAATATTTCTCGTAAACTACTGGCACTAGAATTCTGCGACAAACACCACTGACATTCTAATTTACTCTACTTTTGTTTTTTTATATAACTAGTCATTGTACCATTTAAATAATTGTATGTTTGCTCAAGAAACACACTTTCTAAGTATTAATCAAATCTGTTTATAGGCTAAACGTACGAGCCCCTGACTACCAATCAATGCTGTGAAAACCGTACATCAATAGCACTTTCCATGTTCAAAATATCTGCAGTGCAAGTTTTAGGTGATTCACTCTGCATAATATTTTCCTTGTAGCATTGTACATGAAGGGTACAGGGGAAGAAGGGGAAGGTCAACCAAAATCGAAAATTGAATTATCAAGCCACCTGGTAGCTGACTTGCAAGCTTTTAGTGTTGCTTATGAAGCTGGCGAAGAAAACGTAAGGTAAGGGGAAAATAGCAATTCAAATTTCACTGTACATGGAATGAAGGGGAAATGTCCATGCTTTACAGGGAAAGGAGGAAAGTCAGTAGCAACAATGACATTCACTGTACACGTGACAGCTTGGCGCGTTAATTTCTTAGGTGGAGTGATATAGAGCATAGAGTGTTTATCTGCATTCCATTATTAATAAATGTTGGATGTACAAAAAATCAACAAATAAGGAACTTTTAAGAAAAAATTGTTTTACTGCTTTAACAGAACCACTTTTCTCACACGGCTCATAAATAGTGGTATTTCAACTTCACATTCAAATCTTGCACAGTCAATTTATTCCTAATACAGTTGCAAATGAGTTGTTTGAATTCTATGATCTATCATCATGTTAAGCACAAGGGTTATAAAAGAGAGGCACGAACCTCTTATGAGGACCTCGTACTTCTTATGACGAAGTACATTTAAATTCGTAATTGTGCATAAAGGTTAGGAAGGTTAGTCTAGTACGTTTTTTACATAAATTGCATGACAGAATTCATAAGACCATTCTTTCAAGTTTGCTATAGGCTATAACAGATATATTTTATAATCCCGTTTTTGCAATGTGGTGGCCAATCAAGATTCTTCAGTTTGATTATGCAACAGGTGATGGATGACATGGCCATCGTATCATCAAGATAAGAAAACGTGTAAGTACGAAACTACAGAATGAAGAATGCTGACCTACTGTGAGCGAGAGGAAGCAACAAATTAAGGATACAGCAGGAAATACTAAGATTATTCTATTATTGTTGTATACTATTGTATTATTGTATATGAATGTTATTGCCAAGATGTGGACAGTTGTTTTGATAAAGAATTTTTTTCTGTTTCGAACATATCATTCGATATGATTCGTCTTAGTGTTGGGGGAGTGTGATGCCCTAGCATCAAACCAAGAGCTAGAGTAGAGATCACACTCAACTGCTTACACGGTAATCAAACATTGGTAATCGCATATTTAATAAACTGTACGTAGCTTACAACACTTTATTCATTCAGAGTTACCACTGCCAGATCAATTATAGATACTTCATACTGAAATTCAAGTAAACTTTACCTTATATTATTTTACTAGCTTAAAAGTCCTGGCGTCGCCCGGGTTTTCTATTTTGTAATTGGAAATTAACTTATGAAGGGCTTTTAATTTTTAAATTATAGGTCCTTATATAGGTATTTAGAATTTGAAATAGGAAGAACGACTTATCACACTCAAACTATTCCCTCAGATGGCTCAAAAATGATGTAGAATTCTGCATCCCATCGCTTGTACACAGCAAGCCTGGTAAGGGTTCAAATAAGAAGAAACAGAAATTCCGGTAACATAAAATTGTATTGTCTTTGCGGAATATTTTATTTCTCACTCTCATGTTACCATACAACCGTTTTGGGGATGCAATTAAAAGGAATTTAATACATTTACATTCTTCCCTCCCCAAAAACCTGCGATATAATAATATAAGTCACATATTACCATCCCTCGTATTGTTTTCTCTATGTCCAGGGTAGAGAACGTTATGTGACTGCATTAATTTAGTGGATTTCATTCCTTAATATTTATTTACAACATGAATTATATTGATAGCTTTTCTAATTTGTGTAAGTCCAACTTCAATTATTTCCAAACCCATCTGAGACCACTGGAAATAATATGTTGCCATGCCAACTGTGATTTGGATTTGATAATTCTGTGTAAAAAGGGATTAAGTATACTAAAAAACATTTGATTTTTGGCATTTAAAATCAAAATTTTGCAAAATCCTTTCTTAGTGATCACTTACATTATGAAACGAAGGTACTGTCAAAATTCCAAGTCTCTACCTGTTATAGTTTAGGCTCTACGTTGATTCCTGTCAGTCAGTCAGGACAAAGCCTTTTAAATATATAGAGATTAATACAACTTAAAGTTCCTTTTTATTGAGATTTTTATGATAAAGACAAGCACTATTGTGCTTAAACATTGTCAGCCTGATTTAGGGTAATAGTTTAGACTGCTCCTAGCCCAGCTATCCTCTTATCCTAATTTCCGGCATGACAATACAAACTTCCTCAGTTACATTAGATAAAGCTCATAGAGAGTGTTGAGAGAATCACTATGTTTTGAATGTATTGTTTGAAAATATTTTGAATTGTGTTAAAGCATTGATTTTTTAAGAAGTCAATCGCTGGATAACCTAAAACCTTATTGCACTTAACTAATTAGTTAATTAGTATGTATAGTTAACTAATTAACTGTGAAATGGGTAGGCTAAAACAAGATGTTTGACAGTTTGTTAATCATGCCACATGAACAGATGTACCCATCCACAGAAGGGTTATGAGATCTCTGAAGATGATTTAAATTTACCATGTCCCATCAGACATTGAATTAATATGAAGGATGGTTCACAGTGATTCATCAACAGTCTGTCATGAACAGTAGGGAAGTACATCACTCTTGTAACTGTGCCTTTGATGCAATTAGCCCAAAGCGAGGACCATTTATTTAACAGATCAGCTTTCAGTTCTTTTTTCACATAAGAGATGGGGCATTTGATATGTCCAAGTTCAATTTCGGAAGATGCAGCAAATTTGGCCAGCTCATCAGCTCTCTCACTGCCTTTATTACCTACGTGGCCATGAACCCGCAAGAGGCAGATATGTTTGTCATAGGTAGACATAGTCTCTTTAACTTCTAATGGTGTAGGATTCGTATTAAATTTATCATTCACTGCAGTAAGTGCAGACTGAGTCGCAGAAGATACGTATATTGCATTGACACTCCACTGTACAGACTATTTTAGCGCCAGGAGCTCTGCTTGAAAAACTGTGGAAGTACTGTCTAGTGGTGAGCGGAAGGCCGAGCTGGTGGGGGGAAAGACAGAGACATTAAATGCAAGTGCATGGTAAGGTAGTGGAGGAACGCTAGCTCGGTCTTCAGCTCGCCGCTAGACAGTAGATGTAAGTTTAAACATTTGACTTGAGATTTCAGTGTTAGATGAGAACACAACTAGAACACTACCAACAACTGTGGCTTCCCAGTCTGTAGATGATGTTCATGAGCCTTCGGTGAAAATGTAGTAATCATAATCACAAGACCATGATGGCAGTATCATATCAAAATGTGTAGAAGGGTGTCTTGCTGCCAGAAAATGTGCAGGGAGCTCAATTTCTCTCTGAGTAACAAATTCTTAGTTACTTTATCCCAAAATGTGCCTGCAAGATGCAGAGGTTCGATAACAGCCAAGATCAATGCCGCTTCTGTGGAGACAGTACAATATGCCCTAGTAATTCTAACAGCAAATCCGCATTGGATGTGGCAAATTTCTATCGAACCCATTTTTTATTCAAAGTGTCTTGATAAACAGAAGCACAATACAATTAATAATAGTAAGAAGTAATAACAGTTATTTTATTGGTTGGTCCCATAATTACATTGAAGAGAATTCATGATAAAAATGCTAGGATAACGAGAGAATGCATATAAAGAGTGCATCATAATTAATAGCACAAACCGGAAAGGTTGAAAGTACAGTGGAACCACATTAGCACGTTCCTCATTACCATGTTTTCCCACATAGTATATCAGTTTTTGAAAGTCCCGGTTACAATTTAACTAATTACATGTTTAAATGTTCCTTCAACACATTTTGGTTTAATGCTTAGTATGTTTGTATTTGGCTCGCCAACCACACGTTGCCAAACACAAACCTTGTTTGCACATCTTATCATGTAATCTCGATGTCAGAATTCTTGTGCTCTCTGGTGTCCAATTCTCAACCTTTGCTCTATTGGACCAATTGTCAGCCATTCTGATCCATTTTAGTTGCTTCTCAGTGGTCATTTTGACTTGACATGGATTTTCCAGCGTCAACTGTGTAGCTGCCATTTTTTATCATGATAAATTTGTTTTGTTCTCCAGTCAGTGAAATATGTTTTAAATTTTGTATGGTTCGTGTGGTGTAGAGAAGAAAATATTAGGGTTTTAAAAAAATGTAGGCCAAAAAAGTGGATTGTGCTTCTCACATGGATATTGGATTGCATTTTATTAGCAATTTGTGGCTGTGAACATAACTTTGTTTACTGATCATTTTGGCATGTGTGGAACTTTGCACAATTATATTTCCGGTTAGTTTATGTTTGCAACTTGTTCAATGTTTGATGTTTCAGAATAAAGTGGATGCTTTTTGTGAATTTCGTCTAGTTTTTCAGCGATATGGCTTCCATACATTTCTTCAATTTTAGCAAATTTTGTTTAATTTTTTCAAATCAAATTATTAGGTCTACGTATTCATTTATGTACTGTATATGTGTGTCACTGTGGGTAATTAAGAGTTGTTTGGATGTGATTTTGGGTGGTATCGAGCTACTTGGAAAGCATATCTATACATTCCCTTCAATTTTTTTTTAATTTTTAGTAGTACGTTTTTCCATTTAAGACGTCTATTTTTTTCGGTCCCTAGAAAAATGTGTTAACAAGGCTCCACTGTATATGATAACAGAAACAAAAACGTTTCAGCAAATATGGGTCTGCAAACAAGCCGTATGAGAGATTTATTATTGTGAATGTGTGGTTATGAGCTGCCACAAACATCCTTAATTGTGCTTCACTCTTACACATTTGGATTTTGCTGTATGGGGTCACCTCAAAAGTGTACTGTACAGCACTTCCCATTGATACTGTTGAAGTACTGGTGCAAAGAATTGTACGTGAATTCCGAGATGATCCAGGGGTGTTTGAGAGAATTTGAAACTCACTGCATAGACGAGTGCAGTATTGCATCCAGGTGCAAGTACGACACTTTGAACATCTCCTTTAACAGGAAGAGTGTACAGTATTAATAACATGTAACATACTAAAGTAGAATCGTATTCCTTGTTAAGTTAAACTATGAGAGAATTGTGAGGCAGCTTAGAATCATAATTACATGAAAAATCTACTTTTCAAATTAATTTGCACTAATTAGGAACATGTTTCTTAATTAAGTCAGTAGTGCCTCATACCCACACATTCACAATAGTAAATCTCGAACACGGCTTGTTTGCAGACCCATATTTGCTCGAACTTTTTTGCTTCTGTTATTGTACACTTTCAACCGTTTCGGTTTGTGCTATTAATTATGATGCACCCTGTATATAAATGTATAGGATGTAAGTACAAAAATAGTATTGAGCATTCTTACAATAAAGGGGAACTGCTTGAATCATTTTTACAATAAATCTTACAAAAATATACACATCATACACTGAAAGTATTTATACTGTCCAAGGATAAGAGTTATCCTCCTGTGATTCAGTATGGTCTTCTTTTCCAGATTCCGAAGCACTTAAACTGGTTCCTTCAAATGCTCTCAGATGGATCTGAAATTCAAAGCCAGGACATAAGACATCAAAACTATGAGGCGTTATCCATTGATAAAATAGGAGCAAATAGACATTAGATATTTTTTAGGAACATGATTTCAAGTACATCAGGAAATCATAGAATAAGTAAAAAGTTATGAGATTGATGGTTCCTGGGCATAAAACAATGAAACTAATCACACAAATATAAGAAGCAAAATTTAGTACTGTATAGTTTATGAAATACTTAATTATTGCATGCCATGATACCAGCTTTTTAACACAATAGCGACTGACAGGTGAACAACTCTGTAGACCAACTCTTCACATTAGTATACCTGTTCTGTAAACATACCACTCCCCTGCTCTGTTCAAATGGTCATACATTTAAAAAAAAAAAAAAAATACAAGGGCGAATCAGAAAGTCTTTGCCCCTATTTTTTATTAGCCAAAATAAGGTACATACAGGCAATTACAGATATACGTATTATTCTACAGACCTTATACTATTTTTCCACATAGTTCCCACACCGGATCAGACATTTCTCCCATCGCAGCACTAAATTTGAGATGCCCCTGTCGTAGAATTCGTCCGGCTGACTGCGGAACCACCGCCGGACTACTGCCTTGACTTCATCGTTGCACGTGAATCGCTGTCCTGCCAGGAACTTCTTCAGGGGGCTGAACACATGGTAATCACTTGGGAACGTGATGTTAACGGCCTTCTGGGATTGCTGTGGACCCTTCCTGCTGGATTTCATGCCACAATGTGCATCCATCGATGCAGACAGTTATTGTTCCACACTGTTCCACGTCTGCGGGCTGCCATCAGGCGAAAGCGCCAAGAGATTCTCGATGTGGACAACGTGGTTATCCACCACGATAATCTGTGGCAATCAGAACCGTCGACAAGCTCCGGTCATTTCACTGGGAGGTTCTTGATCACCCACCATACAGTCCGGACCTCGACCGAAGTCTTTACCACTTGTTCGGTCCGCTGAAGAAGTTCCTGGCAGGACAGCGATTCTCGTGCAACAATGAAGCCAAGATAGCAGTCCGGTGGTGGTTCCGCAGCCAGCCAGACAAATTCTACGACAGGGGCATCTCAAATTTAGTGCTGCGATGGGACAGATGTCTGATCCGGTGTGGGAACTATGGTGGCAAAATAGTATAAGGTCCGTAGAATAGTACATATATCTGTAATTACCTGTATGTACCTTATTCTGGCTAATAAGAAATAGGGGCAAAGACTTTCTGATTCACCCTCGTAATATGTTGAAATACAAATTTTATAGTGTACTAAACAGATGCTTCAATGTATGGCACTGCTCAAAAAATTCTCCACTGTGAAATGCCACAGTGCAAAAAGGTTTTGAAGAATAATTTATTTTTTCCTTACTATCACTGGGTGTGTTTTGTACATACAGGGTCCGGCAGAAAGACCTCCCGTATTTCAAAAGGCAGTTACAAAGAAAGAAAAAAAGATACAGAAAAAATACTTTTATTTGTGAACAACAAATACTATGCCATTTACATTTACTTTGTTTTAAAAATTATGTCTGTCAAATGGCGTCTTCCATTGTTGACACATTGACGAAGCCTCTCTCGGAAGTTGCCCATAGCCCTTCATGTCATTTCTGGTGGAATGGCAGCCACTTCCTGGGCGATTGCATCCTTATGTTCTTGCAGGGTTGTGGGTCGATGTTTGTACACTTGCGCCTCTAAGTGTCCCCAAAGAAAAAAATCACAAGGTGATAAATCGGGTGACCTTGCGGGCCAGGTGATGTCTCCTGGCG
Source organism: Ectobius pallidus (assembly GCA_964059195.1). Taxonomy (NCBI): domain Eukaryota; kingdom Metazoa; phylum Arthropoda; class Insecta; order Blattodea; family Ectobiidae; genus Ectobius; species Ectobius pallidus. The sequence continues at coordinate 29,165,261 of CAXKWD010000001.1, forward strand.
CTGTTTTGATTTCGTCTGATGAGGCCCACTTCCACTTGTCAGGTACTGTAAATAAACAAAATTTCCGCTACTGGGCAGCAGAAAACCCTCAGGAACTTCCAGCAAGATGGAGCCACAGCTCACACTTCACGGCGTTCCCTAGCAATTATGAGAGAGTTGTTTCCTGGACGTCTTCTCTCTTTGCGAGGAGACATCGCCTGGCCCGCAAGGTCACCCGATTTATCACCTTGTGATTGTTTTCTTTGGGGACACTTAAAGGCGCAAGTGTACAAACATCGACCCACAACCCTGCAAGAACTTAAGGAGGCAATCGCCCAGGAAGTGGCTGCCATTCCACCAGAAATGATACGAAGGGCTATGGGCAACTTCCGAGAGAGGCTTCGTCAATGTGTCAACAATGGAGGACGCCATTTGACAGACATAATTTTTAAAACAAAGTAAATGTAAATGGCATTGTATTTGTTGTTCACAAATAAAAGTGTTTTTTCTGTGTCTTTTTTTCTTTCTTTGTAACTGCCTTTTGAAATACGGGAGGTCTTTCTGCCGGACCCTGTATATATGTATGTGTATAGGTATAAACACCTTTACACATAATATATATATATATATATATATATATATATATATATATATATATATATATATATATATATATATATATAAGGGGTGGGCCTATTCACCACAGCACGGCACAACCTCAGATTGGGGATAGAGGATACGGCCTCCAGATATGGAGGATAGTTGCAAATACATTGAATAAGCAGTCGCGGACAGATGTAAACAACAGCATAAAAGTGTTCGCCATAGACCCTTTGCCCATGAAATTTATTATATTAAATCCAATATCATCTATGGTAGTACAGAATATGTTATATTAAATTCATGTCACCAACCTGCCTCTCTGGTGACAGGGTGCACAACATTGATACTAAATGTCACGGGATGTCTCTTTCACACTTCTTACAGTGAATCCCCTTCATCGCATGATTTTCTTGCAGATTGTATCAGTCGAAATATATTCTGACTTTAAATGTGGCAGTAAGTTTTCTTGCATCATTCTTTCATATTTATTTCCTGTCTTGGTGTCAAACAACTTGACTCAGTAATACAGCCCGTGTTAAAATGAAATTGCAAAAAGCGGTGGAAAAAGTGTGATCCTGATTCCATACTACTTTAGCTCGATCCTTATGCATCTTCCTAAACTATGTGAACATCTGTGCTGCAAACTACCTTACAAATGTATTAAAGAAAATGTACAACTGAAGACTAGAATAATCTAAAAGGTTGTATGATTCTTCGTGACAGAAATTTTGTTATTTTATCTGTGGATGAAATAAACTTTCTTACGCTCAACAGTACGTCTCCACTGAATATTCTTTCAAAATATTCAATGATTCCAAGAAGAAGTGAAATCCACTGCAGACAATGATGAACCCCAACAAAATATGTACAATTTGGCAATGTACGAACTGGTGAAGGATCTTCAAATAAACAATTTTTACTAACAAGTTTCCTTTGTTCTTATTTCCATAAGAATGTCACCTTGAATGCGTCTTTCCTTTTACATTTAACCTTGAATTCCTCTCCTCTCATCCTACACATCACTGTCATAAAACTAGTTGCAGAGGCTGGATCTGTTTACAGTGAGTATGCAGGTTTCTGTTTTATCGACCTAAATCTTATTTTTGGGTTTAACTTTAGTTAGGGGTGGAATAGAAGGGTGGGGTTGGTGTCATATGAAAGCCAAGATGGTCTAGGTGATTTAAGTAGGGTTGGAGTAGCAAAGGGTTGGGAGCAGCACAATGGAGAGCCAGGACTGGCAAAAGGACCCCAATACTACTACTGTAATAGTGAGGTTCACATTCTGGTTGAAGAAACTGGTACCCCACACAGCTGTGATAGCAAACACAGTTCTTACCTGTACATGTAGATTGACCTCATCACTTCTACTGAGATATGGAAAGTTTCCACCAGATTTCAAATGTGCCAGTTTAGCTGTTGGGTAACACTTGTACATTTCTTCTCGGACAGCGTTGGACAGTGCATACTCATCAAAGACGTCCAGTATTGTTATTGGAATTCCACTCAGTTTCTGTGGTTCTACATATGCACTCACACAATTCATTGTTAGTCTCGATGCTAACTCCTGCTGGCTCAAACTTTCCAGCTGAAATAAAAGTGATACAGTATTATACTGGGTACATACACAGGAGGATGGGAGTTTCACTTCTGACTTTTTATAGAGAGTCCTGAGTAATCGAGCTTCGACTAACCAAGGTTCCATATTATCTGAGCCTTAAGCTGGGTCTCCACTGCTTAACATTTAACAACAAAAAGTCAATATTAACAAGTTGATATTGACATGTATATTGCAATTTCGCGTTCCAATTGACTTGACATGCAAACCCAGCGTGTTGCACTTAACATTTTCAGATGTTAATTTGTTTTCTGGAGAAAATGGACAACATATCAAGTCAATTGACTAGTCGGTCAATACCGGCTTTGTTTCGGGAATTTCTGTCAAACAAAAAGCGACCGGCAGCTTAATTGACTTTGGTTCGGGAATTTCTGTCTAAACAAAAAGCAGTCGACAGCTTCCTCAACATTGCCGGCAACCATTTTGTAGTATTGTTCTCAATAGTATTGATCTGCTTTTAAAATTATTTTTTATGGCATACTCCATTGTTGAAAAATGTGTTAGTTATTTTGAAAAGATCAAGACATCTGTACAAAAGAAAGTCATAGACAGTTAACAAGAAGATAATAACGAGTATACAAAATTACTCTCATTTTGTAATGTTGGATGCCCTCTTCAGAGGTGTTTTCTTTTTGAATGTTATTTATTATTCATCAATTTCTGTTCATAACCATGACAACCCATGTTAACCTATAACATTGTAGTGAAGACAGATGTTAATTGGCAAACCACTTGACTTGTATACTTCAACAAGTTGATGATAAACATTTAACATATGTTAATTGCAACATGCTGGTGCTAAATGTTAAGTAGTGAGGACCCAGCTTAAACCATACAAAAAATGAAATGAAGAATTTGATGACCTGCTTTATTACTTTGGCAACTGACCGTATGATAATTCCTTGACCTTGATCGCATGAATCGCATCCCCTCCCTTCAACAAGATGACACATCACATGCTTGCAAAATAATATTAATAGCAACAGAGGCTCAGGAGAAGAAAAAGCAAGAATTGTCATCTGATATGCTTACTAACATTCTATCTAATTTTTGTATTATAGGCATGTTTCAGCTTGTAAAGGTAAAAACCAGAGGTTTTATAAAAACATGAGGTGCACACAGTGCAAAAACTTAAACACGAGACGACAAATTCCCTAAGTTTATTTCTCATTAACCTGCACAGATTACGAGGATAAATAGATGTCAAAAGTTAACATCATTATGATGTGGCGTCTGCGCAATATGGCATCCAAGAAGCAAGACAGAAATGTGTAAATAAGTATGTTTAAGGTATATACTGAAATGTAAATAATGCTTAGAAATAGTCCTTCCAACATACAGTACGAAATGCAATTGCTATTTTAAATATCTCGAAGTCAACAACCTGTTTTCTTATTCTATTCATGTTATCAGAGATTTTGCTTATCCTTGGGTGTCTCAGTCCACATTAACTAAGTTAATCGAGACTCGACTGTACATATAAATTATAAAGGTATTAACAAAAATGTTAAAAACAAAATGAATGTGTGGTAGCATGGTTCTGCCCCATCCTAAACCAAAGGCCAGATCCATCCCAACACAGCTGTCAGCAATCCTGGGCTGGTGAGCCTGACTTTTCAAGTGCTGATTGTTTCAAACCCTTCAGGAGTTCAATGACAGCCACACAATCGATAAGATGCTACCCGTGAACTTTCCACTAACAAGAAAAATGAAAGCATAAGTCACCCATACTAGGAGCCTTCAGATTTTACATATATGTGTATATATATATATATATGTTGGCTGCGGTGGTCTAGAGGTAGCCAGCCTCTAGATCCGAAGTTCGCGGGATCAAACCCGGCCCCAGTCAATGGATTTTTCAGGTTGTAAAAATCCTGGACACGGAGTCCTCCGGGAGGGACTTTAAGCTGGGGGGCCCGTGTCATAGATTTATGGCACCCAAAAGAACTCCAAGCCTAAATTAGAGCCTCTGGACAAAATTTCTTGGTCCTTTCACGTCCAAGTAATACCTTGGTTTCCTGTCCCTCTGCTCTCTCTCTCTCTTGGAAAATAAGTGTAACAAAATTAGTATAGGTAATGAAACCTCCACTTGGAGGCCTATAGGGGTTACAGGAATGAGTCATATATATAAAGATATGACACCAAAACACAAGATAATAAATTGATATGACATTAAAAAATTATATTATGAAATACATATGCTTGGTAATATGAAGATTTATGAACACATAAATCTAAACAACAATGAATAAATTTGTAATGAAGCAAATAGCTGCGTGCCAAATAGACGGTAGGAAACCATTCCTAAACAAAGGAAGGGTTGGGGAGACCGCAACTAATCGATATTGAACACTTTCATGATTATCGATACTGCCCTGAATTTATTTGAATTACAGAAAAAGGAGAAGTGCGCATGCGTGGACGGCGAATCGACGGGAGAGGAGTTGAACCTGAAAAACGGTTAAAAAGGAACGTGTCTGACTACGAGAGAGGAAGGTTGAAGAGAAAGAGGTGAGGAGACGAGACTGGAATGTGTGACAGCGGTGGAGGCGCCCTGGCATGATGGTTTGTCAGACTTTCATCCAATGAAATTCTGAAGGGGAATTTCACTGACGCGACTATATGGAGATAGTCGTTAGTTGGAAGAACACATCACGTCAGCCGGTACGAGAGACCGCTACAGCGAACACCAGCTGTGGAAAGAAGAGTGGGTCACGACTGCTTAGTCTGGAATAAAGGAAGATGTGGACATCAGGAAGTAGATGGAAACAACGCAGGATCAGAGGATAAGTTGGTCTTCACCCGTTGAGTATAATCACATAAACATTTTTTTTGTTTTGGGAAGTGGGAGAATTTTGAGGCATTGTTGTTTAAAGCCTGTTTCTAAGGAATGTGTGGCGACTAGACGCCGTTATGAAGGAGAAAGAGTAGGGTTAGAAGTATAGATGTGATTAGTCTAGGGTGAGGTAAGAAAGTACAGTAATCCAATCAGTTTCTTTCTTACTTCACCCTCTGGTCTAAGTTAATTCCAAAAAGAGCAGTCAGGAGTAAAACCATTGAATAGTAAAGATAAATCTCTATACTTTGGGTTTCTATGGGTGATTGTCCCACGAATGAATACATAGCTCGGGGCAATTGGTGATGCTCATACAAACTTTGTTTTTTATAAGACAGGACGCGAGGGGAGTAAGGAAGAAGGGTAATAGGGGCTTACTTAGTATTGCTTACGAGGGCCTCTCCCACTTGGTTTTCGTTAGGTGACAGGTGATTATCTATAAGTGGATTTCATGCTGGCCTGTAATGTTGAGTTGTTTTTTTTTAAGAGATTTATCGAAGAGCGGGAATTGTATGGAATATGGTAGAAGGAGATAAGAAGGTGAATATTGAGAGGCAGAAGAGGGCCTATGAGTAGCAGTACATTAGGCGCATACCATTGGAAGATTTACATGTTAGGATAGAAGCAGAAGTTCACTCAAGGGTTATAAAGAGAGAGTTACTGACCTGGGGCGTGAATTAGTTTCAGTTAGAATTCTAGGGAATTTAGAAACAAGAAAATTGGGTGCCCATGGAGTAGAGTAGTAACCTGAAAAGTATGGAAACCAGAGTAACATAAAGTAGGTAAATTAGAGCAATGGTATAAATTGAAAAGGAACTCTGCTTAATGGAAAAGGAGTTAAAAGATAATAAAGAATAACTGGTTAGATTAGAAAGAGGAGAATTGGTAATTTTGGGTAGTGAATAGATGATAATTGGTTCAGTAGCACGTACTAGAAATTACCCCAGGAAAAAAAAAAAAGAACAAGGGTGAGGTGAGGGAGCGCCGGAAGTGTCCCAAATAAAGTAAATATAAATCCAGTAGTAGGCAGAGCCTATACTGGTGGAGTATAAAAAGATTTATGAGAAATTGTGAAAGTCATAGGTGTTGGAGGCGAACAACGGCCCCACGTGCCTCTAGGAGAGAGTGTCAGGGACCTCTGACATCGATTGTCAAAATTGTATTTTTGTTTGCGGCCCATTAATATTTTTCCCGGTTGCAGGAGGGGAGTCAGATTGTTTGTAACTCAAGATCTAGACGCCGCCCCTGTATCGGTGGTCTATCGCCACAGTCACTCTGTGGGTATAGGCCTAAACTTCCGTTTCTTTCTTCATAATACTGTCTTTCCTATTTATCTTTGAATACACTTCTTCATAGACTAACATGACTAGTGGACTGGTATAGGAGAAATAGGTGGAATCATTGAGCATAATATGTCGAGTTAATGACTGAATTATGAATTGAAAACCTTTATTTATTCAGAAGAAAGTACAAAATATATATTGAAATGTTTTGAAATTGCAAATGGAAACGATTCCTCAAGTTAGTAGTAAATTATAAGGGTAATCTGAGATGTTCTAGTAGACACCTGGAAATAAAGAAAGAAAAGAGATTAAAGTAATTAATTAGGAATTTGTCTTGTAGAACAAGGAACACATTCATACAGTTAAACTGGGCTACTAACCTTGTAGGTGAGAACTGAATACTAATCTTTCCAATAAAAGTGTTGAATGGTTAATGTTGTTCAGATCGGGTGATCTGAAGATTTTAAGGATGAGTAGTTGTTAAAAAGGGGAAAACCCAAGAGTAAATGTAATTTATTGTAAATCAGATTGTTATTGTTGAAAAAAAGAAAACAGAAAAAAAAAAATATTAAATAAATTATGGTTATTGTTATGCAAAGTAAAATATCGTGAAGTCCTCACAGATTGTTTACCCCTATCCTTGTAATGGTTTGAGAGCCACTGATTTTTGGGCTAAGTTACATAATAATAAAAGGACAGAGCCGAATCCATTCCCATCTCCACTGTTAAATTAAAAAGCTAGCCGAGAGGCCTGTAGGTACATAGCCTGTGTATCTATAATTTAATTTGTGACTGGGCTGATGCAAAATAAAAAGAAGAGAGAAGAGTATTGATGATGGCGCCCTTAATATAAATTTTCATCAATATTATTAAACTTAGTAAATGGTTAAAAGAAAGAGAGAGTAAACTGGGTGTAGGAAATTTGCATTCACCCGAAAAAGTACGTCACATATTTTGGCGCCCATAGCGTGGGGCTCGATAGTGTTAAAACGAAACAATAGAAATTTAGGGCTTGGTTAATAATAATAAAAATAAAAAAAAACAAATTAAAAAAAAAAAAAAAAGGAGCATAGTTTGATATCCTATACGTGTGGCTTTAGGAGAAATTTGAGGCCGTAGTGGTTGCCCAACGTTACCGATTTTGACGTTAGCAGGGATAGAGGTTATAGAGATTATAGAGCCTATTACGTGAAAGAAACTTGGGAGTTAGGTTAGTATAACTTGAAATTTATTTTCAAAAATAATAACATATTTTTGGGAGAAGAATAATGACTGTTGACAAATTAAGGACTTCTATAGATGACTAAGACAGACGACTGAACTATTGTATTCTAATCTTTTTTTTTCAGTCAGTGGAATTGTTAATATATAAATATGGCTACTTATGTTGATCCGTATGCACAAATGAGAGCAGCTGAGTTAACTCAAGCTATTAGGAAGTTGAGAAAGGCGGATCTGGAGGCAGAATGTGATAGAGTTAAGTTACCGACCACAGGTACCAGGGATGAGTTAAGACAACGCTTGTTAGATTATGCCCGCAAGAACCCTCAGTCATTTCAAGTGCTAATTACGGCTTTTGCTCTGAGTCAGGAAGTTTTGCAAGAAGACTTAGTTGAACGGTTCCACAAGATTCATATGGAGATGTAGTGTACACATGGGTTAAGTTAATGCGTAGGAAGGCCATGGCGATAGCTGATTCAGAAGAAGTTGTACCAGTAATACCATCGTTTACAATTCAGTTAGAGCCGCATAAACCAAATATTTTGGATCTGGTTCGTAAATGGAACATTAAATTCAAACCTGGGGATAGCATTTACTTATTTTTGGAGACATTGGAAGATTTAAAACAAAGTTCTAAGTTACAGGGCGTAGAGTTATTGTCAGTATTACCCGAAATTTTACAAGAGTCAGCTTTACTTTGGTACAGGAACAGATTAACAGATTGGCCTACATGGGAAGCTTTTTTGAAAGAATTTAGAGAATATTACTTGCCTATTGATGAGGAAGACTCGCTTTTGGATGAGATTAGACAAAGAACGCAAGGTCCTAAAGAATCGATTTTTGATTATGTTAATGCTATTCAAACGTTAATGAGGAGGCTGAGTACTCCAATGAGTCCTCAACAAATGATGAAGAATGTTATCAAAAATTTGCGTCCTGACGTAAAATTGTACATTAGACCTGCAGAGATTCAAACTATAACAGATTTAATACGTGTAGGTAGACAGTATGAACAAATATTGTTAGATTCTGAGAGATATAATCCTCCTCCAACGCAGGTTAGAGCTACAATCAAAGAAACGGCTTATAAACCTCAGAGACAAGTTGTTATACCTTCAGTTCATACAGCGTTAGGAATTCAGGGAAAACAGGAACTTCCATCGTCCGAGTTACAAAAGAAACCCAATGTTAGTTTTTCTGCAAAGACGTGGGATAAAGAACGAAATTCAAGTCATGTAAATAATTCTAGGATGGTTAAAGCAATAGAAAATAAGGAGGGACAAGATGAGTTGGGGGAAAATGGTAAAAACACCACTTTGCATTTTTCAAATAACCAGCGATGTTGGAACTGTGATAAAATAGGACATAGGCAGTTCGAGTGTAAGGCACCTCGTAGAGTTACTCCACGCACTACGATTAAATGTTATAATTGTAATAAGCTTGGACATAGGTCTATTGATTGTAGGATGCCCCAGGGGCGTATCCAAGATTTATTTTCGGGAGGGGCTGTGATAATCCTAACTTTACTGTCACTAGGGTTCAGAAGTTGATGATCTAAAAACGCCTAAAAATGACCTATAAATTACCTTAAATTTATGAAAATATGACATGAAAAATTTAAAATATGACAGTATTTCTAAATATACTCGTATATCTAAAAAAGGGAATATACAGTAGCATATTAATATAATAATAAACAAAGGACAATATTTTAAGTATGTTATTTGACTACTTCAATATTATGTTCACTATATTAATGAATTACGAGATTGCTTTGTGTACAATGGTGGAAAAGTTAATTGTGAAGACAAAATAGGAAAAAATGTAACGAACGAATGAAAATTTCCTAAAAATGAATGGTAGAAAATAAAATGCAAAATATGAGTAAGGTATTATTGTTTGTTTTGACGGAAGACGAACTTATACTACATCCTGCATTGTCTGTGAAGTCTCAGAAAAGAGATGACATATCGTCAACCTCTGAGCCCTAATTATCACACACAATTATACTGAACACGTTAGAATAACGCATTTCATCTTTTATAAGTCAAAATGTGCAATTGAACTGTCTACTTTCTGATAAATTAAAGTGCCCTTATGTGCAACATATTAGCATGACTTAAGGGTATATGTACGTGCATTATTTTGAAATTTATGTTTTTATGTTTATAGCACTAAAAATTGTGCTGAATTTTCTGCATCCATTGATATATAGTTTATATAGGTTGAGACATTATTTGTAGCATTTAAATGGACATTTAAATATGTTTACATGCTCTGAGCTACGCCCTTAGAAAGGTCAAATGAGAAATTCACTATTAACTTAAAACTGAATTTCCCGGTAACTCTTATTTTACACACATATTGTTAGGTAGCTCCACAACCATTAGAGATAGAAGGCTGACATTTATTACACTAATTTTACATGCATATATGCATAAAGTAGACTACAATGATGCCCATAGGTATAAAATTAAAGAAAATGTGTAATGAAATATTAATCAAATTTCAAGATATTTTATATGCTATATATAAAAATTAATTGCATTAAAAATAATAACTTTAGCTGTATAAAAGTAGTCTACTTTGTAGAAAAATATGTTCATTATATGCATTAAAAAAATAAAAGGCGTCAGAGAAACCAGAAAAATGTTATGCCTATAAGGAAGTGAAAAGTGCATCTGAATTAATTTTTTTCATGCTCCTATAAAACGTGTAATTTAAAATAAACTTGGTCAATTTTTTATACTTTTATCTGCTAGTTATGTTCTAGTAAGCCTTGTTATAGGATCCTGTAATTTTTGTCCACTTCTGAGTTCATTTTCTTGTAAAATTTTAATATTTTAGAACCTGCATTTTTTTTATCTTTTTGAGGTTGTTCACGTATATATACCCTTAACGTTTCGGGGGGGGCTGCAGCCCCCTCAGCCCCCCCCCCTGAATACGCCTCTGGGATGCCCCAAGAAAGAAGAGTTAGGCCTACAAATTCTTTGTGACAATTAACTAAAAATCAGGCTTGTGTGATGCTAAATATAAACCCCACAGATTTAGTTAATGGAGACCGATGTTTTGTTGAAATTTTGTTGGAGGATATTACATTTATTGCTTTAATAGATTCAGGTTCAGATAAAACTTATGTGGGAGAGAAAGGTGACTTTTTGTGTAAAATGTTAGATTTATCAGTAGAAGAATCTGAAGTTAGGGTAGTGCAACTAGCAGATAAAACTTATAGTTCTATAACAGGAGAGAGAACTTTTGAGATGAAATTGCAGGACAGGATCTTTCAGATAAAATGTAAAATTATGCCAAATTCAGCAGTAGATATGATTCTGGGCATGGACGTTTTGAAACAAATTGGGTTAGTAGTAGATTTGCAAGATGGGACTTGGTATTTCAAAGATGAACCGACAAAAATTTTTCAATTTGTTAAGGCTATAGATTTGAAAGAAGAAGATCAACTACATAATATTCTTACTTTACCTACATCTCAGGAAAGGGACAGATTAAATATATTTTTGGAAAATCAGTTACAGAAATTTGATCAGTGTACTGGACTTACAGATTTGATTTCTCATGTCATTGATACAGGCGATGCGAAACCTATAAAACAAAGATATTATCCAGTATCACCCATTCTTGAAAAAGTTATACACGCTGAAATAGATAAAATGTTATTGGAAAAAGTTATAGAACCTTCAAATTCACCTTGGTCTTCTCCGGTGGTTATGGTAAAGAAACCAGATCGAACATGGAGGTTTTGCGTAGATTTCAGGAAAGTAAATGAATGTACTAAAAGAGATAGTTATCCTTTGCCACACATTGAACATGTTTTGAGTAAATTACGACATGCTAGGTATATCAGTACAATAGATTTGAAAAATGGGTATTGGCAAGTTCCATTAGATGAAGCAAGTAGAGAAAAAACAGCATTTACCGTACCTGGTAGAGGATTGTATCAGTTTCGAGTTATGCCGTTTGGAATCCATAACGCACCAGCCTCATTTCAAAGATTAGTTGATACTATATTAAGAGAAGAGATAGGAGAGAAATGCTTTTGTTATTTGGATGATATAGTACTTATTAGCGAGACATTTGAAGAACATTTGTCCTTGTTAGAAAAAGTCTTAGAGAAATTAAGAAAAGCTAACCTGAAAATTAATAGGGAAAAATCAAAGTTTTGCAGAAGTGAATTAAAATATTTGGGTCATATCATTACTCCATTAGGAATTGCTGTAGATTCAGATAAAATCTCGTATATCCTTGAGTATCCAGCCCCTACAAAAGTCAAGGAAGTACGAGCATTTTTAGGATTGGCTTCTTGGTACCGACGATTCATTCCATTTTTTTCTGAAGTTGTAAAGCCCCTCACTGCACTTCTGAAAAAGAATCAGAAATGGCGTTGGACTAAGGAATGTCAGGAATCTTTTGATGAATTAAAATCGAAATTATCTAGTAGTCCTATATTAACTTGTCCAGATTATACTAAACCCCTAGTGCTACAGACCGACGCTAGTTTTTCAGGACTAGGAGCAGCATTAATTCAGACAGGAGAGGAAGGAGAGGAAAAAGTGATAGCTTATGCTAGTAGAACTTTAACGGTAGGTGAGCAAAAGTGGGCAATAGTCGAGAAGGAATTGTTAGCTATATTGTGGGCAGTTCAAAATTTTCGTCCTTATTTGGAAGGTTATCATTTTAAAGTATATACTGATCACTTTGCTCTGAAATGGTTAAATACATTACAGAATCCGACCGGACGATTAGCTAGGTGGAGTTTATTGCTCCAAGAGTATGATTTTGAAGTAATACATAGGCCTGGTAGATTACAAAAAGTTTCGGATGCTTTATCTAGAATACACGAAGGAAAAGTTCAAGAGAAAACGGTAGAGGAAGAATTTTGCCTCTTGTTGACTAATAACTCTGAAGTAGTGGAATGGGAAAATATACAAGATGCTTGGTATATTAAGCGGAAAGCGCAAGTACAGAGTAAACCTAAATTTTGGCCAGATTGGAAGGTCGTAGATGGGAAGTTGTACCATTTAAGATTAGATCAGTTAGAACAAACTTTAGAGGGAACAGTGAATAGGTGGAAATTAGTTATACCGCAAGATTATAGGATTAAAGTATTGCAGGAATGTCATGATGCACCTACTGCAGGGCATATGGGGATAGCTAAAACTTTCTTTAGAATAGCGAACAAGTATTATTGGCCGGGAATGTTTAGAGATGTTGCTAAGTATGTTACTGCTTGTGAAATATGTCAAAGACAGAAAGTGTTACAAACGGCTCAAGCAGGACCAATGCATTTTTACCAGAAAGAGAAACCTTGGAGGACTGTAGCTACTGATTTGTTGGGACCTTACCCACGTTCCAAGAAAGGAAATAGATACATAGTGGTATTTCAGGACACCTTTACAAAATATATAGAATGTAAAGCGTTAAGGAAAGCAACCAGTAGAGCAGTTACGGAAGCATTTTATGAATTGATTATCCTTAAATGGGGAATTCCGGGATATTTATTGATGGATAATGGACCGCAATATACTAGTAAATTAATGCGTGAGATAGCTAAAGCTTTTAATATAACTCCTTGTTATTTACCTGTATATTCGCCACAAGGAAATCCGGTAGAAAGAGTTAAGGGAAAATAACACATTACGACCCGACCGAGCCCCCCACCACTACGAGAACCTAGCGGCGGCATTAGAACTACTAGGAAAGTAGCGACGGTGGCGACATCTAGTAAGGAAATGGTGAAAGAGAAAAATAATTTATTTTTCGTTTATTCTCTTCTTCCCTTCCTTTCCCGTCTCTTTCCTCTCTTCCTCTCACCTCCTCTTCACCCTACCTACCTATTCGAGACCTATTCCTAACAATAAATTTTGGATCGAACGGGGATCGAACGCATGACCCTTAGCATCGTAGCCAAGAGACTTATCCATTACGCTACGAAGGACAGTTGAGCAGTGAAGGAAGTTCCGGTATATTTTAGTTATCTAATTTAGTTGGCGCTAGCGAGTGTTAACGCAAGAATCGGGTTTTCTAATTTTGAGATGGTTTGTTTGTTATGAAAAGAGTAGTGTTGGTTCAAGGGAATTTTTCTGCATCAATTAACACGGCGTTTTTTAAAATTGGGAAATATTATGTAAATTTCGATTTTTTTATATTGTGAATTTTTTTTTTCTTTCAAATCGGTGTTTAAAGATCGTGAAATATGATGTTTGGTACAAGGGTATTGTTTTAATATAATTCGTGAAATTTTATTTTGTTTTTATAATCGTTTTTAAACATTGTGAAATATTATGTATGGTGCAAGGCACCATAGAGTAAGCTGCGGCTTAACACAGGAAGCTGCATTACCGGCGCGGCAAGAGCAATAGCGGGCGGAGGGGAAGCCTGCCTGGCGGAGAAGGCGACCGGGCCGATGGAAAGGGGAGCCGCTCGGGTCGCAAAGTGTTTACTTGCCAGAGTTAATAGAGTATTGAAAACCATGATTTCCAGTTACATTAAAAAGGATCAAACAGTTTGGGACGTGTATTTGAGAGAATTTAATTTTGCTATAAATACGGCTAAGCATAGTTCCACTGGATGCACTCCTTATATGCTAAATTATGGGAAAGAGCCTGAAATTATCAGCAGAATTGAGAGGGTAGAAAATCAACAAATACAGAAAGAAATTCCAAAGCTTTGGATAGAAAGATTTGATAAATTAAAAACGGTACGTCTAATGGTCAGACATAACTTAGAAACTGCTTATAAGAATTCAAGTCATTATTATAATCTTCGGAGGAGAGAGGTGAGATTTTGTCCAGGAGATCTTGTGTTAAGAAGAAACTTTAAATTAAGTGATGCCTCACAAGCTTATGCAGCAGGCTTAAGTGCAAAGTTCGTCGGCCCTTATATTATAAAGAAAAAGCTTAGCGAGAATAGTTACGAACTGACGAACCGTTTTGGTAAACAGTTGGGGAAGTGGCACGTCAAAGACTTGAAACCCTTTGTACCTGGATAAACATTCTTTAAGGCTGGTAAACTAAACACACACAAAAAAAAAAAAAGAATGTGAACAGTGTTAACATTATTTTTTTTATGGTGAGTGTGGGAAGAATGTAATGAAGCAAATAGCTGCGTGCCAAATAAACGGTAGGAAACCATTCCTAAACAAAGGAAGGGTTGGGGAGACCGCAACTAATCGATATTGAACACTTTCATGATTATCGATACTGCCCTGAATTTATTTGAATTACAGAAAAAGGAGAAGTGCGCATGCGTGGACGGCGAATCGACGGGAGAGGAGTTGAACCTGAAAAACGGTTAAAAAGGAACGTGTCTGACTACGAGAGAGGAAGGTTGAAGAGAAAGAGGTGAGGAGACGAGACTGGAATGTGTGACAGCGGTGGAGGCGCCCTGGCATGATGGTTTGTCAGACTTTCATCCAATGAAATTCTGAAGGGGAATTTCACTGACGCGACTATATGGAGATAGTCGTTAGTTGGAAGAACACATCACGTCAGCCGGTACGAGAGACCGCTACAGCGAACACCAGCTGTGGAAAGAAGAGTGGGTCACGACTGCTTAGTCTGGAATAAAGGAAGATGTGGACATCAGGAAGTAGATGGAAACAACGCAGGATCAGAGGATAAGTTGGTCTTCACCCGTTGAGTATAATCACATAAACATTTTTTTTGTTTTGGGAAGTGGGAGAATTTTGAGGCATTGTTGTTTAAAGCCTGTTTCTAAGGAATGTGTGGCGACTAGACGCCGTTATGAAGGAGAAAGAGTAGGGTTAGAAGTATAGATGTAATTAGTCTAGGGTGAGGTAAGAAAGTACAGTAATCCAATCAGTTTCCATTTCTGGTCTAAGTTAATTCCAAAAAGAGCAGTCAGGAGTAAAACCATTGAATAGTAAAGATAAATCTCTATACTTTGGGTTTCTATGGGTGATTGTCCCACGAATGAATACATAGCTCGGGGCAATTGGTGATGCTCATACAAACTTTGTTTTTTATAAGACAGGACGCGAGGGGAGTAAGGAAGAAGGGTAATAGGGGCTTACTTAGTATTGCTTACGAGGGCCTCTCCCACTTGGTTTTCGTTAGGTGACAGGTGATTATCTATAAGTGGATTTCATGCTGGCCTGTAATGTTGAGTTGTTTTTTTTTAAGAGATTTATCGAAGAGCGGGAATTGTATGGAATATGGTAGAAGGAGATAAGAAGGTGAATATTGAGAGGCAGAAGAGGGCCTATGAATAGCAGTACATTAGGCGCATACCATTGGAAGATTTACATGTTAGGATAGAAGCAGAAGTTCACTCAAGGGTTATAAAGAGAGAGTTACTGACCTGGGGCGTGAATTAGTTTCAGTTAGAATTCTAGGGAATTTAGAAACAAGAAAATTGGGTGCCCATGGAGTAGAGTAGTAACCTGAAAAGTATGGAAACCAGAGTAACATAAAGTAGGTAAATTAGAGCAATGGTATAAATTGAAAAGGAACTCTGCTTAATGGAAAAGGAGTTAAAAGATAATAAAGAATAACTGGTTAGATTAGAAAGAGGAGAATTGGTAATTTTGGGTAGTGAATAGATGATAATTGGTTCAGTAGCACGTACTAGAAATTACCCCAGGAAAAAAAAAAGAACAAGGGTGAGGTGAGGGAGCGCCGGAAGTGTCCCAAATAAAGTAAATATAAATCCAGTAGTAGGCACAGCCTATACTGGTGGAGTATAAAAAGATTTATGAGAAATTGTAAAAGTCATAGGTGTTGGAGGCGAACAACGGCCCCACGTGCCTCTAGGAGAGAGTGTCAGGGACCTCTGACATCGATTGTCAAAATTGTATTTTTGTTTGCGGCCCATTAATATTTTTCCCGGTTGCAGGAGGGGAGTCAGATTGTTTGTAACTCAAGATCTAGACGCCGCCCCTGTATCGGTGGTCTATCGCCACAGTCACTCTGTGGGTATAGGCCTAAACTTCCGTTTCTTTCTTCATAATACTGTCTTTCCTATTTATCTTTGAATACACTTCTTCATAGACTAACATGACTAGTGGACTGGT
This sequence comes from Ectobius pallidus, assembly GCA_964059195.1. NCBI lineage: Eukaryota > Metazoa > Arthropoda > Insecta > Blattodea > Ectobiidae > Ectobius > Ectobius pallidus. The sequence goes on from CAXKWD010000001.1 coordinate 29,181,847, forward strand.
ATAGGAGAAATAGGTGGAATCATTGAGCATAATATGTCGAGTTAATGACTGAATTATGAATTGAAAACCTTTATTTATTCAGAAGAAAGTACAAAATATATATTGAAATGTTTTGAAATTGCAAATGGAAACGATTCCGCAAGTTAGTAGTAAATTATAAGGGTAATCTGAGATGTTCTAGTAGACACCTGGAAATAAAGAAAGAAAAGAGATTAAAGTAATTAATTAGGAATTTGTCTTGTAGAACAAGGAACACATTCATACAGTTAAACTGGGCTACTAACCTTGTAGGTGAGAACTGAATACTAATCTTTCCAATAAAAGTGTTGAATGGTTAATGTTGTTCAGATCGGGTGATCTGAAGATTTTAAGGATGAGTAGTTGTTAAAAAGGGGAAAACCCAAGAGTAAATGTAATTTATTGTAAATCAGATTGTTATTGTTGAAAAAAAGAAAACAGAAAAAAAAAATATTAAATAAATTATGGTTATTGTTATGCAAAGTAAAATATCGTGAAGTCCTCACAGATTTTTGACCCCTATCCTTGTAATGGTTTGAGAGCCACTGATTTTTGGGCTAAGTTACATAATAATAAAAGGACAGAGCCGAATCCATTCCCATCTCCACTGTTAAATTAAAAAGCTAGCCGAGAGGCCTGTAGGTACATAGCCTGTGTATCTATAATTAAATTTGTGACTGGGCTGATGCAAAATAAAAAGAAGAGAGAAGAGTATTGATGATGGCGCCCTTAATATAAATTTTCATCAATATTATTAAACTTAGTAAATGGTTAAAAGAAAGAGAGAGTAAACTGGGTGTAGGAAATTTGCAGTCACCCGAAAAAGTACGTCACAAATTGTAACAAAAGCTGCTACTGATACTGGAAATGTAGTTGTAGAAGAGAACAATGTGAACAATATTTCAGGATGTAATTCAGATAATAATGATGCAGAGTCAACTTGAGCAAATACAAATTCTGAAGTACCAATGATAAAAGATAGGCAAACCTGAGAAAATGACAAAAAATTAGAGTAAAATTAACAACAATCAGGGAAACCATACTTTTCTGCAAAAAGGCAATCCTAATGCTGGACGGTCAGTTGAACTGAAAGATTGATCAAACTGCATAAGAAAATGCAGTTCAAAATTTTCGGAGACTGATAGGCTAGCAATTCATGAACAATTTTATTATTTTGGTGGTACAGAAAAACAGTGGTTTTATGCAAGTTCCCTGTGAAATGATATGTGCAATACATGTTACAGATTTTCTCATATGACTGCCACAGAAAAGGTGCCCAACTGTCATGATCAGGGTGTTCACACTGAACGAAAATGTCACCATTAAGGCAGAAGTGGCATCTGGAAGAATGCGTTGAGATGAATTTGATCTGGAGGGTGTCTGCTACTGTCCCAACACAAATGCTAAAATGCTAAAGCATTATTTTAGCGAAGATTGGCTGTGTAGGACACTAATACATAACCGCACACGTCACTGGGATTGCTGCAAAAAACACTGGAAACCTACACACCTACTCTTATACAATTCAACGGCCCTAAATAGCGTGCTCACTCGCTCACCCCCTTCGTGAAACATCGGGTAACTCGGCGATGTTCGTCTCTGGTAGTGTAAACTTTTAAGAAGAGTACAAAATTAGGAAAATCGTTTCATTATTATATAAAGCCCCAGTGAAATGAACACAATGAACAAATATTCTAATTTTATTTTTACTTACAATTTTCATAGCTTTGAACCACAAACTTTTTTAATAAACTACCAGTGTAAATTTCTTAAAAATCCTGGAGTCAATTAATAATGGCAGGCGAAGCCGGGAGCACCTGCTGTAAAATATTGATGGTTCAACTCTTGAAATATCGCTGATAATAAAAATCCAATCAAACCATTCCTTCCCTTTAAACATTATATAATTTCTGAAAATTACACTGAATTGATCAAATAAAATTCACATCATATTCATCTGTCAACAAACAGTTGAGAAACAATACGTATTATGTGTTCACAGTTAGCTTTGGAACTGCATAATTGAATCTGAGATCGTTTTTTTCAGGCGGCGCTTTCTAATCATGGAATGTACTCTGAAGCCGGAATTTTAGCTGTTTCATTAATTATTAATGGCTTAGTTTATGAATGATTCGCGTGCAAGTGTTAATAAATATAAGACTTTAATAGTTATTATACTCTTAATTTTTAATTTTTAAATTAATTAACGTGGGCGAAGCCACGGGCATCTACTAAGTCTTATACATATTGGCTGGTATTTACTTCTGATCACCACACAAATATTTTAGCACATATAGAATATAGAATATAGACTATAGACATATAGACTATATGGGTGATTCTTCAAATACGGGAAAATTTGGAGTGTGTAAAATCCAAATTTTTTACTTTGTTTAAAAAATCCCAAAAATACTTCAGGGGTTACTTGATTATAATGACACCAGCAGAGCTTAAATGTTTATATTTTTATTTCTTTATTTTTTTAAAGCCATGTACATGTTGATGTCAGAAGGCCACATTAATGACTAACTTTGGCCACAATCTGCTTTTCTTTATGTGATTTCATATTTTTCTCAGCATACTTCAGTTGATTTTGCATCAAATTTGCAAATTTGTGTGCATACTCCGGAATTAATATAATTTTAACGAGACTGTGTTTTTATGGTTTTGGGGGAGGGGGGAATCAAGCAGAAATTCATTTAATCAGTTTTAAGATCTTAAGTACAGGTCACAGACACCGCAAACACAATAGTATCCTACATTTATCATCTACATGACTTGAGAGTCATCCACATACCCCTTAATGAGACATGTAGATGACACAAAAATCAGGCATGTGGATGACAAAAAAGGAGTTTAAGTGGTCTCAGCAAGCCATTTCTAAACCTCTGTAGGCTCAACTTCAGTCAGGTACTTTGAATTGGAAGGTTTATCATAGTGCATAATCAAAATTAATTAATATTCACTTTCTGCCTACTTTCTAGAAGCCATGTTAATGACGGGGAATAAAAACGTTTTCCTTGAAAATGATACAAAGTCCTTTGTTAATCCCAAACTGTTTGTAAGCAAGCAAAATTCAACCTTACAATTCAACCACAAGCTGCCCTGTTGGCTTTCTAACACTGTTGCCAGTTTTACAAATTTCTCATTTCTGCAGAAAAAATTCCATTCTTTTCAGCCATGTGGATGACCAAAAACCCTTGGGACATTCTTTATGTTCATTAGGTGGGGTGACGATTTTATTTCATTTTATTTTTTAGGGGTTAATATTCTTCACCCATTCATACTCATTGACAGGAAAAAAGTTGAAAAGGAAATAACAATTTGTTTTGTGGAAAAATGCATTAGAATATACAAAACCGAGGTTTGGGACAGGGCATGTGGATGACATTTCATTGAATTAAATTTGATTTTGGAATATCAGAATTTAAAGTTAGTGACATTTCAAACTGATAGTTGTAGTATGGAAGTAGTAGAAACAAACTTTTATTTTAATTTTTTTTTTAAGTTGAATTTGAAGGGAAATATCACTCCGGAACGCAAATTTTCCCGTATTTGAAGAATCACCCATATAGACTATAGCTATATTTGTGCTGGATAGAAATAGCTCAAAGACTATGCCTAATGATAAAATAGGAACATTTTTAATTATGTAATAACTTATACACAGACTCAAGGCCATTTCATATAGTCTGTTATAAGATAATTTTATATATTTTAATTACAAGGCGAAGTGTTTTTTTTATTGGTGACTGAATCCATTTTATATGGCTAATAAACAGTGACAGATAGGGTGGCCATTTCTAAAATGTCAGAAAGGAGGACACTTCTTCGGTAATTTAGCATAGTATAAAACTTTGGGCATGGACGGCTGGACAGCAGATATTACATGGTATAACCCTGACGAATTTTACTTAAAAACTGCATTTATATAAAATGAAATGTACTGAAATTCTTTGACCCACTGAGGATTAAAAGAAGTCTTTCATTTTGGCATTCTGGCAATTGAAGAAGAACACAGCAAACTGCAAAGAATGTACAATACAAATGGAGACCTGAACAATAATCAACAGTACAGCCAACGCCACGTACTGCACCATACAAACGATAGTACGCTATCATCGTATGGACAAGCGTGCCAACGTTAGGAATAGATTCAGATTTTTCCACGGCACCAACGAAACAGCGTGCCAACCTAAGGATTGGCAGGAACATACGGAAAATACAAATTTTATTAATACGCTTTACCGATCCATCAGAGTCTCGAAAAGGACAAATCAACATCCGGCATAAAGCTGCACCGGATGGAGGACTACTTAGCAAAAAGCTTTACAGTCTGGCCAAAAGCTGGACGTCTGGCCACCCTAGTGACAGATCTATTATTATATTAATGACAGATTTATTCATGTGTATAATTTGACAAGTATATCTGGCTTTTGTAAATAAACTTTATTCTTTTAATGTAACATGTTAATAATAGAGCCTTCCATAGGATATGAAAACAAATTCCTGTACAAAATCTTATATCTTTTATGTAATTTCAAAGCAATACTAAAATAGCTATTTATGTATCAAGTATGCAAAATAGCGCTTTACGAAATACTGGATGAGTCTGCTAAAGTTTTTGCGTACGTGGTGCATACAATATTTTTTAGTAAAAGTTCTATAAATTATATGAAATAAAACAAAAATACCGTATAATTAATTATAATGAAAGGCAGTCAGCCATTTGTTAAAGTTCTCTCATAGCCGTCTAGATCATAAAACAACAATGACCGTACGTACCAATACCAAATGTGGTAGTATAGATGCATAATTATAGTATATTATATAATTATATTATAGTAGTATAGATGCATAGCATTAATTTTGGACCGCGCTTCTATAACTCAATTATCAGAAAATATCCTGATCTCTCAGCATACTCCACTGTTAAATTTAATAGATATGTAAAGAATTTTTTGTAATTTTTTAGCTTTTAAGTAATTTTTGTTTCACTCCTTTTATGTATTTACGTTTTTATGTTTAATGTTTTTTAACTTTCTTTTTTTTAGTTAAGCACATTATACACTCTATTTCTTTGTCTCTCCTCTTTCTTCACTTTGATATTTTTGAAACGGCACCCGAGCACGAGCAGTCTTGCTCATTCGGGTGTATTACTAAATGTAATACTTCTTGTGAAGATATAGCCTATATTTCTTTTCCTCTTTTTAAATAGTTGTAGTTAATTTTGAATTTTGAAAATTGTTTTATTTTACTTGTATAAATATGTATTTGTACTTGTATTTGTTTTTGCAATTCTATGTAATAATGTAATATTGTAATGTAATAAATAATAAATAAATAATAATAATAAAAAAAAAAAAAAATATGAGTCCCCTGTTTGTAAACAATATTGCATACCAACTAGTATTTATGAAAAGCTTGTGAAAATATAAATGATAATACCGAGGAAATTTCAATCCAAGCCAGAAACACTGAATTGGAGCTGCTGCCAGCAACTTCACGGCAGAAGTAGACTATGAGAAGGGATATATTACGGCATTTAAATGCTGTTGCTTCCATGGTAAGGAATGTTTTTCATGTGATCCAAAATGTGAAGAGTTGTTGGGTTATATTTGTTGTCATATGATGAAGTGGGCTACCGTGTTTTGCGAAAAATCCTGGTAAAGTTTTTGATTATCATAAGGAAACGTGTTGGCTTAAATTTGTTGTTTTATGACCAATTATATGCGTAAATCCATGTTAAAGCTGGTGTGACTGGTCAATGCCATCTGGGTTTTGTTTATAGATTGCCATGACGACTTTAAAGGACAAGGCCGATAAAAGTGCATTTGAATGCAGTTTGAATGCACTTTTATGCAATTTTAGCGGTCTTGGTTGCTAAAATGCAATTTTTCGTCATGTTACCAGTCCGATAAGCAGCTGTTTTAGAGAGCGTGTACTAAAAAATTATTTATAGGATTATTTTTGAGGGTGAAAAAATCTTTAAAATTTAATTTCATTAAGCATATACTAGTTAATGAATCATATTACTGTATTTATTTGAATCTAATGCACACCCCAATTTTGAAGCTTTTAATCATAAAGAAACATGTTTGTTGGCAATGCAATGCACATCACAATGGTAGGGTATTTTATTTTATCTTAGTACAGCAAATCCCCATTTTCTGTGTTAAATGGGACTGTGACATGCATGAATAATAAAAAATCATGGATAATCCAAACTGGGTGTGAGATTTTGAATTTCCTGCATTTGGTCGCCATACTGTGCACACACAACAAAATTTAGTGTGGGGAATTCAAAATCTGATAAATTAAAATGTGGGAAATTTGGATTTAAGTGCAGGAAATTTGAAACAAAGTGCTGGAAATTTGAAATAAAATGCGAGAAATTCAAAATGCTGTTAATAAAATTCGAAATTGAGGGTAATTCAGATTTTTGTGCAGGATAATCCATAAACCAGATAAATCACCCACAGATAATGAGGAGTATGCTGTATTTTATTTTAACCCATCGGCATGCTAATTTTTTTACATATGACACACCCATAAAAACTAATATTTTGAGGGAAAATGGGAACTTTGTATGGGTAAGTTTGTTTTTGTTTCTACTTCGGCCTTGAGGATGGATAATACAAAGCAGAAAGCTTTCATTTCATCTTTACCATTGAGTAACAGTAGAAGAATTACGATTTTTATCATAAAATCGTACTGCAAACATGTTTGTTTCTGTGGCTACTTCATCCCAGAATGAACTATGAACTATGGACCATGAGTTGAAACACATCTACAATGTTTTGTTTAAGGGGAACATTATGATTTTACAGTTGGTTTTATTCCAGGATTTGCTGTAAACTAAAATGTTGATAGTTTATTCCCGATTTTAATCCATTTCCAACCCTCTTCCTCTGTCTTCTTTATTATTTGTGGTGGTGGTAGTACTGTTTCGTCATTCTGATTTGATTTAAGATTTTCATTTACAACTTAAAAATTGATACGCTGCATACCATTCAATAGATAATTTAAAACGGTATAAGGCATGTCATATCATCTACTCACAGAAAGCTAGAACTAAACGAAAAGGAATCGATAATTCCTACACGTGTGGCAGCCGTGAAAGAATAAAATATGAACTTGTAGTGTGCTCAAGTCTCGGAGTCATAATAACATGCTAAGGAGTTTAACAATAATGGATTTGTGATTTCCGATGAATAAAAGTCGAAATAAAGGTTTAGGAAGGAGAGTGCTTAACAGGACAACAAATACCTCCGCATGGAATTCTGCTACCTTTCAACAAGCTTGGTGTTGAGCTTGAGTGTCAAAATAATATGTTAACATCAGCCCATGTTTGTGAATATCATTGATAGGACAAAGATAAATGTAACAAGTTGAGAATTACAGCAATGCATTGTTATGTAAGTGATCAAGTTACTGCCGAACTACAGAATGGATTTGGCATTCGAATCTAATGCACACCCTAATTTTGAATGCTACAAATGGACAAAGAAGGTGCACATTAGATTCGCATAAATAAGTAGGCCTAATATCAGCATTGACCGCCGGCGTGGTCTTGTGGTTAGCGTTGCTGACTACAGATCCATCAGCCTGGGTTCGATTCCCGGTACCTCCTCGGATTTTTCTGAGGTTGGGAGGTCTGGTAGGGGTGCACTCAGCCTCGTGATTCAAATTGAGGAACTACTTGATAGAGAAGTAGCGGCTCCGGTCATGAAAACCACCATTAACAGCCGTGGGTGTCGGCATGCTGACCACATGCTCCCCAATCCTGCCATCTGCCTATGGTAGATGACGCAGCGGTCGGGTGGTAGGCCAAGTCCCTCCAGGGATGTAGCACCATATCAGCATTGCTGTATAAGATAGTTTGCCACGATAATACAAGTAAGAGCAAACAGATTATTATACTCACTCTTTCCACCATGAAGTCAATTGAATCTGCAATTCTACTGTCCACTTGAAATGCGGTGAAATTTCCCATAACCATTTTCTTAAGGACTAGAGAAGGAAGCATCCAGAAACTGTAAACAGGAAACACCAGAATTAAGAACACTTGGCAGTCTACCTAACAAATTGTGGAACCAACTACCAATCAATTATATATTCTCTATACAGAGCATCAAGGCCTCATTGCAGGATGAATTTTGTTGTCCTTATTTTCCAGAACAGGGTAGTGTGAAAGAAGGTAGGATCACCACCTCGACAGCCCTATAAAGGGAAATAAAATGGAGCTAACTACAGTGAGTCCCCCACAAGAGATGGCCAATGACGTGGGTTTCTGCATCGCGGCGGGCACAGCTCCAATTCCCGAGCGATCGGGTGAAATATCTATGCAAATAAAGCCACGATCGGTGCAATGATTCAGGTTCTCACATTTACAGTTAAAATTACAATGAAAATAACCACGTACGTATGGGAAATTGACCTATACACTTTATTTTTCAAGTTTTCCCATAAATAATATTCACATACTGTTAGAAGAATTTAAAGACAATACCACATAGGCCTATCACAAGAGAAATTAACTCTGACTTGGAAGCTGAACTTACGCACGTGAAAGAAAATTTCCTAAAAAGGTGCCAGTATTGTGTGGATGCAAGAGCAGAACATTTCAAACATCTCTTGTGATGAGGTATGTGGTTATTTTCATTCTAATTTTAACTGTAAATGTGTGAACCTGAATCATTACACCAATCGCGGCTTTATTTGCATAGATATTTCACCCGATCGCTCGGGAGTTGGAGCTGTGCCCGCCGCAAAGCAGAAACCCACGTCATTGGCCAACTCTTGCATGGGACTCACTGTAGTATTACTCTGTTTCCAATATGGACCTAAAATTAACAGTGCAACCAAAAAGCATGTGAAAATAATAAACATTTCTTTTTTAAATCTGATGTGAAACTCACATCATTTCCTTCTGCCCAAATAAAGTTTGCTTCTTAGTATAATATACAGGGAGGCTATTTTATGCGGAAACTTTTTAACAGTGTTGCCCCTGCTCACACTTTCCGCGCTGTTGTGCTTGCACCGGCGGGGACCGTGTTCCGTTACTACTGGCAAATCAAGACTTTAGAAACAAATAGAATAACTCAACCAATTTATTATCAAAATAGGCCTACAAGTAGAGGCTTATTACTACTCACCATTTATTTGAGATACTGTTCAAATTTTAGCAGTCTGGTTGCTTTGTGGGCTGACTCCTTGGATATGTTAGTTTCCTGCGCCAAACGTTTAAGTGATTTTCTAGGACTTACTTCTAATTGCACCCGAATATCCTCAAGTTTCTCTACTGTTAAAACGTGCCTTTCATGCTTCTTCGGTATGTCACAAACTGAACCTGTTGTACGCCACTTTTTCATCAACTTCGAAAGACACGATTTTGTAGGGATGGTACAGTAGGATATTTATGAGAAAATCTCCGAACGCGCCTTCTATGGTTATTTCTCAATAAGTTTGCTGTTCAACCGTATACATTTTCGATTATTGTCTTATGTAACACACGACAACAATAGACAAGTGTCTCACTACAACACACTGAAGCAACTAACCGCTTGTATGCTTTGTACAACTGCGATGCAATGCGATGCTCGCGCAGCAATGCGGCAGTGATGCGAGGTTTCCTCATAAAATGGACTCACTGTATTATGTATGACATTCTGTTATGTAAAAAACTGGAAAGTCGTCCCACATTGTTTTGAATCCCCAAACGATACATGACCCAAATAAAAACTGATTTATGCAACATCTTTCTCACTTCACATTCTGATATAGAATAAAAGGCCATATTGCAAAGATCACATATTCAGTTGCTTCAACCTGATGCATAGCTTCATTCTTCACCAGGCAAGATTGAGTTTCTACAATCAGTGAGTGGCTTATAACTACCTTTCAGAGAATTTTTTCTAAAAAATGATTCAAATAAACATTTTAGCCCTTGATATAAGCACCCCATGTACAAAATTTAAACAAAATTGTTAGAGCCATTTTCCAGAAAATCACAAAAAAAAAACTAAATTTTTTCATGTAACATCCCCTTAAAAATAAGGGAAAATTGTTGCTAATCTTCTTGTCACATCCTCAGAAGGTACCTAACCCAAATAAAAATTTTGTTTTCATTCAATTTTCTGTTCTCGAGCTAGGCTGTTCACAGTCACACACATACACCCACACACATACACACGCACACACACATACACATGCACCCACACACACATACACATGCACCCACACACACATACACATGCACCCGCACACACATACACACACAGACATGTTTACAAAAATAGTATTTTTGGATTCAGGGGACCTCAAAATATGAATTTATGTTAAAAACTTTGAATTTGGGGGTCAAAAACAATACTTGCTCTACCTACTTACCGTATTTATGGTACAGGAAGTGAAACTGTAATGCAGTGAAACTCCGCTCAACCAAACTATGCTTAACAAAAACCCATTTAGCCATTTAGCTCAGGAAGTTGGGATTTCTCAAACATCAGTGTTAAGCAGACTTGGAAGTTCAGTGTTCATTCCATTCAAAATTTATACGTCCATTGTCAGATATGTATAAAACACAGAGGATATCATCTACTTTAAGATAGATGAGTCAAATATTAAAATTGTTCTTTTCATTTGGGCTTTCTCTGACTTGAATATTGAAAGTGAAATGGAAGTAGAGGAGAGACCTAAATGCTGTTGCAATGATCGAACACCTGATTCCCAGTGAAGGCTGTGCGCTATGCACACTCCATTTACAAAGTCATGTTCACAATGTCTTATGCCATATATTTTTCAACTGTTCCTCTATTTTCAACAGAAACTTGGTAATCCCCAATTACTGAATTTCTCCTTTCGATAATGCTAATGAAACAACCACAACTTACTTCTCACCCCATAGCACGGTGACTGTGTGGATGCAGCAGGTTGTGAAATCTGCCTTCCACACTCTCAGCTCAATTGTTTTGTGTTGTGCGCTGATTATAAATTTTCTCCATAAATTTATTAGCACAGTTATTTGGCTTTGGGAATGTTTATTTAAAAAAAAAAAAAAGGATATTATTATTGCTTATTTTCTGGTCCTGTAATATATGCAAGCATGGAAACCACTCAACAATACTTTCCAGTGACGTAATAATTAATAATCTGAGCAATTCAGTTACATCTCTTTCCAAGTCTATTTTGCTCTCAGCTGTTTACTTGATTCTCTTGGCGCCCCCGCTCTGAGGGAAGGAGAAGTGGCTAGCCTGCTCTCTCTCGAGAGAGAGGAGTGTCAGTCTGTACGTGCGCTGGCAGGCAAAGCTTGCTGTAACAGCTGTTGTTATTTGCCTTTGTCTTCAAATTAAGTAATTAGATAGTGTTTTGTTCTTTAAAGTCTTTAACCCTTTGTATTAAGAACGCCTATTGGCAATTAACCTAGAGGCATGTAGGATCTGGAAGGGATGAGTGGTATATAAGCGATTGCTGCTGTCGACTCGTTCTCTCTTTTTCGGAAAACAGCCGGCATGGCCATCATGGCTATCTTTCGTGTTACCAAACATACGGTGCAACTGAAAGGCGATAATTCGCCGTTCTTGTTTGTTGAGGTGCTTTCGGAAGGTATGTAGGATCTTTATATATCGCATTTATCCGCATGCATCTTTAAATATTTCTGGCTAACCTAGTCTGCTTGATATCATTCCTTCCTTTGGCGCTGGCGGACCTTGTGTCGTAATGAATTTAAATATGAATTTCCTTTAGCCTTGAGTCACTTATTTTCCCGAGGAGGGATCTTTCATAATATGTTCAGGTTTTAGTTAATCCTGAAATAGATATTTATTTAAGTTTTTGGTCTAAGGAATTTATTTGATTGTTCATTAAAAGTAATTTTCCTTTTCTTGTTAGTTGTGTCTAGGCTTTCTTGGTGGCCTGGCCAGCATGTATGCACCTCAAGGCATTTTACCGGTAATTTTTTCGTTCCCTTCCTTTGTGCAGTCTATCCTTTCGGCATCCTACCTACCTCCGGCGCACAAAGTCCTTGTAATTAGTTGCACTGTATTTACTAAATTTATTTGTGTTTCCGAAAGGGAGCCTAGCTTATTCCACTACAGGGGAATAAGATAGTTTTGCGTGAGGCACGGGAGTGCCCATACTAAGGTATGATCATTTATTTATTTTTTTAAATAATCCAGAATGTTATTTTATCATTAAGCATGAGTTGCATGGCATAATTTGTGAAAAGCAAGTGCATGTTGTCTGCACCTTGATTGACTTGAAATCATTTTTAATTTAACTTATTAATACTCTTCAAATATTACTTTTGTGCTATCATATTGTAATTTAAGTAACTGCATGTACTAACCTGTATAAATACAAGTGCATGAACTGATCATAAAATGTAATTATTATAAAAATTTAATTCCATTTTTTATTACAGAAACTAAAGGTGGTGCCTCACACCACAGTTCAGTATATGTGTGAAGAAGTTTCCATAATTAATTTCTGTTTGTCAATATGAATGTATCTTATGATTTTAAATAATATCTAATATTTAGCTTCCCTGTTAGTTTATTTTTATAAACTTCTACAAGTGGCTAGAAGAGGAATTGCCGGTACATTTTGGTTAGCAGAGAGTGGTTGATAACCAATTTGGTTAGTCCACGCTGCTAAGTAATAAAAAACTTTTAACAAGAATTATTAAATAGAATATTTGTGATGTTGATAATCTTATGGAAACTTCTTGTGTTGTGCTGTGTTTATTTTTTTTTGTGTTGGGTTTGTTTTCTATAGCTTGAGTGTTCTAATATTGTAAATAACTGTGTTTCATGTCTTACATCATGGCCTGGTCCCAAGTAAATGCGGATCATCTGTTGAAACCAGATGTTTTGTATGAAATGAAAATTCGTGGCCTGCAACCAAATGAAAAACAGGTCGTGGCCGAGTTAAAGAAACAGCTGATGGAAAATGTTGACAAACCAGTCAGTCTGGAAGCACTCGGTGAGTTCAATATTTCTCAACTTTTAAGTGATATTAGTGACCGTGTAGAAGCATTGTCAGATTATTTACTAAATACCGGTTTGACAAAAACACAATTGTTGAAACTTGAAGCTAGGGCATGTCACGCTTATAATAGGCTTCAAGATATTAAGCTGTTAGTAGAAAACACCGACAATTGGCAATTGTGGGAGGAGGCAGATAGCCATATCAGGGAAATTTTAAGCAAGCTAAATAAGTCTGGAACGGTAGTGGTAAATGCTGGGGTGAGCGACCAGCTTGTTGAAGAGCTGATTTCCCCTATGGAGTCAGTTGCGATTCATGAACCCGTAAGGGTACCATTCCCAAATTTGACTAACCCGAATAGACTCACCCGACCAGAGACTGAAGCTTTTAGTCAGACGTGCCTTTCACATGGTAATGAGTTCGGTCAGGCAGAATGCATTAGGCCCTCTTTCAGTGTTCCTAGTAATAGCGTTGCATTTTCAAACCTTCCTCATCCCCTTGCATCTATTTTAGAATCTTGTCATCGGTACTCGGATGAATCTGTGGAAAAGGTTCTAGATTTCATCGGGTTTATTTGTGATATAAAAGAACAAGCTACAGTCTTTGGACTTAATGATAAAAGTTTGCTGGCATATTTGTTTCCCAAATTATCAGGCTCCTTTCGGGACGTAGCTCTAGAATCAGTCAATGCAGGGCTAGGACTTGATGAATTCCACGAGAGGCTTCTGGAGATGTACTTGCCAGTCAGAGCAAGAGCCGCTCTCCTCAATAAATACTTTTATAGAACGCAAGATGCTAATGAAGCCCTCTCCGTGTATGTTAGGTGTATTAGGAAGACTGCCAATGTTTTCCGCTTGACCATGCGAGAGAGAGAGGTAGTTCATACCATTACTGAGGGCATGTCTCCTGAAACTAGAAGCAAGGTAGTCTTCGAGAGCAGACCGGAGTCTTTTGTGCAACTTGAGAGCTTATGCGCCAGAGTAAATGCGATAAGCTATACGGACTCGTTGAAAGTAGGACAGTTAGCTCCTGTTAAAGATTTTCCTCGACAAGGATTTAATAGTAAAAGAGTAAATCCAAATGTAAGTAGGAGTGACAGAAGAAATGTCACGTGTTATGGGTGTGGCAAAGTTGGCCACATCGTCAAAGATTGTAGAACGCAGAGAAGTAGGGCTGTTGAAAATAGTGATGGGCAGAATAGGGCTTCTAGATGAGATGTGACCCACCTTAGGATCCGAGGTGGTTCAAAAATTGTGAGTGGCAATGCTCGCGAAATGACTAAGACTAATTTTGAGGGAATGACTGACGCGACGGACAGTATTGACTTCGGGTTGCCCACTAGGGAAGTGCACATCTCTAGTGATGCTAACCCGACCGTACCGGTGAACTTGACTCACGTTACTGACAAAGGACATAAGACTAATCGTAGGTTCCCAACTAGGACTTTTGTTAACAGTGCTTTTCGTAGGCGGAGTCCTCTCGACTTTATAACTCCCGGGAGTGAACAACTAGAGGAAGTTAAAGTAATTAGTCAACAGCAAAATAATGAGAGAGTGAAGCCATTGTTAGTGCCCAATAGTAAAGTTAACGGTGCGCACCGTAGAAGAAAGAGAAATCAAAATAAGATACCCAAAAGTGACTTAACCTATAAGAAGACAATTGATGTAATACCACACTACGTAGCGGCAGTGTCGGATGCCAAGTTGCCCATGCTCTCGGTGGAAATATGTAAATATAGTATGTCGGCCCTGTTAGACAGTGGTGCGGCCGTTTGTCTGCTCTCGAGTGACGCATATAGTAGGATGTGTCTGTCAAATCAGCACATCCCGAGATTGGTTAGGTCGGAGGCAAGCTACAGAACGGCGGATGATCAATCCCTTAGCACACTTGGTACCGTAACCTTAAAAGTGAAAGTTGGGAATTTCACCTGGATGTGTAGTTTTGTTGTGGTCCAAAATTTAGTGATGCCAGTAATATTAGGTTACCCATTTATGAATAGGTCAGGGCTTTTGCTAGACTTCAAAAGTAAACAATGTTATTTCAAGTTTTCTGATAAAGTAAAGTTTAATTTGATTTTTGGTCCCCCGTTTTGCAAATTAATTTCAAACATTAAACCAGAAGTAAATTTCTTGGATTCTCAAGATTTCATCACTGATTCTGTAAATGTAGTGGATGTTGATTTGGCTCATTTATCACCCTTTGAAAGACATCAAACGGCATGTCTGTTCGAGGAATTCCCAGATGTTTTAACTACGAAATTAGGTCTTACCCATGTCTTGGAATATGACATTGAGTTGCTTGATAGCCAACCTGTTCGTAGACCACCGTATCGATTAGCTCCACCCCGAATGAAGGTACTTAAGGAGCACGTTGACAAGATGCTGGAGGAAGGAGTCATTACGACTTCGGACTCAAATTACAGTAGTCCTGTGTTTCTCGTACCTAAGCCCGGTGGTAAATTTCGTCCAGTGATTGATTATCGGCATCTCAACGCCAAGATCAAAATTGATTCTGTTCCTATTCCCGATATTCACTCTGCTTTTGGTTTCTTTACTGGCTCTAAAATTTTCACCTCCTTGGATCTTAATCAGGCATACTACCAGATTCCGCTTTCCAAAAGATCTAGACGGTACACGGCAATATGTACACAGTGGAATACCTATGAGTATTCCAGAATTCCTTTCGGTCTCGCAACTGGCGCCCAGGTACTCACCCGTTTATTAGATAAAGTATTTTCGGATGTAAAGTTTAAATTTGTTTATAATTACCTTGATGATCTTGTGATCCACTCAAAATCTTTTGAGGAGCACTTGGTGCATCTTAAAGAAGTGTTCTCGCGCCTCAGAAGCGCAGGCCTGACAGTCAACCCTGAGAAAGTTAATATAGCTGCTCGTCGACTGTCATTTCTGGGCCATATGGTATCAGCTGATGGTGTTACCATTGACCCGGAACGCACCGAGGCTATTAGAAACTTCCCACCCCCTAGAGATGCCAAAGGTGTGGCTAGGTTTATTGGGATGGTGAACTTCTTCAGAAAGTTCATCCCCAATATGGCGAAGATTGCAGCCCCTTTGTAACGTGGAATTATAATTCCACGGTTTCTCCTTTCTATGTTCTTTGGTATGACGTTATCTAGTACTGTGCTGCCCTCACGTGGCAGGCTGGAGAGGTTCACCGCTAGGCTATGACAATTTAGATTCGGCGAGGTCTCTCGTGAGTGTGGTTGTCTGGAGTCCTGCCGTGGAGAACTTTCTTGGTCTGTCATGTGAGTTGTGGAATACTTTACTATGATTTCAAAGTAACTTAATATGTGCCTTAAGCACTCCTTTGCTCAGAAAATCTAATTATGCATAAAGAGAAAGTTAACAGGGATAATCCATTTTGTGTGTGTCAGGCACGTAGGGATTTTATGTATGATATTCAGTTTGTAACGTCATTATACAGTCATGATTTAGGCCTCAAGGCATTATGCTAGTTAATATATAAGAAATTGCTAAAGATTTTCAATGTTTGTATAAGAAGCAGGTTAGCTTATTCTATGCTGTAGTAAATGTTAGTTAACATTTCCCTCACATTCTATGCTACGCGGATATAACAACTCCTTACTCTCTCAGTTAATATTTTCACCTATTATAGGTAGTCTTACATTTTGTTGTGAGTGAATTTCTTAGAAGCATTAATAATGTATCTTGCCATGTTCAAGATTTTGCTAATTATTCGGACTTGCCGATATCGCCATTTTGGTGGGCGTTTCCCAGTTGAGTTTTGATAGTTATCTTAAATTATCCCCTGCTTATAGTAATTCATTCTTGCTAACTAGTTTCGGGAATGTTCTTAAATATTTGATAGTGTTTCAGGATTATATTTAGACACCCTGTAGCATTTGGTGCATTAATTGTATTAAAACAAGTATTCCTTGTTAGGTTCAAATTTCTGGAAATTATTGTTCACGTAACAAGTGATGTAAAATTTTCAATAAGATTGATAGCTTGTTTTATTTGCTTATTTCGGCAATTTGAATTATATCATATAAAGTTTAATTGATATACAGATATTTGGCACTGAAATTTGTATAAAGTTAAAATTACTTTTTCCACTTAATTCTGCCTTGCTCTCATGCTCATCATTATTTAACTTGACTTAGATTGGAATTCTATGGTGTGAATATTGTGAAAATTCCCTCCTAGTTCGTATAGTAATTCCGTATATTATAAATTGTTATAGATTTATTCTAACCAGGGTAGGCCTAAATTTTCTACCGTTCTGCATATTCATATTGGTTCTCAGCTTAGATATATTTTTCTGTGTTTCTGCAATTTTACTATGATTATTTAACTAAACTTTCGGTTTTTGCATTGGTCCCTTTCCATAGTTATATTTCTGACTTGCTCTCATTAACTAAATTTTCATTCTGAGATTTATTGTCTGGTTTTGTAAATTCTCTTTTCTGGTTCATTTAGATTTTTTATATTCTATATTATAGTAACTTATTCCCCCTTTTGGCTATTAACTAATTATTGATTTTTCCTGTCATTGATTCTGATTTAAATTTAACTTAACGGTTACTCATATCTTGTTCACTTATTTTCCTGGTTAGATTAGCGCCTCTAGTCTTATTGTTACATTTTTTTGGGCTGTGTATTTTGCAGCAAATTGATCTTTCAATTTAAGATTTTTCTAAATTATGCTCACTTAATTATATGCTCATGTAAATCTTTTCTCTGGTCCCTCTTGTATTTTCTCTGACCGTAATTATTCTAAATAATTTGAATTTGTGCTTCAGCTTTTCTTATTCAATTATTTTGCTGCGTATTAGTAGCTATGCTGCTAGAAATTTATTGCTGTCCCTCACACCATTCGTATTTCCCTAAGCTTATGATCGATCTTATTCTAGATAATTAATGAGTTAGGTTAGATTAGTTCGCATTAACCCTGCCTTGCACTTAGTGAAATTCTGGATGAGGATTTGGATAGTTAGCAGTCATTGGGTATAATTAGTAGCCAGTGTATGTCTTTATGTGACATGCTTTATTTATTGTATATCATATTTAAGATTGATTTTATGCAGTGTTAATTACTGCTATTTAGAATTACTCCGTTTTACTATTGTTCTGTGGAGTTTATTTATTAAATATTGTTACTGCTATTATGGAATTTAACCTGTTTTCTGTGCTGCACCTTTTACTTGCCCTCTACTTTGCCTTGGACTGAAGAATTCGATCTCCCTCTGATGGGCAATTCCTCACGTCTTCCTAAAAAGTACCAGTATTACTAAACTAATCAGCAACGAAGTTAAAGTTACAAATATTGGAGATATTACATTTATATTTATTATTTGGCATTGATGGTTTTTGTATCTACTAATTTTGAGAATCAAAGTTATATATATATTTTTCTTAAAGTTCCTTAATCTTCCTCATATAGGCAAACACATGACTCCTGTCGTTGCACCTTTAAATGACCTTAGAAAGAAAGGAATTAAATTTAAGTGGTCACCTGAGTGCCAGGATGCTTTTGACAAACTCAAAATTTCAATCATGAATCCACCTGTGTTAGCCATGCCAGATTTTGGTAAAAATTTCATTGTTCAAACCGATGCCTCGCCAGTTGCGCTGGGATCTGTTCTACTACAGGAGTTCGAAGAGGGTAGAAGACCTGTTGCTTACGCATCTAGGACTTTGACCCCTGCGGAACGTGTTTATTCTATGTATGAGCTGGAAGTTCTTGCTGTTTTATTTGCAGTAGAGAAATTCAGATTATACATAGAGCATATTGAATTCCTGTTGGAGACTGATTGCCAGGCCTTAAGCTGGGTTCTAGCGAAGCCACGCACCACCGGTAGGATCGCTAGATGGGCGGTTAGGTTGTCCGCTTTTAAATTTAAGACTAAACATATCAGAGGCTGTGATAATGTCGTAGCCGATAGCCTAACACGAATGTTTTCTGGTGATCAGCTGCCTGATGGGCCATTAGAGTCTTTAGATGAACCCCTAGAATTGGCTAACATGGTCGGAAATATTTTAGAAGATTTTCCTCTCTCGTTTACTTCCCTTCAAGATCATCAGTCAAAAGATGAACAGCTTGCCCCCCTAATCGCCCGCATTCAAAGCGGAGAAGACATACCTCACTATGTCTTTAGGAATAAGTTGTTGTATAGTGCTCCGTCACGCAGATCCCCATCCCGGATTTTATTGCCTTCTGCTCTAAACGATATGGTTTTCAGGTATTTCCATGAATCAGCAGTAGGCGGGCATTTGGGCTTTGACAAGACGCATGCTAAAATCAAACAAACCTTCACATGGAAAGGCATGGACGCCGATATTCGAGCGCAGGTCAAGGCTTGCAGGAAATGCGCCTGTTCGAAACCCGCTCAGTGCTCAAAGCTAGGTTTTCTAGCATCAGAGGTTCCCAAGGCTCCAATGGATAGATTGTTTATCGATTTTGTTGGCAAGTTCCCACGGTCACGAGGCGGAAACACTTACATTTTGGTGGTAGTGGATTCTTTCACTAAATTTGTGTGGCTGTTCCCCATGAGGGAAGCTACAACCAATTCCACCATTGAAAGTCTAAAAAAGATTTTCGCAGTAACTGGCTTTTGCCGTTCTCTAGTATCGGATAATGCATCATATTTCGTTTCCAGAAAGTTTAGGCATTTCTGTTTCTCCTTGGGAATTCAACACATTCGAACCTCGCCCTTCTTTCCGGCCAGCAACCATTCAGAAAGGTTTCATAGAAATCTGAGGGCCGCTTTAATAGCGTACCATTCAGATGAGCATGCCGTCTGGGATAAGGAGTTATACTGGCTGCAATTTGCCTTCAATTCAGCCCGGCATGACTCACATAAACATACTCCGTTCCAGCTTATGTTTGCTTTCCCACCGAATAGTCCCTTGTCAAATGTTTGGTGTATTAATGAGCTGTTACCAGAGGTTAAAGACGCTGCTCAGGTTAAAGAGACCTGGAAAAAAGCAGCCGCTAACCTAAAGGTAGCTCATCTGAAGCGAGAGGAAAGGTATAATGCGGACAGGCGACCAATTAATTTTGCAATAGGAGACGAAGTGTTCCTTAAGAACTTCCCTAAGAGTAATGCTGCGCAGAAGTTTGCAGCTAAACTTGCTGTACGTTTCAGAGGGTCTTTCTCTGTGGTCAGATTCCTGACCCCAGTGACCGTGTTATTAAAGGACCATGCTACAGGAAAGACTGTAAAGGCGCATGCGTCTCATTGTAAAAAGGTCTAATGTGAAGTTTTACAGAGCTCCAGAAATAAAAATGGATGTAGTATGATGAAGCAAGAGGATGGTTTCTCCGTATCTTGGGATTCGACATCTGGACTTGGCGCCGGTCAGATGAAAACTGGAGTCGTAAACGGAGGATACAGGATGCCAGAAGTTCCCTGCAGTCTCCTCGGAGTTGAAGGGATCCCAAGCTGTTCTGAACTTCTATCAAGAGCTATGGTGGAGCAAGGAGAAAGGCCTGTAATCTAATAAGTCCTATATTGTCCTCTTGTAGTGTTTATAGCCCATGTGTTTAGAAAACAAACCCGTTTTCTTCTTTCAGCCAAGTTGTAATTGTAGTAATACATAGTAAGAGTTTGTTTTACATCCATGCAGAGAATTAATGTGTCTTTAATTATAATGAAATGTAATTATTACACAAGATAGTGTAATGGAGATGAAACGTAGGTTAGGTTAGGTCAATGTTTTAGGTAGCTTATTATTTTCATTTTAAGGTAAAATTGTTAGGATATATGTATTTATTCTGCCCTTTCAGCTCCTACGAAGTCCTTTCTTTAAATTTTATTTCCCTCATTTTGTCCTTTCCTTCTGATTATTGTCACCTTCCTAAAGTTTTTCTAAATTTTCCATTGAGGTTAGGAATGCTAAAATTTTTTGTTTTTTTCTCATGTATTTTCTTTTAGCTTGCATTTTTCCTACCGCTGAGCTTGTAATTTCAGATGGAGGTTAGTACGAGGGGCTATGCTGAGTGACTGGTTGCCTTGAATGAAAGCGACTGCCCGAAGCCGGTTCCTGGCCAGGTGACTTGTCTACCGAAGGAGATCAGTAGACTTCTCGCTGGAAAGGTCTCATCTCCGAGAAGGATTCGGTGACGGTCAACTAGCACCAACATGGACATGCAGGGTTGTGTGATATCAAAGCATTTAAGTAAGGACACTCTTATGCCAAGGTATGAAGCTACCTGTGATAATATTGTGCTAGTGAGTGGTCAGGGCCTATTCGAGGCATGTTGACTTTCAAGGAGGAACTCATAACTTGTTTTCTCAGCTTAGCTTACTCTTACTTGGAATATATGGACTATATATTCCAAGACGTGTGGTGGGTGGATGTGCTGATTATAAATTTTCTCCATAAATTTATTAGCACAGTTATTTGGCTTTGGGAATGTTTATTTAAAAAAAAGGATATTATTATTGCTTATTTTCTGGTCCTGTAATATATGCAGGCATGGAAACCACTCAACAATACTTTCCAGTGACGTAATAATTAATAATCTGAGCAATTCAGTTACATCTCTTTCCAAGTCTATTTTGCTCTCAGCTGTTTACTTGATTCTCTTGGCGCCCCCGCTCTGAGGGAAGGAGAAGTGGCTAGCCTGCTCTCTCTCGAGAGAGAGGAGTGTCAGTCTGTACGTGCGCTGGCAGGCACAGCTTGCTGTAACAGCTGTTGTTATTTGCCTTTGTCTTCAAATTAAGTAATTAGATAGTGTTTTGTTCTTTAAAGTCTTTAACCCTTTGTATTAAGAACGCCTATTGGCAATTAACCTAGAGGCATGTAGGATCTGGAAGGGATGAGTGGTATATAAGCGATTGCTGCTGTCGACTCGTTCTCTTTTTTTCGGAAAACAGCCGGCATGGCCATCATGGCTATCTTTCGTGTTACCAAACATACGGTGCAACTGAAAGGCGATAATTCGCCGTTCTTGTTTGTTGAGGTGCTTTCGGAAGGTATGTAGGATCTTTATATATCGCATTTTTCCACATGCATCTTTAAATATTTCTGGCTAACCTAGTCTGCTTGATATCATTCCTTCCTTTGGCGCTGGCGGACCTTGTGTCGTAATGAATTTAAATATGAATTTCCTTTAGCCTTGAGTCACTTATTTTCCCGAGGAGGGATCTTTCATAATATGTTCAGGTTTTAGTTAATCCTGAAATAGATATTTATTTAAGTTTTTGGTCTAAGGAATTTATTTGATTGTTCATTAAAAGTAATTTTCCTTTTCTTGTTAGTTGTGTCTAGGCTTTCTTGGTGGCCTGGCCAGCATGTATGCACCTTAAGGCATTTTACCGGTAATTTTTTCGTTCCCTTCCTTTGTGCAGTCTATCCTTTCGGCATCCTACCTACCTCCGGCGCACAAAGTCCTTGTAATTAGTTGCACTGTATTTACTAAATTTATTTGTGTTTCCGAAAGGGAGCCTAGCTTATTCCACTACAGGGGAATAAGATAGTTTTGCGTGAGGCACGGGAGTGCCCATACTAAGGTATGATCATTTATTTATTTTTTTAAATAATCCAGAATGTTATTTTATCATTAAGCATGAGTTGCATGGCATAATTTGTGAAAAGCAAGTGCATGTTGTCTGCACCTTGATTGACTTGAAATCATTTTTAATTTAACTTATTAATACTCTTCAAATATTACTTTTGTGCTATCATATTGTAATTTAAGTAACTGCATGTACTAACCTGTATAAATACAAGTGCATGAACTGATCATAAAATGTAATTATTATAAAAATTTAATTCAATTTTTTATTACAGAAACTAAAGGTGGTGCCTCACACCACAGTTCAGTATATGTGTGAAGAAGTTTCCATAATTAATTTCTGTTTGTCAATATGAATGTATCTTATGATTTTAAATAATATCTAATATTTAGCTTCCCTGTTAGTTTATTTTTATAAACTTCTATTTGCGAGGAGCCTTGCATTAATTGCAAGTCTGCTCGTTTATTGTGCCCTCTTTTCCTCGTCCCACAGATTTTCTTTCAGAGCCTCTTCAGAATGGGCCTAGCAGTCATCGCTTATTCTACAAGTGGCTAGAAGAGGAATTGCCGGTACAGTTGATCCCATTAATTTTTTACTTGCTGATTTACTTACTAAATGGCAGCAAACAATTCCTAAGCAAGCTAAAGGAATATTATCTATTTTATGGAACCCAGAAGTGTGGAGAAAATCATTAGGCCTATTTGGATATTATTATTTTAGTTACATTCCACAGCACAAATGCCATTTGAAATGCTCAAGAAGGATAGTTTATTCATTTAATCATATGCAAATTAATGAGAAGTTTTAGTTGGGCTTTTATATAACCATCAAGTTCATTTGGAGTTTAGTCTCTGCTCTGCTTTTAGTGTAAGTCCTGTCAATTGGTTACTCGTGTTTTTTGAGAAATCAACAGTGCAGGCCAGAATACGTTTTTTATTTGTCTATTTTCCGCAACCTCACTGTGTTACTACGAGGCGTGTTTTTTAAGTAAGTACCGTTTTGCGATTCCGCCGCCGCAGCGCTATGGTCGGCGTTCCGCGCATGCGCACTGGTTACCTACATCTCTTGTCTACGCACTGACGCCATTACAGTCTGATTCTTCATTGTATACGTTGTTTACTGAGTGTTTAAGATGCCTCCGACAATCGTGAGTCCCGCCGATTGTGAAGTAAGGGCTGTTATACGATTTCTTAGTGCTAAAGGCGTAAAACCGATCGATATTCATCGTGAGATCTGTGAAGTTTACGGACAAAACATTATGAGTGATGGAATGGTAAGGAAATGGGTGAGAGCATTTAAAGATGGCCGCACAAATGTGCATGATGAAGAACGGAGTGGGCGTCCTTCGGTCTTTAATGAAGATTTGGTGCAGAAAGTGGAAGAAAAGGTGAGAGAAAACAGACGCTTTACAATTTCATCAATGTGCGACTGGTTTCCTCAATATTCTCGTAGTGTTTTGTATCGCATTGTGACCGAGAACTTGAATTACCGGAAATTGTGTTCACGTTGGGTTCCAAAAATGTTGACGGATTTGCACAAAACCCAACGTTGTGGCAGTGCATTGACTTTCCTTGAGCGGTACCACAATGAAGGTGAAGATTTTTTAGACCAAATTGTTACTGGTGACGAAACATGGGTGGCCTACGTCACACCAGAATCAAAACAACAATCCATGGAATGGCGACATTCATCATCACCCAAAAGAGTGAAGTTTAAGCAAACAATTTCTGCCCGGAAAATCATGTGCACAGTTTTTTGGGACAAAAAAGGAGTATTGCTAGTGGAGTTTCTGCCTCGTAATGAGACAATCAATGCAGCGTCTTATTGTGAGACATTGAACAATCTGCGTCGTGCAATCCAGAACAAAAGACGTGGCAAGTTGAGTAAGGGTATCGTTTTGCTGCATGACAATGCCCGTCCACATGTGGCTTAATCGGACCAAAGATCTCATCAAATCTTTTAAATGGGGATGGGAAACTCTAGATCATCCTCCATACAGCCCTGATCTGGCGCCCAGCGACTACCATTTGTTCCTGCACTTGAAGAAACACCTGGGTGGTCAGCGTCTTCAAGACGATAACGAAGTCAAAACAGTTGTGATACAGTGGTTAACAAGTCAGGCGGCAGAATTTTATGAGGAGGGTATTCAAAAACTGGTGCCACGTTATGACAAGTGCCTCAATATTCACGGAAATTATGTAGAAAAGTAGATTAAGGTACAGGCTTTCATGTAAAAATAAAATTATTGCGATATCTTTGCACGTCTTTTTTTAATTCCAAAACGGTACTTACTTAAAAAACACGCCTCGTATATACCTAAAACCTTTAATAACTGTGTGGTTTGAGATTTCTGTGTGTGTCGGATAGGAAATTTATTTTTCTCAGTAAGTCGTCATAGTATAACTTGCACACTATAAAAGTAGACATATTTATATAATTTTATGAGCTTTTACATCTATAGGTAACATCTCTACAATTGTGGGTATTGGTTGTGGTGTTCATGTAGTCCTCTAAAGTATAATCCTGTACAGTGTATTTACTCGACAAGACAACTGTATACTTACATCGCAGCAGAGTCACTGTAACTGAACACTGAAGTATCAGTGAATGTGTTGCACAATATGAGTGAAGCAACTCGAGGGCAGTTAGAAGTTGACTCTGAAAATTTCTGTGCAAGAAACCCACCTGAAATCCAAATACATACAAACGAACAGTGGACAAACTGATATTGACTGATATACATATGAATTTAAAACAAGTCAGTACATATAAAGAAGAATGGAGTCCTTTCTCAAGCTTCAGCTTTTGGAGAATATAAGGAAATGAAAAGTACAGCCCCAATGAGAACAGAAAATAATTTCTAACCATTCCTGAAAGATTCGGGCAGAAATTGAAGTTAATCATTCCAACAATAAGTCAACATCATCATGAATTGATGTTTCCCAGACTGGAAGTAAAAAACACAAGCTACCACGGCCTCTTGTGGTTATTGGACACATATCAAAAGAGTCGAAGGGTGAAAATTTTGCATGGTTTTACTAGTATAATTAAAAACAAGTACATAAACCAATATAAATTCTTTATTCATTAAAAAATGAAACCTCTTTAAACTTTAAAATTACAGTAGGCGTAGATGGCCAGTCAGAATCAGCTGATGATGGACATACCTAAATTAAAAGATACCTAAAGCTTATGGTCACCACCTTTTAGCTAAGTTAACCCTGAGAAAATAAACTAAATTGTATAACATCTAATTTTTATTTACAGAAAAATAGATAGGCTATACACACTATATATATTTCAGAACATAAAGTGATCTAACAATAAAATGTTTTAATGTAAATAACCTTTCTTCAATTTATTGACGTTGCAATTAAACAAATTTACCCTTTCACCCTGAGGCAACCTGACTCAGCTGATGATGGAGATATCCTCTGAAACATTACCTAAATTAAAAGATACCTAATAAGTGAAGTTTGCTACAGATTTCAACATGAACTATTTCCCTATTAACATTAGTAATATGGAATCTCACTTAAGATTATATATATAATGGATTTTATTTCTATAACTTCCCCAACTTAAGGGTAGTTAAAACAACTATGTATGCCAAGCAACGAAGATATAAAATAACAGACTATAAACAGTCGAACAATCTAACAGAATAACAATTTAACACAAACTAAGTTTTAATAAGCTAAGGGCCTGTACAACTACATCCTGATAAAATATTTATCTGCCAGAAAGGGTACTTATCTGGAAGTTGGCCAAGAATTGTGCACTATGACCTCCCTACTAAAAATATCTGGAAGTCAACTCCCAATTAAGTTATCGGGAGGATGGAGTGGCTGATAAACCACAAACTAGGGATGGGATAACGATATTAATAATATTGTAATATCAATATTTGTTTTCAATATCTGATATTTTGACAATATTGTGATGTCTATATTGTTCTTAGATAATATAAATTTCCTCAATTCAAGAACAAGAATAAAATGGAGGGTGAGAGGGACTTAAACAAAAATGCACTATTTTAAAAACGAGCAAAATCAACTTTTAGGCAATATCAAGTTAAAAATGTATAAAATTAAAACGTAAGTATAACATATTGAATTGACAGCTATCAACTTTTAATTAAACTTATTTTCAGCATTTCTGGTCATCAATTTAAGTTTTGCTACCACAACGGCACCTCAGTTACACTTGCTCATCAGAAGGAACAACAACAAGCAGTGATGTCAAACCATTTCCTAAATTGCTATAGGGTACAAATTTGAATTGAAAGAGAGTACGGATTGTTGCTAGAGCATTCAGGAACCATGAACACATAGTTTACACATGCGCACAGCTTAAGTTTCCATATGTCGAGTAGCAAAACTGTCAATATATACATGCATGAACAATGGGCTAACAGTTTCTGAGTGCTCTAGGAACAAAACTATTATCTTGGTAAAACTAAATCAACATTATTGAATATTGATACTTTTTTACCGATCAATATTTTTTTCTCCTGATATCCCATACCTACTACCACCTGCCAGATTTGATGGAAACAAAATGGCTGCTTTGTAGCCACATGAATTTCAGAATTGATGATGGAAGGTTTAACTTACACAATAATGTCATTTTACGCTCATATTTGAAAGTTACAGGAGTGCACAAAACAATTAATGTACTTAAAATGGTATGTCCTACTGTAATTTAACTGTACAAATAGAAATATACACCACAATAGAGTTGTCGTACCTAGTGGAGGCTGCTTGAATTGTAAGAAACACACCTCTTTGCTCAACGGGTTATTTTCCAATTTACGAAATATAAAACATAATTACCTAATGAAGCTCCAAATATATGGACTTTCTGCAAATCCAAATAATCTAGCAACTTTCTGAAACCTTCACACCACTCCTTAACATTCCAATATACTGGATGCTCTGCCTGTAAACAAATACAATGTTAGTGTGATACATGCAACATTTTCAAAGTATTGTACCGGTACATGCCAAACAGTTTCTCCCACTATATCATTAAAAGGCCTATACTACAACTTCCACATAAACTTCTAGTTAACATTTATCTGGCAGATTCCATTTATCAGAAGATTTAAGACTTATTTTTATTTACAACCTGACTTCAATTTCGAGATTGCAAGATGGTATTAATTTAATACTCTATACTTTGTTATTTTATACTTTATACTAAGGAGATGCACTACTGTCTTTACTTTTTAATTATGCTTTGGAATATGCCATTAGGAAAGTTCAGGAAAACAAGGTAGGCCTAGAATTAAATGGCAGTCACCCGATTTTAGCTTATGCAGATGACGTTTGTCTATTGGGTGATGAGTAGACTTCGGATTTTAGGTAAAAACCTATTTTAATCCTTAAGTGATATATGGATGGAAACATGTATATGCATGTTTCATAAGTGACTATGCCTATAATTGATTTTTTATAGGACCTAAAACAGCTTATTTTTACGTTAGAGCCAAATATTGCCTTTTTTGCTTGTTTTCCTCTAAAGTTCAAAATAAGTTACCCTTTTGTTATAAATTCTAGCATTTATTTTCAGTTCGTACTAAATTTTTATTTCGGAATGTGCAGTTCATGACACATTTGTGACGTGGTTAAATAGTAAGGAATGTTTCGTCTTCAGCAGAAAAATTGCTTGGAATTCCCAAGAAAATGTAGTGTTTTTCTTCCGACTCCCACATCCACTAATAATAAAAAAAAAGTAGTCTCGAATCACTGAGGGATACAAGGGGTTGAATATGCTAGCATGTGTAGCTTCTGGGTGGAGGGATTAGGTTTTCACTGTTATGGTAGTAATATGGGTCCTAGTAATAGGTCTATATAATTCTGTGTATCATAGGCCTATATCTGTGTTTTATCATGATTACTGATTAATGGTGACTTCAATAAATATAATATTCTGCAATGGAATTGAGATATTTCAGAAAATTGTCAACTTAACGATTTTATAAGAGATATTTTACGATTTTTAAAACCTATTTTCCAATTTTTAGAGCCTATTTTAGGTACCTAAAACAGCATTTTTAGCGACCTAAAAGTCCGAAGTCTAGTGATGACATAAACACAATCGAGAGAAATGCAGAGAGTCTTTTCGATGCCTGCAGGAATGTTGGATTGGAAATTAATACAGAAAAAACTAAGTGTATTGTCATGAAACGTCAAAATAATGCTCTACAAAATATTAGGATAGCCGGTAAATCGTTCGAACAAGTGAATAAATTCAAATATCTGGGAGCAATAATTACAGATACAATGATATTAAGGCCGAAGTTAAGTGTAGACTCAAATCAGGAAGTGTAGACTCAAATCACCTTATGTTTAGAAATCTAAAAATAAAAATTTATTATACAATTATCCTGTCGGTTGTATAAATATGGATGTGAGAAACAGTCACTTACTCTTTGGGAAAAACATAATCTGAAAGTGTTCAAAAACTGGGTGCTTAAGAAAATATTTGGGCCTAAGAGAGATGAAAATGGGGATTGGAGAAAACTGCATAATGAAGAGCTTCATAACCTGTACTCGTCACCGGATATAGTAAGGGTAATTAAATCACAGAGGATGAAATGGGCTGGATATGTTCCACACATGGGGGAGAAAAAGACATATTTCAAAAATATTGATGGGGAGACCCGAAGGGAAAAGACCACTTGGAAAACCTAGACGCAGGTGGAAGAACAATATTAGGATAGATTTAAGAGAAGTAGGATTTACGAGGAATGGTTGGAGTTAGCACAGAATAGGGTTGAATGGCGGGCTCAGGTAAGTGCAGCAATGAACCTTCGGGTTCCATAAAAAAGATAATATTCCTTTAGCTTGCTCATTGCTTATTGAGGTATTGTCTATATTGCCATTGAGTGAGTGAGTAAGTAAGTAAGTAAGTAAGTAAGTAAGTAAGTAAGCAAGTATTTTGTTATTGTCTTTACCTATATAATTTGGCATATTTTTGTCTGCAAGAATAATCATTACTTTACCAAGATACATTTTTAAATCAACCTTATTATATTAAGCTAAGTACATGTGACCTAACTGTATCTTAATAGCATACATTAAAGTTCAGTTGACACAGTCTAAACTGGCGGGTCATGATGTCACTGTTGGTGTCGGCTGTGTTCTTCGAAAACCTGTCTAGATCTGCGCTACTAACTAAATTAAAAATTGCACCCAAACACCTTCTTTCAGAGCCTTATAATAGGGTTGATAGAAAGGGTAAACGTACCCACAGGCTAAGCTTCACTCACTCTATACCTGTTTCCAACAGTTTTCACCTGCCAGTTTTGAGTGTGGCAAGTGTAAAGCTATTCATTAAATTAATGTTCCATTTCCAACTATAGATTTCAAACTAAGCATATCTGATATTGAGTAATAACATATGCAGAACAATCTTTAAGCCTCAGTATTTTTACTAATTTGTTCTGCATGTTTTCATTATCTGTCTGTCATTATTTTATAGTACCATCAAATGGGATATCAGCTGGTTTTTATTATTCTTTTAATATACCAACGATGTAATGGTTACTGTCATGAGGTTTTCTGTGTTTAGTTTAAGGTCCTTCCTAACTGGACCAGTTTTATTAATTGAAAATATTACTTTCTCAAAATAAGTGTTCAGAAAATCCTAATGTTGTAGCATGATTTTTTTTTTGTACCCAGGTAGGTAGAATAATTGGTTTAATGAATTTGAATATGCTACATACGATTCAATACATAATACTTGTAAAGCTTAACTTAACAAAATTGACTTAAATTTGTGTAAACTTGCTTTAGGACAATATTACACAATTGAAGAAAGAAAGCATAAGCAATCAAAAGAAGCTGTGAAAATAAGATTGCCTCACATTTCCTGGTTACAGTATATCACTAAATATTTTTCAAGATTCTCAACTGTGAGTTGTATTGAATGACAACGTTTATCATATACAGCGTATACAGAGCAGACGTAGAAACCCGTGGGGTGCAACGTCATAAACTAACCTCAGAAGATGAAGAAGAAGAAGAAATTCAGGTCATCGCCAATCCACTGCCGTAATAAACTCAATTTCATTTGTTTTGGCATAATTAACACGTCTTCTTAAAACTCACAGTGGGACCACTCAGTATGAATAACAGGGCAGTACTAAAGGCAAACAAGCGCTTTAAAACACAGAAATCTATATCCTTGTTCATACACAGCAATAATGGTTTGTTTGTTTGTTTGTTTGTTTGCTTTTTTTTTTTAAGTTCTCTAGTACTCCTCTATTGGAGATCCCCACAATGATGTCACCATTGCTCAGGATAGCACTGCATTCAGCTGTAGCAAGCAGCTTTCTCAGTTAGGTTACCATATTGCACTGGGTTCAGTTCAATACTGTAAAAATTATGACTTTTTGTTTTTGAGTGCAGTAAATATAGAGCAGTAATGTAAGTTTTCAAAAACCCTCTGGTGGAGAAAGATTACTGGAAGGATTTAATGCATGGTTAAGGAGAATTAATCACGAAGACTTCATTCCAAGAAAGCTCTCACAAGAGTATGCTCTGTTCATTTTACTAAAGAAGTTTATGAACAATCTCGTCTGTTAAAATGCTCACTTCTTAAAACTGAATTATGCAAAATATCTTGGTGTTCCAGGATTTCTTGAAATTTAAAACCAACGTTTTAGTCATCTTCTGGGTTGGTTTGTAGAAGACTGAGCTGGCGAAGTATTGTCTCTCTTTTCATATGTTTTCTGCTGCGGAATTGGCAGCCTGTGGTTGGTTGGCCTCTGGATTGAGTGTTGTAGGTGCTGCACACTCGACTGGCTTTGATTGGTCGACCGTTGTATTGTGAATTGAAGGTGGAGGGAGCCTGTTGATCTGAAGTAAGGCATTCCAGGCTGGGTTTATTTGAATTCCTTTATCCCCATTTATATTATGGGGTGCTTGGTGATCTCCTATGCCTCCTTTATTCGCCTAGGCCACCATCAATCTTCTCAAGAGTATTACAGCAGCCTGGTCACACAGAATGGCATGTCTTGTTTGCATGGTGTGAAGAGCTATGGTGGACTTTTGGTTGTTGTTTATACAGAGTTGCAAGTGGTCATTAAGTCTTTCCTGTACCATGTGACCTGGCTGCAGTCATATGGGATTTTATAAACTCCCACGACCTGAAGAGGGGCACTTTGTATTTTACATGAAGTAACATGCCAGCAAATTTTGATGGTGCTGTATAAAAGGTCCTGATCTTTGACCGACATAAAATTTTGCCTATTCTGTAGGCTATGTTATGATCTTAATGCTTTCTGTGCCGTGGTTATTGCCTCCTTTCTTCTGTCCAGAGTTGTGCTGAAAACCTGCTGTATGGCTTTACTACAGTAGCCATTGGCCTGGAAGATTTTCTTTGGTTGTTCTCTCTCTCTCTCTCTCTGGGCAGGCTATCCTGGTCACTCACTCTTGCCACTATTGTGGCTAAGGTCTTATGTTTTTCAAATACCTCATTTTTCAATATAGTCTCCTTGCTTCTCAGTACACTTTATCCTTCATTACACAAGCTCCCTGATGCCCTCAGGGGAAAAAAAGTTTATCAGCTGAGTAGCAAGCCACTTATGCACTGCTTCCTTCAGTTCTCAGTCTGTTGTGAATATACAAATGGCCCAAAAAAGATGGAAATCTGATGAGGCAAGATCGGTACTCCATACTCTAACACAAAAAACCCAGTTTCACAATAGTTTGAGCAGTATGCGCAGCAATATGGGGGCATGCATTATCATGCAACAACTTTTCAGTCCATTTGTACATGCTTTGCCATGGTAAAACAATGCTCCCATATTGTGCGGAGAGTCTTCGAAGGATTTTAGCTCCATGGTACACCTTCAGACGACAAAATACTGATCACTGCACACTGTTCTTCTTTGGTGCAACCGCTGAGCGGTGCAGCATGTTTAATGTGCAACAGCACACCATTCAGTGAAATAATAATGGTCAAACATTCCACAAGCAGAGACATGTCGACATGCATGACAGGTAGTTGAGAACCTCATGGTTAATATATATTGTGCCCACCATATTCTGTTACATTAGTCGAGAACAAGTTGAATGGTCGATTTTCATTATCAATAAAGTATCAAGGAAAGATTAAAAAAAGTGTGCGTAGATTCTTTTATTTTTAAATTTTGGATTTTTGGATTTTTTCTTTTTAATTTTTGGATGTTTTAAATTTTGGATATTTGGATTTTTTAATTTTAGATTTTTATTTTTTTAAATTTTGGAGTTTGGATTTTTTAAATTTTTTATCTATGAATTTTTTTTAATTTTGGAATTTTCGATTTTCGATTTTTTAATTTTGAGTTTTAGTTTTTTTAATTTTGGATTTTTTATTTTTTTATTTTTGTTTTTTTTTAATTTTGGATAAGCCTAATCGTTGAGTTGATTGTTTTCTGTGCAATCCGTTCCGTCACACCTCACTAATTACGTGACGATTTTGAGCGTGACACTAATTTCATGACGATTTTGAGCGTTACACAAGCTCCCGATTCACCCCTACCGCGGCTAAAGAAGTTTCACTTCAAAAACACCGAATTTAGACCTTTAATTAAGGTATAGCAATTAAGAAGCTCATATGAATATTCTGTGATGCTTTCCTGGATGAATTTTTGCCTGAAAAAAGGGACTGGTTTAAAATAGAGAGATTAAACAATCCTGAGAGTCAAAAGAGGACATAATTTGAGCCACAACTGTAACCCTAACTGGTTTTGACCAAGCCTACATACCACAATTTAATATGTGGTATGCGTTCATATGAAGAAAGAAAAAAAGGGGAGAAAAATAAAAAAACAAAACAAACAGAAGAATGTAGATACAGAAATCAAAATGTTAAGGTTAAATGTCAAATTATTGACAATTTAAGAGAGGAGAATCTTCAATTGAAAAATAAATTGAATGATACTGACAGTATTTGGATGATTTGGATCAGTATGGATGTAGAAATACATTGGAAATCTTTGGTGTACCTGAAAAAGCTAATGAAGATCCATATAAACTAACATTAAATGTCGAAGTGAAAAGAATTGATGTATGTCATCACCTTAAGAAATCAAACCTTCAAATCCCAGCAGGTCTTGTGGTCAAATTTGTATGATGAGAAGAAAAAGATGCATTTCTTGATAAGAAGGTGAAGAGGAATTTCAAGTCTATTGATAATGGCTACACAAGAGGTGAACCAATTTATATTAACCAGAGTCTGAAAAACAACTTTGAATTACCGTATATTCAAAGACTAAAAATTAAAGATTGAAAAACACTATGCTTATGTGTGGGTGGACCATACAGGCTCAATAAAACTGAAGAAATATGGATTTGATATGTACTTGCTCTTAAAATGCTTAATGATGTTGAAGCATTGCGATAAAAATGACATTTTATGATAAGCATAGCATTTTAATATATTATCAAAATGTAAGAGGACTAAATACTAAACTACATGATATTTATATAAATTCACTTATAGCACATTATGGTATAACTGTATTAACCAAAACCTGGCTAACAGTGTTTTTGATAATGAAATTATGGATACTAGGCATAAGCTTTTCCGACAGGATCGTCTTCATAAGAGAGGAGGTGAAGTTCTTATTAGGGTATTAAATAATATAACTGCAACGAAAATTGATCTTGAATTTATAAATATTGAAGCTGTACAGGGTGGACCAAAAGTCGCGATCGGGTATTTTGTATGTTAGTTTATGCAATAATAAAATGCCATAATTGACGTAAAAACGTTATTTATTGAAGTAGCAAATATTAAGGGATGGAAATATGGTAAAATAAAGTTCCCTGGGCCTGTCAGCGTCATTGATAAACGTCCCAAGTTTCGGTATGTGCATCATCGATTTCCGCGCACAGTTGAATGCACCGCCATGTCCTTCTGCTTGCCCGCCTCAGCATTTCGGGAGTTATCGTTCTGAAGATACGGATGATCTCTCTCTTCAGATGTTCAACAGAATCCATCCGAATCATTCCAAGATTTTCTTTTAAGTAGGACCACAGCCAGATGTCGCACAACGAAGTTCTTGAGAACTGCATTTCTGCCGATCGCTCCTTGTTGATT
The DNA here is from genome assembly GCA_964059195.1 of Ectobius pallidus. Classification (NCBI taxonomy): domain Eukaryota; kingdom Metazoa; phylum Arthropoda; class Insecta; order Blattodea; family Ectobiidae; genus Ectobius; species Ectobius pallidus. The sequence goes on from CAXKWD010000001.1 coordinate 29,216,453, forward strand.
TCATTGGTGAACGCTCCAATGATTCACTCAGACGATTACTGACATCATCGCCGCAATATTTTTTAGGTTTTCCGCTGCGTTTTGCATCCAATACAGAGCCTGTTGAGAAAGTCTTCTTTTCCAGTTTTTGCAGTTTGTCTTCAGTGGGAGCTGCTTTATTGAAACGAAGAAAGAAGTGCTCTCTGATTTCTTTGTACATTTCGCCAGTTTGTTCTTTTCATGAACCTACACTAACAAAAAGACGTTCCTCAATCGTATATTTGCTTGTATCCGCCATTGCTTACAGCACAAACATAACACCGCGTTTCACATCGACAACAATCGCCTAATAAACCCGCACACAAGAAAAATCTGGCTTGCCACTAAAACATAACAATGTCCTTGCTCTATTGGAAAATTGACAAACTAATGCTACAAAAAGTACATGAAGGGGGTAAATATTCCTCTCAGCCTAGGAATAGTTTTTAATTAGTTTTCGGTTTCGGAAAATGAGTTATTTCAATATAAACATTATCCGATCGCGACTTATGGTCCACTCTGTATGTGTTAAACTGTCATTAGGAAATAAATTTACATATTGTATCTGTATACTATCCTCCAAGCTCTAAAACTGAGACTTATATTGCGTTTTTAAATTCTTTTGACAATTTGGAAAACATGCAACATCAAAATATAATTATCTGGGGGAATTCTAATCTCCATCAATTACTAGTGCATATTATAATCCTCTTCACCTGCTTTAAATACTGTTCAAAACAGTAGTGGTAAAACTTTAGAACTTATTGCAAATACTGTAGAAAATATCTCAGTGAAGAGGAATTGTACTCCCCTTCTTCCCAAAGACTCATATCATCCATCTCTTCATCTGAGCCTAAGCAATTAGAGGTTTTCTCCAAGAAATTCCCAGACATTTCATGGCTTCTTTGAGAATTCCCTGCATCTCCTGGTTTCCCTGTCATTTGCTAAATTCCCTGAAATTTCACGGTTTTCCAGAAAGGTGGACACCCTGGGCAGTGGATAGGTTGGAGGCTATCACATGGAGCTTGCATATATCATCTACTGAAGGAACTAGCACTGAAGGACCCAATGTATTTAAGTTGACGTGGGAGAGGTCTGAAAAGCTTTTGGAAAAGGTTCATGCAATCATATATAAGAAAAATACTCGGACACTGCCTGCTCTTCCATCCCAGACAAAACTAGAAATCACTCTTTGCAACTTAGCCACAGGAGATTCCAACAAGTCACTGCAGCTGCTCTTCAGAGTTCCAGCTTGCACTATTTGTTAAAATCAGATAGTTTGCTTTGCAAAAGCATCAAAGTTAGACATGTTCATACGATTTCAAAATTAGACATTAGAAATAAACTTCTTTCAACAACAGCTAAAATCTGTTAAGAACATCAAATATCTAGGTTTTCATATTGATAACATGTCTCGGAACAACCAGATGTGTAAAAAACGAAGTACGGGGATTTATTTATTAAGATCCCTCTCTCAAATTACTGGATGTTAAATTCAGAAAGATGGCTTACAATGGGATCATATAACTTAAGTCAAGGTGTGTAAAGTATTAAGTGGTGGAACTTGAGTAGTTCACCATTCCCGCTGCGTGATGGTGTTAGCTCCGACATCACTGGCCAAGCTGACACTGGCTAGCTGCTTGCATAGGTATTAGACTAATCATTTTTAGCTAGACCTACATATTTTGCAACATTCAATATGATGACACAATACAATAGGGTGTCCATTCGTCCCGTTCTTGCCAGGACAGTCCCTGTTTTGGCAAAATGTCCAGCTGTCCCGAAAGTTTTATGGGGATGCTCAAATTTTTGGATTTCTTGTGAGTCCGCTTGGCCACTGAATTTTATGCTACATAACTTTGTTCTTAGTTTGCATTGAATATATTAATGGTGTATGCCATTTCTCAAAGCCTTTATGGTATATGATTAGGTGATTTTTTCAAAAGGAGCAACTGAAACAGAAGTATATTTAGGATTGTTGTGCTTTGTTAAAAGTATTGTAGGCTACCGAATTTTTCTGCTGATGAAGACGAAATGTTTGATGAATTTTCAAGCGTACAGAACTACTTAAAAAAGCAAAACTTGAAGTTAGTGTTGCAAGAAACAATGATAATATTTTTGAAAAATTGTGCAAAATGCTTGCCCATTTGAAATAAATCATATTTTTACATGATTTATTTGGTCTATCTGTCGGTTCCTGGGTCAAATGCTGCTGTGGAACATGTTTTCTCTCTTGTGAACTTGTTGTGGTCAGATGAGAAAAACAAAATGAAGATTGCAACAGTGAAGGCCTTGCTGATATAGTGTAAACCAGTGTTGGGCATTAATCAATTAATTTTTCAATCAACTCGTTAATTGACTAAAAATTTAATTGCAATTAAATTAATTGCAATTAAACGTTTAATTGCATATTTCAATTAAATTAATTGCAATTAATTTAATTGCAATTAAACGTTTAATTGCATATTGCAATTACAAATTTAATTGCAATTAAATTAATTGCAATTAAACGTTTAATTGCATGTTGCAATTAAATTAATTACAATTAAATTAATTGCAATTAAACGTTTAATTGCATATTGCAATTAAATTATTTGGATTAATGTATGTTATTCGTAACTCGCAATTAAAATAATTGCAATTAACTTGTTTAATTGTTCTATGAAACAATTAAAACTAACAATTAACTTACTTACCTTTACCGAAATGAGTTAAAAGTATTACAAGATTTCGAAAATTTTACGTACATTAATAAAAATCAATACTACTTATTTAGCCCAGTCAAATGTTACAAAAAAAATGCGTGAACTTACATTAAATGGAGTATTAATGATTTTTGGAGGGGAGTTAAGGACCATTACTGGGATCACAAATCCAGATTTGCAACCCTCAAAAACCTGTGCTCGCTGAATGGCGGTCGAAATAAACCGGTTTTTTCGGACTTTTTTCGGTTTTTCGACAATATCTCCTAAACTATGCGTTTGTTGGAAAGAATATTTCTTAGCTTTTTTAAAGTAAATTAAATTGTCTAAAATATGAGATCAAAATCGTTCTTGTAAGTTACATGGTTACCGAGATATGACTTTTCAAAGATTGGCCTATTTTTCAAAAAAGTTAAAATTTTAAGTTTTCTTCGTGTTTCGAACTGAATGCCGGCAAAATTACACGTCCTACAGAAAAGTCAAAAGAACAAAAGTTGTAGGTAATTTAATAAGCTTTAATTTGAGCTATAGCTGGTTCTTTTAGCTCAGATAGTCTTGTCATAAATGACAAAAACCGAAAAGATGAACAAATGCTTTTTTGGGTGAAAGTTGAGTAACATCGTTTCCTCCACCAACATCTTAATTTTTTTGGTAACATGTTGGCGGATAATGTCTTATAACTGTGTATAGAAACTATTTGTGTGTATATGTGTCTATAGGAGATGGATTTTGCCAGGAAAAAATATTTAAGCAGAATATTTCATAAAAATGTATTTACTTTTAAACCAACAGACATATTTAAACCATGTGTGAGGTTCCTGGTATGGGATGGTATGGGACCTGGGAAGTCGAGGGTGGGGTGATGTCTTCATCCTCACTTGAATAAATGTCATTCTGGGGTGTGGGCACATTGCATTTCATCCCAGTTTTACGGCAGCTGCAGCCCCCAGCGCAGCCCATCTTACACTTGCACGAGATCAGTTGCAGAAGGGTTTGAGGGGCTGGTTCAACTTCCATTGCAATTGGAGTAAGCCCAACTTGTCCAACTTCCACCTCAATCCGTGAGTTTTTCCACCCCAACCACTTTTGTACCTGCAAAAAAGTAGAATGAAAATTAGTTACCGTATTCTATAATATTTCAAAGCATACACATGGTTTACGTGTATAAGTGAACAAAGAAATTTACGAACATAATGATAGGAAATGTACATAGACATACCTGGTGATACATACAATAAGCATGATATTTTGCAGCATCTGTGGTTGGTGACAAACGGGCGAGGTTGCCTTTGGCTGTCAGGTCGTTGAGGGTGGTGTCAGTCGCTCCTTCATAAACTGCGACGAGGTACTCTCCCCAGCTGCAGCTATTTCATCGTGACTCTTATCTGGGTGGAGGAAGACTGCTGCTTGCCTGAATAGTGCTGGGTTCTTGAGGAAGGTTTGACAAATTTGGTTTTCCCCTGCCTGAAAGGGTCCCGGGAGAGGTTCCGGTGGTGAACGATATAGATGAATATTGTACGTCTGGCTCCCCTCTTCTGGAAGTAGATGTATTTTTTGGAACTCAAACCAACTAATAACACAAGCAGGTCCACATCTTCCACTATGATTACAACCTTCTCAGAAGAGTCAGCATTGGTGATGGCAGCTCTAACAATGTCAGCATCAGCGTCCTCTTCTGTCACCTCAACACCATGCTGCTCAAATCCAGTTTTCAGTAGCTCTATCAGCGTATGCTTATTAGTGTCGTTCGATAAGAACTGCTCTTGCTTGATGTTGGAAATTGAAGCTGATAGGACAATGTCACTGCAATTGAGGGCGTCTGAGACGTTTGGCGCTTTTGGTACTTTCTTGAGAGGCGTCCTCCGGGTATCCATCGAAGACAATGGGTTACATCTGTCCCAAAATGGTTTTTTACAAAATGAATGTAGCCGTCAATGATGGTCTTCACTGATGCGTTTTGATGCAACACACATTTGTGGAGCAAGTAGCCACCATCGAGCACGATATGGATATTTGCATCTCGGGAGATGTTGGTAGTGAGGGATGTGAAACACGAATATACCTAGGTAGAGCTGCCTTCGTTCCCTTCCTCACTCCAGCTTCGTTGAAAAGAGACATACCGGTACTTCATATTTAAAGTGGGCTTTCAACTCTGCGTCGGATTTTTATGGTGATGCTAACTCGCTGAAATATTGTGAAAGGGTCAACTTAATCTTCTTATTCGTGACTTGTATGGAATTATTGACGCTTGCCAAGGTAACAAATTGCAACCAAGGTAACAACTTTGTCTTTACGTTTTAATCCAACTTTCTCAAATGTCTGGTTTTCTATGTTAACCACTCCTTCTGTTCCCAGTTCAATTTAACAATTGACTTCATAGCCTCCAACAATCCCACTGCTAATAGAAACTATTTTGTCAGTAACGGGGAACTGATCTCGTGCAAGTGCAAGATGGGCTGCGCTGGGAGCTGCAGCTGTCGCAAAACTGGGCTGAAATGGTCAGTTTTGTGCACTTTCTGCAAGGGAAAAATTCTGCCGCAATGTTCCCACACCCCAGAATGACATTTCTTCAAGTGAGGATGAAGACATCACCCCACCCTCGACTTCCCAGGTCCCATACCATCCCATACCAGGAACCTCACACATGGTTTAAACGTCTGTTGGTTTAAAAGTAAATACATTTTTATGAAATATTCTGCTTAAATATTTTTTTCCTGGCAAAATCCATCTCCCATAGACACATATACACACAAATAGTTTCTATACACAGTTATAAGACATTATCCGCCAAAATGTTACCAAAAAAATTAAGATGTTGGTGGAGGAAACGATGTTACTCAACTTTCACCCAAAAAAGCATTTGTTCATCTTTTCGGTTTTTGTCATTTATGACAAGACTATCTAAGCTAAAAGAACCAGCTATAGCTCAAATTAAAGCTTATTAAATTACCTACAACTTTTGTTCTTTTGACTTTTCTGTAGGACGTGTAATTTTGCCGGCATTCAGTTCGAAACACGAAGAAAACTTAAAATTTTAACATTTTTGAAAAATAGGCCAATATTTGAAAAGTCATATCTCGGTAACCATGTAACTTACAAGAACGATTTTGATCTCATATTTTAGAAAATTTAATGTACTTTAAAAAGGCTAAGAAATATCCTTTCCAACAAACGCATAGTTTAGGAGATATTGTCGAAAAACCGAAAAAAGTCCGAAAAAACCGGTTTATTTCGACCGCCATTCAGCGAGCACAGGTTCCTGAGGGTTGCAAATCTGGATTTGTGATCCCAGTAATGGTCCTTAACTCCCCTCCAAAAATCATTAATACTCCATTTAATGTAAGTTCCGATGTAACATTTGACTGGGCTAATTGATAAAAAAACGAATATCATCCTTCATTATACCCATTAGTTATATTTTAATGTATATTTTTAATTTGTGCAATGTTTTGACATCGTACGAGTACATAACAAAAAAAGTCCACCGCTGTGGCTCAGGGGATCCGTTCAATCCTCTCCCGCAGCGGGCCCGGGTTCGATTCCAAGTTACCTGGGTGAGGTTTTTCCCGGAGTTTTCCCCTCACCTATGAGAGAAAAGTCAGGTAACTTTAGGCCCTTGTGGTCCCAAGATATCATCTGACCATCATTATTATCTTCATACCATCCTCGCCTTGTTTGAAGGGAGTGTGTGTGAGGGTGTGAATTGTGTGTATCGTCCTATGTGTTCGTGTCGTCTCGGAGGTGGCCCCGGCATTGGGATGATCACTCATCTGGGGAGGCCCTCCATGTCCTTGTCTGGTCAAAAAAGTGATCCTGAGAATATTCATTTACTTCCTGCTCATTTTCGATGCTGTGCACCTACGTTAAGTCTATGCGCAACTACGGACGCAAACAAAATTTTGAGCGAGCAAAACACCCCATTGTCCGAAATGCATGCTACAGTCATGAAGTTTTGTGGAAGGCTGCAGGACGACCAAAGAATGCTGAAATAATACACACGTTAAGCCGACCTGGTGAGACAAGATGGAATAGCTTGTTTGATGCGCTCCAGCAAATTTACAACATTAAAGAAAAACCTTGCTTTTACATATATCATTAAACATAAAAACTGCTATCAAAGAGAACGAATTTGATTACATACCCGAGTATTTAATAATTAAGGAATCGCGCACAATGTGCATTATCTTAACCTACTGGTAAACACCCAGTCCTGAACCCGGGAAAAGGATTTTTCACTACTGAAAAATCCTTGACCCGGCCGGGAATCAAACCCGGGCCGCCGGAGTGGAAGGCAGGCGCGCTACCGACTCACCCACGGCGACGGACATGACCTGTAGTGCGCCAGTGGCAGAAGCCCTCGACATAATGCAGAGTGAGACCAACGCATATTATGGGATAGTCCTGCCGTGCTTTCAGGCATTAAGAAAAAAACTACACAAAATTGAAAGGAAAAACAACTTTTCTTTTTGCAACCCTTTGATCAAGGCATTACAGGGAGAGTGTCGAAAAAAGATTTGAAAAAATGTATGACATCAGCACTCCTGTAGCGGAAAATGCGGCTATTACGGCATTGTACCCAAGATTTAAAAATAAATGGTTAACCTGTTTAGAGCCCGCGGATCGTACAAAACTTCTAAACGTTTTCAAGACCTGTATTTCCAAACAAATGAATGACAACGTAGAAACATCAGTAGCAACAAAAAAAAAAAAAAAAAAAAAGTACCCGGTACCGAAGAAAATAGTTTTTTCAACTTGAACTCTGACTCGGACTCCCGATATTTCATCGACAGAAACAAACCAAATCTCCTTCGATGCACCACTGACTAAAGCCGAACTTTTAATGCTGCACTCTTTTTCAGAAGAAAGCCAGGATTTGCAACTCCTCAACAGATATCCTGAGATAAAAAACGTTTTCATTAAATATAACACACCTTTACCATCGTCAGCTGCAGTTGAACGACTTTTTTCTTTTGCAACAATGACAAATCTGCCGAAGAGTCACAAATTGACCGACAGTATGTTCGAAAAGAGAGTCGTGTTAAAATGCAATCTAAACTATTATAAGAAATTATAGTCTGTCGTAATCTGTGTAATCAGGTTTAATTAAAATCATTCATGTGTATTAATATCAGTGTTTTATTTGTAACTAAGTTAACATGTGTATTTCAGTATCTTACTTACGCATTTTGTTATGATACCAGGCCCGTACAGTAGTCCTTTTTAATTGTTAGTTTTTATTTAAATTCATAAAACAATTAAAAATAATTAATTGTTAATTGTAGTAAATTACGATTAACAATTGATTAATTGTTAATTGCTACAACTACAATTAACAATTAATCAATTGTTAATTGCATTTTCCACAATTACAATTGATCAATTGTTAATTGCAACCACTACAATTAACAATTAATCAATTGTTAATTGCATTTTCCACAATTACAATTGATCAATTGTTAATTGCTACCACTACAATTAACAATTAATCAATTGTTAATCTTTAATTGTCTTTACAATTAAAATTTGCCCAACACTGGTGTAAACACACTTCGATGGGGTATTGTGTGTTGACTTTTATAGTTAAATATCATAAAAGATATAGTGGCAACGAGGCATCTACTTCTGCGGTATAAAGTACTATCTACAGTAGTCTCACAGAAAAAGTTAAGCCATTTGAGATCATTTGTATGCACGAGACAAACTAAATTTTAATTTTTACTAAATTTTGTAATCAAAATTTTGTTCCCTTCTTGAATTGTTCCAGGTTTTATCCGGTATTTTAAAATATCCCGTTTTTTTTACAAAAATCATATCGACCTTCATTTGGTTGAATATCTTTGGGCATCAGGCTACAGGTATGTTTTAACAGTCAAATTAAGTCGAGGTCTAGAAGAAAGGCATTCTGGTCATAAATATCACCCAACCTTAATAGACTCTTTAAATTTACATTTGCTTCAGTCTATATATGTACCTGTAAAATAAATCCACTGTTCTAAAGCGAACTGTGGAGATGCAACTGATAGTAAGCTGACTTCCTTCACCCAATAAATGCGATGAATGGCAGGAAAAGTAGTGAAATATAGACAGATAAAGAAAAATTTACAGAAACAAATCAGAGAGAGAAAAATTCTATAATGGTTACTGAATCGAACCTCATCCCTTTAGACATGTCACTTAAAGATAATGATTTAACAATCGCAGGTAATGACATATCTTTTTATTGATGCTGCATAGACATTGCAAACTTGTAGATAAATCCTAATCATGGCCTCTAGATTACAGAAATACATTTTTATTAAGTCATTTTTTGTCATTTTATGCAACTTTATATTTTTTAGGGCATTTATTTCAATTTTAGATCATTATTTTGTCATTTTCGTGTCATTTGCTTCCTTATTTAGTCATTTTCATGTACTTACATTGAGTGTATTAAATTATTTTTTGTCGCTAGCGGTGCTGTCTTTGAAGTGTTGTTTGTTTAATGCAAGAAGGAAAAGTTTGGCGTTAAAGTATCATCATGTCTCAGTCGGAAATGAGAATCAAAGAAACGCCAAAATTTTGTATTGTATTACTATTGTTGACCACCGGCGTGGTCTTGTGGTTAGCGTTGCTGACTAAGAATCTGTCGGCCCGGGTTCGATCCCCGGGAACCTCCTCGGATTTTTCTGAGGTAGGGAGGTCTGGTAGGGGTGCACTCAGCCTCATGATTCAAATTGAGGAGCTACTTGATAGAGAAGTAGCGGCTCCGGTCATGGAAACCACCATTAACGGTCGTGGGTGTCGGCATGCTGACCACATGCCCCCCCCCCAACCCTGCCATCTGCCTAGGTAGATGACGCAGCGGCCGGGTGGTAGGCCTTGTCCCTTCGGGGATGTCGCGCCACAGTTTAGTTTATTACTATTGTTATTAGAATGACTTGGCACCAGAGTCTGCCACCTGATTGGATTTCAGAGTGCAAACTACTGTTTACCCTCAATAAACAACAATATCATCCGGTAGAACACAAAAGGAAATGCCGAATTTTGACTAACCAGTGCCTCAGTGCCAGTATAAATTTCCGTGAGAAAAGAACATTCACAACATTACACTTAGGACTATTTAAAGTTTTTACAATTTTGTACAAACTAGTGTATAACTTTGTGAATACAATAATAATTTCTTTTTAAATAAAATACCAGTTTTTAGGTCATTTTTTTAAATTAAGTCATTTCCTTTAAAATTTAGGGTTATTTTATAGGTCATTTTTCAAAAAAATTTAGGTCATCAGAATTTGGGCCCTGCTTATTACCTTTGTGGCTACTTGTTTCATATGGCAGAAAAAAAGATACATTGGTTACAAGGAATGTTTAGCATCATGAGAACATGGACATGAGAACATGGACCTACCCACGATTTGAAAGATATTCAAACTCTCTTTAGTCACAAACGACTTTGGAGACACGTGTAATTCCTAAAATATTCTTCTGTGTCATTTTATGACATCGCCAAAAAGGTAGTTGATTAAAGAAGATGCAGTTTGGGGCGATTTATTTTCAGACCATGTATGAACTGCCAGTTTTTCGAGCTTATGTTGTTCAAGGAATCATTTATTTTTATATCTGCTTCAACTAGTATTTCATTATATAAAATGTTGCCTCATTTTCCGCGCGAAAGAAATTAGAAGAGAGAAGAGATGTAGATAGACTGCAAAATCCTTAAATAAACTGTCAAACTTTCTTCTAATATTTTAAAAATAACAAACATATTTAATTTATATAAAACAGTTAAAATACCATGATTAATTTTCTCATTTGGAGCACCAAATGAATGGGTCAATAATTATGCTCTATGTACGATGTTTATGATCGATAGTTACCAAGTTTGGAAGTTTCCTCGTCTTGTGAACAGTTGTGATTCAGGAGGCACCTGAGGAAGGGTCAAAGGACGATCCAAAACATTGTGCGACATCTTTTTTAGTTTTCTTAGTTATTCACTGTGAGAAAATTAATCAATAGTATTTTAACTGTTTTATATATATAAGAAGACAGCGAAATTAAGGACCGAATATGGCTAATTTCGAAGATATTTGATTTAGTTTAATTTGAAGTGCAGCTGTAAGTTGTTTATAAGGAATATCCATTAATACATTCAATGCAATCGTCAAATACAGTGTGTAACAACAGGGCATAACAACTTCATAATACACAGCTATGCTCGCGAGCTTCGTAAAAGATGACGATTGCTAAGACACCTGGTGTGGGAGTTTGGAACTACTTCGTCTGAACTATACGTTCTTATCGAAGTTCCAGCACTTAATGCTTTACACGCACTGCTTAAGCTAACCTACAGCATAAAATTGTGGGGATGCTATATGCTTAGTAATCTAAATAGAATTTTTCCATTTTCCATTTTCCATTTTTAGGCAACATAAAATTCACACTGTTCACTCCTTAAAACAAGTATGAAATGATTTTTCAAAACTCACAATATTTATATCACAGGTACTTACAGCTATAACTCTGAATCCCCTGGCACTTAAAGGAAGCATCAGTTTGAAGAAAACATCAGCTGTTCCACTAACAGGTGGCAAACATACCAATGGAACTTTTACTCTCTTAGGCCCTGAATCATATAACTTCCAACCCTGAAACACAAACACAATTATATCATTCTTCAGATTTTCCTGATGTTACTGACCAGAATGTTGTTTATTTCCGGTATCTTAGGGCTGGAGTGTGACACCATTTGAAGGAGTGAAGTGTTGGGACTGAAAGTACGAGGGCCATCAAAAAATCAGTTTCCCTGGGACTGTTTACAGAAAAAAAACATAATTTCAAGCAAATATATATTGCAACAGACACAGCCAGTGTTCAGCCATTTTTCAACATATTTGCCACCAGAACTGAGACATTTGTCATACCGTAAGACCAAGATTTGAATACCTGCCGCCTGGGATTTGAACCACTGTGTGACAATCACCTTCGCCTCTCTGTCATTGTTTGTCATTTTGTAAATCCTTTAGGTTTTATGAGTCTTCAAATATCGAGATTTTAAAATTGTTGATTTTCAAATTAATTTATCACAAATGGGACTGAACAGAAAAATCTGAAATTTTCTCAAAATATTCTTCTAGTGCCTAGTAATCAACATATAAAATTTCATCACTGTGTTCTGACCAGAAGTATTTTATTTTTAATAAAGAAAATGCTAAAAAATAACACTCTCAAATGAGCGAATAACAGTGTTAGAATATAATAAAAATTGTCAAAAATAATATAATTATTTGTTGTTGCTAGTAAAATTAAATATGTCATAAAACTAACATATTAAATGTTCCATGGTAGTAGTCAGTGATCAATACTCCAGCAGAAGGAGACCATACTGCCACATTTGCTGAGCAAGCCAGAATATGCTGACTTGAAAAAGGCATCAGAAAAGAACGATCATTCGAAAAAGATGTAATGCTGGGACACATGGAAGGTGCGAGGAAACAAGGAAGACCACGTACAAGGTGGATTCAAGGCGTCCAGGAGGTGATGCAAATGAATTTGTGTGAACTGATCTGTGCTGCAAAAAACAGGAATCTATGGAGATCAATAATACAAAGAATCATAGACAATAGAACAAGACTAAACACCTATTAGGGATGGTAAGACCCTTTTCTTGCTGTGAATATCCACATGGATCTCCAAGGGTCGTTCACGACTCAGTGGAATAATAATAATAAAATTTTCCCGTATTTGAAGAATCACCCATATGCATAAAAATATACAATTTCACAGTGTTACGAAAATGACCCCTTGCACCATATCAAAAGTACATAAAATAATAAAAAAATATTCCGAAAATGACCCCTTGCACCATAACAAAAGTACATAAAATAATAAAAAAATATTCCGAAAATGACCCTTGCACCGAAACTGTTTTTTATCATATACAATAGGGTCAATCCATTAGAAATGAACCAGGCCAAGTTGCTCGACATTTTTGATTTTCCTAATTTTTTTACCAGTTATTTCCCAACTAAAGGTGAGTTCAAAACTATAGCAAAAAAATTTTGGGGCTCATACTTTTTTTTGGCGGCCATTTTAAGTTTGCTTTGTAACAGTTTTTCGGCCGGAAACTTGTTTTGCACAAATGTATGTAACTCTGTTAATTTTATAGATAACAAAACAAAATAAACACCAAAATTATCAGAATGAAATGCCCTACATTTTTGTTTTAACACAATATTACCTAAGTAGTGAGGAAAGTGAAGAAAAAAAATCAAAACTACAAATTTAAAATTGACTTAAAACGGGAGATTTGGTGCCGCAAAATTATTAGAAGGAAGAAAGACTCGCCCTTAATTATTTTTTTCTGGTGTAGATCTACTATAGGACTACTCGCTGTAGAAGTTTAAAGCTTGAGAACTTTGGGGTTTTTTTAATACAATATTTCAAAAATGCCCAAAACCGTATTTTGGCAATATTTGAAGTAGAATATCTCAAAAGGGACTGAGTGAAAAATTATGGAATTTATACAGATAACACCTCTTTATGATATAAATATGTGACAAAAATGTGGTGACTGAGACTCAACTGGTTCCCGAGTTATAGTGCATCGAAGTTGGCCATAACTGCAAACTATGCACCGAAATTTCAACACTCTTCAAAGCTTTGTGGAAACCAAAAATTTGTCATGCTAACTGATGAAATGTAGCCTACATATACAACTCTTTTGTGTAACAAACTTAGGCTCACAAAAATTTTATATTTAAAATTACAAAGTTAATTTTTACTATTAAATTACCGTTAAATTTCGTGTGCCTACAACGCAATTTTTTGCCAAACTCAAAGCACCGCCAAAAAAAAAGTATGAGCCTAAAAAATGTTTTACTCTAGTTTTGAACTCACCTAATATTGGGGAGTAACTGGTAAAAAAATTAAGAAAATAAAAAATGTCGAGCAAAAAATTTTACTCAATTTGTTTGATTTCTAATGGATTGACCCTATTTTGGCATTATTTGAAGTAGAATATCTCAGAAGGGCCTGAGTGAAAATTATGAAATTTATACACATAACACCTCCTTACGATATAAAGATGTGATAATAATTTGGTGACTGAGACTGAACTGATTCCAGAGTTACAGTGCATCTAAGTTGGCCAAAAATTGCAAACTATGCACCGAAATTTCAACGCTCTTCAACGCTTTGAGGAAATTATAAATTTGTCATGTTAACTGATGAAATGTAGCCTACATGTACAACTTTTTTGTGTAACATACTTAGGTCCACTAAAATTTTGCATTTAAAATTACAATGTGGATTTTTACTATTAAATTACCGTTGAAATTCATGTGCGTATAATGCAAGTTTTGGCCAAATTCGATGCACTGTAACTCGGGAACCAGTTGAGTCTCAGTCACCAAATTTTTATCACATCTTTATATCATAAAGGGGTGTTATCTGTATAAATTTCATAATTTTTCACTCAGTCCCTTTTGAGATATTCTACTTCAAATATTGCCAAAATACGGTTTTGGGCATTTTAGAAAGATTGTATTAAAAAAACCGCAAAGTTCTCAAGCTTTAAACTTCTACAGCGAGTAGTCCTATAGCAGGTCTACACCAGAAAAAAAAATTAAGGGCGAGTCTCTCTTCCTTCTAATAATTTTGAGGCACTAAATCTCCCGTTTTAAGTCAATTTTCAATTTGTAGTTTTGAATTTTTTTCTTCACATTTCTTACTACTTAGGTAATATTGTGTTAAAACAAAAATGTAGAGCATTTCATTCTGATAATTTTGGTGTTTATTTTGTTTTGTTATCTATAAAATTAACAGAGTTACATACATTTGTGCAAAACATGTTTTCGACTGAAATATGGTTAAAAAGCAAACTTAAAATGGCCGCCAAAAAAAAGTATGAGCCCCAAAATTTTTTTGCCATAGTTTTGAACTCACCTTTAGTTGGGAAATAACTGGTAAAAAAATTAGGAAAATCAAAAATGTCGAGCAACAAATTTTATTAAATTTGGTTCATTTCTAATGGATTGACCCAATAATGCTCTCTAATTTTAAATGGATTAATTTTCCCTTCAACGCTCAGCAATCACTCATGGTGTAGTGGTTAAGGCTGCTGGTTATAGTGCGAGTTTGAATCCCAATTGATCCAAAATTTACTGTTAGGAATAGGTCCCAAATAGGTAGGGCGAGAAGGTGAGAGAAAGGGAGGAAGAGACGAAAAGGAAGAAAAAAGAGAATAAAGGGAAAATAATATTTTACCAGTTTCACCATTTGCATTACTAGCAATGTCATCTAGGAAGAGACATTCGAAACCCTAAATCCCTCCTTCCCAAGTAGGTCCCATTAGAGAGTTAGTGGGAGGAGCCTGGTATGTGACCTAAAACAATTTTTTTCCTATTTTTTTTATTCTATGTATTTTTAAATATGATGCAAATGTCATTTTCGTAACGCTGTGATTCTGTAAATTTTTATGCATTCTTGAGAAACAGTACAATAGTGAGCTGCAGTGTCGGCACTGAGCAAGAAGCCTACATAGCATGATAGATGTAGGAGAAGTAGGCAATGGAACATGCATTGGCTCGGAAGCGAGGGAAAGCAAGGAAAGCGGGCTGGCAGGTGAGACTAGGCAGTGCTTTGCTGCTGCACAACCTCAGAGGCGAAAGGTTGCAGCCAGCCTTGAGCAGCAAGCAGCTTGAAGACCGGCTAGGGGAAGGGAGGGGAAGTGGGTCGTTGCCATGACAATCACAGAGGGGAGTGGAGTGAGACTCGGGGTGCCACAAATATTTGGTTTTCTCCAATGCAAATAATTTACGGTTATAAATAGGTCCCAAATAGGTGGGAAGGCTGGAGGAGGTGAGAGGAGGGGAAGAAAAAGGAAGAAAGAAATTCAGGGAAGAAAGGAGAAATTATTTAATTTTTCCCCTGTTTCAGCTTCTGCCTACTAGATGGCGTTGCTAGTAGTTCCAATGGGACTGCTATCCCTCCTTTCAATGTGGGTCCCATTAGTGAGTAGGAGTGGGGGGGGGGGGGGCTAGGGTGTCACAAATATTTACTTTTTCCCTATGTTGCCTACTGCTTCATGCACTTAATGTGTGTAATTCACTGTACCTTCGAAGCATCAGCATCGACAACAACTTTTTTCAAAGGTATACTACTTCGAAAACTGAGGTATTCTTGGGACTGTGAAAGGTCACTTGCATAACTCATTATTTCATCTTCTACTGAAAACAATAGTGTGTATTTTTCACTATACAAACTTCACTTCTGCCACAGCATGCACGAATCTTCTTCTTCTTCTTCTTCTTCTTCTTCCGTGTAAAGACCACAGTTTAACATCACGTAGCCAGGAATGTGGTATCAGTCAATAACTTTTTCCTATGCCTTTCCATACCACTGCCTTCTAGACTGTATTACTCGTGTATACACTGCCTGTCCTATACGGCTAATTTTGCGTACTCGGCGACATTACAGATGGCAGCACCTTTCACACCCAGCAGCAATAATAATAAGTAAGGAGCACTCGAAAGAGCATTTGTTCATATTATTTTAGTCTGTACTGTAATCTCTTATTGATTTTACTCTCTTGGGGCATGCTATCAAATGATAACGCTCACATTTCTGGTTACACAACACGCATACACACTCTTCATTCGGTTGATGGAAACGTTGGGTTCTGCATATTTTGTAGTGAAAACCATGTGTAGCGAGTCTGGTCACGATATGCCTTTGGTCCTGACACGCCTCCGTCCACTTCCGGTCTATCATAGCGCTCATACCATAGAAATCAGGGTCGATGTCCTTCCTTTTTTCCTCTCGTGATTTTTGATGTGCTTGATATGGTTCAGTGGAGGGTAATAGCAGTTTCATCTTCAGCTCCTCTACAAAGAAAGATTCCCAGCAGCAATACCCTTTACATTACCGTATGCTCTGTGTTGCCCTCTGAAGTATAAACTCGGAAACTGAAATATGCTGGAACTTCATGCTATCTGGGTGTGAACTGTGTCGCCTCTACTGGAGAAATTAAGCAATTGAACAATACTCTGAACTCCATGTTAAAATTAAGCATAGGACAGGCAGTGTAATTCTCGAGACGGCGGTGTTCCATACTGATGTAGTTCGGAAGTTGGCCACGTGGCGCTAATTTCGTGGTAAAGTCAAACAGTTTTATAAAAATATCATATAAATTTAGCCAGGTGTAAATAAATGAAACAGATATTCCAACTGCAGTCAACACTTTAAAAATACAATTCCTAATTTTAAAATTATTTTCTTAACTCTGAAAATACATAAATGTGAAATTATTTAAAATAAAATAAATACAATTTCTGAGGTAATTAAACTCCTTGCGTTACCGTACGTGTTTTGGGGTTCGGCATTCAAATATTTCGTTCTTTCCTAAGTTCTGTAGTTGAAGAGGCAATGTGGATACAGGAATTACCGCCTTGGGAGATTCCGACTATTTGGTGTAAACGGGTGTGATTCAGAAAGATATTTCTTGCTTCAATTCTCATCCCCTCCCCTTTAAATTAAATCCTTCAATACGGAAAAAAACATTTCTGTCTTGACCATCTTAATTACTAGGACCCGGATCTTAAAGGATTTTATAAAAGATATTTTAGCCCTTTATTTTCGTGGAATAGCCCTTTTTAGGTTTTAAACAAACGAGTTTAGCCATCTTAATGATACACTAATAATAACACTGAAAATGTTATTATAATTTTGACACAGTTATTCTATTTTTTTTTTTTTTTTTTTTTTAATAAACAAATAACTATTCCTTATATCGTCACTCAAAAAATAGCATAAACAATTGAGATATTTACCTTTCAATTATATAATTATTTCTTTTTGCAGTATTTTAATGAAAAGTCAACGAACAAACACTAAGAAGATGGCAATAATTTAAAAATGTGTTCATGAAAAATGTCAACTTCATTTGAATCGCATATGCATGTTAGTAAAAGTATTTTAAAGTTCGATTTCAAAATTCTAAGGAAGAAGTCTGGTAGATAAAATTAAAGAATGTTTACTTGCTTGTTTTTTGACAGGCTTGGCAGAACATTTCTCGATCATCAATAATTGTGAAATTGGGATCTTCCTCAATCCACTGCCGGAAAAGTCCTATTTCTGAAGATTTCTGTTTAGGCATATCAAACTATCTCAAGCACAAAAAGGGTCAATATACCCTTGTACCCTTGTACCCTTGTACTATAATAGTTTGTTATATTGTTGTTATATTGTATCCTATACCGCAGAACTGCGGTCAAAATGGATTAAATAAATATGAAAATATGAAATATGAAATATACCAAGCAATTTTACTCCCGACCAACAAAAATAAGTAGACTAGAGTATTACGATTTGAGACTTTCCTGGCGAATCTTATGTAGAAAATCTTCTCGGGTTTGCAGCCAGGTGAGAAGTTTGTTGTGGTCCAACGTTTCCGAGGCGGACGCTGCCTCCATCCCTGAGGTTCCCTGAGGATGGAGGCAGCGTCAGCCTCGGAAACGTTGGACCACAACAAACTTCTCACCTGGCTGCAAACCCGAGAAGATTTTCTACATAGAGTATTACGAATTTGTTCCTTTAATACGCTTCTCTGTCGTCGGTCGGAAACTTGTTATTTGAAAGTTGAAACGACAATGGATTAATTGAAGATTTTAAAGTATTGCAAACGGCTCAAGTTTCATTTCCTGCGACGAAGACAAGCTACAAAGCGACATACCGGTATACATTGTTAATTTCGGTGCGTTGTATAAATTTATTTTCATTATGAATTTTCTTAAAATGGACAAATTTCACATATTTATTTTCCTTTGCAATAATTGAAAAATCTTCTTAAATATCACGTTTTTCTGCAAAAGTCCTCTAGCCTCTAGTTTTTCAGCAAAAGTCCTCCATAGCCCCTTTTAAGCTCTTCAGTCCGAATTAGCCCTTTTTAGGTTCTATGAGATTCATATATTGGGAAGCAAGGGGGCATGAAACGGAAAAATAAACGGTGCAAAAATGTTGCACAAACTTTCTCGCAGATACGTGTTAATAGGCTAGCACAGAAAAAGTAAACTATAGAGACAATTAAATTATATTTATTACATTTTCATAAAACTAACAAGTATCTAGAAAAGAAAACATCAGGGTCGATCCTTACGTTCAATGCTTTTACTGTGAAATAATAATAATAATAATAATAATAATAATAATAATAATAATAATAATAGCAATGATAATAACAACAATAATAATAATAATAATAATTTGGGGTTTGCATGCTTTCCTCAATCTCAAAGGCAAAAATGCAGGATACATTGAGATGTAGCCGAATAGAAGCAAATGCTGCATGAATGTGTTATTACAAGAGCCTATGGTGGCCACGAAATTTGATTTGAATCTAGGACCTCTTCCCTATTAGCCTATACCACCTCGCTGTATACCACCTCATTACGACTGAGCTAAACTGACTGCATTTAACAACAATAAGTAGATTATAGTTTGCATGTTACTATGGGCAACAAAATGTCATTCATATTTTTTTCCACAACTTAACTAATTAGTGGTACTTACGAATATTGTTGCCGTGGACCGTAAGTTGACATTCCCGCACGCAATCTTGTTGAGCGCTATGGAAACAAAACAAATTTCCGTGCGGTAAGAATTTACTTACGGCACTCATCATAATACAAGCCTTAATGGACAAGGCCCCCCAGGACAAATATCGGTTCCCATAACAACAAACACATGCGAATCACTTTCTGAAATATAACAACCATCTTCAATAGTGTATATACATAATATTTTCAGCTAATATCTCAATTAATATAAATAATCATCGTGCAAAAAATAGCATGCAATACTCGTGCCGTAAGCGCATAACGGATCTCGGAAATTGAAAAAAACTCTTTCCTCGATCCATATGCACCACTTACGGCACTTGTATCGCAATACACTATATTGATATGTATGTTCTGAAATTCACATTTAAGCTGTACTTATTTTGTATTTATCTTGATATCTATTAGATGTATAAAGAAATGTTTTAAACAAAAAATGTTCATCTTAATTTTTTTCTACAACTGTACTGGTAGGTTTTTATGTATCGCATACTGTAATGGAGATAATTTAGAAAAATTGAAAATGGATACGAGTAAAGTACCCCCAAAGTCATTTTTGCAGAAAAACGGATATAGTCATTTTATTAGCCATAGACAAGAGTTTCAAATTTTAAATTTTTATTAAAATCATTAGAGCCAATTTTTTAAAAAAATCAAAATTTTTTTCATGAGAAGTCCCCTTAATATTTCAGTTATAAAACTCTAATTCTGGGTGGTTTGAAAAAATTGCGAGAAAGTCAAAAAATGAAGTAAATACAATGAACCGTTTACCCGCTGTGCTTGTGCACGGACATACGGACAGGCGTCATTCCAAAAACACTTTTTTTCGGTTTCTAGGCATCGTGAAACATGTATTTCCGGTGTTATCTCGATTTTGATTTTTTTGTCACGATCACAGTACTTTCTCTATACTACATATATGCGAGAAAGCATTACGTTTAAATGTTCTAATTAGGAAGCTGGGGAAAATAGGTTAAAACCTTCAAATCCGGGCCCTAATAATAACATAGGCATTGTAATCTTTCAGCATTATTATTCATAGTACATAGACACAAACCTAA
Source organism: Ectobius pallidus (assembly GCA_964059195.1). NCBI lineage: Eukaryota > Metazoa > Arthropoda > Insecta > Blattodea > Ectobiidae > Ectobius > Ectobius pallidus. The sequence continues at coordinate 29,236,826 of CAXKWD010000001.1, forward strand.
GATAGGCAGATTAGTTTAATGTTATGGGGTCTCTGAAAACTGAAAAGTGAATAAAATACAAGTAATTTAGTATCTTAATTTGAAAAATTGTATTATCTTTAATCTAAATGCTTTCTATCAATCTCTTGGGATATTAAAAACTCTGGATATGGTTTCTGAAGTAGTAGAATCCCGAATGTTTAGACAATCGGCACGCGATGATAAAGTTTCCAGCCTTACGCACTGGCTGCTTGGTACCATGCAGGCTTACAGGCCCTCCCATTAAGGAGGCGTAAGAATGTAGCATTGAATGGAGATCATGTTGAAAAGTAGGGTTTTGTAGCCAAAAGATTGGGGAATAATATGTTGTATTCTAATCCTGAATAAAACCAACCTGCTTTAAGAAAAAAAATGTGTTGCATTACTTATTGAACGCCCCTCGTACAAGTTGAAGAGGCCCTAAAACATATTGAAGATGTCTTCCCGCATGACATAACATCTCTTTTGAAGTGAAACTTCTTTACCCGAGGTAGGGGTAAATCGAGAGCTTGTGTAACGCTCAAAATCGTCACGAAATTAGTGTAATGCTCAAAATCGTTACGAAATTAGTGAGGTGTGAAGGAATGGACTGCACAGAAAACAATCAACTCAATGATCAGGCTTATCAAAAATTTAAAACAACCAAAATTAAAAAAATTAAGATCCAAAATTTAAAAAATCTAAAAATCCAAAATCCAAAATTTAAAAAACCTAAAAATTCAAAATTTAAAAATCTAAAATTTAAAAAATCTAAAAATACAAAATTAAAAAATCGAAAATACAAAATTAAAAAGTCCAAAAAATAAAAAAATTCAAAGATCCAAAATTTAAAAAATCCAAAATTTAAAAATAAAAATTTCAAAAGTAAAAAATTCAAAGATCCAAAATTTAAATATCATAAAATCCAAAATTAAAAATTAATAAATTAAAAAATAAAAAAAATAAAAAATTCAAATATTTAAAATTTAAAAAATCCAAAAAACCAAAATTTAAAAATTAAAAGATCAAAAATTAAAAAATCCAAAATTTAAATGTCCAAAAACCCAATATTAAAAAGTTCAACAATCCAAAATTGAAAAATACAATAATCCAAAATTGAAAAAAATTCAAAAATTAAAACAAGTTTCACTTCTGTCGCGTGGCATTCCATGCACACCTTTTTCGTCACTGCTTAACAACTAGTTACTTCAAGTGGGATGGACATCACTACGAACAGGTGGATGGGTTGCGATGGGGAGCCTCCTAAGTCCTACCATTGCTAACTTCTTTATGGAAACATTTGAAGCCACAGCCCTGGAGATACGGTAGCTACACTAAACCACTATCTCAGTCACTAATTGTGGAGTAATCAAGACCCTAAGAGTACAGAGAATTTGCAACCCCCATGTTTTGGACAAGGAATTAATCACATACATGGAGCATTACAAGCTAATGGATACAGTAAAAAAGGGCAACCAACTCTGTTGCCCCAAAAAAGATCTTTGAGAGGGCAGTATCCAGTAAGGAGGCTATTTATTATCCTCAATTCCTGTTTGCTGAGTGTGAGGATCTTTTTTGATCTTTTCACTGACACAGCCATCTGATACTCCACAGAATAGTTCTTTGCCAATGAAGGGAGTATTGGCCCCTTCTTTGGCTAGGCGATCGGCAAATTCATTGCCCTCAATTCCTTCATGTCCTGGCTTCCACATTAAGGTAATCTTGTTGTGTTTCGCCAGGTGATTTAGTATTAACAGACATCATCAACAAGCTTTGACTCAATGGTGGGAGCACTAAGAGCCTTTAACGCTGCTCGACTGTACGACAGGATATAGATTCTGGTACCACGAATGCTTTACTAACATTTATATGAGCACATATTTCAACGGCATGTACTTCTGCTTGGATGATTGATGAATTCATGTCTGTTTGTGGTGAATACTTAAATTTATACTTAAAATGTACCACCTTATACCACAAATTATTAATGCAGAGACTTTATATCCTGATACAAGGTTGCAAATCCTATTGTTTTTATTTAACTGCCATATTAAGATTTATGGGGAATATTCAACTATAATCAACTATATCCAGATTGTTGACTGATACACAGATGCTAAATGATAACATCATCCACCATCAATACGATTGCCAATTTAAGAAACATCCAGTGCATATAAAACATAATAGATGCTGTAGTCGTTTAATTTCAAGTTAACACAGTTTTAATATCAAGATTGGCATTCATTGGTGTTATATTAGAACTACAAGGGAAATATTTATGTATTGACTTCAATTGTAATGGTGTACTGTTATGTTATCTTGTATAATATACATACGAGGGTGATTCAGAAAGTCTTTGCCCCTATTTTTTATTAGCCAAAATAAGGTACATACAGGTAATTACAGATATACATACTATTCTACAGACCTTACACTATTTTTCCATATAGTTCCTACACTGGATCAGACATTTGTCCCTTTGCAGCACTAAATTTGAGATGCCCCTGTCGTAGAATTTGTCCGGCTGACTGCAGAACCACCGCCAGACTGTTGTCTTGGCTTCATTGTTGCGCTGGAAAATTGTGGGCTGCATTTCCCTGTGGATTTCGAAAGTACCGAGGGATTCTCATGTGGACAACATGGTTATGCCCCACGACAATGCAAGGCCACATGTGGCAATCAGAACCGCCGACAAGCTCCGGTCATTTCACTGGGAGAGTCTGCACCACCCACCATACAGTCCGAACCTCACCCCTAGTGAGTACCACGTGTTAGGTCTGCTGAAGAAGTTCCTGGCAGGACAGCGATTCACGTGTAACAATGAAGCCAAGACAACAGTCTGGCGGTGGTTCTGCAGTCAGCCGGACAAATTCTACGACAGGGGCATTTCAAATTTAGTGCTGCAATGGGACAACTGTCTGATCCAGTGTAGGAACTATATGGAAAAATAGTGTAAGGTCTGTAGAATAGTATGTATATCTGTAATTACCTGTATGTACCTTATTTTGGCTAATAAAAAATAGGGGCAAAGACTTTCTGAATCGCCCTCGTATTATATATTATATATGTATAATATATATTATGATATATATATTAGGTATTATGTTGTGTAAAATTGTAATTGTTTTTAAGGGTTTTAATAGTTTTATATATAATTCCCCCCAACAAGAATTCAGGCATTTATGAGTTAAAATGCAAAGACTGCAGAAAATTTTATATTGGCAAGACAAAAGAAATTTGACTGTAAGGCACAAGGAACACTTACAAAATATAAGGTACAAACGATTGGAAAAATCTGCGGTTACCCATCATTACTGGACCAATGAAGATGAGTTTGAGGATGACATAAAATTATTAATAAAAGTTGTACATAAACCAGTTGATCTGACTATATGCGAAAAAATCTTCACCCAAAGAAATAAGAATAATTTAGTAAATTTTGACATGCCAAGGAAAGTGACTTTATCTCCAGAATGATCCATCCTAGAGAGACATCTATCAACCCAACAACTGACCTGGCAGTGGACCTCATCTAAGGATGCAAGCAAGTCGCTTGTGAAATACATGATGTATAAGTAAACACTTAAAAGTGAAGTTGAGTGATAAAATAAGGTTTTTATAATTTGACCTCTTCACTGTGAGTCATACAAACATTATGTATGATTATTAGAAGTGCCAAATGCTCAAAGATTACCAATTACTGCACTTTATTATAACGTTAGATTTTACTTGCATGACTAATGAAACAATAACAATTTATTTACATTTAAAACATAAGAAATGTAACAATGGCACATTTAAGGGGAAGTTTCCAGCACTGGGAACATGAGTAACTTGGCTTGCATGAAAGAAAGTTCTGGTAACTTGTCTAGGACTTGTATTGCTTCTGCACTGAGTCCATCTCTACTGCAATGCACAGGTATCGTCTGGGTAGTTGCTAATATCTGCTGCACTAGTTCATTGCCCGTGGACATTTCTTGCTTGGGCATTGTTAAGATTTCCTGTACCGCTGTGTCGCTTGAGGACATCTCTAAACCTGAAACAGAAACAATATCTTCTTTGTATATGTTTTTCAAGCAAATTTTTTGAAAAGATCATTGCAATTTAGGAAACATAGACCTAAATATAAATTTAGAAAGTATTCATATAGGAGTAGTAGTCATCTTTGAACATATAGTTCTGTTTTAAAGTACCCAGCATTGACTGGGATTTTTTCTATTTTGTTTTTATTTTACTTCCATGTACGCATGGTAGACTCTATTTTTTTTCTCTATTTTGTTTTTATTTTACTTCAATGTAATTTACGCATGGTAGACTCTATTTTTTTCTATTTTATTTTTATTTTACTTCCATGTATGCATGGTAGACTCTCAGGCAGCCATAAAAGCAACATTATTTAATAAAACAAGCAGTGTCAGCAAAAATACATAACATCCAACAAAGATTAAAACACATAATATTACATTATGCAGCAAGCCTATAATGGCATTTATTAAGATACAAATACATTTATGAAATCAGCAACGTGAGTTTCATAATTTTCATTACGAGTATCGTAATTACTATTATAGGCAAGTTGCATACAACTGTTTTCGTTTGACCATAATTAGTCTAAATGTTTAAATTTTGGTCCGCCGGCGTGGTCTTGTGGTTAGCCTCGCTGACTACAGATCCGTCGGCCCGGGTTCGATTCCCGGTATCTCCTCGGATTTTTCTGAGGTAGGGAGGTCTGGTAGGGGTGCACTCAGCCTCGTGATTCAAACTGAGGAGCTACTTGATAGAGAAGTAGCGGCTCCGGTCAAGAAAACCACCATTAACGGCCGTGGGTGTCGGTATGCTGACCACATGCCCCCCAATCCTGCCATCTGCCTACGGGAGATGACGCAGCGGTCGGGTGGTAGGCCAAGTCCCGCCAGGGATGTAGCGCCACGGAGTTTAGTTTAGTTTAGTTTAAATTTTGAGATTTTAGATTCACCCAAACAAATGGTCACGCTTTAGTGCACCATGACCTTTGCATCAGCTGGTTGTAGTTCTTGTCTCTTATGACAGATGGCAGCTCATGTCATCGATCAAATCAAAGCTTCACTTTAGTCATTTTCATGAAACCAACAGATTTTGACAACATTAAATTAATTAATTTTAGTATGTTACTAAAATTAACATGAATAGAATTTATATTATTTTAAATACAGGCAGATTTCAGCTCATACCCTCGAGGTCTCAAGATCATTCCGAGTTTGATAATAATCAATGTCAAAATGAAAAACAGTGTCGAAATGAGTATCATTATGATACCATTACGTCACACATAATAAGCTTATTATAGTATGGTCAAACAGAAAGTATCTTAAGATATCTCAAGCTCTAATCTGGAAATATATGCCAATGAGATTGCAGATAGACTGGCTAAGAAGGGCACTGAAGAAGCGAAACTTCTCTAGAGATGAACTCAAAAAACTAAAACCCAGGCAATCACACCTTTGGAGAAAAGATCCAGCAATACAGGCAAAAGGAAAGATGTGAAAAGTTGACAGAACTATGGGACATCAACAAGACAAAATTCAGGAATGAAGCTACGGCAGCCATGACTGTATTTGTACCCATCCAGTGGGAGGCTGTTCCATTGTTGAGAGGTGGTGATGGTGAAGGGACGAGTGCAGGATTGTTCTATGTTGAGGGATTAGGAGAAATGTCCTAACATGGAAACCATAAGGGTTGTCATGTCGACATCTACCCTCAAATTTTGCATATCGGTAAGTCTTCATTGCAGATAGACACATGCTAAAAATTAGCTTTAAGGGGTGAAAATTAATTGCTAATCTCGTAAATTCGAAGTATTGAGTAGCCTCACACAGCTGTCAGCAGGTGGGAGTAGTGTCCTTCGCTATGTTTAGCACACACAATATAGGCTGTCACACACACACGGTATTGCAAAGCCTTGCTTCGTATGTAGGCCTATGTGTACTGTGTAGCTTGCCTATCTCTCCCTTTCCTTATCACCAAGGGAGTGAATAATATTATAATGATTATTCATATTTATACAATGCCACATAAGTAATATAGATGTATTACATTGGCTGAGTCAAGTTGATACATTAGTAAAGTTATAACAAGAGATATATGGATGAGATACAAAATATTCAAACTAAACATATCAGCTGTCCAAACAGTTAGTATAACCTACAATAAATTCTATTAGTCAGATATGAATTAAATACACTAGTACAACACAATTGGACAAAAAATATATTGATGAAATATGAGCTGACAACAATTATTTTAAGCTATAATATCATTTGAAACAGAATAAAATGACATGTAATGAAATAAAATGAAATGTGATGAAATAAACAAATGGAACACTTCAGCTCTCCATAAGATTCAAACTCAGAAACTCATTTGCATTAAGTGACATGTATTCCATCTAGTTTTTTAACTTTATTCTTGAAAGATTTTCCTGTTAATTTTTTTTTTTCCGGAAGTTTGTTATATAGAACAACACCCTTGTGGGAAATGCTTTGTAAGCTCTTGGTGAGTCTGTGAAGATCTGGTGTCATGAAGGTGATAATCAGAGTTTCTTTTGAAGTAATTTATATGATCGTGAACAAAGTTAACTGTTTCTGAGATGTATAGACACGAAACTGGAAGTATTGTAAATCTTTGAATATGTCTCTGCTAGGTGAACGAAGGGGAACTTTTAAAAAAATTTATTTGACTATTTTCTTCTGTATTTTATATAATATGTAAGTGATCTTCAAGAATGGAGATAGATCTTCTGTGAAAACTTATCACCCAACATCCCTGGTACCAGTTATGGGTAAAGTTTTTGAATCAATTGTAAAATTTCTGTCCTCTGAAATCTGTAAATTTACGTATACGGAAGCACCAAAACAACCATAAAAATAATTGGTATGACAGTGATCTCAGGACATATGAAATCCATGCTTATAAACCTTTACAATATTTTCCAATCAACGAAAAATGAAAGTGTTTGTCAAAGATATAAGGTTTTTAAGAAAAAATTTTATATGACTGCAATAAATAATGCTAAATTTGAAGACAACATGAAATTTATAGAAAGTTCACCAAATAAATGTCATGCAGCTTGGCCACTTATAAAGAGTCTTAAAAATACAAAACATGTTAATGATAGCTCTATAACTGCAGACGATTTTAATAAATATTTTGTTAATTCAAGTGCAGAAGTAAAGAACAGTATAGTAAAACCTCATACTACAGACTCAGATTTATTAATCAATTATGGAATAAGGGATCATATCACCGTAAGTTGGACCAATATAACTTGTGACATAATAGAGCATACTGTTTCTAAGATGAAATCATCAAAAAGGAAGGATATTTTTGGCATGTCTACAGATTTACTGAATTATATAATTAATATAATTGTTTTATCTTTTTCTTATTGCTTAGAAAGTGTTTTGAGGAATGTATTTTCCCGGCAGCTCTGAAAATATAGAGAGTTATGCCAATCTTCAAGAACGGAGATAGATCTTCTGTGAAAACTTATCGCCCAATATCCCTGGTACCAGTTATGGGTAAAGTTCTTTAATCGATTGTAAAGTTCCAGTTGGTAAATTATTTTGAAACAAAGAAAATTATATGAACCAATCAATATGGATTTTGTAAAGGTAAATCAACTATAGACACAATAGAAAATGTAATATATCATATCAATCAAGGTATGGCAGACAAGCAATTTGTTCAGATTACAGCATGCGGTTTAAGTAAGGCCTTTGATTGTGTTGACCACAATATATTATTACACTTTATCTATTATTATGGCATTAGAGGAGTACATAATGAATTTTTTAAATCTCACCTGAGTGGAAGGAAACAAATAGTCGATGTTGACAACACACAATCTAATATTATCAATACTGTTTCTATTCTAGGGCCCATAATGTTCTTAATAATGATCAATGATTTGCCTATGAATGTAGCTTGTACCAGCAGAGTTCTTTCTGCTTAGGATACCAATTTCTTGACTAAACATAGTGATGTTCAATTCTTAATGGACTTGTCAAATATTAATTGCAACCAAGCTTCTATTTGCTTAAGGGCTAACAATAATTTTTCCTTAAATGAAAACCAAACTCAGAGATTTGTATATACATTGAATACAAGTATTAATGTAAACAATTGTAAAAGTGTGAAAATAGAATCAAAATTTAAATTGAGGTCCCCATATTGATTATATATGCACAAAGCTTTCTAGAGTGGTTTATTTATTGATGAACTTAAGGAATTATGTATCTTCCCATTACACAGTGAGTCCCACGCAAGAGTTGGCCAATGATGGGGTTTCTGCATCACGGCAGGAACAGCTCCAACTGCCAAGCGATCAGGTGAAATATGTACGCAAATAAAGCCGCGATCGGTGTAATGATTCAGGTTCTCACATTTACAGTTGGAATTACAATGAAAATAACCACGTACCTCATCACAAGAGATGTTGGAAATGTTCTCCTCTTGCATCCACACAACACTGGCACCATTTTAGGAAATTTTCTTTCACGCTCATAAGTTCAGCTCCGAGACAGAGTTAATTTCTCTCGTTATATTGTCTTTAAGTTCTTCTAATAGTATGTGACTATTATTTATGGGGAACTTAAAAAAAAATAAAGTGTATAGGTTAATTTCCCTAACCTAAATTAATACTTACTTGTTCATCTAACAGGACACATTGCAAACCACTGTTAATTGAGTTAAAAATTTTAACAGTAATTAATTTATATATTCACTGACTTTTAAATTTTTAAAATTTTATTACATTTGTGTTTTAAATCGATTTATATATCCAACCACCAAGTGAGTGATTCCAAATTTTGTAAATTGAGTTTTTTATTGTGGGATTTATCGATTGGATACAGTGTCTTTGTTTGCATAGTATATTTGTGTTTTATCTGGCGAGTTCAATTGCATTCTATGTATATACTTAAAGAACAATAAACTTAAACTTACACTATGAACACCTAGTTTTTGAGAGAGGTTGACACTGAAATTGCTTAATAATATAGCACAGTTATTAAAGTGGGATATAACAAGTGTTTGAATTAAGGTTTTCTTCAGCGAAAAAGGGAGAAATTTTTTAAGGTGCTTCAATGAATGAATGATCAAAAATACATTTCTACATATGTGAGTTATCTGAACATTCCAGATGAGATTTTTGTCAAAGAAAACTTTTAAGTTTTTAACAGATGAACTGAAAGGAACTAGAGATTTATTAATTAGTGGTGGTTGTAGATTATTTAATCCTACAATAGACTGTAACCTCTGTTATCCCAGAATGATTGCCTGTGATTTTTCAGCATTCAATCTCAATCCAAATTTCATACACCAAGAGGACATTACCTGTAGGTCATGATTTACTTTATTGAGGTTGTCGATCAATGCTTCAGGCCGAGAATGCATATAGATTTCAATATCATCAGCATAGAGATAGTGTTTGCTATGAGCTAAGGTTGAGGATATTTAATTTATATAAACAGAAAACAATAGCGGTCCGAGTACTGTGCCCTGTGATACTCCTCTCTCCATATTTCTCCAGGAGGAAGACCAGCAGGATGATAAGACGCAATGCTGACGATTGTGAAGATAAGAATAGAACCACCGGAGGCAGCTCTCGGATAAATGCATTGCTTAGAGTTTAGCTATAAGAAGATCTAGGTCCATAGAGTCAAAGGCTTTACTGAAGTCTGGAAGAGTTAGTATTGTCATGTGGTTTTTGTCCATGGCTTCACATATGACCTCTGTCACTGTGAGGAGTGCTGGGTCATTCCATATGAATTCAACCAAAGTCTGGAAAATTCCCCGGGTGACCGACTCAGATTAGACTAAAAAAATTGTGCTGGTACCTTTACATATATAATGAAGAATTGCCAAATTTTAGGCCAAAATTCCGAAGGGTTTCGGTGCTGTGGCCCTTTAAAGAAAGGTCTGCTGTCCATTTTTGACACTGGCAAATTGCACATGTTCCTGTGCACCTACTTTTGGATGCCAATATTTCTGGAATGGAATATGATATCTGCCTGAAATTAGCTATACTGGGCAATTTGAACACAGGCTTTCAGAATCTGCCATCAGAGAAGGTGTACCTATTCTAGTTTCTGAGCTACTGGCCTCCAAAGTAGTGATCTTTTTATGTAGGAAAATGAAAATTTCAATTTTCACGAGGCAGCTGTCATACTATTATGATTTACAACAGGCTATTGTTACTGGATTCCTTTTATTTGAGGATGTGGCCATCTGCAGAAGGTTTCTTGACTGTACCAAAGTGTTACTTTAGGAGTAAAAGGGCTCTAGAAAGGGCTCCGGCACAAAAAATGCTATTTTAGACCAATCTTTGACTGACAAATTCACTATGTGGGCAATTACCGAGAGTAAAGAAATTTTTTCTACACAATTGTGAATTTATGGTAATCATGGGACAAAAAATTCAACTTGTTTTCTCACCTCCTTCATATTTTAATAATTTTATGAAATGTAGACGTTTTACTTCCCACTGCAGCTTATGTTAAACAACGGTTATTGCTAACAATGCAGGTAATGTGAAATATTCCTCCTCCAAACACACAAATTTGATTGTATTCTCAATTTAGGAAGTTCTGTCAAAAATAATTTGAATTCACAGTCCAAATGACTGAAATTTCTTCTGATCGGCGAGCTTATAAAACCGTGCACTATAACCCTGAAGCTCTGGTGCAGACACAGTGCACAGTGCATCATTCACAGCAGTAAGTGGTGCTCTTTGCCTACAACATCAAAATGATCATCAGCATATATCCTTTTCATTTTTAAAGAGATTGTCGAAATTGGGATAAAGCAATGGTGGGACCTTATACCAGTTATCTTGCCTGCATTTTCAAATCGTGCTGGCAAGTCGAAATTTTTCTTGTTTTGGTTAATAACCACCTCAGATACATAGAAAAATTTAATTCCTGGAATATTTTCACTGCACCAGTCATACATTTGAGAAGCAGTAAGAATGTGTCCGACCGTGGTTGCCTGAAGGCTTGCTCGTCCAACTAAACGTTTGACGGTTCCACCAATGCCATCACATGGACTCTTACCATGCGACGTTGCAAAAAAGTTCCACTCTGCATCAAGTCTTTGTGATGATTGCTAAGGTTGGAAAGGTTTTTATAGTTTTTATATTGGCTCGCCGCTCCATCGCTGAAGTAAAGAAGTTTTCTGATGACTGGAAATTCATGTTTGATATATGTTACTGTCAACGCAAGCTAAGTGTTTTTTCCATTATTTTATATATGAGCAGTGCCTAGTTCCAATTTAAATCATCCGCTGTGTTCTCTTGTGCTGATTCAGCTAAAAGTAGGCGCAACATTACATCAGCCTTGGTCACGCGCTTCTATATGGCAGGTGGTTACTTGAGAGATGCTACTAGCAGCGTCATTAGGCTTTGTCAGTATTACTTCTGCAGATACACGGGTAAGACGTACTCTGATTCTGCTCTGATTTCGCGGGTTTAACAAAGGCTTCTGGCGCCCTTTGTATTATAACTCGAAATCGTTGAAATAAAACTTCCATTACAAGTTTTATTTATTCCACTAAATTATTTATCATAATTTAAGCATTTGTCATATTCAAGGCTTATTAGATCTCGTTCCTAAGTTCCACGAAGTGTTAGTGTGGTGACATCATCGTGCATCTGCGAAGCTAACATTAAGTGAACAATCAAGTTCTAATATCTGTGAATATAATTAAGCATCAGTAAAATTTATTACCATTAATTTCATATATAATTCATTGGTAATTACAAAATTTTACATAATTACTTAAAGTGGATCAACAGTTTCCCGCGCCATTTTCAGTTCATTGTTTTCAAGGTGTTTTCTACATTTATTATTAATGCTTCATATCTTAATCAACCAGTAGTTTACAAGTGTGAATAAAGTGCAAAGTTTTTAATAACATGTTTAGATTGTTCGCCAATTATAACTCCTGGGATCCCTGAATTTCAGAGACCTCGATACATAGTCCACTCTTGCTCTTATATGGTCCTCCGCTCCAGAGATTTATTGTAATTTTCTAACCTATTCCTACATTTTATTCCTATCGCTCCGGCTTCATACCCGAACCCTACAGTTACCACAGATGTGATGAAAGCATGAACAGTTGTGGTATCGTGCTTAAGACAATCTGATACCACACAAATTGGGAAATGCTCAAGTTTACCAGCCAATTTGTGATAAATCACAAATGGATGAAGTGTTGCTTGAGAGTAGTTCCAGTGGAACCCTTGTACTTCATCCTGCACCATGAAGCTATAATTTTCAGCAAAATCTAACATGACAATTGCCTCGTTCTCCGAAAGATTTTCTTTCAGTTTACTGAGGTAACTAGACTGGGCCTTAGCTATAAAATGTTGCTGTCGGAGACCATCAAATGAACTGCAAGCCATTTGGATGAAGTCCTGCACAATTTTAATTAATTCAAGGTATGTCTTGACAACTGTTGCAATTAACCTCAACACCAAAATTATTTATTTATTTTAAAATAATTACTCATTTTATCAATTCTTTCTTTATTTTATTTATTATATTTAGTATAGTGTGTTTTTAATGTATTGATTAATTAACTTAATGTTTAGATCAAACTATTATTTTGGGTTAGCAATTTTTTAAATATTTCAACCTTCAGTTGTTTTTTATTATATTCCAATATTCACCTCTTCAAAATGGACTACCAAATAGATGTTCCATTCTTCTCATACCAGAGCAACTGGTCCTCCAACTGATGCAGTCTGCCAGTGCATTTATATGTATCTGGATACAATCAGAACTTCAAGATTCAAGAAGTGCATCTACAATTTCAAACCTCACATTTATGTTATTCGAGCAGCGTCATCATCCATGTCTGCATAAAACCTGTATGTTATTCTACCTAGTCATGATTGGAAATGCAGTAGAGATTGTGTTTCCAATCTCCTCACATTCTTTCTCCCCGCATGTTATCGCCGGGAATCGAACCGACAACCAATTCTTTACGGTCCGCTAACAGAGGAAGGGCCACCTGGCGGTAACAGATAGTAAAGATAATGAAGCCTGCAATTCAAGTATCAGTATAGGAAATATCTGCACTCGTTCTGTATAGTCTAATACTGTTCATAGGCTTCAGGGATTGTCAGTATTCAGTTTAACATAAATTGGCATGGGTAGAAAAAGTCTACATTTCATAACATTATTAAAATATGAAGGAGGTGAGAAAACAAGCTGAATTTTTGGTCACATGATTAACATAAATGCACAATTGTGTAGAAAAAATTTCTTTACTCTCGGTAATTGCCCACATAGTGAATTTGTCAGTCAAAGATTGGTCTAAAATAGCATTTTTTGTGCCGGAGCCCTTTCTAGAGCCCTTTTACTCCTCAAGTAACACTTTGGTACAGTCAAGAAACCTTCTGCAGATGGCCACATCCTCAAATAAAAGGAATCCAGTAACAATAGCCTGTTGTAAATCATAATAGTATGACAGCTGCCTCGTGAAAATTGAAATTTTCATTTTCCTACATAAAAAGATCACTACTTTGGAGGCCAGTAGCTCAGAAACTAGAATAGGTACACCTTCTCTGATGGCAGATTCTGAAAGCCTGTGTTCAAATTGCCCAGTATAGCTAATTTCAGGCAGATATCATATTCCATTCCAGAAATATTGGCATCCAAAAGTAGGTGCACAGGAACATGTGCAATTTGCCAGTGTCAAAAATGGACAACAGGGTCATTCCATTTCAAATCAACCAATTCTACTATGAGATTTGAACCTTGACCTCTCAGATTTGTATGATTTTTTGTTCCGGTATTGTACCCCCTAAAGCTAGTTTAAATTTCAAATTTCAAATTTTTCTGACTTTTGGTTTGTGAGTTACAAGGGTTGAAAAATCCAAAAACCTATGGTTTTCTATCGCTTTAAGATCATTATAAAATGCTATAGCTCAAACACTATACCACCTAGGGAGCTCAAACTTGCACCATTTTCTTCCTCTGAAAATTCCCTTTAATTTGATATATCACAGAGCTATGTTTCTTAATTTTTGAAATGTTAAAAAAGTTCCCAAAAAACATTTTTTGAAATTTCAAAAATACGTACCCTCGGATTTTTTTGGAAAAATTTTATGTGTTGTCCACTCTAATTGACTACATGCATGCAAAATTTCAAGATGGGATCTCATCGGGTTCTTATTTAAAAAAATATTTGACTACCAGAATACATGATAGTGAGATGTATAGCGGACTATTAATTCTAGGCTATGAATACTAAGGTACATAGGCTAATTCTACCAAACCTAAATTATTTAGATAGCATTCAGATGTAACATTTCCCTCTTATTGTTTGTTAATTAAATGATGTGTAGTGTTGTTTTTAATTTAATTTTCATGATACCTGTAACTATAGCCTACATAAGAAGGAAGAATAAATTTTAATTTATATACAACATGCTAATAGTGAAATTTTGAACAAAGCCACTCACCTTGAATCATCCAAAACTCTTAGTAATATCAACTCATATAGTTATAAATGGTAGAGGTTATCTTTTGCTTCGTTTTCCAGTATTATTTGTAGTCTAATCATTTAGAAAGAGTCCCATATAAAAGAAATGGATAAAAGTTGTTTCACCTTGTGAAAAAGTTTAACTTGTTGTATTTGCGTGGATAGAACTGTATTTCTTAGTATATTAGGTATTACCGTACATAGTTAATAGTATTTATACACTTTAAAAGTTTTCACTGAGGGTAACACAATTTAAAGGTTTCTTTTTGATCTTTTTTAAGATATTTTTCCAAAGCAAGAGAAGGCAGCTTTATTTCTTCAGCACTTAGAGTGTATGTCCTTCCCGTTGCTGTAGTTGGATCCATTGTTTGCAAAAGGGTGTTTCCTGGGACATCTAATAAATCTCTTGGTTGTGGATAACAAAAAAAACGGGCTGGACCTTTTGGGTGTAAAAAAATTGATTCCATACATGCCATTGTGTTTTTCTTCAATGCATCCCAGCCACCAAGAGTCATCATAAGCTACTGTCACAAAACCAGCAGCAATGTTTTCCAAATCTGATGGTGTTATTTGGTTCACTGTTGTCACACATTCAAGAGATTCATCAAGGCTGAAATGATAAGGCTTGACAGTAATTTGACTCTCTGTGTGGGGTTTATATGAGTGAAACTTTTGTGTTCCCACAATCGCTTTTGATTCACTGAGCCAAGAAAGTAATCATTCTTTAGTCTCTTCGTAGTCTTCTGTTGTGCAATATTCAAAGTCAATGTTTTTTATATTTTCCAAGGCAAATTCATAAAGTTCTTTGGGTGTTAAAATTTGTTGATCATATGGCCTTCGTAAGCTGGCTAAAAGCTAGCCGCTTAACAATCCAGCCAAGGCCATAACATGCACTCTTGCCATGGGATGTTGCAAAGAACTCCCACTCTGCCTCAACTTCAAAATCTGTTTTATGCAAGCATAAATTAAGGAAGTTTTTCTTATTCTTATACTGGGTAGCGCTCCCATCAGAAAAGTAAGTAATCTTTTTAAGTGCAAAAGGCAAGGTTTGCTTTAAGGTTTCTAGCAGTTTTATCTGGAATACGTAGAAAGCGACTGTATTAAGTTCCAGGCAATCTGATATAAAAACATACTGCAGGCGTTTTAGTTTCCCCTCCCATTTATAATATATGATGAAAGAGTGCAGTGTAGCTTGGCTGGTAGTCCAGTGGAATGATTGTATTTTGGCTTGTTCGACGAAAGAGTAGTTTTCCGCAAAATACAGTTGACTACTACATGGCCTTCAGTTAAATTTTCCTTGATTTCGCTTTAGTATTCTTTCTGCTGACTAGCTATAAATGAATGAGTTTTGAGCTTTGTTAGTGTGTCCAAAAACTCATCAATAAAGTCATCGCTACATTACTACAGTTTCCATCACACACCTATCTACAGTTACCCACTTTTTCATTGACCTTTGTAGTCAATAATTCTTGAAGTCTAGGACCACCAGGTCATTCTTTACAAACATTCATAAAACAATGTTGAGATGGTGGATTGCACATCATCTTGACCAGATAGGAGTGATAAGGTTTCAAAGCAGTGTCATCCCCATCTAATACAAAATTTTGCATTTTTGCACCGTACATCATTAGCTTAATGTTTTGGTGTAAGGTACACACACAGAAAGTATGTGTGCCACTTTTTCCAGCCAGGATACAGTTCTTCGGCCTCAGGTCGCAAAACTTTGAAAAACCAATTTTGTTTGCTGGGAATTTTTCCTTAAATAATTGGTATATTTCTTGCAAATTTGCCAACACTAGTCTCTTTTGTACCTGGATCTTTCCATCTTTATTTCTTATGGTCACGCAATCTTTTTTTCCCTGGCATCATTCTACTATTGTCGTCAGAATTGTAGAAGTCTTTTACAGAGTCAACCTAGAAATAGTCCACTATACACCTCACTAGCATGTAATCTGGTAGTCAAATATTTTTTTAAACAAGAACCCATTGAGATCCCATTTTGAAAATTTTAATGCATGTAGTCAATTAGAGTGGACAACACATACAATTTTTCCCAAAATATCCGAGGGTACGTATTTTTAAAATTTCAAAAAAAGTTTTTTGGGAACTTTTTTAACATTTCAAAAATTAAGAAACATAGCTCTGTGATATATCAAATTAAAGGGAATTTTCAGAGGAAAAAAATGGTGCAAGTTTGAGCTCTCTAGGTGGTATAGTTTTTTAGCTATAGCATTTTATAATGATCTTAAAATGATGGAAGAACATAGCTTTTTGGATTTTTCAACCCTTGTAACTCACAAACCAAAAGTCAGAAAAATGTTAAATTTTAAATTTAAACTAGTTTTGGGGAGTACAATACCTGAAAAAAAAATCACACAATTCTGAGAGGTCAAGGTTTAGGCTGTTAGTTGATTTGACATGGAATGACCCAACAGACCTTTCTTTAAAGGGCCACAGCACCGAAACCCTTAAGAATTTTGGCCTAAAATTTGGCAATTCTTCATTATATATGTAAAGGTACCAGCACAGTTTTTTTTAGTCAAATCTGAGTCGGTCACCCGGGGACCTCTGGTTGAGTTCATATGGAATGACCCTGCTGTACTTGTACTATGGCCAGTTTTAAATCCAGACTGATATGGGTAAATGATGTTATATATATTGAATTAGTCTGTCAGTTGTCTGTGTAATATTCTTTCCAGGGCTTTCGATATGGCAGGAAGAATGCTAATAGGTCTGTAGTGACTAAGTACTGTTGGTTTGTTATTCTTAGGTATAGGTCTTTTTGTCACTTTCTTCCTTTGGCTCGGGTGAGTTTAAGTCATAATGGAGGCATTGAATAAGTGAGTAAGCATAGGTAAGATGATATCAATAATTTAGTGTAACATCGTTATGTTGATGCTATCTAGGCCTTGTGATTTGGATTTTATATGCATTATAGAATTTTTTACATTGACAGGAGTAATGTAAGAGAAAAAGAATTTTCCTCATCAAGGGGGTTCAATGCTTTGTGGTTTGTTAATTGACTATTATTGGTCTTTGTGTCAATCAGTATAATGGGTAGGGATGTAAAATAGTCATTATACAGTGAGTCCCATGCAAGAGTTGGCCAACGACGCGGGTTCCTGCGGCGCAGCGGGCACAGCTCCAACTCCCGAGCAATCGGGTGAAATATCTACGCTAATAAAGCCGCGATCGGTGTAATAATTTAGGTCCTCACATTTACAGTTACAATTACAATGAAAATAAACACGTACCTCATCACAACAGATGTTGGAAATGTTCTCCTCTTACATCCACACAATACTGGCACCTTTTTAGGAAATTTTCTTTCACGCGCATAAGTTCAGCTTCCGAGATAAAAGTTAATTTCTCTTGTGATATTGTCTTTAAGTTCTTCTAATGTATGGGAAATTGACCTATACACTTTATTTTTTAAGTTTCCCCATAAATAATATTCACATACTGTTAGAAGAACTTAAAGACAATATCACATAGGCCTATCACAAGACAAATGAACTCTGTCTCGGAAGTTGAACTTATGCGCGTGAAAGAAAATTTCCTAAAAAGGTGCCAGTATTGTGTGGATGCAAGAGGAGAACATTTCTGACATCTCTTGTGATGAGGTACGTGTTTATTTTCATTATAAGTTTAACTGTAAATGTAAGAACCTGAATCATTACACCGATTGCGGCTTTATTAGAGTAGATATTTCACCCGATCATTCGGGAGTTGGAGCTGTGCCCGCCGCGCCGCAGGAACCCACGTCATTGGCCAACTCTTGTGTGGGACTCACTGTAGCTCATTCATAGGTCATTTTTCAGACATTTTTTAGGTCATCAACTTCCGAGCTCTAGCCATATCATTAATACCTACAGCTAATTGAACATAATGAGAGGATTACAAGACACAAGTGGGATCTATTTGAAGAACTGAATGATCCAACATATATTTCCATATACTGAAACATATCAACTGAAATGGCCTTCTTACCTCAACCAAACCATGTTCGTTCAGTATTACAATAGATACAGAATCATCAGTGTTCTCTATTTGAAGTAAAACTTATGAAATAAATAAAAAAACCCAAAGGGTCATTCCACAGTTCTGGGTGTGACACTTTTGAGCTTATTTAAGAAGTTTATCATTTTATATTAATAAAGTTTATGAACCTATAGTTTTCTAATTTTTATTATGTGATCCTGAGCTGCTAATATTCTTGTTCACAAATTTTCAGATTTATATATAATCCAGAAAGCAGTAATAAAACAAAAATACTTACTGTTCTGGGTGTGACTGATTTGTCCAGTGCTTTTACATATGAACATAGAAAAAGGAAAAACTCTGTTCTGTGGTTAATCAAAGAGACAAATAGAATTTTATTTTAGTTAAGGTGGAAGTTTCTTAAATGGAATATGTAAAGGTTTTAAATGTTATTTACATTTTTATAGAAGAACGGAATTTTTAAAAATGTTCTGGGTGTGACGTTCTGAGTGTGACAAAAAAGGACAAGTGAGAATTATATTCATCTTTGAAACTATTTATTGAAATACTTTATTTGTTTCCACATAGTCACTGTTTTACGACTGTTTAACAATGTTTAAGCAGAATTTTGCCTAAGAACCGAAAACAAATTGACCTCTGTAATTAATTATGGTAATTTTTGTGTTCTGACTTTGGGAACGATCACAGACATACTCTTATGTGAATGATCTTCTTTAATTGGCCAAATCCAAGGTTTTTCTGATGGTTGCATATATTTGAGCAATAGTTTTTCATTCTCGTAGTCGACTTCTCTCACTTCAGCATAAAATTCCTTTTTAATGCCGCAAACTTTACAAACTGCTTTTCCTAAAGAGCGACTAGATTGAGAAGGACTCTTTCTGGGAGTTCAGATAATATCAGATGACTTAGATTTCTTCACTTTCTCCCTGTGACGTGGCTGTCTCTCTCTATCCCTTAGTCTTTTAAGCTGAAGGGCTTTTTCATCACGGTTTATTGCCCGTTTTGCTTTCAGTATTCTTTCTTTATTCCTCTTCCGCTATTTCCTTTAATGTTCCTTATGAACATCTTCATTCCGCTTTATTTTGTCCCTGAATTTCTTTGTTTTTAATTAGAACTCTTCTGTGATAAGATATAAAAATTCTGTAATTAGAAGTGGAGAGCCAAGCAACCAATATATTGGAGATGTCACACCCAGAACACATTTTTAAGCTAGTTGCATTGCATATATTTAAAAAAGTTGTTATTGAAAGTTGTAGAGCATGTGTTCAACCTCACTTCTTGGAATCAGTAACATGCTGTCTTACATATATCCACTATTAAACAAACTTTTACGTGTTTTTGCGTTCCGGGTGTGACAGAAAACAGTAATGTTATTTTGACTAAATAGGAAATGTAGATACTTACTTTTCCAAAATATAATCACTTGAATAACACAAGAGAAGTAGTATCTTCAAGATAACACAACAATAAAAAAAGTCAGTCGATATTTCTGCTGAAGTGCATTTCAAATTTGCTTACTAATTTAATAATCAGTATTTAACAATCTTTACTTTGATATGGAGTTTCCTATAAATTTGTGCAATTTATTTTTCAAACCTTGAGGGTCACTTCACATGCAATGACCCCAAAATAATATTTCATGATTGGCAGCTAAGCAAGGAGAGAAAAGAGCGGCCATGGAAGAAACAAACATAAACTGCTCCATGGAAATGGCTTCATAGTGGAGTAACGGTGATAAATTCAAGCATTAGAGAATTGTGGTATTGTAGCAATGGTGCACAGGTTTTCTTAGAATAGCCCAGTATTACTTTTACCCCTGTTTCAAAACAACTGACAACGTGAAGTCTGGTGCAATGGAGCATTAACTCGACCTTACTGAAGTGCCCGAAAGAAAATGGAATCATTTCAAAAGCAGCCCTAAGACCAAAAACAACATTAGCCATAATCTTGCATTGATGGCTAACTACGTCTCTTGTCATCCACGTGTTAATTTTTGCATGCTCTTACTGAATCCTCCTGTATACATATTTATGAGATGATATACTCACAATCTAATGGATTGACAAGCCCACTGCCGTTCCAGTCAAACTGTGCAGCTGGCACTAATACTTCTTGGTCAGTTATTGCTGTTGATGTAGTAGGTACTGGTACAAATGAAGTCGTCGGACTACTTCTACTAGCCCTCACTGGTTCCAGAGGACTGAATCCAAGGTTGGCAGCAAACCTTGGCACTGAGGCATTCCACTGTGCACCAAACAGCTATGTAAACAAAACAAATTGGTCTCAAACTAGGGTTGTGAAATAAAAGAATACAGAAAAGTTCTTCAGAGAAAAAAAAACGCTTATCCTTAACCTTAACATTAACATAAGTAGAGGCACAAATATTTTTGCAAATAATTAAAATGTGGAATATCTATAAAAATCTGTTGATGTAAGGATAAAAGTGAGGAAAAATAAAAATTGCTTAAAATAGCTTTTTATTTACCAGCAGAGTGAAACATTTGTTTTCTGGACAAGTCATCTGGATTATAAAAAGTCTAGATAATCCAGAAATTAAGGCAACATTATAAAATATTGTCTATAATTACATTGTAGAACAACAAAAATGCCAGAACTTAAAAGTGTGAAATCTTTATATTTTGTGTGTGCTGAATTTGAAAATGCATCCTTTACCAAGTATGGTTTTTGTTCAGTCAAGGAATCTCACTTTCTGCTAATGCTTCGGAGGGTGGGTGCTTCAGTGCAGATTATGTAAACATAAGATAGTGTTCGTACAAGCTACATATATAGTGTTTTATTCCATTCAAATGCCCACTCAGTTTTCCCGTATGCTTATTCAGCATTTCATCACATTGTGCAATTGTGGCAGGTGTTTCATGCGTGCCTTTTCTATGTGCAATGCTGATAGCGTCTAGTGCTAGTGTCCCTTAGTCCACAGCCAGCATTCTTACCGTTCAGACGTGTGCGAAGCTGCGCTCAGTTTGGTGGCCTTTAGCAACCGTGTGTTCCGGGCTCGACACAGTAGACAGTTCACCGCATCGCAAGTTTCTCTACAAAACTACAAGCATAATGAATAGAATGAGAAAGTGTGATGACTCCACCGCTAATACAATGGTGGGTATAGGGAGAGCGGCGGTCCACCGAAACACTGGCAGCACCTTTGTTTGCATTTCAACTTCTCAATGCTGCATCATGATAGTTTGGCATATTATGATTAAACTCGCAATCTTTAATTAACCCTTGGTCCTATTTCTGTGAAATTTGTGGAGAAATAATCTGCACAACACAGTCCTTCTGGTGGTTAAAACAGAGACTTAAAAAATGCGGACATAAATGTTTTTATTTCATTATATAAATATCACCATTACACAAAATTGATGGAGGGTGAAACGGAATTTGACTATGCGACAATTTTTTTCATTTTTGTGTCCCGTAAAAACTTCAAGCGAGAAAGTTTTAGTGAAATATTTCAACTTTATTTTAAATTCAGTACCACCTTTATATCTTGAATGGTTTACGAGTAATTGAGTGGTAATTATTCCGAGCGCTACAGCTGAATGAATGATGTGGGACGATTGTGAAGTGTTGAGGGTGAAGCAACTTTGACTATGCGAAATTTATTATTTTATTTTTGTGTCCAGAAAGAGATCAAGCGTGTAAGGTTTAGTGAAATATTTGGATCTTATTATAAATCGAGTACCACCTATATATCTATAATGGTTAACGAGTAATAGTAATTTCTCTAAAGCTAAAGCTATCAGAATGGTATTGAGGTATTAGCAGGCATCTTTTCCATAAAATACCAGCAATAACGTAAACATTTTTACATAATTTATTCGTGGACTCAATAATAAATACTATATTAACTGACTACTTGTACCCATACTGCAAGATTGACCCGCTGGGGAAAAGGAATGAATGAAGCTTTTTTCTAACAGTAGTAAAGCTGCACTACTTATATTTATGCATTTATTGGATTATTTATCATATTTTCTGTTCACTTATGTTAGTAATTTTTATGTATAATTATCATAGCAAATGTCTTATTAGTTTAATATCTTGTTCCTTTTTTTAATAATATAATTTAACAACATAAGACGTACATCAGTTACAGCGAACGGCGAATGGTCGAGGGTTTGAGCAAATAGCGGGCTGTAGTTAAGGCAAGAGGATTTAATTTTTTTATGAAAAAATCAGGGAAAATGCTTTGAAATATTGTGTGATATATGTAGAATGCATTGCAAAACAATTTTTGCGTATGTGCGTCTTTATCGGATGTTGAGACGCCAATTTTCAAGATCACGCGCCCTATTTTTGAAGTGCTGCTTATGAAATTTTCCGTGCCCTGCAATTCACAAACCATCCCTTAGTTTATATTATCTCTGTTCACATAATTTGTACACAGATCTACACTTTTGACCGTGTTTCACCTACATAGCTTACCCCATACAGCGAGGAGAAAATTAATATTAATATAAATAATATTACTATTAATACAATATTAATACAAATTAATACTCAGTAATATTCTTATACAATGTAATATTAATATTAATTTATAAAATATCCCTTAGCTGTTTTCTACCCTAATTATACGTTGTTATTTCTATACAAATGTACATTCTTCAACAAATTCTCATCAAATTATACTAACATACCCTCTACCCTATTCTCTAGGCAACAAAATATTAGATCAACATCCCTTAGCTGTTTCATACCTATATTATATAATTGTTCATTGCTTGTGAACATCTTCGATTTTTGGAAAGATGTGGAACGAAATGTTATGGTCAAGCTTCTTGCAATCTGAGAAATTACTGTTACACACGGTCATGTTTATTTATGGAGATGAGATCTTCCAAGACGTGTAAAGCAGCCCGAAAATTGTCAAAAGTATCTAACAATTCAATTTAGATAAGGTGAGTCATTTTGAAATAGATTAATGTATTATTTTGTTTAAGAATGTTTGCAATTTTTCCTATACCGCCCGTAGTAATCTTGCTCCCGTGAATCTCAAGCAGAGTAACTGCTACCTAGCGGCGGAACCAGTGAACTACCTCAGTCATCACACTTTCTCCTCTATTCATTATGCTACAAGTATTAAAGTTTTGCTCACAGAAACTAGCATCTCACTTGCTAGCAGTTGTTATTGTGTATTTCATTCATTTCAGCAAACACACATCTGTGTTATGCTAAACTAGGCTCTTTGTTCTCGTGTGCAAACCTTGTTTCACCAAAGCAGAATTCTAATCCTAGTTCTAATAGTTCCAATACTGATACTACAGTTATTTAGTGTTATTCAACCTACAGTATCAAATGTTACGAGTTCTTCAGTGTATACAAGTAAGAATCAGCTTGAAAAATTTTATGTCATAACCGGGATTTGAACACGGATCTTCGGCTTAACGCGCCGATGCTCTACCATTGAGCTACCATGACAACATATTTTTCAAGCTGATTCTTACTTGTATTAATATCCCAGACATGGATTTAATGTCTATTTCCTTTCTCTTCAGTGTATATATCAACATAAGTTATAAATTCATTACATTTATAACCACGTGTTTTTGCTTCGCGCCAAAACTAAAATTTGGCTATTATTGTTGTTATTCTGCATAGTTTCATTCAATATTATTTTTATTCATACCTATATTAATTTTCTCATGTGTATAATAAAGTTTCCATAGTTTTAGGACATTTTATAGTTGCTTTCATGTAAGATTCGTGGATCCCTGTGTCCATGCGCATCTGTGTGTCTCATCTGCTCTTCGTCCACTTTGGAAGCTGGTCCTCCACCCTAGCACCAGAGGCTAGATCCTTTTTTCTAAATCCTATTTTTCCTGTGTGTTCCCACAGATAGGATTGTAAGCAGATGTTAAATGAATTTTTTGATTTCTTATCAAGATCATATAAAAAGAAGTGTTTAAAAAATATATTGGGACCGATATGGATGTTTCTTATCAAGATTATGACACTTCCTCTTCCTAATAAGTATATCATTCCACCACCACTTATTAGTAGGGACCGGATTCTTAGGTTTTTACCTATTTTTTTCCTTACTTCCAAAACAAAAAGCGCTCATACACTTTTTCTAATCTTGTCCATAGTATTCACCCACATTAATTCTGTGGCACCTAAAAATACCTAAATGGGGTATAAAAACCTAAATACACCTAAACGGGATATAAAACCTAACATATCTAATTTAGGCTACTTTTTTGTTTTGTTTTCTTTGTCAGTTGAGAAATCGATATTTTGCAGAGAGACAATAATTTTTGTCGGGTTGAAATTAATACCACCAGCGTTTCGTTCAACCCATTGTTGTCTAGGATAGAGTATCAAGAGAGGAAGTGTAAGAGTGCCGGCGTATTCCTTTTAAAATATTCGTACAAACAACCATTGTTGCTGTGTATGAACAAGGATATAGATTTCTGTGTTTAAAGCCCTTGTTTGCCTTTATTACTGCCCTGTTATTCATACTTAGTGGTCACACTGTGAGTTTTAAGAAGACGTGTTAATTATGCCGAAAAAATGAAATCGAGTTTATTACGGCAGTGGATTGGCGACGACCTGAATTTCACTACAGAATGGCAAAGTAATATTTTGTCAAGCCTGCCAGAAACACGTAAGTATTATTTACCTTTCTAGAAAAGGGGGACATTTTCGTCCCTAGTTGATCTGTTGTGCGGTTAGCATGCGTAACAACCGAAGAAAGGAAAATAATCAATTTCACAATATCCACATCCAACCATAAAGTATTTTACTCACTAAATTAGAAGCATCAGATTTGAATCCTGAGAAGGGCAGTGTCTACATAGAGTATTAACTATTAACTAAGAGATAACAGGAAGAACTTCACAGCTGAGAATTTTGAAAGATATTTGGTGATATACTGTAATCAGGAAATGTGAGGCAATCTTATTTTCACGGCTTCTTTTGATTATTTATGCTTTCTTTCTTCAATTGTATAATATTGTCCTAAAACAAGTTTACACAAATTTAAGTCAATTTTGTTAAGTTAAACTTTACAAGTATTATGTATTGACTCCTATGTAGTACATTCAAATTCATTAAACCAATTATTCTACCCAAAAACGATATTTTGGACAAAAACCTAAAAAAAAAACTATTTCACCTAATGGAAAACCTAAAACAGTGTTTTTAAAAACCTAAAAATCCGGTCCCTACTTATTAGTATTGGTAAGAAAACTCAGTACTTGGAATTGCATTATTGAACGAAACTTGACAAATTAGTGCACACAAAAACAAAGATTTCATTGTTTTAAGTTCTGGCATTAATTTTGTTGTACGTTGTTATTAGTAAGACTGTTTATGAACAAATCCATAAATTTTCAGTGACAAATTACTTACAATGTTACGGGAATCTATTTCCAGAGCCATGAGAAGATTTTTGCTGGCCGCTGATCCTGACCACTGGAACAATAAGGCGTGGCTACTTTCAACATCTTTCAGTTTGAACCACAATTCAGCCAACCTTTCATCTAATACTGGGACATTCACATCTATAACTGTGGCTGCACTGCTGGATGGGAAAAGCGATGTCACTACAGACTGCAAACGGTGAACCAGCTGTAAGCAATGATGCTGATTAACATAATATATCCAGAAAGAATCCTGCTATAATACATATTATTTCTCTTGTCATCTACCCCTTATCTAAATGAAAACCGTGTCATTATATGATTACAAGGGTCATCAGAAAGTAAGTTCCGATCACCAATAAAGAAAACAAAAACATCAATAAGCAAAAAATATTTATTGTAATAGTTACAGAGATTCACTGGCTACTTCTCCACATAGTTGCCACCATTATTGAGGCAATTATTGTACCGCTGCACTAACATTCGTATGTCCATGTCATAGGACTCTGCCACCAACGTCTGGAGCCATGAAATCACTGCGGTCAGCATTCCACGTCTCTTGTTTTGGATCACCCTCCTCAGATTTTTCAATGTTTGACAATACCGATCAGCATTTACGGACTC
The DNA here is from genome assembly GCA_964059195.1 of Ectobius pallidus. Taxonomy (NCBI): domain Eukaryota; kingdom Metazoa; phylum Arthropoda; class Insecta; order Blattodea; family Ectobiidae; genus Ectobius; species Ectobius pallidus. The sequence goes on from CAXKWD010000001.1 coordinate 29,263,360, forward strand.
TCTCGTGGTAAAAACTCGCACAGGACACCACATCAATCCCAGATTTTTCTGACAGAGATTGTCTGCTTGACTTTGATCTTCTCAGGTGAACCACTATGCCACCAATGCAAGGATTGTTTCGTTTCTGGTGTGGCACGCAACACTCATGTTTTATCTCCAGTGACAACATTATCGAGAAATGTATCACCTTTCTCTGCCTACCGCTGGTGGCATACAATTGTTGGTACACTACTAAGATAAATGCCTCGATAACAGTGCCGACTATGTAGAGAAGCAGCCAATGAATCTCTGTAGATATTGCAATAAATATTTCTGATTTATGAATGTTTTTGTTTTCTTTATTGGCGATCGGAACTTACTTTCTGGATGACCCTTGTATCAATGAAGTACCAATCAAAATATTTTTTTCCCGCTCTGGTTGAATTATTTGCATAATGTATATTTAAATAAATAGCCTATTTTGGCTGGCTAAAAGTTATTAAAATGTTATACTAATGGGATGTTTCATTTCAAAATTCAAACTTTGGTAAGCCTGATTCATAATAATGAAACAAACCAATATACAAGAAGTTCACCTTTCATCCGGAATTATTTCCTAAATTTGAAAAATCATTCAAAGGACAAAACATAAAATTGGCTCCCCAAAACAAATTTAACCTGAGGAACATGCTCAACCATCCATTAAACAATAGTACTCCAAAAACCGAATTATCAGGGATATATCAAATGGAATGCTCGGACTGTCACAAGGTGTATATAGGTCAAACCAGAAGGAACCTGGATACAAGAATGAAAGAGCATCTCAGGAACATCAGATTAGTGCATACAGAAAAATCTGCTTTAGCCCACCATGCATACTTCAAGGATCACCACATCAAAAAAGAGATCAAACTTTTAAAACATGTCAAAAATCCATCTGAGTTAGGAGTTTGGGAGAAGATATTCATCATTAAGAACCAAAACAAGATCTTGAATTTTGATGTCCCAGCAGCAGATGGGATATTTAGTTTTTTAGGTAATAGGAGTGGTAACACTGTAGGAGCAGATGCATCAGATCAACAAGACATTGTTATCAGTCAACCACCAGCTGAGGATGAGGGAGTAATCCCTGGAAACTAGTCCTGCAAATTAAATGTAAGTGGAGCAAGAAGTGTAATAAATATTAAATAAATGTTGACTCTGTACAAGTTTTACAACATGCTCTACTGTTTATAGTACTTCAATTAATTATTTTAACACTTAAACCATAGATGTTCACAACTGTGGTAAACTTTGAAACTGAAATGTTAAAATACCTCAACCATGAACCAAATTAGAAAAGTACAATGATTTAATTAATTTTCAGTTTTATATTAATTAAAAATATGTAATGTTAAATTATGAATTATTGCATACGTTAATTAACTTTAATGTGAGGATTTTCACTTTAAATATACTTCCTTAAACAAACATAATTCCATTCTGTGAAATCTACATACACTTTTAAGCATTTCTTATGTTACTGCATGGGACAAGTGGTTTTAGTACCAAAAATGCTGCTTAATGTAATCACAGATAACGTTATCAATCAGGAAATGTTATCACTTTTATGAAGTACCATATGGATTAATACAGATACATTGAAAAAATGCTGTTTATTGTGACCAAAGATTTGGTTTATGTTATCACATTTTCCTTTTTGCACCTTTATTTCCAAGTACTGTATATCAATCAAAATTTTGTTTTTAAGGGTTTCGTTTCTAACTCAACTGTATTGTGTTGTACTGGAAGTAGCAATTCTGTTCCTAGCTCACAGGATGACCAGTTCGAAGGGTGGCAATACCTAACTTTCTCTTTTAAGCAATAAAACATGTTTCACCCCACAGTTAAGCTGCAGCTTTTGATTTATGAAGATAACGGTGCTGACATGCAGTGACTGCTAGTGTAAAATGAAAAGACTTGAACAGACAGGCATTAGATGGTTATTTGATTTGACACGGAATGACCCAAAAGATGTTTTTACGAGATCGTTACCAGCAGCATTAGTGAGAGTGAGAGCAACGTAAGTGACATGGTGGCAATCGTGTACCAGCTGAATGGAAGTGAGTAATTTTGATGCAAGCCCAACATCTGCTATTACAATATAGGCTACATTATCCAGCAAGGGTCAGTTCTGCCTTCTGATTTTGATCAAGGTACTGGTCCAATTGAAAATCATAGCCTACTCTAGGGCTATGTAAACTTATAATGTGCTCAGGGAGACTTGTGCCCTTTCCACATAAACATTTTCATGCTAAATAATAAAAATAGTTTCTGGAGGAGATTAGGGTAGTGATGGGAACCATTCGAATGAATTCATTCGAAATATTCGATTGTTAAAATCATTCGAAATGTTCGAGATGTTAAAAAAATCATTCGAATGATTTTGCTCTGCTCCAGACTAGGGTTAGAGCGCTTCGCTTCCTGAACTGAAGTGTGAAAGCGAATGAATTCATTCGAATGCTTCTTCAACCTCTCGGAATCTGGCTTTTCGGCTCGTTCTCTCGTTCATTCGATTGTTTTCGTGTTCCTTCGTGTCCCAGTTAGCAAAGCGTTCGGTAACTTCCATCTCTCCCATTCCAAGTGAGGATGGCATGACGCAGAGCTAGTTTCAACCCCAGGCTACAAAATATATTTTGACAATAAAATAGCCGTTCTCTCGAATATTAAAAAGTTCAATTTTTCACAGATTGTTCCTATTTTACATCCATCATTAGCTTCTGCATGAAACATATGCATTTTCAAATGGATTATTTATTTGATTAATTACCGTATGTTATGAATTATGATATTAAATACAGCCATTCAATTTTTATATTTGATGCATTTATAAGATTTTTAAGCAGTACCAACATTAGCTATTTACATAAATGCATATCTTCAACAACCTAAGCTATGAGTATTTACAATCTTACAAAGTTAATTATACCAGTCAAAAGTAATATTCTAAGTTATACTTTAATTATTGACTCGAGATCAGATTACTTAATCAGGAGGCAACATTGCAACATGTTGTTTAGAGTCCATTTAGATATCAATCATAATTAATAATTCTATACCACATTGAACTGTTGAATTAGTTAACTGAGACATGTTCCAATTACCTTCATATTTTATAAATTATCTAAGTAAGAGCATATTTTCCGCGACAAACTATAATATGGGTATACTAATTTAACCTTTTCACTTCTGTTGTTTCTACTATTTTTGTCTAAAGATCTGCAGTGTTCCAACATGTCAGAGAACTGGCAACATCTAATTTATTTTAATGGTATGCCACCAAAGTGGGAATGCTTGCATTTTTTCCCTTTTAAAATAAGAAAAAATCATCCACCCCTAAAAGGTTGTGTTCAGAAGGTGAATGGACTTGCAGTCTTTTCAATTTCCACATCCTAATAAAGGGGAAAAAATTAGGAAGAAAGGAAGGAAAAAAACCAGACCCCATCGCCAACCTACATGTGCTCAATCACGGCTCAGTTTACTCAGGCGGAAATACTCTTCGGCCAGGCTTTGCAGAGACCTTGAATTGCTTTTGTCGGTTCCTAATTATACAAGAAAATTATATATAAAACAACAAACATACTTCTTTATAAAATTAATAATTATTGAGATACAGATTAAAGAGCCACGACCTATAGTACATGAAAATAGCATTGGGTATACCAATAAGCCGTGTAATAATAATAATAATAATAACAATAATAATAATAATAATAATAATAATCTGTTTCTGTTGTCGTTATGTTCTCTATTCATTGGGATTGATAGGCCTATACAGTTATAATGATTATGATAATATTATTAGGTGAATAGTAACGATAAGTCGTGATAAGTAAATATTCAATCCTTTGTGAATGGGATATTAAAATTAACCTACGGCAAATGATTTTTTATAGTCAAAGATAATGATGCAAACTTATTTTTGTTAGTAGGAAAGTCATATGAGCTTTTATTGCAAGAAAAAAGGATTGACTGGTATTTTATTTAAAATTGTAAGTCCAAAGAGAAAACTAATATGAACAGATTTTTTGTTATTTATGATTGATTTAAAGCTTTAAAAACGTGTCTTGAAATTACATAATTTTTACTTTTTCGTAAATTGAAAAGTTATATTATTTTGTACTTGATTGTATTAGCCTATGCTTGTTATTATTAAACACCACAGATATGCAAATGCAAATAATAACTACGAAGTTGCCTGGTTATTGCTGCATTGAGCAATTTATATTTGTAGGACTTCAAGAAATTTCATGTTAGGCCTAATTTACTGTAGGCCTATTTACTACAGCACTTGTACTACATGACTAAAATAATAAACATCTCTGGAGGCCGTGTTTGTTGTAAGCTGGCCGCATTGTTCTCTGCCGGAAATGTGCGCACTAAATTTAAATCTACCCGCTTTCGAATGCCAATGAAGTGAAGAGAGAACGGAAGATTTCATTCGAAAAATATTGAAGCTAGCGAATGAACATCTCGTAGGTTGCATGTAACTATCCCTCTATGAATAAAACACTTCGAATGAATTCATTCGAAATATTCATTCGAAATGTTTAGTTCTGCATTCGAATGATCATTCGATTGTTAAAATCATTCGATTTTTCCCATCACTAGATTAGGGGCAGAATTTGGCAAAAATCCAAGGTATATGTTGTTTTTATGCATGAATGCATGATTTAAGTTACTTTCAATTGGTTTTTCATTCATTTATTTTTTCTTTAATTCCTTCCGCCCACAGCAATAAAACATAGCCGCCCATGAAGGGTTAAGCGAAATGGCCTTGTTTTCACTTTAATAACAGAAATATAATTTTTCATTATTTCACTGAGGGGCCAATTTCTTTTTTCTCTTTATTAAGTGTCGGTATGGAACTTTATGAGATTGTGTGTGGGGACGGGAAAATGTCTGTCTGTCTGTCCGTCCGTGTGTCTGTACGCGCCATAACTCAAATACGCTTAATCAGATTTTAATGAAACTTGGTATACACATTATAATATTGAGTTATATTATTATAAGTTTGGACCGCGCTTCTACAGGGAATCCATTTTATGCGGAAACTTTTTAACAGCGTTGCTCCTGTTCACACTTTCCCCGCTGTTGCGCTTGCACCGGCCGGGACCGTGTTGCGTTACTACCGGCAAATCGGCAAATCAAGACTTTAGAAACAATACAAAATAGAATAACTCAACCAATTTATTATCAAAATAGGCCTACATGTAGAGGCTTATTACTCACCATTTTGTACGGATGGTACAGTCAGGATATTTATGAGAAAATCTCTGAACGTGCCTTCTATGGTTATTTCTCAATAAGTAACATTCCACCAAATAAATTCGCTGTTCAACCGTATACATTTTCGATTATTGTCTTACGTAACACACAACAATAGACAAGCGTCTCACTACAAGACACTACAAGACACCGAAGCAACTAACCGCTTGTAGGGTCTATGCTTTGTACAATGCTAGCGCGGCAATGCGGCAGTGATGCGAGGTTTCCTCATAAAATGGACTCACTGTAACTCAATTATCAGAAAATATCCTGATCTCTCAGCATACTCCACTGTTAAATTTAATAGATATGTAAAGAATTTTTGTAATTTTTTAGCTTTTAAGTAATTTTTGTTTCACTCCTTTTATGTATTTATGATTAATATTTTTTACTTTCTTTTTTAGTTAATCACATTATACACTCTATTTCTTTGTCTCTCCTCTTTCTTCACTTTGATATTTTTGAAACGGCACCTGAGCACGAGCAGTCTTGCTCATTCGGGTGTATTACTAAATTTAATACTTCTCGTGAAAATATAGCCTATATTTCTTTTCCCTTTTTAAACAGTAGTTGTAGTTACTTTTGAAATGTGAAAATTGTTTTATTTTACTTGTATAAATATGTATTTGTATTTGCAACTCTATGTAATAATGTAATAATAATAAATAAATAAATAAAATTACATATACAATGTTCATGGAAAGAACCCTATTGATATTGAACCAAATCAGTTGACCGGCACCGGAGTAAAACCCAATTTAGTGTCTATATTAAAGGCGCAATAACTCAAATATGCTTCATTGGATTTTCATGAAACTTGGTACGAATTTATAATGTCCATGGGAAGAAGTCTATTGATATTGGACCAAATCGGTTGGCCGGTACCAGCTTAATGCCCTATTTAGTGCCTTTTTATGGTAATATATCACAAAGGTGCGGATAACTCAAATACGCTTTATCGGACTTTCATGAAACTTGGTATATGAATTTTTTATATTCTTGGGTACAAGCCTATTGATTTTGGGTCAGATCGCTTGACCGGTACCGAAATAACGAGTATATCAATATTAATTTTGTAATGAATATTATTCCATGGCCCACAATATATTAAAATAACGTAACAAATTGCCAATCGTATATTGATATTGTTAGCAACCTTAATTGATTTGTTTCTTCATAATGATGTCAGTGTGGGCTAAATAATAAGTTAAATAATGTAAATAAAAGATTTATAAGAACTAGCCGCTGAATATCGATATTATATTGTGCATTCTATGGATATGTAGATTACTGATATTTACATTAGGCTATATTTTAATGTGAGTATTTTTACTTCCTCTGCCCGTACCATAGGTACTATAGGTAGAGGAAGTATTGTTTTCGACCCAAAAATTCAAAGTTGAGTTTTTAGCATATATACACGTTTCAAGGACCCTGAATCCAAAAATACTATTTTTGGAAACATGTCTGTGTGTCTGTCTGTCTGTGAACACTCTAGCTCCAAAACGGAAAATCCTATGAAAACAAAATTTCGTATTTGGGTCAGGTACCTTCTGAAGATGTGAGGATAAGATTGGCTACTATTTTCTCTTATTTTTAAGGGGACTTTAGATGAAGAAATTTTTGTTTTTCCCGATTTTCTCGAAAACGGCTCTCACGATTTTCTTTAAATTTTGCACATGGGTTGCTTATACTAAGAGCTAAAACTTTTATTTGAAACATTTTTTCGAGAAAATTCTCTGAGGGTAGTTACAAGCCACCCACTGTTCACCCACTGTTTGTAGAAAGTTTGTCTTGGGTGATGAACAACTGAATTCGCGCTCTTTCACGGCCTCTTATTCTATATAAGAATGTGAAGTGAGAAAGATGTATTGTTGGCCATGCATAGAGTGAAGAAGTATCTGAGGGAAATATTCGATAAATTTCGGAAATTATATTTTACGGCGGAAAGTTCAATAAACGTCTGCAGTCACTTGTTTTTTTTTTTTTTAAGTTTGTTATAATATATCCTGCGCTTTTAGTCGCATCATTGAAAGAAGAGATATTTATAGGATAATTAGCGTAAAATTGTGTCTTGCGATTCTGTACAAGGATATGTGAATACTGCTAACTTTTATTTGGGCAGAGGAAGTTATGTGACTTTCACATCAGATTTTTCATATTGGTTCCTGTGTAGCAATATACCTAATGTAATTCCTGACAGATAGATTTCATATTGACTTTTTATTCATTCATAACCTTCAAGGCAGCTTTAAACTTGAAACAGACTTATCAGCGAATCGGAGGCCTATCGTATCATTATTATTATTGCCAGCGCATTTTGTTTTTGGAGTTTAACTTGGAGATCTATTATAAAAATAACTTTTCTGCATGGGCCTATCATAAATGCGTTTATCACTGATTAAAAAAAGCATACTGGCACTTTGATAGCCTATATCAGTTTACCTGATTTTATTAAGTGCCAGAATGGGAGTTTATGAGATTGTATGGTGGATGGGAAATGTCTGTCCGTCTGTACGCACAATAACTCAAACATGCTTTATTGGATTTTCATGAAACTTGGTATACGCATTTACGTCCATGGGAAGAAGCCTATTGATTTTGGACCAAATCGGTTAACCGGTACCGGAGTAACGATTAATTAACAGTTGCAAGCTTTTTAAATGGCAAATCATCACTATACTACAACAAAGCTACGTCACTAGCCAACCACGGCCTCCAAAATCAGTTAAGACATCACATACCGTACACATCACTGATAGATGTGATTCATAGCAGGCCAAATGCAAGAAGCCATTACATCTATATATATAAAAATGAATGTATGTGTGTGTGTGTGTCCTTTATGCATTATTACACCATTCATCCGATCGCCATGAAACTTTGGGAAGTTGTTGAGTACATTCCCGGGAAGGTTTTCGGCATATTACATTTTTAGTTTTTGCTTTCGTTATTGAGTTATGAGTGTAAAACGCGCAGAAAACGTGTATTTTAGCGTTTTCGAAGCATCAATTTTCAGTTACACATTTCAATGTCAAATCAATTACAGTAGGCTTTGGCTATTTTTGTCATAAAACCATTACGATCGCTTGAATGTTGTAGCTCACGCTGGTCGACTCATTTGTTTATCATGTCAAGGCACGCAGATATATGAAATTTTCAACCAACACCGAAGAGGATTATTATTAAGTGCCAGTATGGTACTTTATGAGATTGTGTGGTGGACGAAAAAATGTCTGTCTGTCCATCTGTCTGTCTGTCCGTGTGTCTGTACGCACCATAACTCAAATATGCTTTTTTGGATTTTCATGAAACTTTGAAAACACATTTATAATGTCCATGGGAAGAACCCTATTGATATTGAACCAAATCGGTTCACCGGTACCGGAGTAATGCCCAATTTAGTGCCTATTTTAATAGATTATATTAGAAAGGCGCCATAGCTCAAATACGCTGTATCCGATTGCCACGAAACTTGGTATACCCATTTATGACACCCATGAAAAGTGCCCTATTGAATTTGAACCTAATCTGTTGACCGGTACCGGAGTAAAACCCAATTTAGTGTATATTTTAAAGGTGCAATAATTCGAATACGCTTTTTCGGATTTTTATGAAACTTCTTGCACGCATTTATAATATCCATGGAAAGACGTCTATTGATATTCGACCAAATCGGTTGGCCAGTACCAGAATAATGCCCAATTTAGTGCATTTTATGTTAATATATAAGAAGTCGCGATAACTCAAATATGCTTTATTGGATTTTCTTGAAACTGTGTATACCCATTTATAATGTACATGGGAAGAAGTCTACTGATATTGGACCAAATCGGTAGACCGGTACCGTAGTAAAACCCAATTTAGTGTCTATTTTAAAGACGCGGTAACTCAAATACACTTTACCGGATTTTTATGAAACTTGGTATACACATTTATAATGTCCATGGGAAGACGTCTATTGATACTGGATAAAATCGGTTGACCTGTTTCGGAGTTATGCTCAATTTAGTGCCTATTTTATGGTAATATACGTATTCGAAAGAATTTATTTAAAAAAATGAAAATCAGTTATCTTGACAACATAACCTTTTGTTTTACTGTGATTTCTAAGGCTTTGGCAATTAAAATACAGTTAGCTATGGCAACACTATTGCTTTAAATGCGCTTATCCCATAACTGACCCAGGTGGCTGAGATGGTAACGTCTTGGCTTCACATTCTGGAGTTCCATGGCTCAAATCCCGAAACCGGCCAATTTGACTTTTTTTTATATTCTGCGTATCATAACTGCAATCATAACTGATTAAACAAAACATACTGGCACTTTGTTATATCAGTTTACCTGATTTTATTATTATTATTATTATTATTATTATTATTATAAGAGGGATAATCAATATAGGTCTAAATATGGTCAAACGTTCGATTTGGACGAAACTCACTATACAGGGGTTTTCTGGGCCAAGTACCTCGAATCTGATGTCGCTTTTACCACGCGACGCCTAAATGGGGTCAAACGTTCGATTTGGACGAAACTCACTATACAGGGGTTTTCTGGGCCAAGTACCTCGAATCTGAGGTCGCTTTTACCAGGCGACGCTATCTAATCGTGGTATGTAATTCACGTGATTTAGGTGTTAATAAATATAATGATTTAACTATTATGCTCTTAATTTTTAATTTCTGAAATAATTATCGCGGGCGATCGCTTGATTTTGTAGGTCCATCCTTGACGATTCATTTGTTTAGAATATCAAGTCCCACAGACGTATGAAATTTTCAACCTACACGGAAGAGGGATATTCAATATAGGCCTAAATATGGTCAAACATTGTTCGACTTGGACGAAACTCACTATGCAGGGGTTTTCTGGGCCAGGGAACTCGAATCTGAGGTCGCTTTTACCAGGCGACGCTATCTAATCGTGGTATGTAGTCCACGTGATTTTGGTGTTAATAAATATAATGATTTAACTATTATGCTCTTAATTTTTAATTTTTGAAATAATTATCGCGTGCGAAGCCGCGGGCACACGCTAGTACTAAATAAAAATTGTCTTTTTATACAGAAATAGAGAAAATGCCTGATAAGTGTTGTGTTCCTAGCTGTACTATAGCAATAATAATGCCTAAGGAGAGTTTGTCCAAGTGTTCAAATTTCCAAAAACGGATATCTACAATTCACAAAGAAAGTGTTATAACTTCAGACAACTTTCAGACAACTCATGGTAAGTAAACACATGTTATTGATAAATATTTGTCAGTATTTTGTTAAAGTCATACGATGGCAGTAATGAATTTCTTACTGAACGTACGAGGGCTATTTTTTTTTCAAGGCTCAATGGGGCATAAAATGGAAACCACAGCGAAAATCAAAACTGTTTTATTTGGAACATTTAGGTACACCTTCTAGCTACTTCTCCACGTAGTCACACTCTGATTGAGACATTTGTCGAAGTGTGGTGCAACTTTAAAATACCCTCTTCATAGAAGCTTGCCGTCAGCGTATTGAGAAGGGTCTTCATGATATTTTGAAGTGTTTTGAAATTCTTCATTGGTGTGGAAACTCTGTTCTCCCAGATCTTTCTTCAGCTGCCGAAAAAGATGAAAGTCACTCGGCACAGGAACGAGTGTTTGAAATCCATCGTACAGGGGATGAAACGTGGATTCGTTACGACAATCCAGAATCAAAAGAACAATCCAAACAATGGATGAACACAAATTTCCTGAACAAACCCAAGATCTGGCTTCCACACTAACAAAGAATTTCAAAACACTTCAAAATGCTGTGAAGACCCTTCTCAATACTCTGGCGGCAAGCTTCTGTGAAGAGAGTATTTGAAAGTTGCACCACGCTTCGACAAATGTCTCAATCGGAGCGTGACTATGTACAGAAGTAGCTAGAAGGTGTACCTAAATGTTCCAAATAAAAAAGTTTTGATTTTCGCTGTGGTTTTTATTTTATGCCTCATCAGACCTTGAAAAAAAAAAAAAGCCCTCGTATTATTATAATATTTAAATAGGTTACTCTCTTAGGCGTAATAATAAACATTTATATTTCTAATAGTACAAAGTCTGTGAAATGTATATCAGAAGAATGTGAAATATGGCCTATTAACTGCATCTGGCACTTTATTATATCAGTTTACCTGATTTTATTATGGTGTTAAAAAGACAGGTGCAGCTTAGATTCCTGTAGAAAAAGTAATTATTAAGTATAGTGGTACTCACATCACTATGCCCAAGGGGAACAGAACAACTTATCACTGAAGATTCAAAGTCTTCAAAATCATCATCAGAATTAATATCCTGTGTTGCTGGTACACTTTCAAAATCTCCAAATTCATCAATTTCTTGAGGCAAATGTTTGTTCGTTTCACTTTCACAATCTATCGACATTTCATTTGCAGACTGAAGATCTGAAAAGTTATTAAGTTCATCTGTAGGACTGATATCTTCCTCAGTAACTACAGACATGACCAGGGTTTCACTAAACTCCTCTTTGTGAGGTGCCATAGGTAGCAGAGAGCTGCCTTCTACTGATGATGAAAACACATGTTCACTACACAACACTGAGGTTGACAACTCTTCATTTGTATTGTCCTGGCTGGTAGGAACCATTTTCGTTCCTTCTTTGTCTTCCTTGTACTCATCGGTAGCATTTTCATCTGGCCTTTCCCAATAAGGGCTGTTCAGCTTGACTGGAGTTGTTGGTGCATCTATAAGTAAACACAGTAACATCATTGCAAAAGACAAGTGCATTTTTTTTTAAATAATCAAATTAATCATATTTACAGGGAAACCTTTATTTTTATTTTTCACAAAACCTGGGGGATTGCATTTTTCCCTTAAAAGGTTTGCCTTAAACAAGAAAAAAATGCACAGAGTTACAGAAATTTATGTAATCTGCAACAGTAACATTCAGAAATAGTCATCACATGCTCGACGCATGTGCATGTTGTGAATCCATATTGTGGTTCAAAGAATTATAATTCTTAATATTATAATAACAATAATAATAATAATAATAATAATAATAATAATAATAATAATAATAATAATAATAATAATAATCATCATCATCATCCTTTCAAGTATTAGGCCTAGTGGCCTGTTACGGTCTCCTTTCATCGCAGGAATGGTCTGCTCACAGATCGTTTCCCACATGGAATATATTGAAGCATTTGTTTGGGTATTCTGGAACGGTTCATGCGGTGAATATGGTGTAGCCAGTTACGCCTGTATTCACTCAGGTATTGAGAAATAGGTGTAATATCGAGTTCTTTAGCTACTGATTCATTTCTTTGCTGATCTAGAAGACTATAACCAGCTGTTCTACATAAAAATTTCATCTCAGCAGCTGTGATACGACATTCTTTCTGAGTTCAAATGGTCCATGCTTCACTGCCATAACAGAGAGTGGGTCTAGTGAGAATTGTATATACTTTTGTTCTTGTGCGTCTCTGTACCTTGGATGGTTTGAAAACTTGGTTGATAATTCTTAAAGCTTGATTATATTTATGAATTTTAAAAGATATATCACAGTCTTCATTATAGGTTAAATGATACCCTAAATAATTAAATGAATTGACTTGTTCTAATATTGAGTGTGGAATACAGATTTTTTCTTAAATAATAATAATAATAATAATATAACAATATTGGCATCAATGGTGCCATCACCTATGACCGATAGAAGATGATCCAGCATGCAAGACTGACCGCTGAATTTACATTCCAGGGATATTCCTGCCAGGTGTATGCAGTCAGAAAAGTCTTAAATAGGTTACTCTTAAATAGTAAGTGTAATAGTGAACATTTCCTTGACTTTGAGATGTTTGTTACTATAAAAGTAGTGTTTTAATAAAGGCCACGTGTTTCTAAATATATTATAGCAAAATCATTAAGCTTATTTAATCAATTGGCTATAATAAAAACCCATTCATTAAACACATAATTGAGGAGCATTTTGTCAAAAGTCAATAAAGGCTCAAATTTTCAAAACTTAGTTATTGATGTTTTATGTCATCTTAAAACTCCGCATGCCCCTATGAAAACAGTTTTGTCAAAGTCAACAAATGTTAGAACTACAAGGTAGTAAAAGTTTTATGTTTTTACAAAACTCCATACTTGCTCTCAATCGGTTAAAGCAAAAGTCAATAAATACTATCTGCATGTGTGGTTTCTCTTTCCCCTCTTCTGTAAACTAATTGTAGCAGCTGGGAACTCTGCGGGAAACTATATTTAGAACAGCAATGCAAAACATAATGAAGACCATTTACCACGATGCACTCTGGTAACATATCATAAATTCAGTTTTCACTCTATTATAATTAAGCTTCATAATTCTTGTATTTAATACAGTTTCATTGTATTTCAATCATGCATTCCCCCTGGCTGATTGGTAGAGAAGGCCTTAACCCTGCCAAGTTAAATAAATAAATAAAAAATAAATGTTTTCCCATCTAGCTAAATAAACACTTGAGGGGGTGAATCAAACATGTTTTCTTCTCTCTTTCCAGAACACATACACTGCAAGTGAAAGGCAAAGTTTGACAAAATAACTATACATGGGCCGTTGTAAGTTTGCACTTGCCAGTTTTACCTATCTGCTTACTTACGTTGGCTGCACTGCAACTGCGATTCTAGGGACTGACAGACAGAAGCCATTCAGCCGTATTACGCTTTAAACGTTGTCCCGTCTGTTTTATTTGTCCTTTCTTTTATGTAATACGTCTCGATATTAATAGTATTTATACAAATTACGTACATTATTTAAACAAAAACCGTATACAAAAACTTATGAGGATAAAGGAGAAAGCATATTGGTTTATATTCATAATATCATCGCAATTTTTTAGAAGGTTCTTGGTGGTCTCATGGTTAAGATGCTTGACCGTAGAACCGGAGGTTGGTGGTTCAAACCCTGCTACAGTAATTTTTTTTTTTTTGCGTTTATTGTATTTTTAAGATTTCAATCCAGTGTTCAACGTTTAATTTTAAAAATTGCCTGCATTATATTTTTTGTCAAGTACATAAGGGCAGATCCTGATTGCACCCTTTGTTAAACGCTCCTTTCATTTTTTACTTTTACCACCTGCCCAAAATTACTGATAAGTTTGAGTTTTACCAAAGTATCAACCAATAATATCCCAATAGAATTTTATTATTGCGAGTATTCAGAAGCTTCACAACACATTTTATTTAAAATATAAAAGTAATTATGTTTTGGAGAAAAATGCATGATTACCGAAGTATCAACCAATAATATCCCAATAGAATTTTATTATTGCGAGTATTCAGAAGCTTCACAACACATTTTATTTAAAATATAAAAGTAATTATGTTTTGGAGAAAAATGCATGATTACCGAAGTATCAACCAATAATATCCCAATAGAATTTTATTATTGCGAGTATTCAGAAGCTTCACAACACATTTTATTTAAAATATAAAAGTAATTATGTTTTGGAGAAAAATGCATGATTGCTATTGGAGTTACATTTGCAAAACAATTACCTAAAACTTCTGAAAATATTGTAATATGTAATATAATCGATCTTTGAAATTTTCAAAAATATTTAATATAGGTTATTTGGTAATTATAAAACGTATGCTAATTTAAATAAAGTTGTGTTTATAAAACATATGTATTACAGGTACCATAATATTAAAACAAATATTTTAGAACAAAATAATTATTTAAGATCCAAATGTTAAACGAAATTTTATATTGCGAGTTAGCTATGTTTGCGAAACAAGCCCGTAAGGGCATGCAGCAATCCTACGAGCGAAATAAAATAATTTTATCACGTGTATCATATACTATTTTTAGACAATCGTTAAAATTTGTCAAATAATAATAATAATAATAATAATAATAGAAGATAAATTTATGATAAAGAATTACACCCTGTGGAGCCAGCCATATTGGAAAGCAAAGACAACCTGTTACAGATTTTCTACAATTTCTACAATTTCTGAGAACTTTCACATTTAAAAAGGCTTAGTGAATTTTAAAATCTTTATCAAACTGAGTCTATTTAATAATCATATGTAAATATTTTTATCAAAAAGAGTTTTTCCATGTGAAGCAGTCAAAGGTGGTTACTCTGTAATGTTATAATTTCATACCACCCAGTAGCATTTTTTTTTTCCTTTTAATTAATATCATTTAAGATCAAAAGTACTTCTTTTACCTTCGATTCTCTAAAAAAAATTACTACCTTATTTCTATTTTCCTGAGAAAAGTACCTGACCCCAAAACAAAATGTTGTTGTCATACAATTTTCCGTTCTCGAGCTAGGATGTTCACATTCTTACACACAAACACACTCACACACTCACACACTGAGACACACACACAGACATGTTTCCGAAAATAGTATTTTTTGATTCGGGGAGCCTCAAAACGTGTATTTATGTTAAAAACTAAAGTAAGAATTTCGGGATCGAAAACGACACTTCCTCTCCCTTAGTACCTATGGTACGGGCAGATGAAGTAAAGGAGTATCGTGCGAAAAATGGTAATCTTGTCCCTCTACCTGAAAAGAGTTTTAATGGGTTTCGCCACTAAAGGCGATCTTTAAATTGCCTGAGGGTTAAGGTTTCACTACTGATAATAAGGTTTTATGCACTACAAAATTATATTATACAATAAAATATAAGATATCTAATTTTAAAAACTAAAAATCATAAACTGTAATTGCGCCTTATAATAGTACGTTAAAAAAAAAAACTCTGCACAGGATCGAACCCCAACCTCCTGCATAACTATCAAGCATCGTAACCACTGAGCTACGAAACCACAAAGTTCATAACGTGAATATTTATCATCTCAAGATGTACGATGTCCCCCACATAGGAAGATAAATCTTTGTGTACATGAACGATACGGTTTTTTTTTCGTCATACTATAGGTTCGGAATAATATTATCCCACATTACATTACATAAATATCGAAAATTACTGAATGGAAGAACAGAAAAATAATAATTGAGGGATTAGAAACAGTTTCGAATGTTCAAGGCCGAATACAGCCGAATATTGCCGATGGGCACCTCCTTGTCAGTACAGAACGAAGTCGAGAGTTCATTTGTCAATCTTTGATACTGGCAACTTAACTTGTAGAATGGAAAGTGCAAACTTACAACGGCCCAGGTATAGCTACCATCTATGAGAGTGCCTGGGTGGGAGGAATGCACGGTAATGCATGATATTAAATTAGTTCGCAGGCTTCCACGGCCGGTGTTATACATAAACTGAATGTACTAGCTATCCAGGTTGGGCCGTGTCGTGTTTTAGTGTCTAACATTTCAGACATCCTATCATGTCCTTCTTCGGAGAAAGATTCACATTAAAAAGAAGTGCCTGTGAAGAGTAAACAGTCACAGTTGTCATGACATCAGTTTTAAAGTTTTAATTGTTTCCCGCCAGATGTCACTGATCTTGTACCCATCTTCCCTGTTTATGTTATGGGGATGTTTAATAATTTCTATGGCTTTTGTAACAAGTCTATGGAATTTTCTGTTTTCATGTTTTAGTAGAGTTATATCATGGAGTAGCATCTCATTCGGACGAAACGGGCCACAAAATACTTTTTGATGATATAACTCTACTAAAACATGAAAACAGAAGATTCCCTAGACTTGTTACAGAAGCCATAGAAATTATTAAACATCACCTTAACATAAACAGGGAAGATGGGTACAAGATCAGTGACATCTGGCGGGAAACAATTAAAACTTTAAAATGACATCATGACAACTGCGACAGTTTACTCTTCACAGGCACTTCTTTTTAATGCGAATCTTTCTCCAAAGAAGGACACGAAAGGAAGTTCGAAACGTTAGACACTAAAAACATGACACGGCCCAACCTGGATAGCCAGTACAATCAGTTTATGAATGCATGATATTATTATGAGTTTGTGCCATATGAAATTTATGCTGACCTGTCAATTATCCACATCAACTTCCTGTCTGCTCTTCAAACTCACCTGTATCATCAGCTACAGTGAAGTCTCCGAATTCATCATCTTCATCATCCTCTGTAGTATCATCCATAGGTGGGGGTGATGAAGACACCATAGGCACTATATGTGACATGTTGTTTATTCTACTGCACAAAAGAAGAAAATAATTCAACAAATCTCATTTTGTATGCATTTGTCAATAAACTCCCTACAAATCTCCAAGTGACTATGATGTCAATATGATGTGAATATGGATGAACATTATTTAAAAAGTAAGAACTTATTTGTTTGAATGTAAAGCGATTTTTAAAATATTAATTTACATACATAAAGATAAATCTCGGGTGCATGTGCAAAGAGAGGTAACTCCAAAATTGTGGACATGTGGACAGCTCATGACAATAATGTATATAACATAATAATAATACAATTATGACAATGATAATAATAATTATATATAGAGAGATACCTCGTATCATTGGTAGTTGTAGTGAATAATGTATTATGGGATAACTATCATTTTTTTCAATTCAGGGTGTGTAAAGAGGTATAAGTTATTTCGCAACTGAGATATCTCTCTTTAGTCTGGTTTCATAGTGGAAAGTTAGGTATGCTTGGAGTTCGTAATATTCATTGGAATATTTTCCTGGGTTTCTAACCAGGTGATAACTTGGGTAAAGTGCAACATTTTGGGGACAATCTGAGACTTCATTGTTAAGGAGAAGTTAGTGCCAGGACTAGTGGATGGTGTTCTTTTTAAAGAGCTGATGCGGCTAGAGACATCCAGATTGGAGAAAAGGATTTTTGGGAACCTCCCAATCAGGAACAAGACTGCAGTCTGAATAAAGTAAAGGCCAGATGATATGCGGATGGGGTGTAGAAAATCAGTCCAGCCTTTTTTTTAATAATGGTTACTTGGTTGATAGCGTGCAGTTGGTTCGTTTGGTCTTGAGCGATTCAATGACATGGAACCAGGCGGGTTTAGTTGGATGCCATTGTTTCTATTCATGTTGTTAGATTCCACCACTTTCTCTCTCACCACTCTCTCCCATAAACTTGAAGACTTATTTTTGTGTGTCTGTGTGTGAGTCTGTGTGTGAGTGTCTGTCTGTGTCTGTGTGTGTGTCTGTGTGTGTGTGTCTCTGTGTGTGTGTCTGTCTGTCTGTGCCTGTGTGTGCGTGTCTGTGTCTCTGTGTGCGTGTGCGCGCGCGGAGTGCCAAGCAATTAAGCCTAAACCTCCGGTCAAACCAAATTTTGGTAACCATATGTGATGTGTGTATACATATTGTGCCCTTATGTACATCCGTAGGGGATGTTGATGGTGTGAGGTGTTTGGGCTGTGTACTTGTGTCTTTGTATTTTGGCGCAGGATTGACCTAAGTGCAGATAGGTCTTATGTGCTATATTTTCGGAGTGTGTGTGTGTTCTTTTTTGACTTGTAGTTATGTATTCTAGAGATTTGTAGTGCGTGTATCTGTTTGAGGGGATTATTGACCAGTCCAGCGTTCGCCTTAAAATGAGGGAAACCCCTCAAAAACCTTGCTCGGACTGGTGTAGTGTCCAAATGACCGCCTACTTTGGTGTGTTAATTTATTATAGACTTTTTGAGAAGTGCTGTTTTTGCAAAGATGGGAAGGTGTTTTTACGCATCCAGAATGTGAGGTCCGGTGCCCAGGCTTCCTCCTCTGCCCTAGCGGTCGTGGAGGAGTAGTCGAGCTCGATATCGAGGACAGGCAAGAAGAGTTGTTTCACCCAACTGAATATGGTAACTTATGATTATGGATGTTCTGCTACCATAGATTTCTCTGGATAAAATAACCAAATGTCGCAGGTATGTTCCATCCAGTGTGCTGGTATGCATACCACATTTGCAGGGAATATGGTATACACCTGCTGTCCTTCACAGGTTGCATTATCTTGGGAGGTGGTTGAGAGAAATGGAAGAGTCTGCTACACCATGGCTCTCACTCCACTCTCCGCTACGCATTGCCATGGTGATGACCCACTTCTCCTACCTTCTCCTAGCTGCTCGCTGCTCAAGGCCACCAGCAACTTACCACTCTGAACTGCATCTTATACTGCGCTATGTGCTATTAATTGTAATTAAAGTACAATCATCCTTGCAACAAGACAGCTCTTTTCAGAATCACAATTATAATAAACGACTCTTGCACCAAAAAGGCTATTTCTCATGTATTAAAGCTCTCTAAATTCAAATAGATGAATTTTCCACTTCACTGCTCAGCAATCACTTGTGGTGTAGTGGTTAAGGCTAGTAGTCCCATGTTTGTATCCTGGTCAATGTGTAAAATTTATGGTAGTAATAAGTCCCAAATAGGTATGAAGGGTAATGAGAAGGTGAGAGACAGGGAGGAAGAAGGAGGAAAAGGAAGCCAAGAAGAGAAGAAAGGAGAAAAAATTATTCAAATCATACTGCTAGGTGTGTCTCGTTAATGAGTAGTAGGGGGGAGCTAGGGTGTAGCATATTCTTCTGTTTTTGCCGAATTGTTTTTATGTCAAACTTCCTGACACTATAACTGATTTTTCCCAACCATACACCCATGTATGGTACGCATGTCATGCGTTGACTTTCCTCAGGGTCTTCCACTGCTGGACGTGTCTTTTTCAGGGCCAATCATTATGCACTAATGTACTTATGTTCTAATGTTTTATGAGATACCTCACTTTTCACTACTATGTTTATCCCATACACTTTAGTGCATAACGAGACAAGCAATGATAAAATTACATACTTAGTTTCATTTTAAACAATAACAATGAGAAACACGATTTTTTCGGAAAATGTAATTATTCAAAATGTCACACATATACTATTCGACTGTCCACTATTTCATAGTGAGAGATACGAACTTAGATTGCTGTTGGAATCTGTGGACTGCACACTTTCTAAGCCACTCACAGATGTTTTAGTAAACCATAAATCATATAAATACTTTATATCATTTTTAAATACAATATTTCCAAAGATAAAATTGTACCAGTAGTTAAGTTCTATAGTTAGAAATGTATATCAGATACTGTATCAGCAACTAAGTTAACTATTAGCTTATGTTGTTAGCCATTTCATACACTATTTCTAAATTTATATATTTGTTAAAACTAGACTTTAACCAAATAGTGTTAGTCATCTCATGTTAAATTGTTAGCCATCTCATGACTCAATACTCTTGTACATATATTACTTTAATATTTAGATATGTTAAGTGATTGTTAATAACTATAACCTTAATATACCTTCGGGTAAAATAAGGTTAAAACTTGGATAAAAAAAAAAATCTACAATTTCACTTGTCCCACTAATCTGGATCTCGCTCATCCGGACAACCAGTTAACCTGAATGACTAACAATCAATAAATATTTTATTTTAATCACAAATACGTTTTCTTTTGTTAATCCTGTCATCAGTTCATTGGTTAAAAACTACATATACAGTAGTATTAAAACTAACATGAAGTTATATTTATGAGAAAAACTCTTTGTTTTATAGTTTTACCCATCAAAAATTTGAATTACAGTACAGTATATGCATTTTAAGATAAATTTTGTTTGATCCGGACAGAATCCAGTCCCATCTAGCCTAGATTAGTGAGGCACTATTGTACATACAAGTACTACAGTGAGTCCCACGCAAGAGTTGGCCAATGACGCGGGTTTCTGCGTCGCGGCTGGCACAGCTCCAACTGCCGAGCGATCGGGAGAAATATCTATGCTAATAATGCTGCAGTCTGTGTAATGATTCAGGTTCTCACATTTACAGTTAAAATTACAATGAAAATAAACACGTATCTCATCACAAGAGATGATGGAAATGTTCTCCTCTTGCATCCACACAATACTTTTTAGGAAATTGTTTTTCACGCGCATAAGTTCAGCTTCCGAGACAGAGTTACTTTTTCTTGTGATAGGCTATGTGATACTGTCTTTAAGTTCTTCTAACAGTATGTGAATATTATTTATGGGGACACTTGAAAATAAAGTGTATAGGTCAATTTCCCATACATTAGAAGAACTTAAAGACAATATCACAAGAGAAATTAACTTTATCTCGGAAGCTGAACTTACGCGCGTGAAAGAAAATTTCCTAAAAAAGTGCCAGTATTGTGTGGATGCAAGAGGAGAACATTTCCAACATCTTTTGTGATGAGGTACGTGGTTATTTTCATTGTAATTTTAACTGTAAATGTGAGAACCTGAATCATTACATCAACCACAGCATTATTTGCGTAGATATTTTACCCGGTCGCTCGGGAGTTGGAGCTGTGCCAGCCACGACGCAGAAACCCGCGTCATTGGCCAACTCTTGCATGGGACTCACTGTATAATCCATAATGAATTAGGTTTATTTTTAATGCTTGATCTTACATATTCAGACGAAGATTATAATTCTTTTTTCTCAAAATATTTTGGAGCGACCTCTCTTTACACATGAACCTGAGAAATATGATTCATTTTGAAATTTCCTTATATATTTTGGTGAAGTAGTAATCTTTAATAGACTACTTGCGTTAAATTCTTCCATTTGTTATCAGTAACTTATTTCCTCTCAGAGTTCATCATTCTGCTACTCTTCTAACACCCTGCTTTGTACTCATTTATAACAAAATGTACCTTTCTATTTTTCCATTCTTATACAGAAAATGCTTTAGATACATTTTATTCCTCTAACACCTAAGGTGAGTCTTGTAGGCTTATTAACGCTATTACTTTTTTAATGAAATCTTTTATTCTTGGTGGCTGTACTGTATTGTCAGTGTCATTTGAAATATTGAGTTCCATTGTAATATAATGCTGCAAGGAAAAATATTTCAGTTCAAGGCAGCTAATCTTACAAGATGCACAAGAGAAAACTGACCAATGAAAAGAAAAGGATAAGTTTGCTGCTTTCAGAAAAATACGGTAGGAAATAAATCAGAATCTTTACAAATATTACCTTCCTGGCTAAAATATGTTGATAAATAATAACACTACCCAGCATTTTGAAACTTCTTTTGGTGACAAGTAGTGTGATAGATGAACCTAATTTAGGGTCGCTGAACACAAATCCGTTGACTGTTTCTATGTATCACGTCATGTTTTCTTGCAATAGGTACATCACAATGAGAGATATAAGTAATTGCATAGACCAGCCTATAGGATAAAAAGTACTGAAAAATTAGGATAAGTTTTGTAATATTTACAGAGGAAAATAAAATAATATGTTTAAACAGTGCAAGGCATATGTACAGTGAAACCTCTATAAAATGAAAATCGATATAACAATAAGATTTTTAAGATACAGTTTAGAGCATGCAGTCTTTCTCATATGTGGTAAATCACAACCCCTCAATATATCAGTAACTCTCATATAACAAAACAATCTGCTAGGGCCCACAAATATTGTTATAGGAATATCATTTTTTTTTTTTTTTTGTGTGTGAGTGCAGGCCAAATAAAACATAACAAAGTGCCAGATGGAGTTACGGGCCATACTGAAGAAACTATTGAGTTTTATTATAATCACTTTGGGATGCAGCTAATCTGAAAATATTAACCGACTGATAACAGTATCCAAAAGAATTAACTGAAAATTATTTATTCATACATAAGATTACACACTACAATAACAGAATTTAAAAGCTATTAACTTATTTCATACATACAAGATAATACATAACTGTGAACCATTACCTACCATTACCTTAGCTAGGGTAACCTACCTCTCACAGAACCCAAATGTCTCATATTGGCAGGATTAAAACATAGCACTAATTTTGGTCCCCGGTTAAAAATTATCTGTAATTTAAAATGTTAGCTGTCTCTAAGATACTTATGTTTGATGCCCTTAGTCTTCATTTTTAACATTTTGTATTTTTATTTTTTTTATTAATATATTAATATATATATTTATTAATATATTTTTTTTTTAACTGCACTCTAGCACAAGCAGTCTTCCTCATTCAAGTGTATTTCTTAGTATTATATTTAAGTTTATTATCTTGTACTAGAAATTGTAAGTTTAGTTGTGTTTTTTTCCTTTCTTTTTTGAAACAGAAAATTTAATAATAAATTTTAATAGTAAACTTAGTAATTGTAAAAAAAAATAGTACACTTTTTCTAAAACTGAGCACACCTTTAGCTTAAATTTGTACTAACCAAGAATGTTTTAATTTCCATTTTTGGCCTAATTAATTAATTACTATGTTTGTCAAAATTATTTTGCTTACCCCAATACATACATCGACGCTTTGTATGAACAAAGAAGGTTGAATAAACCAAAATTTAACCCTCATAACCCCTCTTATGAACCCTTGGTTATGGCTGCACATAAATATGGAGTCAATGACTGGATCAACTCCATGCTCAGGAACAGGAAAATTACAGCTAGCTTTCTTGGGAAACGTGGTGGATTGTCACCATGAGGTGTTGCCCGCAGGGGTGAATTCTCTTTCCCCTACTTTTGAGTCTCATGGTGGATGGTCTACTCAAAGATTTGACCAAGGAGGGATATTACATACAAGGCCATGCAGATGACATAGCTTTGGTTACTTTTGGGAAATTTTCCAACACGGTCTCAGTCAAGATGAATTGTGGACTGAGGAAAATTCACAACTGGTGAATGCAGGAAGGTCTGTCCTTCAATCCTTGCAAAACTGTTGTTCCTTTTACTAACAGGAGGAATTTAAAAGGCCTAGGTAAATTCAAACTAGGCAATTCAATCCTGGAATATTCTGAGTCAGTGAAATATCAAAGACTTGTACTGGATAAGAAATTGACTTGGAACAATCAAATCAGTAACATTCTCTGCTATTAGAGTTAGTAACCATCAAACACACCAATGTCCAGAACAACCTGGGGCCTAACGCCTCATATTAGCCGTTGGCTATATGTTGTTTAGGTCCCATGTATCTTACAGAGCCACTGTTTGGTGGCAAAAAACAACACTACAAACTACTGTAGCAGGCAAATTTACCAAGCTTCAGAGACTAGCATGTCTAAATTGCATTACAGGGGCCTTCAAAAGTACTTCAGCCATTGCATGAGACTCTGTTGGGTCTCCCACCCATGGGCATTTATCTACAAGCGGACGCTAGGATTACTGCCATCGCTTAGTACTAACAGGGAACTGGAGTTAGCTGTTTAACAACTGCTCGTACACTACTTAAATTTTAAATTTCCTGGATATACCAGTGTTGAGTAGTCTGACCTAATGAATGCTCTATACTGTTCTTTCCCTACTTCTTTTCAGATAAAAAGGGTAGAAATTGTGTACATAATACAAGAAGGGAAGTGAGTAGCAACGTACATGTTTTACCACAAAACTAACCACATTAGGACTAGAGGTGACCTTTCAGAAGGCATTTTCCTCTGCCTGCATATACCTCCATAAATGTAATAATAAGGTTAAAATATCTACTAGGAAAGTGTCTAGTGCCAGAACTGGTAGACTTCTTCTGTAATAAACACATAAACATACAAAGCTTACATTTTGATGTATGTCTTCTTTAACAAATGATGCACATGCTAGTGTTAGTGCACTGTCAGTCTCTAGTGCTAGTCGGGAGTTGCTGCCAACATCACGATGTTACATCCAGATCTGAAACAGTTTTGAGTTTCTCTTTATTTCCTGAAATCCTTATATCAGTGTGCTCTAACTTTCTTTTTATCTCAGGAATAAAGAGGCCCAATGTTGCATCTTAGGAGTTTAGATGGTTATTACCAGAGCAACCCACATCAGCTCTATTTACTGTCATACCAGCAGCAGAATAGTGCAATTTTGCTACTAGTTCTTATTTTTGTGCTAAACTTTTCTCAATCTAAAAAAACTGGAACAGACAAAATATGAAATATTTGCGTAATATATTATGAAAATAACTACAGTGCCCTATCATGCCATAATCACAGTTTTTCATCGCATTTATGTTGTTATAATGTTACTGTATATAAACAGTGTACATCAATGTGTTGTGTGTGAACTGATTTTTATATTCCTGGGAAATATGAATATGAATGGCTTACATTTCATCTTTTGTCTATTTCAGGTTTTTTATAAATTTTTTTAATTATTTAGAACTTTTATTTTAGTTTCAGAAAAGTTCAGGACAAAAATTAGAACTGGTAGCATTGCACTGCGCTGCTGCTGGTGTGACAATAATTGATGTTGCAGCATGAGGGTTAAACTTGGAAAAGGTCAGGAATGCAGGGATTCATACTTTCACTGATCAAGTCAAAAACAGAGAGAGAGAGTTGGAGTTTAGAGGCCTCCAATGTATAAGGTAAGGGGACCTGTTGAAGATAGGAAAACAGACTGTACTTTAATATAGGGTCAGATGCACCCAGGACACATGCCAAATACAGTGCACGCCGCTTATTGTGATCACTTCGAGACGCAGCTAATCTGATAATATTAACTGATTGATAACAGTAGCTGATGTAATTAAATGAAGGTTATTTATTCATATATAAGATAATACACCACAAAACAGAATTTAAAATATTTATTCATAAAATAATACATAAATGTGAATCATTGAACCACTCATAGGCTAATACAGTAGTAGACTGCAAGCTACTATTTTTTCAACCAGTAACAAAGTTTTTAATTTTTACTTTCCATGAAAGTTATGAGTATTTTTGGAAGTCTATACTGATCTGTGGTGAACACCGCATAGCAAAACATCTAACGCCTGTCTCAATCTCAATCTTTATTGCCATTGATCTACATTAATACATAGAAATAAGCACAGTCAGTGTTACAGTAAAACTTAAAATATATTTACATTTAGATAAATGTTGTTAATATGTTTACACTTAAATATAAAAGAGTTATGATAATATACATTTCATATCAAACAGTATTTAAAAATCTTTATCCAGTTCACTGTCAAGAAACTCTTGTATAGAATAAAAAGGATTGTTAATGAGCCTAGTACTGACAGTTAATTTGAATTTCTTAAAAGTAGTTAGTTTTACACAGTTGATTTTAAAAGAATTACCAGTTTTGGCTAACCTATGATGAGGTATGTTGATCTTACTTTTCCCTCTGGTGTCGTACATATGAAAGTTTTCTCTGCAGCTAAATTCTGTAATATGTGATTTAGTATAGCCTATGTTAGTGTTCGATAGATATAAGTTAAAGATTAATCACCGTCATGAATTTAAGTTTGATAAAAAGGGGCTTACAATGTTCAAGATGCCTACTTCTAGTTATCATTTACAATTCTTTTCTGGATTATTAAAATATCATTAACTGCAACTGTTTAGACAAACTGAGAAGAATTTGTTGAGCTTTATCCCTGTTGCACAACAATTTGTTTGACGAGAACCAATTACTAGCTAGATTATGAGCCACTTCCATATTCTCCTCAAGGCTCACCAAATTCCTATGAGATGAGAAGAGTGTTGTATCATCTGCATAGATAACTTTAGTTGGTAGATTGGAAGGTAGGTCATTTATCAAGATTAAAAAAAGAAAAGGTCCCAAGACAGACCCCTGTGGAACTCCAGTTTTTAGTACGAGGTTAGACGAAGGATTGTTATTTACAAGGACATATTGTTTGCGATTAGTTAAGTAAGACTGTATTAATTTAAAGGGGAACTGAACTAAAAAATTACAAATATATTTTATTTACAAATGAGTAAGAGCTCTGATTGTGTATTACTATGGCGAAAATAAAACCTTGATCCAACTTACAGTTTCCGAGTTGTAGCTCTCTATAGCAGAGCCCGTGACGTCACCTGGCTAGCTCTGGTCGGACAGGGAGCACTACACACGGAACAGCCCCAACACGACATAATGTTAGTTTTATTGTTGCACTCTTTATTTTTGAGTATCCATTGTTAGAGATGTGTGTTCATTAACATCATTGAAACTTTTCTTTACAATATTTTGCCTCCATTCAAATGTTTTCTTGTCGTACTTCCTCTTATAAACCCAATCTCCACATGATTTAGAAAATTCCACTGAACCGCCCACGACTCTTTTTCCTTGATGGAAGTTGTGGTCAAGAGCTGCTAGCATTGACCGTAAATACATGCCTTCAAATGAAAACTGGGTTCTTTTTGGTACATATTTAAGACGTTCACTATGATAGGATTAAAGACTTCCTGTGTGACAAAAATGATTGAGATGCATAATATAATTTTAAAATCTGGTATTCATAATGATGTTATATAGGTCATGGTAGTCTTTCGAATGCTTACTGAGCCATTTAGTATTTTTAATTTTATCAGCACTTAGTATGTCGTGAGCACATGAATGGTATTTCTCATTACCTTCCCAACTATGAATGTTAACAGTGTGAGAATTGAAGTAAATTTCTCCTTTAGCAGTATACTGTCATTCTCACACGTAGACGATGCCCGCCATAAATTATTATAAATTGATTTTTTCCATTCATGAATGACGCAGGATTTTGGAAGTATGTGTGAAAATTTGTTTTTCATTAAAGCTCTAATGCCTGTGTCTGTCCATTAGGAACAATTTAATAGGGAGTTTCTCATTCATTGTGCTTATTATTTTTTCACAAGCAGCTCTTTCAATGTCACCAGCTACAGTTCCTCTTTGTACAATTACAAAATCTAGTATTTTATTCGTTGCCAAATTCATAATGGAATAAGTCAAATACTTGGCAGAGAAACCAGGCGAGTCATATTGTCCATCACCACATAAACGTAAATTTAAATCACTCATAGCATCTATATAGTTAGCTTCTTTTTCTTTTAATCACGTTTTGTGCACGGAAGGAAATACAAATTTCTTTACGAGCCTATAGAAGTATGATTCAGAAAAAAATAATAGCTTAATAGAATTTGAGAAAGCTGAAACATAATTAAATGTTAATCCGCATAGGTACATTCCTGAGGCTATGAACACATTACTGGAGCAAGCCAAACTAAAACAGCTGACGGCGTGGCGCGTTAGCCGCGTGACGTCACAGCCTTGCAACACTATAATTTAAATTGCTCACAGAATGAGAATGAGCGAACATAAAAAGAAATGGTTTTCGAATCTGCCCTTAGCGAGAATCATATTTTATTTCAAAATAAAGTAAAAATTTTCGTTCAGTACCCCTTTAACCAAATTTTCCAAGAGCCCATAATGAACTAATTTTTGTATTAAAATATCGTGGTCTACACAGTCAAATGCTTTGCTTAAGTCACAAAGCATTAAGGAAACATGATCTTTACTTTCAAACGCCTCAAGTTAAGAACAGCAGATGTTGTGGATATAGGCTATTAGTTCGGAAGCCATGCTGTTTCTTAGTGATCAAACTATTCCCTTCAAAGTGCGAGCTAAGTTGTACATATATTAGTGATTCGAAAACTTTGGAAAAAATCTGTACAATTGTCTGTTCAAGTCTTTTCATTTTATACTAGCCATCACTGAATGTCAACACTGTTATCTTCATAAATCAAAAGCTGCAGCTTAACTGTGGGGTGAAACATGTTTTACTGCTTAAAAGAGAAAATTATGTAACACCATCTCCTCGAACAGGTCATCCTGTGAACTGGGAACAGAATTGCTACCATCACAACCCAATACAGTTGACTTTGAAACGAAACCCTTAAAAACGAAATTTTGAATGACGTACAGTACTTGGAAATAAAGCCGCAAAAAGGAAAATGTGATAACATAAACCGAATCTTTGATCACAATAAACAGCACTTTTTCAATGCATCAGTATTAATCCATAAGGGACTTCATAAAAGTGATAACATTACCCAATTGATAACATTATCCGTGGTTACATTAAGCAGCGTTCACTGTACTTAATTTTCCCCCCACAACAAATCTTCACCTTAGAAATTTAGACACTACTGAACTATCAACAGGGAGGGGGGAGTGGGGATAAGTATAAGGTTTTGTTTTGTTTGTGACCTGATGTTTAAATGTAGCCATATTTCCCAAGTGTTAAAAACCATTATTAATTGTACCATTGAGCTTGATGTAGATGTAGATGTAGATATCTTGTCCTGATCAATAAAATACGTATGGGTCAATCCATATGAAATCATCCAATGGGTGTTGCTGACATATTTTATTTTATTTTTAAGTATATATTTTCTGTTTCTATGTGTATCTGGGAGTACAAAACAATTTTTTCCACATTTTTATCACTAATGCTAAGGCAACTAGTGGCCATTTTGCTTAGAAGGATTTGGCATTTTTGGCATTTTCAAAGGTTAGCGGTAAGTTAAATAATCATTTTATTTATGAAGATATCAACTTGAAGTAAAAACCATCTTAATCTACAAGAAACAATCTAAAATTCATGTTATGACCAAAAATTTGTTAGGTCTTAAGGAAATAATCTAAAATTTTATTAGAAAATGCAGTTCCGATTAGAAAAAATTACGAACTTTATAAAACTATTTTTCATAGAAGGGATGAAAACACATGTTTCATATTTTCCCCCCACAAAGATATAGTAGATCACTAGATGCTAGTAAAATTTGAGATCATTTATGTAAATCCTTTAGGTTTTATGAGTCTTCAAATATTGAGATTTTGCAGAATTGTTGATTTTCAAATTAAAATATCTCAAATGGGACTGAACAGAAAAATCTGAAATTTTCTCAAAATATTCTTCTAGTGCCTAGTAATCAACATATAAAATCTCATCACTGTGTTCTGACCAGAAGTATTTTATTTTTAATAAAGAAAATGCTAAAAAATAACACTGTCAAATGAGCGAATAACAATGTTAAAATACAATAAAAATTGTCAAAAATAATATAATCATTCGTTGTTGCTAGTAAAATTAAATATGCCATAAAACTAACATATTAAATGTTCCATGGTAGTAGTCATAGTGATCATACTCCAGCGGAAGGAGACCATATTGCCACATTTGCTGAGCAAGCCAGAATATGCTGACTTGAAAAAGGCAAGTCTCTACAGACACCTCTGTAGCTCCATTGTTCAGTAATCAGGATTCATCTCGGCCTAATTAAGTTTAGAGAGCTAGGCCTACCATGAGATTGGTAATTTGGTATTAATTTTAATTGTGAAATGAGTTATTAAGTTGGCTCTGAAAAGAGCCATTTTGGTTCAAGGGAAGTTTTAAATGATACAAGGGTTGTTTTGGTTTTATTAATCAACTCATCAAGTGGGTGGCACAACATTATCTTTCTGTGAAGATCTGATGTAGTAATCATTGCATATGGTTTGGTACAAGGGTTAAAATGCATATGGTACTACAGCCATTTCATAATTACGGGTGGGACATTCTAGCAAATTATAAAAACTATTTTTGTTTATTACATATCATAAATAATAAACTAGAATTGGTTCTTCATATTCTGTAAAATTTACAATGCCTCCTCCTCCACACTGCATGCAAAGCATTATTTAAAATTTATTTTAAACATTTTAAATTTGTCTTTCAAAATCTGTTACGGGTGGTACATAATTTGGACACTGATTTTAATGATGCAAAAAAAAGCTCATTTTCTGTTCTGCTATAAATGTTAGGGTCTTAATGTTGTTATTAATGAAGGTATGAGGGATTAAATACAAATTATAAACAGTTTCCAGGTTGTCAGAACATTTATTTAACTCATCAATAATAATTTAACAAAACTATCACTGTTACAGGTGGGACAAAAATTCCCTTGTTTGTTATTTTACATAGGCCTAGTAATTAGCCACACATATTTTTTGAAGTTAATCTTATACCAAGTTGTACCTTAAAATGTATATTTTCTCAAATGAAAATGGACATAGCTGATTACTATTGACAACTTGGTATTAAAGAGTGTTAAAATCATGCTAAAAATGGCAAAAAAAGTAACTCAATGCAATAAATAAGTAAATCGACAGATTTTACACATGAAACCACTTCAATACACCCAAGTCCTTAAAATTCAGGTAATTTGAGGTTTTAAACTTATTTTTGACCACCCAATTACAATAATTTTATAACTTCTCTCTTTGAGGGAAAAATTCCCATATTTTATTAAATAGCTGGGCAGTAATTAGTTCCGCATATGCTTTGGTACAAGGGTCTTGCATGTGAGCAGAGAATATAACAGTGAGCTGCAGTGCTGGCACGCAAAGACCGGTGGCTGAGGGAAGCAGGTCATCACCATAGCAATGCTCGGCCAGAGTGGGTGGAGCTTAAGTCACGACCTGTTCTTCTCTTTCTACACATGTAGAGCTAGGTTTGTTGAAGTTAGGTGAGGAATATAAGTATTAGTGACATATAAAGTTAGGCTAATGACAGTTAGGTTAGGAACAATGATATTAGTTTTGATTGCCATCAAGTTTACAATCCTAGCCTTGTTTCTGGATCACGTGACCCCTCCACAACTCAATGCTAGTCATAATTCTCACCTTCCAATTCAGAGACTGCCATTTACAGGTTCAAAAAGTGACATTTTTCATTCTCATTTTTCCAGTGTTTCGAACAATTTCCAGAAAAAAAAAAACTAAAGGCATACCGGTAATCCCAATGACGTGGACCCATTCACGCGATATTCACATTCCCACGGACTGTGTGATGTTTTTGTTTATGAGCTTGGCAGTGTGACCAACTGTTCTTGTATATAGTGACAGCAGACGATTTTTTACGAGCAGCTAGTGGCTTGTACCTTTGCAGGTGTGTCAGACTGTTCACCCACAATCATCTCATTTAGCGATATGATGTCACACCTCCAACGTCCAATCACGAGGACGAGGACAGAAAAAATGGCGGAGAATAAGAAAGTTTTCGCTAGATCGTGATATAAAAGAAAGTGTATCAATTAGGGCGGGTGGGTCGGACCAAATCATTCGCCAAGACAACATCTCCTCTCCACACATCTACTATAACAAAATTCGTGTGATATAAGTGTTTTATGAAGAGAATCTCAGTTCTAAAAAATGGTCCCCGTAGATGGGATTTTACCAAACTAAATTACTATATGGTTTCTACGGCTTACAGACATAAAAAGCTAAATTAACATAGTGCATAGTAATGGAACCCTCCCCCTTTAATTATTTAGCCTAGGCCTTTCAGTTTCATACAACCAGCTTTTTTACATAATTCCACAAAATAAGATGCCCTGAAGATAGTTGTATAAAACCGAAAGGCCTAAGTTAATTTTTTTTTTTTAAGTTGAGATTATGGTGTTATATAATTACTTCATATTTCCCAAGTTAATAACGAGGTTTTTAGTCTGATAAGACAATGAGCTAATCAAATACTTGGCAATTAAGTTACAAGATCGATGTTGCACGACACCAATTTATGGAGTTATGGTGTTTAAAAGGCTCATACATTATAACTTAAAACGAAACATAAAATTACTACGTAACACTGGTAGGTACCATAGTACGTAACTCAAAAATACTCACCTATATTCTCCATGGACAGTACTTTATTCAGTTTCAATAACATTGACACTAGCCATACATATTCTAGTTCATCACCGTCTGCTATGGGATTCAACGTCGATTCTCGATTTTCAGGTGCCAACAGCCAATAGGAAAGCAGTCAGACACGTTTATTTAAGTCGATAGCGTGGATATCGATTCTCTAAAACAGTTGAATTAGGACAATTTCATCGACAAATAGGCCTACAGAATAATGTTAATTTTTAAAGAGTACGGCCCAGTGTCTTTTCTTGATATGTGCATTGAATGTGTGTATGTGACCCCGCTTAGGGGGAGAGGCGGGTTGGGAGCGACCCTAAGCACACAGGCCACAATTCCGGGCCCATGGGAACCCTATTCTCAGCGACTCCTGACCAGGGCCGTGGAGAGAAAGCAAAGGCCCCAGGGACAAATTTTCCCGGGTCCCATCAAAAAAAAATTCACCACTGAAACCCAACCTCGCCCTTTAGAATGTATGCAACATTAATGTAATGATATTACATAATTATTAAGTGCCATGGATTAGGGTTCTCAGAAATATGAGGAAAAAATACAGGACACTTTGATCTGTATTGAAAACAACCAAAGACGTTTTAAAACAACTTAACAATACAATCCCAAGGCATTGGGTACCACGTGTGAGTTTGCCCTAGTTTATTTCAAACTTAAAACAAACAACAACAAAAGGATCAATAATAGGCTCACTTTTAATTTTATTACAAATCACACTCATGAATTATACTTCTTTAAGGAATCAATTTCATTCAACAATTGCTTATTTTGAAGCAGCATATCATGGAAATTGGAATGCCACACAATCTTCATTGAAAAACAATTTTACAATAAACAATGCTTTTACTGTTTTTACACACAGTTTGTTTTTCTGATATTCAATTTTTCCATTTTTATCTTTCAAAAATAGAAAATGAGCTATTAACTCGTCAGTATATTCACATTTCCGTTTTGAAATTTTCTAATTAAGTCACTGGTAGAATAATTTTGGGGAAGGTCGAAAGTGCCGGGGGTTTGGGGGGATCACCACCCACGCAGCACGATATGTATAATATACGTATGTTTTAGAGCTACATATATATCTTAGGGTTTGGTCAAATTCAAAACATAAATTATACGTATATTTTATATCCAATATATACATGTATAAAAATTGTAATTTAATCCTACTTTATATTCATTATACATCAAAATTAAGTACTGTTACATAAGTAATTATAAAACAAAATCGAATTTACTGTTCATTGGCTAATATCAAAATAACGTAAAAAAAATCGTAATTATACGTAAATTATACGTCAAGAATTTGACATTGTAAACACCGGTTTATTGTGTTTTACTCTAGTAAAACGATTTGGTTAATTTAATACAATTTACTCACGCTAATCAGAAATTAATAAAAAATGGTTTAAAATTATTACATCCGTAAATTCAGTAGGACTATTTTTCTTACTTTCTTTGGTAAGCTTGCGGCTGCGTAGGTGCTCGGAAGCATCAATGATTAAAAAAAGGAAAATTGTATAATTTTTTTAAGTCTGCCCATAAATTACTTAATACAAGTATAAAGCGTGGGAAGCTTAAAACTCGTTATTTTGCGTCTTGATTTTTAAAATTTTCCGGGGGAGGACCCCCGTAAGCTTAAAACTCGTTATTTTGCGTCTTAATTTTTTAAACATTTCCGGGGGTGCTTCTCATCCTGCTCAAGTCCTTCGGAAATTTCCGGCATAGCTCGTAGGTCATCGGTATCTGGACGAACCACGCAAACATAACCGTCAATCGCCATCTTGATTGTATTAAGCAAGAAGCCGAATGTTGTTTGATTCTCATTCTTTTACATAATATTAGGTAAGCCCTTTGGTTGATCTTTGAATATATAACGTTATCATTTATACACAATACTGTATTATGAGTGTTGCATGAAATACAGCCTCTAAAAAATAAATAGGCCTATCATTTATAGGCTATTCTAAATTTACATTATAATTGAAGAGGTACCTTTATTTGTTTCAGATGATTTACTGAAATCAAGGCAGAAGGAAATCAAAGCAGAGGAGGAGCATACTTGCTGGACGCTGTTTATTATATTATTATATTCTTGTCTTAATAGGTTTATCATGTTTTAATTTTATTGTTATGATAGATTGTGTATATTAGTTATTTTAAGATTTTGACTTTGTCTATTGCAATTTGCTTAATGACAATAAAATATTATTATTATTATTATTGTTATTATTATTATTATTATTATTATTATAAGCAACGAAATTCCAACTAAATTGGAACAGTTCCAAGATCAATTGGGATTTTCAAGATTGTGTCAGAATCAAGTATTTCGATTTATTATACCGTGCATGTTACCGTAGGCCTTAGTATTTCATGTAAACGCATGTTATATAAATTTATGTAAGTCTTTCCACGTTATGCCCTCATTATATAGTCTAAGAAATACAGGGAATGTTGCCAGTAAGTTGAGCCAACATTGAGGTTAGGGAAACATTTTACAGTACAAATAATGGGAAGGAATCGATTTATAGTGCACAATATGTAGGCTATAATAAACATAGTAACCTAATCTATTTCTTTGCACTAGTAAATAATTTTCAATCTCGTAATATGTAACTTGCAGTCTGTAGTCGAAGATGAATTTCTCAACTGCTGACTACAACTGTATTTTGTGAATGGCGTACATTACTCACCACACGTTTTACTTTGACTACCAACTACAGACTGCCAACTGCACATTGTGGATAGAGCTTTAGGCCTACGTTAGTTATATAATCAACTCTACCAAGTATACTTGCCTGTATAATTTAAAAACATAGTTCATGACAGGGTTAAAAAATGCATTTACATTATGTTTGAATAACCGTCTAAATCTGATTAGCTTAATCCTTTTCCATCAAATGGTTTCATCTATCCCTATAGGCCTATATGTGCACTTAATAGATTAGGTTATTTAAAACATCTTTACCAAATCATGTAAAATCTCTTCAAATTTCTAAAGAATTCTATCTGTTCTATTCTTAATTTAGGCCTACATTCAGGGCCGGATTTAAGAGTATGCCGCCTATAGGCTAAAGTCCAATTGCCGCCCCCTCTATAGATCATATTTGCTTAATACATTTGTTTTATACAACAAAAGGATAGAGTTCATTGGTGTTTTCATCTTTTTTAAACATAAAGTTCATTTAGTTTAGATGAAACTACAATTTTAATGGTTTACATAATAAATTATGTAAACAAATAAGTTATCTGCATTTTTTTACTTACTTATTTTAAGATTCGTTAAAAAATGTAATGGGTTTCGAAATTAATTAATTAATTAATTAATTTGTTCTTGGAGATCGGTGAATACTGTTTTAAACATTTTTATATTTTAATGCTGATGACTATCTTTTGCGTAGTTGAAGAGCTGTGTTCAATTTGAATTAAGTTGTCCTACACGGTGGAATGAAATTACACAAGATTAAGCGCTGTGAATTTGTATTATGTTATAGTTTTAAAAAGTAGGCTATGTAGAAGGACTAACACATATTTTTAAGTAACATGTATTCTTCTTAAATTCGTACGTAAAATATTATTAACGTCTGAAATACTTAATTTTAACTTTTTGAATAAACTGCCAAACTGCCGCCCCTGAAAATTTGCCGCTCTAGGCTGCAGCCTACTTAGCCTATTTAGAAATACGGCCCTGCCTACATTCAGTCACAATTTTGGTTATAACCCCAATAGGCTACAGTTTGTAGAATTAAATTTAAAATGAACTCTAAAATGTTGTGTGTAGGCCTAATCAATTTCGCTAATGATCCTAACATCAGTCTTTGTAAAAGTAAAATATTACTAGATCATGGAATAAAATGGGAATAATGGAACTTTGCGCCCCACGAGTTCCCCTTTCCACTCGCCTGGCCGCTTGCCGCCTTCCCCGCAGGTCATGCCATCATGCCTGTAGCCGCTGCTCAACGCCGCTAATGCGTAATTGCGATTGGTATGTCACCTAATATTTCACAATAAAAATAAAATACCCTTGCACCTGGCATTCAACCCAATTCTGTACTAATTCCATCCTACTATCCCCCACAAATCCTACTTCCCTTAAATCTATCCTAATATTTTCCTTCCACCTACGTCTAAGTCTTCCAAGTGGTCATTTCCCTTTGGGTCTCCTACTCAGCATTTTTTAGATGTCTTTCCTCCCCCCATACGCACAACATGTTTAGCCCATTTCATTCCCTGTGATTTAATTTCCCTTACTATATCTGGTGGCGAGTACAGATTAGGCCTATGAAGCTTGTCGTTATGCAGTTTCCTCCAGTCCCCATTTTCATCTCTCCCATAGGCCCAAATATTTTCCTAAGCACCCTGTTTTTGAACACACTCAAATTATGTTACAAACTGTATCTTACAATCAAAATTGTAATTGAATGTAAATTAAGAATATAATAGATAGAATTATTATGAATTTTTTGAAGAGATTTTACACAAATTGTTAAAGCTTTTTTAAACCTATAATGAATTCTTTTAAATATTATTTGACAATGAATAAGCTAATCTATTAAGTGCATAGGTCTATAGGAATAGATGGAACAGTATTTTAGAAATAAAGCTCTTACAGGTTAAGCTAATCAGATTAGACTGTTTTTCAAACATAATGTAAATACGGTACGCCTTTTAACCCTGTTATGAACTATGTTTTTAAATTATACAGGCAAATAGAATGGAAGTTACTTGATAGAGTTGATTATATTTCAAACGTATAGGCCTAATAATGGTGATGCTATAACTGGTCACAAGACAGCTGGATAACAAATTAAGTAATCACAGTAGGCTAAAAGATTGCACATTGTTACTTATATGAGAATATAAAGATTAACACCATATAATATTGTAAACGTTAATGGTAACATTCTTGGATTTCCTAGACTATATTGAGGGCATAAGGTGGAAAGATCAACTTACATAAATCAACTATTCTCACATTGCATAAAAATGAAGTTTATTAATACATGTTATGTAGTTCATAATATATATATATATATATGACTTATCCATAGCTTGTAAAGCAGCAATAACAATAAACTAATCATTATTCATTTCTCTGAATTTTATTTAGCCTATAGCCAAGATTTTTTCCTTATGTTTTCCATGTATAACCATTTTTATGAGGTATAGAATTCTGGACCTGGGTGCACATAGCCTCATGAAGACGAGGAGCCACTTGATAAAGAAATAGCGGTTTCAGTCATGAAGACAACCATCTGCCAATGTAGAAGAATGAAGGAAGAAGATGCAACATGGGTAGTAGGCCTTGTCCCCTCATGGGATGAAGTTCTCGATCATTAGTATTACAGTACTTTCACTGTACGACTTGGCCGGCAATCGCGCGGGCCGACTCCTTGACTCATGCATCAAGCGCCCGATTTCCCTACATTCCTCCATTGGGTTCTGCTTTTTGCCTTGGTTTCATGTTTATTTTGTCACAATTAGGTAGTTGATAAAATATTTTCCTCAGCAACTGCAATTTAAGAATGATTAGCAAGTCCATGCAAATCTTTCGCACTTCGCCCCTTTTGATAGGTGCCCAGGAAAACTAGGCATTTAGCTAACTAATAATTATGCATGTAATCATTCATTCTTATACAGTTGTATACATTCACAAAATACAGTATACGGTTGAATTAAGAGCAACATATGAACTGTATACTGTGTTTTGTGAATCTGTATGAGTGAATTTATTAGATAGCTAAATACTTGGTTTTCTTGGACTATTATCAAAAGGGGTGAAGTGCGAAAGATTTGCATGGATTTATAAGTAGTTCTTAAATTGCAGTTGCTGGGGTAAATATTTTATCAACTACCTAATTGTGACAAAATAAACATGAAACCAAGGCAAAAAGCAGAACTCAATGGAGGAATGTAGGGAAATCGGATTTTGGTTGGCTTATGGATGTAATTATGTTGGAATTCGGATGACAACAGTTTGCATTACAATGATGGCCCAACAGATCGCCAACGAACATTCCCAACTGTTGGGATTTTGTTGTATATTGGTTGGCTACAGTTGGCAATTGGTTGGGTAAAATGGTCGTTGCCAACGGAACCCCGACGGACATTCCTAACCGTTGACCAACAAAACATGGCGACCATTTCCCAACATTGGCCCAACGATCTGTGCTACTAGGGTGATATCTCATGTATTGATAGTATACATAAAATGTATGTGAGCAGTGTACATTTATGAACCAAAGGCCCTATATAGGCTACATAAATTATATATAAAATATACATTTGATAGATCATCTTTACATATTTTTTACGTATAGATATTGTACATCAATAGTATGTATGCGATTGTGTGTATAATTGATATATATTAGATGTCTGCATTGACATGAATTGACGTAAAATATACATAAAAAAAGTGGGACATTTGAGCGTATATTATACGTAGACTATATTTAACCAATATGTGTGATGTACATTACTTAGATCTAGGGATAACGTAATTTTTACATATATTTTACGTATGTGTGCTGAGTGGGCACCGGGAAAATTTTTAAATATTAAAGCAATGAAAATCACATTTTACGCACTGAAAACTAGTTAGTAAATTTGTTTACCATACTCTAAGATATGCCAACTTTAACAAGAAATCGTTACCTAAGTTATAACACTTATTACTATTTATAAGAAAAGTTAAATAACACATGAAACAGTGGAATGATAGGCCTGGATTTACAAGTTCAGTATTTTATTATTAAATAAAATAATTAAATATTTTAAAAAATAGAACTTAAACAACTTAATTAGAATTTTAGGTTTTGATTTCAGGGGAGGTCCGGACCCCCCTTCCCTACGCCACTGGGTGCAAAAGGATGCTGTTACAAAGATGAAATTCCAACGGGGTATGATCATAACACAGATATAGAGGAATAGATCGGCAGCGTCGTATCCTTAACTGCAGGTGGCAGTGAAGCCGAGTCAGGGGCGAAGAGGGGCAAGGGAAGCAGTGCCGACGCCATATTGGTATCACCAACGTGTCCGCTTAAGTACAACGTATTCATTAAAGAAAATTGTTTTTCTTCCTACATAATCCCGAATTTATACTAAAATGGTGAACCACAGTGTTGTTTGGGAATCCCTGTAATTTCAAATACATACTATACCACTATATTGGTGGTCAAATTAACATTCATTTATAAATTTGCCAAATTACTATTGCTTAAACTGGGTCTATTACAGCTATTTTCATTCAATACTGGTTTACGAAATAATTGTCTGGGAAAACTGCAGCGAATGCGAAAGCATCTTAAAAAGAAAAACATACTAATTATGACCCATTCATCCTATAGGGAATCATGAAGGCCACTCTTTAGAGATCTACAAATATTAACATTTCTTTCAATATATTAAACTAGAGCTTCTAACTCATGTGCACATTAATTTTGACCAATACAACACACAAAATACTCGGGAACACAACACAAGAAACAGAGTTGTTAAAATTCTGTTCCCATAGATTAACCATCCTAGAGCATACGCCACAATACATGGGCATAAAAACATACAATAAAAATTCAAATGAAACAAAAGCATTAAATAGCAGACAATTCAAAATTAAAATTAAATACTTGTTTTTGCAAAGAACATATTACTCAATCAGAGAGTCCCTTGAATATGAGGTTAACATATAATTATAATAAATTAATAAAAGTGTGCGGGGAATTAATTTTTGGATTTGTTCAATTTTGGATTATTAGATTTTTAAATTTTGGATTGTTGGACTTTATTAATATTAGAATTTGGAATTTTTTAATTTTGGATTTTTGGAATGTTTAAATTTTGATCTTTTAATATTTTTCATTTGGAATTTAGGATTTTTTTGTTTTTTATTTTTTAAATTTTGGATCTTTTTTATTTGAGGACTTTTAAATTTTTTTTAAATTATGGATCTTTAATTTTTTTATTTTTTGCATTTTTTAATATTGTATTTTCGATTATTAATTTTATTTTTAAATTTTAAATTTTCGTTTTTTTATTTTTTATTTTTTAAATTTTGGCTTATTAGATTTTTCAATTAGGGATTGTTGGACTTTTTTAATATTGGGTGTTTGGACTTATTTAATTTTGGATTTTTGGAATTGTTATATTTTTGAACTTATATTTTTTTAATTTGGAATTTTGGATTTTTTTGTTATTGATTTTTAAATTTTAGATCTTTTTTCTTTTTTAATTTTGGATTTTTAGATTTTTTACATTTTGGATTCTCGATTTTTAATTTTTAATTTTTTTACTTTTTTAATTTTGGATTTTTTTATTTTTTAAATTTTGAATCTTTGAATTTTGAAATTTTGGCTCTTTGAATTTTTTAATTTTAGGCATTTTTTAAATTTTGGATTTTTAGATATTTAAATTTTGGATTATTTAAATTTTGGATTTTTAGATTTTTTAATTTTGGATTTTTCGAATTTTCGATAAGCCTAATCATTGTGTTGATTGTTTTCTGTGCAGTTCGTTCCGTCACAGACCCACTAATTACGTGACGATTTTGAGCGTAAGAATTTCGTGACGATTTTTTCCGTCACG
Source organism: Ectobius pallidus (assembly GCA_964059195.1). Taxonomy (NCBI): domain Eukaryota; kingdom Metazoa; phylum Arthropoda; class Insecta; order Blattodea; family Ectobiidae; genus Ectobius; species Ectobius pallidus. The sequence continues at coordinate 29,304,575 of CAXKWD010000001.1, forward strand.
CAACTTTGGGTTAGCTCTCGATTTACTCCTACCGCGGCTAAAGAAGTTTCACTTCAAAAAGTAGTAAAAGAAATCATTCCATTTTCAAGCACTCATTAATAGCATTAGAAAAATAATTACATTAGTGTTAGATTTTCCTTATTTGTAATCGTGATTTACAAGTAATATAGTGTAGGCCTAAGCTAGAATATTCCTAGTGAGTCACCAGTTTATTAGTCAAAGCTGAATAAATATAAAATATATGTGACTATAAATTAACATTAACAACATTAACATTTATCCTATGGAAGCATCTTCTGTATACAGAATTAAGACTATTGTACTACATGCACTTTGGCACTTTTGTTATATCAGTTTACCTGATTTTATTATAAGTTAGTGCATAAGTGTGACGTCTACTGCTGTAATGGCCGAATGACAATAAAACTGTATTTATTAATTTATTTACTGGATTGTGAAATTCCAATTTAAACAGTTTTAAAAAAAATTTTCTTGTTTGATTCCCGCGCCCGCTTCCCTTCCTTTCGTCAGATTGTTGGTGATCGCAATATGGCGACGCAGCGAACGCGTTGGCTTCAGTCCCTCCCCTTACGCTGCCGATCTATTCCTCTATATCTGTGGATCATAATCATGCTAAGTATCACGAATGGTCCCGCAAATCGCAGTGAAGCTAGCAACTGTTAACCAGTACTGCCATCCCATTTTTTCTGGATTGTCTTTGGGGGATAACAAATAATTACAATTTAAAAAATTAAAATACAGGACAAAACTGCATCCCGAAGACTTCTTTCGGGACAACGGGACGCATTAGCGAAAAAAGGAACGTTCCCGTATTTTACGGGACGTCTGGGAACCCTAAATGGTACTTCCTACTTTATGAGATTGTGTGGTAGACGGGAAATGTCGGTCCGTCTGACTTCATAGCGCGATAACTCAAATACGCTTTATCGGATTTTCATAAAAAATTTGTATACGCATTTATAACGTCCATGGGACGAGGCCTAATGATTCTGGACCAAATCGGTCGATTGATGCCGGAGTAAAGCTTAATTTAGCGCCTATTTCATGGTAATATATAGAGCCCGGATTTTTAGGCTTTTATAAAAGGTATTTTAGCCTTTTATAAAAGATATTTTAGCCTTTTATTTTCGGGAATATACAAACGATTTTAGCCGTCTTAATAAAACACTAATATTAACACCAAAAATTGTATTAAAATTTTGACACATTTATTCTATTTTTTTTTTTTTTTTTTTTTTTTTTTTAAATAAAATAGTAACTATTCCTTATATTGACACTCAAATTGTGTAAACAATTCAGATATTTACTCTTTAATTGTATAATTATTCTTTCTTTTTATAGTATTTTAACGAAAAGTCTGTAATTCACGAACACTAAGAAGATGGCAGTAATTAAAAAACAATGTGGTTATGAAAAATGTCAACTTCATTTGAACCGCATATGCATGTTAGTAAAAGTAATTTAAATTTCGATTTCAAAATCCAAAAGAAGAAGTCTGATAAAATGAAAGATAGCTATGTTTATTCACTTGTTTTTGACAGGCTCGGCAGGAAATTTCTCTACCATCAGTCGACAACTTGTTATTTGAAAGTTTAAACGTCAATGGATTAGTTGCAGATTTCAAAGTATTGCAGACAGCTCAAGTTTCATTTCCTGCGAAGGTGAGGCAGCACAAGCAACAAAGCGACATATACTTTGTTAAATTAAGTGCATAGTCTTTCAGCAAGTCCTCTTTAGTCCCTAGTTTTTCAGCAAAATACTTCCTTAGCCCCTTTTAGGCCCTTCAGTCCGATTTAGCCCTTTTTAGGTTCTATAAGATTCATATATTTAGAAGCAAGGGGCATGAAAGGAAGAAACACGTTAAAATGTTCTAAGTAGGAACAATTTTATCTGTGTGTGTCAATTTAATCTGTATGTACCAAAATTAATCTTTTGAAAATTATTATTTTAAATTCATTCTTGTGTAAAAACTTTAGCGTTGTGTATGAAAATACTTTCCGAAACGCACTTTATTTACCTTTGTAAACTTCTGGAGTGCTGTTTTGCAGGTGGTGTTCCTGCATCATCAGCAGAGTGCCAACTGAGGTCTACTGGACAAACACCTACTCCATCATCAGCAGAGTGCCAACTGAGGTCTACTGGAGCAGATGTTTGTCCAGTAGGGCTCAGTTGGCACTCTGCTGATGATGCAGGAACACCACCGGTGAAACGGCCATCTCCATCATGTTCTTTTTTTGCATCACTGGGGCTTCTATGATGACTCTGCTGATACAGTGTTTCTTCTTGAGCACTTCTACTTCTATATTGTCCCCAAAGTATGTATTGCTTACCGATACAGTGACTGTTTTCTTAGATTTTTCATAACATATGGTACGTTGGCTAGTTATTTTGAAGGGCAGCTTAGAGCGAAGAACCATTTGAGATCTGGACTTCAAATCTTTCACGTGCCTATCTTCATTTAATATTTTCACTGTTCCGTGTTCCTTTAACATACTGTGTTACTCTTTAGGAGACAGACAATATTTTCCTTATTCCGGTAGCATTTTTCCAGCCCGCCAAACACCCTGTCTGGAGCCAGTAACTATATCCTCGGGCTGGGAAGTAGTGAACAATCTTATTGAAATGTTTAGTTTGCTCTAAAAAAAGGTAGTAAAAATGGCAATCATAACACTGTTTTTGATTGGCACACGTGTCTGAGAATAGATTAATAATCTTCAGACTATACTTCTGTTGCTTCTTTTCCAGTTCAGAAAGAAAATTCTGCAGAGGTGAAGCAACTTGATTGCAACCTCTATAACATTCCATTTCTAACCATGTGTAGAAATGAATGTCTTTTCTCTGCTCTTGTGCGTGTATCATGATACGCTGGTTATACAGCCAAACCTGTCTGGCATAAAAGACTTCACTTACACTTAACTTGGCCATAGGTTGATTCTGTTGCATATCCATGCATACCTTGATTACATCTGGATTGTCTTGCTTCATCAGAAAATAGAATCGTTTTGCACGTAGTTTGTGAAGTCTATAGTTTGCATGGTGTCCTTTTCAAGATCCATATTTTCTGCTATGATTTTCAAAAGCATAATCTTGCACATAGAGCAGGTGTCAGTGTGTGGAGTCTTGAATGAAATTAAAATGATGGCAGCAAGTGTGTTTATATTTGGAAAGTGAACACAGAGTAAGCCCATTTGACCTTTTTTTGTTGTAGAAACTCTTGCACATCTTATTTATGGAAAGGCTTGATGGCAAATATCCTCTTCTGGATTTTCCTCTTGTATAGTGATTTTCTTTGCATTTGTAAGATGAAATATCATTCTTAACAACAAGTGTAATTCATTCTTGTGTCCGACTTTAGCGCTGTGTAACAAATATTTGAATAAAAACACTTTCTTCAACGCACTTTATTTACCTTAGTAAACTTCTGGACGGCCGTTTCGCAGGTGGTGTTCCTGCATCATCAGCAGAGTGTCAGTTGACACTCTGCTGGCTGATGATGCAGGAACACCACCTGCGAAACGGCCGTCCAGAAGTTTACTAAGGTAAATAAAGTGCGTTGAAGAAAGTGTTTTTATTAAAAAAAAAAGCAAGTGTAAGTTCCTTGCGTGTTCTGTCACCACCTCTCTTGTTATCAGGTACACTTCCTGTTGCATGAAATTTCGTTGCCAGGTGGGCTGTCTATCCTTAGATAGTCCACATATTCCTTGAAAGGTTGCAGCACAGATGGGGATTATTTCACCGTTTTTCTTTTGCACACTGTATTTTACTGAAACTGTTTGTTTCAATTTTACTATTCTATGTTTCAGCGATGAAATGTTCATATAAAAATTTATTTTGGTTGACTTGTGGTGAAATATAGTGAAATCCTCGTAAGTTAAGTTTGCAGCTTTGCACTCCTTGTTTACTTTAGCATTTTTATTTACTGGTATTTCTGGAAGCCCATGTGAGCAAATAATGACAGGATCTTTATTCTTCATACTAACCTCTTTCTTTTGCTTCTTTGTTTTTATTCTAGTTTTTCCACCACCACAATGTTCTGTAACTTGTAGTATCATCTTCTGATCCAGACATGTTCTATTATTTTATTTATAACTAGATTTAAAAACACTCGGAGATTTACTTTCACATCAGTTCAAAAGAAGGCTATAATGAATTAACCTCCCTTGCACCTGGTCAACAATGAACTAAACTGTTTTTATAGCTAACATTAACGGCATTAACTTTGGGAGAGCGCTTGTGTAGTATAAAGACAATATTCATGCTGCAACTATCGCGTCTGATTTATCTAAATAAAATCATCTATCGAGTTTTCAAAAAACCTCTCATTTTTGACATCATCTACATCTTGCATGAATCGACTTATGAGTAATCTGACTTCACAGATGGATGGAGAGGGTCAGAGTTGTACCGATTTTATGTGTAACTCATTTTCTAAAATTTTTGCATTTATCAACTTTTGAAAAAACACTCCTCAATTTCTTGTACATATTCCGAGTTTTGATGGACAATTAAAACAATTAGGTAAGGTCCTAAGCACCATTAAGAAATATCACATGACAATGAATCCAGAGAAGATATCACTGCTAAAATCAGAAGTAAGGTTTGTAGGCTATATTATCAATAAAAACGGTGTCAAAGCAGACCCTGATTGTATAAAGCCATAAAAAATGCCCCTCCGAGAAGTGTGAAGCAAGTACCAAGGGTTCTAGGTGTGCTAAATTATTAGGCAAGGTTCATTCCTAATTATGCTGAACTTCTTAAGAAGGGAAAGAAATTTAGATGGAGAGAAGTTGAGGAACAAGCCTTTAGAAATATAAAGCAGTTATTTCAGGAGTCAATTTTACTAGACAGGCCGAGAGATCTCCCATACATAATGCGATTGGTATAACACTGACACAAAGACATCCCGACGATATGCACCATTTACTAGCTTTATCAATAGGGCTGACAGCTGCAATTATGTGACACAAATTGAGATAATGAGTATACACTTTGGACAAACTTGTCCCATCAGTATATCTATAATAGACATGTAACATTAATGTCTTGCCATATCAGCCTGTCTTTTGTAAATGGCTGTAAGCTTAATAATAATAAATTAAGCCATCTAATTTATTAAGTGTTACAGTATCAAGTTGAAGTAAAGGTTAGTTTACACGATGAAACTAGGTTTAGTAACTAAGTTTTGCAACTGTTTTTTATTTGAATGCGCATGCTCGAGATCTACTGGCGACAATGAGTTACGACACTACACAGTTTCAGCTGATTCCAACTTTTTGCAAAACCATAGCAGTAATTTTGAGATAATAGGCTTATTTAGCTTTGTAGATTGAAATAGGGAAGTGAGGAATTGTGTGTGTGTATGCAAAACCTTTCTGGAATAAATCAAAATCAATACAAACTCTGCAACACTATGAAACATTAACTACTAAGGCTTTCATTGCCGGCGTTAAATGATATTTCCATTTCCACGCTGTATGGTTGTGGTCTGTCCATTGCTATTTCTAATGTTACACCATGAACTACATCTTTAGAGCTGGTTACAGCAGGGTGGTCGGCTGCAAACTGCTGGCAAGCCTAACCAGACCAAAAATAGCCTAACTGAGGTCAGAGCGTTGCAGGAGAAGCCCGCGATGTGATGACCTCAACTCCGACCTTGTTGTTAACAACTTCCAATAGACATGTTTTTAAAATATTTTCAGTTCTCATTTGCAGTGGTATCTGGAAACATTAACAGATTAGAAATTCTTTACAAATAAAACTCTAAATCAACTGTAAAATTGTTAAAAAGTGATTATCTGATTAAATCTAATATGAAGTCATAATTTAGTGTCATTAAACGTTTTAAATTTGAACATTTATTTTTTGAAAATACAGAGGTCAGAATCAGGAGTTTTGGGTTATATTTAGTCATTTTTAAGGTCACATTTTCCACTTTTTTAGGTCATAAACATCCGAACCCTGGTTATGACACAAAGAATATTATATGGACATTTGTCCAGTTGTGATAAGTTACATTTAAGAGAGTAATGTGTTGTACTATATCAAACCTTCTACGCTCTTCTTGTACTGTTTTGGCAACAGTAATTTGTCGCCATTGTGTTTCAAAGTTGTTCTGTCCCATTATGAGCATTAAGCTCAGGGACTGCATCCATGTGTAAATAAAAAGTGAGCAAAGACATACTTAAAAGTAGCTGTCTTGTGATCACCAGAAGCCAAGTTGCACTAGTGCACTAGTGCACTAGGGCTCTAGTATTCTCAGTAAAAATGTTATCTGGCAACTGTATCCTAGTAACATCTGACTTGGGGGGGTCTGAATGCAAGTAAATACAACTTCCAGTATATCTGGTTCAGACATTTTATTGAGTGAGTGTTACATATTCTCAAGCCGAAATACATCGTGTCCCTAAGTAATTCTGTATATTTACATAAATACAAACAAGCAAAACAAATCTATCGTCTTCACTTTCACAATATCGATATAAAACAAATGCCCCCAAAATTACACAGTACAATATTTTCATTATGTTATACTAAACTACAAACAAATCAGTATTTCATATACTTTACAAACAGTATAGTATTAACGATAATATAGTTATTATAGAATCACAATCTGTGAACATAATCTATTGAAAGACACAGAAACAGCTTCAAACTCAAGTGTCATGTTTTCATGAAAGTATCACATAAATTAAATCACTTTATTTAAATAGTTCTTTTTTTATATTTCAAAATCTATAGTCATGTTCCTTTATCTCTGGTACCATAATATGGGAAAATAAAGTGAAGAAAGCCACACTACCAGTATTGTAAAGGAATTTCATACATTAATTAAATTATTTTAATGATTGGTACACTTTACAACACACAAAATTTGAAACTTGAATTCATCTAGTCCACTTCAGCACAGTGTCTGTAGACATGAAAAGTTACCACTTTATATCCAGACAACTACAGTTATTAAATACTGTAGAAAAAATTTGTCCTGGCCAGGAACTGAATATGAGTTTTCACCTTTGAGTGCTGATGTTGGGCCCACCAACCTCTCAAAGACCATGCCTAATCCCATTCCAAATATCCCTCCACACTTGTTAAAACAAGCAGAATGAACATAACTCTGATGTTTATTTATTGCATTAATTTATGTTAAGATTGGTATTAGTTACTGGCAAGTTTTCAGTCTTATTTCACTGACAAAGAGATGTGTGTTCAACCCGAGTTCAATTCCCATCCAGGATAAGTTTTTCTTTACAGAATTTAACAAAAATCTGTTTAGTCAGATAAAACCGAAATTCTGTCGATTACATGCCTGAACAAATCACGTGTATAAAAGGTGACCATATTTTTATGAATAAAAATCGGGAGGACAAGGTAATGATATCACAGGTCTACATACAAATCTTTGATAACCCTTATATTTTCTTACCTTAACTGCTTTCATTGATCTTGTAATGTGACACCTCCATTTTATGTACCTTACAGCAGCTAGTCCATTAAGAAACAAGTGCCTTGAAAAGTTTAGAATCAGTTCTCATAGAGCAACACTATAGGTCACATGGATTAATGCCGTCAATAATAACCATTGTTCAAATGTTTTTGTTTAAAAAAAACAAACCAGAATCACTATTGTGCATTGCAATAACAATTACTTAAAGCCAGCAGCAAAGGATCTATGGGATGTAACTTATACCTGACGACTTACATTCACTTTCTTCCCCTAGGAAATACGTCTTACAGTGTATTAATCATCATATAATCATGGCATTTTATTTAACTGAAGAATTACAATTTTATCACCATAATGTAGGCCATTTTCGTAAATCGGGACAAAATCGAAACTTTTTCATAAATAAATAAAAAAAATGAGTCGCAACCAAATGGGACAAATGGTCACCTTAATGCATTACACATTACATTAGCTCATTGTTATCATGCTGGCTAGAGTTCACAAGTTCAATTCACACAGGAAGAAATTGTTCAATTGTAATATACTTTTTCATATTACTGTATTTAGTAACTGAAGGGTACAGAACCATGAGGATGCTAACTGTGAATTCATCTTTTTTTAGTGTACAAACACAAAATATTTCTGTTATGAATATTGACTGATTCTGTAAACAAGTGCTTGGTTCTTGAAGCAAAATACTTGTACCATCAATACAACAAGAAGTTTAATAATATTTTTCCCAAGTTTTTTTATTGCAGAAGTTCTTAACATCATATTATCAAGTATTTAAAAAATATTAAATGAAGAACTAATTAGTGAATTATATTGTAAATACAAAATTACATTTAGAAACTGTGTAAGAGGAAGGTAAAACTTTGAGGGTAAAAATGTAACATGTAAAATTATTGCTTCTTTGCTCTTTAATTTGATGAGCGAAAAATATACCTTTTATGCTTTATGTCCATAATGTTCAAGGACATCACCCACATGGGAAGATAAGCAGGTATGTTTGTTGCTTTTAATATTTATGTAACTTGAGAATGATTCAATATATTGTAATGATATTAGCAGAAATGTGTTGTCTAGCCACCTCAACAAAAGATACCTACATATGCAGCCTATGTGATAGTTAAAAAGAATAATTATTACTTTGTTCAGAAAAGTTTTAAATTTTCATTACCTTCTGTAAAAACTCAAATAATTTTTTTAACATTTTCGGTAAATATTGAACACGTCAATATTATTATTAATTCCATGCCAGTTTATTAAATAATTAAGAATGCTAGCATATAAATGACAAAATTTGTCAAATTTAAATAACTCCTACACGATTCAATTTTCTTCTTAAATATATAACAATGTATGCCGAATGGATATCAACCTTTTACACAGGTCTTGCTCATGTCTTAGGTACTTGTTCTTACCATCACCATTCTACCAGACTCATCAAATGATTACATAATTGAATCCTACAGTCTGATTTGAAACAAACAGCACCCAAACCAGCAGAAGTGCATGAAAATAAATGTTGTATTTACGAACCCACCATCGCATACTACAAAGAAAAGTACCTAGGTATTTGTTATCCTCAATTATCATCTTTGGGAGCAAGAGGAACAATTTCAGCGCACTTCCTGCAGTTATGCAGAACTTTCTGTCTGGACAACATGTTAATGAAAGGTTCCTTCACCATCCTCAGAAACCACCTATACTCCTGAACCACTAATTAACAATATGTTATTTTTATTTATTTATATTTGTTCCATAAAATATTGTAAATTGAATAATTTTTTTAATTTGCTAATGATAATATTGCAAATACTCGTTAATTTTTTTGTGATTGTAATTAATTGTTTTAGTATGCTTTGTCTTGTGGAACCCTTCATTAAGAGAAGCTGTATATGTAAATTCTAAATAAAATAAAAAATAAAATCTTAAATATAAAATTTTACAGTTCTGTAATCTTACACTAGTCAAAGGTGTACCTCCCTGCTTACACAATGTCAGAAAATGTATTATAACAAGCCTAGTTCTGTGATAGCTACTCATATATAATTTTCAAACATTCATTTTTTATAATAAAAAAAATTAAGTCTTGATACAATCTGACCTGTGAACTTACAAATTCTAGCACCGAGCCTCAAACCACTTAGATAACTATTCATGACAGTTTTCATAAGTATCTTGTACATATTTGGTTAATGGCAAGGAACTACAGTAAATGAAAGAGAATTCAGTAAGTGTGAAATCAACTTTTTCAAGAGCCTTTAAAAGCTTTCTGAATAGCCCTTGAGCACCTAACCATTTTTTGTTTGATCCAAGGTAGATGTTGTAATGGCTATGAGTATGCTGCTCAAGTGTAGCGGTGACTTTCACAAATTGTTCATGCAGTAAAACCTGAACTGACATTAAAGCTCATAACATCAATGTCATTTGTATCTTTATATTAACAGACTCCCTGACCAAAGTTTCTGTTGCTTTTAGCTCCAATGTAGTTCTGTTTCTACTTAATATGTTGTTAGGACAAGTTGGGGTAGTATGAACCCAAGTTTGTAGTTTTGAAAAACCTGTGCTCTCTGTGCAATACGTGAAAAACTGCAAAATGTTTGGACTTTTTGTAGTTGTCACATTATAACTCATAACTCATGCATTTTTTTATACTAGTTGTTATTACCACTTTTCAAATACATTAAATTTGCAGCAATTTAAGCCCAACCCCAGCTCTTTATGTCCAATAATTTCCAAAATATAGCACTTCAAAATTCATCATTTTTTCAACAACAAAAAATGAAAATTTTAAAATTTGCCTTCGTTTCAGGCCCAATATCTACATAACCACTCATCCTTCGAGAAAAGTCATCATAAATTAAGTTGTAATAAATTTTATTGGCTTCCGTTATTTAAGCACAAAACAAAGTATGTAGACCCAATACTTCTCATGCAATCATAAAAAAGAAAAGATTGGAAAAATGGATTTTTTAAAGAAATGAGCCTTAATACTTCTAACAACAATTTGTAGGCATTCAACAAAATAAAAATGCACAGAATCATATTTAAAGGTGGAAAAATACATTTACATGTACATCCCTTATTAAAAATGTTACAAATCAATAATTAAAGCGCTCGATGTTTTGGTTTTTTTTAGGTTTGTGGTTGATCATGGTCATATTCCGGGACTAAAGGAAATTGTTGGGGCATTGTGTCCATCTTGGGCTCCTTGTCTAAAGGCTGAGGATCGTTGGGGTCATCTTCATCCTCGTCAAACAGAATTATAGTGACATTGTGGCAAGAGCACGGAATGCACAAAGCTGAACGCTTAAGCTCAGCTCTTCAGCTATTGCACACTACCACACTACCATAACTGGTCCTAACAACATATAAAAAAATCAGAACTACATCATGCTTTGCAATTTCAATGTCTAATTTGCCTGGCCTACTTCTACGGTAGGCTTAAAATCAATAGCTGAAATGAAATACTTTATGTTAACATTGCAAATTATTTCTGGAATTTGTAAGATACTAAAAGAACACTGACAAGGGTGAGGTGATGGTCAAACAAGGTTTGGGAAACTGTTCTGGGAAATACAAATTCCTGTTGGCTTTATGGTGGGGAGCTATGATGCCTTAAAACAATGAATATAGGGACAAGGGATGGAGAGAGATTTCAAACTCCCTCATCTGTCTGGATCTTTTGCTATTTTAACTGTATATAGAAGCTTGTGCTCATATGTGTTCTGTGCATCGTGTTTTAAACTTCGGCCTGTTTGTCCAAGAATTTTGGACATTCAATGCATTTTAGTTTGTAGATTCTTGGTTTACTCTATCTGAATGGGGGTCAGTTGCTGAAAATGGCAGCTTAATGCAGTTGAAAGAACTCCAAGGTGATTAACATTACCTAATCACAGTATTGAGTGCCAAATAAAAGTTAAAATAGTTTAACTGAGTCCACAAGTTATTGCATCACTACAAAATGGACAACATTAAAAAACAGAAATAAATAGCTAAACAAAAAAGCTGTCAACAAAAAGAGGGAATATTCTAGGCAATACACGAGAGTATGTTAATGCAAGTAAGAGATGATAGAACCCAATTTGCAAGTCTTAATTGCAAGAGACTAGTTCTATTTACTAATGATATTTTGGATTACATATATTTAAAGCAACTTTAGAGTCTGACTCTCCTCATATTTGAAGCCAAGGAATTCATGGATCGAGCTGTTGCTATTGAGAATAAGAGGAGTAAAGAGTGGTCATTGGTGTGGTTAGACCAGTGATGGGCAAAGTACGGCCCGTGGGCCAGATGCGTCCCTCGGACAGGTTCGATACGGCCCGCGACAGGAAAGGAGGATAAAAATATGTCTTACTTGATTGCTTTTTTCCTATATTACATGACTCCATGGTGAATTTTAACAGAACTACAAGACTTTTAGCATTGAAAATGCTTTTGATATTTTTATTCACTGTGGAATGCAAACAGTAAAACGGGGCATTAAGCATAAGTTAGTTAAGTTGCAAGGTACCTAATTTAAACTGTTGTTTCTTAACACCTCAAAACCTGAATTGTACAATTCCTTGCTGAAGTCGTTTCCATAATTTGATTTCTCATGCCCAGAAGGTTATCGCGTTATTTGCATCTTCATATTATGTGCGTGAGCAAGTGTTTAAACAAATCTTTGAAATTTTGAAAAAGTTGTGTGAGAAACAGACTGACTAGACTTTTTACTTCACTCCTGAGGCTCATCTCCTTCTAGTGCAACCGGACTATGCAAACCTGCTGGAAATATAGTCACAGTTCCACTCATCTTACACTTCTTCATATACCCGTACAAATAACTGACAAAAAAAGTTCTCAAAATTGCACCATTTCAGCATTTCTAAAACTATTTCAGCCTGCCTGGTGGAATTTTTCTGTCATTTGGCCCGCTCCCATACAAGTTTGCCCAACACTGGGTTAGACAGTAATAAGTTATGTTGTGAGCATGTATTACAGCCATGAAGAGAAGATAGAAGTAAAAAACGAGAAGCAAGATAGATGGATGTATAATTTGATTCAAAAGACAGAGAGAGAGAGAGGACTGCATGCTTCTCTAGGAGATGAAGTCAAGAAAGTTTTAGACAGGTGTAAATTTGGCCAAGTGCTTGTGGCCCTATGAGGAACATTTTGTATATGCTAGATTTTACTGGTTATGTCAACTTTGTCAATATATTTATGATTTTATTGGGAATAAAATAAGTACCATTGTTTTCCAAATTGTAAGTTTGGATATAACCACATTGTATCTTATGTATCCAGTCACTTTATTCTAAATTTGAAGTATACTAAATTTATATGTAGCAATAAAAGAATTATTGTAGTTTTTACTGCAAACCTGGCACAATGGCTACTAAACCATGGGAGTGGCTCCAATTTAAGCCTCTGACCATTGCCAGCATGCCACGATTCAGTTCTGCAGGAGTTCTTTTACAATTCTGTAAATCTGCAGACATTTTAACCTGGACCGTGATCGAACCTGCGACCTTGAGCATAGAAAGCCAGCATAATATTCACTGTTCTACCCAGCCTGGCACAATGGAAAATATAACTGGCACTTCTAAGGTTAATAAGGAATGCTAATCAAATGGAAAAAGTTGAACAGTGAAATTCATACATATAACTTCACCTTACAGGTCAGTTTCACTAATAAAAAGTACTGATACTCGAAACAGCGATTCATTGTCTTCGTATTTCATGAAACAGTGTGAAGAGTATGTGGACTGATACACTGGTAACATTGTATGTTTAGTAGTAATTGGAATGTCACCACATAAATTCAGCAGCTAAAAGGAATGGAATTCTGCAGTAGAGTACCGTGTAAGGGAGGAGGCATAAAATGAGTCGGTCTGAACATCCTGGTGAAACATCATAAAACAGACACCAGCTTGCAAAAAGTGAACTTGTTAACTATCAGAAATGACCTCAGTAAATAAGATAAACTGATACATACAGATGATAATACATAAATCACTTCTAGGAGTCAAATTTCAATGGCTTTATATCGCATGATTCAGTGAAACTAAAGCGGAAATAGGAACTGAGGGTTTGCAAAGCAAGATTACGGAGATATGGTCTTAAATATGTCTATCACTGTCACTTATTGTTTGGCATATTACCTCAACCTGCCTGGCAGTATCTCTGTTAATAATTCAGGGAATTTATAAAGTTTAAGAATGAGTCAATGGACCTGGTAAACAGAACATAACTTTATTCTTAAGAGTCAGAAGCTGCTATGGAACCAATTCATTTGTATTGTATATATGCATAAACTACAATTTCGATACAATATTTACATAACTACAAGAAAATATAAACAAAACAGGAATAATATTTACATAAAGACCTATACAAATTGTACAGATATGTACAACCTTCTAGAGGTGATCAGCGACTGAGACAATCTACACTGTGAGCATAAATTATTGTATGATTTTTCAAGACTATGTTTTCAAAATTGCTTAAGAAAAATATTTGAAAGAGGAATATTTGAAGTTTCATATTGATCTCTTGCAGGAAAGCCGTTACAACAGTTTTGGAATGGGTAACGCGAAAGCCGTTACACCAGTTTTGGGTAATTTTTAGTCATTTATTTGAGGTGAATAGGCATAATGGATATGAGGAATTCTCACCTTATCTTACAGACAGAACGTGACAATCCAATGGCTACAGTCGTATGGAAACCCCAGTCACCAGATCTTGCAATATGTGATTTTTCTTGTGGGTTTATCAATGACTGTTTACATTCCTCCCCTTCCAGTGAGACTACTGAAACCGCAAAGGCGCATCAACATCACCACGAGAGACGTCACATGCTTGAGAGGGTTTGGAAAGATTGAGAGTGCTGCCAGGACATCTGCCACATCATAAGAACCACATGTATACAACCTCATTACAGAACTTCAACTATTCCCATGAAATAGCAGTAATTACACACGATTGTGTACGGTATTGTTGAAAACAGTATTTAAAAATAGTTCATTAATAATTTATGCTCACAGTGTACAATAACAACTGTTTCAATGTTAATGTTTATCTCATCCATTATTCCTACACTTACACAATCCTTGCAGCAACAGGGTTTCTAATTGTACATTATAAGGTTCTACCCTTGTACTATTCTTGAAGAATCAATCTAGCGCCTGAAGATGATGAATATCCTTGTGCAAGAAACTAATCCTTAAAAATAAATAAATAGAAGTTAGGACTAAGTGCCCATTCACATTGAAAACACAAGCGCAAACAGAAAGAAATAAACTTAAACAGTACGTAAATACTATTCATGTTGAAAACAGATTTTGCAGACACAAAATCAAATGGCACCATGGGAGTTTATGGTCACCTGAATTGCAGCAATGATGTTGGAATGTTTACCTGACATAAACAACACATTAAACAATATTGTAGTTTTCGGTATGTCTTTGAATGTTATAGAATGGCACAGTAATAAACTAGAAGTAATGCACTGTAACATAAATCATTTGCGTAAATAGTAAAAATTATGCCTTTATGCGATGAAATATAGTGACATATACCAGCAGCGGAATATGCCTGGACCGGAAGAAGTCAACCTTGAGTTGGAGCTACTCCATTAATGTTCATGCTTGCATTTTTCAATGTGAATGTTTACATTACACAACATGGGTATAAACTTCTATGTTTACATGCGTTTGAGTTTCATTGTGAATGGGGCTTAATGGAAGTACCAAGATATAACATACATTGTAATACTTCTTCACTGTAAGGCTCTCTAAGGCGAAGTTATCGTATTCTTCTATAGTATATTTCTCATTTTTTATTATTATAAATGAGATTAGATCATGCAAATAAACTGTAAATATGTTTGTACTTCGCTACCTAAATTAACTCCAGTAAAAACTGAACTTGTTATATGTAATGAAAGTTCCACTAATTAGCATTATTTTATCACCTGATTCAAAAATAGAAAAACTAAGAAAGCAGGCATTTAGCTATTTATTCTTTTAGAGTGTTCAAAAACAAACAAATACAAGCTCTCCCATCTCATTCATAATAATTCTGCCTTAAAATGTAATTATTATAAAAAAGCAGAATCAAAACCTCTAGTGAAAGAACTTGTTTCTAGTTATCTCACTTTTGAACTAGACAATTGATTAAATCAAGTCTTTCATCAGAGAGTAAGTACAGAGACATTTTTCTTTGATTGGATAAGTAAATGCCCCTATCTGTCTGTGGCACTGTATAAAACTTATATTTGTTCTCAGTATTTCTACTTACTTTCCTCACAAAAGCATCAATGTAGTCTAGCTTTTAACTATATAGAACTCTTTTTAATTCAACAAAATTCCAATTATCGATGATCTGGATACTCAGAAATCCAAATAATTGAGACATAAGTGAAAGAAATGACACGCGATGGGCCCATATAAGTTGGTGCAACTGGACAAGAAGTCCAGAAAGGGTGGTTTGCAGGTTTTCCAAAAGAATGCTAGACCAGAAACCTCATATGGATGCTGAATCCCAATTCCTAAAGCAACTCAATACCTAAAAAGTTTTCAAGAGATTCTGCAATGAATCAGCCCAGAAATTTTATGAGTTACCCATACACAATGCTGCAGATGATAGGAATAGCGTTTTCCATCAGTGACATCTTGAAGAAAATCATTTCATTATGTTTTGTACAAGCTATCTAATAATAGTATGGACTTATATGTCAATTTCAAGATTTGACATTGAGTTGGTTGTTGTGAGAGAGTTTTCAATTTTGGGAAAACCGAACTTTGCGCCCCATGCGAGTCCCTCACTCCAACTCTCTAACTCCCTCCCCTAGTGGCGGCATTTGAATTACTAGTAGTGACGGTGGCACCATCTCTTAATGAACTGATGAAACCGAAAAAATAATTTATTTCTTCTTTATTCTCTTCTTCTCTTCCTTTCCCGTCTCCTTCCTCTCTTCCTCTCACCCTACCTACCTATTTGAGACCTATTCCTAATAGTAAATTTTGGATCGACCGGGATTCGAACCCGGGACCCCTAGCATTATAGCTAGGAGTCTTGACCACTACGCCACGAGTGAATGTTGAGCACTGAAGGAAGCTTTCGTATATTAGAGTTATGTTAGGGGGATTTCATGAGTTTTAACGCAAGAATCGGTTTTTATAAGTAGTGTTGGTACAAGGGAATTTTCCTGCATCAATTAAGCCACATTTTATGTTATAATACAGAGTTTTTTATAATTATGAAATAATATGTATGGTACAAGGGTATTTTTTGTATTGTGAATTAGCCTTTTTTGTTGGAAGGGTTGTTTTTATAATTGTGGAATATTATGTGGAGGTGGAAGGGGTTTTTTTATTGTGAAATATTAGGTGACATGTCAATTGCAATTATTCATTACCGGCGTTGAGGTTGAACAGCGGCTACAGGCATGGTGGCATGCACTGTGGGGAAGCGGGAAGCAGCCAGGCGGGGAAGCGGCCAGGCGAGTGGAAAGGGGAGCAGCATGGGGCACAAAGTTCCATTATGCCTCAATTTTATTTATTAACCCCCTTAGCATAAAAATCCTTTGACGGAAGATGACCCAAAAATTTCCAATTTTTTTTATTAATGAACTATTAAAGTTCATTTTGAACATAAATTACTGACAATACTGAATGGGGTAGGCCTACTTAGGTGATAAAAAGGTCTATATTAAAATCCTGAGTATAATCATTTTATAACTGTAAGTAATTATACTATATTGAATTAAATGTTTCATAAGTTGACATTTTCAATAAATCACTTTGAAAAATGTTCATTGATTGCAGTTAGTTATAAAAATAGAAAAGCGCACACACTTTCTTACATAATTTTACTTTCGAATGCTTGTAGCTATGTGAATGCAGTGAAACCTTTCTTTAAGAAAAAAATTGGCTGTTAAAGAGGGGTGAATGCACTAAAAAAACACTATATTTTTTAGTAAAATAATCGACAGAGGCGCAGGAATGGGGGGGGGGACTAAGGAGGCTAAAGCCCCCCGCAGTCCCCCACATCAGAATGACTTTTCTTTAATGTACCATTTTCACTTAAGTTCAATTAGTGATAAGAATGCAAGATTGTTTAAATATTTGATATAGGCTACAATGTTTCAAATTGTTGATTGGATTAATAGGCCTAATTAGTTTTTGCCATGCATAACAGAAATTTGATAATGATTTCAAATGCATTACTTTGCAAGGCTCGCTTTACATTTGCCAAAATGAGTCCATGTCTGGCTGCACCAATTTTGGTGCAGGATTCAGAATATGATAAAATCTTCTTGTTAATAGCAATAATTTCAAGCCATGATGGAGTTGAAACTATGTAGTATGTTTAATGCTGCATATTAATGTAGTAACAACAGCCAATGTTAAATTCTGTCAATCCGTCATTCAATCAGCTGATTGTTTGAATGCAGTTTTTTAACTTTTGTTGCTACAGCCCTTCACAGGATCACTTTAAAAACACATGGAACCCAATACCATCGGCGAGCAGATTCAATTCTGATTAGACCTAATGGTACAATAACTGTGAATTTCAAAAGTTGAATGAAATGCTTTGTATTGTGATGTGTTAAAAATGGAATCAAAATTTGAATAAAGAATTATAAGTAGGGATGGGTCCTCGATACTTTCGATACCTCGATACTCTCGATACTTGCATGGTATCGGCATCGAGCGATACTTCAGAAAACTCGCTCGATACTTTTTCGATACTTTGGTAACTGCAATTTAAAGAAATGCGGTATCTCTTTCTGCTTTTAGTAGTCTACTAAATATAGTAAATACTTCTATTTCTCCTTGAAATGGAGAAAATCACTCTGTGACTTTTGTCTAGTCATAAATACTTTCCAACTTTTAAAATCCAAACAGAAGAGATTCTTAATTGTTTCGTTTCCTGTCAAACGTTTCAATAACAACCAAGCAAGCTGACTGTCCAAACCCCATTGTAATTTTTGAACAAAAACTTGTAAGTGGACTGTTTCAAAAACTAATTTTAGTTTTAATGTAGGCTACTGATGATATTAAATTTTGTCTCATTAAATATGCACACTTAATTTAGTTGGTATTACACAGTTATCTCAACTTTTAATATTTAATGTAGCTATTTATTGAAACTGGAAATGTCGACGGTATCGAGTATCGAGGAAAAAATCATGTATCGGTAGTGAGTATCGAGTATCGAGAAAATCTGGTATCGACCCATCCCTAATTATAAGGGAGATAGAAATATGTGATGATAATAATATTGTATATTATACGATTTGATGAATGAATATCATGACGATAATGATAATAATAATGTTAATGATGTTCGTAACAGGATAATAACTTCATTGAAAAATGAATTTGTAAATAAAATTGAAAAATTAATTGTACCTAGCTTACAATAAATGATTTTTAAAATGTTATTAGCATATATTTTATAAGTATTAGCCCCCCCCCCAGAATAAAATTCTGGCTGTGCCACTGATAATCGACATACTTACAAGACAGTATTGTAGATGACAACTGCCTTAATCTACACATAATCCATAATGTACGGCACACACACAGTAAGCAGACGAACACACTATAGTATTAACATGTGAAAGACTCTTAATGTTTGGTTATGTAATTAGGGCCTATATTTTCACCAGATTTACAGTTCCTTCGTCATTCACTGTACTATACTGCAAAACATCTTGTATCTTTTGACACTGCCTGCATCTTTCAGTGGTGATAATTTAATATCTCCATCTTTTCTTTAAAAATCAAACTCTTTCATGTGGCCATTTCACATGCAATCACTGAAACAACACAACTGGCTTATGTCAATGGGTGAGCCAGCAGATGAAGGTTTTCAATTTGACCTATTAGTGAAATTATTAATCTCTGCATTCCTCACCTTTCTCAAGTTGAAGAGAACACTGAAATCAGTACCGTTAGGTTTAAGATATTTTTGCACATTACAAATGAGTCCAAGAGCACATACAGGTCGTTAATGGATGCATTCAATGTAGTAATTGCTGTATCAAAACTAAGTTAACAGAAAATACTTTATAAGAAATGATGAGTAATAAAGATGTATGATTTTCTCAAAGTTAAGGGTCTGTTAAGAGGGGTAGAAGTGTATTTTTAAGCGGTGTTTTGTGTCCTTGTCTGTAATATAGATTGTCCGTCTTGGAGAGGTTAATTATTATGAGTTTCAATGTAGTGACTAGGGTCCACAAAAATTTTCTCTGAAGAAGGGATATCCTCTATCAAATATGTCTAGTAAGAGAGGTTTCACTGTACCATCTGTATCCTTGCCATCACTAATATTATAGTAATGTCATTTTCCAGTCTACTCATTCAGATCAGCCAGGATTCCCTCTCCCTGCTACATATAAATGAAGCTTTCAGAAGTGCACATGTCTGCTGGTGTGGCCACATTTGTAACTAACTGTATAAAATGCGAAAAACATTTTTATTCAGGTTTTAAGGAGGAGACAATGTATTCTTACAGTGGCACCAACTTTTGAAAAACATTGTGTGGGCTCAACAGACTTTAATATTTCCAAACTCCCATCCCTTAATTGGCTGATAAAATGGACTTTTAATAGTTTTGACAGACTACGGATAAATATAGAACAACACAAGAAACAATTTCATTATTTGTAATAATTAATAACAATCACATTTTCAGGAAATAGTTGTGTAGCCTAGTTAACGGAAATTATTTAAAGTTTATAATATTACATAAACATTTTTACTTTTTCTGTTCGAGCCTGAAATTCAAAGTAAAAAACTGCGCTGAAAGTCGTAAAAATCAAATTAACTGTGGAACGAATTCAAACGATTGTGAATGAATCGCAACAATAGTAGATTGTACTATTTATATCAATAAGAGCCTGATTTTCATTGTACAGCGATTCAACAAAGAAACAGGATTTTAGTACTAGCAATAAATAATTATGATAATAGTATGCAGAAAATTGAGTGGGCTAGCACCCCACGGGCCAATATAAGTTGGCGCCATTGCCTTTCTACATGAGTTTTCTCAGGATTTTTAATTTTCAAGAATACCGTACTCAGGATTTTACAATAAGTGACTAAATAACTAATCTGTAAGAAAATGTTATTATGATCATTTTCCCTGAACCCTTCATATGCTGCATGAAACCAAAACAAAAAGGAACAATTGATAAAATTACTTACATCAAGTGCTGAACATTAGTAATAACAAGTAAGGACAACATTTTCAAGGTAAATATAAATACTGAAAACTCTGCACACTTATACAGTTTACCACAGATTTCTTGGCTCATGAGTTAGGAGTGAAAGGATAGTTTTTTTGATTGTTCATCTACACAAAGAAAATTGTCCCTTTATATTATAGATACTTCCTTAACACTAGAGAGCAGATTTTTATGTAATTTTTATATATTCTTCTGCAGTATTAACATGTCTGAAAACTGAACTAGGCTACTAATATCAACACCAGGGCAACCCACAATATGCTTTTATGACATATTTCTTATTTACTTTTCACATAATATTGTAGTATAATCTGAAAATGGAATCTAAATATCTTGAATACCTAAGTTTCATTTAGTTTTTATCAGCCTCTTTGACAATAGTAAACATAAATTTAATAAACTGCTTTAAATACTCAAAATTAACATTAATACTTTCTGTAAAATTTTCCAAATGCTGTCATATTTTGCACCATAGCACAATGTTTGTTATCTATGCTTAGCAGTTTGCACATTACTTAGAAGGTGGATTTTTTCTTTTTTAATTATACACTCTACGCACAATGTATAGCCAGCTGCAAAAAAAGGATGGGCCACCTACAAATAAGTTCCAGACACAGAATACTGCGCCTATGTCTCATCGCCTGCATACACAAGGTAACACATTACCAAACCACTGAAATTGGTGGAATTTTGTTTAAGAGTTTGATATTTGAATTTAATTGACTGGAAAGACCATTCTGGACACTAGGTTATCTGAAAAATTAAATAAAGTAATTGAGCAACATAAATACCACTGGAACCAATATTGAATTATATAGTCAAATATTATGATTGTGAGTTCAAATCAAATGATCCTTATAATTGTTTCAATTACAACTTTCTGGTCGTATTTCTAGTAAGTCAACAAGACATTATCCCAACCACAGGCCAATTTTTTTTTGCAATATGACATTATGGCTTATGGAACTTATTTATTTCAGCTTTTATCAGGAAATATGTTTTTTTACAGGCCTATTAACAATCAAAGTTGTTTTAAATTTATAAACTAACGGAATGAGAACTCACAACCCTCTGTACAGCAGGCAGACACACCTCATGAAGTTAAATAATTTCAGAAGGTTGACTGCCAATAAACAAAGATTGTAAGTTTGTTTACACCTGTGAACTGCTCCACAGAAATTTATTTCCTAACGAACAAGAGATGGTGTCTAAATAATTGACTTTCAAAGAGAATTATCAATATTTCAGCATAATGGTCTGTATTCTGGATGGGATTACTAAGATATTTCGTCGTCCAAGTTGATGTTGTAAGTAAAGAGATTTAACTAAACACACAAGAAAATTTGTCTCACTTTCAAATAGATCCGAAAAATGTGCTAGAGCGAGACACACACTTGTTTTTGTTTATTTTAGGATTTATTCAAAGAGCAAACTTACCTATCTCACTGTACAAAATATTTCCATGACATCTTTCTGTGATATTTATTAAGAATAATACTACTGTATTTTAAAATAAGAAACAGGTAATTTTAACATGTGACTTGAGGCTTTCCCAGTGCTGGTATTTGAGGGTTTCTCGGCCATCCAGTTGGGTGAATGGATTTAATAGGTCTGGCTGCTATTTGCTCTGCAGCCATTTTCTGGGAGGAAGTGAGCTAGTCAGAAAGGTGGGTTATCATACAGGGTCTGTCCCAAAATTTTCTGGAATGATTTTTTGTAGTTGGCAACGCTGGCTGGCTGGGCGGAGCTTTGGGTAGATAAGTTGGTGGGGGATCTAAGCTTCGTAACGAGACCGGTGTCAGTCACCTGCGGACAGTTGTTGAGGCAGGGTCACGCTCTGCACAGACGTATCTACCGCACCCTCATCGAACAAAGGACAGGCAACAAGGAGTTTTACTGTGAAATGCTCAAACAGTTGCGCAACAGGGTTCGACGCGTCTGAAAGGAAATTCGCAACAATTGGATCGTGCACCATTACAACGTGTCAAGCTACGCCGCACTCACTGTCTCAGAGTTGCTAGCCAAAATGGGTATGGCAACACTGCCCCAGCTGCTGTGCAGCCCCAATCTGGCACCAGCGGACTTTTCTGTTCCCAAGGATCAAAAGAACCCTGAAAGGAACTTGGCATGGGTTGCTGCAGGCAGTAAAAGCATCTCCGATGACCACACTGAAGGAGATTCCTGTTGACGACTTCCAGGGCGCCTTCAATGATTGGGTGAAGCGTTGGCAATGGTGCATCGAAGCAGGGGGAGAATACTTTGAAAAGTTCTGAAAAGATTGTAAACTGATAGTGAAAAAATGATTTTAAAAAAATCATTCTGGGAACTTTTGGGACAGACCCTGTATAACCAGGAGACCTGCTGGGAGTGGACCAGCAAGGAAGCTGGAAAGGGCTAGTCTCTCATTAATTAAATCCATCCACCCAACAAGCCAGAGAAACCCTCATTTCGGTATTTTTAACTTTTTATGACATAGCCTATTTTGATGTTTTTTATTTCATATTTACGCACATATTTTTGGGATGAAATTACATAAAAATCCAAACTACACTTACGACTAAAAAATAATATTTTTGTGACTGTTGGTGATAGCATAATTATTTATTGCCTTTTCTGTCACCTAGCAGCCTCAAGATTATGTTGTACTAAGAACCAAGATACAGTCACAAAATCCAGATCAAGTTCAATACTTGTAATGATAACAAACTGGAACAGTATTTCATTTTCTCCTCATCCTTTGCTCTTTCTAGAGTTTAAACTGCATTCATATATCGTCACCTTCAAGGCAGAGTATTGTAAGCACCATTTCTAGTGAAAGCAAGCTAGAATGTTTACGGTATATTCCGCAACCCTGCATTGACTGTAAAAGTTTCATCATATTTCACCACTAAATAAATGTTGCATGAACTTTCTCAAATAGCCCAAGAGTTAAGATTTGTTTTATGAAATCTTTTTAGGTAGGTTTTACTGAATGTCATGAAACCAGTTTGCTACTGTGTGCAAGGTCTAGTAGCACTAGTACCAAAGAAGACATAACACAAAAGGGGAGTTCATAGGTGAAACCTGTATAAAACCAGTTTGCTGTGCTGTAGCTCAGTGTGTGCTGAGCAGTGGCATTGTACAGTTTGTCCTCAGTAGAATTGGTGGTCAGTATATCAGAGCCATTTTGTAATGGAAGGACACTCGTTAAAGTGAAGGGCTTCCACGCCAAGAAATTATTTCAATCCTGAATGGAAAACTCTGTACTTCTTTGTGGAACGTACCGTAGTAATTATGTCATTTGTTTAATTTGACCAGAAATGTTCAACTGGAGCTAATCAACATGAAGCATGACATCGAGTTGGCTGACAGTTACAGGAACAGAGGAAGTTTGCTAGACTACTACAGTCGATTTCCTCATCTACATTGACGAGCAGCATCTATGATTGCACTGTTTGGTTCGACCTATGTATGTGTAGCCTTATTTTCAGCTATGAAACATAATAAAGACCCTCAAAGCTTCAGTGACCATAAATTAAAGGTTTAGAGTTGTGTTTCATTATCCCCAAATTTACTGAATATCTTGGAAACCACACGATATCAGAAATCAAGAGTGTTTACTGCGAAGAACTGAAAGTATCAGATTCTTCTTTGAAAAATGATCCATTTCACAGTTCATATTATTTTAATTTGATCTTTATACTATTATTATTATAGTCAAGTTTTTTTTAAAATATTTTTTCAACATCCTTTACTTTACTTATTCAATGGCAGTAGACAATTCCTAAGCAAGCTAAAGGAATATTATCTATTTTATGGAACACCGAGATTTACTGTCGCGCTTACATCCATTCTGAGCTAACTCCATCCAACCATCCCTCACAAATCATACTTCCCTTAAATCTATTCTTATATTGTCCTTCTACCTACATTTAGGCCTTTTCTCTTCAGGTCTCACAGTCAAATATTTTTTTAGATATGTCTTTCCTCCCCTATGTGTGCAACATATCCAGCCCGTTTCATCCTCTGTGATTTAATTACCTTTACTATATTTGGTGAAGAGTACAGGTTATGAAGCTTGACATTATGCAACATTCCCAGCATTAAAAAAATTGCTGATTTTCACTAACAAAGTATATTTCCATTTTTATAATAAAAAGGATTTTGCATATATCTCTATATAAGGGTAATTTAAAATGCTCTCCGGGGTTTTAAAGAACCATTGCAGAGTGGTTATTGAGCATATCTTTTCTAACCTTGGATAGTAACATAAAGAAACTCTGGAAATTTCATTTATACTCGCAACAATGGAAGATAGTTTCAAATTTCGGCTGCCAGGTAGCATTAAATGAAAATGGCGTTCACGGCTGGTGAGAAAGCATTTTCTGTGCTGGAATTCCACGCTAATAAGTCAGTAATCTCCGTCCAATGTCTCTTTCGGAGGGAATATGGAAAGGATCCAGAACACCAGATGACGTGGACCGTGTACCACAATTGTACCAACGAAGCCAGCAAAAATCCACATATCAAGCCTGCAGAGAACTTGCTATGCCACAAACAACTGTACGGAGAGTTCTTCGCAAGTGCTTACGGTTCAAGCCATACAAATTGCAGCTTCTTCAAGCTCTAGAACCTACAGATTACAATAGCCGAGAAGAATTCTGCACTGATTTTCAGAACATGTTGGAAGATGATGATTTCGCAGCCAGGTTAGTTTTCAGTGACGAATGCACATTCCACTTAAGTGGTAAGGTTAACCACCAGAATGTTAGAAAACCCGCACGCGCACGTAGAACATGTACGTAATTCCCCGAATGTCAATGTGTTTTGTGCCATTTTGTGCGAAATGGTTTATGGACCTTACTTCTTCTTGGAAGACACTGTGAACGGGATTTCATATCTTGATATGCTGGAATTGTGGTTGATGCCACAATTACAGGATCAACCAAATATCATTTTCCAACAAGATGGAGCACCCCCACACTTCCATAATGAGGTTCGCAGGTACCTAAACAACAATCAGCCACGACGCTGGATTGGGTGTGGGTGTGATCACGACAACAGGCTAATGCCGTGGCCTCCACAATCTCCAGATCTCACCTTCTGCGACTTATTTTTGTGGGGGTATATCAAAGATGCTGTCTTTGTGGCACCCTTGCCTAATGATTTGAATGACCTGAAGACGCTTATCAGAGCCAGCGTCAACACCATCAATTGTGACATGTTACATCGAGTGTGGGAAGAACTGCAATATCGGATTAATGTGTGCCGCGTGACCAGAGGTGGACACATTGAACATCTGTAGGAGGCAAACCAAACTTTCACAGTTGCTGTTTCTTTTGGTACTTATTGCATCAATGTATATTTGGTAGTTTGGATGTAGTGGCATTATAAAACCCCGGAGAGGCTTTGTCCTGACTGACTGACTTAATGACAGAGAATCAATGCAGAGCCTAAACTACAGTGAGTCTCAGACAGATTGGTGCCGCTTGAGGCGCGTGCCGTGTTTCTCTTGTGATGACTCAACACTACCCGCATCGCGGCAAGCTGTGGCCCCGCAGATAAGTAAACAATTCCTGCATAGCCTGCAGTTGAGCATTGTTCTCGTGTTGTACAGACGTGAAAGTGTTATTCGGTAGTTGTCACAACTAAAAGAAAACATTAGGATAGAGATAAACTCAATAATAACGGAACAACAATTAATGCGTATTAATCGGAATTTCCTATCACGATGCCAAAAATGTGTGGATGTAGGAGGAGGACACTTCCAGCATCTCCTGTAATAAGGTAGGTGCCTATTTTCGTTATTTTCAAACTTATTTCATTTATTTTCATTGTCACGCACGGACAAGTCAGTCAACTGCCGGGGAGTTCCTTTGCCGCATACCGGGGATAGGAGCGTCATCTGCGGGGAACCCAACGCGCGGCGCGGTGGCACCCATCTGCCTGAGACTCACTGTATAATAGATAGGGACTTGGAATTTTGACAGTACCTTCCTTTAATAATGTAAGTGCTCACTAAGAAAGGATTTTGCAAAATTTTGATTTTAAATGCAAAAAATTAAATGTTTTTGAGAATACTTAATCCCTTTTTACACAGAATTATCAAATCCAAAACAAAGTTCACATGACAACATATTGTTGCCAGTGGTCTAAGATGGGTTTGAAAATAAATGAAATGAGAGTTTGACAAATGAGAGAAGCTGTCAATATAATTCATGTTATAAATAAATATTAAAGAATGAAATCCACGAAAATAATGCATTCACATAACTTTCTCTACCCTGGATATTGATATTACACGGATAGAGAAAGCAATACGAGGTATGGTATATGTATATTATTATAGCGCAGGTTTTTGGAGAGAGAAGTATGAAAGTGATATTGCATTTCTGTTTAATTTTATCCCCAAAACGGTTTTATGGAACATGAGAGTGAGAAATAAAATATTCCACAAAGACAATACAATTTTATGTTACAAGAATTTCTGTTTCTTCTTATTTGAACCCCTACCAGGCTTGCTGTGTACAAGCGATGGGATGCAAAATTCTACATTCTCTATGAGCCAAGAAAAGCTATAACAAGCGTTTTCTGAGGGAATAGTTTGAGTGTGAAAAGTCATTCTTTGTATTTCAAATTCTAAATACCTATATAATGACCTATAATTAAAAAATCGGAAGTCCTTCATTAGATAATTTCCAATTACAAAATAAAAAACCCGGGCGACGCCGGGCCTTTTAAGCTAGTAACTTATAAATGCTGTCATTTACTTATGACTGTAGGTTATAATCGATACGTAGTGGGTTATTTTATCTATAATAATATTTAATATCATGCACAAGAGAAATATTAAACCATGTATATCACAATTATGAATTATTCCTTTTCTGCTGTCCTATCATTAATCTTTTAATGGTAAATGCAACTACGGATTACCGATACAAACAGTTGCCATTGTGTAAGGTATGGCATACCATAAGCCTTTATCTCGACAACAGAGACCAGTAACGTTGAGTACCATACCAACAGTACCCGCAAGTTGGTTGTCAAAGGCCCAGGGTTGGCTGGTTTAAATGAAATGTTTTTCTGTTAAAAAAACCTCTATGTTTTTATTTTATTTTATTTTTGCTATTTTTACTACTGGAAGAGACGAAAAGTGCTATTGAAAAAGTTTGTCCTACGGTATTCCCAATTTTAGACCAACTTCTGACTGCTCAAGCATCTTCAACTAGCATAGAAAGATCTTTTTACTTCCTTTAGTTTAGTGGATTCAAATCTTCGAAGCAGACTAGGAACTGAAAACATCTCAAAATTAGTGTTATTATTCAGAATGTTTAATGCTAGTGATGCTTAATTTATTGCTTTATTGTTCAAAGGAAAGTATTTTTCATTTTAGTACTTTATTTAAGGCTGATTAACTGTTTAGTTTTATTGTAACCGAACTACAAAATACAGTAAGTTGAAAACAAGAAACTAAATATGTAAAGACATCAAATTATAAATGATTATTAATCCTATTAGTCTACTATAAAAGAACAGTGGATCTGTTTTCATTTGTTGAAGTCATTAAGTACAGAATAAAGATTGTTTTAGGTTTTGTGTCTCTGTCTTGTACCTTGTGCCTTTTAGGCCCGGTATTATAAACAAAGTTGATCTTTAGATTAAGTTAAACCTATTCTAAAGTTTAACTCTAGCTGCCGTTTTATAATGTTCTGGTTAAGTTAAACCGTTGTGCAATGGTGTTGGTAGACCTGTTGGCTGAGAAAAGAAGACGAATTGTGGCCTTGGAAATAAAAGAAAAACAATAAGATCTGCTAATTCGCTTGTATTTGTTTGTATATTGCGACAAAAATGCATATGAAATTGAGCTAATAGAATTACAGAAAGAAAGTGTGGAACGGGATATGTTCCTGAAAGAAGAAGAGTACAAATAGAAAATGGACTACATGAAGAGGGAAGCGGAGCTAAATGAAGAGAAATTGAAGCTAGAAATTTTATTATTAAAGAAACAGTTAAATCAAAATTGAACTCAGTTTTGTTCAGTGTAAGTTTATTTCAATCACAGCTAAAATAAAAAGCTATTCATTGCTCATAAAAATGATCTTGTATTAGCATTTGTCTCTCAGTACAACCTTCTCTATTTAGGCCTACATTAAAATACTTGACGTTCCGGAAAGTAATAAAATAGAATTACTTTAACTTTTGTCTCATCTCCTCATAGCATGTTGTATCTGAAATCGAATTTGTTGATACTGTCTTATCGTGTTTTGATAGCCATTTTCATTAAAACAATTATTACGTCTTAAACTGCAGGTTAAACGGTAGAAAGGTCCAGTTAGGTTGAACTTAAGATTAATTTGTATTGTCGTTTATAATACGCAAAAATCTGAAAAACTAAATATAATACGCAAAAATCTGAAAAACTAAAGTTTAAACTAAAATTGAAGGTTAAACCATGATTATAATACCGGCCCTTAAGCAGAAATTAATTTTGGGACAAGTGATAGTATTGCATTGTGTTACTACCTGGGTAAATATTAATTAATCTGATTTAATGTTTTCAATTTCATTCAAGCTTCCTAGTTTTTTTGCTGTTTTTTCTAAACCTGGTCTTTTCCAACACTGCAAAGGCCTAATTTGAAGTTGCAATGTTCTTTAGAAGCTACAGAATTCATTTGTAAACACAGTTTGTTCCAACCAAGATAGTAAGTAATGTCACATATCCGTGTAATATCAATGGGCCTTAGCAGACTGGATTGTTAAATTGAGGGACTGCGACATACCACATATGAGGAAGAGTGCATGAGCAATACTGTGTGATCTACTAGATATAAAAAGAAATGAAAAATAGCCTAATTTATCACAAATCCAAATAATTAAGAGACTCCTAATTTTGTTTTTAAATTTACTGACTTCCGTTGAGCAGTTGACTATAGTTACTTTACACCCACAAATTGAAAAATTAATACTAAGACTAGGAAAAAGCCAAACAGCTGTGTTGAAATTCGATGACGACCTAACATCCAAATCTGCTGGAGATTCTGGCAGAAGACTATTACTTGCTATAATTCAATTTTGTAATTTTATGTTGGCTGGTAATGTTGCCAACAAAATTTGTCCTTATTTATATGGAGCCTCCTTAATAACCGTTGGAAAGAAATGTGGCGGCATACATTCCACATTCCAGTGCAACTGGAAATTTCTTTTGCAGACTAGTGTCTTAAGTTAGTTTGCATTTCTCTGCGGGACGAAGTCAGCACTTCCTTACAACCTCACCAGCTTGGATTTGGCTCCTCCAAAGGTTGTGAATCTATTATACACTTGACGCATGCTTTTCTTCTTAAGAATGAGCTTACTAGGAAAGTTCTTAAAATTGATTTTAGAAACGCTTTCAACTGCATTTAAAGAGACTGTATTATATCTGTTCTATTAGGGATATAATTCCTATCATACGGCAAGCTTACAGATATTCTACAATTCTGAAGTGATTTTATCACAGAAAGGAGTTCAACAAGGTGATCCAGCAGTTCCTCTACTTTTTAGTCTTACCCTGAACTCAGTTATAACTCAATTAAATAGTGCTAGATGATGGCACATTGGGCGGTGAACCAGATGTTGTATCATCTGACCTTAAAGCTGTTATAGAAGCCTGCAGACTCCCTGGATAGGAAATTAACCCTGACAAGTGTGATTTTCTTTTTTTTTTTCCTGAAAAGAATGACAATGTGGTTTCAATCTTTGAGGACAATGCCCTAGGTATTAAGGCAATTTCAAATTCCAACCTGACTCTTCTTGGTTCTCAAATTTTGACTCCAGCTGATGAACCAAGTTTTCGTGAAAAGTTGGAATCTGAAAATATTATTTGAAGGATTATTCTTATTATCCTCTCACACAGCTTATTTTCTTTTGAAGAACTGGTTTTTCATACCAAGATTGACTTACTTCTTCGCACAACCCCACTTTGGTTGTTTCCATCTCTTGTTCAAGAGGCTGATGTTCAACTAAGGAACTGTTTGGAATCTATTTTGAATATAAGCCTGGAAGACAGAATCTGGACCATAACTATTTTACCATTTCAATTTGGTGGGCTTGGAGTCCACAACGACAGTGATGTCTGCCTATTTGCTTTCCTGGCTTCTGCATTTGGAGAACTAGATTTTGTCAAATCAACTTTCCCCAGTCACAGTGATGAAATGGATTTCCCCTTTATGGCTAAAGCTCTTGAGAAGTAGCATAGATCTTCAATTAATGATATTCTACCTGATAATCCAGCGATACAAAAATCTTGGAATTACATTCAAGCGTCCTCTTTGCTTGAATGCCTTCAATCATCTTCACCATCTGATATTGATCGGGATAGAATTCGTGCCTTACAAAAAAGAGAATCGGGATCATGGCTTCTGGCTGTTCTGTCCTCTCATACTGGAACACTAATTGATGACACTTTCTTCAAGATTACGGTTGCTCTAAGACTAGATTGCAAAATCTGTTATCCCTATAAATGCTTATGTGGAGCTGTTGTTGACAGCTTTGGTCTCCATGATCTAAGCTGCCTTAAAAATAATAGATTTTCTAGACACTTCATGCTCAATGGCATTCTCCAAAGAGCGCTTACTTCAGCTGGCATTCCTTCAATTCCGGAGCCTGCCCGTATCAGCCACAGTGACGGGAAACGTCCAAATGGCCTGACATTAATTCCATGGTCTCTAGGAAGATCTCTTCTATGGGATGCCACTTGTGTGGGCACCTTAGCTTCATCCCATTTACCTAGCACATCAAAATTTGCAGGTTCAGCAGCATTGTCTGCAGTCAACATCAAAAGAAATAAGTACCGAGATCTGCTACATAGGTATGAGTTTATTGCTTTCACGGATGAGACCATGGGACCTTGGTGTGCTGGATCTCAAGTTATAGGGAAAAAAGTTGCAGCTCAAAATGGTGATTCTCAATCAACAGCTTTCCTAAGACAGGGAATCAATATTGCTATTCAAAGTGGAAATGCCGCCTGTGTTATGGGTACTTTCTCTAAAAATCTTGTGCTAGAGGAAATTTTTTACTTTGTTTAATGTCATGAGATGTATATGCAATTATGTATTTTTCTGCACAGTAGGCTTACTCAATAAATTGATTATATATTTATGAAAATATTTTTAGGATTGTGGAATTTGTGTTATATCTTCCCAGCAGTCAAGCATTCATTTTCTTTGATGAATTAGATATGGATATTTAAAAAATGATGGAACATAAACAGTGAAGCAACTATAATAGAATAATTACAATTTGAGTTGAACTTAGACACTTATGCTTCACTTACCAACTTTTTGGTAGAACATGTTTCAAGGACCCTTGTCCCCTTCCTCAGCTACGTGTCCAACTGACAAATCTTGCTTTTGAAGGTCATGAAGTGTCCCTGCTGGTGGTTTTACGAACTTCTTGATGAGGTCCTCATCCTCTGGTATTTCGAAATTCATGAGATTACTATCAAATTTCTTTATATAGATCCTCTCCCAGATGTCCAGTTCTTTTGGTTTGCTTACTGATTTTAACAATTTTGGTTCTCTACAAATTCTGTGGTCATTTTCCCAAGAATGTGTTGCAACGGCTGATTTTTCCAACTGACAATTTTTAAGGTTTCTCATGTTCTTTAAATCTAGTCTCAACGTTTCTTTTTGTTTTTCCATAAATCTTGCTGCAGTTAGTACAATTTATCTGATAGATCCCTGATTTCTTTCCAGTAGGTATATCATCAGTCTGTTTGGATATAATCAAATTTTTTATGCTGAATCTGTTGTGAGTGGCCAAAGTTATGTTATGATCCTTGAATATTTTTTGAAATTTCGGTGTTGCCCAGGGGTAGTGAGTGAATCTTTTGAATTTTGTTTTTTCTCTTTCAGCAGACAATGTAGTAATTTTTCTTATATCTTTCTGTTTTTCAAATTTGGCTATTTTTTTATCTATTAGTCTTTTGTCGAAACCATTCATTTTAGCAGTTACTAAAAAGTTGGTAAGTGAAGCATATGTGTCTAAGTTCAACTCAAATTGTAATTATTCTAAGATATGGATAGCTAAATACTTTGAAAGAAATACTGGTACTGATTTGAAATACATTTGTTCAGAGTCAAAAGGACTTCTCAAAGGGAAGCAAACATCTCCTACATTAAATTCTTCACAGAAATACAGAGGCATTAAGGACTGAATGTTAAAACTGTGTGCAGTTATCAACTTAAGCATTGAGCCCCATGTAGTAACCGTAAGCGTATTATTATGCAGTAGTTTGAATATGCTTATGTTTTAGATTATGTTTATGTTATATTATAATTTGATGTATTTTATTCAGTTCATACTATTATAAAAAATATACTTTATTTCATCCTAGGGTATTTGTAAGATTTAATAACGGAGAACATTAGGCTATTGCTGTGTGTTGTTAATAATTTCGGATGGAGAGCAGTTATTCAATTATTGGTCCCAGCTTCAACTATCAGAAATATGGTCACCTTACTTAAAGGGCTTTATAAGATAATTGCTAAATCTTAAATGCTACCTTGAGCGCTTTTATTTATCCTTGGTCTTAGACCAAACCATGTTTGTACCTTAAGGCAGGGAAAGACTTAGGCCTGCCTACTAGTTGGCAGCTCATTACTAAAGTTTCCTTGCTGGCTAGAATGCTCTCAGGCATTACTGATATTATACTATGAAACAATGATATATTTTTGACAAGGAAGAAGGATTTTGTGATGAAATCTGGATGGAGTACTAACTTTATGATAATAATAGTGATGATCAAGAAGTAGTTTGCCTGGCCATTACTGATATTACAAAGACCTTTGATACTATCCTGCACATGGCAATCACAGAGGCACTGAAGAGGCATGGCACATGGCATACCTGGTATTTAACATGGTAATGGATGAACGTTTTCTCAGCCTCCTTGCAGGAACTGACCAATATTGTAGGAAGATAATTAAGGATAATTATGGACTATGCACCTCAAAGATAAATGCAGTGCAAGTCATACATAAGGATACTAGGAAATGATTCAAGAATACTCTGTTATGTACAGATTTCTACAGAAATCTAGCTAATCTTACCTCTGTGCCCTATATACTCAAGGTTTTGACCTAGTTGTATGACATAAACCTTCTTGTCTCTTGCTCACTCTGCCAAATTTAAGTTTCTATAACATGCTAAACTTGATGAAATATGATGCACTAATTTTTTGTTAACAACATAATTTTAAAAATGTCTTTTCACAGTCAACTCAAGTATGCCAAAACATGAACTGCAACTATTTGGATGGCTGTAGTTGATTATAAAGGTAGTAAAATGCTGATTATAATACTCAGCCTTGAACTGGTAGGAACAGAGGATGGGACCACATAATTTAAATAGTGAACATTATATCTCACCCACATCGTACTTATCTAAGTTATATATTAGTAAAATACTGGATCAAATGGCAACATGGACTTTCAACCAGTTTACAATAAAAACTAATGTGAAAAATCCTTTGCATATACTCAGATGAACAGTTTTATTTGAAGTGTTTCAGAATTTAAATAAATAAATACTAGAGGACTTCCAACCTTCTGAGGACTGCACACGATTTTCTGACACTCCAGAAGTAATACACATACACAGCTCCAGCTCCAGATTAACTTCTGATTAAATATCCCAGAATATATATATATACATTCCAACGACTTTCAATTGCATATCCTGATTTTTGTTTCCTGCAGCTTTATTGACTGATAAATAATAGTTGCCATGACTTCTGAAATGACCCTCGTGTATATATATATATATGACTGAGTAGTGGCATCTAGCAGACCACGCCCCAATTAGAAGCCAGAAGAAATAGATCTTGTGGCTTTTCCAAGGCTTTAAAGTTTACTACCAACATAAAATGTTATTGTATCCAATTGGATCCAATGGTAGTAAAGAAAAAATATTGATCTTTCAGATAGGGCAACTAGAAGGTTATCTAATGATCGTAGTACATGTCATTATCATTGCCAGTGGATGATGACTGTGTAGTTATGTGGCACACATTTTTAGGCACTACATTTGGCTTAATTTTTTTTGAAAGATTAATTTTTATCGATCAGGGTGTCCGGACATTTTCATTGTCCTTTATGTTACTGATTATTTTCTCTGCCACAAGAGATTTTAATGTTGGTAACACTACAGCAATTTGCTTACTTTTTACAATCTTGAGCTTTGGTATTGAGTTCATTCTGACATCTGCTGTCCAACAAACAAATTTATGTCAAAACCTAAGAGATTTCTTGGTAAAGATGATACTGAAAGAATTACAAACAAAATTTTATGTGATTCAGAAACAGAAGACTTTTAGAAGCTTTGGAAGAATTTGAGGAAATTGCCACAGTAAGACCAAACGAGTATAAATAAAGATAGACTTAGTTTAATTAAAAAATCTACACATGGGTAGGCCTACCTAAAAACCCATGTTTGGTAAAGTAAGTTAATGTAAATTAAAACATATCCTCTGATGAATTTGTTCACAAGAACATGTTCAAGATGCACTGTAAATTTCATGCAATTATATTCAAAGCCAAGATAAATGTGACACCTGCCATGGAAGCCGAAGTACTCACTACAATGAATTGTCTGACTGACTAAAAATGTAAAAATTTTCCTTTACATGAGATGGAAAAAGAAATTTAGCTGCGAATTAAGCTGGTTGACATGATTAAGTTCAGATACAGTAATGTTTCTGATTTCTTTGTAATGTTTTTCTTTTAGTTGTTTCAGTATGCAAGGATTTGTCTTTCTGGTTACCTCACAAATAAAAATCACATACAGTTAGGTCTGGTCATACACCAACACTGATCACTCTATCTGGAAACAGTTCCCTAAGTTTATTAATAGGCTATGCTGCTTCATGAGCAGTGGCTGAATCTTGTTGAAACCACCCATGCAATTTCTTTTCTTCTGTCAGGTATTGAAAAATGGGGTCAAAACTCATTTTGGTACCTAATCGTGTCAACTAGAATGTGTTTTTCCGATGCAATGCCTGTTTACATGAGGGAGGACGTCATTTTCAGCATCTTTTATAAGGTAAAATTTTATACGCGTTCTAAGAAGCAGAGTTTAGGTGCGGGGAAAGCCAGCTCCTGCCTGGCCAGTGAAACACCGTGAGAGCGGCACACCTTTCATTCTAAAGCTCTGTTAGTTTATATCCCACACTGTTTCCTATACATGGCCATTTTCAGCATGTCAAATGACAGTTTTCTGGAATTAATGGTCTGTTTGAGTCACCTCATTCCGCTCTCTGCCTTAATGTCATAACAAGAATTACACAGCAGCAGACACTGCTATGACTGAATAGAAACTGATCTTGCCCTCAGAAGGTTTAAGATAAAGATGGTATGACATGAAAAGAAAAGTAAGTTTTGCATTCACACACACACACACTGGCGGGTGGGGACTTCACATTAGTTTTAAAATGCAAACAGGCAACGAGGGATGCCATGAGAATCCCATACGTCTTGCTACAGAGTAACTTACTGAAAACAGGAGGGAGATGAGAGTTAGCCCAGCACTGAGAGGGCTGGGAGGGACTGGCTATACCACTGTGCCACCTGATCCAACACCACCTCCAACTGCCGCTGCAGTCACTGTAGTCGGGCTCGATGGGATGTGAGAAGCAACGCCCTGAATTTAAAAAAAAAAATTAATAAAAATTAATAGTAATGAACCATTATAATTACAACTGAGAAATCTATAAAAAAATTTGCTCTCATATTCAGTAGAACCCCGATAAACCCAGGCTACATATTATCCAAGCTTAAACTAGAACAAAATAAAACAAAGGAAGAAGCAAGACAGTAGCAGTACAAAACAGAAGACAAGTAAGTGTGTTTAAGGTAGACTATTTACTGAAATATAAATAATGTTTCTAGTATTAGTCCTTTCACTGTAGAGTACAATAATACAAAGTCTGCTATTTTAAGTATCTTAAAATATACATCCTGCTTTCTTATTCCATCCATTATATCCCAGGTTTTGTGCATCCGAGTTTGCCTTGATCCACATTGACTCTGCTCTATTAAGTTACTTTCAGAGCTAAGAACATGGATGATGCAATAAACACCATTGATCAGCATCGATATCCACAGTAAGTATTTCACAAGCTTCCTGTAAGTGGAAAGCAGAGTCACAAGTACAGAGACAACAGGGGTTATTGAAATATCCTCGGTCTCCCCTAGGGGAACTAGGCAGTTCTCAGGCATTATTAAATGAAAAAGAGTTATCAATCTGAACTTACCATTTTTCCCGGCCTTGCCCAGGTATAGACATAACCATCTTGACAAGCAGTAACGAAACAATCTTCCCGGAACACAAGAGCCGTAAGTCGTTCATGAGCAATCTTCTTACAGATGAGAGGTTCCAGGACGGGGCATTCGTCAAACCTTGGACAGGCACCAGTTCCGATGAGTCTCATAGGATCATCTGCTGAGGTACGATTAGAAGCTCCACTTCCACGACATGATGACAAATTGTTTTTATCACCTCCAGTGCTACCACCTCGAGATGCAAGGCTGAAATTTCTCTTATGTGTACTACTTCCATCCTTTTTGTCACCAAAACCGAGGCCAGCAAGTCTCTGTGTGAGAGATGGTGCCGTCACGCTTGCTGATGAGTTATTGTGCGAGTTTACACAATGAAAATGACTTGCATTACCATCTGCTAGACACTCCTTATCCTTACTAGTAACAGCATTGGTCTGTGTGGTGGCAACATTGTTGCACTTTGTAGAACATCCACTGGTTGAGTTCAAATGGTATGCACCACCAACTGCTGCAGACCCATTTACCCCAAATGTACCAGAACCACCAAAATTTCCCGAACTACCAACACCACTAGTCCTGAGTTTAGTACACACTGGCTGTCGAAGGACGTCTTCTGTGATATCCCACAGGCAGAGCTGGGTATCTTGCCCCACTGAACCTAGACGATAGCATGTTGCTGCACTCATGCGATTAAAGTCAGAACCAGATGAATTTCTGTTTGAAGCTTGGTTTCCGGTACCACCCGATGCTGAATTCCTAGTCACCGAGCCACGTTCACTACTCCCACTAGATAATGTACAATTATGGATGGGGTTAGACGAGTGGTTTTGCTGAATTTGAGGTTGTATCGATTCATCATCTGATCCACCACTAAAGTCAACTGTGCTGTCTTGTTCACTGTAAGATGTTGTATACGGATCGAATGCAACTACACTAACCCAACTCCGGTGGCCCTGTCCTCGTGCAACGACTCTCCTCTCGTGGAAACTCCACACAGTTACAAGATCGTCTTCACCGCCGACAACAACATAACGTCCGTCAGGTGACCAGCAGACACACAAAAATCCTCCAAAGTAACTCCTTGCTGCTCCGAGCAGTTCCATTGTGTCGTAATGAAACACCCGCAGGAAACCGTCCTGAGAAACTACAGCCAGGTATGTCCCACATGGGGAGAATGCGAACTCATTAATACAACATCCCTCAGAGCCAATTACCCATCTATACAGAGGGTTTCTTGTGCTCTTTGTTTTGCATGTGTGAATAGCATAGCCTTCTCCTTGCTTGAATGGCTGGTAATGAGGCGGGGCACTTCCACATGGCAGTTCCTCATTATACAGGTAGAGCTGGCCACTGCTATGGGAGACCAAGAACAAGTTTGTAGATCCAGGTACCCAGCGGATGCATGTCACCTTAGTCTTGTCTATTAATCTCTGGGAAAAGAAATTCATACAGTTTAGCAACAATTTCAAAAGCAATGTGAACAGACATAATATATAATATGCACAAGACTACCCTAGCTCAATTAGTCATGATACTTTGACTTTTGTTTAGTTTGGGCTTTGAAATATATTGTTGAACCTCAATGTGAAAAATTAAACTAACTGAACTATGTACGAGGGGGGACCCAAAAATAACCGGAATCGAACTGTTGCGCACGAATGCTTTCTAGTTACGAGTTGTGCTGTTAGGTGGTGTTATTTGGGGGTCTCCCGCGACCGTTAGTGAGCTGGCGTCAGTCTGAGTTAAGTGGCTTGGTTGTGGTACGCTGTTGTTTGCGTCCGTGTTTCAACCCGTCGGCGATTGGTGAGATGGCCGACCACAAGGAACAAAGAATGTGTGTGAAATTTCGTTTTCTGTTAGGGAAAATTGCAGCCAAGACCGTTGGGATGCTTAGGCAATCCTTTCATGATGATCCTTTGGGGAAATCACAGGTCTGAGAGTGGATTTCCCGTTTCAAATCTGGCAACATGTCAACTGAAGACATGCCACGCCCCGGGCGTCCTTCGACAGGGAGAAATGACGAAAACATTGCCAAAATCAAACGTGCAATTGATGAAGATCTTTTAAGAAAATTTGGATTGTTCTGCACTTCACTCTTCAAGTCGCGGCAAACATTCACGCGGTTTTCTCTTTGGTCATCTCTAGCAAGCACGGAACAAATTTTGCAGACACCTGTCTCATGTTCAAACCTTCGGTTAAAATTCGCTGAACCGTCCTCCATGACACGTTCGTTTCCTCAGAAATTTGGTCAATGTTCTTTCGACGATCTCGGCTGCAATTTTCCCTAACAGAAAACAAAATTTCACATACACTCTTTGTTCCTTATGGTTGGCCATTTCACCAATCGCCGACGGGTTGAAACACGAACGCAAACAACAACGTACCACAACCAAGCCACTTAACTCAGACTGATGCCAGCTCACTAACAGTCGTGGGAGACCCCCAAATAACACCACCTAACAGCACAACTCGTAACTAGAAAGCATTTGCGCGCAACAGTTCGATTCCGGTTATTTTTGGGTCCCCCCTCGTACTGTATTTATTTGAGTATAAGACCCACATTGTTTGAAGCGTAAACATCTTGAAACTCAGTCTTAAACTCCAAGTAGCTGAAATACTGTACAGTAATTGAAATATGTCAAGTCTGAAGAAATGAATGTAGAAATCACAGCCTCAGTAAAACACTATGTAGGGATTAAGATAAATAAAGGGTGCAAAATATGTTGCACGAACTTTCTCGCATATACGTGTTAAAGGCTAGCACAGAAAAAAGTTAATTATAGAGACAATTAAATTTTCATAAAACTAACAAGTATCTAGAACGGAAAGCATAAGGGTCGATCTTTATGTTCAATGTTTCACCATTAAATAATAATAATAATAATCAGGGCGGATTCTAATAACATGTCATCTTTTTATTGATGCTGCATAGACATTGCGAACTTGTGGATATCTCCTAATTATGGTCTCTAGATTATAGAAATGCATGTTTATTAGGTCATTTTTTTGTCATTTTATGCAATTTTATATTTTTAGGGCATTTATTTCAATTTTAGGGCATTTTTTGTCATTTTCGTGTCATTTGCTTCCTTATTTAGTTATTTTCATGTATTTACATTGAGTGTATTAACTTTTTTTCGTCGCTAGCGGTGCTGTCTTTGAAGTGTTGTTTGTTTAATGCGTTAAAGTGTTGACATGTCTCAGTCGGAAGTGAGAATAAAAGGAACGCCAAAATTTTGTATTATATTACTACTGTCATTAGATTGACTTGGCACCAGAGTCTGCCACGTGCTTGGATTTGAGAGCGCAAACTACTGTTTACCCTCAATAAGCAACAATATAATCCGGTAGACCACAAAAGGATGTGCCAAATTTTGACTCACCAGTGGATCAGTGACAGTATAAATTTCCGTGAGAAAAGAACATCACAACATTACAGTTATTTACAGTTTTTACAATTATGTACAAACTAGTCTATAACTTTGTGTACAATAATAATTTTTTATAAATAAAATATTAGTTTTAGGTCATTTTTTTATAATTATTAAGTCATTTTCTTTAACATTTTAGGGTCATTTTTCAAACAATTTTAAGTCATCAGAATCCGGGCCCTGATAATAATAACAACAACAACTTGGGGTTTGCATGGTTTCCTCAATCTCAAAGGCAAAAATGCAGGATACATTGAGATAGAGCCGAACAATAGAAGCAAATGCTGCACAAATGAGTTATTACAAGAACCTACTGGTAAATTTGGGTGGCCACGAGGTTTGATTTGAACCCAGGACCTCTTCCCTATCAGTCTATACCACCTCAGTCTAATTGATTTTGGTGTGTTCATTACGACTGTGGTAAACTGACTACATTTCACAACAATAATTAGATTATAGTATACTTGTTACTATGGGCAACAAAAGAATATCATTCATATTTTAATGAAAATGTATGTTCTGAAGTTTGCTTTTA
This sequence comes from Ectobius pallidus, assembly GCA_964059195.1. Lineage (NCBI taxonomy): Eukaryota > Metazoa > Arthropoda > Insecta > Blattodea > Ectobiidae > Ectobius > Ectobius pallidus. Next base: position 29,345,550 of record CAXKWD010000001.1, read on the forward strand.
AGTTGTGTTATTTCGTTTTTATCTTGTTACCTATTAATTTTATAAAGAAATGTATATAACAAAAATGTTCTTTTTAATTTTCTCTACAACTTTACTCTGGTAGGTTTTCATGTATCGCCTATTGTAATGGAGATTATTTCGCCAGAGGTTTCAAGGCCAAACGTAGCACGCCTATGATACCCCCACTTACCGTGCTCATATGACATCATACCCCTCCAATGCCAGTCACATGACAAGCCAGTAGGGAGTTCCCCCTTGGTGTCGTAAATGAGTGTGTGCGACAGCGCAGCTCCTCTGCGCAAAGGGGAATACTGTTGACTGCTGATCAGTGGGGGCATATTAGACGTGAGAAGTTGTGGCCTTGAAACCTCTGGTGAATGTGAAAGCACTGTAAACAGTATTGTAAATCTGTGTAACTTACAACAAAATGTCAATATAATTATGGTATACAATGTTCTGTGTCTAACTGTAGTGGGAAACATGGCACTAGATATAGGCTTAGGTATTCAGTAGACAGAGAATACATGGGCACTAGATATAGGCATAGGTATTCAGTAGAAAGAGGGTACATGGGAATATACGTGGGAATAATGCAGTGCAGTTTGTCTTGTGCTGGCAGTAGTTATTGCACAGTGCTAGGACAAAATGGCTGCACTGTCTCCCACCAACTGCGAGCTTTGAGCAGTTATCAGATTTCTGCATGATCAGAAGCAATTTCCAGCAGAGATCCACTGCCGATTGTGTCACATTTTGGACTCAACATGCAAGGGCATTGTCAGATGATGGTGCAGGCAATTCACTGAAGGCTGAACCAATGTGCATGATGACGAAGACTGTAGTGGCTGATCTTCCCTGGTGATGCTAGAAATGATGGAAAGTGTGCAGCAAGCAATTTTGTAGAACTAGTGCTTCATAATTTTGAAACTCTTTGGTCAATTCCCCCAGATGTCTCGCTCACTGATGCACAAAATCGTCACACAGTGTCTTGGAATTTGGAAAATGTGTGCAAGATGGGTGCCAAAACAGCAGACAGATGAACTCAAAACCAAAACCAAACCACAGCATTGACATTCCTCCAGCTGTACACAGAGAAAGGTGACAAGTTTTTCAATGATGTTGTCAATGAGGATGAAACATGGGTTTTGCATGCCACACCAAAAACAATCCATGCAAATTATGCAAATTAAAACCGACAATCTCTGTCAAAAAAATCTTGTGCACTGTTTTCTGGAATCAACATGGTGTCTTCCTGTGCAAGTTTTTACCACGAGGGGAGACTGTAAATATGCTGACCAGTATTGTAAGACACTGCGAATTCTGAGGAGGGCAAACCAGAACAAGACAAGTGGAAAGCTGACATGAGGAACTATGCTTTTGCACGACAATGTACAATGCCACACAGCCCAAGCCACACGGAATCTGTTGCTTCGATTTTGATGGGAGATCTTTGACCATCCACCCTACAGCCCTAACCCCTCGCCAAGTGAGTTTTATCTTTTCCACCTCGAGAAGCGCTTTCTGGCAGGAAAAGGTTCCCACAATGGTGCTGAGGTATAGATTACAGTGACTTCATGGCTCCAGTATTAGTTCCCATTGAGATCCCAACTTCAAAATTTGAAATGACAATCTTAAGCATCAAAGAATAACTTCTTTTTAGTTTTTAGTCATATGTCATGTTTTTGGAAATATAATTTTGAATTTTTGAAGTCATTATGTAAAATGTAGACCTCCACAAACCTAATCATGTCACATACCAAATGTAAGCTAGTTAATATCTAAGAAAAATAGTTTTTAGTTTGTTTCAATATCCCTATTACAGCCTGTGAAAATAGCCCTTATACAGCATACAACTAGAGAATAAAGTAACGTAAACAAAACCATGTGATTAAATGATTTCTTTTCTTCAATCCCGTTTGCTGTGATTGACTCTTTAACGCTTCACAACTTCCACCTGCTCCGCAGCATTTTTCTCATACCAAAACAATTATCTGTTAAATACCGAAAAGTATTCTAATTCTATATTAAGGAACTGTTCTCATCAACATTCTACAATTATAATTTTTTTAATGCAATGTAATAATTCAACGTGGTGACTGCATTGCATAACAACTAATTAATTACATGTCATAAAAAAAGTGTCCAATATTTGGAAACTGAGGCAACCAATCAAATCCAAGTGATAGAGAGGGATCCAAATCGAGCAATCAAAATGCGCCAACCAAGATTCCCAGCAGACATCCCAATGACAGGATGGGAAAATCAACTGGAAAAGACGATATGTCAAAAAGACACAAGACCTATACAACAGGAAAGCAAGTACACACCAAGCCCAACTTTCACCAGTGATGAAATAAAGAATGCAATAGCCTCCATGAAAAACCAGAAGGCCTCTGGACCGGACCACATCTTTGCAGAACATCTGAAAGCAACTCTACCTGTTCTAGGGACAATATGGAGAGCCCTACTGAATAAGTGCCTCAAATTGGGAGAGATACCAGAAACGTAGAGGAAATCCACAATAAAATTTCTATACAAGGGACATGGAAATGCCAGCTCGCCGGATGCATATAGGGAAGTAGCATTAGAATCAGTTGCCTTCAAAATACTTACCAAGATCATAAACACACGAATCTCTGAAGCTTTGGAGCAAAGATTACCGCATGAATTATTTGGAATCCGCAGAGCATGCTCCACAACAATGGCAGTGGAAAACCTCCTAGGCAACATACAATCTAAGCTACAAAAACCACAGGGGAAACCTCTGGTGATATTTGTTGACTACACCTTTAGCCTTTGATAGAGAGCCTATAGAAAGACTGCACTAGGGAAACTAGAGATACTTTTAGGCCGCAGCTGGATCACAACTCATTTCAAGCATTCTGTCCGAGAACTATGTCCAAGTTAATGATGGAAAGATGAAGTCCAGATGGATCAGTCAACTGAACGGTGTGCTTCAAGGGGACCCCCTAAGCCCGACCCTCTTCAATGTGCTCAGCCAAGACATAGTAGCGGCAATACATGAAGCAGCCCCAAGCGTAGCTCTATATGCCTATGCAGATGACATGGCCTTAGCTACAAGTAACAGGTTAGATCTACAGAAAGTCATGGACCAACTGGCATCATGGGCAGAAGAAAATGACATGGAAATAAATCCAATGAAGACCAAATTGATGGTGTTCCGCAAAGGTGGAAAGCTGTGCAAAGGTGACAGCACGGAGAAACGTTTAAAATCACGAATGTTTTCAAGTATCTGGGAGTCACCCTGCAGACAACTGGAACATCATTTGAAATTCATGTGAAGGACAAGGTGGAAGCAGCCATCAGGAGCTTCAGCGACGTTAAGAATCTAAGCAGAATGTCAATCAAGACAGCGTCGAAGCTATTCGAGGTGAAGGTCCTCCCTGTTGCTGCATACAGCCTTGAGCTTGTGTGGGATAAGCTAACAAAGAATCAATTACTCAAGTTAGAAAAGCTCAAGGAGACGTATCTAAAGAGAGTGCTATGCCTGTCGCTGTACTCCCCATCTAGGATAGCATATGCTATGGCCAAAGAAATGTTCCTTATCGATGATCTATGATGCCTTTACCTACTCCCATGGACACCTTCGGTGGAAGAAGCATTGAAAGAACGAAGGCAGAAGGAATCAGAGATCTGGCCTGATTTGTTCACCACAGATGCAATGACGACGGCTCAGTGGAGAGAAGCAGATTACAAGCTAAGACACACAATCACAAGATTCGCGGCACATGGCTTTCACTTCAGGCTGTGCACGAACAAAGTGTTTCATGACCCAAAGGAAGAATGTGTTTGTGAATGGTGTGCGAAGAAATGTGACCGATACCATGCGAAGGTCTGAAGAAACAGAGGTTCATCCCTGACTAGCTTTTGTACTCAAGGCTAGGGAAAAGCCACATTTTGCACATTGTGCGCATTTATCATTATTATTATTACAAAGCATATTATCAAATTAGCATTTTCCTCCAGGAATAGAATATTAAATAATATAGGCTTACTATTTTTACACTGGAAGATTTTTTTAAGCATAAAGAAGAGTCATGGAAGAACATGTTTTACCAATTTGTGTTGTAAAACATCAGAGGTAATAGATATACAAGCATTCATGAGCCACAGATTATTGTCTCTGTTGGACACTACATGACATGTATATGACATACACTCATGTAGTGTCCAACAGAGACAATAATCTGTGGCTCATGAATGCTTGTATATCTATCTTGAATGTTAACTGTACAATAACAGTGGGAGCCCGGTCACAAAAATCACTACTTAGTGTGCCTCACAGTACTGCATATGACATAACTTGTCTGTCTGTGAGGTAGACCATTAGGGCAATCAGTCATAGGAGAGACGTTCCATCTGGCGCTGTGAATTGAGCTCCGGCTTAGCTCAGTTGGTAGAGCATTGGCGCGAATAGCCAAAGGTCCTGGGTTCAAGTCCCAGTGCCGGAGGAATTTTTCTCCTATAATATTCTCATCAGAGGTAAGCCATTTAAAAGAGGAGAAAAACTAAAGGGCCTAATATTATTCATATTTAATAAATATTATGTGAAAAGTCCGTTCAATGTTCAGTCCATGATATTAACAATGGATTTCACCAGTGATTAAAAAAACTAGCGTGTGCACTATTCGTAAAGAGATGTAAACAGTCAGTAATGCTATGACTCCCTTACCAGGCAAGTGTTGAATGTACAATGTTACAAATTTGTGAAATCTGCAATTTGCAAATTTTTCCCCCCTTAACAACTAACTCCCTCCATTAAGAAAGGTCTAGTCAACATAGTGATCCTGATCTTGACCATTTCAATTTACCATCTCTATATAAATTAATGACTGAATTTGGCATTTAATTTAACTCAATGAAATAATATAGTGTTGTAGTGGACTGAGATTATACTTTGTGGTGTAAACATTATTTATGTCAAATAAGAAAATTTAGACGAGAGGGAAGGAAAATATACTACCTAGATGAAACTTGTATTAACTGGGCAACACAACATTAAAAGTATGGAATAACAATACCATAAGAATCAAAGAAGCAGATTTTCCTATCGGGGTTAAGCACAGGGTTATAGAACCCAACAGGGAAGGGAAAAGATAATTTTGCATATAGGCCTAGGAAGTGATGTTTGCTTTTTAATGTATGTTTTGCCTTTACTATAAACGAGGCATAATTATATCATTTGTGTATGTATTTAATCATTTACTTCAGATATAATATAGCCTAATTATATTTTAACCTCAGTTTGGATTTAGAAGTGGCATGTCCACTGAGAATGCTACATTTCAACTTACTACAGAAATACTGGAAGCATTGGATAAAAAGAAATATGCTCTGGGAATTTTCTGCGGCTTAGCTAAAGCGTTTGACTGTATAAATCATGAATATTACTTCAAAAATTGGATCATTATGGGTTGGATGATTTAACACTTAAGTGGTTCAAATCATATCTTTCTGATAGAACTGGAAATTAATCTAACATAGGGGTTGTTAAGAATGGGGTACCTCAGGGATCAATACTAGGACCTTTGCTCTTTTTAATTTTCATTAATGACTTGCCCTATAACTTAAGTGACGAATCAAAGGTATTGCTCTTCGCTCTTGTAACAGGAACGTCACAAGAACATTTATCAAGAATAGCTACAAAGGCTTTTCACGAGTTAAACACATGGTTTCTAGATAGCTATTTTCACTCGGTAATGAGAATGAGGTACGGAATCATATTCTGGGGCAACTCTTCCCATAGGGAGAAAATATTTAGATTACAAAAATGGGCAATAAGAATAATATGTGGAAAGAAGAAAAGGGAATCTTATAAACCGTTATTTGAAAAATTAAAAGTCCTCACTCTTACAGGGGAGTATATATATTCTGTTATGTGTTATATAGTAGATAATATTGATAATTTCCAAACTAATTTCAGTGTACATGGACGTACTACCAGAAACATGAATGATCTACACATACCAACTAACTCATTAAAACTCTTTCAGAAGGGTGCTTATTATTCTGCAATACAGATAACAAGCTTCCAAACAACATTAAATTATTATGTATTCAAAGAAAGAGCAAACCTTTCAAAACATCTGTCAAGGAATTTTTAATAACTCACACCTTCTACAATTTGGAGGAATATTTCCAGCTTAGATAAATTTGGCAGCTTGCAGTTTCTGTATATTATTGTTATAACATGATTTTTTTGATCTGACGTATTCTATATCCTTGAGCCCCGCTCAACACAGGATCTACAGGACGAGATATCTACATCTACATCAACACACCTTTGAACTGTTTGCTATTTTGTCTACATTTCCTGCGTTAAATTCCACATGAGACGTTTTACTTTGTTTACATCTACTTCAATCTTTAATTGGACAATGTATATGCTAACCTACGACCAAACTGGAGTATTTTTTCAAACATTTAAAATCTGATAAAACAAAAATTAGATGGAAAAATGTAAAAACTTGGATTTGAGGTTCTCTTAACGAGTAGGCCCTACCAGTGGCGTAACTGGACCACTTCGGGCCCGAGGCGGATTTATTTTTGAGGCCTCCCAACAAAAGCTACAAACACGGCTATTTTAACTTCTTTTCTATGGCTAGCCTTTTTATCGTCTTTCTGATCGTCTCTATCGACTGATGTATATGTATATATCTCATCCTGTAGATCCTGTGTTGAGCGAGACTCAAGGATATAGAACACGTCAGATCAAAAAATACATGCATGTTATAACAATAATATAGGTCTACAGAAACTGCAAGCTGCCAAATTTATCCAAGCTGGAAATATTCCTCCAAATTGTAGAAGGTGTGAGTTATTAAAAATTCCTTGACAGCTGTTTTGAAAGGTTTGCTCTTTCTTTGAATACATAATAATTTAATGTTGTTTGGAAGCTTGTTATATATCTGTACTGCAGAATAATAAGCACCCTTCTGAAAGAGTTTTAACAAGTTATTTGGTCTGTGTAGTAGATCATTCATGTTTCTGGTAGTATGTCCATGTACACTAAAATTAGTTTGAAATTTATCAATATTATTCACTACATAACACATAACAGAGTATATTATATACTCCCCTGCAAGAGTGAGGACTTTTAATTTTTCAAATAGTGGTTTACAAGATTCCCTTTTTTTCTTTCCACATATTATTCTTATTGCCCGCTTTTGTAATCTAAATATTTTCTCCCTATGGGAAGAGTTGCCCCAGAATATGATCCCGTACCTCATTACCGAGTGAAAATATGCAAAATATACCATAAGTAATGCATCCTGTTTTAATATATTATTCAAAATTCTTAAAGCAAAGCACGCTGAACTCAGTTTTGGACTTCTCATTTCTATGTGTGTCTTCCAGTCAAGATTTTGGTCAATTTGCAGTCCTAAAAATTTTACATTGATAATTTCTTGTAAGATTTGTGTTTGATAATTAATTTCAAGATTTGAGATACATCTGTTTTTTGTCCTAAATTGTATAAAATGGGTCTTATCAATATTAAGTGTCATTTTATTAGCTAGAAACCATGTGTTTAACTCGTGAAAAGCCTTTGTAGCTATTCTTGATAAATGTTCTTGTGATGTTCCTGCTACAAGTACACTGGTATCATCTGCGAAGAGCAATACCTTTGATTCGTCACTTAAGTTATAGGGCAAGTCATTAATGAAAATTAAAAATAGCAAAGGTCCTAGTATTGATCCCTGAGGTACCCCATTCTTAACAACCCCTAAGTTAGATTCATTTTCATTTATTATTACCTTTTGAGTTCTATCAGATAGATAGGATTTGAACCACTTAAGTGTTAAATTATCGAACCCATAATGATCCAATTTTTTAAGTAATATTTCATGATTTATACAGTCAAACACTTTAGCTAAGTCGCAGAAAATTCCCAGAGCATATTTATTTTTATCTAACTCTTCCAGTATTTCTGTAGTAAGTTGAAATGTAGCATTCTCAGTGGACTTCTAAATCCAAACTGAGATGAAGTAAGAATGTCATTCAAATTAAGATAGTGTATTATGCGGTTGTACATGACTTTTTCAAAAACTTTTGAAAATGAGGTTAAGAGCGATATAGGTCTGTAATTTGATGGTAGATTTTTGTCACCTTTTTTAAAGAGGGGCTTAACAATAGCATGCTTCAGTCTTTCTGGAAATATTCCATTTTCTAATGAACAATTGCATATGTGACTAATGCCCGGTTTCTATAAACTCGCGAAATACCTATGGGTAAATTATCCAATGGACAACTTAGTTCCAGAATCACCCACCAGAGCACTAATGGTATAATGAGGAAATAAAAAATAATATATACAACCATGCCGGGGATCGAACAGTGGACCTCTTGAACCGTAATCCAGCACGCTGACAACGAGCTACGGTGAACACTGAGAACACATCTTGAACAACGGAGATGTAATTGTTTCAGCCTATGATTCCACTACTGCAAGTCAAGACATGGTTTTGCAATATATATCATACTAATTAGATCGGAAGGACATTATCTTCATATAAATACTACTACTGTCGAGATCTAATGCGTAAGAGGAAGGAAAAATGAGAAGTACGACTCTAGTTTGCAATGTTTGCACACTCAGTGCTACCAAATACCGGCAAATACAGTCATTAGCGACAATGTACGGTACATGAAAATTTCAATACGAAATATGTATATAAATTCTGATAAGCCCATCCTATTACGGAGAAACAAAGTCAACATTACAGATCATCTCAGCACTTCTAAAACTGTATTTTACAAGTACTGCAATCCGTGCACGTCCGCCATATTTATCCTACGAGAGGTTAAATTTTATCCAGCCATCCATGAAAGGATAAATTAACCCAAAGATTTACCCTTGGAAAGATCTAGCTCTAGTTTATAGAAACATTTTTTCTCTCATTTTCATATTTACCCAGTGGACTTTTATCTAGAAACTCGCCAAAACTGTGTGTGATCGTTATCTTTAAATTATTTCTGTTCGTAAGAGTTTTCCTTGTGTAAATTCTGTTCATGGGATAATTTACCCATGGGTAATTCGCGAGTTTATAGAAACCGGCCATAAGAGGTTTACTGAGTTCCGATGAGCAGCTTTTTAATAACTTATTACTTATCTCATCCCATTCAGACAAGCTTTTACTTTTGAGAGACTTGATTATATTTTCAATTTCTATGTGGGAAGTCAGGTTCAATTGAAATCTATGGTTCCAAACTGTAGATTTTGTTAGTAGGTCTACTGCCTTAATGCTAATATTATTTATATTGGTTTAGGTTAGGTGGCTCTAGGCCATTAAGCATGAAAAGGATATAAAAAGGAGAGGAAGGTGCCAGCTGGCACCTTCCTCTCCTTTTTATATCCTTTTCATAATATTATTTATAGGAATACATTTCTATGCAATATTTATAAAGTGACTGTTAAAAGCATTTGTAATGTCTGATAAATTATCTAGTTTTATGTCTTGGTATATTAATGATGTACAATCATTGTTTCCTTTTGTTCTCCCCGTTTCGTTTTTTTATTATATTCCATACAGTCTTAACTTTATTATTTGATTTATTAATTACTTGTGAAAAATGCCTACTTTTTGCTTCTTTGATTACTTTCTTCAGTATGTTGCAATACTTTTTATAGTATTCCTTATGAATTTGGTTGTTACTGGTTCTATATTTTAGGTAGAGCTCTCGTTTGTTTGCACATGATATTTTAATACCAGCAGTTAACCATGTGTTATTCCTTGAATTAGGTAAATTAGCAGTTTTCTATACGGAAAAATAATACACAGAATACGGGAGTGAACTCATGCAGTATTTATTGTTTTTATTTATTAAATACAAACTGACATTAGTCCAATAATATTAAGTTAACTGATTAACAAAATATAAAAGTGTAAATGATTAAAAAGTAATTAAATAAAAAAAGGTTATGTTTAAATAAGACAAAATAAGAAAGTTAATGAAATTTTATTGTAACAAACGACAGTTGGGAGAATCAGATAATAAATTAGCAAAATCTGGATTATAGCCTATTAATTTAGAATACGTAATAGTCACATTCAAAATGGTCTTTTTATAGCTTGTACATCAGAAAATTGTGTTTGTCTTTTGAAAGTTTATTTTCATAGCCAAATTGTTCTCGATGTATAACATTGCTAGTCCATTTAGTCTGATTTGGCTCATTGTTGAGCGCAAATAGTTTTTTTATTAATTTCAGTTCTGAAAAACTTCTTTCACAAGTTGCAACGGAAATGCAAATAGCAAAAACAACTTTAGTGCTAAACAATGATTCTTGAAAGTCACTCTTGAAAGGCAACCATACACATAAAGAGTTTTGTTAAGTTAATTTATAAATTAAGACTTGCTCTATTCTCTTCAATGAAATTATACCTAGGTACATTGTCTGCAAGTGACTCTTAGCGCATCTTCTAGAGGCTTCTCATTGTTAAATTTTTCTGTCAATGTTAAATGAAATCAGGACATGTTCTGTTTTTCATCAGTAAAATGATACATTTTAGCGCAGTAGCCAACTGCGAATCTCCTAGTAACTTCTCGCAGCCGACTCATGAACCTGAGACCAAAACATTGGTAACTGGTGTCAATTTTTTTTATTTATTTTTTATTGGTAACACGTCAAATACGCTACATTTTTATTTAATATAAAAATTCCGATGAGTAGAAAAAAGAGGTGGAACATTAATGTTTATATTAGGGTGGGGTATCAAAGGGGGCTCCCGTAGTAAGTGGGGCCCAGGGCAGACCGCCCCCACCGCCCCACCCTAGGAATGTCACTGGGCCCTATTAAACATGCACAGAAACTCAAATAAAAATGGTCAAGTAAAATTGCATTGGATGACTTGACTTACCCAATAAACACATTGGATTTCGTATAAAAAGTTTGGAAGGGAAACAAAGTTGCTGCATTAAGTAGATTGTAGGCCAGTTATATATTAGGTTAGGAACAGTGATATTAATTAGCAGCAGCATACTGAATTTCATGCATTTCGATTTGTGCCATATGTTGAATCTCTTCCTACACTGGAAAATTTCATTGCTGCAATAATCATTCCTCTATTGTTTTCTGCTGACGCTCATGATGGCGACTGACTAGTATCAATCACTACTTGACCTGTTCACTGGCATGGGCGTTCTCCAGCCGTTCCATTTTGTTGTATAGTTTTTCTGGCTGAAATTTAGCCATCTCTCAAAATGTTTCTCAATCTCAAGAATTATTCCAAGTCCATCAGGAAATTTTCAAACTGTATCCAGACATACTACTTCAAGATAATACAAACATTTAACATTTATATAACCATATTAATTGAATACTCTATGAAACTTACCATGCACCCGCCATGCTGCCACCTTTCATTTAAATTAGCATGTGGATTCGTACACCTACATGTGTTGAAGCTCAATGCCGATCCCACATGTAGGAAGTGTGCTCATCTTCTCTACATATCCTGTGTGATTGCAAAGCTTTGTCCACAATCAGACATTTTCTCTTGGGCTCAGATATACTGAGACCAGAAGACATAAGGAGAATGTATCTGAGATCAATCCTGTCCTTCTTGAAGGCATTGGGACTTGAATGAGTTCTCCAGTAAGAGGGGCACAATGGGCCCCATCATGTGGCCTATGTGTGCCAGGCCAAAAGGGTCCGACCCATTTATTTTTCATTCATTCATGAGGATTCTTCAACACCCTGCCCACTATTTATTAATAGAAAACATGAAAAATGGCCATATTTGAGGTAAACTCAGTTTGTTCCTAAAAATATGCAAAATAAAAGAAAAGTCATAACGTGTACTGAACTGGTTACGGTACTTACAGGATATGGGAGGTGATCATAATGGGGAAGGCAGAAGATCGGTGAACAGAATCAATCTTATAGTGAAAAAATGTAGGAAACCTGTTGAAGTTGACGGTGTTATGGTGTTGTCACTAGAGCTACAGCTGTCACTAACTAAACTAACCTAAGCTAACCTAACCTAGAATATTTTGCCGGGCTTCTAACCAGGTGGTAACATGAGTAAATTCTGAATGTTTTAGGGCCTACCTGAGGCTCCATTGGGAAAAAAGTTTAAGGTTGCGCACTCACTAATGGGGCCCGCCTGGGAGGAGGGGTTTAGGGTGGGGACATTTAGACATCTAGTGTCTGCCACTTGAATTACTAAAAATGCTATCTAGTAGGCAGAAGGTGAAATTGGAGAAAAAAATTAAGTAATTTATTTCTCTTTTCTTCCCTTGTTTCCCTTTTTCTACTCTTTCTTCCCTTTCTCTCACCTCCTCTTCACTCTACCTACCTATTTGGGACAGCTAATCATAACCATAAACTTTTCACATGGACTGGTATTTGAATACAGGATCACTAGCATTGTAACTAGCAGCCTTAACCGCCATGAGTGATTGCTGAGCGGTGAAAAGAAAATTCTTCTAAGTTTAGAGAGCTTTAGTATATACCATCATGGAAGCGTTAGATAAAAAGAAATATGCTCTGGGAATTTTCTGCGACTTAGCTAACGCGTTTGACTGTATAAATGATGAAATATTACTTGAATGAAAATTGAATGAAAATTCTCTAATATTCTCGGTAATCGAGAATATTCTCAAGAATATTCTCGAGAATATTCTCCAAAAGATTATTCTCGAGAATTTTACAACACTAGCTGCATAACCTAAAACTATCTTACGCCCTCCGTTGTCAAGGAGAATGAAGTGCTGGGACTGGAAGGCATTCTTTTTCTAATTTTAATATTTAATAATCAATATAAAAATAACAATGAAAAAAATATAATTGAGAGTCTTGCATCCATCTGCAGAACATGCCTCGGTTTTTCATGTATATACTGGCAGCAGATACTGTAGATGTTGCCGACTTTGGCAACCTTCACTATTCATTGTACAGTAACTTATAAATAATGAAAACTTTTGGATTTAGAAAAATTCTTGAGAGGAATGTTCTGAATTGTATCCCTTGGCCAAAGTCCAATAAATATCCCCCACTGCCATTACGATATGCAACAGGTGCACTGTTAATTACATTAGGTTAGTGGCAGTTAGGTTAGTAATAGTGATATTAGTGCAAGTGACATGCAGAGCTAGATTACTGGTAGGGTGGTAGTTACGTTAGAAACAGCGATATTAGTTTAGTAGCAGCAGCACATCAAATTGCATGTGTTTCATTATGTACCATACTTTATCTCATGTGTTTCTAGGTTAGTGGCAGTTGGGTTAGGAATACTGATAGGCCTATTAGTCTTTGTGATATGTAGAGCTCGATTAATGGTAGTTAGGTTAGGAAAAGTGCCAAGTTTAATCTTGTACGTTTTGTTATGATAATCATGGATTCTTGCTATGCGATATCACATTGACAATATCCAATCATTCATTTTTGTCTAGTCAGAAATGGCAGACATATTGCTACTTTTCACCACTTCATACTCTAAAAGAAAGTGTACTATTTAGGGCAGGCGGGTTTGGACTAGACATCATCTTTCCCGAAAATGAAATATGTGCATTTCTAGCTGTTTTATGAAAACAATCTCATTTCTAATGATTTCATAAGTAACTGCTACTAGTATTGATCTTATTTGTCAATCCTGTACTAAATCCAAAAGTCCGGCACATTTCAATCGTATCAGGACTATTTTATTGTATTATCCCATTATAAATTACTGTAATTTGTTTATAATTTGCTCATTTTATCTAATCTAAAGATTATTCTGCTATCTGCTTGCAGGTACCATAGTCATTCAGATACTGGCAACATTGTACATCGGTAGTAAATTGAGACCATGACTCGTTTAGACAGGAAGCCTCAAATTGTCCTAATATTCATGCCATTTACTAAGTTATAACATGCATATAAATGCATAAGTAAAGTAATGTTACTGAAATACACCATTTATGAGTGCAAACTCTTAGGAATGTAATATTTACCTCTTCATTGTATAATTTACTAAGCTCTTTCTTGATAGGATCTATTAACTGTATTTGCCCTGTTGAAAAACCAACAACCAGAGAAACACTATCGGGTGTCATTGTAACCATGTTAAAATCGTGGCAAGTTGGATTTGTACCTTTATACATCTTTTTGTCAACTGGTTTTGTCAAATCTGCTGCCTGAAATAAAAAAATAACTAGTTAGGTTAGGTATGTTCCTGTTAAGAAGAATAAGCATTATAAGGTAAGTATCCGGTGAAGAAAATCCATTTCTTCGACTAGGAAGTGTATAAATGGCAATAACAGAAACATGAATGCATATACTTACCTTTTTAACACCCTTATATACATAGACATATAACTCCCTGCCGAAATTGAAGCAAATTCTGTCCCCATTGCCGCTAGGATCTGGCAATGTTACAAACGACACACGAACAGCGGCACTTCCTTGTGTGTTTGTGTAACCGACCCTATTAGGTCTCGAATACTCTGAGAGAGTCATGAGTCTGTAAGTTCCTTCCCTTGTAATAAACTGTGTTTTTAACTCATCCTTTCCCCCTCCATCTTGCACCGCCATTTTCATTTACCACTGCTTGCCGCTTGGGAGGGGGCCACAAATCATGGGAAGTCTACGGTTTCCCATGTGCACGCAGAAACGGAACCGGAAACATTGTACAGCTGATAGAAATAAAATAAATGAAAAAAGGAAATGCGAAATTGTGTAGTGATGTGATTGTGTGTTTTCGGAATTATGGCACGTGGGAAAGTTAAACGATCCAGAGAGAGGAGTTCCAAAAAGTTCAGTAAACACAAAAAAAGTAATTACGGCAGGATACAGAAATCAAAACCTTATTCAAATATTAAACAAACGAGAGGCAGTGATCCAAGTTTAGCGGGTGGCTCTCGAAGTACGCTTAGAAGGAATTTAACAAACGAAACTAAAAACAATAGAAATTTAATAAGCTCGAGTGATGATGGTTCTGAAAATGAGGATTATTTCAAGCAGCTCCTTTCAGGATTCTCAGTTCGCACTCGCAGTAGCCAGATGAAGGCAGTGGAAAGTGATACGAGTTCAGAAGAGGAGGTAGAAAATGAGAATATGTTAACCAGGGAAGAAAGCTCATCTGCAGATGATGAGGACGAAGATGATGTTCTTGAAGTCGATTCCAGAACTCCAAATGAAGAGGACGATGACATTCCACCCGACGTTTCTATTATTAATGAGCGAGATGAAATGGAAGATCCTTTGGATCCTTTCGTTGTTCATTTCCATTACGATATAGACGATAGCTTGGCTGAAACTTTATCTAAGGTGCCTTGTGCATCAGAAAAATTTAACCAGCATTGGCCAGTGCTTGGTGATTTTACAGTTCACTTGCCACATGTGATCAAAAGCAAACAATCGCAAGAGTTAACAAAAGTAACCATTGAAAACGAAAAGCAGTTTGCGAAGTATGGTACAGTGCCGTCTCGTATAACAAGTAAAAGCGCACAGCTGCATATAAAGCCACAAATTCAAAACAATATTAGTCAGGCAAATATAAAAAACTTGAATGCAGCCCAGTGCGAAGGTGTTTCCTTTACTCCTCTGCAAATGGAACTTTTCTCAGTCATTAACAATTACCAGGATATTTACTATCCAGAGAGGACTTTAAAGAATGGTGAAGAAATTAGGTTTATATATTGTCTTCATGCCATCAATCATATTCTAAAGACACGGACAAAAGTCCTGCACCATAATCAGAAACTCTTACAAAAGGATTATGTACCTGAAGAATATAGGGATCAAGGATTGGTTCGACCAAAAGTTGTTATTTTGGTACCGTTTAGAGAGTCAGCTTTAAGGTATGTTCTATAGTATGGTACCATAATAAACACGTCAGCTACTGTATTCCTTTTGTGACAGAAGTAAGTCTAGTTTTGAACATGCCACACTTTGCACACCTCTTTTGTTCTTTATTAACACTATTTTCGGTAAAATCCCACGACATGATCCATTATTTAAAACCAAGATATCTTCATAAGACACTTAATATCACATGTAGTTTGGAGGAGAAAAAACAATTGGTGAAAGAGTACTTTATGCTGCGCACTGGTCACCCTTCCACTTGCTGCCCGCTTCTCCGCCTGACTGCTTCCCCTATCTTCTCCTACACACCTGCCGCCCGCTCCTACGCACACTCTGGCCACTCGGTAATGTGGTACGGTTTTTCACAATTAACAAAAAGACCCTTGCACCAAACATAGGCCTAATATTTCACAATTATAAAAAAA
The DNA here is from genome assembly GCA_964059195.1 of Ectobius pallidus. Lineage (NCBI taxonomy): Eukaryota > Metazoa > Arthropoda > Insecta > Blattodea > Ectobiidae > Ectobius > Ectobius pallidus. Next base: position 29,361,777 of record CAXKWD010000001.1, read on the forward strand.
CGCTGTATAGGCCTATATGCCAACAGAACATTTCACAATTATAAAAAGCAAAATAATATTTCACAATTAACAAAGAACCTTGCACCATAAGTTACATAATATTTCACAATAAAAAACACCATATCGATGGGTGAAAGGCAAAACATCTTAACCGCCACTTTTTCTAAAATTGACTTTTTAACATGAATAGAAAGAGGCAACTGTGTTTTACGTCCTGGCAAAAGATCTTGCACGAACTCCTTCTGTGGCGGGAGAAAAATGCTGGTGTATTTTATCTTAAGAACCAAATAATTATTTTAATGCCCGGCAAAACAGCTTAAAGAACGAGTTGTTCCCGCATTTTTATCGTAAGAGCCAGCCCAAAGTGGCGCATAAGATAAAATGTTTGGCTCTTAAGATTATTCTTTCGGGACTAATTCTGAACGTTGGCGCTTAAGATAATTTATTATTTTTATAATTAATGCTAATAGGGTGCTTAAAATCTCCTTGTTTCAGTCAAAATCAATCATATTAAGAATCAGTAATAATACTATGTAGTAAATTAGAGTTATTTCTAATTATAACATTAACAATGTGACGTAACAATGGTTTGGTTCGCATGCGGACCTCGCGCGCCTTCTGGATTCCATTTAGCATTATTTATTTTAGTCGTGTGCGAGATTGTATTGCTTATTTGATTGAACATTACATTCGATGGGTGAAAGGCAGAACATCTTAAGCGCCATTAACATTTTTTTTTAGGAGGAGCAAAACACGTTTTGCTTAATATTTATTAAGCAAAACAGAATAAAATTTTGTCAGTATGCAGCTGGAAGAAGCAATGTTACATATACGTCAGCGTTGTTTCTTGAAACTGATTATTACTTGCCGAAATGGTTCTTAAGTTGTTTTGCCGGTAACTAGGTTGTTGGTATAAGTTATCTTACAGTTACTTGAGATGTTCTGGCGGGCATAGTTTTCTTCACTACGTAGGAAAATTATACCCTTAAGGGTATAATGTTTCACTACGTAGGAAAATTATACCCTTAAGTGTACTCCAGCAGAACATCTTGAGTACTAGCCTGAAGAAAACTATGCCCGCCAGAATATCTCAAGTAACTGTAAGATAACTTATACCAACAATGTAGTTACCGGCAAAACAACTTAAGAACCTTTTCGGCAAGTAATAATCAGTTTCAAGAAACAACGCTGATGTATATGTAACATTGCTTCTTCCAGCTGCATACTGACAACATTTTATTCAGTTTGGCTTAATAAATATTAAGCAAAACTTTTTTTGCTCCTCCTGAAAAAAAATGTAAATGGCGCTTAAGATGTTCTGCCTGTCACCCATCGATATTATAACATAAAACATGGGTTAATTGATGCAGGAAATTTCCCTTGCACCAACACTGCTCTTTTCATAACTAACAAAATATCTCAAAACTATAAAAACCGATTCTTGTGTAAAAACCCATGAAATCCCCCCTATCATAACTCAACTATACGAAAGCTTCCTTCATAGCTCAGCGTTAACTCGTGGTGTAATGGTTAAGGCTCCTAGCTACGAAGCAAAGAGTCTCGAGTTCAAATCCTGGTCAATCCAAAATTTACTGTTAGGAATAAGTCTCGGATAGGTAGGTAGGGTGAAGTAGAGGTGAGAGGTAGAGAGGAAGGAGACGGGAAAGTAAGAGAGAAAGAGAATAAAGGAGACATAGCCTAAATTATTTAATTTTTCGATTTTTCTCTTTCACCAGTTGCTTACTAGATGGCGCTACCGTCACTGCTAGTAGTTCAAATGCCGCAATATGTAGATGTAGATGTAGACATAGTATCTCGTCCTGTAGATCCTGTGTTGAGTGGGGCTCAAGGATATAGAACACGTCAGATCAAAAAATACATGCGCATGTTATATCAATAATATACAGAAACTGCAAGCTGCCAAATTTATCCAAGCTGGAAATATTCCTCCAAATTGTAGAAGGTGCGAGTTATTAAAAATTTCTTGACATGTTTTGAAAGGTTTGCTTTTTCTTTGAATACATACAGTGCGTTCTTTTTAAAAGCAAACCTGTAAAGCGCTTTACAAGTGATGCATGATCACTATACAACCGCTGCAGACAAAAAAGAACAGGAAAATCGATCAGCTTAGAGCATGCTGGATGAAACCGGGAATGTTTACAGCCCTCTAACATGGTTAAGACAAATGCAAATACGGTAACAATTATACGAGGAAGGGAATAATAATTATTGTACAATATGATGTACAGGTAAAATCAAATGGTACTAACTGTGTTGAAGAATGCGTTCATACTCGGGAATTTGAACAATGATGTTAAAGTCATCAAGGAAATTTTCGATGAACACCTATGCCGCCATGACAGTTCGTGCAGCAAAACCTTGCAGCGGTAATAAAGCGAGATTTGAGTTAACTGCACGGGTAGTAGAGTGGGGGTAAAGCGAAGCTGCAGCAAAATGTAAAAAAGAACTGTTTTGATGCAGCAATGGTAAAGCGCTTTAGCTTCGCTTTAGAAAGAAACGTACTGATAATAATTTAATGTTGCTTGGAAGCTTGTTATATTTATATCTGTATTGCAGAATAATAAGCACCCTTCTGAAAGAGTTTTAACGAGTAAGTTGGTCTGTGTAGATCATTCATGTTTCTGGTAGTACATCCATGTACTCTAAAATTAGTTTGAAATTTATCAATATTATCCACTATATAACACATAACAGAGTATATAGTCTTCTGTAAGAGTGAGGACTTTTAATTTTTCAAATAGCGGTCTACAAGATTCCCTTTTTTTCTTTCCACATATTATTATTATTGCCCATTTTTGTAATCTAAATATTTTCTCCCTATGGGAAGAGTTGCCCCGGAATATAATTCCTTACCTCATTACCGAGTGAAAATATGCAAAATATACCATAAGTAATGTATCTTGTTGGTAATATAGGCTATTATTCAAAATTCGTAAAGCAAAAGAAGCTGAACTCAGTTTTGGACTTATCATTTCTATGTGTGTTTTCCAGTCAAGATCTTGGTCAATTTGTAATCCTAAAAATTTTACATTGCTAATTTCTTTTATGATTTGTGTTTGATAATTAATTTCAAGATTTGAGATACATCTGTTTTTTGTCCTAAATTGTATAAAGTGGGTTTTATCAATATAATAATTAAGGAATCGCGCACAATGTGCATTATCAATATTAAGTGTCATTTTATTAGCTAGAAACCATGTGTTTAACTCGTGAGAAACCTTTGTAGCTATTCTTGATAAATGTTCTTGTGACGTTCCTGTTACAAGTACACTAGTGTCATGTGCGAAGAGCAATACCTTTGATTCGTTACTTAAGTTATAGGGCAAGTCATTAATGAAAATTAAAAAGAGAAAAGGTCCTAGTATTGATCCCTGAGGTACCTCATTCTTAACAACCCCTAAGTTAGATTCATTTCCATTATTACCTTTTGAGTTCTATCAGACAGATATGATTTGAACCACTTAAGTGTTAAATTATCCAACCCATAATGATCTAATTTTTTAAGTAATATTTCATGATTTATACAGTCAAACGCTTTCACTAAGTCACAGAAAATTCCCAGAGCATACTTCTTTTCATCTAACAGAACCAATATTTTGAATGAATGAAGGTGGAATTGCGCACAAATGTGCATGGGATTGTGTATTTCACTCGCTGCAGAATTTCGTGAGTGAGACGGTTCTCTTCTTGCACCACAAGGCGTGATATCTTTCACATTCTGCCTCACACAGGAGGCACACGCATCCCTCAGTTGGCTGGTGGTAGGTTCTAGTCATACACAGCTTATGGTGAAACCCATGAGTTGCAAATCGTGTGACTGTGTGCCTCAGTTCGTAAGCTGCGTTCATCCACTCCTTAGATATCATTGCCGTGGTGACATAGAAGTCACTCCAGATCTTTTGTTTCTTGCAATTGAGTTCTTGTAGTACCTCCTCGTATGCGGTTGTGTTGGGTAGCATTAGCTGTAGTCGTAGGTCCTCTATGTAATAGGTCTCTCTTGCAAGTTCATAGGTAAGACGGGAAAGCGTGAATTTTGATAGACATAGTATCTTCTTTAGGAATGTTGCCTTTACTCTTTCGATGTCTCTTAGATTTTGTGTGTTTAGTTTCTCCCAAATGTTTTCCAGGCCGTAAGTAAGGATAGGTGTAATTTTTAATTTAAATAGCTTAAGTGCTGCTGTTAAGGATAACTGACCAGTATTTTGGATGTCTTGCATTGCTCTGGTTGCACATACTATTTTCTCTTTTATGTGTAGGGTGTAAGTGTTGCCTGAGGTCTGAAAAGTTATTCCTAAATACTTGAAATGATTGGCGTAATGAAGTGGTACTCCATTCAGGAGTATATTGTCCCCTCTTGCTATCTTCCCTCCTTTCCTGAATTGCATCGCCATCGTTTTCTGCTCGTTTATATGTAGCTCGTTCTTGTGGGCTCATTGTGCAAGTCTGTCCAGTGTGTCTTGTAGATCTTGCCGAGAAGTTGACATTAAAACCATGTCGTCTGCATATATATAGAGGTGGACATTGTCTGTGATTGTGGGACCTATTCCTAACTGTAAGTTTCGGATCGATCAGTATATGAACCCATGACTTTAACACTGTAACCAACACTACTCCATGAGTGATTGCACTGGTGAAGGGAAAATTCATCTATTTACTTGTAGAGAGCTTTAATACGTGAGAAATAGCCACTTTCGTGTAAGAGTCATTTTCTATAATTGTTGGTTGGTTCTGAAACAAGCTGTTTTGGAGCAAGGGTTGTTTTCGCTGTATTAATTAAGTCATCTTGCTGTGGCGTACCATTATTCAAGTCTAAAACTCTTCGGTGGATAATGGGAAGTATGTGGCGTATGCCCGTACCCGTACCCGAAGTATGTGCCCGTACCGTAGGTACTAAAGGTAGAGGAAGTATTGTTTTCGACCCCAAAATTCGAAGTTGAGTTTTTAGCATATATACACGTTTCAAGGCGGAAACATGTCTGTGTGTCTGTCTGTCTTCTGTCTGTGAATACTCTAGCTCAAAAACGGAAAATCGTATGAAAACAAAATTTTGTATTTGGGTCAGGTACCTTCTGAAGATGTGAGGATCTTCTCTTATTTTTAAGGGGACTTTACATGAAGAAATTTTCGTTTTTTGCGATTTTCTCGAAAACGGCTCTAACGATTTTCTTTAAAATTAGCACTTGTGTTCCTTTTACTGGGAGCTAAAACTTTTATTTGAAACTTTTTTTCGAAAAAATTCTCTGAGGGTAGTTACAAGCCCCCCACTGTTCACCCACTGTTTGTAGAAAGTTTGTCTTGCGTGATGAACAACGAATACGCGCTCTTTCACGGCCTCTTATTCTATATAAGAATGTGAAGTGAGAAAGATGTATTGTTGGCCATGCAAAGAGTAAAGAAGTATCTGAGGGAAATATTCGATAAATTTCGGAAATTATTCTTTACGGCGGAAAGTTCAATAAACGTCTGCAGTCACTTGTTCTTTTTTTTAAGTTTGAGGTATTTATAGGATAATTAGCGTAAAATTGTGTCTTGCGATTCTGTACAAAGATATGTGAATACTGCTAACTTTTATTTGGGCAGAGGAAGTTATGTGACTTTCACATCAGATTTTTTAAAAAAGACTTTCTGACTTGGGTAGCATTATCAAAAAAGGGAAAAAGCCCAACAGTTCCTGAAAAGAATTTATTTAAAAAGTCCTTTCTGCTGACTGCAGGTCATTGGCAGATATGTATAAAAGTGAGCATAAAGTGAGAGTTTCACTCACAAGTCGTATACAAAAAAAAATTGCAAAGACAGAGTATATCCCACTCACAGCCGCAGAGTTTATACTCCGGCTACCCATGCAAAAATGCACCTGCGTCTGCACGTGCTATGAAAACAACAGTGGTCTTCAATTAAATCACAGTCACGTCAGCATTAAGAAAGATGAAGAAAATCAATTAATTATATCAGTCTCGAAGGGACTTCATAGAGATGTACAAAATGGAAGGACAGGAGCACAGTCTCACCAGCACTGTAGAAGAAGAAGCAGGGCAGGAATTCCATTCAATTTTCATTGAAATTTTGAAACTAAACAAAATTGTTCTCAGAATCCCAGTTGCCAGTAGTTCGGCTAAAAAAAAAAGCAGAAGCTATGAAAACAGTTGTTATACACATAAACTCAAAATTTAATTTCAATTTCACTGAAACACAAGTTTAAAAAAAATCCAAAATATGAAAATAATGGGTCATCCACTTTACACTTTCCTTCCTAAATCTGTAAAGCTCCTTGTAGTTCACATCAAGAGAGTTCATACGTTCTTTGTAGGTTTTCACCATTTCTGGAATGTCCATGTAGTATTCCATAATCCAACGAAACGTCCTCCCACCTAATGTCTCTTCCGTACAGTGAGTGAAGTGAGTGTCGTCTTTGTTAGCTTACAAATTTCCTAGTTAATACTCCCGTCACTCGGTCTTTATGCATGCGGAATTGAAGTAGGCGCTATGTGACTGAGTACAAAGAGCGTCTTGTCACATGATCGCAGTGGGGGGGGGGCTGGATTTTTATGCATACGAATGCAAGTAAAAACTTGTAATCCGCGAGTATAAACTTTATACTCTCTTTTATACATATCCACCTTTATGTGATAATGATGACAGGTAGGCCTACAATTTGCACTGGACTGGTGGAATTTCTTATTTGCATGTATTTGGTGATGGAAGCCATGGATATCTCTATATATATATAAGAGGCTTTGTCCTGACTGACAGAGAATCAACGTAGAGCCTAAACTATAATAGGTAGAGACTTGGAATTTTGACAGTACCTTCGTTTTATAATGTAGACCTGTGTTTACTAAGAAAGGATTTTGAATTTTTTTTATTTTAAATGCCAAAAATCAGATGTTTTTGAGAATACTTAATCCCTTTTTACACAGAATTATCAAATCCAAACCACAGTTCACATGACAACAGTTTATTGTTGGCAATCTTTACATAAGGCTTTGGAAATAAATTAAACAAGATTTGGAAAATTAGAGAAGGTATTAAAATTTATATTTGAGTAAATTATGTATCTCAAAATTTTGTAGATTATGTAAAATAATCAGTAAATTCAACCTTTTAATCGAAATGTTCTTTACAGCTTACAAGTTTTGCGGGCAAAGCCTTAATGGGAAAACATGGAATGATTTGTACGAAAAACACTATGCGGAGGTTTTTTGGGCTGGGAACTCTAATCCGAGGTCTTTTTTTTCCCCCGGGTAGCGCACTTTGATCGTGAAATGCACCTCGAAACCAGGTTTTTAGTTTTTTTAAATTATCAGTCGTTATAATAAAATTGTTTATGCATGATTTGGGTATGGTTCATGAATCTATGGTTCATTTTTAATTGTTTCATTTGGAATTTGTATGCCCATATGGTAGCATAAAATTTGTTTTGTTCATTTATTTATATTTTTAACGTTAAACAATATAATTAAGAGTAAAATTATGTAGTTCCTCCAATTTATGTAAAAACGATGTCGGTGTTAATAAATATAATGTTTTAACTATTTTTCTGTTAAATAAATGATTTAAGCACAATATCTAGCAGTTGAGTAAGTAATCGCGGGCGAAGCCACGGGCACCTGCTAGTTCATTATATATCTCATGTGGCCGGTGGGCTACCAATTGAAAACCCCAGAGGTATAGAAAAGTAAGCATAACTAAATTACTTTAGTAAATGAAACCTCACCAGAAGGACTTATGCTCCATGCACATAGTAGAAATAGTTCAAATTCGAAAGTTTTCTGTGAAGTGTTGATATGCATATGTCTTAATCTTAACATTTGCCTCCCTGTTAACCATTTTAAGAACTTTAAACCTGGCATCAAATGTTATTTTGTAGTATTAATGTGAGTTATTTACAGAGTTATGAAGATGATAATGGATATTCTTGTTCCTGATGAGAAGAGCAACATTATGAATAAAAAAAGATTTTTTGATGAGTTTACTGGAAATGAAATTGCAATGCCAAAGAAGAATCCTCGCCCTGAAGATTACGAGGAGACTTTTGCTGGGAATACAGATGACACATTCAGAATTGGAATTAGTGTTACCAAAAGAAGTCTTAGGGTAAGTTGAAAATAAATACAAATGGTTGTTATCTGTAAATATGTTTTATTAGTTGGTATAATGTGAACCAAATTTCACACCTGGATGTTTTGTCATCTGTGTAAGCAGCAAAATGAAACAAAACCATGAGTCTACGGAACATAGAAAAGTGGGTCAAGATGTGTTGACTGTGTTGAAACCAACGTTAATGCAGTGATCAGGAGGTAGATTTTGGAGAAGATTAACATATTATTATACTCTGGAGCACTGATTCACAATCTTTGAAGTGTTAAGCCTCCTTGAAATAAATCCTTTGTTTTGGAGGCCTCTATTTTTTTCATAATAATTATAGTAAAGTGACCATTCATCCCTGAATGAGATCTTATGTCCTGGGCCTTGTTTCCTAAAACTTGCTAATAATGCTAGAACAACATAGAGAGAAAATAATAATGATCATAGCTGCCCTGTCCGAGGTTACCAGATGATGCTGCCTACCAAGAACAATTTTTGTATACATTATCTTACAGTTTTTATTTAACAAAATAAATTGCATATATGTATAACAATTGAGAAGGGGGAGAAAATCAAATTAATTAAAAATTTGAAAGATAATAAAAAAAAACTCTTGGGAAGAGAGAGCCATAGCTCATAACCATTATTAAAAATTTTATTGAAATCTTATTACTGAATACAAATGGTTGTAGACCATCGTTAAAGAATCATGCAAGATTTATAAAGAAATGTCCACTAATCTATGTGGAACCTAAGGTGCCTGAAGATAACCCATTGAGCATAGCACTACCTCGAGCACCAAAGAGTAGTCCAATGATTTCCCATTGCTGGCTGTTATAAACTTATATTTACAATTAGACATATTGTGGTCCTGATTTCCACCGTGAATGCTAAAATATATAATCAATATTAAAAATTAAAACGAATTGTACAACGGTGGATGCTTTTAAAACACGTTTCAGCCCTGTTCCTGTGGGCCTTCCTCAGGTGACTACAGATAAAGTATCTGTTGGGAGGACTACATAGGCTACTCTTGAGACAGTGCCACCACGGTCATCACTGGGTTAAAGTTTAAATGTAAGATCCTCATCCATGGAATGCGCACGAATCTCGTCAAATACAAAGGGGGATACACGTACATGGTTATCAATCCACTCCTCCGGAATCTCAAACAAGGAGTCCTTCATACTATTCTTAGGCGGTGAGGGAAACTTCAGAACACATTCCTGTCTGTTTAGCCTTTTTACCACATCCAACCATTCATCCCCCAAACCGTCGAATTCATTTTAATGGCATTTGTCCACTGTGATGATGAAAGTCCTTTTTTGGTCTAGATCAACGAATTGCATTTTTTCCAGAGACAGAAAATAGAGACACCTTGTCTATTGTGTAGAAGGTTCTTCAATTTTCATACTGTTGTTCCTGCAATGTTTTCCTTGATTTCCATACATTTGTGGGATTTTGAGTGTCAAGTCCCAGACTTTGCATGCTTTCATTGATTCCATTAGGAAAATTTCTGGCTATTCCAAGATGTTCATTATGTATGACTTTTAGGCTGTTACATATGTTTATGTTTTGCAAATAAGCCTCCCGTGAAGCTTTCATCACACCCAGTCCTCTAATGTTCCTTGACGAGTATAATATTACATCTGGGGTATACATTGGCAATCCAATTATTTTTTTGGCTGCACTTTTTATGATTTTGTCAATCCTATTTAAAAAATTGTTCTTTAATTTTCTTAAAGGTGCACACTACACCAGATATTTTAAGTTGGCCAGATATATTGATTCAATATATTTATTTTCTGCTCTGGTTTTGTCCCAATTAATATGGATAATTGGGAGTTTGCTGTATATAGCTTATATACAAAGTAATAACCCTAATTGAAGAGAGATTGCGATTTTTTTACTTCCTCTGCCCGTACCATAGGTACTATAGGTAGAGGAAGTATTGTTTTCGATCCTAAAATTCGATGTTGAGTTTTTAGCATATATACACGTTTCAAGGCCCCCTGAATCCAAAAATACTATTTCTGGAAACATGTCTGTGTGTGTGTGTGTGTCTGTCTGTGTGGAACTTTGTAAACAGGCTAGCTCCTAAACGGAGAATCGTATGAAAACAAAATTTCATATTTGGGTCAGGTACCTTCTGAAGATGTGATTCGAAGATTGGCGACAAATTTATCTTATTTTTAAGGGGACTTTACATGAAGAAATTTTCGTTTTTCGCGATTTTCTTGAAAACGGCTCTCACGATTTTCTTTAAAATTTGCACACGTCTTCCTTTTACTGAGAGCTAAAACTTTTATTTGAAACTTTTTTTCGAAAAAATTCTCTGAGGGTAGTTACAAGCCACCCACTGTTCACCCACTGTTTGTAGAAATTTTGTCTTGCGTGATGAACAACTGAATACGCGCTCTTTCACGGCCTCTTATTCTATATAAGAATGTGAAGTGAGAAAGATGTATTGTTGGCCAGGTATAGAGTAAAGAAGTATCTGAGGGAAATATTCGATAAATTTCGGAAATTATTCTTTACGGCGTCAAGTTCAATAAACGTCTGCAGTCACTTGTTCTTTTTTTTTTAAGTTTTTTTATAGCCTGCGCTTTTAGTCACATCATTGAAAGAAGAGGTATTTATAGGATAATTAGCGTAAAATTGTGTCTTGCGATTCTGTAAAAGGATATGTGAATACTGCTAACTTTTATTTGGGCAGAGGAAGTTATGTGACTTTCACATCAGATTTTTTTAATCTCGAAATTGTTCCAAAACTTAAAAATCTATTGACAATAAGTGTCATTTTAAAAATAAATTTCTGATAATTATCATGTGAATTTCCATGTAATCTTACAACAAAAATTCTTATAGAATTGCATTCCAAGCTTTAATATGGTCCAAATTGGAATTGATATCATTTGTTAGGAACAGAAACATTACCTTGTGCTGTTACAGTAATTTTGATTTAATAATTGTTATAATAAGTCTTAACAAAAATAAAAATCATTTACTGTATTTGTTGTTTTCGATCTCTCATTTAAATAAAAAGGTCTATAGAAATTCGCATCATGGAGGTCAGATTTTAATAAAATTTGTCAGGTATGACATGAAATGATTCATATGCTTCAAAGGTGCCCCATTTTACTGTGAAGGATTTAATAATTTCATTAATATAGTATAACTTTGTATGTTTGTAGCTGTATGCAGACTTTTATTCTGCCGATATAATTATTGCGTCCCCTCTTGGATTGCGTGTCATTGTCGGTGCAGATGGAGAAGAAGGGAGAGATTTTGACTTTCTATCATCAATAGAAATACTCATCCTTGATCAAGCGGAGATCTTCCTTATGCAGGTATGGTATTAAATCTTAGAATTATTGATATTATGGAACTTACACAGTGAAGTGACTTTAATAAATTAAATTGATTAATTACCTGAATTGACTTTTACATGCTTGTAGCTTCACTTACCATAATTTTGGAAGGACATGTCAACTGATAAACTTTTTTAGGGAGATTCTGATGCACACTGGAGAACTTCCAGGAAGTTTGGGGGAAAATTTATGTTAACAATTTGAAAGCTTCCTGATGAAGTTAATAAAAAATAAATTAAATTTATTATGTTATTACAGGGTTTAAGCCTGACCAGATATTGTGAACATATAATAATGACAGTATACACTTAGAATAAATACCAGTTAACAGGTTCATATTGGACAATTTCCAACCATGTATGGGCCTGTCTCAAACGTTGGTCCCTTGTTCTTATTCAAAATTTATCCTCTTCTCCAGTTATCCCTTGGTCTTCCTGAAACAGCTGTATCTCTCATTGACATCTTTGAAAGTAGAATCTCTGTAAAACAGGATTCGGTGCATGTCTAGGCTGACCATGTGTACCATTTTCAACATTTTTTGTGCCTTTGTTTTTTATGTTTTGACCACCCTGTCATTTTAATGAAAATGTCATTTTTGTACCGTTTTTAATAAAAACTCTATTATACTTTAATATTGATCAAGCTTAATTTATTATTTGTAACCTATAATCGTTGTGATGATTACCAGTAGAAAAATATCACATCGTGTGGTGTAGTGGATGGCCTACTTCGATAGCAAAAATATGTTCTGATGAAATCACGTTTTGTTCAAACTGCTGGTTTTGATATTGAACATTGATGGTCTGAATTTCAAAACTTTTAAAGTTTTAAGCTTTATTTTTAAAGGTTTAAGTATTTGCTTGCAACATTAATATGGTGAAAGTACAGTACAAAATCCAGAAAGAATTTAAATTTATTACAATGCTCAAGCAGTGTAATAGTGGAATGAAAGTGCTATGCCAACATACAATGTCCATTTTTCAATTCCCCTTCTTTTTACCTTCTCAATGTCCTGTTTTCACCCAAGGTAATATGGACAGCCTATGCCTGTTTAGCATGGGCATTGTTAGATGAGGGCATGTCCACCCCCTTGCAGCAATGTTCTGTATCATGTCAGTTGCTCCATGTTCTAATTCTTCTGCAATGGTAATATTGTGGATAAGTTACATTAATAACATTTGTAATGAATCAAGCACCATAAATACTATTATCATGACTAGGCATATTCTAATCTACTAGATCAGTTGGGTTCTTATTAATTCAAATATGGATTTGTAGATATCAATAAAGTAATATGAAAAGCAATTACATCCCATGGCGGTTTCTCCTTTTGTGATGCAGTGCTGCAGCATACAGCTTGTTTTCTGCTCGTTGTATAATGTTATTTTCAAACACAATACTATATTTACTTTTACATAGATTTTGAACTTGGTACGCCACGCGAGCATTCCTCAGCTGTTATGTTGGAGAATCAGAGTCGGTAATGTGAATATTATATTTTCCGCCTCGCGATAGGATTCCGCAAACAGCACCTCTCTCGTAGGGCTGTGACATCACGCCAAAGCTTGACTGCATTGGCGTATACGCCAGTTTTAACCTGCAGAATGTGCTAAGGGGGGGTGCCAAGCATGAGATTTCGAGGCTTTACCAAATACTTCACATCTCACCGGCGAGCGCGCTGTTAGTTATGTGACAAGATCTTCCACTGTCTGACGGTAGAGGGTGGTGATGTAGTGTGAGGGACCATCATAGTCGAGTAAGCAATGTATTTCATCTTCACCGCCAAATTTGAATGTGTTAAATTCAGAAACACGGATTCCACAACCCCGATTAAGTATTCTGTCACACTGGGAACACTAACGTGACTTCCTCTACCTCGATCATTAAAAATACTATTTTCTCGTCTCTTATTCCACTTCGGAGAACACTCACGCGGTTTTCGCTGCCCAAATTATTTTTTTGTTTGTTATTTTCTCTCACACAACTCACACAACATTCTGCACCTTAAGCATAGGAATTACTATTTCCTCCCACCTTAATCCATCTCTGGGAACTCTTATGCGATTTTCTCTGCCCTAATTATTTTTTTGCTAATTTCTCTCGTCGTAATCTATCTCTCTGAAAACTCTCATGAAATAGTTCATCTACTGTAGTGACAATGGACGAGACATTTTTGCATTCAGAAAAGAAAGAACTTAATCACATTAAGCTTGGAAAAGTTATATTTAGAATTTAATTGGTGCTTGTGTTTAAGAAAACCCATAGGAAGAATATTAATGGACTAGGCAAGTAATTGTGATATAAGGCAAGGGTGTAGAGTACAAGGCATTGGTGACTGGTTATAAAGAAGAAAGTCAGAGAGGCACGAGCATGTAGAAAGAATGAATTAAGAAAGATTGGTTTAATAAACAGTAGGCTACAAGAATAATAATGTTTTCATTTAGTAAATTTACTAAATAAATTTAAATAAAAAAATAATAAATTTCACGAGAGTTTCGGAGAGATAGATTACGACGAGAGAAATTAGCAAAAAAATAATTAGGGCAGAGAAAATCGCGTGAGAATTTCCAGAGATGGATTAAGAGACGAGCAGTTTAGATAGGCCTACTAATCATTTTTTAAAAATATTTTAAGTTTGCTGTATGAAATGCTATTTGCAGCACACCCTTGTTTTGAACCACAAGCCGCTACAGATTACATCATTCAGGTAAGTAAGCCAATAAGCCTATTACTGCTAAGTTGTAAGCTCCTGCGAGGGATTAGAGGCCAGTTTGATTCTACTTTTAAAGTTATGTCACGAATCTTTTTAATTTTTCTCATCCTTTAGGTAGGTAAGTTTAAAATTATTTATTCAAATGTAAATTGTCTTGATATAAAAGGATATATCATTGGTTAAGGTGAGAGACCTTGTACCTCCAAAATGACATCTTTTCTAGGGAGAGAGAGAGAGAAAACAAAAATAAAAAGAAAGAAAGAAATATGTTTGAGATTTTCTGGGCTATGTAGCCATGGTTCATTGGATGCGGTTCCGTGGGTTTTGCCTGCATCTATGGGCGGTGTTATCAGTGCAATGGTCACCTGTGAAGTTGACTGGTGATGTCTTGGTAGCGGGTGATATAGCAACTGTAGTTTGCTGCGAATTTATAGCCAGCTGGCTATGCAGACTCGCACTGTACCTTGCAGTTAATTGACTGGGTGATGGTCTCATGGTTAGCATCACTGGCTACAGATTCACAGGCCTGGGTTCAATCCCTGGTACCTCCATGGAATTTTCTGAGATAAAGAGGTCTGGAATGGGGTGCACTCAACCTTGTGATTCAAACTGAGGAGCTACTTGATAGAGAAGTAGCAGCAGTCCCTTCAGGGATGTAGCGCCACAGAGTTTCATTTAGCTTTTAGTATTGTCAAATTTCTGATCCTTACCCCATGCAAATAAGGAACCTATAGAAGAAATAAAAAAGCTTATCTAACCTCTGTTTCTGTACTGATGGCAAACCTAAAGCACATGGATTTTGTAAAATGCTCTGAAAACAATCTGAAATGTGGAAATCATTACGTCATCGTGGTAAAAAATTGTTTCATTTTGAAGACCGACCTAAAGCAAATGCCTGAATTTCTCCAAAACAAGGTCTTTCTTCCTCACAATGAACAAATGCCATAACAATGAACTGCAACACCATTGCAGAGCACAGTCTCCTCAACAGCACTCTGGAAATCCATTGTCGGTAATTGCAACTGGACAAAAACCTTACCTCATATTCTTTACTTCTGTCTGCTCATAATAGTAGTAACCATACATTAAAATCTAGTATTGCAGAACTTTTCAGGAAGCCAAGAGTTTATGAAATGTTTGAAGAGATGTTCAGTCGACAGGAAGTTCCACCATTGACCCAATAGTATGTTTTGAGAAGGATGGGGACCATGCATAGGAGGTAGATGTGGAAAAGAAACATTATTATCAGCCATGCTGCCAGTACTGGAATGGTCGACTGTGTGTGTTCCCCCCCCCCCCCCCCCGCCCCACATCTTTCGACATGCAGCCAGTACTGTTGAAAGATTTTCAAATGTCATTTCATATACCAGAAACAAGTAGTAAGTGAATAATTTAAATGAATGATGCTTTAACTTGTACCTTTCAGAATTGGGACCATCTGCTTCATGTATTGGATCACTTTCATATTCAACCCAAAGAAGCTCATGGCACTAACTTTGCTCGTGTTCGCTCTTGGGCCTTGAATGGTTGGACTCGTTACTACAGACAATCACTGCTTTTTTCATCAGTAAGGCTACCAGAATTCAGTGCTCTTATCAACAAGAAATTCCACAACTATTCAGGAAAAGTGTGTGTAATGAATCCGGTGCTGAGTGGCAGCATCTGTCAAGTGATAGTTCAGCTACCCCAGGTAAGTAAGGCCAAAACTGTGCAGGAAAAGTAAACCCAGATCTGACTGGCAGCATCTGTCAAGTGATAGTTGAGTGCTAAGCTGGCAGCAGTAGAGGACAGAAGTGTTGAGTCCGTGCTTTGAGCAGTTGGTGGAAGAGGGAACTAAGTGACAATGGGTGTAGAAATCATAGTACAGTAAAACTTGGTCAAAGCGAAATCGTATGGGACCAAAAGAATTTTCCAAATTGGACAAGTTTCTGGATTACACAAAATACACTAGGCTACATAAATGTTATCAATTACTGTACCATGTGCCACAAATGTGAATTTGTAATATGCTAATACTGTAAATAATTACAAACCTTAATTCCTGTACAGCAGATATTCTTCACTTTATTTTTATATACAGTAAAATACTACACTATTATTAATAATTAATAACACTAAAAACTAAAACTAAATTCCGTGGTGCTAAATCCATGAAAGGACAAGGCCTACCACTAACACAATATAATTATGCAATTACTGTAGGCTAACTGTTTTCTTGCCTCATTATCCCTAGGTTTATTTCACTTTTGTCGCCACATATCAGGACTTCACTTTTGTCGCCACATATCGGGACATGGGTCCGGACAAAGGCAAGTTTTTAGCCCGCGCATTTACAAACAATTCCCACACTATTTCATTATTTTCTTCATGTCCCGTCTTCTTTGCTTTTCTCTTCATTTGTCCGTTCCCCTTCATCCACTCTTCCCTTATCTTATCTTTGTTCTTTAAAGTTTCGTAAATTTGCGTTTTACCGCATTTGAAACACAAAATTATTTCGCGCACAGAATGTTTGTCTCTCTCACTCACCTTGATCACCCTCATCGCATGAGCGATACGTACTTTTTGTTCGACATGATGCTACAAGCAGTAGGCCTATAAGCCAACTGAAATTTAAGCCAGGCGGAAAATAGAAAACAAAGCAGCAGATTTCTTGACTACTGGGTAAATTCCATTGTTGGCCTAAACATAAGCCACCGCCGTGTATACTCTACGGAACTCTCAGGGCTGTACAATATTCGTGCTAAGAAGTAACGTGTTCACACAGACGTGAATAACAAAATATATATTGTAATGCAGTAGAAGATACAATGCTGCTTTTCCACATTATAGAATAAATTGCTACTTAAATCTTAAAATTTGCATTCCGTTTCCGCGTTAAGCACGTTCCGTTTTATACAAAATATTGACATTTAAAAATGTATTGCGTGCGTCGGGATCGAAATATTTGTACGCTTTGGACAGTTTTCCGGATTATACACGTGCCGCTTTGAACAAGTTTTACTGTATATAGATTAAGGATTGGCACATTTGTAACTACAAAGACAAAGAAGCTCAATGATATTACTCATTAATTAAATGATTAAATATGAGATTAATAAATAATGATTAAATACGAGTATCTTAACAGATACTTATATTATAATAATAGTACATTAATAATAATAATAATTATTATAATTATATAAATTATATAAAGTTATTATAAAGTAATAATAATTATGAAAATAACAGTCATTATCTGGTTCATTTTCGTAGCAATCACATGGTCCAATGTATAATAATAAGAGGAACTGTTTGTCTGTCTGTGTATGATGCCCAGCAAAATCTACTGCATGCAGAAATCTGAAATTTTAAACATAGATGGACTGAAGGGTGGCCTAATGCATCTTGAAGCTGGATTTTTTTATTTTTGGCTTTGTTCGCAAGTTATGAATGAAAAACTAGAAGAAAACATGAATTTTTTTGCTCTATCAAAGCATCAGTTTTCAGTAATACATTTCAATTGTCAGATCAATTGCAGGTGACTTTGCCTTTGTTTTGTCATAACTTGGCAATAAAAGCATAACAATTTTTTTCAGTATATCACATGGAATTATTGATTTTTTCGATTCTGTGAGCTCACCCTGGTTGATTCGTTTGTTTATAATGTCAAATACAATAGAGGTGCTTTCTAATTGTGGAATACTCTCCAAAGGCACATTTTTAGCTGTTTCATTGTAATTATAATTACAATTAATAATTATTAATTGCTTAGTTTATGAATGACTTGCTTGTAAGTGTTAATAAATATAATGCTTTAATTATTGTGCTTGTAATTTTTAAATTTTCAATTAATTATTGTGGGCGAAGCCATGTGCACCTGCTAGTCAATATATAAAACCTAAAAATGCGTAAATAAGATGTTAAAACTAAGAACAGGCTGAAACAGTTTTTAATTAAAATAAGATAAAATACTCAACAAACAATAATCACTTTTTAAATACCTGCCTACAGTATATATCTTTCTTGTATCTTATATATAATGGTCTCTCGGGCTTCCAACCGGGTTAAAGTATGGTTTGCTTCCGAGCTTTCGGCTGCTGTCAGCTCTGCAGCCATCTTCTGGGAGAGAAGTGTGCTAGTTCTGTGTCTGGCTCCTTTTTATAGCTGGTGGAGGTTTCAGAGAGCGACCAATCGGAGCACAGGAAATCCCGGGGTGAAAAGCTGGAATGCTATTGGTTGGTGCTGAAGTTGGTCCTGATTTGGCCCGTTCCTGTAGAATTCTGATTGCTGGGTTCCAGGCTTGGCTGAGTTCTAGCCCGTTGTCCCTGTTGTAATTATTGCGGTGTAGCTTTATTTCCAGAGCTTCGGCCACGACCCGGCCCCAGTAGGTAGGTTGATTGCCCAGGTTTCTCACCCCTTGGAAGTGCCACCCCGGGATTTCCTGTGCTCCGATTGGTCGCTCTCTGAAAACTCCACCAGCTATAAAAAGGAGCCAGACACAGAACTAGCGCACTTCTCTCCCAGAAGATGGCTGCAGAGCTGACAGCAGCCGAAAGCTCGGAAGCAAACCATACTTTAACCCGGTTGGAAGCCCGAGAGACCATTATATATAACCAACGCCGGGAAAGTCTCAAGTCTTTTCTTGTATCTTCTTTGTACCAGGACAATGTAAGAGAAAATATAGCTCAAGCAGGATGCTAAAATTAAAGTATTCTCAAAGTTGGTTGATTAATTGAAAAACGTTCTTCTTGAGTTTCTTGGTGGAATTGGAAATGATCTGGGTAATTCTGAATTCAACTGTTTTCTGTAAACTGTGAAAAATTAAGGAAAGAATGTTCTTATAGTTTTCTGGTTCAGAACCATGGAAATTGTAAGTGAAAATAAAATAAATTAATATATTTGTTTTAATATATTTATTGTCTATATTAAAGTGAAACTTAAAATAATTGTCTGAATATAATAAAAAAACAAAAATAAAAACTAATGCTGTGTTTATAAAAACCTAAAATCCGGGCCCTAGTTATAACAAATTATCTTTTGACCAGGGACCCACTTTTGCACCCCTTTCACACAATAATGTTTAAATCAGGAGACTTTGAGGCCAGTCAAGGACACTGATATAGATAAAAAAAAGTGTCACATAAAACCATATTTTAAACAGGTAATGTAAGTATACATAGGTACCTATATTTATTTTCATGTATTAAATTTTGCAACATAAAGCAATACAGTTTTTACACTTCCTGCAAGTTACACTTTCCTGCCATTTGCACTTTTTTCATCAGTCCCTTGAAAAGTGTAAAAAGGAGGTTTTACTGTACATTCAAACCACAGCAATGTTTGGATTGTTACCCCATTCATATCTATTCACACAGTTTTTGCTTAGAAAAAAAGGGATAATGACAATAGAAGTAGTGCACAAGTTTCTAAATTTGAATTTTTAATAAAAATCAGGGCTCTAATGTAGAGTGCAGTAGTTGGTATGAAAGTCAAACGAAATAGGTATGCAATCAGTAAATTGTTTATTTTGTGCAGATATCACTTAATGTATTTATGTGAATATTCTGTTGATTCCTGCAGGTATTTCATCGCTTTGAAGCTCATTCAGTGGCAGAAGCTATAGATGCCAGGTTCGAGTTCTTCCTGAAGAAAATTCTATCACAGTACAAGGATGCAGTAATGAATCATGTTCTGATATATGTTCCATCCTATTTTGATTTTGTACGACTGAGGAATCACTTTAAGAAAGAAGGCTTGAACTTTGTGCAGATATGTGAATATTCTAAGGTAAGAATAAGGATATAACAAATGCAAATTATTGCTGGTGGAACTTAGTCAATCTCTGATTAGTTATAAGAATAAGGACTGGAAGCTTTCGTGCTGCTGGTTTGTAATTTGTGGGTTCATGTGTTTTTCAACCATGTCAGAATTATAAAACTTGAGCTTTTGGCCATTTAGCTCTGTTACCTTCATCAGGCAGACAGACAGACAGACCTCTGCTCAGACAGAACACGGACCATACTGAAGACTTCTGATTGATTGATTAGTGGGAAGTCTCACAGCCAATCAAAACCAATACCCCATTTAAGTCAGCATCACTATTAAAAATAAGTTTGCACTAGCTCTCTTCCACCATATCCTGATGAAGGCTCAGAGCTAAGAATGGCTGAAAGCTTGAGTTTTAAAATTCTGATATGGCTGATAACCTGTGAAGCTACAGTTAAAATTAATACAAATGTATTAGATTATTACAATTGAGCGCTTTTTCAAAATTCAATAAATGCACAAATTTTTTGAGTTCAACATACCAGTAGCACTATATTGATCTTCTACATCATCCTATCAATCAAGTTTTAGCAATGTCATCATATCCTGTGAATAGATACTTGAAATCACTGGGTTTTTGCAGAAGTCAATATATGCTCACAAAAAGTTAAAGCAAAACTCAACAAATGGAATAATTTGTATTTATACAAATATGAGGGTAAGTCATTAAGTATGCGCACTTAAAATCTTTTGTATGTTAGCTGTACTGCTTTGTGCTGGTGCATGCTGACATGTTGTTCATTTATCTCCGCTTGTGGAATGTTTGACTATTATGACTCCACTGAGTGTTGCACCATTGCACATTAAACTGGCTGCACTGTTCAGCGTTTGCACCAAAGTAGAACAGAATGCAATGATCAATATTTTGTCGTCTGAAGGAGCCGAAATGCATCCAAGAATTTCCACACAATAAGAGGCAATATTTTACCATGGAGAAGCGTGTACGAATCGACTGAAAAGTTCAAAAATGGTTGGACAAGTGTGAAAACCGAGGAGAGAACCGGACACCCATTAACATCCACTAGTGATGCCAACATTGAGCAAGTGCGAATCATGATTCGGACAAACTGAAGAGTGAATGGGTGATGAAGTGGCAAACCATATGCAAATTAGCCATGGTTCTGCATATGACATTATTCACAACAGTCTTGGCTTTATAAAGTGTGTGCAAGGTGGGTCCCAAAACAGCCCACTGAACAGCACAAGCACAATCTTGTATCCATCTGCCAATGCTTACTGGACCACCATGCTAATGAAGGTGAAGCTTTTTTGAAACGAAAAGTCACTAGAGATGAAATTTGGATCCATCGCTTTTAATCTGAAAGCAAATGCCAAAGTATGGAAAGGAAACGACCTGCATCTCCAATCAAAAAGAAATTCAAGAGTCAACCCTCTACAGGGAAAGTGATGCTCACACTTTTCTGAGACTCACAACATTCCTTAGAAAAGGGCTCAACAATAAACAGTGCACATTACAGTGAGATGTTGAGCAATGAGCTGAAGCCTGCAATTCAAACCAAACATCGAGGCCTATTGTTGAAAGGAGTTGTTTTGTTGCATGACAATGCATGCCCACATACTGCTGCCCAAAATGCTTGCACTATTGCAAAACTAGGTTTTGAGGTGTTAGAGCATCCTGCATACAGTCCTGATCTCACCCTGTCAGATTTCCACCTTTTTGGCCCAATTAAAGATGTCTTAACGGGTCATCAATTCACCACAGACCAAGAACCGTAGGAAGCAGTGCATATGTGGCTTGCTACTCAGTCAAAAACCTTTTTTTTCTGAGGGCATCAGGATGCTTGTGTAACGATGGATCAGGTGCATTGAGAAACAAGGGGACTATGTTGAAAAGTGAGGTGATTGAAAGTTTTGTGTTGTTGTTGTAATAAATTTAAAGAAGAGAGTGTGGATACTTATTGACTTATCCTCGTAAATAGGAGTAACTATTGTATAAGCAAGTTACGTAATGTAGTCAGCTATAGGGCTGGTAAGCATGATATGAAATCACATATTTCATATATTCATAAAGATAATTTAGAGAATACATTTAAAAATGTATGGACCAGAGAATTGCTGAATCTGGCTAAAAACATTGGCATTTGTATGTACCAGATACATGTATGTCAAGATCCATTAGGCTGGATAGTAATCATTTGGCCGTAGGAAACTCCCCCAAAGCTTTGCAGTTCATCAAAGCTTTTCAAGTCCTGAACATGTGTGAAAATCCATCTTCATAGATTCTACTGTCATTTTCAAGTTCATTTAATTAACTTCCACATATTACAATACATGAAGACAAAACAGTACTTCCATTTCAACTGCCAAGCCTGACTTCTTCACTGTTCAGGCCATATATCCTTACTCCTTGACCAAAACAAAGCACAGTAAGAAAGCTGGAACTATTACTAGTGTCTCAGTTGAAAGAGAAGTTTCAGAATAAAAAGGAGTACAGTAGTTGAACATGTATGAAAACCTCAAATATTGGTGTAAATGTTATTTCAGTTATGTAAGTGTAACATATTTTCATTAACAAAAGCTATCAAGAAGCATATTTTATGTGAAAAGTTTGATGAATGAGAGGAAATTTCAGATTAACTTGATGTCACATCATTATACAGTGGTACCTCGAGATACGAGTGCCCTAACATACGAGTTATTTGAGATACGAGCTGTCGAGCGAGCGAAGTTTTGTTTTGAAATACGAGCGACATTTGAGATACGAGGAACGGCCAGCTGCGACGCTGCACACGGCCCACCAGTTTACTGCGCCTGCGCCTCGTGCGTATTGCGCATTATCCCACGTATTCCCCCAGTGTGCTTGTTTACCTCGCTGTCAAAGCATCTTTGCTAAGTTTTTCTAGGGCTTTGCGCTTTTTGTGAATTTACATACTTTATCACATTTCTTTTTATAACCATGGGTCCGAAGAAAGTGTAACAAATATGTATGTACACTTTATAAAACCAGTTTTTTTTGCTTTACATTCTCTTTTATTATGTTTTTATACAATATTGGTCATTTATAAATACATTTTTCTTATTAAAAAACACGTAACAAAAACAATTGGGGGTAGCATTTTTGGGGCTGGAACGGATTAATGGCATTTCAATTAATTTCAATGGGGAAAATTGCTTTGAGGTACGAGCAAATTGACATACGAGCAAGGTTACAGAACGAATTAAACTCGTATCTCGAGGTATCACTGTACATTAAAAAGTTGTATTATTGGCCAGTATTCAAATTAATGTAAATTGCTTCTTTCATTATAATAACAGATTTTAAAGCAGTGTCTTGTTATTACCTAAAATTCTCCATGCTGTAAAAGTAATTTAAAATATGAGCCTGCTCATTTCCCAATATTAGACACGTCTACTAGAAGGTTAAGAGAATACACCATTCAAACTCAGGAGTACAATTGTGCTATTTTGTTGCTTTTTAATTACAAACTGATTGTGTTGAGTGTTGTTGTTTTGAAGGATGGCAAAGTGGCTAGAGCGAGGGACATGTTTTACCACGATGAAGCCCATGTGCTGCTGTATAGTGAGAGATTTCATTTCTTCAGACGTCCTACAATAAAAGGAATTCTTCACATTCTATTCTATCAGCCTCCCACTTTCCCGCATTTCTACAGTGAAATGTGCAACTTCATGCAGGTAAGTTCTCTGTATTTCTTTTTACTATAATTAGTAGCCATTTTTGTGATTGGCTTCATGGTCTAGTGGTCTGACTACTAATCTTAATATTCTGGATTCGATTCCCAGTCTGGCTAGGAGGAAATTTTAACTTTTTTAACATGGTCTGGTTAGTTATTAAGGCTTACATACTCCGACATTCGTGTCATCTCGTCAGGATGAAGTTGCTTCACCTAAAACTTGTCCCAGCTATAGAAATGGGGCTATACTTCTGCCAAGCCAGAGGGAAATACCACAAACCCTAGCAGGGTTACTGTCCTTTCCGGAAGTTTTGAGAGAAGATGTGGGTAAATATCATAGATATGTGACCTTGGTTTGAATGCTTTACATCCTATTGGTTAGCAACTGACCTTGTTCAGACACATCCGTACAACCCTAAGCACAATTCACAGTCTTGTGCTTCACATATCAACAGTTCCCTTGTGATTTGTGAATGTCTTTTTGTTTCCTTTTTTGTGATTTTATTTTTTATTGCTCATTTTATTACTCATTAATTTTTTTATTAATGCTCATTATATTTATTTATTTTATTATTTTGTTATGTGTTTTCAGAAAGGATAGTGACCTTTAACCAGGGCTTTCCCCAGAAAAGTAACATAAGTAAGCACAGGATCAAAACATTGTTGAACGACAACCATGATATAGCTAAAACAGATATAGCTGCAAAAGTTTTATTACCATTAAATGTGTGGATTTAGGCAAAATAGATCAACCATTGATAAAATATTTTATATTTGCCAATCTTTGTGAAAAAGTGGGAATGTAATAAGTCTGTTCACCAGCTATACATTGATTTAAAAAAGCATATGATTCAGTTAGACGAGACAGGTTGTACAATATCCTTATTGTTTCAATTATCTACAGACAATGGAAAAAGGACTATTTGTGAATAGAGTTTGGGATACCACAGAAGTTAGTTAGGCTCATCAAAATACGTCTAAATGAAGCCTATAGCAGAGACAGGGTAGGGAAATTTATATCAGATAGGTTTGCCATTAGAAGCATCTTAAAGCAAGGAGATGCGCCATCACTTTCATTTTTAATTTTGCTTTGGAATATGCCATTAGGAAAGTTCAGGAAAACAAGGTAGACCTAGCATTAAATGGCAATCACCCGATTCAAGCTTATGCAAATATTGTTTGTCTGTTGGGTGATGACATAAATACAATTGAGAGAAATGTAGAAAGTCTTTTCGATGCCTGCAAGAATGTCGGATTGGAAATGAATACAGAAAAAACTAAGTATATGGTCATGAAACGTCAAAATGTGCTGCAAAATATTATAATCGCCGGTAAATCATTCAAACAAGTGGAGAAATTGAAATATTTGGGAGCTATAATTACAGGTACAAATAATATTAAGGTAAAAGTTAAGTGTCAATCAGGAAATGCTTTTTTTAATGCAGATTTTATGAACTTCTTGATCAAATTTTCTTCTTAAGGTATTTAAAAATCTGATGTGAAAGTCACATAACTTCCTCTGCCCAAATAAAAGTTTGCAGCATTTACGCTAATTATGCTATAAATATCTTATAGCCCCTTCTTTGAATGTTGCGACTAAAAACCACCGCCGTCTCGAGAATTAGTAATACAGTTTAGAAGGCAGTGCTAAAAACGCAGGCTATGGGAAAAAAACAAGTGACTGCAAACGTTTATTGAACTTTCCGCTGTTAAGAATAATTTCCGAAATTTATCAAATATTCCCCTCAGATATTTCTTTACTGTAAGCAGGGCCAACAGTACATTTTTCTCACTTCACGTGCTTATATAGAATAAAATGCCTTAAATGTCCGCGTATTGTGTTGTTCGCCAGGCAAGTTGGTAGGTTACAACCACCCTTCAGAGAATGTTTTTGAAATGGTATAAGCAATCCATGTACAAAATTTAAAGGAAATTGTTAGAGCCGTTTATGAGAAAATAGCAAAAAACAAAATATTCTTCATGTAAAGTCCCCTTAAATACAGTATAAGAGAAGGTTGTCGCCAATCTTCACATCCTCAGAAGGTACCTAACCCAAATACAAAATTTTGTTTTCGTACGATTTACAAGAAGCCGTATTTCAAAAAGCACGTATTCACAGTGAGTTGCTTATAACTACCCTTCAGAGAATTTGTTCGAAAAAATGTTTCAAATAAAAGTTTTAGCTCTTGGTACAACCAATCCATGCGCAAAATTTAAAGAAAATCGTTAGAGCCGTTTTCGAGAAAATTGCGAAAAACGAAAATTTCTTCATGTAAAGTCCACTTAAAAATAAGGGAAATTTGTCGCCAATCTTCGAATCACATCTTCAGAAGGTACCTGACCCAAATACGAAATTTTGTTTTCATACGATTCTCAGTTTCGGAGCTAGCCTGTTCACAAACTTCCACACAGACAGACAGACACACAGACATGTTTCCAAAAATAGTATTTTTGGATTCAGGGGCCTTGAAACGTGTATATATGCTAAAAACTCAACTTCGAATTTTGGGGTCGAAAACAATACTTCCTCTACCTATAGTACCTATGGTACGGGCAGAGGAAGTAAAAATTCATTAACCTATCTTCAAACTTTTCTATATAAATACTTTCCCGCCCTTCCAGATCTTTATGTTTGTTTACTGATTTCAATAATTTGGCCTCCTTACCGATGTCGTGATTGCTTCCAACCAGGGACATAGCCAGAATCTTGTTTTGGGAAAGGACCACCGGGGAGGACTAGGGGTACTCCCCCGATTTGCTGTTGTAAAATTAAGCCATCAAATTTCAGTTTAATGCCTTTTTTCAGTTACAAACAGAGCAGCTTTTTAAACCACATAGCACACATCGTATTTTAAAACTTAAATAGGCCCCTTGGGTCCCCTCCCTGGCTACGTCCTTAATTCCAACAATGAGCTGCTATGCTGATTTTTCTATGTGACTATATTTTATATTTCTCATGTGTTCTTTTAAACTGATGTCTGTATTTCTTTTTGTTTAAATTCCTATTATGTTTTATTTTGAACAATTTATCTATATTCCGGGCTTTTTTTTTTTTTCTTTTTCCCTTCTTTAGACATTTTGTCCATATGGTTGGTTTTTATTAAGTTTTTGATCCTATATTGTTACATGAAGCCAAAGTTATATAATTATTCTTTAAAGATTTTTTAAAATTTTTGAGGGACCCAAGGATGATTTGTGAATG
This sequence comes from Ectobius pallidus, assembly GCA_964059195.1. Taxonomy (NCBI): domain Eukaryota; kingdom Metazoa; phylum Arthropoda; class Insecta; order Blattodea; family Ectobiidae; genus Ectobius; species Ectobius pallidus. The sequence continues at coordinate 29,388,630 of CAXKWD010000001.1, forward strand.
TTTATAGTTTCATTTTTTCATTTGTTATTGTTATAACTGCTTTTGGTTTTTGAATTTTGCTATTTTCTATTTGCTATTTTGCTCTTTTCTTACTGAAGTCATTCATTTCTGCATTATTCAGAATTTGTAACTGTTCTTCATCATAATGTTTCCTTTGATAATGGGAAGTTGATCATTGTTGCCAATAACAAAATAATGGTTCCTCTGTCATTTGTTGCAAATACCACTTTCATACGTCAGTGCTATTATTAAACTTTCTTAAGGCTAGTTTACATGACGAAATCTGGTTTCGTAACTACGTTTTGCAACTGTTTTTTACTTGAATGCGCAAGCAGGAGATGTACTGATGACAATGAGTTACGACACTATGCAGTTTTGGCTGATTCCAACTTTTCACGGAACTATAATTGTAACTTTGATGTTGTATGCTTATCTAGCTTGTTCGCTTTTTTTTTTTTTTTTCTCCTTTCTTTTCTTTTTTTTTTTATTTATTTATTTTTTTTTTTAATTTTTATGAAGTGGGAAGTGAGAAATTGTGAAATGCCTGGATTCATACGTGTTTCAAATGTTTATATGGAATTTTAACAACTTGAACTTCAGAAATATGGTGAAACGTGCAGTTGCACTGGAATTATTTGTGAAGAAAATAGGTGTAATTAGTTTCATGAAAGTAGGTACAAAACCTAGTGTCATCATGTAAACTAGCTTTTATTGGTAGTTTTTGTCCTGGACACCCAGTACAGTTCACTGCCTTGCCTGTAGTCTGTGATCGCCAACAGATGGATAGGTTTTTGGATGAGAGGTGAATGATGAATAAGGTTAAAACAATGGGAGATATGTCCACTAGGAATATGAGTCCAGTTCAATTCCCTGGTCATCCTAAATCCATTCATTGGTATGAAGTGCCAGGCTGATTGCATTTTAACAAACTTTTAAAAAATAAAAGATGTGGAATTGAGTTTGTTATGCTTTCTCTTTCTTTGCAGGAAATAAATCTCCCTAAAGTATGTGGCAATGAAAGCAACATGACGGTTACTGTTCTATATTCCAAATATGATGTTCAGCGTTTGGCTGCCATTGTGGGTACAGAGCGTGCAGCAAGAATGATAAACTCAGACAGAACAGTCCATATGTTTATGACTGGAGAGTGAAAGCACCCTTATTATATGGAAAACTGTAAGCTATTGACACTAGTATCACCAGATTGTTGTGCAAGTGTGAAAGTTCTCATCAAAATGACAATTTTTTACCTTATTCGCTTAATTATTTAATCCAAGATCTCCAGACTATTGGACATTGAGGGATATATAGCGAAGTGGGAGTCTTGCACATTTTTTCAGAAATAAATTATTTAAAGAAGGTCTTATCTGTTGCACTCACATAACCTTCTCTACCCTAAGTCTCCTCTAATGTTCTGATGTAGAGTAAAGTCCCGGCCACGTTGGCAGCGTGTTCTACGGTGTGATGTGTTGAGCGGCGATGCAAGGTATCTCAAATCTGTGTTAACAAGTGCAGCTGGCCATACTGTCAGTGGTGCTGAGAAATAGAGGGGAAGTAGCTTCAAGGAAACGCTCTGCAACGCACGCCGTCAGTCTTGTTTGAGATTTCTATGGTGACGCTCAAGATGGCAGGTCGAGAACTAACTGCAGAACAAAAAGAAATCTTAATTTCGGAGGTGCAAGCTCATGTTTTCCTGTGGAATGACATGGAGAAAAACTTCAAAAATGTTGCTATTATGAAGAAAGTTTGGAAGAGAAATTTTTTAAATAAAATTTTAAAAGTTTAAATAAAAGTTTAGGAACAATTTTAAATATTTCAGGTAAGTTGAATAAAGACTAGCCATGTATTTTGAACAGTACTGCCTCCAATACTCCATATTATTATTATAATTATTATTATTATTATTATTATTATTATTGTTGTTGTTGTTGTTGTTATTATTATTATTATTATTAACTTCAATATTATTATTATTATTATTATTATTAAAGCATAGGCCTAATGTTAATAATAGTAGGCTGATAAAAATAATATATTATCAGGGGCCGTGTTTTATGGTAACAACGATAAGCACAAAATTTTATAAAACAACCTCCCTTAGCTATATTTAGCTTTTATGTGCTTAAAATACCAATATGAACCAAATTGAATCTACGAAATATCGCAAAATTTACTCGATTCCGCAAAATGTGTCTATAAGTGCGAAATGTGCCCCTTCTGTTCGTAAAGTGAGAAATGTGCACGAAAATGTGCCTTAAAATCACAATATTGTGTTTTGGTGTACTGTATTTTTTATTCCTTAGCAGCACGCTTTTTTTTCTGCTGTTTCTGTGGCTGTCGAAAATTTACCGATTTATCGATATTTGTGATCGATTACAAAGATTGCAGAATTTACGCAAAGATTGTCTGTGACCTGGTTTGTACTGTTGAGTACACTCCTATCCTGCTATGTCTTTGCCAAGTTAGCGATGCCTATGATCGATTACAGCAGAAGAGTGTAGAATGTTTGTTACCTACTTGTATTCAACAGATTTCGCCTTTTATCCACAGTAGTATGGTTGGCACTTCTGTTTGCAAATGGCTATCTGATGGTGTTTAATAGAAATTACGATAATATTTCTCGTCATTATATTTGAACATAACTCTAATCATGCCTAAATTGAAAGTTACTTCAGTTCATACAAGGGCAGAAGAATATGGAAATGGGGGGGGGAGGTGTTAGTTCATGTAAATGTTATATGCCAGAACGTTAGGTCCTAATGAACGAAACAAAAAATATATTTATTATTTTGATAATTTAAGTTACCATATGAAGACACTGGGCATTTCGTGGAGAGACAGGGTTTCTAACAGAGATCTCCAAAGGATCACTAATCTAGAGAGCATTACACAACGAGCCGCAGAGACGAAGTGGAAATGGGCTGGCCATGTGGCGAGACTCCACCATGACAGATGGGCACAGTAGCAACTATGTGGGATCCCTACGTAGGAAACAGGGCACGAGGAAGACCAAGGACGCGATGGGCGGACTCGCTGAAGCAAGAAGCAGGATCCCAATGGTCCCGCATCGCCCGCACCAGAATCGAATGGAAGAAATTAGGATTGGAACTGCAAAGGAGAAATAGAATGTGAAACTGTGCGAGTGGTTTGAGTTGGGATGTGGTCATAAAAGAAGTTTATATCCTTGTAGTTTCAAAACTGATGTATTATCCAGCTCACGTGGAATAGCTCACCACGGGAGTTTCTCTAAACGAGCTTCCCCTCTAGTAGGAGGCCCTAGCCCTACAAGGGAAATTCATGGGCTCATTCATTCATTCATTCATTCATTCATATGAAGAAAGGCTATATTGAAGCAGACAGCAGGAAATGTCAAAAGAATAAGAATGTGTATATGTCAGCACATTAGCTTTAGTTCTTCTGCTCTTCAAGGTTGCTGAATCGACATTCCTTTTAACAAACAGTGTGTGTGAATAGCAATATTTGCATAATCCTGAAATGTATTTTATTGGTTAAAATCTCGGAATAAGGTCGAATATTCGCGATTATTGTCGAACTCTGTATATTCCTGTTTTGCATTTAGTTTACCGAAGTATACATTAAATCACAGAGTGTTTAATGAAAGTTTAATTTTAATAACGACTTAAGTACTGAAATAGACGCATAATAATCAAATCTCCTACGACATATTGACGGTAGGTTTTCGGGGTACTAGCATCATGTAGAAAACTTATTTAAGGGCTTGCATTTGCCGCAAAAAGCCCTCTTGCTGCTTAACTTTTCAACGGCTTGAAGTAATTCAAGATGACGACGCTGGAAGTTTCAAGAATAAAATGTAAGTTCAAACATTTATCTTAGTACATGATAAAGACAGTTTGAATGGTTAATTTCAGAAATTGCTTCCAGTAACAATGTAAAGTTTTAAAGAATTTGTAGTGGCTTAATTAAAGAATTCATAGAATTCATAGATTTTTTAGAAGTAAATTTTGAATTAAACGGAATATAATTTAATCAAAATTCAGAGAAGATAATGATGTTTTATCAATGGAAATAATTCAAATTTAGACAATTTTTTAGATAATTTTTATTATATTAATTTACAATAAATTAATATTTATATTTTTAGTATTAATGATTATTATTTAATGGTGCATGAAACTAATTAATCACATTGCATGTTATCCTATATTATCCACCGCAGTGCCTATCCGTTCCCTGAAGCCAATCCTGACATGTGTAGTGTTATCGAAACTTCAATGGGGCACAACATAAATAAAGAACCAAAGTTTATCATTGTGCGATGTTCCCAATGTAGTATAAGTAATTTATTTCACGAAATACCCACCGAAATAGAAGGAAGTTAACACCGAAATCAGCCATTTTATTTCACCAATAAATCAGGGCCCTATATATTATGTTTTTAATAAAAATAGTGTAAACATTTTTAAGTGATATTTATTGTTATTTAGATTGTTTGTTTGCTATTTATTGAATGTAACTGAATATAGATAGGACCGCCGGCGTGGTCTTGTGGTTAGTGTCGCTGACTACAGATCCGTCAGCCCGGGTGTCTGAAGGCTAGTTTACACGACGAAATTAGGTTTCGTAACTGAGTTTCACAACTGTTTTTTACTTGAATGTGCAAGCGCTAGATGTACTGGCAACAATGAGTTACGGCACTACGCAGTTTCGGCTGATTCCAACTTTTCACGAAACTATAAGAGTAATTTTGAGATTATACGCTTATTTAGCTTGTTCGCATTTCGTAAAGTGAAATGGGGAAGTGAGGAAATTGTGAAATGCCTGTATTTACACGTGTTTCAAACGTTTATATGAAATGTGCAGTTGCATTGGAAAGAAAATGTGTGTATATTAGATTCATGAAATCACTTTTATGAAAGTGGTTACGAAACCTAGTGTCATCGTGTAAACTAGCCTTTACGCTGCACTGCACAGCTGACTAACCTGTATGGACACACCAACACCTTGCAATGCTCTCTTCTTCTCACTCCCCAGTTTTTGGACTGCAGCAATGTGCCGCTCACTGCTTGCTGGTAATGCTTATTCGGTTGACCGAGCTTCATGCAAAGGTGTATTGTTCGCCATGCAAGATTAGCCTAAGATTGTGCAAATGGTGACTCAATACCTTTCAAATAAAAGTTTTAGCTTGTGTAAAATTTACACAACACCGCACGAAAAGGATGCCGCCCATGTCCACATATCAGAGCTACCTGCCTGGCATAGGACTGCAGGAAGATTTAATCTTCGTATATTCAGCGAAAGAGGTAATGATTTCTATCAGACATGGTGTGATCCTGATAACTGGTAGCTAATAAATTTATTTTAACCTGGAATTAGAAAATATAAATTAATAATTAAATTGGATGCCTGTTTGAATGGTAGGACACATGAAGTCAGGCAATCTTGCAAACATTGTCTTAAGTATAATTTTCCCAATAAATTTGAAGTTGAGGTTATGTCAATCGAACCAGATGAGGACAATACTGTAAGATCTCAGGCTAAACCCAACTGTATGCATGGGCTTGTTTGTTATGCAGATTTTGAATCGTATATAGAACGAGACCACAGCAACACATTCCATCCAGTTATGGTTGGGTTGCAGTGTGGAAAGGGGAGATAATTAAAGGAGGACTTAAATCACTTATGCCCGGTTTCTACAAACTTGTGAATTACCTAGGGGTAAATTATCCATGGAAAAATTAGTTCCATTTCACCCACAATGATATAATGAGCAAGGCCTTGGAGTTGTACAGTTACGGGTAATTTAATTCAGAAGGCTTTGATTATCATTGTTTAAATTATTATTGAGAGGTTAAATTTTATCCAGCAATCCATGAAGGGATAAATTAACCCGACGATTTACCCTTGGAAAGATCTATCCCGAGTTTGTAGGAACATTTTTTCTGTCATTTTCATATTTACCCAGAGGACATTTATCTAGAAACTCGCCACAAGTGTATGTGATTGCTATCTTTAAATTATTTGTTTGTGTGGTGTTATTCTTGTGTAAATTCTGTCTATTGGATAATTTACCCATAGGTAATTCGCGAGTTTATAGAAACCGGCCATTTATGACTCTAATGATTTGGCCAAAGCTTTAATTGAAGAAATAATTGGGCATATTTACGATTGTTCATGTGCTTTCCGAATTGAAACCCCAAATTGTGGCATCTGTTGTATTAAATTGAATGTAACAGATGAATGCATTTCAGAACAAAAAAATTATATTGATAGTCGTCCCAGCTTCGACCATATTAAATGTTGAATGGTGCCTGAACATACGTGCTCTATACATTTTCATAATTTTCGGGGTTACGACAGTCATATTATTAAAAATTTGGTAAAATGTCAAAATTTCCAGTAAAAATTTGATAATATAAGCATTAATAACGTAAGAAACAGGGTTCAATTCTTGGATGCTTTTAATTATCTAAGCTCCTCATTGGCATAATTAACTACCGATACTACAGTTACAGACTTTAAATACTGTATGCACCATCCGATGACAAGGTAAAAACACCAATTCCATACGAATGTTTCATTAGTAAAGCTACCGTAAATTAAATTAATGATTTATTTAGAGCATATTGCCGTACTACAGTAGTGAGTGTCAGTGAAAAATGCTATATGCTCTAAATAAATCATTAAGTTATTATATCACTACAAAATGGACAAAACACAAGAACTAAATTAAATGACCTGCTCCCTAACAATGATGATGCTTGGTACTCTCATTTACATAATGCCATGCAAAATAAAAACCTGCAATCACGATATGGCAAGAGAAGGGTTTTAACAAATTTGAAAATTACCGCAACTATTACCCTAGGCTGGACTTATTGTTGTAGCCAGATATTTTTGAACTCTTTCGGAAAAATGCTTTTCTGCATATCGAATAGATCCCATGTATTTCCAGGGAGCGCTGGCATTTACCTGGCAGCTGGCCCTGAAGCATAGCCCCACAGATTTCAAAACCATAAGGGAAAAATTGTTATACACTCTAATACAAAATCAGATCCGGGGCAGGGTTTCTCAGTGCATAAAACATTTTGTCAAGGTCCAAAACATCGAGACAGATATATTATATCTCAATGAAAGTGCACTATATACCAAGGTTATGCTGGACAGATTACCTTGTGATCTTGTGTGCAGCAGAACTGACCTAATGTCAGACTTTGAAAGCGGATCACTCTCTGGCAGGCTTTGCTTTCTGGCCTTAATGGATATAACCTATTCCAATGAAATGCATGTAGAATTTCCTCTTGCTCCCCACTATTACAATGACAGGTTATGCACGACATTCCTGTCCAAGACACAGTATCTGTACACAGTGAAAATTAAAAGTATTACATACAGATGGGTCTGAAAGTCGAAAAAGTTCAGAATGTGTCAAACAAGTGCCCATATTGCATGAATACTTGCAGGGCAATATGAGCAATAGAAAAGTTCACAGAAATAACAAGCCTTTGTCCAACACATAAAAATTGATGAACAATAGTTTAATCTGTAAAACTGTTGAAAATACTTTTTGATATAAGACATTTTTAATGAAGAAGGCAACTGATGGGGGAATGCACGGTTGCTGTAATGCTTTTCTGCCCCGGCTAAATAATTCCCTCAAAGTGGATGGGCATTTTTCTGTGCAAACTCACTAATAACAAGGTTTTCCTGAACAAACCAGTGTAAATTGGGTTTGCTATTTTGGAATTGGCAAGCTGGAAGTGTTCTGGTTTTATTACAGTATAAACACCAAATTTGGTAAGAAGTTAAATCTGTTGTACCATGATACTGATTCTTTAATTATTCATTTTCAAAATTGCAAAACCTACCCACCCAAATCATGGCCTCCGAGCTGGACTTGTTACCTTGACTTCGAAAAGGCTCCAGACGATTATGCAATTTGCACCAAGGATATGGATAAGGTTCCTGGTATGTGGGCGGATGAGACAGGTCATAGATGAATATTGGAATTTGTAGGCGTCAGAGTGAAGATCTATGCTCTATGGTCCGATGATGGCGATTCCTTGATGATAAATGAATTGGCCAAACCATTGTCATAGATGCAAACCTTTGACGACTACAAAAAGTGTTTGTTTAAGAACCAATCGCTGTATGTACAGCAGTATCTCATTTGCTCACTAAAGCACACTCTGTGTGTTGTTTCAGAGGACAGAAAAGTCAGGTATTGGAAGACAGGATCAGAACATTACCTCGTTGTTACGAAGGACGAATATATGAATGAAATTACTTGTAAAGTTTATATAGGCTATGAAACCTTTATTACAAAATAAAATACAATTTAAGTTAAAAATTATTATATTTGGTTTGTGGTTATTATTGTTATTATTATTATTATTATTATTATTATTATTTAGCCTGTTATTATTATTATAGGCCTTAGAAATTCTAAGTCTACTCACAGATTATGTCAGCAAATTAACGTTGTCAGCCTGAGCACAGTCTCAACTATTTAATTAGATTCTCAAAAGAGACTAGATAAGATGTGCAGTATATATTATCCTATTTGTATTCTATATCCCACTTAAGAACGATCCTGTTCAAAACAAAGAGGCGTGGCTGTCATAGTCCGCATGTGAGAACGCATGACATCACCGTGTTAATGGTAGTTTGTTTATTCTCAGTACAACTCACTTGCAGGATCGTCGTGAACAATGAATCCTTTGTTTAGTTTGCTAATTGATATACTATAATGATAATGATGACAATGCCAGTGAGAGTTTGTTATTTCACGTGTAAATGTTGATATTATTGTTGCATGAACTTACGAACCCTGTTTCTCTACTAGCAAGCCACTCCCTGGTAATGACGCATGCTAATGACTTTAACCAATCGCGTTTTGTCACATGATGCGAACTCTCTGTGAGTTCTCCTCTTTGTTTTGAACAGGACCATACTTGAGTGGGACAAATTATACAAGCAAATAGCTAATTCTCTAACTGTGAAAAGAAAGTTTAAGCCCCGACACGAATCAATTCGAACTTACCGCCAATTAAACGTAACAACTTTGTAATTTCATTTTAATTGCAAATGTTCTTTAGGGTTGACGAGAATTTTAGTTCCAATGCGAGTAATTTGCCAAGCTGTGAAGAGAAATTTTTCAAATTGCTACGAAAAATTAAGTTTAGAAATATGGCAACAATTGTCTTGGAAGGTAAGACGTTTATTCGGTAAACACTTGCTGGTGAGTTGTTTATATGTTAATAATCTTTCTGGCTTTGTTTTTTAAATAAATCTTTATTGATAATTAACAAGATTATAACTGCCTTGGAGAAGCTGATTTATGAGATCTGGAGTAACCGCACAAGAAGGATACATTGCGTTTGGACGGAAAATTTTACGTGTGTGTATTTGTTTCATAGGGGATAGGGATACAATATTATAATCTGTGCCCATAACTATTGGTGGAAATTGAAGGAATTCGGGGACTCTTTGGCACTCTGCAAATAATGATAGAATATACAGTAATGTATGCAAGTTTTAGTCTACCCTAAGCTAAGATAACCTCACGGAGCTTGGCCAGAGTGAACACAATCCCTAACCTAACCTAAAGCTGTCACCAGAGTGTGAAGTCAGCAGTCGGTAGTTTGTATAGAACTACTAAATCTGATATTTGGGAAAAACCAAATGTAAGGTGCATCGTCGCATGAGGCATAACCCACCCCCAGCGAAGCACTTTCTTTTATACCACGATCTAGCGAATTCTTCGAGGATAAACAGGCTGACAAACCGTTGGGTACAAGGCAAACCTGTGGGTACTCTCGAATTTTTAATATTTGGTACAAGGGGCACTCTCGAATTATTAATATTAGGTACAAGGGCCACTCTCGCAGTTTTAATATTTCGTACAAGGGGCACACTCGCATTTTTAATATTTGGTATGGTCGGGAGTGTCGGCGACAATATACAAGAATAGTTTGGTCACCCTGTTCGCTGAGAAACAAAATGCGAATATCGAGTGGGCGGAGCCTATTTGGCACCTTATATTTGGTTTTAGCCTGATATTTTTGGTTTTATAAGCACGAAAAACTGCCAAATTGTATGTTGTATTATTCTTTAGATTCAATTTATAAGCACATTTGTTTGGCCTAAAGTTCAATAACAACCCCCCCCCCCCCCAATGTTGTGGTATGGTTGCTTCGCACAGCCAGCCCGATGCATTTGAAAGGGAAAAATAAATACTTGTGTCACCCTAGCCCCTCTCCTACTCACCAATGGGACCTGCATGGAAAGGAGGGCGAAACGGTATAGTATGCCATGCACAGGCCCCCCTTCCACTCACCACCCACCTGGCCGCTTCCCTTATCTTCTTCTAGCCACCCGCCAGCTGCTGCTCAACGCTGGTAGTAATATTTCACAATAAAAAAAGACCCTTGCACCAAACATAATATTTCATAATTACCGTAATAAAAAAACCTATAAGTTAACTTATATGCCAACAAAACATTTCACAATTATATACAACAAAATATTTCATAATAAAAAAGATCCTTGCACCATACATAGTGATGTAAAATTCCCGGGAATTTAAAATCTGCGAAATATTCCCAGGGAATATTGCCGGCAATATTCCCAAAATTCATAAATTCCCGGGAATTTATGATTAATTACCAAGATAGATCAAAAAAACTTTTATTAATAGATAAAAGCAGTAATTAACTTATATTGTTAAATTAAACTCAAAAAATGAAATATAGGCCTATTCTAAGATAAAATTATTATTAAATAAAATTACTGGGAATTTATAAATTTAAAAGCAAAATCACTCAAATTAATATGTCAGTGTGGTAATTTTGCAGTTAAATAAACACAAACACTCTTATATGTTCAAACAATATTATAATTGATTGAATAAAAATATCAGAGACATAACTAGAATGTAAAATGTATTAGAAATTTAATTAAAACTATTGAAAGGGAAAAGGTTTATTGGGAATTTTACAGCATCTTTACTGTTCTTATTCAATATTTTGTCAAGTCCCTTAATCACTGTCACTCACAATGTCCATTAAATCTTCTTTATCCGTCTCCTTTTCTTCTACATTTCCAAAACCAAAAAATTCGTCGTCATCGTTGCCAGACTCAATATCATTATCTTCTTCAATCTCAAGGATTTCTTCATCTTCTCCCTGTCCTCCTGTCTCCTCCGGGTTACCTTCTGCTCGCTTGCTTGTTTCTTTCTTCTTCTCTTGTGGTGGAGCGTTCATAAGCTTCCAGTTGTAAGAAAGAAAAGTCAGTTTTGCTGCTCGCTCGGATGAAAGACGGTTTCTTTTCTTGGAATGCATCCAAGAGAACATACTAAATGTACGCTCTGTGGCAGCCGAAGTTACTGGTGCCCCCAATATTCTTATGGCTACATCTGCCAAGTGACAAGTACCTCTCAATCCCCTCCACCATGTTAGAGGCCTGATAATTCTATCCTTGTCGTCCATCCCTTCCCAAAGAAACTTTCTTGAGAATAAGCCTTCCTTGTCCCTGTAGTCAGCTAAACTTTCTCGTACATTTAAGACATCCAAACCCATCTGCTGAGCACAATCACAAACAAGACCTATGGCGTAGTATTTCCTTAGGGTTGAGCAAACTTCCCTGCATTTTAGGGTCCAGCATAAATGCTGCTAGATGGATTGGTCCAATGCCAAATTTTTTTCTCTCAATGAACTTTTCCATGACTTTCCTTTCTTCAGATTTTTGCATGGGTGATGTTGGTAGTTTTCCTTCATACTTTTCTCTATTTCGTTTAATTTCCTGACCACTCTATGTATTTGTGGATCTTTTGATTCAATGGATGTGATAAGATCCACAATTGGTTTAAGCAAATGTATCGTCCTTTCTATTTTAACCCAAAACACAGCATCATCTAGTAGTTTCCTTTTAATGGATGGGTCTAGATCAGCCTTTTCATTGACGGCCAATTTTTGGAGAACCACTTTGTTCGATTGCAAACTCTCCAAACAAAAAAGATGGCTACCCCATCTGGTCTGCCCAGGCAACTTCAGAGATATTCGATCTTTAAATTTTTTCTCAGAAGAAATTTCATCAAACAATGCTTTTAATATGTGACTGTTTTTGATAGTCTTTACTATAGTTATCACCTCTGCAAAGAAACTTTTAACAGTCTGACATCCTTGCTTGCATCCATGCTTGTATTCTTGAGTGCAGTACTTACAAACAACACCTTTTCCTTTAATACTAAAGAAGTCCCAAACTGCTCCTTTTTTCTTGACCATTTTGACAATAAATTAATTTCCAAAGACAACAATAAACAACACAGGATTCAGGCCTATTAATAGTATATTGCGACACAAGGCGGAAAGGCACGTTTATGGGTCGAGGAAACAGTTTTTAAGTTTTCGAGACCCGTAAATGCCTTTACGGTCCGTGTGTTGCATGCTATTTTTTGCACGACGGTTACTTATATCAATTTAATTATATTAATTGTGATCATCATCATCATCATCTACTATCAAGGTTTAGACCATTACTGATCTGTTCCGGCTCCTTTTATTTTAGCTGCTCCCTCCATCTTTTAGCTGGTCGTCCTCGACTTCTGTGTCCTTGTGGATTATAATTCAAGATCATATGAGGCAGCCTCTCTTCATTCATTCTGCTGATATGCTTAAACCATTTATTTCTATATTCTTCAATTTTTGTTACTATGTTGACTATTTGTAATTCTTTGCGGATATCTTCATTCTTTTGCTTATCTAATAGAGTATATCCTGCTACATAACACAGAAACTTCATTTCTGTTGCCTCTAATCTTCTTGTGAAACTTTTAGTGAGAGTCCAACATTCTGAACCGTACAGTAAAACAGGTATAGCCAAAACTTTATAAAATTTTAGGAGAGTTTCTCTACGGACTTTCTTTGCTAATGTTCTTCTAATTGTACCACAAATTTGCTGAAATAAATTCAACTTTCTGTTAATGTCTTTTGTCCTATCATTGCCTAAGAAAACTCCTAAATAGTTAAAATCCATTACTATTAATTGTGATATTACCTGAAAATATTATGTATATACAGTCTTGAAGAATGGTGCTTATTTCAGAAAGGGATTCGCATTTGTTATTGTTTATGGCAACCGAATATTTATAAAGCCGGGAGGGAGGCCTTGGTCATTTCTGCTCGCAAATAAGCATTTGCGGGCGGTAAAGTAACTTTCTGCCCATCGCTCCTAGCAACAAGTCACTTTCGGCCCGTCGCCCCTAGCAACAAGATTGCGTGTGGTAATGTCAAGTTACGATCCATGTAAACAACTTTCGTAAGTAACACTTACTAGCTAAGGAGTGCAAAAAAGTTATTTGATTCACCTTCCACTTCAATGTTACAAATTTCACACAAACTTCAAATGAAACTGGTTCTGTTTGCAAATCAACTGAAAAAACAATATGGCTGCCTCTCTGAAAGCTGCAGTGATGCAGTTTGCAATGGGCCAGAAAGGGAGGGAAAAATTCCCTTATTTGTCTTTAAAGATCTGAATTTCCCCATTACAGCCCATTGTAATTAAATAACTCTTAATACAGTATTACAATGTTTATGATGAACTTAACTAGCTTTTTTAGTAAGTAGGCTATTTTTATTATTTGAGCACTCCTACTTTCTATTTTAAATTATACATAAAATATTTGGTAAAATAAAAAAATATATAGCCTATAGATGAGTATGGCAATATTGGCAATTATTGGCCAAACAAGTACAAATTGTAAAGCTGAAAAAGCACAAAGAAACAGGAAATTTATAAAATAGGTAGTTTTTGAACATTTATGACCTAAGATGTTTGAACATAAGTTCCCAGGGGAAATTACTTGATCAAAATGCTTGGGTTTTTAATAATGCTTTAGTAATTTAAATCCATTTATTTCCATAAATTCCCACTCGGTTACAGGGAATTAATGTATAGAATGTTAATTCTTGGATTAAAATGTGTGAACTTGCTTAGTTAACGTAGTTTTAAGATTCCTCAATTGTTAATAAGAATTAAAACATTCAAAATCTTCAAATTTTCATAAATTCCCAGTTTTTGGCAATCTTCCCCGGCAAAAGAAATATTCCTGGCAATATTCCCATTTTATAAGTTCCCTCCCACTGGGAATATTCCCGGCCCACATCACTAACCATACATAATATTTCTCAATTATATAAAACAACATAAAATACAGCTTAATTGAGGCAGGAAAATTTGCACCAACACTGCTCTTTTTATAACTAACAAAATATCTCAAAATTATAAAAACTGATTCTTGCATTAAAGGTCTTCTCATATATGCAAACTATCATAACTCACATTTACCAGAGCTTCCTTCAATGCTCACATTCACTCGTGGTGTAATGATTAAGGCTCCTAGGTACAGTGCTAGGGGTCTCGAGTTGGAATCCCGGTCCATCCAAAATTTACAGTTAGGAATAGGTCTCACATAGGTAGGTAGGGTGAAGAGGAGGTGAGTGGAAGAGAGGAAGGAGACTGGAAAGAAAGAGAAAAAGAGAATAAAGGAGGAACAAATTATTTAATTTTTTTCAGTTTCACCAAGTTACACATAGATGGCACTAATGTTGCCGTTAGTAGTTCAAATACCACCGTTAGATGTCTCCCCCACCCAAAACCCCTACTTTCCAGGCGGGTCCCTTTAGGGAGTGGGAGTCGGGACTCGTGTTCAGCATAATATAGGCGAAATATAGCTTATATATGGGTGATTCTTCAAATACGGGAAAATTTGGAGTGTGTAAAATCCAAATTTTTTACTTTGTTTAAAAAGTCTCAAAAAAATCACTAAAATACTTCAGGGGTTACTTGATTATAATATGACACCAGCAGAGCTTAAATGTTTATATTTTTATTTATTTTTATTTCTTTATTTTTTTTAAAGCCATGTGGATGACATCCGTGTACATGTGGATGGCAGAAGGCCACATTAATGACTAACTTTGGCAACAATCTGCTTTTCTTTATGTGATTTCATATTTTTCTCAGCATACTTCAGTTGATTTTGCATCAAATTTGCAAATTTGTGTGCATACTCCGGAATTAATGTAATTTTAACGAGACTGTGTTTTTATGGTTTTGGGGGAGGGGGAAATCAAGCAGAAATTCATTTAATCAGTTTTAAGATCTTAAGTACAGGTCACAGACACCGCAAACACAATAGTATCCTACATTTATCATCTACATAACTTCAGAGTCATCCACATATCCCTTCATGAGACATGTGGATGACACAAAAATCAGGCATGTGGATGACAAAAAAGGAGTTTAAGTGGTCTCAGCAAGCCATTTCTAAACCTCTGTAGGCTCAACTTCAGTCAGGTACTTTGAATTGGAATGTTTATCATAGTGCATAATCAAAATTAATTAATATTCACTTTCTGCCTACTTTCTAGAAGCCATGTTAATGACGGGGAATAAAAACGTTTTCCTTGAAAATGATACAAAGTCCTTTGTTAATCCCAAACTGTTTGTAAGCAAGCAAAATTCAACCTTACAATTCAACCACAAGCTGCCCTGTTGGCTTTCTAACACTGTTGCCAGTTTTACAAATTTATCATTTCTTCAGAAAAAATTCCATTCTTTTCAGCCATGTGGATGACCAAAAACCCTTGGGACATTGTTTATGTTCATTAGGTGGGGTGACAATTTTATTTCATTTTATTTTTTAAGGGTTAATATTCTTCACCCATTCATACTCATTGACAGGAAAAAAGTTGAAAAGGAAATAACATTTTGTTTTGTGGAAAAATGCATTAGAATATACAAAACCGAGGTTTGGGACAGGGCATGTGGATGACATTTCATTGAATTAAATTTGATTTTGGAATATCAGAATTTAAAGTTAGTGACATTTCAAACTGATAGTTGTTGTATGGAAGTAGTAGAAACAAACTTTTATTTTAATTTTTTTTTTAAGTTGAATTTGAAGGGAAATATAACTCCGGAACGCAAATTTTCCCATATTTGAAGAATCACCCATATAATTGTGCTATCGACAGGCGGGGAAAAATTCACGCATATGCACAAAGGTTCAAGGTCGGCTCATGCAAGCGCGCTTGAGTCAAATCCATCAGGTTTTTGCAAAAAAAATTAAAGGCCGGATACTTTTCTAACAGACCTCGTATAAGTTCTAAAGAATAATACAACATCAAATTTGGCTGTTTTCAATGTTTCTAAAACCAAAATACCACACCTAGCAGAGTGCCACACTTGCCTCTTCCTGACTTCTGTAGGTAGTTTAGGCTTATATACTTTTTTGCACTCCTTAACTAATTAGTGGTACTTACGAATGTTGTTGCCATGGATCGTAAGTTGACATTCCCACACAATCTTGCTGCTATGGGCTTGCGATGCAGTTAAATTACTTACGGTGCTTGCGCCACGTCATAATTCATTACGATACACTTCATAATACAAGCCTTTATGGACAAGGCCCCCAGGACAAATATTCGGTTCCCATAACAACAAACACATGCAAATCACTTTCTGAAATAAACATCTATCTTCAAGAATGTATATACATAATATTTTCAGGTAATATCACAATTAATATAATTAAATTGTTATAAATAATCATCGTGCAAAAAATAGCATGCAAAACACGTGCCGTAAGCGCCTTACGGATCTCGGAAAATTGAAAACACTCGGCATGAGCGCCTCGTGTTTTCAAACTATTTCCTCGATTCATAATCATGCCTTACGGCCCTTGTATAGCAATATATTATATCTGTATTGTACAGAGAAATCATACTCACTCTATATTCACAGACTCTAGGTATGTGGGTTAGGTTAGGTGATATTAGGTTAGGAATGGTAATATTAGGCTGCATTCAGGGAGCTCGCTTTCATGCTATGAGTACGAAACGGTCCGAGTGTCGTTCGGGGAGGCTATTAGCAGCTCGCGCCACGAAGCTCCCCAAACGCTCCCAGCAACAAGAGGGGCTTTTAAACAATGGCAGTGAATATGGCATCAGAGCGTCGCAGGAAAGTTTTTTGACCGCTATTGCGCTAATTATGAAAGAAGAGATTGAAGATTGTCTCACAAACCCATCTGGGCAGCTTAAGGAAACGTGAACATTGGATTTCTTTGCCATGGTCCAAACTTTACACGGGATGAGAATTAACAACCTTCAGCAGACGACATTCGGGGATCAATGAAAGCTCTAATAGCGTCCATAGCATCTCGTGCCTCACCTCTCCAGAAAAAGCGTTGTTAGCACGAGCAGTGACGTCAGCTGCTTTCAAACCACAACATCACATACGCGCTTATAGCACTACGAAGCGTCTCCCCGAACGACCAAAGCTCGCTTTTAGTACTAATAGCGAGCTCCCCGTATGCAGCCTTGGTATATCTTAGGCTAGTTTGATCCTGTTCAAAACAAAGGAAAATTCACATAATGTGACAAAACGTGATTGGTTAATGGCATTAGCATGCGCCAATACCAGAGTGTGGCTTGCTAATGGAATAGGAGTGTTCATAAGTTCATGCAACAAAAACAACATTTACACGTGAAATAACAAACTCTCACTGGCATCGTCATCATTATAGTATATCAATTAGCAAATAAAACATAAAGGATTCATTGTTCAAGATAGAGAGGAAGTGAGTTGTACTGAGAATAAACAAACTACCCATTTTCACGGTGATGACATGCGTTCTCATGTGTGGAGCTGTACAACAGCTCTGTTTTGAACAGGATCAAACTTACTTGAGATATATTATAGTGATACATAAAGCTAGATTGGTGGTAGTTAGGTTGGGAATAGTGATTATTGTTGACCACCTCTGATCGCCATCAAGTGTACAGCCCTGATTTCTGCATCATGTGACCCAGTGACTACCTCCCCTAACAGCTGAACAGATGATTCTTGTGAATACACATCACTTCATACCACCATTTTAGGTTTCTTAATGCATTAGGCATCAGTATAATAGTAACATGAAATTAGCAGAAGATTTTCTTCAATCCCAATCTTGTGAGCACCAAGTGGATTTAGATCACTTTATTCTGAGGAATACCTGTAGGGGGGTCATTCTCCAGAAAAGGGCAGATTCATGTCACAGTTGATTTTCTGGTGTAAAATAAGTATTTATGGATTATGAATTATTATGATAAGTTAGATTGAAATATGGTCTATTTGATCCCATATTCCACTTTTTAAACAAAAGTTACAATTTTCTGCATTTTAGGGCACAGTATGTGAGATCTCACCTCCGTGTCATGTCCCAATGCCTGACTTGTCATTTTCATTCTTTCATAATTCAACAGGCTTTCATTTTTATTCCATTTTAGTGTTGTAACAAGAACAAACAGCCCAAAAAATGAGTCATTAATAACTGAAAAGAAAATATATCATTTTGTAAAGACAATTTTTTGCACTAAACATGCCTGTCCCAAGGTGAGACCTCACCTCCGTGAAACAATATAAAAGTTCAATTATTTCCACAGATATGGCATTGTAGTCTTTCTTTTTTCCTTGGACTCCAACTTTAGGCAGTTTTCTTATCATTTATATAAAGCCAAGCTGTTAGTGTGCTTTTAAGTGTTGTTTTGTTTGTGTAAAAGGGCTAAATGCAGAGTTGGTAATTGGACTTCCTCACCTCCGTTACCTACACCCAATGGTAAAGTTGTATGTTTTTATATTTACTTTTGCTAAAAATTATAATAATAAGGAATGCAAAGTTAAACTCTTGAACTGGGATTTTCTAACCTCAAATGTTTCCAAGCTGTTGACAAATTAGATAAAAATCTCACCTCCGTTACCCTCACCTCCGTTACTGTTACTCTCGATTCCTATCCATGGAGGTGTAATTAATGTTGTAATTGATGGTATATTTAACTGTCTGTATTTTTTATTTTTGTTTAAAGAAGATACTGGTATAGCCTAATAGTTTAGGACAATATATCATGTTTTGATTTAAAGTTTTGATTTTAAGGTGATAATCTATTTTAACATAGATAAAAATAAGTAAAAAGTTGTGTGTTAATCCATTTGTATGGTAATAAATATTCTTCTTTTACATGATAACATTTAATTCAGTAAATTAAATCTAATTCTCACATAACTTCTATATAATTATTATTTCTTACTATTTTCTCATCTCCATGAATGCGCCATTTTCTAACCTTGTTAATTTAATGCAAAATACCACTCGGTAAGTAGGGCAAGTATCTCAGTAGTACTCTGCAGAAGGAAATATTACATAAAAAAAAATTACATGATCCAAAATAAAAAATTATTTAAAAAAAATTCTAACATTGAAATCTGCCCTTTTCTGGAGAATGACCCAGGGATAAACATTTTAGTATATCTGAATTTTAAAAACCGTGTAAATTTAGCGAAATCACATGTAAGATATATCAAATTATTGACCAGCTTAAACAAATTCTTGATTATTCTCCTGAAAAACTAAACAATGCACAGGAAATATTCTTATCAGGTTTTCAGCCAGGTGAGAAGTTTGGAATTTTCCCTTGTTTCAGAAACTGACGCTGCCCTCATCCTCATGCATTCATCGTCAGCCTCTGAAATGTTGGAAAACGCCAAACTTCTCACCTGGTTGCAAACCCGAGGAGTCTGTGGTACTCCAGGAAAACCTCAAGTCATAAATGCGTAGGAAAATCCAATACCTTCTTTGAATATATTTCAGTACTTAAGGACCTGTACCAATATATAAAGAAGGCAGTGATCCAGATGCTAACTAGAGGAACCAAGTATGCTTCAGTCCCCCATTCCATGCATGCATATTAAGTGATAATACAAACTGCAAATTGGATCAAATCTATTGCATCTTTTATTGTCATAGTATTATGCTATTATGTACAAAGTCCACATTTTAACCTGTCTTATATATCTTGTCCACTGTCAATTAATCCGTATTATTGTTATTTTTCAGAACTCTGATTTAACATAAGTTATAGCTTATAATAAAGAACCAGAATGGCACATTATAAAGGTGCTGCCAGCGAGGCTGGAAGGGCGATGCACCTCATGAAGAAAAGGGAAAAGGCGCAGCAAGAAATTGAGTTCCGTAAAAAGAAGATTGAAGAAGACCTGAAGATTTCAAATATTGAAAACAAATTTGCGGCTCATTACGATGCAGTGGAACAACAACTTAAGGTAGTAGATGCATTTTTGTAATGTTTAAAATTATTGTACTCTGTTCAACCGATTAGTATAAGGCTACAACCTTAGCTACATGTGTGTCTCTTGCCCTCATGATGTAGAGGTAACATAATCACTTTGAGGTTCATACTTTTAAACCTTACTCAGTTAGATTTAGGGCTAGGATTTTTATGATAGAGCATTTTTTTTTTTTTGGTAAGACTGATATGTTCCTTAAATAGTAATAAATGTTCGTTATGAAAAAAGTAATTAAATGTGACTAATTTGTTAAGTCATATTTTTGCATGTTTTACCATTTTCATGTGATACAGCATATTTTAATAATTTAATGGTCATATTGGTCACTTTTTCAAGAGGTAAAGAACTTTTTTCGTAGAATTTCTTTCTTCCATATTCATTTGAGTTGTTAAATTTCTCAGAATTACATAAAGCATTTTGTTTCCTGGAAAAATGGCAAATCTACCTTCTTTCCCTGTTTAGTTTGACCTCGATAATATGGACGCTACCATAGGTATCAGTTAGAATCTATGTATTGTTGGCAACAAGCAGGTAGCTACTAAAGCTGCAGAAGAGATTCATAGTCATTTCAATGAGGTTGATATTTTAATTGGGTGTGTGAAAAAAGTCTTCTTGAAAGCCCCTTCACGTGTTGCATCATTTAAGTTGGTAGCTCCAGACATTTCCTTGCCACCTTCTCCCATTTTGACAAGATGGTGGTCCTGGATTAATGCCTGCAACTATTACTGCCAGAACTTCAAGATTGTGAAAAACATTATTGATTCATTTGACAACAAAGATGCCACTTCTATTAGACTAGCCCAAGAATTTATGTCTAATACCGATATTTTACGTACATTACATCCAATTTTAGGTTTCTTCTTTCCATTATAACTGCTTTGGAACAATCGAAGTGCCACTAGTGAAGCAAATAAACTAGTGAAAAAAACTGTGAATAAATTTGATGTTGTTAGTGGTGAAGTGTCAAAGAAAATTGAAAATATGTTAGAAAAAACATTGCATTCAATTTCAATGATTTTGTCGGGTGAAAATTTTGTTTTAATGACTCAGAATTGGTTCCAAATGATGTAGTTCTCTTTAAACACACTCCGATTGTGTTAGTTGAAGTTGAAAGAAGTTTTTCTTACTTTAGCTTGTTTCTCATGTGTGCATTTAAATAAATGATTGTCATAAACTGATGTACTTGTTTATTTTACAATTCAAATTATTACTTATTTTAGTAATTACTGTAATATTTTTAGGTCATATTTGTTTTTTTATGAAGTATATTTCTGTAACTTTTAGGTCATAAGTGCATATTTTATTTTGCATATTTTGATGGTTTTTAGGTCGTAAAAATCCTAGCCCTAGTTATATCAATACTTTCTGGAATTTAATTGTAATATTAGTATTTTATTTTTTCGCTTGAATGATTGTGATGTGACATGTATGCTTGATATGTGGGGAACTAGTTCAGGTGGAACAATTTGCTTAGTATGGTTTATTACAACAAATAGCACAGCAACATGTTACAATCAGCCCTCACTGTTACTAAACACAAGTGAAAAATTTGTTAATTAGTGGGGAAAATTGTGAATTCAAGCAGACATGCAATGGCATGCTGATGCACCATTCAGTGAGGTCGTAAAGATCAAGTGGCATGTGATCCAACGTTTTGAAGAAAGAGACACTTATGAGAGTTACAGGATCTTTTTGATGTAGTAGTGGGCAATTTAACTATAATTATTGCTAAACAAATTCATGTTGTACTTCATTCAAATGTAAGTACAGAGCAGGTCGCAATCACTGTTTGTGAGCTTTGGAGCTCCATTGCCTGGCACAGTCACGCATGCATCCGGTAGTAGGAAGAAATGGGTTTTTTGATCCTGCAAAATAACAGTATTGCCTGTGAAAATTGCATATTATTGTTCTAACTTTGATTATAAAAGTGCTGTTCCTCCATTACCACTCATTTGTGATACTTTTATAGGAAATTTGCATTTAAGCCTACACATACACATTCTTCTTCCGTGAATCCTATCTAATTCGATTCTGATACTGTTCTAATCTCTGTCCAATTTCATCAACTTTCTCATTTTTAATATACAAGGGCTACTTTTTTCAACCTCCGATGGGGTATAAAATGAAAACCACAGTGAAAATCAAAACTGTTTTATTTGGAATATTTAGATACACCTTCTAGCTACTTCTCCACAGCTCCAACTGCCGAGCGATCGGGTGAAATATCTACGCAAATAATGCCGCGAACAATGTAATGGTTCAGGTTCTCACATTTACAGTTGGAATTACAATGAAAATAACCACGTACTTCATCATAAAAGATGTTGGAAATGTCCTCCTCTTGCATCCAAACAACACTGGCATCTTTTCAGGAAATTTTCTTTCATGCACATAAGTTCAGCTTCCGAGATAGAGTTAATTTATCTTGTGATATTGTCTTTAAGTTCTTCTAATGTATTGGAAATTGACCTATACACTTTATTTTTCAAGTTTCCCCATAAACATACTGTTAGAAGAAATTAAAGACAATATCACAAGAAAAATTAACTCTATCTCGGAACCTGAACTTATGTGCATGAAAGAAAATTTCCTGAAAAGATGCCAGTGTTGTGTGAATGCAAGAGGACATTTCCAACATCTCTTGTGATGAGGTACACGGTTATTTTCATTGTAATTCCAACTGTAAATGTGAGAACCTGAACCATTACACTGTTGTTCACAGCTTTATTTGCGTAGATATTTCACCCAATTGCTCGGGAGTTGGAGCTGTGCCCGCCGCGAAGCAGAAACCTGCATGATTGGCCAACTCTTGCATGGGACTCACTGTACTTCATTCTTTAGTGGGAAAGGTTTAGTGGGATGAGCATTTATTATTGCTATGGCCTCCTCCTGCAAAACACAATCAAGTGGTAATATTGATCATATCTCACTAGTCGCATTAGTAAATATTGCTATTTCTTGTTTTGATAGTTCATGAATATAGTGAATTATGATACCCCGTTGTCTTCACTAAAGTGCAGTTCATTTTTCTAGAGTTCCACAATCGGTTTGGTCACTCTTGATGAAATGAAAGCAAAACAAGAAAACATTGTAAAAGAAAGAGAGAGAAAACTAGCTCAGAAACAACTGGAAAAGGAACAGGAGAAACAGAGACAGCTAGAAGCCAAACAGGCTGAAAAAAACAGACAAAAGAAACAGGTAAGAACATCTACAGTATACAGCTCCAGTTGGGACAGGCTCACATTTTTTATACAATATAATTAAAGAAATTAAATTGGCTACTTAGCTCATGAATCAGTTAGAGGCTGAGTCGACCCCAGGGCCATAGTGCCACCAGAAGGATTAGGTCAATTGAAAAACTCCGACCTCATCGGGGATCGAACCAGCGACCTTCCGATTTGTAGCGGAGCGCCTCAACCACTACGCTACGGCGTACCCCATGATATTCTGTAGTCCTCTTTATTATTTTTAAAATCTAAACTTATTTCTATTTTCACATCAGATGTTTAATCCCGAATGGCTGACTATCATAAATGTTCACCTTCGGAAAGCAAAGTTTTAAAAGGCATAACTTGGGACATACATGTTATTTCTGTATGAGTATTTATACTCTGTTCTGCAGAATTAATTTTGTACTTATCTTTGTTTTACTGACAGTCAATACAGATGGTATACACGATGGACCTAAAAAAGGGCACAGAATTGTCACACTGATGTATTTACTTATTGAAAATTTCATCTTTATTGCGTAATGAGACTCAATGTGAAGGAAAACAAATCAAGATGGTTATACAAAAATGGCAAAGCACAGTAAATTCATTCAACAGCATATTTTATTGGGCAAAATATGGGGTTTTCATTGCCTTAATGAAACTATATTGCGCTTTAAATTTTGAATAACCGAATGCTATTGTACTTTTCCAAGCATTAAGTGAAGTTAATTAGCAACTGAAATATAAATATTTATATTCCGTATATATTCGAATACTACCCGCATATTAAAAAAAAAAATTGCAAACGAGAAACTGGGGTGCGGGTATTATTTGAATACTGGCCTTTTCTCATCTGAATTTTGACATTTTATACCATATCGGCTCAATATAACACAATGCTTTGTAGTAGCCTCACAGTATAGTATAACAGTAGCGAAGCTGGAATGAAAGGAAAATAAGACAAAGAAGACGCTTTCTTACTCACATTGTCCGCCAGTCTGGCGGTGAAACAAAGCTTTACGCTTTAGAGATACCAAGCAAACAGTACAGTACAAGCAGAATCACTATAATATTTTTTATAATTCGGGGAAAGTTCGGTGAATTTCCACACGACTTTGACCTTGGGTCGGACGGACGTCATCACGTGTGGATTCCCGCTGAACAGCTGAATTCACGAATTGAGTGTTTTTGTTGTTGAAAGTGTTTACGCTGCGCGTATAAGGCGTCAATATTTCGGAAGGCTGTTACAATGCACATTATTTTAACCTATCATATGTAATTCTTTTATGATATGTAATGTTAATTATAATTGTTTAATTAAGAATAAAACTGGCAAAATAATTTTATATATGGTCCTATAGATTTTTTTTCAAATTTCCTTTCGAAAAATTTGGGTGCGGGTATTATTTGGGAGCAGGTAGTATTCGGTTATATATGGTACTTCTTTTTGTCTTCTATGTATATATACACTTGGAATAGGTAAGATATTTAGCAGTTTCAACATTGCATTTCAGATTCAAGCTTTGTCATTCAATTTAGAGGAAGAAGAGGATGATGTTGTTAAGGATGATGAAGATGAAGCCAGTGATAATGACAGTGAGTCTGATAAATACTCACCTCCTGTTAAGAAGAAAATAAAGAAGAACCCTGATGTTGATACGAGTTTCCTGCCAGATCGAGAGCGAGAGGATGAAGAGAACAGATTACGAGAAGAACTGAGGCAGGTGTGTACTGTAGCAAGATCTAGACATAATAATAATCATAATCTATTTCTTATATGAATTTAACTGATAATTGGTTTTAGAGTTCATATGCTTGCACATTTATATCTTTGGAATTTACACTAATGTTAGTGCTCATCAGTCTGCAAGTATTATTGTGAAATTACTAAACTAAACATTGATTCCATTCATGATCAGAAGTGGGCTAATTATAACATAACACTACATAGCAACATAAATAACAACTGTATAAGTCCTTTATAACTGAGTTAATGTTCAAGCAATTTCATAATAACCATGCTTTTCGATATTGAGAGTTCAGATTTACACTAGGCTGTATAGTACAAGGGGGGTTCCATATTGATTTACGCTTTATTTTTTTTTTTTTACATTCACTAAGAACATCTATGCCTTGGCAGATATAACCACTTTCTCAGTAAAGTCTTCATTAAGCTGTACATACTTGTGCCACCCAAGTGGGACTTCTCTAGGCCCTCTGAGAACCAAATTTTTGCAGTCTGTTGTACCCACCTCAGGACATTTCCTGGAAGTTGGCGAAATGATGTCTGTACAGAAGTGAGAATGCAGTGGATTGGCAGCACCGGAAACCCTATCTTAGTCGTGCTGTTAATGTTGTTCCCTAGTTCCAGCCAGTCAATATGGATGATTCCATCCATGTTCCAAAAGATTGTAGCCATGCGTTTGCCTGCTAAGGGCGCTGTACAGAACTTCTTCGGTGGGGAGCTGCCTTTGTGCTTCCACTGCATTGATTGGGCTTTGGTTCTGATTACCACCTATTCAAAGCTATGAAAAAACCTCTGTGCAGACATCATTTTGTCAACTTCCATGAATTGTCCTGAGGTGGGTGCGACAGACTCTGAAAAAGTGGTTCTAGGAGGGCCTAGAGAACTTCCACTTCGGTGGCGCAAGTGTGAACAGCTTAATGGAGACTACGTTGAGAAAGTGGATATATCTGCTGAGGCATAGAGATTCTTAGTGAGTGTAAAGAAAATAAAGTGTAAATCAGTATTATGATTATTTATCAGTATTCCCTTTTATGCTGCTGAAATATGGTGTGAAGTAGAAGCATGGGAAAATATGAATAAAATTGGAGCAAGATATTGTCAAAAAGTGCATATTCCCTCCATTACAACATAATAATTATGTGATGTGCAGGATATGTGATACTCACTTGTCAGTGTTTTTAATTAACCAACCCTGCTTTAAAGATGATTGCCAAGCAGGAGCACAACACAAGACTAGAACATCTTCACTGTTGATTGATAGACCTTTATTTATTTCATGGTCACAGAAACCACCAATAACGGCAGTCTGTGTTGGCATGCTGACCACATGCCCCCAATCCTGCCATCTGTCTATGGTAGATGAGCAGAGCAGCGGTCAGGTGGTAGACCTAGTCCCTTCAGGGATTTACCGCCACAGAGTTTAGTTTATTTACTTAAATAAAGATATTTTTTTAAAGTATTTAAGAACCAATTAATCAATATAAAAGTTACAACATTTTGTTACCGAGAAATATTTTAAAAACATTGAATCCAGTGGTATATTCATTAAGATGGCAACAAAGACCATCACAAGTTATCGTTGCAATCTTCTGAAGCGACAATGACTACTGATTAGGCTTACCATACGTCCTCGTTTGCCCCGGACTGTTAAACAATTTTATGTCGGGTCCGGGGGCAAATTAAAAAAATCCATGATTGTCCTCGATTTTTCTAAAAGTATTACGCAAAAAAATCAGTTTTAACTAACAGCGATTTTCCATTTATATGTGCCGCACACAATGTGCATACAAACTTTCCGCATTGTGCGCATTTCTGTAATTATTATGACGTTAATGAAGAGTATTTTCCCTCAAATTTACCGATTTTAAATTTGTAACAGACATGCTATGACATAGCGCTCGCAGCCATGTTGGTTATTTTCCCGCCCTTTAACCGCCAGTTAGCTTTGTCTAAAGCATTCAGCATTCGCGGATCATGTTCTTGCTTTTCTGTTTTGAAATCGTTGTGGTTAAATAAGAGCTGAAATGCCTAAAAGAAAGTGCACATTTATCATTGGGCTAAGGGAAGAATTTCCATTCTTGCTAGTTGTAAAAGGATCTGACAGAGTGAGATGCCTTAAGTGCCGAGAGGAGTTTTCAGTGGAGCATAAAGGTCGTGGGAATATTGAAGAACATATCAATTCAAAGAAACATAAAATAGCAGGGGAAAATGTTAAGAAATCTTAGACTGTGGATTTATTTTTCAAAGTGAATTGAAAAGTGAAGAGGAAGATTGCATTGCTAAGGAATTAACCTTTACATACCACACAGCTGTACATAATTTTAGTTTTAAATCTACTGACTGTACTTCGCAGTTGATCAGTAAATTCGGAATTGAAAACTCTTCACTTATCCCAAAAGTGGATGAGATTATTCAGCTATCTAAAAGGTAGTGATATGAGCACACCAAATCTTCTTAAGATTGTTGAGTATGTATTGTGTTTGCCTGGTACATCTGCAAGTGTAGAAGGGTAGGCTATTCTTCTATCCAAAGAAGAAACTTTCAGCATACAATGCATACACTTTACTCAAATTTGGGGTTACTGTCAACCAAAATTGATTTTAAGTTCCAGGAGAGTGATTTTACTTACTGATGCTATTATATCGGTGGAATCACACCTCCCCAAATTTAATTTTTCAGTACATATGGTTTCAAAACTATCTAGGACCTAGGTCAGAATGGGAGTTGAGATGTAACTCACAAAACAACATAGGCCTAATTTTTGTTGAAAAAATAATTACAAATTATCCTCACAATTTTCCAAAGTATTGATGGAATATGTTTAAAAATGTTAGGAACTGTTATACATTTATTAGGGAAAAAGAATTATTTAAGCCAAGAAGTAAAAATAAAGAAAGTGCACAAGAATCTTACAGGACTAATGTCGAATCACTCTACTGGCTACCATATCACTTTCCTGGAAAAAGTTAGCCAGGAGAGCGATTAATTTTCTTAGCCAGGAGAGTGAGGATTTTTATTCCTTTTGCCATGTGCAGGTAGTACAGACACAGCTTGATGTTAGGCTTTTAGGGAGACTTTTTGAATCACCAAAAGCATTTAATTGCTCTATTTTCAATTTTTTTACTCTTTAATTTAAAACAATACTACAACCAGGAGAGTGATTGGCAATAAACATATTTACTTAAAAGTGAAGATGTATTTTGCTCAGTTGCACCAGGAATCACAACAAAAATGTCTTTTCTTCACTGGTCTGGAACAGCGTTGCCACATTGAGAAGCAAAAAGTTTTCTTCCCTCTTTTTTCCTCAAATTTTTCTTATAGTGCCAGGAGAGTGAGTTCAGAAGCTGGGGACTGAACTTTTGAACAGAGTACAAACTTATTCAAACTTCAAAAATTTGAAACATACATGTGAACTAGTCCCCAATACAATAAAGATCAATGTCACAAAGTGAATTAAAATAATCATGCCACACATTGTTCTATAGTCAATAGAGTACTGTAAACCTGGAGCGGGGACAGCCCAGGAGAGTTTTTTTTTACTTAAAAGGGCTGAAATTCACTATGAAAAGTTTCCATAAGTTTGACATTGATTACTTAGTTTATAACAATGGGTCCCATAGTTAAACATGGATAAATAAAAATATAGAAATAACAATGTTATTTACAGAGTATTTAAGAGAGGACAAAAAAAGCGTAATTCCTGTAGAATGACCCAGAAAGGGTGTTTTCGCTTAGGAAGAACTGCTGGAGCACAGACAGAGGAAGAATGTCGTCACAAACTGTGAAGTCCCTTCTTACAATTAAATTTAACTGTGAACACAGTTGTAGTGAATTTTACGAACTGGTGAAAAAGAACAAGGAAATCATAAGGAAAGCTGCCTCGTCCAAAAAGTATTCATTCAGCGAGAGGAAAGAACCCGAAGCAAGTAGTATCTTTTCTTAAGGTATGCCTACATCTTCCACCAAAATTAAGTGTCCTCGATTTTCATTTTTAAAATATGGTAACCCTACTACTGATGAAAGTGTACGAGTGGATGAATAATCACGAAAAGTAATTATTATATTACGACTCAAAGGAACATTAACAATTTGTATTAAAGAGCCAATGATTTTCAGTGACGGTATGCTATTAACCATTGAAACCAGTGCCGGTATGTCATTGGATCTTTAAAAGCAGTGATGGTATTTGTTGAGACTTTTTCTCTAAGTTGGCTACCCTGCGCGGTAGTGTCTTTCGTGTTGCATGTTGGTACTGGGAACTCTTGTGGAGAAGACAACATGGCGAACTGCTAGTTACCAGCGTAGAATGGTGCGCTGGCTTGTATTGAAGTTAGACTAGTTTCACAGTAATTCACAATCATCTATTTATGTTCATTAATATTGCAGTATAATATTCACGGTTTGTATAAATAAATCTACTAGAGGACTTGTTTGTTTGACTATTTGTGTTGTGTTTAATTTGTGTGAAGAAAGCCACTCCTTGCATTCTTGGGCCGACATCACAGCTATACATACAGTCCACTCAAATTGAAAACTTGCCTCAGAACACAACATAAATCTTGGTCCTCCCGGCCGTGATGGGAATTCGTGCAAATTTGGATCTCCAGCCGTGAATGGAAATTTGTGCAACTTGGAACATTGATTGTGATTGTGAAAATTTGCATATTGCAAATTAGATTGTACTGGAAACATTACGACATTGTGTTGCAATCTATGAAGCGTTGCCACCATAAGCTAGCGTCTACCTTGTTTGAAACGCGGGAAATATCTACAAGCAGTTATTGTAATTGCACATTGACATCACGTGTGTGATTGAACATTGATATTACTTGTGTGTAATATAAATAACAAGAAGATATTGCACTTGAAATTTCTTTTATTATTTGTTCATAAAATAGACAATTACGAACAGTATTACTAATACATGGAACTATAACATGGTGAAGTGTTGCATCATCCTTGCATTATTAAAACGTGTCGCAGCACAGAAGGGTTAGCAAACTGTGGAACTGTACCCGTTGAATAATAACTTCAAACTTTGTGAGCTGTAACATCAGTGATTGTAATTGAATTATTGGTACCTTGAAGGCTAATCTGAAAACACATTCAGCAACATTACATCCCAGATGACGTCACGCTCTGGGAATCTTGCCAGACATCTTGGACAAAATCTACGACTTCATGGAGCTGTCTGATGTTACCATTAGTGATACAATAATTCAACCAACTGTAAGTTTGTTCCATTTTTGTCTTGCTTGTCCTAACTTGACTAGGGTAGACATCCTGTCTAAAATCCTAAAACCTACTTCTAACACTGAAACAAATAAGTACTGACTTGCTTGTTAATCTTGTTTGACGGACTTGAATTCATTAAATATTCAATTGTTCGCTATTGCGCTGTTGTACATTTCATAGAAAATTGTTTTTTCATTGTAATAATAAACTGTCATATTATTCATCATGTCGTTTGAATCGGAAGCAAAGGCTATTCAAAAATGTGGATTACTAAAAAGATCACTAATTCATCTTGAAAAGTTCTTGAACCGTGAGGATATCTCTAGCAATGAATTGATATCCAGGCAAAATGCATTGTCGGAAACTTGGAAAGAATTCAATGATGTTAGGGAATATTTAGAATGTCAGATAGATTCAAAAGCTAGTGAAGCTCATTTTGAAGAGCATGAGGAATTTGAAAATAGATATCATGCAATGTTCAGTAGGATTCAAGACCTGATTGATGCTAGGGAAAGACCCATAAGTCCTAGTAATGCATCTGTCATTTCGAATAACTCCACTCGAAGCAGTAGTAATTTGAAACTTCCACCCATAGAATTACCTAAGTTTAAGGGAGATTTGACAAAGTACATTACATTTAAAAACACATTTGAAAGCTTAGTTATCAACAATACTTGCATCGATAATGTGCAAAGGTTGCATTATTTGCTGTCTTCACTTCAAGGTGAACCCAAAGAGTTATTAGGTAACTTGGCCATTTGTGATAGTAACTTTTCGGTTGCTTGGAATTTGATTGATGAAAGATACAATAATAAACGGTTGATTGTTTCGCAGCATGTGAAACAGTTGCTCAATCTTCATAGTTGTAGTAGTGGTACTTCAAGTGACTACCGCAAATTGATAAATGATGTAAAATCTAACCTTAGTGCCATTGAGAATTTGGAAGCGGAGATTCCACTTCATGAAATCTTGTTGCAGGAATTAATTCTGAATAAAGTCAAAGTTAATCATAGAAGTGAATGGGAAAATAGATTTGCCTCCTCTGATATTCCGACATTAGATAATTTAATTGATTTCTTGGAAAGGAAATGTCAGACATTGGAATTAACAGAAGCTAACAAATCTGTTGTTGAGCACAAACGTGAGTTCAAACCTAAACTAAAGGCACTTCATATTGCTAACAATAGTAACTCCTTGAATTGTAAGTTTTGCAAACTTGAAAATCATAATATTCTTGATTGTAGGAAGTTTAAACAAGCAAATCGTCGTGAATTTGTCAAAGAAAATAAACTTTGTTACTTGTGCTTCTCAACTTCTCATATTTCCAAACAATGTAAGCAACCTAGGTGCACGAAATGTAATGGAAATCACAATTTGTTGGTTCATAAAGAACAAATAACTCCTAATAATAATAATTCAAATGTTGATCGTTCTGCAATCATTTCGCCTGCAGCAATGAAAGTGATTTCAGGATTAGGCTCAAATGTTTTGCTGAGTACGGTTTGTGTTGGAGTGAAAACTAGGACTGGAGAAGTTTTAGTGGTTAAAGCCTTGTTGGACTCAGCGAGTCAATTATCATTTGTAACCTCTAATCTTGTCAAAGGTCTTGGTATTGGAACAAAATCTTGTCGGTTACCAATTGTTGGTATAAGCAATTCAAACGTTTCTCCTGTAAGCTCCACTTGCAATCTTGTTTTATGCTCGCAGATATCAGACTATACTCTGAATTTGAATTGTGCAGTAGTAGACACCATCACAAGTCAGCTACCTGCTCAGAAAATTGATTGTTCGACTTGGAACATTCCCACTGATATTGTTCTAAGTGATACTACTTTCAATCGACCTTCACCTATAGACATTTTGTTGGGAGCTGATGTTTATTATGAAATTGTGTCTGGTGATACCTTGCGTAGGGAAAATTATCCTACATTGCTAAACACTAGATTTGGTTGGGTACTGTCTGGTACTTTTCCTGAGTCATGCGTTAAACCCAATGTCAAGGCTCGTTGTACTAACTTTGTGAAACTTGACCCTCTTGACACAAAGTTGCAAAGGTTCTGGGAACTTGAAGAACTGCAGCAGCCAGTTCTTACTCTTGAAGAAAAGGCTTGCGAAGAACATTTTGTAAATAATGTTCAAAGAGATGAACTTGGAAGATTTGTTGTCAAACTTCCAATTCGTTCAGAAGTATCTCCTGTGGCTGAGTCTAAATGTAACGCCATTAAAAGACTTAAGCAAATTGAAAGAAGATTTTTGAAATCTCCAGAGTTAAAGGAGAAGTATGTTGATTTCATGCATGAATACATTGACTTAGGTCATACGGAAAGTGCACCCACTGAAAGTTCTGCTTCGTTGGATTTTTACTTGCCCCATCATTGTGTATTGAAGGATTCTAGTACTACAACGAAACTGAGAGTTGTATTTGATGGAAGTTGTGAATCTTCAAATGGAATATCTTTGAATTCCATATTAATGGTCGGACCTACCGTCCAGCCTGATTTGTTGTCCATTATCCTAAAATTCAGAACTTACATTGTTGCCCTATCAGCTGACATTGCAAAAATGTATCGATGTGTACTGGTCCATCCTGAACATCGAAATCTTCAGAAAATTGTTTGGCGTGAATCTGCTGATGAGGAAATTAAGGATTATCGTCTGACTACTGTTACATACGGTACCAGTTCTGCTCCTTTTCTTGCTACAAGGTGCTTAGTTCAACTTGCTGATGAGTGCAAAGACTCTCACCCCATTGCTTCAGAAACTATTCGATCTTGCTTCTATGTTGACGATCTATTGACTGGTGCAGATTTAGTTGAAGAAGCTAAACAACTTCAATGTGATATCACTTCTATATTGGACAGTGCTCAGTTCCATCTTAGAAAATGGACGTCAAATTGTCCAGAAGCTCTTGCTAATGTACCCTTGGAAGACAGAGAACTCTCATCACCTTGTAATCTTACCAATGACGAAGCTGTTAAGACTTTAGGTATTGTTTGGCACCCTAAGTCTGATGAATTTCAGTTTCAAATAAATTTGAAGGAAGCTCCTAATCTTGTCACTAAGAGAAGCATTCTTGCCATCATCGTGTCCATATTTGATCCTCTTGGATTGTTAGGTTGTGCAGTAGTCAAATGAAAACTTATTCTACAGGTTCTATGGCAATTGAAAATCGATTGGGATGAACCGTTAGACTCACATACTAACATTCTTGAAACTTGGAATGCTATCTACAGTGAACTTCCACTTCTTAATAAACTTCGAGTTCAAAGAAAGGTAATGCCTTTTGTTAAGAACAAAGTTATTGAAATCCATGGCTTCTCAGATGCTTCAGAAGTCGCATATGGTGCTTGTGTATATGTCAGAACAGTGTCTGACAGTGATGAAGTTTCAGTGGTATTGTTGACTTCCAAGTCAAGAGTTGCTCCGTTGAAACAACAGTCTATTGCACGACTAGAGTTGTGTGCTGCTCTCTTGTTGTCTCGTCTTATGGCTAAGGTCATAAAATCGTTAAACTTGTGAGTTCCATTCTCCACATATTGTTGGACGGACAGCACTATAGTCTTGTGTTGGTTACAGAAACCTCCTAATTGTTGGAAAACGTTTGTGGGTAATCGAGTGTCGGAAATTCAATCTCTCACCTCAGTCTCAGAGTGGAGACATGTATCTACCCATAGTAATCCAGCTGATTACTTGTCCCGAGGAATTGTACCTTCACAAATGTTTTCGCTTGATGTTTGGTGGCATGGACCTACTTGGTTGCGAGAATTGTCTCCAACATATGAAACCTTTGTTGCTACTAACATACCATCATCTGTTGAGGCAGAAACTAAAACGTCTTTGAATGTGCTATTGGTTAATGTGCATTCGCCTGACTTGGAATGTTTCTCATCCTATTGTAAACTAAAGCGAGTCTACAGCTATGTTCTGAGATTCATTACTAATGCTCGCTCTGCAAAGGACTCTTGTCATATTGGCCCACTCACTCCTGAAGAGTTGAACGGTGCTGAATTGAAAATACTAGGCTTGATGCAAGCTAGTGAATACATGAAGGAAATTCATGACTTGAAGACTAACAATGTAGTTGCTTCGACAAGCAAACTAAGGTCTTTAAACCCCTTCCTTGATGATAACAGCTTATTGAGAGTTGGTGGTAGACTTAGGAATTCACAGTTGGAATACAACAACAAACATCCTATTATCATTCCACCAAAGCATTATGTTACTAAGCTGATTATCAAACATGAACATGAAAGGCTGTTGCATTCTGGCCCTCAAGCTGTATTGTTTTCCTTGCGGAATAAGGTTTGGATTCCACGCGGAAAAACAATTGTGCGCAGTGTGATTCATTCATGTTACAATTGCTTTCGTAACAAACCTCCAGTTACTACTCACATAATGGGTGACTTACCCTCATATAGAGTTCAAACTTCATTACCTTTTGTTAAAGTTGGTGTTGGTTATGGTGGTCCGATCATCATAAAGGGTGACAACCCCAGGAGTAAAGTAAAATTAAAATCATATATTGCTCTTTTTGTTTGTCTCACTGTGAAGGCAATACATCTTGAATTGGTAAAGAGTCTAACAACTCAAGAATTTCTTGCTGCATTCAAAAGATTTGCTGCACGTAGAGGTTTGCCTAATCTAATTCTGAGCGACAATGGCAAAAATTTTGTTGGAGCCAACAATGAGTTGTTGAGATTTTTTAGGGACAACAATTCTGAAATAGAAGCTAATGAGAATGTAAAATAGAAGTTTATTCCACCCTCTAGTCCTCATTTCGGTGGGCTCTGGGAGGCTGGAATAAAGTCAACTAAATCATTGTTGAAGCGAACAATTGGAAATTCCATTCTTAACTTTGAGGAATTATCCACGCTTTTGTATCAGATTGAGTCTGTGTTAAACTCGAGACCTCTTTGTCCCATGAGTGATGATCCAGATGACCAGTGTTATTTGACTCCTGGACATTTCTTAGTAGGAAGACAATTGACTGATGTTCCTTCACCTGACATATCCAACAGTCCCTTGTCCTGTCTGACAAAGTGGAATTTAGTTCAAAAATCGTATCAGGACTTCTGGAAGAAGTGGTCAAAAGACTACATGCAATCGCTCCAACAGTGACGCAAATGGTCGTCTACTGGATCTTGGAAGCCAGCAGTAGGATATCTAGTCCTACGAGAAGACAACCTGCCTCCACTTGTTTGGAAGACTGGAGTTGTGAAAGAACTGCATCCCGGTGGTGATAATGTCACACGTGTGGTTACGGTGAAAACAAAAACTGGTTTGTTCCGTCGTGCCATAGTGAAACTTTGCCCATTGCCTAAAGATGTTGACTAATTATTTGTAAATTTACTCTTTAATAATCTAAGTTCATTTTATTTTTTTTAATCATTTGTTTTGTATTTGTTGAGTGTTGAATCCCTCAAGGGGGGAATATGTTGAGACTTTTTCTCTAAGTTGGCTACCCTGCGCGGTAGTGTCTTTCGTGTTGCATGTTGGTACTGGGAACTCTTGTGGAGAAGACAACATGGCGAACTGCTAGTTACCAGCGTAGAATGGTGCGCTGGCTTGTATTGAAATTAGACTAGTTTCACAGTAATTCACAATCATCTATTTATGTTCATTAATATTGCAGTATAATATTCACGGTTTGTATAAATAAATCTACTAGAGGACTTGTTTGTTTGACTACTTGTGTTGTGTTTAATTTGTGTGAAGAAAGCCACTCCTTGCATTCTTGGGCCGACATCACAGCTATACATACAGTCCACTCAAATTGAAAACTTGCCTCAGAACACAACAGTATTCCATACTGGTGCATACCACCTCACTTTCCTCGCTGTGCGCACATTCCTAACAAAAATAAAATTTATTCGCCATATTTTGGTAAACCCAAACAATAATTTTGAAAAAGAGTGTTTAATATTTTTACAAAATACAGAATTAACAAACAACTGGTGGGAAAGTCTGCAGTAATGGGTTTATGGAATGTGGATATTGTTTGTAAAGTAATACGAAAAAAGGTGTAATGGCATTGCAAGACAAGAGTTGTTTTGTGAGTTTGAAAAACATCAAATCTAGTGTTATATAGATATGAAAACTGAGTCCTATTTATTTCCATACAATAAGAACGAGAGAACAGTCTTGGTATGCTTTTTCATAAAATCATTGAGGGAAGTTGTAGATGTTCATGTTTTGAAAATTGTATACTTTTCATATTTCCATTCAATAATGTCATATGGCATTCTAAGTTGGGGCAGTTCAAGAGATGTTTTAACGATATTCAGATTACAAAAAAGAGCAATGAGATCTATTGTTAGAATATCATCCTCAACCAGTTGCAAACCATATTTCAAAACTCTGAAAATACTACCATTTCCATGTGTGTACATATATGAGGTCCTCTGTCATATCAAATCGACTCATTCTAAATTCAAAACAAATCTACAGAAACACTCATATAATACAAGGAACAAAACAGATCTATGTATCTTGGCCCACAATACCTCCCTATTTGAAAAAAGTTTTGAACACAATGGAACTCACTTTTACAACAGACTCCCTAATTACATAAAATCTATAAACTCAATCAAAAGATTTAAATCAACCCTAAAAAATTATCTAATGCAAGGATGCTACTATTCAATAGAAGAATATTTATCTGAACCATAGGCACGGCGCATCTTTTGCTACTCCTAACTAAGCATATAGTAGTACTGAGTTTTATCAGTAGTGACCTGTACATAATTTTATCATTTTACCAGTTTGTTAATTTGTCTTGTAGGTTAAGGTATTCTTAAATCAGTTCATTATTTAAGATTCATAGTTTATAGTTTATACCGTAGTTCATAGTCTAAGATTCTCTGTATTACTGTTCTAGTGTTAATTTCTATCTTAGGTTTAAGCTGACGAATCCTACATCGATGTAAATTGATTATACGGATGAATAAAGTATCTTATCTTATCTTATCTTATCTTATCTTATGGTGGAGACTTGCTATTTGGAAGTTAAAAAACTTCGGAGGTATGACAGCTGAAGGAATGTGCCCACTATGCAATGAAACACATAACACTTGTCACATCATTTTAAAAAGTAAGAAAACTGAAGTATGGAGAAAAATATTCATTGATAGGAAACTATTAAAAATAAATAAAATATAGCATGTAGGAGGCAAAGCACAAGAAAAAACACAAAGGTAATTTAAAAATTGGGAAGTTTCTTTTTATAGTAAAAAAATTATGGTTAGTGAAAGTTGAATTAAATAGTGAGATATGTTCTGACGTACTTTATTCAATATAAATAAGGTTTTGTGAGTTAAAAGTTACTGTTTTTTTATAGAGAGAAGGGAGTCGTAATTAGGTTATATTTTGTGTTTTGTGTTATACTGTGTGTTTTTGTCATACCTTGAAATTTTCATGGGACTATATGGTAATACAGAAATGTAGCCATAATTTCTTGTAGATTCAGTAGATGAATAAAGCCGTTACATTACATTATCAGTGTTCTTCAACAACTGAATCTCAACCAGAACTTATATGCTGCCAAATGTGCAAGAAAGAGTTCACAAAGAGAGGCATAAATATTCACATTGCACATCCACTATTATACTAATTATTATTTGCAGGAGTGGGCAGCCAAACAGTCTACACTGAAGGAGGAAGAGATAGACATAACGTTCAGTTACTGGGACGGTTCAGGGCACAGGAGGACAGTGAGGATGAAGAAAGGTAATTAGTAGTAAATGATGCTACAGTAGAACCTTGATTCTTCTTTTTATGCCAATACTCATCACCACTTATGAAAACATACTGTATTGCCCAAATATAAGAGGATGTTTTTTTTCCTCAAAATGTGTTTATAAAAACTATACTCATCTTATATGCGCAGCCTAACACTTTCAACAACTCTCCAGCTGTGCAGCGGGAATCCCCACACAATGACGTCATGCGGAAATTCACTGAACTTTACCGAATTTTATTTTTCTAAAATTCGTACTTCTGCTTGTACTGCACCGTTACTTCTCTATTCTCTACATGTAAAGCTTTCTTTGACCACCAGTCATGGCAGAGACCATGTGGAAAAGAAAGCATCTTCTTTGTATCAATGTGTAAATAAAGGCGAGGGAAGAAGTTACGACATGAACATCAAAATTCTGTTTTATGTGAAGCTAAATGTACTAATAAGCTATTTTATTTATTTTTTCATAACTATCCTTTAAAACTTCATGGTCATCTTATGTGCTAGGTCGTCTTATATTCGGGCCAATAAGGTAAGTGGGTGGAGATTTTGTACACAGAACTTCATTAATTATAAAACTGGCCTGGAGAATTGTTTTGACATATTCATTCTCATCTTCAACTTACTCCAGCTGCCTGCTGTGTGATCCGAGTTCCCTCTTGTGGATGTCCTACAAACTTCTTAATTACCGGTAGATCATCCTCCATGGGGATGTCAAAATTCGTAAGATGGTCTGCAATTTTCTGAACAAAGATCTTTCCCTTATGTTTCTTAACTAGCTCAGGTTTCTGTTCGGTTTCATGGTCCATGTTCCACTAATAGGCTGTAGCAGCATGGGCTACATGGGAAAAAGCCTTCAAATAACAAAAGAACCCTCTGAATGTCCTTGAAACATGCTGTTAGATAGAAGAAGTTTCCACTTTTCAGTGGCATAATGCATACCCCTATAAGGTGTTTAAAAAATAGGTTTACAGGCTCACAGTCTCCAACACTGTGCCAATGAGATTTATGTTGATACTATTTGCTTGGTATAGTACAGTAGACTGCGGACGGTATCTTCAACTCTCACCAATTTTGTCTGACCTTGTCACAATGCATTGCGTGACCAGTTCAGTTTAGTTTTTATTGAGTAAAAGTAACTTGCAGATTGTTCACAGGATGTTTTTGTGGCGGGGAGGGATGTTGACAGTTCAATTCAGGTCGCTAGGTTGAGAAAAGCAATAGGTTGTAAACTAAGAAAGCTTTGCAGCAGGAGATATGAGATACTGTTACCAAGAAGGATCATAGGAGGGAGGTGACCTTGCAATGTGTTAAAATTGTGTTACATTATCAAGGGAACAGTGACATTATTGCTGCACATAATGTTCAGACTGGGATAAAAAAAAGGGTATGCTACAATTCTATGCATGCTTTTTTTTAAAACCTAATAGAATAATTTATACTAGATGCATAGAAAGACGATTTTTTTGTTGGATCACCTTAATGTGAAATTTGTTAATATAGGCCTATACGGTAATCAAATAAGTATCAGCATTAATTACAAGGGTCATTTCAGAAGTCATGGCAACTATTTTATATATTCCAAATAAACGCATATGTACTATATACCGGTACATTTGAAAACATGGTGTAGAGCTCGGACAGATTCGGAACATCTATGGGGTGCTAGTCAGTAGACGTAGGAGATGATGCAGTTTGCACGAGTTCTGTTCTGCCCTGCCCTGCCCTAGTGGTGGGGAAGCGCGACATTGTGTGTGCTGTTTAGACCTGTGTGTGAACGTTTGTTGTCAACCAGTGGAATCCACCTAAGGAATATTATTATTATATTGAGCAATTGTGTAAATTCTTATTATCTTGAATTACTTTTTGATACGTTTTATTTAGTGTTTAGTTTTAAATTATCAAATACAAGCATGCCGCCTATTCATTCTAAGGTCTATCAAAGAACAATACATGGACAGACAAGAGGAGTTATTGCACCTACATTGAAATTCATGCAGTCAGAAGCTGACAACCATGGATTTGTGGGATACCAGTTAAAAGAGTTCAAGATCGTGTCCATGCAGCCACTAAAGTGTCAATGGCCACAATAAAATCAATTAAAAAAGAAACTGATAGTGTGGAAGTGGCAACTTCATCCTCATACAACACACCACGCTGAAATAAGAACAGGCCTCGTCCTT
This sequence comes from Ectobius pallidus, assembly GCA_964059195.1. Taxonomy (NCBI): domain Eukaryota; kingdom Metazoa; phylum Arthropoda; class Insecta; order Blattodea; family Ectobiidae; genus Ectobius; species Ectobius pallidus. Next base: position 29,428,905 of record CAXKWD010000001.1, read on the forward strand.
CTACTGATTTAGATGACTTTGATCTTTGTGTTGTGCGAAAAACGATTCATAACTTTTATGTTACAGAAAGAAGAGTTCCTACAGTGAAGACTGTTTTAGCCAAACTGCGCACAGCCATTGGCTACAGAGGACAAGCCTCTAGCCTGAAAAATATCTTTAAGAAACTTGGATTTCGATGGAAAAAGACCGAATCTAACAGACGGATTCTAATAGAAAGGACAGACATTCATAGTGCTCGCAGTGCTTATTTAAGAGCAATTACCAGATTCCGGCAGGAAGGTAGGTTGATTGTTTATAGTGATGAGACCTACATCCACAGCTCTCACACGACTCCTAAGGCCTGGTGTGATGACAGTGCAGAAGGGTTGAAATCACCAGTATCAAAGGGACAGCGCCTCATCATTGTGCATGCTGGCAGTGAAAATTGTTTAGTCTCTAATGCCCTTTTAATATTTAAATCTAACCAGACCACCAGTGACTACCACAAGGACATGAATTCCTCTAATTACATGTGTTGGGTGAAGGAAATGCTGCTGCCAAATTTGCCACCTTACTCTGTGTTTGTGATAGACAATGCTTTGTATCATAATGTTCAGTACAAAGTGTCCCACATCGAATACAAAGAAACAGGACGTGAAGAATTGGCTGATGCAGAACAACATCCCATTCGCAGAAGATATGTTTACGATGGAGTTGTATGAACTCATAAAGCTGTATAAGCCTAAAGCAAAGAAGTTCATATTAGACCAACTTCTTAGAGAACATGGTCACACAGTGCTTCGTTTGCCAGTGTATCACCCGGACTTAAATCCTATAGAAAAAATATGGGGTGGTGTCAAACAATGGGTAGCACAACGCAATGTCACATTTAAACTCAGTGATGTATGGGAGCTATGCAAACAGAGGTTTGCAGAGGTTGGAGAGAATGAATGGAGTCCTGTTTGTTGTCACGTTCAGTAAATTGAGAACGAGTACATAAAAACCGAAGGTTTATTAGAACCCGAAATAGAGCGTCTCACAGTCAACTTGGACAGTAGCAGCAGCAGCAGTAACAGTAGCAGCAGCAGTAGTGAAGACGACAGCCGATCCGAAACAGAGGGCTTTTTGAGCAAAATAGAATAACTCAAATAAATCACTGCTTCCACCAAATACCGTATTGGCCCGAATATAAGACGATGTTTTTTCCCTCAAAATGTGCTTGTAAAATCTATACTCGTCTTATACGCGCAGCCTGACGTTTTCAACGACCCATTTTCGTAAATCCAGCTTTTTGGCGGGAATCTACACGCGACAACGTGTGTCCGACCCAAGGTCAAAGTCATGCGAAGATTCACGAACTTGACCGAACGTAATTCTCCCGAATTCGTGCTGCTGCTTGCATTGCCTAGTGGTGGGGAAAACTGCCCTTTTTGTGAAACTGTTACTGCTTCTCAAATGAAACAGTTTCAAAATAACTGCTACCTGCTATTCTGTTGTGACGGAAGAAACTGTTTTGCCCCCATGATGTTATTTCTTTATCTCTGTGCTAAGAAGAAGCAGCTACAAAAAAAACAGTAATTGCTGCAGAAAGCAACCAAAAGCAACTAATAAAAAGAAAAAACAGATTGCTGCATGAAGCGGTTACACAGTTACAAGAAATACTCCCGTAAGAACCTAGACAATGTGCAGGCTGCGAAGCAGTTACAAAAAAAAATAGTTTGAGGGGCAGAAGCAGTGACTATTCAGTTTCATTTTGAAACAGTTTTAAAATAACTGTTCTGTTATTTTTGTCCCATCCCTACAGTGCATTGTCACTTGCTTGGCGTTTCTCCGAGTGAAGCTTTGTTTGACCAGCAGTTATGGCGGACCATGTGGAAGCTTCTTCACTATCTCAACGCGTAAATAAAGGTGAGAGAAGAAGTTGTGACATGAACTTCAAAATTCGAGTTTTACGCGAGGAAAAGTTTGGTGTGTCCGAATACAATGTTCGTCGTTGGCGAAAAGAAGAAGAAAAGTTGAAGAATGCCGGCACAACACGGAAATTATTCCGAGGCCCCAAGACCGGAAGATTTCAGCAAATCGATAGGCTTGTTTGCAACTATGTGGAGGAAAAACGAAATGAAGGGTTTCCTATTAGCAGAGAAGCCATTAGAACAAAGGCCTTGGAAGTAGCACGTGGACTAAAAATCCCCATCACCAAATTTAAAGCAAGCGTGGGCTGGCGTAGAAGAATGATGCGGCGTTCGGGACTCTGTTTACGACGTTGCACTACTCTTGTACAACAACTACCAGGGGATTATGCTGATAAACTTATCGCCTATCAGTGTTATATTTTGAAGCTAAGAAAAGCCCACAATTATCTCCTTGGCCAGATGGGAAATGCTGACCAAACTCCTGTATTTTTTGACATGCCATCCAATGTCACTATAGACAAGAAGGGTGCAAAATCAGTATTGGTGAGATCCACTGGTATTGAGAAGGCACGCATCACTGTCATGCTAGCAGTTACTGCAGGTGGCAGGAAACTTCCACCCTATGTAATTCTCAAGCGGAAGACACTTCCGAAGGAACAGCTGCCACCTGGGGATATCTTTAGAGCACAGGAAAAGGAATGGATGACCGAGGAGATGGTAGCCGATTGGCTTAAGGTTGTTTGGGGACGTCGACCAGGTGCTTTGTTATGCCAGAGGGGCATGTTGATTCTTGATGCATTTCGTGGGCACACAACAGACAAGATCAAGAAGCAGGTTGCTGAAATGAATACTGACCTTGTCATAATCCCAGGGGGAATGACTTCACAGCTCCAAGTCCTCGATGTTGCTGTCAATAAGCCATTCCAGGACCAGCTTCGAAGAGAATATAATGACTGGCTACTTAATGGCGACCATGCATTGATGCCAACAGGCAAGCTGAAGAAACCAACCATTCCACTATTGGCCAAGTGGATAACCTCAGCCTGGGCCAGTATCAAGACCGAGACGGTTGTCAAAGCATTTAAAAAATGCTGCGTTTCAAACAAAATGGATGGAAGTGAGGATGACGTACTATGGGAAGATTCCAGTCCTGAGTCTGACTCCAGCACCAGTACTGACAGTGAAGATTCCCTGGGAGAGGAAGAGAATGATGACTGGGAATAGATAACCTGTCGTAAGTTATGAAGCAGCATCATGAACAATTTGTGTTCAGTGTGAACTATATGTACTTGTAAGTTTCAAAGTGAGTCACTGTGTTCTGCAGTTCTTCATTGCAAGTCGTAGCTTGACCACCATAAAACGGCTCTTTTCAGAGCCAACAGGGACCCAAGGGGAAGTGACGTGACAAATATAACCTCTCCTTCCCAAATCAACCTCTTCCATCACGTGGCAGGTCCTGAGTAACGCTCAAGAGGCTCTGATGATTGCAATTGCACTCAATACAACTCGCATTCAATTCAACACAGTGAGCTGCATTACCGGTGAGCAGCAGGCGGATATCGAGTGGAAGGGGGACATGTGCATGAAATAAAGTACCAACTCGCCTACATGGTGAGCTGTCCTAATTTTATTATTTGTATTACCTGTAGGTACCTCTTAAATTGTGTTTCTAAGTAATTGTTTTGTTTCTAGTTTTAATTAAAGGCTTATTTAATTAATCGTGAAAATTAAATGTAAAAAAGTCTTGAAAATAAGCTATTTTATTAATTTTTTTTAACTACCCTTCAAAAAATCCAGGGTCGTCTTATATCCGAGGTCGTCTTATATTCGGGCCAATACGGTAGTAAGTTTCTCTCGTCTGAGTATTCTTTTAGTATTTTTTTAATTACCACTCTTAATATCTTTATATACACCGACTTTTGGGGGGGGGGGGCAAAGTCAGTGGTGTATTTGAGGGTATACATAGGTATAAGCTGTATACCTTCAGCGTATCCTTACTCGTTAGAGTATAACTTCTATTTCACTGTGTAGGACTATATATTCCGCTTTGGCTGTTTTTTTACTTATTAATGTTTTATGTGTTTGCATATTTGGCAATTCTGTCATTGATTTGAGAGACCAGTGAGAGAATAGCCTTTGTGGAGAAAGATTCTGGTGACCCATTAGAGGAACTTCTGTATAGTTCTTTCTTTTTACATGGCCAGAAAGAAATTATTACGATTTTATCTTCAAATGAAAATAATTTTCAAACTTCTCAAACTAATTTTTACTGTAGGGCCTTGTGTAGAAATGTATTCAATAAAATGAATTTTATCTTTTGAAATCTCAAAACTCCTGTCATCCTCATTATTAGTCCAATCAAATTGTCAAAAATGGATGCAAAATTTAGGGTAGAGCTAATTTTTTTATATGATGCCTGGGATGGTTTTGAGAGTAATTTCTGACATTTTGCCAACAAAATTTTTTGCCGCCGGAGCCGCCATCTTGAAAAAACTTCAAAATTTTCGATTTTATTTCTGTTTTTGCCCATTATCTGCCAAAATACTCACCTGACAACAATGTTTTATTATCCATCCTAAAAGTAGACTAAATTTTCTACAGTTTGAGATCAAATTGAGTTTTCTACCATGAATAGTTTCGGAAATACAGCTCTCCGAATTTCAGCAACATTTTGCAAAAAATTAAAAAATCTGAACTTTCAACTAGTTTTTGCTCGCTATCTTCTAAATAACCTAACCCATAGTAAAACTCCATATTGAAACTTAAACTAGAGGCAATTTGCAACTTGTCGAGTACTTTAAAGTTATACTACCTCTTACAGGTCACAAGATACAGAGGTTTAAAAATATATATAGGCCTACAGCAATGATTGAATAATTACATGCGCGTACAAGTTAGGAGCAATAACTGCACAGAACATTCGTTTATAAACAAAAAGATTTATTTAGCTGGAGTTCTGGTGAAACACTGCATTGAATGACTCTTGTTTGTTCATAGTCTTCGGCACTTAGAGGGACCTCTGCAGTTGACGTCTGCTATTTCGTCCGTGATGTTCACAATCTGGTCAGTGTTGATAAAGTTCTCTTCAGCGTCTTTATCCAAACACAAATTAAGTGGCTCATCAGGAGTATCGTCATCTTCACTGTCGAAGGACAAGACTGTTAGTAGGCTATGTTTTCACACGACTGCCCATTGCAATGTTTGCATATGGTTGTGCACTTAAAATGCAGCTTTACGACACCCACAAGCGTTTAAACACCCCTTCTTTCAGGTACAGGAAATACTTTTCAGAATTGATTCTGGAGCTGGCTCCTTCTTGGCATTAAGAGGAAAGAGGCCCCTTGGTGTGTTCACCCAGCCCCACTTCAAAGGGTCTTTGTTTTCACCGAGCCATGCCTGGTGGTATGTTGGCATGGCATGATGTTGAGCCGTATCACTGGTTGGGGCAGCCTCGCTAAGTTAAATTTCATTCTTCCTGCAGCTTTTACAAATATTCCGTGCCGAAGTTCATCAAGTGTTTGTGTAGCAGGGTTTCCTCCATATAAGTGAACCAAAAACTGTTGGCCCACTTCAGCCACTTCTCCTGATGTAGCTTGAGGGTTCAGAAATACATTATCCTCCTCTTCTAGTTCAGGATGTTTCAAAATCATCAAACAGAAGTGGGTTTTCCCATGGCAAAAACTGCAGATGTTGTGTCACAACCACTGAAAGCATGGATGAACAGCAGCATGTTGGAGAAGCTGTGGCAAAATGACTGGCTTGAATAGAAAATGTCTGCAGCTTTGCCTCTTCCGCACTTTTGGAGATATGTATTCTTTATATGAGGGGATGGTAATGCAGTGAGGAGAATAAGGAGGTCTATGTCCTCCCCAACTACAAAGACAGTGTATTGAGATACCATTGAGAAGGCAGTGCTAACAATCAAGACATCTGCATCTTCAACAGCCTATTTCACTTGTATTCCAGCTTTTGGCAATTCATTTTTTAGAAATTCTACGAAGCGCCTCTTGTTGTTTTCATTGGCGAGAAGTTTCTTAGTGCTTGTTTGATTAGCGTGCGATGTGCGGAGCAGTGACAAAGAGCCTCAAGTGCCACTCCTCCGATAACATGTTTCCATTTTCGGAGAACTGTATCTGCTATAGGATATAATTTTTTCAGAGGACACTGCAAAATGCTGTACCTACACCAACTTTTCTTATTATTTTCTTTTTACATTGGTTGTTTTAGTCTTTTATCATCTTATTTATTTATTTTTTTATTGGCCTATGTGAAGTTACTTAGATTCCCTGAGCCGTAGGCTATTCCCCTAGACAAGCTATAAGTTTTACATTTACAATTTGTATGTACAATTATTAATCAACTGTTCCTTTTCACTTGGCTGTGAAGTTTTTCTTTCGTCCTTTGTTACAAACACAATTACAACCCTGAATATACAATAAGAAGCGAGAAAACAAAAATGATACAGTTCTTCGCCCTACCACTTATTCACCCTTGTTTTTCAGTCTTCAGTCTTCCTCGTCCTGCTCTCGCCTATCATCAAGAACTTTCTGTGCAAAGGTTTTGAATACCTCGAAATTGTTCTTCCTTGTCCAGAATGTTAAGTCCGGGGCCCACGGTTCGTCTTTAGTCATCGCAGCCGCTCTAAGCATGTTCCTGGCATCCTCATGTCTGGCACACGTATATAAAACATGGTACATGGAATCATCTTCGCAGTTCTCGCAGCAACATAATGAATCTTCTGCTAAATTAAATCTGGCTAGATATGCTAAGAATGATCCATATTCCGTTAGAAACTGCGATGTGGCGAAATCCGTAGTTATCCAGGGTTGTTTCAGTCGTTTGATGACACGCGGGAAGAAGTCCTTAATAAATTCTTGGAAATACTGGTTTGGTTGCTAATTACCATGTAATATGTAACTATAAGACAACACAGGTTTTACTGTGAGAAACGCCATTTAGAATATCCTAGGCAAAACTAGACTTTTCGTACCTTCGACAAGTTTTCTGAAATGAGGAGTTGTAGATACCTCTGTATCTTGTGACCTGTAAGAGGTAGCATAAGTTTAAAGTACTCAACAAGTTGAAAATTACCTCTAGTTTAAGTTTCCATATGGAGTTTTACTATAGATTTGGTCATTTAGAAGATAGCGAGCAAAAACTATTTGAAAGTTCAGATTTTTTAATTTTTTGCAAAATGTTGCTGAAATTCGGAGAGCTGTATTTCCGAAACTATTCATGGTAGAAAACTCAATTTGATCTCAAACTGTAGAAAATTTAGTCTACTTTTAGGATAGATAGTAAAACATTGTTGTCAGGTGCGTATTTTGGTAGATAATGGGCAAAAACAGAAATAAAATCGAAAATTTTGAAGTTTTTTCAAGATGGCGGCTCCGGCAAAAAAATTTGTTGGCAAAATGTCAGAAATTACTCTCAAAACCATCCCAGACATCATATAAAGAAATTAGCTCTACCCTAAATTTTGCATCCATGTGGCTTTTTTCGTGACAATTTGACTGGACTATATGCCTAATCTATGCTAAATTATGAGTGCCTTGCTACTGATTCACTTTGAAATCAGTGAAATAGGCCTATATAGCATTTTTTATGAAGATTAATTTTTTAAGCTTACAATGTCTCCTTATTGATTCTGTGCAGTCCGAAAATCTAGTTAAAACATATGACCACTAAAATTTCCCCGAAACTAAAGATTATTCCCTGGGAAATTTTGGAACATCAGCACTCGGCAAGGTATTTTCTTCCCTCCAGCATGTAACAATTTATATGAAGGTTTATGTATAAATACTAAAATTCTAAACCTTGTCCCTCCCAAGGATTTACTTATTTATTGTAGTTGGCTCAATAGCTTTCCGCTCTGTTTATATTTCACGTGTAGTTATTGTTTGCACGTGAAGTGTCACTTCCCCACTCCCAGTACTCTGTCTAGCCACCACGTAGGCATGGTGATAGCTAGTAGGTAACTCGCAACGAAGCTGCTAATAGAAATCACTCAGAGACGTTATGGAAGTGACTGAGCTCTACACAGTATGGGATGCGACCACCAGATGACGTGTGAGTGCATTGGTGTCCAGTAGACCAGTAGACAACACATGCAAACATTAGTATCCTAGAGACTGTGTTCCGAAATGGATGTCACTAAAATTGAACAGCGAGCATATGTAAAAATTCCATTTCTGCATGGTAGAAATGCTCGTGAGTGTCATGCCAAGCTACGAGAAGCATTGGGTGATAGGGCGTTGCCCTATCGAACTGTTGCATGCATTGATGGCACACATAGACGCACCACACACAGCTGATGGTATTCAGTGCCTTCCTCATCGTTGGCAAAGATGTGTGGATGCCTTGGGGTATTATTTTGAAGGTGGAGTACGAGTATTACATGTACTGTTTTGTGCATATGTAATACAAATAAAACAATGATCTCTATTTACGCATCTTTTAATGTCCCTTACCCATAGCGCCTTGTATCCAGATCCCAATTTAGTACCAGCATTGCGAAGATCATTCCAACGACTTTCAATCGTATATCCTGATTTTTGTTTCCTGCAGCTTTATTGACTGATAAATAATAGTGGCCATGACTTTTGAAATGGCCCTCGTATATTATCCCCATAATTACTAACTTTTACTATTACGATTAAATGCGAATTTTAGTTCAACTTCCGAATGAATGCATAATTATGATTTATCATGAAATTAGTAATTCATTGCTATAAATATGCATGGCATGCATTAATAAGCTTACAGATTTAGTTTAGTGATTTTGGTCTTGAACATGAAGTTTTTTAATCTGTCTCAGCATTGTTTCACACTTGCCACAGTTAAAAATTGCTGCAGTGGATTTTTTTAGGAGACAGCAATTTGAAAACCCCACTTTTTCTCGATTTTCCTAAATTCTACATACAACTGCAAAGACTGTCAAAATCAAGTGATATAGAGCAAGTGGTATGAGGATTAGTACCGGAGAATCCAACACTAGGTTTAAAGTGTCTCCAGTCGATGTACATTTCAGTTTCAAATGTTGATTGTGAAAGAGCCCTTTCAGCACACAATGATATTTTTTCCGATAAAAAAACTAATCTCACAGCAAGGAGCTTAAAAATAATGCTTACTTGTTATTTCAATCCAACAGGCTAATGCATGATCTCTCATGAAATTTAAATTAATACAGAAATATTTGTCAATTTATTTCACCGCTTTGAGCCTACTTCTTATACCAACATTCACAAGTTTTGTTCACCATTACATTGTGTCCCTATGGATACAACATTTGATGAGTCAGGAGGATGTGCACAGAATCAGTTTTACTGTGAAGCAGTGCAGGAAACTTGATGATGTTGATGATGCTTATGATGTTGTCACTAGAGCTACCTGTCAGTAACAAACCTGTCAGAAATCTCATGCTACCTACCACTAACCTCACCGTTGTTCTTCCCACACATAAAGCTGTTGGCACAATTGCTTGTGGCAACCAATGAGACAAACGATGATAGGCAGCCATTCAGAGTGCAGGGAGATCGCATGCAGAGAATCGTAGTATACCCCAGACTCCTGTACTTATACAGTACGTAGGCATAGATGTGTTTGTATTATCTTTATTATATGTACAGTACTGTATCAGTGTAATGTTTCTTGATTATATGTGCTCATTCTCCCAGTCGTTAGCTTGGATAATGAGGAGACCATGAGCTGGCAGAGTAATCACTTGATGAGTGAAGGATTGGTTCAGACTTATGTAAATATGAATAGTTGTGACTGTTGGCAGGTAATTCCATGTACCAGTTTCTGCAGAGATGTCTGGAACTCCTCCGCAAGGAATTCAGTGAACTGAAAACAGTGACTGCAGATCAACTCATGTACGTGAAGGAGGATCTCATACTTCCACATCATTATACATTCTATGACTTCATTGTAACAAAGGTAAGCACACTTTGTTGCATATGGAAAGAAACATTGCTGTGACATTTTGTCTCTGGGAATGTAAATACACTTCCAATTTGAGCCGTCAATATCCCGAAGTCCTCTTTTTATGTTGTCGATATCTCATAGCTCAGTTTCTATATGTAAGAAGCAAAACATATGATTTATCTTTAGCTAAATTGATTAAGCATCATCCGCAAGACCCAATTGCTGGAAACCATATACTCTAAATTAAATTTCAATAGATAATCTTTCAGTGAGGGAGCGACAAGGATTTTCAAATGCTACAGATCTACCAATCAATCAAAATATTTTGAAACAGGATTATTTTTAATTATGAATTGAAAATCCAAAATCGTAATTCACCTTTCCCTAAACAGTATGATTTAGTAATTTGTTTTCCGTACATATGACCCAATACACTTAATGTTTGAAATCACATCCTAAAATTTCAATAACAACTGATAACCTGTACACAGTCTGGAGGTTTATATATTATTATAAATAACAACAATAATAAAATGTCTTAACTTGTAAAATAGTAGATAATAAAACCCCAAATCTCATTGACTCTACAAATACCTTCCTTATCTTAATCACAGACATTTCCGGCAGACTGGAAATGTTTTCAAAGTATTCAGAGTGAACTGCTCCCACTTTGCAAGCCAGTCAAAAAACAGATTAATATAATAATACAGAAAACTAAAATGATGCACTCAGCTTCACTATTTTAAGTGTACTTTACATTACGCGTTTCCCAAGCATCTATCTTGCATCATCAGATGAGGTCCACTGCCGGGTCTGTCGGTTGGTCCCTAGACGTCACTGTAGGCTGGATCATTTTGGAGATAAGGTCATTGCCCTTTGGGATGTCGAAATTTACTAAATTATTTTTGTTCCTCTGTATGAAGATTTTCTCCCATATCGTCAAATCAACTGGTTTGTTCACTGTTTTCAATAATTCCATGTCGTCCTCGAATTCATGTTCTGTGGACCAATAATGATGCGCTACTGCCGATTTTTCTGCTTGTTAGTATCTGGTGTTTCTTGTATGTTCCTTGTGCCTAGTGTTCAAATTTCTTTTTGTCTTTCCAATGTAACATTTGTCGCAATCTTTGCATTTTAGCTTATATATGCCTGAGGGAATCTTGACTCTCTGAACCGATTGTAGCAGAGTTTTAATGTTGCATTTATTACTGGGTGCCAATCTGATATTGACGTCTTTGAATATTCTACTGAATTTGTCATGTAATTTCAGGTGGTATGTGAACTTCTTGAAAACAGTATCATCTTTGATGTTATTCAAAGTACTATGTTCTATTAGTTTCCATTTCTCAGAATTTCTTATTTTCTTGTTAACCAAATCTGGACTGAAACCATTGATCTGTGCTGTACTTAAGATCTTTTGATATTCTGTATCATATTCAGTTTTGTTCATGGGTAAGTTTACTAATCTGAACGTGAGGCTGTTCAGAATAGCATGTTTGTGTGATCTAGGATTGTACCCCTCTTGTTTGATGTAATTGTCAATATGTGTTTCTTTCCTGAAGATTCCAAATTCTATTTTGTTCATATTTCTTATGATTTTTAGGTCCAAGAATGGTATAAAATGATTTGATTCCAACTCCACTGTGAATTTTATGGATCTATCCTGTAAATTTAGTAGTTTCAGTGCATCACCTGCCAGTTTCTTGTTTAGAATTGTGAAAATGTCATCATACCTGTACCTTGTTCTGAAGATACATGGGAAAGCCTTTGTGATTTGAGTTTCTAGACTAATCATATATAAGTCTGCTAGGTAAGGGGATAGAGGGTTACCCATCGCTAAGCCCTCTTTCTATTGATAAGTGTCCCCGTAAACAGTCTACTGATAAAACTAGAGGAATGGTTGGTTTCCACAGGATTATTTAAAGAAGAAGTTGAAGAATACGTGTTCCTCACGAAGATGTGTATTGAACAAAATTTCTTTGTGTTTAGGAGTAAATTTTATCAACAGAAAGAGAGCTTGTATAGCAAAATCAAGAAACAAGCACTCTTCGCCAATAATATGTGAACTTCTGTCTTTTCTTTAAAATCTGGACATTTTAGTGCTTTCATTTGTGGCAAGACACTCAACTCAATAGGGAAGCCTATAAGACGTACCTGTTTATATACTTTTTAGCCAATTGACAAATAGGCCTATCTGTAATCTAAATCATGTTATTATTTATCTTTTAAAAATTAATCCGTACATACTGATTTTAATTAATTGCACTCCAAATAATATATTTGGATACTTTACAAGGTGGTTGTTGTAGTTTTCTAATGCCAGACGTTTGACAACAAAGTCATTTATCCTCTTGCACTCCAATATTTTTCGTAGATATTCACATATTTAGCCACTGAAGTAGCCTACATGTTTTGAGATGTTCCGAGTCCATTTCTTGATTTGAATTGCACAGTGGGCAGTTTGGGGACTGAAATATTCCAATTCTATGCAGATGTTTCGCTAAGTCAGTCTAAAGGCAGCTACAGATGATTTGCATGGTAGATCAGGAATTATCTGTGGGATTTGATACAGGGAGTTCCTTTTTTCCCCTTGATTGCGTTGTCAGGTTTTGTATGTTGATGTCCTTATTTGTGGATTTGATAAATCTTTTTACAGAGTGGAATGTGGATTTGACGACAGGTCTGTAAGCAGTTGTGCTGCCTCTTTTAGCTAAAACATCAGCATTCTTGTTTCCCAGAATTTCACATTGAGATGGTATCCATTGAAATGCAATGCTTTTGTTGAGTGTTTTTAGTTGGAGGATCATTTTGGTTATTTCAGCTGATTGAGATGAAGATATATATTTGGAGGCAATTGTTCGAAAAGCTGCTTTAGAATCTGATAATATGACTGCGTTCTTGAATTTGTTGTTATGGTATAAAAGATTCCTAAGACTTTCACTTATTGTAGTGATCTCTCCATCAAAATTTGTTGTCCCGTATCCAAGAGATCCATAAAGTGAGATAAGGTTGCATTTGACACCTGCTCCTGCTTGATCCCTAGAGATCGAAGATCCATCAGTGTATATATGGAGCCAGTCTTGTGTGGGTTACCTAATATTAATTGTCTCTAGAGACAGAGTTTTCATTATTTCAGTATTTATTTCTGATTTTAGTATTTCTTCTGTTAAGTTTAGATTATGCTCTTTGTTTACTAATGTTAGGGGGTTTGGTTTGATTTGATTTGTAGGTTTTCTTTTAAATTTGGGACATTGATTTTCTGTCTTATTTCGTGGACTATGGATACAAAACTTTTTTGAGTCTTTAATTTACAGGTAGGATTGTACGAAGTTTACAAGGTATAATTTATTATACTTTTACCATTACTAACCATTATTTAATTTATACTAGTTGACAACATAGGCCTACTTAATAAATTTGTAGGGTTTAAGGCCTCTAGTAAGATGGACCGTATGAGAAGGAAAGGGGAAAAGGATAAACAAATGAATTTGGACCCTACATCGAAAACCAAAAAAAATAAGAAGTTCACAAAACTTGGAGTTAGTAATTATTTATTAAGTTAAATACTGGAGGTTGCTATTTGTTAGTAAAGTGAGCGGAGAAAGCACTGATCACTGTTAAAATCACTGATTACATAATATAAAATTAAAACCAAGTAAAATTGAAGAGATTTAACACTGTTTGAAATGCGGTCTTGACTCGAATGCTTGATGGATTTAGATCTTCTTGAGTATTGTTCTCTTGAAGTTGACTTGAGGTTGATGCGATGACTGACACAATCTTGATGTTAGTCACGTTGGCATGTGCAATGAATAATAATTTCCATCACCAAGATTTGGTGAAATAAATTTCCAGTGTTGTACAACCTTGCCAAGAAGAATAATGAAATACAGTAGTTACATGTTGTACAGTGTTATATTGTGAAGCACTTGGAGGTTATGAGCGATGCACTACATATTGTGTTGTATGAAGGCGAAGCGTAGTAGAACACACTACATTATAGCAGTAATATTATATATATAGGCGAAGCGCAGTATATGAAATTTATTAATAGAAACTAATATTCATGTTGTAAGTGGCCACATCGCCACATTGACGATGCATGGTAGCTGAGACTAGCTGGTAACCATGTCTTTGTTTGGTCGAAAATCAGCGACAAACTGGCGTGCAGTTCTTCAGAAGGTTACTGGCGAAAAAGCGGGCGTGAATCGCCCCGAGGGATTTTTATACGCATTGATTGCGCAATTAGTATAACATAAACAAATTATGTCATATTAATTCTGATTCGACGAGATTTGCCGCTCTGAGTTAGGTTTCACCAATAAGGTTAATTCATTACGTCATTATCAGAATTACCATAAAATTCATTAGTTGAAGTCCCTAATTAAAGACAAAGACTTGTCCCTTAATTGTTTAGTCAAACAGTCTATGTACTGAAATTATGTATGAATAAGTGAGGTTAAGGACGAGTGTTGTAGTAAGATCCGTGTTTGCGTTTTCCAATGAGTGAATTTAGAAATATTTGACAAGCTTCATGCTGAAACGTCATTACGGAAAACTATTGATTTAACGTATGGAAAATGTTGCATTCATGTACTGCGCGAATTTGCAGCATGTACTTTATGAATCCATATGAAATTTCTAAATTCCGATCATACAATGTATCGAACTTCATAATTCGCTAGATTTCAAGCACTGAGCTAGTTTCAGCTTAATTTGTGTTAAGTTTGTGATGCTGAATCGATCACAGCGCCTCTAGTGAGCATTTGATGAACGATGCTTGTAAACATAGATGGCCGCTCTCTTAAGCATGAAAGTATTCAATATTACACGAAATAATTCCTTATACTCACTAAGGCAAACAAGATTACATGAAAATTTATTAATTACGTTAGCACAGGTAATGGCAAATGTGAATTATATTAAATAGAAAATATCTGCATTACCTTGAAATCTTAACCTTAAATTCTTGGCTATATGCTTATGTTTCAACATACTCGCCTGCTGGATTGAAACGCGGTGCGTTCAATCCATTTAATGCACATGACAATATGAAAAATAATGAAAAATGGAAAATAGTAGTAGAAATAGACACTGGTGAACATACCAAGTATTCACGAGTGACTTAACCCAAGACACCAACAGGCTTAGTGCCCTGGGGGACATGTTCAATGACGCTCGTGGCGTCGCGATAAGGTCAGGTCGACCTGAGGGGTTGCCTGCCAAGTTCCGTCGATTATAATGAAAGGGGTGATAAATTTTCACAAAGGTTCGTCCGAGAACGGATTTAGATCAAATTTAGACGCTCCTTTGATTAAGTATTCAATAAACTTTGTCAGTAAAGAGCGAGAGGTCAAAACAACTGCCGAGGAGATGCTGGAATTGCAACCCTGGGGCTCCAGAAATCACCCATAATATGGGAGTGAAGCAATGTATAAAACTGTTGAATGTATGAATTAATTGAAAGTTAGTGATTGAAAATTGTAAGTACATCGATACTGAAGCTTGAATGAGTTTATTCGTCTTCAATAGGCAATGGAGCTAGTTTGACAATGGGGCGTTTGTAGAGACCGGTGGGAGTCCGAACTGTTACGACTCGCACCAAGCCATCTGGACCTGGGTGAATCTGATCAATAATGGTACAAACTGTTGTTGCGTGTTCCAGTAAGAACATAAAGAGTATCCGCCAGGATCAAATGGCAGTTCAGACCATTCAAGGCGTTCACCTAGAATGCCATCTTGGTCTGGGAATGGATAAACAGAAGCAGTACCGTACGTGACAGTTTTCAGGTTGAAAACTTTGATTGGGTCAGTAGGCGAGCTTCTCCAAAAGATTTGCTGGAATGGCTGATGGTCAGAATGTATCATAACTTGACGATACATTTTAGCGATGTCCGCCGTAAATGCAATGGGGTTTAGGCGGAAACGCAACAAGATAGAGAACAAGTCGGGTTGAACCGTAGGACCTACAGCAAGTATGTCATTAAAGGATTTGCCGTTTGACGACTTCGCTGAAGCGTCAAACACCACGCGAAGTTTCGTGGTAGTGCTTGAAGGTTTCAAGACTGGATGATGTGGAATAAAGTAGTCGAAGGAAGAGTGAATAGTAGGGTCCGCTGGCTCCATGTGGTCTAGGCGTTCGTACTCCGCCATGAAATTAACATATTCAGTAGAGAGAGATTGATTGCCAGCTAGACGCCTTTCTAAGGATAAGAGTCTCTTATTAGCTTGTAGTTTAGTACTACCAAGAGTTTCTGGTTCAGCAATGAACGGCAGTTTAACAATGTATCTACCCTCAGAATCCCTTGTAGTGTTTTCTACGAAATGTTGTTCGCAGAATGTTTCATTGGGAAAGGGGGCTTCATTGGAAATTTTTTCTAACTCCCAGAACTTAGTTAACTGATCGCTAACAGCCTGGTCCGAAGTTAGAAAAGCAGAGTAGTGTGACGAAGTCACATGTGTGGAAGGAATGTTGTTGGGAGTGGTCGATGACTTACGACCTGAATGGAATCGTCTTGAAGATCGAGATTCTTCACTAGGATCAGCTGGAGGCAATTTTCCAGAAACATACCAACCTAAGTGAGAATTTTGCATGACAGGTAGCTGCGAGGCAGTAATTTGCCCTGGACAGACAATTTGGGAACAGATTTCCACTCCAAGTAAAAGATCAACATATTTGGGAGTGTGGAAATGTGGGTCGGCGAGGGTAAGATTGGGCGGAACGTCCCATGTGCGAGTATCAATTGGTTTACTAGGTAGTTTTGTGGTAATGATTTCTGGTACGACGATGGCATCTGTATCATAACACCAAGAAGTCGCATTGGAATGGATTGAAATTGGTACCACTATATGAGTACTCACTTGGGATGAGATTATTCCCGTGAGGGTAGTACGCTGAGAATAGGGTGGCAGATGAAGACGATTAGACAATCGACTGCTAATTAAGTTACAAGTGGAACCAGTATCGAGCAACGCCGTTACTTCGACTGGATAACCATTGGAATCGTTAATGAGAACTGTAGCTGTGGGCAATAAACAGCTCTGCTGTGATGTACGAGAAGCTACAACACCAGCAGTATTAGCCGGTTGGGCATTTGGATCGTGAAGAAGAATGCTATGCCTGAGGGAACAGGTTTTGCATTTGTAAGTGTTGCAGTAAGAAGAATGACCCTTTGGCGAAAGGCAAACATTACATATCTTGTGGGATCGAACAAATTGGTCTCGTTGCCTGAGATCCATTGCTCTGAAAGCATCACAATAGAATAGGTTATGTACCATGAGCTTCTTGCAACAAATGCAACGAGAATGATCATTGGATTTATTCCTAGTATTATTTGGGGTGGTAGTAGGAGTAGTCTTCACATTATTCTGAGAATTATTATTTGATTGTGACTTTATGGCTGAATCAGTCATTTGGAGAACCCGCACCTTGGTTTCAAGAAAGTTGAAAAGATCCTGAAGAGAGGGTAATCTGTCCTGTTTGATAGAAGATTCCCAATCTTTAATGATGTTAGGTTGAAGCTTATCAAGAACAACTTTAGAGATGATTAAGTCTGTCAAGCTAACATCCGTGTTGAGTGACTGTAACGCATGCACAGTACTAACGAAGTGGTCTAGATATTGCTGCAGGGATTCTGCATTATTCCTTTCAAGATGCGGAGGCGCGAACAAATGTTCCAGGTGTGTGTTCGCGATAAGACGATCATTGTCAAACCTTTCTGACAACGTACGCCATGCAATGTCGAAAGTGGCTGATGAAACTGGGATGTTTCTTATGACTGACATAACCTCAGCCGTTAGGCAAGATTTCAGATACTGAAACTTGTCCATTTCTGAAATATGCTGATTATTAAGAATTAGAGAGGTAAAGGTGTCACGAAATTCGATCCAAGCTGCCGGATCGCCTGAGAACCGTGGAAGTCTAATCTCTGGCAATTTTGGTAACGTTGATGGTGGAGTATCTAACGACCAACGTTGACTACTAGAGGAATGCTCAGGTTGATAGATCTCCTTGTGTTTAGTAACTAGAGAATTGAGATAAGCCAGAGCCTTACGACTGTTTACTTCAACACCCTGATACTCTTCAATCTCTTGAAATTGGGATCGCAGAATCTTATATTCATCAAATATATTTTGAAACTCACCGCGAAGGATAAGACATTCTTGATAGGAAAGCTCGTCTTGGATGACAAATTCATATATGGTTTGAATGTACTCGTCCAATTGAGACTTGACACGGTTAAGTTTAGCAAGATTGATTTGCGCTTCCTCATGGGCAGCGGCTTGGAGTAAGCTGTCTTCATGAGCCTTGATTAGGCCCTTGGCATACGAGACAGCTTTAAGAACTGCATCTTCTACCGAATCTGCGTATTCCAGTTCGGCATCTGAGAAATCTAATTGAGTGATTTGAGTTTGTATTTCCTCAAACCTCTTATGGGTTTCTTGTAGTTTTTCCTTTCGAGAGAGAAGCTCTTGAAAGGACGCTTCGTTAGTGATCACATAGCCTGAGATGTGATTCACTTGGCGAGTAATTTGAGCCTTTAGTGGAGCACGCTTCGACTTCAAAGTATTAATGTTTGACTCTACAGTCGCCATTTTGAAATGAATACAATGAGAGCAAATATCTATAAGTTAAACTCCGCTCGCCTGCGTCTTGGCTTACTGGGGCCTAGCAAAGATTTCACTATGTGATGTGAAAATGATTATGTGTTGAGTTGCCTAGCACTTTGTCGCTATAAAGGCATGAGTAATAATAATGTATTACTTGAGCGTAATGTTGCAAGTGTAAGTGTAACTTGTGTTTGAGTATTGTGTTAGGCGTTGGCTGCACAACCTAACCTTAAAAACTAACACTTTACATGCAACTCACTGGGCATGCGCATGCCACTGCTTACCTTAACTCAAACTGGCTAAGCAATATGCCAGGAATAAATTGAATTGAACACTTTAAAAATGCACGGTAGGCCTATAGAATTATTCACTGCACTGCACTCATTTAGAAAAAAAAAAAAAAAAAAAAACAGGTGAACTTAACAAACTAGCAAGCTCCAGATTTATTTAAATGCTGCACTGAGAACACGTGCGGCTGAAGGATCAAACAATGCACTGGAAGGATCCAAGGGCCGGAGGACCAACATGTAGGGTTTAAGGCCTCTAGTAAGATGGACCGTATGAGAAGGAAAGGGGAAAAGGATAAACAAATGAATTTGGACCCTACATCGAAAACCAAAAAAAATAAGAAGTTCACAAAACTTGGAGTTAGTAATTATTTATTAAGTTAAATACTGGAGGTTGCTATTTGTTAGTAAAGTGAGCGGAGAAAGCACTGATCACTGTTAAAATCACTGATTACATAATATAAAATTAAAACCAAGTAAAATTGAAGAGATTTAACACTGTTTGAAATGCGGTCTTGACTCGAATGCTTGATGGATTTAGATCTTCTTGAGTATTGTTCTCTTGAAGTTGACTTGAGGTTGATGCGATGACTGACACAATCTTGATGTTAGTCACGTTGGCATGTGCAATGAATAATAATTTCCATCACCAAGATTTGGTGAAATAAATTTCCAGTGTTGTACAACCTTGCCAAGAAGAATAATGAAATACAGTAGTTACATGTTGTACAGTGTTATATTGTGAAGCACTTGGAGGTTATGAGCGATGCACTACATATTGTGTTGTATGAAGGCGAAGCGTAGTAGAACACACTACATTATAGCAGTAATATTATATATATAGGCGAAGCGCAGTATATGAAATTTATTAATAGAAACTAATATTCATGTTGTAAGTGGCCACATCGCCACATTGACGATGCATGGTAGCTGAGACTAGCTGGTAACCATGTCTTTGTTTGGTCGAAAATCAGCGACAAACTGGCGTGCAGTTCTTCAGAAGGTTACTGGCGAAAAAGCGGGCGTGAATCGCCCCGAGGGATTTTTATACGCATTGATTGCGCAATTAGTATAACATAAACAAATTATGTCATATTAATTCTGATTCGACGAGATTTGCCGCTCTGAGTTAGGTTTCACCAATAAGGTTAATTCATTACGTCATTATCAGAATTACCATAAAATTCATTAGTTGAAGTCCCTAATTAAAGACAAAGACTTGTCCCTTAATTGTTTAGTCAAACAGTCTATGTACTGAAATTATGTATGAATAAGTGAGGTTAAGGACGAGTGTTGTAGTAAGATCCGTGTTTGCGTTTTCCAATGAGTGAATTTAGAAATATTTGACAAGCTTCATGCTGAAACGTCATTACGGAAAACTATTGATTTAACGTATGGAAAATGTTGCATTCATGTACTGCGCGAATTTGCAGCATGTACTTTATGAATCCATATGAAATTTCTAAATTCCGATCATACAATGTATCGAACTTCATAATTCGCTAGATTTCAAGCACTGAGCTAGTTTCAGCTTAATTTGTGTTAAGTTTGTGATGCTGAATCGATCACAGCGCCTCTAGTGAGCATTTGATGAACGATGCTTGTAAACATAGATGGCCGCTCTCTTAAGCATGAAAGTATTCAA
Source organism: Ectobius pallidus (assembly GCA_964059195.1). Classification (NCBI taxonomy): domain Eukaryota; kingdom Metazoa; phylum Arthropoda; class Insecta; order Blattodea; family Ectobiidae; genus Ectobius; species Ectobius pallidus. Next base: position 29,449,265 of record CAXKWD010000001.1, read on the forward strand.
TATTACACGAAATAATTCCTTATACTCACTAAGGCAAACAAGATTACATGAAAATTTATTAATTACGTTAGCACAGGTAATGGCAAATGTGAATTATATTAAATAGAAAATATCTGCATTACCTTGAAATCTTAACCTTAAATTCTTGGCTATATGCTTATGTTTCAACAAATTATTACTCTTTATGCGTGCTGTTTTAATTTAATTTTAATTATGTGAACATATTTAGTGGCCCACAATGCACCAAGCATTTCTCTCTCTCCATTTATATAAATACATATATATATATAAATATAAACTTAACTCCGTGGCGCAACATCCCCAAAGGGACAAGGCCTACCACCCGACCGCTGCGTCATCTACCTATAGGCAGATGGCAGGATTGGGGGGCATGTGATCAGCATGCCGTCACCCATGGCCGTCAATGGTGGTTTCCATGACCGGAGCCGCTACTTCTCTATCAAGTAGCTCCTCAGTTTGAATCACGAGGCTGAGTGCACCCCTACCAGACCTCCCTACCTCAGAAAAATCCGAGGAGGTATCGGGGATCAAACCCGGGCCGACGGATCCGTATTCAGTGACGCTAACCACAAGACCACGCCGGCGGTCATATGTATATATGCCTACTATTTAATATTACTGTGCGTAAAAAGCCATAAAAAATAAACTAAGTCAACTATAGTGTTTCAATGTGTTGTCATTGTTAATATCAGAGGGAATAAGGAGGAAAAACATTTATTCAAATTCATAACACAGATTTTACACAAGTTTGTACTAGAGAAATTAGCAAGTTAGTACTTTACAACTCACCCTGCTCCCCTTTCCACTCGCCACTCGCCTGGCAGCTTCCACCCCTCTCGGCTGCTTCCCGAGTGCCGCCTGCTCCACTTCCCCACAACGCATACCTTCATGCCTGTAGCCGTTGCTCAACACCGGTAATACATAATTGCAATTGATATGTCACCTAATATTTCACAATAAAGAAATCCCCTTGCACCTCCACATAATATTCCACAATTATAAAAACGACCCTTCCAACAAAATAGGCAATTTCACAATACAAAAAATACCCTTGTACCATACATAATATTTCATAATTATAAAAAACGCCGTATTATAACATAAAATGTGGCTTAATTGATGCAGGAAAATTCCCTCCGGAAACATGTCCTAAGCGAAGATCTGTGTTACTTTAACAGTAATTATTATGTCATTTCACTGTATTATTCCCAACGTTAGTTATCTGTACTGTATTGATGTTTGCTTAGGCACGTGGGAAAAGTGGACCTCTCTTCACATTCGATGTACACGATGACGTTCGCTTGGTGAATGATGCAACTGTTGAGAAGGAAGAATCACATGCAGGTAAAGTACTTCTCAGAAGCTGGTATGAACGGAATAAACACATATTCCCTGCCAGTCGCTGGGAACCATATGACCCTACTAAGAGTTATGAAAAATATACAGTGTCAGATCGAAGTAATAAGAAAACCACTTGAACTGTAATTATTATTTGTATATTGTTAGTTCTTTTCCCTGATGCATATTACTTGTAATGGAATTGTGTAATATTTATTACAAATCATTTTATGTATTAAACCACTTCAAAGTTCACATGTAATGTGGAACTTGCAGTATGTTCCAGAGAATTTTGTTATTTTTATTATTTAATAAAACTATAGGGTGAAGTCACAGAGATTCACCTTTGTCTTGTAGTTGAAGTGTTTTTCTCCACTTTGTCAACCGATCTTAGACTTAAAAATAAAACAAAATTAAAATCGCTAGATATATATGTGATTTATTTATTAACTTTCTGCAACCACGTTATTTTTTTCCGAGACCAACCATTAACAGTCTAAGTAAAGCTGCTGCCCGAAAGTAATATTTAATAATATATCTTTCCTTGTGGGGCTCTCCACAGTAATACAGGAGTACTGCAAATGGTTTCTCCAAAGTTGCTAGCATATTATTCGCGTGTTATGAGACATAGAAAGAAAACAATAGAAAAAAAAATTAGGTACCAGTAGGTGATAGTTCTGATTGATTTTTATCCCTTCTAGGTCTTGGTACAGCGCTAAACACCGTATTTATCTGAATATAAGCCACACTTTTTTTCCTTGATTAAGCCCAGCAAAATATGCCTGCGGCTTAAAATCGCGTACAAGTGTTTTTAGGCAGTAATGGTAAAAATGAGCACAATATAGCCGGTTGATCCATCGTAGCTAGTTCCCCTCCTCCAAGCCCCCTCATTATCGATTATCTCGAATCTCCATTACTATCGATATATTAATCGATTTAACATCGAAAATGTATAAATGTATAATTTTAATCGTAGAAGATACATAAAAATGCGTAAGCAAGTGATGTTTTGCGTATTTTATCATTTTTGATAACGGTATTACAGAATATGCATGTATTATGAGCTGCTTAAAAGTAAAAAAAATGCTGTAACATATGGGAATGTGAATAAACGCAATTTTGAACTGATGGTAACTAAAAGTGTAGTTATGAAAAATAGAAAAATTCTGCAAAATTCAACACTGAAAGTCATATGAAGTGTAAACTACTGATTTCATTGGTTTTATTTAATTATATTAAATAAAATGAGAATATCAAGTTAGTCAGCTGATACTTTCTTTTTTTTTTATTTCAGGCCTATTTTGGCTAAGAAATGATATGAAAATGAGGCAATTTATTTTTCACTTAGGGGTTAATTTAATTTATTTTCCTTTACTTCACTGCTAAAGTCAGGTGCGGCTTATATCCGGATAAATACAGTAGTCTATGTATCACTTACATTTTGTTTTATCTTTCAATTATTCCATAAGCAAGTAGATTTATTGGAGAACTGTTGCTTAAAACACAAAGGTATAACCTGAACAAAATTCTCAATTTTACCAAACATGAAATTATCAACTGGAGAATTTATGTGGTTAAATAAAAGGCAAGAATCAAAATAAGCTTCCTTGTTTAGAAGGATAAAATAGAGTCTCACAAATCTTAAATGAATTGCCAGAAAACCCTAGAAAACAGTCTTATTCAGGATAATATGTATATCCATTAATGGTTGAAAATATGTAAGGACTTAGAGTACCAGTAATATATGAGGTGTGATCAAAACATACGGTGAATTTATAGCAGCAACTGCTGATGCTATATCCATTTGATGTAATATGTCCAATAGCCTGATCTGTTGAGACAGACAGTGTCAAATTTGAATATGTTCTGACTTGTTAATCAGCTTCCAGAGCCTCTAGAGTGAGGTTGTGTTTACCATGTCTGTCGTGCATCATGGATTTCAAACAACGCATCAACATTAAGTTTTGTTATAAGTTACAAAAAAGTGCCAAAGAAGCTCATAAAATGTTGGAATCAGTGTATGGCGATGATGTGGTAACTCTGAAGACTGTTTACAACTGGTATGAGTGATTTAAAAGCGGAAATGAGTCAGTTGAAGATGAGTAACGATCGGGACATCCATCGACCTCAAAAACAGACAAAAAGCATGCAAAAAGTGGCAGCACTTGTTCGTTCAAACAGGCGAATGACTATTTGAGAGCTTACCAAAGAACTGATGTATGAAGAAAGAGACCAGAAAAATGAGGCAGTGTCCATCATCATGACAATGTGCCGTGCCACGCGTTAAATTATATGGTAGTTGTAAAGAATTTTTCAGTTTTGTAAAGACTGTTAAAGTGACCATTTGTTTTGCTGTACGAGTAGTAAACTTTGGGTCTCTTTTTTGGTATTTATATCTTATTTTCATTTCTGTTATACACTATTATTCCTTATTTCCACTTTCAAAAGTAGGCAACCCTACTACTACTACTCTTATAGTATTTTCATTTCTCAATAATTCCATACGAACGTATTCATACACAGCCATACATTTTTTATTTATTACTAGCATGTGCCCGTGGCTTCGCCCATGACAATTATTTCAAAAATTAAAAATTAAGAGCATAATAGTTAAATCATATTTATTAACACCTAAATCACGTGGACTACATACCACGATTAGATAGCGTCACCTAGTAAAAGTAACCTCAGATTCGAGTTCCTTGGCCCAGAAAACCCCTGTATAGTGAGTTTCGTCCAAATCGAACAATGTTTGACCATATTTAGGCCTATATTGATTATCCCTCTTCTGTGTAGGTTGAAAATTTCATATGTCTACGGCCCTTGACATTCTAAACAAATGAATAATCCAAGATGGACTTACAAAATCTAGCGATTGAGTTCCCTGGCCCAGAAAACCCCTGCATAGTGAGTTCCATCTAAACCGACCAATGTCTGTCCATTTAGGCCTATAGGCTAATTGTTATCCCTCTTCCATCTATATTGAAAATTTCAGATATCTGCGTGCCTTGACATTATAAACAAATGAATCGACCAGCATGGGCTTACAACATTCAAGCGATCACAATGCTTTTATTTCCAAGGTATGACAAAAATAACCAAAGCCAACTGTAATTGATTTGACATTGAAATGTATTACTGAAAATTGATGCTTCAAAAACAAAAAAATGCAAGTTTTCTGCCTGTTTTTCACTCATAACTCATAAACAAAAGCGAAAATTAAAATTCTGGCTTCGAGGTGCATTTTCAGACCCTTCAGTCTACCTATGTTTAAAATTTCAGATCTCTGCATTCAGTAGATTTTGCTGGGCATCACGGACAGACAGAAGGACAAACACTTCCTTTTATTAATGTAGATGAAGTTGAACCTCACACTGGTTTTTTTGTAGCAGACCTCACAATTGCTAATCGCAGCACTGGATCCCTTTATAAATGTTATTATCCTGAGAATGAACTTGATCTACTTTAATATTTCTAAATATAAAAAATAATACAGAATAAATCTATAAATGTGTTGAGAAATATCTGCCTATATACCACTATTAAGATACAAACAACAGCTGAAGAATTGCAGGAAATTCAAATAAAAGACTAAATTTAAACACGCCTTAAAGTCAACTGTATTATTTTATTAATTACTATTTTGAATAAATAGTTTTATGTAATAAATTATGGATTGCAATTTAATGCCCAAAGTGGGCTATAGTCAAGAGAGAGTGAGCTCATTGTTCGCTTGGATGAATAATATTTACAAATGCTAAAAACAGTTGTTTGTACAGTATATTAAAATGTGACAGACTATTTAGAATATATAAATTAAAAATTCCTTTAGGCAAGCCTACAGGCTGAGGTAGATTTTAAAGTGCTTTTGGTTTAATTTATTGTCGCTGTGCAGCACTCTACTTCTTTAGCCTTGGCATGACAAACCCGCAATAATAACTGCAAAAAAGAGGAAAGAGCACTTTTTCAAACATTCAAATCTCGCCTTATATGAGAACTATCGAGAAACTAGTTATTGATTTGTAGAGTACTCATCAAGAGCTTTTCAACGATACCTCATAAGACGTGGTTTCAAAAATTTCGAATTTCCATCCCCCCACCGCTACTCGTACCCCCAAAACCCCCGAATCGTTGGTGTCACTGTGAACTCCATAGGGAGTACTCTAACTTATTCAAACCAAGTTTCCCTCTATATTTCATAGGGGCCGAGATATAAATGTTTTAAAATTTCAACCCCCTCCCCCTTGGGCCAATTTCGCTCATTAACGAACTTGTCTGAACTATTGGGCCTAGAAATAACATAATAAAATTGGGTTCAAATATCTTCAAAATTACGGCCGCTAGCGTGTAAAGATATATATATATATAAATCTACCTAATCTTCAAAATCTACCTAAAAATTAAAATCTATATAAAGCTAATTAAAATCTGATAATTATAATAAACACAGTTAATTGTGTCAGTCCATAAGGAAATTAGTATGTTAGCATATCGTTATGCGTGTCTTATTTAAGCTTGAGGTAATTGCAAAAGGCTGTGTTCTCTTCTTGTTGCAAATGCTTCAAATTGATCTGCACTTGAGATTGGGTTCTATTCTTGTCCGATAAGCAAGAGTAAGTGAATAACTCTCACGTCATTGCAAGTGAAGCATTTGTGTTGAATTTTTTCGAGATACAAATTTTTGTTGTAAAATGTCAAGAGATAATGAGGAAAAGTATAAAATATTTATTTATGGAGAATATATCGAAAAAATATTTATTCACATAACTCTTTTATAAAAAATATGTTTTTATATAAAATTAAAATTGGAATTTGTGGTTGTCGGACCTTGATATGAGCATCAGGAAAAAAATACATAAAAAATCCGGAGAAGTACTAAAATATGTATTTATGGAGGAAATATTGAAAATATTTATTCACATAACGTTTTTTTGTAAAATATGTATTTTTATGTGAAATAAAATTTGGAATTTGCGTTTATCGGATCTCGATTTGGATACTAAACTTTGTTTTAAGAATATACTCATCAGGAAAAAAAACATTTTTTTACATACAAATCCAGGCCCTAGTGATCAAGTATATTATAGAGGCAAAACAATAAGAAAGTCAATATTGCCTGGCACCATAAAACATACCTATATTGAAATCATTCTTAGCCGCCGCTAGAAGGCATTTGGTTGAGTCTAAGCTATAGGAAGGCTAGAGACAAGTTGAAAACTACAGTCTGGAAGAAGTCTTCCTGAAAAGTCTAGCTATTGGGCATCTCCATGTATCATGGAGAATCATTTATGCAGGTAAGGTCAAGATAAGTTCTACGGGGATATTATGTAAGGGATGGATATTTCAAAAAATATGTAGCCTACTTACCTGGGTTTTGATCTTTAAATTGGTGTCCTGGATTTTGTTTTGCCAGCTCTCCTAAAACTTGTCCTAGTGTTGAAATTTTGCCAATCTTCACATTGTTTTTGATCTGAATTCCCGTAGCTGTGGGTTGACAATATAGTAACTTTTCAGTTATGATAGAAACGAAATTAATAGAAATAGTAGATGTGTGTATTGGTGTTTCCAGACTGACATTTTAATGTGTAATTAATTGTTTTTTGGTCTTGTTAATTACTTATTGTGAAGCTCTTAGCGTAATGTAATATCAATACATTTTATATTGTATTGCGAGATTTTGGAAGTTATTATTAGGATTTGATTCTGACCTTCAAGTTTGTTTCCATAGCGGAAGGTATTCAACTAAGATTGTTGGCCTGTCTGAGAAAAATGTAAAACCGCCTGAAGATTAATTTTTGTCATGTATAGCCAGATTCTATGGCTTCATGGCCTTTTCTGCTAATGATAAGTAGTGTGTTCATTTTAGTTTACCAGTGTACAAAGACATAACTTACAAAATCAAGTCACCAAAAAATGTTTCCGATTAGAAGAAAATACCCAAATACCACAACAACAACAAAATTAAAATAAATAAATTATCACTTTTATTAATAATTTAAAGGTTGTTTAACTCGGTGTCTTGTTTATGTCGGGGTTAAGTATAGATGATGTTTTGAACCAGTTCCTTTAAATTATTCATGTGATTTCTTGATTCTCAATTGGTACTATTGAGCATTCTTAGTTATGTGTGTGTGTGGCCTATTAATTTCTTTCCAAGAATAATTCTCACTTGCAGATCTAGGCCTCGGGTGATGATAGAAACATATTTTTATTTGAGAAACAAGTATCCTATATGTTTTAAAGATAGTTTATGAGAATCCTGTCCTGTCTTTCTAGAAAACATATACTGGTTGGAGTATTTAACCTGAGGTCATACTTTAATCTCTAACTTTAAACGCAATTCGCATTTTGTTAAAGAATATATGGGCTAACTCTATAGACCTAAAATCTGGGATTGTTCAGCACAATTATATGGAAAGAGCACTTCAGAAATATTAGTAATAATGAATGCATTGGTATATAACACTACAATTCGGCACTCAGTTGAATCAATGCTAACTGTCTCTTCTCACACCATGTTGCATGATACATGTCACACTTTTTTCCGCACCATGAACTCACACTCATTTCCTAGTCAGTGGTATTTCCTGATTTTTTACACTTTGAAATGGAAGCTGTGCATCGTGAATCTGGTCACTGTGTGTCGTAGGTCGTATAGGAGTTTCGTCCAGTCTTTGTACAGGGCGCGCCAATAAAATGTACCTGTTTTTAAATGCACATAAGTTCGAGAATATATTACATAAATCAATTGTAAAAGTACAGACATGGAGAACAAAGATGGCAGAATCATTTTTTAAGAACAACATGTTCGATATGTCCATCTGCAAGGTCCATACAACGATTCAAACGAAACCCAAAATTGTGTATCACTCTAGCACACATTTCCACCGGAATTGCATGAATAAATTCTTCGATTCTTCTCTTGAGCTGGCAGATTGTGTTTGGGTGTCGTGTATACACATTGTCTTTTGTTTAGCCCCACAAGAGGAAATCTGCAAATTGTCTTTGGTGTTGGAGCTTCTCGAACATGGAAGTGATTGCGGAATCTCCTCCGTGTCTCTACTATACATTTTGTTTCCAAATAAAATTTGACTATTATAATTCTCTCTGGCGTAGTGAATACCATTGTGGAATTTTCTCCCAGGCTTGCACTACAATGTGTAGAAAAGAACAGAAAGCTATATTACCAACTTCACGAAATATTAAACGAGAAAAACAGGTACATTTTATTGGCGCGCACTGTATATCGTTGCATCTGTGCAGTAGAAGTCAGCTCATCCTGTATTTCTTTCCGCTTCACTTGCATATCCTGTAACAGGCTCTCATAGCTGGGGGTGGACTGCAGGAGAAGCTCCAGTTTCAGGTGAGGGGGTGAACTTCGATAGACCTAGGGGGCTCATTTCAGGTATGTGCGCTTATCTTTTCTAGGTATGCCAGATTCTTGTAACTTAGATGATGCCATATATTCTCCACTCCATATGTCGCTACCGGTACTATTTTTACCTGAAAGAGTTTCAATGCTGTCTGCAGTCACATCTCTTGGTGGTGCTTTATGTCGCTCATTGCTCTCAGAGCGGTGTTCACTCTACCCTATGTGAAACCTGCAGCGTTACTCCTAGGTATTTGAACTGCTTCACTGATGTTAGGTTTTTTCCTTTGTATACCAAGTGTGCATCTTTTCCTCCTTTTCTGAAAGTCATCGTGACCATCTTCGTCTCATTGAGCCTTAGGTCGTTTCTTTCTGCCCAGTCTACTACGCTGTCAAAAGCTCTCTGCAGGTCTTCTTGGCTTGTGTATGTCAATGCCATGTCATCTGCAAAAAGGTAGATGTTTACGTTAGATGGAATTCTTCTTATGATGTCTGCTGTGGCCATTGTGAACAATATCGGGCTGAGGGGGATCCCCTTGCAGGACCCTGTTTGTCTGTTGTATTTCTTTTGATTTGGTGATGTTATCCGATATCTCGATTAGGTTGCTGCTCAGCAAGTTCCTGACGAGTTTCAGTTCATGGTTGTTTTCTCCTGGATGTCTTCTAGTTTGTCTATTAGTATCCATCTGTTTAAGTTGTCAAAGGCCTTTGTGTATTCAGGAATGCAAATATTAGTCAAAGAAAACTGATACTATGTGATAAAAAAAAAAAAAAAATTAAATTAAATTAAATGATCATGTAGGATATCTATGTACAGAAATACAAGCATCATCTTCAAAATGTTGATAACCCAGGGGAGAAAAAGCACAGCACCAACATCTGGTGGTAGAAGATGGAAGTATGGCAGTTGAACATAGCTGAAGAAGAGAGGAAGACCTCTCGAAAACATGCTACTAGTAAGTGATAAATTATAATGACATAGTGAGTGTGTGTTTATATCCCATCTTCACTGTGTTTCCCATTACGAATGAATTTAAAGTAATCCAGATGTATACAGAAATGATTCCAGGCTGCCTATGTGTAACAAATATGAAAATTCTTCAGAGATAATTCTAATTATTTCTTAAACAACATTTTCCATAATATCAATAATCAGTAAATATAATGTATTACAATATCCATCTCATATGAGGAGCATCGTTTCAAAACGTATTAAATGCACTCTTGGTCCAAATACAGTTTGATACGATTTTGCCCTATTTCTTAAGCGCTCTTTAACACGCTCTTTAACATTTCATGTTATATCCCGTGTTAATTCACTGTCAAAGTTGATGTATCGGATCAAATCGTATTATGTGCACGGGAATGAACGGTTCAAAACGTATTATGTACAACTTAATTTTTACACCGGGCATTCAACCCACGTTTCGGATGATATTTCCCAATAATTTTTATGCAGATTTGTCCGTAAGTTTAGCTGTTGTATGTTACTTAATTGTATCATCATGGATGGAAGTGAAGCTGTTCCAAAAACATTGAAAGGAAGCAGAAAACGAACCAAGACTGGGATAACCAAACGACAGCGTGAAGTGAAGGCTAGGTAAGCGACATTTTTGTTTTTGATCAACATTGTGACGGTATTTTTATATTGTACTTTTTAATGTGCTAGTGGAGTTATGAGAAATAGTGTAACAATAAAAAAAAAATTACGTTTTAAAGGTCATAATATTCTTGTTCAAGCCATTTTATTATTGTGCTCGCATGGCATTTTATATTCAGTGTGAAGCCGGTATTTTAAAAAATAATCATCTACTGCCTAATCTGGCAGCACACAAAATTCGTTTTAAAACCTTCCACAAATTAATGAGGGAGCGTCCAGCAGATACAAGAAATTTCTGCTTTGAGTTGCAACAGGTTTGTAATTATGATTAGCAGCGATTATCAATTGGCGAAGCCAGGGCGAGTAAAGTATTAAGTGGTGGAACTTGCGTAGTTCACCGTTCCCGCCGCGTGATGGTGCTAGCTCCGTCATCACTGGCTGGCTGCATGCATAGGTATTGGATTAATCAGTTTTAGCTACATGTTTTGCGACATTTAGATGAGACAATACATTAGTGGGATTTCTTTACACACGTAAGTTACAGTACACTCCAAAATAAACTAAATTAAATATATTTGTTATTTTTAAAGTCTTACAAGAAAGTTTTGACAGTTTCCTTGAGGATTTTGCAGTCGCTCTACATCTTTTCTCTCGAAATTTCTTTTGCGCGTAAAATAAAGCGACATTTAATATAATGAAATACTAGTTGAGGCAGATATAGAAGTAAATGATCTGTGAACTACATACCAATCGAAAAACTGGCAGATCATACATAATTCATCAAATATAAAAACACATTACTTCCTTCCATGTCATCAGAGATGGCAGATAAGGCATGAGGATTTATAACCGTAATTGCATTTCAAGCCACGTGATAGCTTGCGCAACAATGAAATTGGAGGTAGAGGTAGCAGCTGGTGATTCGAACAATGTTCATAACCTTTCCTGGATTTTATTAAAAACAGCATTCATAACTGGTTCATAACGCATTCCTTGTGGATTTGTTGCATTCTTTTTTGTCATGGTGCAAACCACTAGTTTTTGTTTCTGTTTTAAACTGTTAACATCATACCTTTTTACAATGTTTCTTAATTTTATTTCTTTGATATTATTAAGTTTCTTTTTTCTACTTACAGCAAGAAGGTGTGTCAAACGCTTTACTTTTTTCCGGAGAAGTATAACTTCTGCCATGTGGTCATTGTTGATAGATGCACATGTTTCTGGTTGCATTCTGTTTCGGTGTCATTGCTTTCCTGCAGTAGAATTTGACTGCATGCTAATTCACTGGCTTTGTTTTCCTGTGATAGGATCTCGATTTTTCCTATTTTCTTCTGCTTTTGTAGAGCACAATGAGGATTTCGTGTTCGAAACTCAAATAACTCGGAATCCCGGGAAAGTAATGTGGTATGGCATTTCCTGTTAATTTCCATCTGTTACGTTTCAATTCTACGGTCACTTCTTGGAATTGCTTTGTTCTATTCACCCAAACAACTTTTAGGGGGTCTGAATAAGTGTCTCCCATCTCCTTTTACATACCCCGATTTACAACCAGGCACAAAACATCCTGGGCTTGTGAAAGTTACTTTGTTAGAGCCTTCACTGTTTAGCTGATTCTATTCGCAGAAGGTAATAAAATACACTTGTGAACAATCGCATATAATGATTATGACACAAATAACACTTCTAAAATCGACCATCACAAAATAAATTTCTACAAACATACTACATAACACGGCATGGTAAGAAATTCACAACACACAGCTCTCTATGCTCGCGAGTTTCTTAAGGGATGACGATCGCTACGACGCCTGGTGTGGGAGTTTGGAACTACTTCTTCTGAACTATACGTTGTTATGGAAGTTCCAACACTTAATGCTTTACTCGCCCTGGCGAAACTTACTTTTTCCGCCAAATATAGTTTTATGCACTATGTGAAACTGATATCAGTAAAAGAATACAACATTTTTTAATGGAACGAGACTGAAGGGGGCAGAGGAGAGATCGAGGTAGCACCGGGTGTGATCTCTTATTTGGAGGAAGTTCATTTTGAGGATTCAGTCACCACTATTAGACTTTTCGCTGATGGCTGCAGAGGTCAAAATAAAAACATGTAGCCTATGTAATTCATGCTCTTGTTAATTGGTCATTTTCCTCCGGGAATAGAATATTATATAATATAGGCTCAATATTTTTACACTGGGTGACTACTTTTAAGCATAAAGAAGAGTCTTAGTGGGTGACTACTTTTAAGCATAAAGAAGAGTCTTAGCAGAACATGCTTCACCATTTCGTGTTGTAAAACGTAAGAGAGGTAAGGCATCTAAAAGTAGAGAAAACTATAGGCCTAAGTTTAAACGTATTTAATACGTTTTGTGAAAAGTTCGCTCAACTTTCAGTTCATGAAATTGACATGAGAGTTCACGGGAGTGTCAGAAATTAGCACATTCAGAGTTCTTAAAGAGGTGAGGAAAGTGTTGATGTACAATGACGTGTTTCTGAAACCAGCAATTTGCAAAATTGTATTTTTTCCCCATAACAACTCCATGCGTCAGAAAAGATGTCAGTAAATAAATAAGGATGCTTAGACAGAATGAAAGCTTAGTATTGAAGCCAATAGATGTCAGGGTGTATAGCGTACTTCGTGTTTCAATGTTGTCCGTTCTGCCTACGGAATTGAACGAAACCTACCAAATGAGGACTAGGGAGCCGAGCGCCCAAGAAATCGCACGTGGGTAGCTGCAGATCACGTGTTTGGGGTAGTAAAATATCCCTAAAAATGCTCCTACATTATGACTCCTGAAAAATATAGAGAACATTAAAAGTTTGTGGGAAAAGTAAGATCACCTGGAGATGATTGGGTCATAAGAGATTATTAAATACTCTTCAAATAGTTCAATAAATTGGATGGAATAAAGAACACGAAGAGAGTAATTTTGAAGAAAAAACTAGGAATCTTCACATTAAAGATGGAGCCAATGTATAGTTGTGATTACCTTTCAAAAAAATTCACAACATTATTGAAACAAGGGACAAGTATGGAGAAGGTGTCTGAACCTCCTGTAGTTGACAAAATGAGAGCTTTTGTCAGATGCAGAAGACAGACATAGATGAACTTCTGAAAGCAAAATTTGGTGATAACGTAGCTCTAAATTTTGATGCAGCATCTCAAAATGGCGATCCTGAGGATTTAGAATGTCTGCATGAGGAAACGGGACTTGAAAGATTGTGATGTTGGAATAGCTCTGTTGTAAAATTCAAGTTGTTTCTTCTATGCGCATGTAAAGTGCGTAAATTTTATCTTCAAAATGTGTGCACTTATTGTGTTAACAAGTTATTATATTAATGTTAACAGTGTTATTGATACTATTTTTTCTGCAATATATGCAATTATTGGCAATGATTTAAAAACATATTTTCTTTCGAATCCAGCTGATGTTTGACCTCCTCTCTACTTTTTACTGTCTAATGATTAGACATAATACGTTCTGAACTGATTAGACTCTAATCGGTTCAGAACGTATTATGTCCAGTAAATCGGTTCAAAACGTATTATGTGTAAAATTAAAACTAAAATATAATGCTCGTTAACTGAAAACCAATTTCAGTTTTTGAGGATTCTGAAACATTACCTTAATATCTAAAATTTAACGTCTTAATTTTGCAAATAAACTTCCTGGTTAGGGAGTAAATTGTTTTTCCTCTTTCCTGAAAAATGTTAACTTGTGCACTTAATACGTTTTGAAACGATCCTCCTCATATGTGCTTGATGTATGATTTTGAGAACTTTCTATTGTTTCTGTAAAATTAGTAGACATGTCAGATAGTTTTATAGATTTTACTTTATTATTTAAAAAACCATAAATAATCTTTTAAAATACACATTATTACAAAAGAGTGACTATTTTGTAGACTTACTTCATGTTAGTTAATGTTAAAATTCATCGATTGGTAAATATTTACTACATAAATGTTTATCATGATTGCACGAAAAATAAGCTTGTAGCAAAACACAATAAAAATACATTACTGTATGGCAGTTTCATTTTCAATATAAATACCTGAACAAGCTTTGAAGAACATCATGATTCATCATCAGCTGTACTCCAACAATGGTTAACTCACCATATAATATCTTATGTTATTTTAATTCACTGTGTTAACTTACGACAAAATGAACAATAAAAATGCTAACAATCCCATTCCTCGATTTACAAGGCATTTCATAATTCCAATAAGTTTAACGCACCTTGGTTATATTAAAATCAACCTAAAGTACATATTTCATGAATGAGTGCAATATAAGTGAAGAAAACATTTCCGAAAATTATTAAATACTTTCTCTACCCATATCATAGGCTTTATAGGTAGAGGAAGTATTGTGACGTCCTCTGAAGTTCCATGTCCAGTTTTGAAGTTCCCTGAATCCAAGAATGATATTTTCAGAAATATGTCTGTGTGTGTCTCTGTAAAGTAGAAAATTGTATGAAATAAAAAATTATATCAAAATAAAATTTTGTATATGGGTTACCTATCATCTGAAGATGCAATAAGAAGCTTGGCAACAAGTTTCTCTTATCTTCACTATCACTTTATATTAATAAGACTATTTTTTAATGTTTGCAATCTTTTTAACACTGCTCCAACAAGAGTTGGACTATGAAGGGTACAGACATCAGATACATCTCCTCACTACATGTCTCTCGTTGTTTGTGGTTCCTTGTGAGAATCTCTCCTGATATTCACTCATCCAGATGCTACTGTGATTCACAACACCCTGGAAATGAATTTTCACAATTAATAAAATCAGGTAAACTGATGTAACAAAGTGCCAGAATGCTTTTGTTTAATCTGTGATAATTGTAATTATGATATGCAGAAGATAAGTTATTTTTTAATCAGTTTGCGAGTTAAGCTCCAGATCGATTCATTAAGCAGGGCTTATGGAAGAACAAAGGTCTAGTTTGATAAGCATATGTGAAGGAATATGTGGATAGTGTTATTTGTCAAAGCTATCTGTATTGCAACTTCCAAAGCTGTATATGAACACTGTAAAACAATATGTTGCCATGAGAACTGATTTCCATTTGATAAATTCTTTAAAAAAGGCAGTAAATTGGGTATTACTCCGATACCGATCAACCGTTTTGGTCCAATATAAACAGGCTTCCTCCCACGGAAGTTATAAATGCATATACCAAGTTTCATGAAAATCCGATAAAGCATACTTGAGTTATCGTGCTTACTGACACATGGACAGACATTTTCCCGTCCATCACACAATCTCATAAAGTACCATTCTGGCACTTAATATCATGAACTGTTACAATTAAAAAATATTTACAGTTACGTTTTACTGCCTCCTATAACCCCCATAACAGCACTTCTGAATAGCAAAATAATCCAAACAATAAACAACCACAGTTTTTGTATGAATTCCTACAATTATTTTTGTAATTTCCATTATTTCCTCATGATTCTGACAGCAACTGAATGCATTGGGCAGCAGTAGTAGTAAATATTCTGTCTTTCGGCAGGTTTTCTGTCTTTCGGCAGATTTTCTGTCTTTTGGCAGGTTTTCTGTCTTTCGGCACTTGGTACGTGAATTTTGTTTTTCATAGCTTTCTATCCTCTGCTTCCTCCTTCAGCATCCAATATTTTCGCTTTTCCCTTAAATCATCCAACAGCTGAATTATTCTTCTTCCGAGTCTAGTTGTTCCTTCCAGCCTTCCTTCTATGACGTCATGCAATAAACAGTTTCTTCTTAGAATGTGCCCAATGCAATTAGCTTTCCTCCAACGAACTGTCTACAGGATTGACTTCTTTTCACCCACTCTACTCAGAACTTCTTCGTTTGTCACCATAACCATCCACTTTATCTTTTCTATCTGTCTCCAGCACCAAAACTTTCCAAATATTTCTTCTCTATTTTCCTCAAAGTCCACATCTCTGAACCATACAAAGCAATATTCCATATATGGGTGATTCTTCAAATACGGGAAAATTTGTGTTCCGGAGTGATATTTCCCTTCAAATTCAACTTTAAAAAAAAATTAAAATAAAAGTTTGTTTCTACTACTACCATACTACAACTATCACTTTGAAATGTCACTAACTTTAAATTCTGATATTCCAAAATCGAATTTAATTCAATGAAATGTCATCCACATGCCCTGTCCCAACCTCGGTTTTGTATATTCTAATGCATTTTTCCACAAACAAAATGTTATTTCCTCTCCAACTTTTTTCCTGTCAATGAGTATGAATGTGTGAAGAATATTAACCCCTAAAAAATAAAATGAAATAAAATTGTCACCCCACCTAATGAACATAAAGAATGTCCCAAGGGTTTTTGGTCATCCACATGGCTGAAAAGAATGGAATTTTTTCTGCAGAAATGAGACATTTGTATAACTGGCAACAGTGTTAGAAAGCCAACAGGGCAGCTTGTGGTTGAATTGTAAGGTTGAATTTTGCTTGCTTACAAACAGTTTGGGATTAACAAAGGACTTTGCATCATTTTCAAGGAAAGCGTTTTTATTCCCTGTCATTAACATGGCTTCTAGAAAGTAGGCAGAAAGTGAATATTTATTAATTTTGATTATGCACTATGATAAACCTTCCAATTCAAAGTACTTGACTGAAGTTGAGCTTACAGAGGTTTAGAAATGGCTTGCTGAGACCACTTAAACTCCTTTTTTGTCATCCACATGCCTGATTTTTGTGTCATCCACATGTCTCATGAAGGGATATGTGGATGACTCTGAAGTCATGTAGATGATAAATGTAGGATACTACCTAGGTATTGTGTTTGCGGTGTCTGTGACCTGTACTTAAGATCTTAAAACTGATTAAATGAACTTTTGCTTGATTCCCCCCTCCCCCAAAACCATAAAAACATAGTCTCGTTAAAATTACATTAATTCAGGAGTATGCACACAAATTTGCAAATTTGGTGCAAAATCAACTGAAGTATGATGAGAAAAATATGAAATCACATAAAGAAAATCAGATTGTTGCCAAAGTTAGTCATTAATGTGGCCTTCTGCCATCCACATGTACACGAATGTCATTCACATGGCTTTAAAAAAATAAAGAAATTAAAATAAATAAAAATATAAACATTTAAGCTCTGCTGGTGTCATATTATAATAAAGTAACCCCTGAAGTATTTTAGTGATTTTTTTGAGATTTTTTAAACAAAGTAAACAATTTGGATTTTACACACTACAAATTTTCCCGTATTTGAAGAATCACCCATATAACACTTCACCAGTTTTTATGTAGCTCTAGGTTCAAACTACTACTAGTTAGGGGAAAAAATAAATTTAAGTCGCACCTTGGATGAATGTTCCCACCCACCACTCCCTAGCGATGAACTTTCTTTTATACCACTTCTTCTGTCCTCATATTACGTAGAAACTCGTGATTGGACGTTGGTAGTGTGACGTCATACCGGTAAACAAAATTTGACAGGCTTACTAACCTCTGGAAGATATAATATGCCACATTTTCGAAACCTACAAACAGTGTATCGTACATTATTCGAAAATGCAAGGGCGCTTCGCTTCGGCTGCTGCCTCCGCTCGCGCACTTAACTATGTGGATAGTATTATGCATTATTTAGACTATGTGAAGAGGTGATTGTGGTCTGATCGGGAGTGCCGAGTGAGCTAGAGGGTTGTCATTTTGGTGCAAGGGTTGGTAGCTGGTATTTAGTACGATCGGGAGTTTGGAGAGAAGGTACGATCAGGAGTGCCGAGATAACAAGCGTGTGGTCACCAATAGCAACGCATTGTTCAGAGCGTAAGGGGCGACTTACTCTTCTTCAGGAATGCTTTCTTGGCCATGGCAATTCTTGATCTAATCTCCTTGGTGCAATAGGCATCTTTCGTCAGTAAACTTCCTAAGTATTTGAACTCGTTCACGTTCTCTAATTCCTGATTTCCGATGATAATTTGAAGAGGCTCTTCTGTCTTCAATATCCTCATCACTTTCGATTTACCTATGTTGATTTCCATTCCATACTTTCTTCCTGTTTCCACCAGCCTGTCAATCATTCCTTGCAATATTTCTTGTTTCTTTGCCAGAATCACCAGGTCATCCACATATTTGATGGTGTGGGCACAGAAGTATATTTCTGTGAACTAAAACACACCATTTATGTTCGCTAGAGGTGGACTACCACCATAGGTAGCGGGCGTGCGGTTAAGTCTGCCGACTCTCTTCTTTGCGCATGGCCGATCGTCTCGACACTCGCTCGCTTTGCTTTTGATGTTCAATTATAAAACGGACTGTGGTCTTCTTTTGTTGTGTAAGGATATGTTTTAAGGAAGCTGAGTAAGTTTAGTATGAGTATGAAAAGACAAAATAGCATATTAGCCTATTTTGAGTTAACATCAAATACCCTGATGAGAACCGGTTGTTAAACTGTTTGAATATCACCACTATTGGGGACACTAATTTTATCGATAGTATACTATTAAGTAACACTGAACAATTCATATTCAGAACACGGGCTCTTCCATGACAACTTTGTTCCAAACTGAGTCGGAACTGCCTAAAACTTTTCTTACACACAAAATATTCCTGCTACTCATTTCAATAATTATAGAGACATGTTCATGGTTTATTCCTTGCAGTTTTCCTTTGGTGTGCTGTCTACATAGACTTTTCATACTTTTTTTAGATTTCATGACAAAACTAACAAGTAACAAAGATACTATATGCTTGACTAGGGCCTGGATTTTGATTACCTAAAATATTTTAAAAAATGAGCTTGAAATGACCATAAAAATACAATAAAATTCCAAAAAAATGTGTATGAAAATACTAATTTATTCATCAGAAATTGTGCTTAATCTACATTTATGTTACTGCCCCAATTATAGGCTTATAATTAGTGAATTACACACGGTTAAATACAAACAGAAAACACCATCTTTCTGTATCCAAATTAAAATTATAACAAGATTTATTTATTTATGCTTATTTAGAGTTTCGATACTAGGCTATTGATTGTAATTCACAAACACTTTTTTTCTTTTTTACTTACTTTACTTTACTTTACTTTACTTTACTTTACTTTGGACATTCAGTGCATTGGAAACATACTTTTACATCCGCCACATGTTCCAAAGATGCTATATGCAGGCAAAATATTGTTTTCAATCCTGAAATTTAATGTCTAGTTTTCAGCATTAATACAGGGTTCCCACAAATGATCTTTCGGGTTTCGAAAATGTGTAACTTGTGTTTAAATAAACTTACAAACATGTAACTGGTACTAATGGAAAGAGAAACTCAAAAAGTGTTGATTATAGTATCACAGTTGGCAACAATGACATTCAACAGTGCGCATTGTCGAAAGCGAGAAAATGGCTGGTATAGAGGATAGGCGAGCGTTCTGTGTTCTCGATTATCATGTTAATAAATCTGTAACTGTTGTTCAACGACATTTTCGAACAAGATTTGGTGAAGATCCACCCAGTGACCCTTCAGTTCGTAAGTGGTATTCTGATTTTACGACAAGAGGGTGCATCTGTAGGAGGAAATCTTCAGGACGCCCGGCAGTAAGTGAGGAAACTGTAGACCGGATTCGTGAATCTTTTACACGTAGTCCTCAAAAATCAACCATTGTAGCTAGTAGGGAGCTGCAGATCCCTAAATCCACTGTATGGAAAGTTCTGCGTAAACGTTTGAATTTTCTTCCATACCGATTGCAGATGATGCAGTTCTTAAAGGAAGAAGATAAAATGGTGCGTCGTACTTTCTGCAAGAATATGCAGACTCTCATGGAAACTGATGGGTTTTTCGAATCCATAGTGTTTAGTGACGAGTGCACCTTCCATCTTTCAGGTAAAGTGAACAAACATAACGTTAGAGTCTGGGGGTCGGAAAAACCCAATACCTACGTGCAGCATGTCCGCGACTCTCCTAAAGTAAACGTATTCTGCGCTTTAAGTGTGCAGAAAGTGTACGGCCCGTTCTTCTTTGTAGAGAAAACAATTGGAGGATTTGAGGACCTGGATATGCTACAACAATGGCGCCTGCCTCAGTTGGAACAGGAAATGCCCAACGTGATATTTCAACAGGACGGCGCACCCCCTCATTTTCATAATGAAGTCAGATTGGAGCTCAACACCAGACTACCGAACCGATGGATTGGCCGTGTTGGTAATGACGATGAACTTCTTCCTTGGCCTCCGCGTTCGCCAGACCTCACACCCCTTGACTTCTTTTTGTGGGGTTATGTCAAAGATCTTGTGTACAAGCCACCTCTTCCACAGACCATCCTTGATCTAAGAGAACACATCACAGTAGCCATTGGAACAGTTGACCATGGCATGTTACAACGTGCCTGGGCGGAAATGGACTACAGGCTTGATGTGTGTCGTGTTACCAACAGAGCTCACATTGAACATCTGTAAGGTACTATAATCAAAACTTTTTGAGTTTCTCTTTCCATTAGTACCAGTTACATGTTTGTAAGTTTATTTAAACACAAGTTACACATTTTCGAAACCCGAAAGATCATTTGTGGGAACCCTGTATTTTTTGAGGTACCTGAATCCAAAAATTTAATTTTAAAATATGTGTGAACCTGTATACATCTTAGCTTAAGAGTGAAAGCTGTTTATAAACATAATTTTATGTTTAAATATCTTCTGGGGATGTGACACAAAGATTGCAACGACTCTTCTACTTTTACCACCACCATGACATTATATGGAAAAAAATTCATTGTTCCAAAATTTTCTCGAAAATGGCTCTAAAGATTTTATTCAAGTGTAAGTAAGGTTGATCTACTTATACTAAAAGGTAAAACTTTTATTTGAAACATGTTTTCATGCAAATTATCTGAGGGGTAGTTTTAAGCCAATCATTATTTCCAGAGATGGAGATTAATAGTGATAGTTTGTCTGCAAAGTAGGATGAAAGCCCCTTCCAAAGAAATTAAAATGGGCAACTATTATTAGAGAATAGCCTCTTGACTATAATGGTGTATATGTAAATAATATCTTCCCTTGTTTGGTATTGTAATATGCAAATGATGTACTGTATTTGGATACTGAAATTCTGGCTGCAATAACATAAATAAGCAGAAGAAATTGGAAAAAAACAGTGTAGGTTTTGTTTAGTAAGATTTTGCAGGGGTTAAATGCTATGTAGAATGTCTTTTGTCTCCAGACTAGTTTCTTATTGATTACAGCTGTTCAATTCATTCTAAAACTGTTTAAGGTAAATTCAAATTTTCTCATCCATTTGAGTATTGTTCTGTGTAATATTTGATATTACTGGGGGAAACAAAAAATGCCAGAAATATCATCCAGGCAGGAACTTGAGAACAAGCTTATGAGGGGAAACTATTTTGCATTTTTGTACACTTCTGTTTTTTCTTTGCTTAAGTTGCACAGACTGTATGGTTCTTATCAGTTGTAAAATAGTCCTAATTGGTGTTCTGTGGCAGTGAATTTAAAATGGTGGAAGTGTGGACACTTATGTGAAGTGATTTAACATAGTTTGGTGCTAAAGGAGTTAATACAAGCAGTGTTCCAGATTTCTCCAGTTCTGGTAATTACAAAAAAAACTCTTTCTTTTGTTCTTAAAATAATTGAACCATAAGCCTGTTTCTAACAAATATGTACCTAGAACTACTTCAAATTTACTGGTAGGCATTCATAGAAAGTGTTTGCTTGTGAACCAGTAAAGTGTGTGCTGGTAATGATTTATTACATATATACAATTTTTACCCCCTCATTACTAAGCTTAATTAGATTAGGTAAGAGCACTATCTCCTCGATGTTACAATTTTCCTTTTGTGGAACAGAACACTTCATTAAATATAGGCCTACTTACTTTCGTTAAAGGAATTGATTAAGGGATGAAATTAGAAGTTTTTAGAACGTGATCTTGTATGTTTACCTTTTTCAATAAGTTCATTATTATTACGCACAAAACATGCCAGTTCTCAGCGAAGCAGGATGCCAACGGCAAAGCAGGATACCAACTGTCCTTCTTGCATTAAGATAAGTAGTGGCAGGTAGATTCTTTGTTTAGATTCTATTTTAGTGGCAGTTAGGTTAGGTTAGGTTAGGTTATGAACAGTGGTATTAGTTTAGTAGGGCACGCGTTTTGAAAATGTGCCATATGATTTCTCCTGCTAGGTTTGTCATGTTGGTCATAACTCAACATTAACCTGAATGTTTGCGTTCATGTTTCTGTTTTATTTTATTGACTACTCCACTTCAAGTCAGGCCGCTTAGTGTCCGGCTCTGACATTTCTCGTTAGGGAGACAAGGGAGGGAGGCTCATAGGATTGCCAATCTGCGGCAACTAGAAGCTTGAAAGAATCTGCAAAATATGCTTTGAATGAAGTTATTCTACAATAATTATGACCTATTAAACTTTAAAACAGTTAAATACAGCATCCTCACGGTGGATCCATGCAGTATTTTTAATTAGGAATATTTTTTTATACAAAGCGTATAGTATGCTTTCCACACAACCATGTTTCCAATGTTGGCAATGTTGAGAGAGGAAGGCGGATGAAATATCGCACCAATCATAGGCCTTCGCGCCAAGCTCATCGCTTGAATATAGTGCGATGTTGCCCCATCTAATTTTGTTAGGGGCACGTGTCCTCAGTTAATAATAATAATAAAGAAGAAAGGTGCACTCGAAAGAGCATATGTCATGTATTGCCTATCTGTTCTTCAGATAGTCGTTTAGAGATTTTGTTCTCTTTCTACATTTTGCGAAGTGGTATTGTTCACATTTTTGTTCACAGAGCTCGCATACGCACAGTTCCCCGGCTTGGTGAAATCTTTTGTTGGTGCATATCATTTGGTGGTAGCCGTGGATCGCTAGACCTATTATTGCATATCTTTGGCGTTGGTTTGTTCCAGTCCAGTCCCTGTTTAACATTGCATCAGTCTCGAAGAAATCTATGTCAATTTGTTCTTGTTTTTGCTTTCTTCTGTCTAGTTCTTCCTCGTATGACCTGGTCATTGGCAGCTGGTGTGTAATTTGTAGGTCCTCAATATAGAATGTTTCTCTGGTTAGTGCATAGATCATCCTGTTCGGTGCATATTTCCCTGCTCCCAGCGCCCTCTTCAAAAATCTTGTTTTAACATTCTCTATCTCTCTCATATCAGTGGTGCTTAGTTTCCCCCATATAAGTTCCAGTCCGTATGTTATTATTGGTGATATAGTCGTGTCGAATAGCATCATGGTTGTCTTGAGGTCTAGTAGTGTCAGATTCTTAATGTTGTAGCTTGCTCTTATCGCTGCCGCTGCTCTTTCGGTAATGTGGGTACTGAAGGATGATGTGGTTGTCTGTAGAGTCATTCCTAGATATTTGAAAGTGTTTGTTATGATTAGTGGGGCGTCGTGAAGTAATAGAGTGTCTCTTGGTGATGTCCTTCCTCCTTTTCTGAATGTCGTGTGTTTTGTTTTTCCTATGTTGATTTTAAAATAGTTTTCTTCTGCCCATTCTTCTAGTCTGCTCAGCACTGTTTGTAGTTAGTCTTTATTGGTTTACCCTAATACCATATCATCTGCGTACATTATTAAAGATGTTTCTTTGGTTCCTCTTAGTACTATTCCTATGTCTGCAGTGATGATGTTAAAGAGTATTGGACTGATCGGATCCCCTTGCAGGACTCCGTTGGTCTGGGTTATGAAATCTGATGTGGACACTTCGTCGTTGATCTGCATCGTATTGTATTGTAAGATGGTTTTGATAATTTCAGTGAGTGTGTTTTGTGTCCCAATCATTTCTCCGAGTTTTGTAATAAGCTTTCTGCGGTTTATGTAGTCGAATGCTTTAGTGTAGTCTATAAAGACTGCGTGATATTTCCCTTTGGGGTGCCTTAATGCCTCTTCTATTTCGTCCAGGAGTACTTTAACTGCTTGAAGTGTGCCCCTTCCTGCTCGGAATCCGAATTGGTTGTCTGGGATATTTCTGGTTGTGTGTTCTGTCAATTTAGCTGTTAATAATTTTGTGAAGATTTTGAAGGTTGTATTTTCAAGCGCTACGCCTCTGTATGAGTTCAGATTATTCGTTTCTCCTTTGCCTTTATAGAGGATTTTTAGAGATGTGTTTCTCCACTCTCTGGGGATTGTTTTTGTCGGTAGGCACTTGTTGAATAGATCTGTCCACATCTGCCCTAGTTCGTCTTAGGATTGTTTTAAGTGTTCATATGCAATTCCATCTGGTCCAGTTGCTTTCCTGTTTTTTGATTCTATGATGGCTTGTTTCACTTCTTCCTCTGTTAGTTGAAGTGCTGTCTCTGGATCCGGTTGGCTTTCCTCTGATGGTGTTATTGGGTATGCTAACTCTTTGTCTTCCGTGTTTAGGATATTAGAGAAATGGTTCTTCCACTCCTCCATTGGGATTTCTCTGGGTGTACTTCGGCTTTTCTTTCTTATTGCCAGGAAGGGGTCCTTCTTAGCCTCTTGTGCCAAGTTTGAGGCCTCTTCTTCGATATATTTGTTCATTTTGCTTTTTATGAGGAGTTTGTAATTTTTCCTTTTACTGGCGTAGACGCTGAGGTCTTCCAGAGTTTTCAATGTCTTTGCTGCATGTAGAGCTTGGAGGGTTGCTTTCCTTTCTGCGTAGCATTGTTGGTCAAACCATTTTTGGGCTCTTCTATTTGGTTGTAGTTCGCAGGCGTGTTTTATGATCTTGTTGGTTATCTCCAGTGCAGTGTCTATTTCTCCTCTGTCTATGAGCTCTCGTGCTCTGTTAACTGCCGGTAGGTTTTGGCGGATATGTTCTATGTCTAGCTGTCTCGAGATTTTGGGGGGTGGTTTACATGTGTTGTTTTCTCTCTTGTCTGTGGTTATTTGGAAGATGGTTTCTATTGGTACATGTTTGCGGATGGGTGTTGCAGCTGAGGTCCATGTCCCTCTTTGTCTTATCATTTTTAGTTTTCCTCCTTTGTATAGGGTTAGATCTATTGCACTGGTGCCGTTTGGCACGATATATGTGGGCATATCTCTCTCGTTTGCCAGTGTGTAGCCTTCCTCTTCCAGGGCTTCCAGGATGATGTCCGTTTTTGGGGTATGCTTGTCGATGCGGCAGTTGAGGTCACCTGATATAATAACGTTCTCGCTGTTTCCTGTTTTTGATA
Organism: Ectobius pallidus; assembly: GCA_964059195.1. Classification (NCBI taxonomy): domain Eukaryota; kingdom Metazoa; phylum Arthropoda; class Insecta; order Blattodea; family Ectobiidae; genus Ectobius; species Ectobius pallidus. Next base: position 29,474,727 of record CAXKWD010000001.1, read on the forward strand.
TTGCTACCATTATTTGTTCCATTGTTTCTTCAGGACTTGCGTTTGGTCTGATGTACAGGGCTATTATTGTCAGTTTCGCGGTTCTTATGACCAGCGTGTTTTCTTCTTTGTGGAGTAACTTGAAGGTCCCTAGTGTTGGTTTGATGAAGCAGGAGACTCCTCCTGATGGTCTTCCTTCGGTTGGGGTGGCAAATGAGTGTATCCCATAAAATCCTTTTATGTCCAATGGCTCTGAGAGGAAGGTTTCTGTAAAAGTCATCATGTCGTACTTGTCTGTTGTCTCCGGAGGTAGAAAAGATATGGAGTTTTTCAGTCCTTCTGCGTTCCAATTGAGCGAGTTAATAGTCGAGTGAGGCTCCCCATTGCTGGTGTGGTCTTCGAAAGGAATATCGTTTGACAAGTGTCCCTTCTGGCCAGAGGTCAGGGGCATACATTTCTTCCAGGTGCTTGAAGGGAACTCCTAGTTGGTTTTTCCCATTGTCTTCAATTCCTCGCATTCTATGTCTCCTGTTATTCCATTTTTCCTTAGGTATTTCACCAGGGCTTCTGGTGCTGTGTTGCCATTTAGTCTGCCAACGAATATCCAGGCATTTTTTGGTGCAGCCTGTAGGTCCTGATCTGTATTGGGTTTTGTCCCTTTGGTTTGTCTTGTTCTTTGTGGCTGGGAGCGCCTCGATGTAGCGACTTCGGCCCATGTCTGGTGCCCTTCTGTATCTCCACTGTCTTCCTGTCTTTCACTGTTGGGGTCTAGATATGTTTCTTGATCTTTATTGGTTTGTTTTTGGGTCTGAACTTCTGTGGGCATAGATGGCTTTTGAGGTGACTTGGTGGGCGGTATCTTCGTATTTTGTCTCTCTTCTGTTGGATTAGTCTTTTCACTGTTCCATTGGTCCCTGTTGTTTAGAGCCAAGTGCTCTGTTTGCTGTAGTTGGGTTTCTAGTATCAGTGACATTTTTTGTATTAGTGCCACACTTATTTCCTCCATTCTATTCTTCAGTTCTCAGTCCTCAGTTAAGCTTTGTGCTTGTGCTGGGGAAGTTCCTTTGCTGTCTGTGCGTGTTCTTTTCCCGGTTAATTGTTTACAAGGTTTATTATTGGTAGCAATAATGGCTAGCGGTTCGTTAGAATCGAAGAAAACAAAAATTGGCTCTTATAAGAGCCAAAGCCGTGAATTTATATATAGGCCTAAGCTGCGTGAATATTTTGAGAAAGAGAGAGACAATGGATTACCTCTTCTGCCTGTTACGAAAGTGGTAGATATAGTTTGTGATGCTTTGGGAGTGGGAAAATCAACAGTGAAAAGTGTGAAGAAAGAAAAATGTCCAAATTACCTTAATACGCCGTATGCTGTTCTACGTAATCCCGGAAAACAGAGACGACGACCCAGCCCTAAAACATCACTTGATGCATTTCAGAAGGATGCAATTAGACAGCATATTTACCAATATTATATACGAAGAGTGTGGCGTCTTTCCTCTAGAGTATTAACAGAATGTCAGTTGTTTTCATTTACCCTACGTTCTCTAATACAGAGTTATGCCACTATAATTGCTTCCATTTTTTAATGTTCTGTATAGTATAATTCCATAAAATAGATAATATTCCTTTAAATTGCTTAGGAGTTATCTATTGCCATTGAGAAAGTAATTAAATAAATATTGAATAATTACAACCCGTGTATTTAACTGCATACAACATGTGAAACGTTTTAAATTATTTACAGGCGTTCGCATTTGATTCAAATTTTGCGCTTCTAGACCGCTCCCCGCTTCAGAATCGGCAACACTGCTTCTTCCCTCTCGAGAAACGTCAGGGCCGGAGACCCAGCGGCTTGACTTATATACACCATGTGTTTGATATTGACTAATAATGTTTAGCAATTCCTCAAATATAGACCAATCATAATTGTTTACCCTAAAAAATGCTTGCTATGTATATGAGGATGCTATTTTATCTGATAAAATGTCAGCTTGTTGCTGGACACGTAAGGCATCAATGTGCAGTGATTAATGCATCACATGCTGCCATTAAGCAGCAGAAACACATTATTTAATACAACATAACGTGTTTGGAAAGTGAAATAAAATAAATGTCCATTCAATAAAAACACATTTTCGATTCGGTGCAAGCCAGTTCATGTACTTTTATAGCGTTTTGATGTAAGCAACTACCATGACGCCCTCCATCTTTGTAATGTGCACTACTGGTGGCATTGGGAACTCGGATTGATTCATTGAATTGATTCATGTACTGTTCATTCTTTATCTAGTATGCCGTGATCTTATGGCTGACAGAATATTGATTCAAACTTCGTTCTCGCAAATATATCAATAAACTCATAATCTCTCGCGGGATTACCTAAGAAAATGCTTTCATATATTTAATTGAAAATGCTTTCATTAGGTAACACAGGAAGAACTTTTCTGGTTGGTTGTACTTGCAGTTTCATTTGTATGTGATAGGCCCTCAACTATTCAAAGCAATTGGGTAAAATGATTTACACTAAACATTACCAAGGAATGTACTAGACCATATGATTACTAGGTTAGACAGACTATAGTGATGTAATACAAGAAGGAAAGTCACAGGTGCTGCGGATCCGATTAGTCTAGTACAAACGGTTTGTTCTGAGCAATTGAAATAGAGTATGTTTGTATTAAGCCACGCTCAGACTGTGTGCAGTGTGAGCATTGCATGTTGTAATGTACAGTAATGGATGCCGATTCATTTCACAATGCTCTATGTTAGAAGCATGTGAGAGTGTTCTACTGGACTATACCAGCGAAGAAGCATGCTATTTGGATGCACTTGTGAAACCTCGCTCCACTCTGGAAATACTGAACCTGATGTCCTGGGATTTTCTTCGCTTTTTGAATATTACAGAGAATTTTATTGAAATAAAATATAATAGCAAATTGGACTGCCTTCAGATTTCAAAACGTAATTAAATGATGTTATAAACGATACTTACAGAAAATCTCTCTTCTTGTCGCTTCTTTTCGGCTTTATTTAATAAATAAGCTTCTATGGCTTCCTTCCTTCTGTTTTGTGCCAGGAGAGCATGAGAGTACACCTGGAACAGGAGTTAGACAGCACATTACACTATTATCATATGCCTCATCCCAGGATGCTAACAGCACTGTGAACTTTTTGTGTAAAAAAAAAAGAATTTTTGGATTTTTTCAATTTTGGATTATTGGATTTTTGAATTTTGGATTGTTGGACTTTTTAATATTGGGTTTTTGGATTTTTAATTTTGGATTTTTAAATTTTTTATGTCTTCTAATTTTGGAATTTTGGGTTTTTAATTTTAGATTTTTTTAAATTTTAGATCTTTGAATTCTTTATTTTTTTTATTTTCAATTTTTTAATTTTTGATTTTTTAATTTTGGATTTTGGATGTTTTAATTTTGGATTTTTATTTTTTAAATTTAGGATTTTTTAATTTTTTTAATTTTTAAATTTTGGATATTTAGATTTTTTAATAATGGATTTATTTTTTAAATCTTGGATTTTTGGACTTTTTAATTTTGGATCATTGAATATTTTAATTTTGGATTTTTCGATTTTTAAATTTTGGATTTTCTATTTTTTAATTTTTGGATTTTCGATTTCTTAATTTTTAATTTTGGGATTTTTTAAATTTTGGATAAGCCTAATCATTGGGTTGATTGTTTTCTGTGCAGTCCGTTCCGTCACACCTCACTAATTTCGTGACGATTTTGAGTGTGACACTAATTTCGTGACGGTTTTGAGCGTTACATAAGCTCTCGATTCACCCCTACCGCGGCTAAAGAAGTTTCACTTCAAAAATGTGTCATGTTCTAAAAAAAACTGCCCATGTTCAAAAGTTGTATGACATGCGAAGTAGTATTTACAGCACAATCTGTCAGGAACTTAGGATTTCCCAGGAAGGTTCCTTTACCATAGATGAATTTAGTTACCTTAATTTTGGGCCCAAGAGAGATGAAAATGGGGACTGGAGAAAATTGCATAATGACGAGCTTCATGACCTGTACGCTTCACTGGATGTAGTAAGGGTAATTAAATCGCGAAGGATGAAATGGGCTGGACATGTTGCATGCATGGGGGAGGAAAGACATATCTCAAAAGTATTGACTGGGAGACCCGAAGGGAAAAGATCATGCGGAAGACCTAGACGTAGGTGGGAGGACAATCTTAAAATGGATTTAAGGGAAGTAGGATTTGCTAGGGATGATTGGATGGAGTTAGCACAGAATAGGGTTGAATGGCGGACTCAGGTAAGCATGGCAATGAACCTTCGGGTTCCATAAAATAGATAATATTCCTTTAGCTTGCTGAAGAATTGTCTATTGCCATTGAGTAAGTAAGTAAGTAATTTTCCTGTAGGGGGCAGAGTGACATCTATGATTCAACAACCCTCTAAGAGGAAATGAAGGTATTATGACATGAAAAGAACAGAAAATTTGGTGGTTGTAATTTTGGTTGGAGTTCTGTAGCATGCCGTAAGTCTATGACACAAGATCCACGGTTTGTACTCCTTCTAGGGAACTTCATGCCTATCTAAAAATATCTTTTAAGGAACTTCATGCCTATCCAGATCCACCGATTTCAGTTGAATCCGAAAGTAACTAGTTTTCGTTGAGACACTTCAGACATAGCAAGAGGGATTTACAAATTACTTAGTATACTTCAATAAAGTTGTCAATGCATGTCATGATGATTGACTGATATATGAAGGAGAAGGATTCCAGTACAAATAGTAATGTCCCTATCTTATTTTGACCTCCCCAGGTTTTGAACACACCTCCCTCAATTCTTGAATACATTTATGTACAATCATGTAACTTACCTCTTTCTTAGGTGCATACACATTATGTGTCTTCTTTTGGCCAACATCCCTGTGTGCATCATTCCACCCGAAGGATACAAAGGGTGACTTTTTAACTTCAAAATAAGCTTTTCTGTTGGTTCTCGTAGGTGATGAAGTTCTCGATGATGAGCACTTCTCTACATAATGCCCAAGAGAAGAACTACATGGTTCATTATCATGGCTCTTAAAATCACGTGGTTGTGAGGCTGTTTTGTGAATTTGAATATTTCTGTTCATGGACTCACTGGGATAATGCTTCTTTTCTTTCAACATAGTGTGTTCACTTTTGGGGTTTTCAGGAAGTTCTGCTAGCCTTAAAACTTCTTGATTTGAAGTATCCGTTTCTCTATATAAACAAACAAAGAAAACTATCAGACATAATTGGAAATTAAATTTGCTCTAAACAGGGTTCTCAACCTTTGTAATTCCAGCCCATCTTGAGGGATACTAAACTTTGTGGGACCCACAAGTTAACCAATCATCATGAAGTGTTGCTGTTTATTGTTTGTTCTGTGAGCGTTACTTGTCTGTCCTAGAAAAGGTATGGACACATGGATTTGATTTTAGTATCAACTGTGACCCTGCCAGGAAAACCCAACCAAAAGTCATGAAAAAAATATATATATAATTTGAATTCAACTTCAGCATAATATTCTAAGAATTAAAAAAATATATATATATGGCAATTGATTTTCGAAAATAAGGGACTTTATGCACAGAATTTTGATGCAAGGATGGAATTCACTTATGACAACTTTGAATTTTATAAACATTTACTTAACTGATAAACTTTTAAAGAAAACAAACATTTTTATTATCCTTTACTTCTGAACTTGCTGTTTCTCCAGTATGGTCTTTCCTGATAAAACACTTGTGCTCCACTTACGTCACTGTATAAAACAGGACTAGTTTCGGGAGATTACCTCCCATCCTTGACTGGTGGTTGACATGTTTTGGCAATCGTAGCTGATAGTATATGTAGTCTGCTTGTGAGTCTGATACCATCAGCTGCTGGTGGAATTTCAAAGTTCATGACACTGTTTTCATTCTTCATGATAAAAATCTTTTAGCTCAATTCATGACTGACTGTCTTCCATATGGTTTTACTTGTGTTCTTAGATTTTTGAATCTTTTCCTTGTAATATTGCTTCTTGTTTTCCAAAATGATTTTTTAAGTTCTAGTTTTTTCTGGTTATAAAGCTTTCCTAATTCATCACAATTATATTTTTGTTTTAAAGCAAAAATAGATCTAAGATTCATACCTCTTACAACTGTTTCCTTTGTAATCCAGTGTTTTTTAAGCAGCTTAATATTTTTTAGACTTAGAATTTTCAATGGACAGGTAATGTTAAAATAGTGTGAAAAAGTAGGCTTAGTTAGAAAGCAATTGAAAGATATAGTAACATCGTTAGTATTAAAAACATCCTGCAGAGAGCAGTTAAATAATAGAGAATTTAAAAGAAATAGGTTATCAGAATTTCAGTTTCTATACAACACACTTTCATTGCATGATGGATGTTGTGCAATATCAATAGACACACTAACACCAAAATCAAAGATAACAGTTGAATGGTCAGCTATAAAAGGTTCTAAGACACCAATACTACATGATTCATTGCTAATATTCGTTACAACATAGTCAATGTTATTGTTTAGATATGTAGGTGCAATAACTAGTGATGTCAGATTATGAGATTTAAAGAAGTTATCAAACAACATTTTCTTACGTTGTTAATTGCAAAAGGCATCAATATTCAAGTCACTCATTAAAATGATTCTAATATCAGGCTTACATATCAAACTTAAAACTTGATATCAATTATTTAAAAATGAGTCAATGTTACCTTGAGGGAACGATATATGCAAATGATGATAAAACTAAATCTGTTGTTTTTTACCTTGATTCCAACACATTCGATAAAAAGTTCCTGAGATAACTAAAGTATGTTACTCAACAGCCATTTCTTAATTACGGGTGGGACATTCTAGCATATTACGACAACTATTTTGGTTCATTACATATCATAAATAATGAATTAGAACTGGTTGTGCACATTCTGTAAAATCTACTATGCCTTCTCCTTCATACTACATGGAAAGCATTATTTAAAATTTATTTTAAATATTTTAAATTTGTTTTTCAATATCTATTACAGGCTGGTCATAATTTGGACAATGATTTTAACAATTCAAAACAGAAATTCATTTGCTGTTCTGCTATTAATGTTAAGAGTCTTGATGTTATTATTAATGAAAGTATGAGAGATTAAATAAAAATTACAAACTGTTTCAAGATTGTCAGAATATTTATTTAATATATATATTTATATTTTAATATTTTTAATATTTGATATATAATATATAATAATATAATATATAATACATAATACAATCCCAAAGAGCAAAGCTTATGCGAGGGGTGACATACATACATGGTTCAAAGGAAAAAATTATAATACATAGCCTACTACAATTATCTTAAGGCTATAACAAATTCACTAGTGACAAACATACTACAAACCACACAAAAACTTGAAACATACTAATCAATTTTGAAATATTCATTTTTTTATACGACTTCACAGAAATATATTATAACCAGGACCCGGATTCTGATGACCTAAAATTGTTTGAAAAATGACCTATAAAATTACCCTAAAATTTAAAGAAAATGACTTAATTATAAAAAATTACCTACAAACTTATATTTTATTTATAAACAAATATTATTGTAGACACAAAGTTATAGACTAGTTTGTACATAATTGTAAAAACTGTAAATAACTGTAATGTTGTGAATGTTCTTTTCTCACGGAAATTTATGCTGGCACTGAGGCACTGGCGAGTCAAAATTTGGCATTTCCTTTTGTGGTCTGCTGGATTATATTGTTGTTTAATTGAGGGTAAACAGTAGTTTGCAAGCAGTAAGTGGCAGACTCTGGTGCCAAGTCAATCTAATAAAGATCAAGATGGCTGTGAATATAACAGTTTCAGACTTGCACAAGTCTGCCGAAAATGAATTAAATAACATTTTAGAATGTTTAAATAAGGACAAACGTACGGATAAAAAGTGGAGTGAACATATTGTTAACTCGGTAAGTGTAATTAAGAGGTTATTATTTTCATATAACTAAGAATTTTCAAAACTGCAAGCTCACGTCTCCGCAACGCCTGTCCCTACGTATTGTGATGCTGTAAAAGGACAAAAGGATGGAGCTGTAACAAGTAATGTTGTTCATATCAAACCAAAAAATTGTGATGTTATAAATTCAGAACAAACTTTAAAGCTGGTGCAAGAAGTTGCTAAAGCTAGTGTGATACGTCTGGGAGTAAACAAGATCAAAAAGTTTCGTAACAATGGTATCGTACTGGAACTACGAAATGATTCTGAATGTAAAGCTTTTATTAGTCATGTTGAGGCAAAGCATTTGGTAGCTACCATGCCACCTAAAAAGAATCCTCGATTAATCATTCATGGTATTGATGTTAATTTTTCTGAAGATGAGCTTTTAGATGCTATCATTGAGCAGAATTCCATTATTCAACAATGTTTGCTTACGCCTACTGAAAAAATTGAAAAGCGCTTTATGAAGAAAACAAAGCCGTGGGTGAGTCGGTAGCATGCCTGCCTTCCACTCCGGCGACCCGGGTTCGATTCCCGGCCGGGTCGGGAATTTTTCAGTAGTGAAAGATCCTCTTCCCGGGTTCAGGACTGGGTGTTTGTCAGTAGGTTAAGTTTTAGGTTAAGATAATGCACATTGTGCGCAATTCCTTAATTATTTATCCAATTTTGCTGTGACTGAGGTAACACCTAGGATATACAAGGCCGTGCTCAGCATTGGCAAGCTTTACGTCGGTTATTGTAGATGCTCTGTGAAAAGCTATATTCCTGTCACACGCTGTTTTCAATGCTGTGGCTTTGGACATGTGGCAAGCTACTGTAAATCCCAGAAAAGATGTACTCGCTGTTCTGAAGAACATAATGTAAAGGACTGTGTAAAAACCAAACTAGAATGCATAAACTGCAAACAGTTTAATATTAAAATGGCATGCCGTAAAAATTTTCAGCCTTATGACATTAACCACACGGCAGATTCGATGAACTGTTCAATATACAAAAAAATACTGAATATAATAAAGTCTAAAATAAACTATGGGTGAGTTAATTCCCTACCAACATTGTGTATATGACTCTTTCATACACGGGAACTGCTAATTGATTCAGAGTCCAATGCAGTTGATAATACAACAACTATATGTGGCACTGTTAAGGTCCTCTGTGTACAGGGGCAAAGTGCTTCAGATAATGGAGTTTTGTGGATTTGGTCTCCCTAATCAGGTTTATTATGCACCTGGCGAGGATGGCACCATTAGAGCAGCGATGGCGCTAATTGCAACAGTGTAACATTTGGATCTGATAGCTCAACAGATTATTACAGCTACACGATATTAGGACATGGTTAATTTGGTATCTATTTATGAAGATTTGTGGAGAATCTTAACAGTAAGTGAAACATCTTTTCCTGGATTGTCCCAGATTTGCAAACTAATTTGTTGTGACACTACACTTTCAGCACACTGACAGTTTTTTTTAGAAGGGAGTGATGCAAGCAGGACTGCCGGGTTATCGAGTGCCGAGTTTTTGGGACTCTACTGTACTTTCATTTGCAGCTCCATTCAGTCCAATGTTGGATTTGTACCAAAGTCAGCAGTTGCCAGCTCAACGGGTTAGTTAACGTTTGTAAAGTTTGATGCACCAGTATTGCAAATTAACAAACATAAAGATTTTACTGCAGTTTACTGACGGCAGATATTAAACAGCGTTGATGCACAAATGTTACAAAAAAGTCAATTCATTACTTATTTGCAAGTTACTGAAGTATTATATTTGCAGTTTTCCCTGCTTTATGAATTGAGTTTTGGTGCAGCCATGGACTGTTCTTTTTAATATGAACACACAGGCAGCCTGGAATCATTTCAACATGCACATGGATTTTCACAAACACCAAAGAGTAATGACTTACCTTAGTTCCTGTCGCTCCCAGTCTGGAGTTTGCACTGCAATATCTCGAGCAACATGAAGATCCTCTTTCAATTTCTCCTCTGTGTGAAATGATTGAGGTTGGCCTGTTTTTTCTTTGTCTTCATATTTAACCAGCAGAACTTTGTGTTTTAATCTGTAATATGGAACATTTACCAAACCCAATTAAAATAAGTCAATCAAATGCCTTCAGTTTGGTTAAGATGACGATCTTTGTGAAGGTTTACTAATTATACTTGACAGGGGAGTTGTGGTAACTCTAAGTTTATGGCTCTAGCTCTTCGATTTGTGCTTATTCAGTGTGATACAAAGCCTGAGTTTGTGCAAACGATGGGTAGCAAATATGCTATGTCAGAAGTCTATAAAAAATCCTATCCACTGTTACGACATTCATCACTGAAGGCTTTGTATTACAGTGGAACATCAGTTAACTGAACTAATTGGGACTGAGGGCAGTTCAAATTTTCTAATGTAAAAACTTTGAAAAAATAAGAACAACAATACAGTTACATACCTTAATCACTGATTTTCTTTTCATCACCAATTCCAAATTTTGTTTCTTTCCTAAACCGAACTCAACTAGTTTTCTCATTTCCTCAGACAGCAGACGGTTGCTTCGGTTTGCAATCCACATCAATAACAAATACAAAATGAGCTTATTTTGCTGAGGATTTCAGATTCATAAGAAGGCCTTAACCATTTTATCAAAGGGAGACGGATGTTTTGACAGGAGCCTAAACAGCGTTAGCCAAGGATTATAGCCAACAATACCATACAGGAATTTACAACCCATCCATCAGAATAAGTTGCTACCACCAGCACCCTCATTCACTACTATTTTATAGCTTTCTTCAGCCCTTCCAGCCATTTTTTAGTATAATTTAATATCTATACTGTATCCTATATAAAATATTATATACTACATACTAAATTATGCACTGTGCTGAACTCAAAAACAAGTTGAATGGTGCAATGGACAAGCAATACATTACAGCAGATTACTTTCTTGACTTGAAGATGTTCAATCCCATTTCAGTAGACATACAAGGGTGGATCAAAAAGTAACGCAAAATATATTTTTTTTTTTTTTACAAAAAGTTTAAAAGGTACAATAAATTACAAACAAATGCACACATGAAGGAACATCTTTCGTCTGTTTTTCTATATAGTCGCCAAGTTTCTCAACACATTTCTCCCATCGTGATACCAGTTTCAAAATACCCTGTTCATAGAAGTCGTTCGGTTGGAGTATAGCCAGCTGCAGACTGTTGTTTTCACTTCTGCATCTGACACAAAGCGTTTACCGGCCAGGAATTTCTTCATGGGACCAAACAAATGAATGTCCGATTGGAACCAGATCTGGACTGTAACATTCATGCTGATGGTGTCAAACTTCTTCACAAGAATGCTTGCCCCCATGTTGTTGCAGCTGTTCGTGAGAAAATCAACAAATTTGTTTGGGAGGTGCTCCAGCATCCTCCATACTTTCATTTGTTTGGTCCCATGAAGAAATTCCTGGCCAGTAAATGCTTTGCGTCAGATGCAGAAGTGAAAACAGCAGTCCGCAGATGGGTATATTCCATCCGAACGGACTTCTATGAACAGGGTATTTTGAAACTGGTATCACAATGGGATAAATGTGTTGAGAAACTTGGCGACTACATGGAAAAATAGACAAAAGATGTCCCTTCATGTGTGCATTTGTTTGTAATTGTACCTATTAAATTTGTCGTAAAAAAAGTTATTGTGCATTACTTTTCAATCCACCCTTGCATTTACATGCACCTTGCAAGATATGCTGTTAAGATGATTCAGTAAATCATTAGTCATCACTAATAAACAATCATCAAGACCTCCAAATACGCAATCTAAAGAGAATTTCTCCATTTTCTGTCTCAAATTTACCATACCATATCACATTATGTTGGCAAAAAGTCTGTCACTATAGAAGACATGAATCACCCTCAAACTTTTTACACATGTAGGTCACCCTAAAATGGAATAGTACACAAAAAATTAGCTGCCAGTTCGAACTGCAAGTCTATGAAAATCACGTCACAATATCGCGAAAAAAGCACTGTCAGAGCGCCTTGTGTCGATAGAATGGGAAAAGCACAAATTTGCTTTGCACCATGCAAATCGAAGAAGTGTTCCCATATCACATTCTGCTTCTTCACACTTGTTTTGGTTCGATAATTTATAGCAACTGAAAGCACATTAATAGGATTCAACACATCTGTAGAGACACTCATGGTGACTTCCTTCTATTAACTGACAGACACACAGATCACAATTCATCACAACGGTCGTTGTTCATACTGCGATAACAAAAAGAAGGAAGCCCGTGTTTGATAAGCTGGTGAATGAGTCACGTAAGTTGCAGTAGTCGCTACAAAGATCCAGGAGCAACCAACTAGATCGCTTCCAAATTCCAAGCTTCAATTTAATGGTCTCACATTTCAAACTGGCAGGTAATTTTTTGTGTACTATTCCATTTTAGGATGACCTACATGTGTACAAAGTTTGAGGCTGGGTTTCGACATGAAGGTTCGTACCATCCCCTTGTTAGTGCATCACCGCTGCAGACATTTAATATTACAATTAATAATTGTACATATTTTATATTAGTGTCTGAATCCACTTCATTTAGTACTGAATACTAATTTTGCACTATTAAATAATTATTTTTAATAATCCGCAATTATCAGTCCCGTGCATCTTGCAAACTATTCATATGAGAGAAAAAATTAATAGGAACACTTTTGTAGTAAACTGTATGTAGTTTAATTTTGTACATGGATACTTCTTTGACTGAACTATGGGTGCAATAAAATAAAAGTGATAAAAATAAAACAATAAAATTATGACGACAGATACTTGTGAACTTGTGAATGGTGTTGATATTTCACATATTCACATACAATAGATTGGTCACAGATTCTTGACAAAATAATTTGCTTATTTTAATGTAATTTAATTCACTGTAAAAATATAATGTTAATTTGTTTAAAAATGCAATTCTGAGCAAAAATGTAAAATAATCAGTCGTGTGATGGTTTAAACATATAAACAAGAATGCTCTCTTGTAAAACTGCTATCATTTTGAAACCACTGAATTTCCGATTTGAAAGTAAAAGCCTTCTTCACTTTTGTATCCCTAGCCCTGACTGTACTGAACTGTAATTTAAGAACATAGTGACATATTCTTACCTATGTGGAGGAATTGTTGCTTGATCTTCCTCTTCTTCTTCATCATTGTCACATTTGCATCGCTCATCTGTGAGCTGGTAAGTCCAGTAGTGTTCTGCCTGATTCAGCTTCCGACATGTTTCCCTTGAAATAAAAATACAAGGGTTGGTCAATAAGTAAGGTCTCCAACACTCTAGTACAAGCTCACAATGTCAGACGAGAGATTTGGTGCCACTGTCATGTCCCACTATCTCCCCTATTTCAAACGAGCCATTGCTGCAGTCGCTGAACCTTTTAGTGTCCGAGAGAGAGCTGTTTGAAATGGATCTCCAGATTTCCGTCCCTGCCAAGTGCGCCTACGCAAAGTCATATGGTTTCTTACTGCAAAAAAAGTTCCGGCGATTGAAATTCACAGACAGATTTGCAAAGTTTATGGAGAGGGATGTATGGACATAAAAAATGTGCGTAAATGGGTTCATGAGTTTAAACAGGGCCGGACAAATATTCATGATGAAGAACGAAGTGGGAGACCAACAACAGCCGTCACAGATTAGATGGTGCAAAAGTTGATGAATTGGTGAGACAAGATCGACGCGTCACTACTCGTGTACTTTGTTTATTGCTTCCTGACATTTCCTAAGGTTCCATACAGACCACTTTGAGTGACAAATTGATGTTCCATAAGGTTTGTGCGAGGTGGGTTCGCGGAGACCGCACTTGGCAAGGACGGAAATCGGGAGATCCATTTCAAACAGCTCTATCTCGGACACTAAAAGGTTCAGAGGCAGCAGCAATGGCTCGTTTGAAATAGGGGAGATAACGGGACATGGCAGTGGCGACAACTCTCTCGTCCGACGTTGTGAGCTTGGGCTAGAGTGTTGGAGGCCTTACTTATTACTTGGCGGGGACGGAAATCGGGAGATCCATTTCAAACAGCTCTGTCTCGGACATGCGCAGCTGAATGGTTGTGCCTACTTTTGAATAATTTGATTTATTTAAATTGTATTGGATTTTATTTTATTCTGTAATTAATATGAATTCTGTATTTTAATTAATAGCACACCACAGCTGTACAACCTAGGCAATTATCTAGGGCTATTAACCCATGCCATGAAAACGTACTACTTATAGGGCTAATGAGGTCCGGAAATAATGATTAATCTCGTAATTAATGTTGGTAACATCTATGTTTATATATTTTCAATGCCAAGTTAATACAATTATAACATTTTCAATCTTTGAGCAATTACTATGACTTTAACATTTTAAAAGATTTATTACTATGGCTTTAACATCTTAAAAGATTCCTTTACATTCAAATAAAACTATTTACAGCTGGGACGGCTAAAATTATAAAAACATATACTTTTATCTTATAGGCCGGTGAATAATAATTACAATTAACATAAAACTTAAACAAATGTCTCTTTGGCCATTCAATGTTTGCCGTCCCTAAAATTCATTACACACGCACACACACCATTTAACCAAACACACATTCTTTCCCGGGAAATCTGGAATGATCTTCGATGAGGGTAGCGGGGCCATACTACAAAACTATTAAATGAAAACTTTTACTTTACTGAAACTAAAAATAAAATTAATGACTGAAAGCTTACCAATTGAAAATTACTTTACTTAACAAATGAATTTATTTACTGAACCTAACTTACTTTAAATTACTGACTTTAACTAAACAAGAAATTATTAACTGAACTTTACCAAAACTATTTAATGAAAAATATCTGAAACTAACAAAAAATAAAACGTCAGGACAAGCTAAGCTTCAAACAATCGCACTCCGATCAGTCTACCGATATAACCATAATACGTACATCTGTAGAGCTATCAGAGCGAGGATATATTTAAAACTTACCTTAAATCCATCAGTCCTAAAACATGGCCAGCCTCTACCGATCGAAGAGTTTCCCAGATGTATCACTCTCAAGCACGCACACAGGAATCAACTTACAAAGTTATAAAGCTAACCACGAAGGCTCGTGGTTCCCCCACTATGATGCAACTGGATAATACATTTTGCTGACCTACATTTTTCTGAGTAGCAACCCTTATTACAACTTTAGATACCATTCCGTCTCTAGACACATGTATCGTGCTAATGTTGGGATGGCTTGTACTGAGTTCTTTTCGAATCCCAACAGACACTAAAAGGTTCAGCAGCTGCAGCAATGGCTCGTTTGAAAGAGGGGAGACAGCGGGACATGGCAGTGGCCCCAAATCTCTCGTCCGACGTGAGCTTGGGCTACCTATTACCTTAAGACCTTACTTATTGACCAACCCTCGTACCACCTATGTTCAGTTAAAATGTTTTGGTGAGTACCGTCACCTTTTTTCTTACGAAAAAACAAAGCACTGTAATAAATGCCCCTGTTACAGAAATAAAGGTAAACTTCCACCAGTAATACTACAAACCCCAACAGGGTAGTGGTAGCATTGAATAAAAAAAAATACAACAAATATATTTAATTACCTGAATTTTATATTGTCTTGCCATATTTTTGTCCTCAAGTCCTTTCCATACACATGAAACTGCAGTCGGTATTCAGATTTCTTGTGCACCATTCTGTCCTGGAAAGACTAGAATTCAATCTGAAATAATGAATAATACCTGTACTCGATATTTGTAAGCTTTCACGAATAGTGTTATAATGGGAGTAGATACTTTCCAGATAATTAGACCATGGTCTCAGATTTCCATTGCCTGACATTTCACAACTATGTCGAGCATCTTCAAAGGCAATTCTCCTGGAGTGAAGTATGCATCTTGCTGGCTGTTCACGACTCCATGCTCAGAAGCAACAGGGGACAGAGCTTAGTATGTGAACAACCTGCTACTAGAGAACTGTCTTTGAAGATGCTCACCACAGTTGGGAATGAAATGTCAGGCCATAAATATATGAGACCACAGTCCAGCAGCTTGAAAAGTATCTACCATCAAAATTAATAATACTATTGGTTTTATATGGCATTCCAATAACATATTTTTTTCACTATTAAGGGATCAAATAAGAGAGACAGTAATCAATAGTAGTAGCATAGAAATATTTATCTACCAGATAGGATAAGGTCTAGAGGTAGCGTGCCCGCCTCTAGATCCAAAGGTTGAGGGATCAAACCCGGCTGCGGTCGATGGGTTTTTCAGGACGTAAAAATCCTGGGCACAGAGACCTCCGGGAGGGACCTTAAGCTGGGGGCCCCTTGTCATAGATTTACGGCATGTAAAAGAACTAAAACTAAACTCCGTGGTGCTACATCCCTGGAGGGACTTGGCCTACCACCCGACCGCTGCATCATCTCCCGTAGGCAGATGGCAGGATTGGGGGGCATGTGGTCAGCATGCCGACACCCACGGCCGTTAATGGTGGTTTTCTGGACCGGAGCCGCTACTTCTCTATCAAGTAGCTCCTCAATTTGGAATCACGAGGCTGAGTGCACCCCTACCAGACCTCCCTACCTCAGAAAAATCTGAGGAGGTACCGGGAATCGAACCCGGGCCGACGGATCTGTAGTCAGCGACGCTAACCACAAGACCACGCCGGTGGCATGTAAAAGAACTCCAACTCTAAATTAGAGCCTCTGGACAAAATTTATCGGCCCTTTCACGTCCAAGTAATATCTTAGTTTCCTGAGGGGAGTTGAGAGGCGATGGGCTTACCACCTGTCCCTCTGCCCTCTCTTGGAAAATAAGCATAACAAAACTCATATAGGTAACAGAAACCTCCACTTGGAGGCCCCTTCACCCCAACATGGGGGCTATAGGGTTCCAGACAGACAGACACAGACAGATAGATAGGATAAGGCAAGATAAGTCTCTGAAAGCTTGTAGTTTGTACATATAGGGAGTGGCATTTAACAATTCCTATTTTCAATTGTAAGCCTGTGTGGGAGGACTGGTAGAGGGAACTCTGAGCACAGCGGTTGGGCCTAGGGTGGACTTCAGTTCAGTTAGCAATGGAACATTGGTCTGTGCAGCAGCGTGTTTTCTGTGTGGAACAATATGTTTCAAGTAAGTCGATCATGTCTGTTCAGCACGAGTTTCAGCGCACATTTGGGGGCAATCGGCAATGTGGAGATGCTCCTTCAGAAAAACAATCAGACGGTGGGGGCATCAATGGCATGTGACTGGATCCATTCAAGATATAAATCTCATATTTGTTGCAAGACAGTGTGATAACCTGAGAATATTGAATGCATAAGAGCTGCCTTAGAGAGGAGTACATGTCGTTTAGTGTCTCGCCATTCCTGGCATATGAATTTGGCAGAGGGAAGCGTGCGAAGAATTGTGCATTCCGATTTGCAATTTCATCCCTATGAAATGTAGGTTGTACAGGAAATAACAGCTGTAAACAAAGAATTGTATGTCCCTTGTGGCCAAGAGATTTTGCAGCTTTATCGCAACCACCACAACTTTGAGAAACACCTCTTCATGAGTGATGAAGCAATTTTCTATTTGAATGGCTCTGTAAACAAAAAACTTTCGATACTGGGCTCCTGCAAATCCACGCATAATCCAAAAGTGGCCACTTGACAGTCCTAAGGTCGTGGTGAGGTATGCCACTGCAGCGCAGGGTATTATTGGCCTGTATTTCTTTGAGAATGATAATGGTGCTTCAGTGACCGTTAACTCGGAATGTTACAACCACAAACTGCAAACTTTTCTATTCTATTTCTATTTTATTTATTTGCCTTTAGAAACAAAATTGTCATAGACATTGTCAAATTATTAAACTAATTAAAACTAAAGATAAAAACAAGAACAAAATTAAAACAAAATCATGATCTTGCAGCATTAAGTAACCTTAAAAAACTAAGGTATTAAAGTTCACTTCCTCCATGTTGTAGAAGCATTTTTGCAAAAGCCACCTTTTCAGCACTGTCTTAAAGTTTATATTTGAAACAGCTCTAGCTTGCACTGGCAATCTGTTAAACAACCTGACCCCCATTGCCAGAAAGCTGTTTTTAGTCTTGCTTAATCTTACGAAATTCGTCTCAATCATGGATTTCGTTCTGGTATTATGAGTGTGACAGTCCCCTCTTAGACTAAGTTGATCAAGTTTTCTTTAACCATAAGGAGTGTACCCAAAGTGTCAGACCAGGTAGTGTCAGATTTACAAAATGAGGTTTGCATGTTTCCATCTGTGTAATGCTCATAATAACCCTTATGGCCTTTTTCTGCCATTTAAAGACAGTCTTAGAACCAGGAGTATTACCCCATAAGGTAACACCATACGCCAAATGTGCGTGAAAAAAGGCAGAGTTGACACATCATAACTGGGACACTGGGAGGTTGTGGTTTCAACAGGATGGTCCTACAGCACATACTGCACGTCTTTCACTGTACAAGCTACATGCTGCTTCCCCTGGCAAAATTCTCTCGAGGTTTGGTGATATTCAGTGGCCCTCCAAATTTCCCGTCCTTACTGCAACAGATATTTTCTGTAGGGGTATTTGAAGTCTAAATTTTTTGCTCATGCCTTCCCTGACATGAACTGTCTTAAAAATGCAATTTAGCAGGAAATTGCAAATGTTATGGAAATGTTAAGTAAGACCATTATTGGAAATCCAAGATTGTAAGACACTTAAAATTTTTTTACTTATATTTAGAACTGTCCTACAGGGTAAAGGTGCAGATATAGGCCTACCTACATGGATCCTACAGGTTCTAAATACCAATTTATCATTATATTTGGACATTTTTCAGAGAAAATTAAAAAACAAAACAAAAACAAAAAACAACTACAGTATCAGACCATCAATCCCGATAAACCTACATATGGCAGCTTCCCCCCTCCCCCCACAGACTATGCAAAAGGCTTCCACTGAGTAAAAGTTATAGGTATCAAAACTACTTTCTGAGACCTTTTGAATATAATATAGTCTGTGCAAATACAGGCCCTTAATGTGCTATCATTTTAATCTAGTACAGAAATATTTCAAAACATTCAATTACCTTTTATCAGAAGTTCCAGCTCATCCAGATGGTTTACACTGCATAGCAGATGTATGAGTATCTCTATACCTGCATCATCTCAGTATAGCCTATTTCCCTCAACAGATAATGTCGAAGCCTATGTAAAAAAAAAAAAAAAAAAAAAAAATATTTACTTTTTACATATATTTATTGCATGTATGTTTGTATGTATGTATGTATGTTTATTCATCCTTTGATCATTTTACAGGACACGTCAGTTTCTTACATGACTATATTAATTATTAAATAACATAATTACTAAAGTATACAATGCTAGTTCTTAAATTAAAATTGCAAATGCTGAAAATATTACCTATAAGTTAAAATTAATATTTACAAAGTGCTTATATCTACTAACTTATTTTATATCTAGTAACATAATTTACTTATATCTAACAGTTTCAAAAAATTCATCTAAGCTATAAAAACAGTGCTCTATTAGAAACATTTTTACACAAGATTTGAATTTATGCAGTACAGAGATTTCCTTTAGATGTTGTGGTAGGCCATTATAAAGCTGGAGGCCAGTATAGATAAAACTCTTTTCAAACAAGCTTGTGTTATGCGGAATTATCCTAAGTTCTTCTCTGTTTCTTGTGTTATGGGAGTGTACTTGTGAGTTGAGGGTATATATGTTTAAATTTGATTTGACAAATGTCACTATTTCGTAGATATAAATACAAGGCAGAGGCAATATATTTAGATCTTTGAAAAGTTTTCTGCAACTGGTTGTTTTCTTTTGTTTTAGCATAGACCGAATAGCTCTTTTCTGTAGCTTGAAGATAGTTTGAGCTCCTGCTGTATTTCCCCAAAATATTATTCCCCATGATAACACCGAATGAAAGTATGCATAATATATAGGGAGGACGTTTTCTACATTCATAACTTTTGAGGCTGTATACAGTGCAAAGCATATTTTACTGAGTTTTTCTGCTGTTTTTTTAATTTGAAGAGACCATTTTAGATTTTCGTCAACCCACAATCCCAAAAACTTAGTACTTTCATTGTATGTTACATTATTGTCCCCAAATGTTATTGCTGGATGCACAGTGTTAATGTTCTGTATATGGTGAAACGATATTGCTATGGTCTTTTTTGTGTTTATTACTAATTTTTTTGTGCAAACCCTTCAAGTAACTGATTTACTGTCATTTCTAAATTTGACTGCAGAGAAATTGAGTTTAGACCTGTAATAAAAATACATTTCCATTCTTGATGGAGGAATCTAAGTCATTAATGTAGATTAAAAATAGGACAGGGCCAAGAATTGAACCCTGTGGAACTCCATACTTAATCCTCTAGTATATGAAAGAGAGGCATTAATTTCATGCATTTGTTCCTGTATGTAGGAGATTTCTACAACCTGTTGACGAGCAGATAAGTATGATTTGAACCAGTTGTATGCTATTCCTCGTATTCCAACCGCTAACAATTTTTTTAACAAAATTGAGTGATCCACTAAGTCAAAAGCTTTTGACAAGTCTAAAAATAAGCCAACATTTAGCTCTTTTCTGTCCAGAGAATCATAGACAGATTTAATAAAATTTGCTATTGTTGTATTGCTGTAAATTTGCTATTGAGGAGGTCCCAGTGACATCTCTAAGGAGGGACTCTCCTTTGCAGGAAGAACAAATGAAACAGCATAACAACTAATAATAAAGCAAGGTTTGGATACTACAAAAACAGTAGAAAGAATAATGCACTAATTATTATTATTCTTTAAATATCATTTTTTTTAACTTCTTAAATATTGGAGGTATGCTGTGATAGACCTATGTTTTGGCTGCACTATAAAGGCCTAGTAGGTTATGATTTTTTAAACGCAGTTAGTTGAATTTACCTTATCTAAATAATTATTACAGTTTCATGCAGAATTCAAATCGATCTGAAAACACTTACTGTATTGAAACTTGAAAACGGTTCAGATCAATATGAGTCTCAAGGTCAATACACCCAAAATGTGGAATCTGATTGAAATTGTATTGTTCAATTTGATATCAATACGATACATGGGTGTATGGTGGGGGAGGGTTGGGGGGGGTTGAAACCCCTCCCGAAATATCTGCAATGTTCAGTCATTTAAAAAAAAGCATTTGTTCGTTATTTCATTATAGCCTATTTTCTTACATAACACAACATTAGGCCTATTACAAAACTCTTAGAAATTTTAATTTATCATTAATGATTCTATACTCTAATAATTTATTTAATAATAATGCACATACTTAATCTCAATGAGCAAACTATCTGAAATAACTTCTACTGTAGAGAAAAGCATAGGCCTATTGTTATTAAATAATGTATTAATACTGGTGGGTTTTTAATTTTTTTACTTCTTATAACAGTGACACGTTATTGATAAACAAAATTTCCTTTGGAATTTCTCATAAATGATTCAATATCCTGAATATTTATATGGTGTGATCGGTTGGATATCAGCATTCAATATGTAAAACCAAATTTTCTGGAATGGACTTAGCTCCAGAAACCAGCACGAGTAGTTAAACAAAAGTACTACGTCTGCAATCAACTTGCCTATATACAGAAACAACAGAATGTAGATTCATAGTGCTCCCAGCCCATAGTGTGTATTATATTCTACAGTAGTATGATAATTTCTCAAAAGAAAGGTTTTATGTATAGACTATTTGAAACAAGAAATGGACAGATACCTAAAGAAAATAGTTTGAAATACTATGCTGCATAACTAACATATTATTTATAGTGTACTAATGATCACAACACAACTGTTTAGTTATTAAAAATAGTGTATTAAGATACAATGTGCGCAAGGACATTCAAGCCCCTTCAAACAGAATTTCACCATACTCCCAAGATACGGTATAGCATGTGTTTCATTGGTTGTTGAATGTGGGGTATTCTGTGGATTCTCTTGGAATCATTGTTTTAAATACCAATATCGCTACCATATCGAAAACTGCATGAAAATGGAATCGTATTTAGATCAATTTGAATTCTGCATGAAATTATAGTACTAATAAATATATTTGATCTTGTGTCATAAGAATGTACTGATATTAATCATTTTGTTGTTGAATATTAGTTTTGGTACAAATAACAAATTAATTTCAACTTAACATATGCAAATTCTACACAAACAAAGCCTTGAAGGAAAGTTCAATGAAATTTTGGGGAAAACATTCTTTGCTACACACTAAACCCCAACAACTCGCTAACGGGTCCTGCCTCTTTAGTGGGAGTAACTAAAGAGTGAGACATCTAGTGGTCATTTGTAGAACTATTAGGAACACTATCTGCTAGCCAAAAGTGAAAAATGTGAAATAATTTTTTTCTGCTTTCTGTTTCATTTTTACTTATGTCCTATGTATGCCCTTACTCTCACTTATTCTTCATCCTGCCTATTGGTACCTATTGGGGATTTATTCCCAATCTACAGTTTTATGCCTCAATCAGGATTTGAACTCAGGTCTCCGGATTCGTAGCCAGTGATGCTAACTATTACACTACCAGAGTTCATTGAGTTGTGGAGTGAGTCTGTTTAAGTTCAGAGAGCTTTGATATGTGAAATGAGAAGTATATTTCATTCATTATCATTACCGGTACAGCTCTGAATTAGATGATTCCGTGTAGTATTAAACAAATTATAAGATTTTAAAGCAGAAAGTATGGCATTAAGTGGTCATATTGAGTCATTAATTTCATAACTTGCTGTTAGATGGCTCTGCCATTGCTTTTTATGCAATTATTATTTAAGAAAATAATAGAGAAATAAGCATGAGATATGTAGGCAATTTGTTTCAAGAGAATATAATAAGTTTGTAAATTTAATGTGCTTCATGTAATACTAAACTGTCATTCCATAGGAAATCTGTATGATATGAGGACCACCTATACCACAAAATAATACAATTATCCCAAAAGCTCAGTTGGTACAATGTTTACTGTGTTGTTACAGATATATCACATATAAGTTGAGTAACTGCTAGCAGATAATGGTATGCTATAGATATATTGCAGCAATTTTAACTTTGAATAAGTATACATTACATCAATAATGAACATTATAGCAACAACCAACGGATAATAGTGTAAGATCACATAGAATCTTTTAACCTAACTCACAAAATTAAACGTTATTGGTACTATGTATTTTACAATTTTAATTGACTTTTTAAGAATTCATACCATTATCTGCTAGCAGCCCCGTCGCTATGGCAAGAGTGCATAGCAAATCTCTCACTAGCCCCTATTTTATTTGCCGCTAACCCCACTACTACCTCAATTTATTTTCTCCTCTCTTCGTTACATTATTAAACCAGCGTTCCCTGTTATCCTTTATGTTAGCGATAAGGTAGAACTGATCATGATTACATATTTAAAACATTTTGGGTACTCGTTTATTTGGACTATAAGTACAAATCAAGCAAGGTTTTAATATTAACATGTAAACATAACCTTAAATGAAGCTCGCTTATGTGAATCGTACCACTTTTGACGATGTACAACTCGCAATCAATTAATAAATAATCGATAATCACACCCAATATCAGAAAATCTGCACTCGCAGCTCATTCTGAGCCATGAATAATTTTTAGGGATTAAAAAGAATGATTTGAAACAAACTACTACTCACTTCTGCGCCCTTTTTGTTTCGCCGTCTTTTTTACGCGAGATTCCAGTGTCGCCAACTAACAACTAAGAGTTGTGGTTAACGGTGTTAACAATCCGCTAAAATCCGCTAAATATTTTGTTTTTGTTTTTCTCCTCATCTTCTTGTGGCGGTGCTCAGTTTACCTTCCTCCGGAGCGCCGTGGTATTTATTTATTTATTTTCACCCAACAACGACAAGGGTAAACTGCAAACACATACACACAAACAAACAGAAAGTGAAACAGTGCAGTTAAGATAATGAAAAACAAGTAAATTCAATTATGTATAGCTTTTTGAACAATGGCTTTCCTAATTTTTCCCTAGAAAAAGACATATCAATATCATGAAAAAATAAGCTTTTCCTAGAACAGCTTCTCTATAACGTAGAATTCGAACAATAGAGAACACTCAGCAAAAGGAGTTTGTTAATTCTATTATTATATTTAGGAATTTCAAACTGAATTACACTAAGTAAAGGTATTCCTCAGGTTCGCGAGCAGCCCCTGGTGATCCCGTAAGGCGATATTCTCGGCGGATTTGTTACCGGGGTGTGCCTGTCCCCTACCTACTTAAACCTAAGGACACACACCACCCAGTCCTGAACCCGGGAAAGGAATTTTTTACTACTGAAAAATTCTCAACCCGGCCGGAATCGAACCCGGACCGCCGGAGTGGAAGGCAGGCGCGCTACCCACTCACCGACACACCCACGGCGGACAATAAGTAGTAGACTCAAAAGTCGTGCTAATCTCTATTAGCATCTGTGAGGGAAGTTCATAATTATGACAGCATTATTTATCACTTCGTTTTAGTCCGGATCATGGATTCACCATTGCAGTTGAAAGCCTATTACGGAGTGGTGTCCTAATTAAGTTCAACTGACTGAAAGGTCTTTCAACTTCTGCATTTGACCATGGCAGCACTAAAAACATAAGGGCCAATCCTGAAATTTCTTTGAAATGGTTTAAAACCACTTGCATATTCGTAGATTCTCATTTCATTCCAAAATTCACTTATATTTTGCTTTCCCCCCCTTTTACAGTACCAGTAGTAAGTTTCAACCACTGGAATTCTATTTTTGTCAGTGCGTCATCTGGAAACCCCATTTCTTTGGCTAAAGATATTATTGGTAATTTCAACATCTTCAAATACTCAGATTCAATAAAGACCATTTTAAATGTAGCATTAAAGTAGATTTTTTAAAAATATTCCGTCAAAACACAATTTTCACTAAAAAATTTCTCTATCCGTTAAATCTCCCCCCCCCCCTTTTGAAACAGTTAAAAATTCACCAACTTTAATGGGAATTCCGCTAAGTTGGAAACACCGCGAGTTTCTAATGTAACGACGCAAATAGCGACGTGCATAATCAACGATAGGAGACCATTCCTAAACAAAGGAAGGGTTGGGGGACCGCAACTAATCGATATTGAACATTTTCATGATTATCGATACTGCCCTGAATTTTATTTGAATTACAGAAAAGGAGAGGTGCGCATGCGTCGACGGTGAATCGACGAGGGAGACGTGCGGAACCTGAAAGACAGTTAGTAGTACGTGCCTGACCACGAGAGAGAGAAGTTGAAAAGGCAGAAGGGAGAAGACGAGATTGGGATGTGTGACAGCGGTAGAGGCGTTCTGACATAATGGTGTGTCAGACTTTCATCTAAAGGAAATTCTGGTTGTGAACTTCCTTGACACGGCTATATGGAGATAGTCATTAATCAGAAGAATACACCAAGTCGGCCGGTACGAGACACCGCTACAGCGAACACCAGCTGTGAGAGTGAGTCGTGACTGCTCGCTCTGAATAAGAGCAGTATGGACATCAGGAAGTAATGGAAGACAACTCAGGATCGGAGGATAAGTTGGACATCACTGGTTGAGTATAAGCGTCTAGACTTTTTTTTTCTTATTGTTTGGGGAGTGAGAAAATTGAGATATCCTTTTTTTTTAAGGATGGTTTCTAAGTCATGTATGGCGATTAGACACCGTATGGAATAATAGAATAGAATAGAAACATAGAAGTGAGAATTCTAGAAGTAAAGTGATGAAATCCAGTAATCCAACTATTTTCTATTTCTGGTCTAAATTAATTATAAAAGAGCAGTCTAGAGCCTAACAACTGAATGCCACAGATATATCTCTTCACTTTAAGTTTTTTTGGGTGATTGTCCCACGAATGAATACATAGCTAGGGGCAATTGGTGATGCTCATATAAACTTTGTTATTTTTGAGACAGGACGCGAGGGGAGTAAGGAAGAAAAGTAATTAAGGGGCATGCTTAGTACTTCTTACGAGGGCCCCTCCCTCTTGGGTTTCTTTCAGGTGACGGGTGACTATCTATAAATAGATTTCATGCTGGCCTGTAATGTTAAGTTATGTTTTTTTATAGAGATTTATCTACAAGCGAAGGTGTATGGAATATGGTAGAGGGGGATAAGCAGTGGAAAGATTGAAGGGCAAAAGAAGGCCTACGAGTGGTAGTGCATTAGGTGTGTACCATTGGAAAATTTACATGTTAGGGTAGAAGTAAACGTCATTAAAGGGGTTATAGAGAAGCTTACTAATCTGGGCGTGAATTAGTTTCAGTTAGAATTCTAGGGAATTTAGAAACAAAATAAGATTGGGTGCCCATGCTAAAGAGTAGTAACGTAAGAAGTAGGAAAACTAGAATAACCACCGAGTGAATTAAATCAATGGTATAAGCTGAAGGGAACTCTACTTAAAGAAAGAAAGGGGTTAAAAGATAACAGCTGATGACTGGTCAGGTTAGAAAGAGGAGAGTGAGTTGAAAGATAACAACAAATGATTGGTTAGGTTAGAAAGAGGAGAATAGGAAATTGCGAGTAGTGTACTGATGATAAGTAGTTTATTAGCAAGTACTAGAGATTGTAAGGGTGAGGTGAGGGAACGCCGGAAGTATCCCGAATCAAACAAATAAAATCTGGTAGTAGACAAGGCCTATACCAGTAACATATAAAGAAAAGAAATTTATGAGAGATTGTGAAAGCCATCGATGTTGGAGGCGAACAACGGCCCCACGTGCCTCTAGGAGAGAGTGTCAGGGACCTCTGACATCGATTTACAAAATTTTATTTTTGTTTGCGGCCCATTAATATTTTCCCGGTTGCAGGAGAGGAGTCAGATTGTTTGTAACTCAAGATCTAGACGTCGCTCCTGTATCGGTGGTCTATCGCCACAGTCACTCTGTGGGTATAGGCCTAAACTTCTATTTCTTTCTTCGTGAGACTGTCTTTTCTATCTATCTTTAAATACAATTCTTCATGGACTAAGCTGACTAATAGACTAATATAGGAGACATAGGTGGGATTATTGAGTGTAATCTGTAGAGTAAGGACTGGATTATGAATTGAAAACCTTTATTTATTCAAGAGGAAAAAAACACCCAGTATAATATATATATTGAGCTACCCTGAAGTTGCAAATGTAAATGACTGCACAAGTCAGTAGTAAATTAGAAGAATAATACAAAACGTTCTAGTAGATACCTGAAAAAAAAAAAGAAAGAAAATTAAAGTAATTAATTAAGGATTTGTTATTGTTGAACAGAGAACGTACTTATATAGTTAAAATTGGGTATACTAACCTTGAATAATCAAATATTATCCTACCAATAAAAGTGTTGAATGGTTAATGTAGTGTAAATGTAATTTATTGTATATAAGATTGTTATTGTTGAAAAAAGAAAAAAAAAAATAATATATTAAATAAATTATGGTCGTTGTTACTTAAAGCAAAGTTATCGTGAAGTCCCCTTCTAAATTTTGGCGCCCATACCGTGGGGCGATAGTTTGTTAATTTGTAACGTGTGGGGCGATAGTTTGTTAATTTGTAACGTGTGGGGCGATAGTTTGTTAATTTATGACCAAAATATCGTGAAGTTCAGTCTTCACAAATTTTGGTCGCCCATAACGTGGGGGTGAGTAGTGTTAAAACAAAACAGTATTGCTAATTGTTGCAACTTAATTTAGTTAAAATTGTTAAAAAAAAAAAAAAAAAAAAAAAAAAGAAACCTTTATTCAGTTGAAGTTCCATATTATGATAGCCCATAGCGTGAGGCAGTGATAGTTTGATATCCTAACGTGAGGCGAGATAGGGTTAAAAGAATTTTGGGAGTTAGGTTAGTATAACTGAAATTTATTCTCAAAAACAAATAATAATAATAATAATAATAACATATTTTTGGGAAAAGAATAATGACTATTGACAAGTAAGGACTTCTATAGATGACTAAGACAGACGACTGAACTATTGTGTGTTCTAATCTTTTTTTTTCCAGTGGTATTGTTAATATATAAATATGGCTACTTATGTTGATCCGTATGCACAAATAAGAGCAGCTGAGCTAACCCAAGCTATTAGGAAGTTGAGGAAGGCGGATTTAGAGGCAGAATGTGATAGAGTAAAGTTACCGACCACAGGTACAAGGGATGAGTTAAGACAACGCTTGTTAGATTATGCCCGTAAGAACCCTCAGTCATTTCAAGTGTTAATTACGGCTTTTGCTCTGAGTCAGGAAGTTTTGGAAGAAGATTTAGTTGAACATAATATAACGGTACCACAAGATTCATATGGAGATGTAGTGTATACATGGGTTAAGTTAATGCGTAGGAAGGCCATGGCGGTAGCTGATTCAGAAGAAGTTGTACCAGTAGTACCCTCGTTTACAATTCAGTTAGAGCCGCATAAACCAAATACTTTGGATCTGGTTCGTAAATGGAACATTAAATTCAAACCTGGGGATAGTATTTACTTATTTTTGGAGAGATTGGAAGATTTAAAACAAAGTTCTAAGTTACAGGGTGTAGAGTTATTGTCAGTATTACCCGAAATTTTACAAGATTCAGCTTTACTTTGGTACAGGAACAGATTAACAGATTGGCCTACATGGGAAGCTTTTTTGAAAGAATTTAGAGAATATTATTTGCCTATTGATGAGGAAGACTCGCTTTTGGATGAGATTAGACAGAGAACGCAAGGTCCCAAAGAATCGATTTTTGATTATGTTAATGCTATTCAAACGTTAATGAGGAGGCTGAGTACTCCAATGAGTCCTCAACAAATGATGAAGACTGTTATCAAAAATTTGCGTCCTGATGTAAAATTGTACCTTAGACCTGCAGAGATTCAAACTATAACAGATTTAATACGTGTAGGTAGACAGTATGAACAAATATTGTTAGATTCTGAGAGATATATTCCTCCTCCAACGCAGGTTAGAGCTACAATTAAAGAAACGGCTTATAAACCTCAGAGACAAGTTGTTATACCTTCAGTTCATACAGCGCTAGGAATTCAGGGAAAACAGGAACTTCCATCGTCCGAGTTACAAAAGAAACCCAATGTTAGTTTTTCTGCAAAGACGTGGGATAAGGAACGGAATTCAAGTCCTGTAAATGATTCTAGAATGGTTAAAGTAATAGAAAATAAAGAGAGACAGGATGAGTCGAGGGATAATGGTAAAAATACCCCTTTGCGTTTTTCAAATAATCAGCGATGTTGGAATTGTGATAAAACAGGACATAGGCAGTTCGAGTGTAAAGCATCTCGTAGAGTTACTCCACGCGCTACGATTAAATGTTATAATTGTAATAAGCTTGGACATAGGTCTATTGATTGTAGGATGCCCCAAGAAAGAAAAGTTAGGCCTACAAATTCCTTATGACAATTAACTAAAAATCAGGCTTGTGTGATGTTAAATATAAATCCTACAGATTTAGTTAATGGAGATAGATGTTTTGTTGAAATTTTGCTGGAGGATATTACGTTTATTGCTTTAATAGATTCCGGTTCAGATAAAACTTATGTGGGAGAGAAAGGTGACTTTTTGTGTAAAATGTTAGATTTAGCAGTAGAAGAATCTGAAGTTAGGGTGGTGCAATTAGCAGATAAAACTTATAGTTCTATAACAGGAGAGAGAACTTTTGAGATGAAATTGCAGGACAGGATCTTTCAGATAAAATGTAAAATTATGCCAAATTTAGCAGTAGATATGATTCTGGGCATGGACGTTTTGAAACAAATTGGGTTAGTAGTAGATTTGCAAGATGGGACTTGGTATTTTAAGGATGAACCAGCAAAAATTTTTCAATTTGTTAAGGCTATAGATTTAAAAGAAGAAGATCAACTACATAATATTCTTACCTTACCTACACCTCAGGAAAGGGACAGATTGAATATGTTTTTGGAAAATCAGTTACAGAAATTTGATCAGTGTACTGGACTTACCGATCTGATTTCTCATGTTATTGATACAGGCGATGCAAAACCTATAAAACAAAGATATTATCCAGTATCACCCATTTTGGAAAAAGTTATACACGCGGAAATAGATAAAATGTTATTGGAAAAAGTTATAGAGCCTTCAAATTCACCTTGGTCGTCTCCGGTAGTTATGGTAAAGAAACCAGATAGAACATGGAGGTTCTGCGTAGATTTCAGAAAAGTAAACAATTGTACTAAAAGAGATAGTTATCCTTTGCCATACATTGAACATGTTTTGAGTAAATTACGACATGCTAGGTATATCAGTACAATAGATTTGAAAAATGGGTATTGGCAAGTTCCATTAGATGAAGCAAGTAAAGAAAAAACAGCATTTACCGTACCTGGTAGAGGATTGTATCAGTTTCGAGTTATGCCTTTTGGAATCCATAACGCACCAGCCTCGTTTCAAAGATTAGTTGATACTATATTAAGAGAAGAGATAGGAGAGAAATGCTTTTGTTATTTGGATGATATAGTACTTATTAGTGAGACGTTTGAAGAACATTTGTCCTTGTTAGAAAAAGTTTTAGAGAAATTAAGAAAAGCTAACCTGAAAATTAATAGGGAAAAATCAAAATTTTGTAGAAGTGAATTAAAATATTTGGGTCATATCATTACTCCATTAGGAATTGCTGTAGATTCAGATAAAATCTCGTGTATCCTTGAGTATCCAGCCCCTACAAAAGTCAAGGAAGTACGAGCATTTTTAGGATTGGCTTCTTGGTACCGACGATTCATTCCATTTTTTTCTGAAGTTGTAAAGCCCCTCACTGCACTTCTGAAAAAGAATCAGAAATGGCGTTGGACTAAGGAATGTCAGGAATCTTTTGATGAATTAAAATCGAAATTATCTAGTAGTCCTATATTAACTTGTCCAGATTATACTAAACCCCTAGTGTTACAGACCGACGCTAGTTTTTCAGGACTAGGAGCAGCATTAATTCAGACAGGAGAGGAAGGAGAGGAAAAAGTAATAGCTTATGCTAGTAGAACTTTAACGGTAGGTGAGCAAAAGTGGGCAATAGTTGAGAAGGAATTGTTAGCTATATTGTGGGCAGTTCAAAAGTTTCGTCCTTATTTGGAAGGTTATCATTTTAAAGTATATACTGATCATTTTGCTCTGAAATGGTTAAATACATTACAGAATCCGACCGGACGATTAGCTAGGTGGAGTTTATTGCTCCAGGAGTATGATTTTGAAGTAATACATAGGCCTGGTAGATTACAAAAAGTTCCGGATGCTTTATCTAGAATACACGAAGGGAAAGTTCAAGAGAAAACGGTAGAGGAAGAATTTTGCCTCTTGTTGACTGATAACTCTGAAGTAGTGGAATGGGAAAATATACAAGATGCTTGGTATATTAAGCGGAAAGAGCAAGTACAAAGTAAACCTAAATTTTGGCCAGATTGGAAGGTCGTAGATGAGAAGTTGTACCATTTAAGATTAGATCAGTTAGAACAAACTTTAGAGGGAACAGTGAATAGGTGGAAATTAGTTATTCCGCAAGATTATAGGATTAAAGTATTACAGGAATGTCATGATGCACCTACTGCAGGACATATGGGGATAGCTAAAACTTTCTTTAGAATAGCAAATAAGTATTATTGGCCGGGAATGTTTAGAGATGTTGCTAAGTATGTTACTGCTTGTGAAATATGTCAGAGACAGAAAGTGTTACAGACGGCTCAAGCAGGACCAATGCATTTTTACCAGAAAGAGAAACCTTGGATGACTGTAGCTACTGATTTGTTGGGACCTTACCCACGTTCCAAAAAAGGGAACCGATACATTGTAGTATTTCAGGACACCTTTACCAAATATGTAGAATGTAAAGCGTTAAGGAAAGCAACCAGTAGAGCAGTTACGGAAGCATTTTATGAATTGATTATCCTTAAATGGGGAATTCCGGGATATTTGCTGATGGATAATGGACCGCAATATACTAGTAAATTAATGCGAGAGATAGCTAAAGCTTTTAATATAACTCCTTGTTATTTACCTGTATATTCGCCACAAGGAAATCCAGTAGAAAGAGTCAATAGAGTATTGAAAACAATGATTTCTAGTTATATTCAAAAGGATCAGACAGTTTGGGATGTGTATTTGAGAGAATTTAATTTTGCTATAAATACGGCTAAGCATAGTTCCACTGGATGCACTCCTTATATGCTAAATTATGGGAAGGAGCCTGAAATTATCAGTAGGATTGAAAAGGTGGAAAACCAACCGATTCATAAAGAAATTCCAAAAATTTGGGTGGAGAGACTCAATAAATTGAAAACGGTACGTTTAATGGTTAGACATAGCTTAGAAACCGCCTATAAGAATTCGAGTCATTATTATAATCTTCGGAGGAGAGAGATGAGATTTAGTCCAGGAGATCTAGTGTTAAGAAGAAACTTTAAATTAAGTGATGCCTCACAAGCTTATACAGCAGGTTTAAGTGCAAAGTTTGTCGGGCCCTATATTATAAAGAAAAAGTTCAGTGAAAATAGCTACGAACTGACAAACCGTTTTGGTAAAAAGTTGGGGAAGTGGCACGTCAAAGACTTGAAACCCTTTGTTCCTGGATAAACATTCTTTAAGGCTGGTAAAAGAGACACGCACAAAAAAAAAAAAAAAAAAAAAAAAAAAAATGAATGTGACCTGTGTCAACATTATTTTTTTTTATGGTGAGTGAGGGAAGAATGTAACGACGCAAATAGCGACGTGCATAATCAACGATAGGAGACCATTCCTAAACAAAGGAAGGGTTGGGGGACCGCAACTAATCGATATTGAACATTTTCATGATTATCGATACTGCCCTGAATTTTATTTGAATTACAGAAAAGGAGAGGTGCGCATGCGTCGACGGTGAATCGACGAGGGAGACGTGCGGAACCTGAAAGACAGTTAGTAGTACGTGCCTGACCACGAGAGAGAGAAGTTGAAAAGGCAGAAGGGAGAAGACGAGATTGGGATGTGTGACAGCGGTAGAGGCGTTCTGACATAATGGTGTGTCAGACTTTCATCTAAAGGAAATTCTGGTTGTGAACTTCCTTGACACGGCTATATGGAGATAGTCATTAATCAGAAGAATACACCAAGTCGGCCGGTACGAGACACCGCTACAGCGAACACCAGCTGTGAGAGTGAGTCGTGACTGCTCGCTCTGAATAAGAGCAGATATGGACATCAGGAAGTAATGGAAGACAACTCAGGATCGGAGGATAAGTTGGACATCACTGGTTGAGTATAAGCGTCTAGACTTTTTTTTTCTTATTGTTTGGGGAGTGAGAAAATTGAGATATCCTTTTTTTTTAAGGATGGTTTCTAAGTCATGTATGGCGATTAGACACCGTATGGAATAATAGAATAGAATAGAAACATAGAAGTGAGAATTCTAGAAGTAAAGTGATGAAATCCAGTAATCCAACTATTTTCTATTTCTGGTCTAAATTAATTATAAAAGAGCAGTCTAGAGCCTAACAACTGAATGCCACAGATATATCTCTTCACTTTAAGTTTTTTTGGGTGATTGTCCCACGAATGAATACATAGCTAGGGGCAATTGGTGATGCTCATATAAACTTTGTTATTTTTGAGACAGGACGCGAGGGGAGTAAGGAAGAAAAGTAATTAAGGGGCATGCTT
The DNA here is from genome assembly GCA_964059195.1 of Ectobius pallidus. Lineage (NCBI taxonomy): Eukaryota > Metazoa > Arthropoda > Insecta > Blattodea > Ectobiidae > Ectobius > Ectobius pallidus. The sequence continues at coordinate 29,508,365 of CAXKWD010000001.1, forward strand.
AGTACTTCTTACGAGGGCCCCTCCCTCTTGGGTTTCTTTCAGGTGACGGGTGACTATCTATAAATAGATTTCATGCTGGCCTGTAATGTTAAGTTATGTTTTTTTATAGAGATTTATCTACAAGCGAAGGTGTATGGAATATGGTAGAGGGGGATAAGCAGTGGAAAGATTGAAGGGCAAAAGAAGGCCTACGAGTGGTAGTGCATTAGGTGTGTACCATTGGAAAATTTACATGTTAGGGTAGAAGTAAACGTCATTAAAGGGGTTATAGAGAAGCTTACTAATCTGGGCGTGAATTAGTTTCAGTTAGAATTCTAGGGAATTTAGAAACAAAATAAGATTGGGTGCCCATGCTAAAGAGTAGTAACGTAAGAAGTAGGAAAACTAGAATAACCACCGAGTGAATTAAATCAATGGTATAAGCTGAAGGGAACTCTACTTAAAGAAAGAAAGGGGTTAAAAGATAACAGCTGATGACTGGTCAGGTTAGAAAGAGGAGAGTGAGTTGAAAGATAACAACAAATGATTGGTTAGGTTAGAAAGAGGAGAATAGGAAATTGCGAGTAGTGTACTGATGATAAGTAGTTTATTAGCAAGTACTAGAGATTGTAAGGGTGAGGTGAGGGAACGCCGGAAGTATCCCGAATCAAACAAATAAAATCTGGTAGTAGACAAGGCCTATACCAGTAACATATAAAGAAAAGAAATTTATGAGAGATTGTGAAAGCCATCGATGTTGGAGGCGAACAACGGCCCCACGTGCCTCTAGGAGAGAGTGTCAGGGACCTCTGACATCGATTTACAAAATTTTATTTTTGTTTGCGGCCCATTAATATTTTCCCGGTTGCAGGAGAGGAGTCAGATTGTTTGTAACTCAAGATCTAGACGTCGCTCCTGTATCGGTGGTCTATCGCCACAGTCACTCTGTGGGTATAGGCCTAAACTTCTATTTCTTTCTTCGTGAGACTGTCTTTTCTATCTATCTTTAAATACAATTCTTCATGGACTAAGCTGACTAATAGACTAATATAGGAGACATAGGTGGGATTATTGAGTGTAATCTGTAGAGTAAGGACTGGATTATGAATTGAAAACCTTTATTTATTCAAGAGGAAAAAAACACCCAGTATAATATATATATTGAGCTACCCTGAAGTTGCAAATGTAAATGACTGCACAAGTCAGTAGTAAATTAGAAGAATAATACAAAACGTTCTAGTAGATACCTGAAAAAAAAAAGAAAGAAAATTAAAGTAATTAATTAAGGATTTGTTATTGTTGAACAGAGAACGTACTTATATAGTTAAAATTGGGTATACTAACCTTGAATAATCAAATATTATCCTACCAATAAAAGTGTTGAATGGTTAATGTAGTGTAAATGTAATTTATTGTATATAAGATTGTTATTGTTGAAAAAAGAAAAAAAAAAATAATATATTAAATAAATTATGGTTATTGTTATGCAAAGTAAAATAACGTGAAGTTCAGATTTTTGACCCTTATCCTTATAATGGTTTGAGAGTAGCTGGTTTTTGTGCTAAGTTACATACTTTGGTAGTGAGTATTGAAAAAAAAGGAGAAAAAGAAGAAGCAAAATAATAAAAGAAAGATAAATCCGAACCCAACTCCCGTCTCCACTGTTATTTAAAAGCTAGTCGAGGGGCATGTAGGTACATAGCCTGTGTATCTATAATTTAATTTGTGTCTGGGCTGATACATAACAAAAAGAAAAGAGGAAGCGTATTGATGATGGCGCCCGTTAATATAAATTTTCATCAATATTATCAAGACTGGGTAAATTGTTAAAAGAGAGAGAAAGTAGACTGAGAGTAGGAAGTTTGCAATCACCCGGTGTCAAAGGTAGTTGTACTGAACGTTGGAATGTGGACTATGCAGGCAGTGTTATGATGACACGACAGGTGCATGAGTGACCTTGTTTTGTAGGAGTTCAGTAAACTTATATACTACGATTAAGAATAATCACATATTAGTCGTCACAGAATTTTGGCGAAGATTTAATCCAAGAAGTTAAGGAACTTTATAGCATAAAGTAAGAAAAGCCCGTCACACTAAATTCATCAATGGATCTATCGATGGCATCTATTTTCATCAGCTCTTAATTTCAGTAAATCCATTAAAAATCCAACAAATGTTTCTGCGTTCTGGTGAGTTTGCGCTGTTTTCCAACGTTTAGCATCAATTCTATGGTACTTCAATGTCCGATGGTTCAGACGAATCACTGCCATAATGACGAACAACAAACTATTCAAAATTGTAAAATGGAATCAGTGCATACATAGTCCAGGCAAGTTAGAAAGAAGAAGAAAAAAAAACCAATTGAGGGAAATAATATATAAAGTTTGGAAAACATTCACAAGGGATTAGTAGCCAGAAACAGAAAAGTGCCCCTCTAGGGGATGCGTCCCCCTTCCCGCCCCCCAAATGTACAATTTAGAGATTTATTAATTTTTTTACGCAAAACGGTTAATTTTTCGAAGATAAATATTGTTACGAAAAATATTTCTCGTAAATTTCTGTATAAAAACGGTCCATGCATGTTTTACCTGAGACATGCCGGTTTCGAGATAGCCTAATGAAATTTGAACAGGATTAAAATTCTATTAAAGTATGGTTTGGGCAATTTTTCTGTCTTGGTAGGTACATGGAAATATTTCGTGTGTTTTCAATTTGATGATGTAATAGTGGGTTCAGTATGCAGAATGCAGGATAAAGAGCCTGCAGAGGTCGGAAAGGGGCTGGCGCCAAAGAATGGAAAGGGCTAGGTGTGAACAAATACACTCAGAGTATTTGGTGTGAATCCACTCCTTCCATTCACTCATGCTTTCCTACCTCTCTCACTGTCGATTCTCCTCTGTTGGGCCAGTTTCCGGTTTAGTTGAGTTTAACTCGCGTACTTACGCAATCCGTGAGGGCATTTCTGTTTAATTACTTTTTGGTGATTTCAAAACTCGTAATACCTGCAAGATGGAGAAAAATGCAATACATAGAAAGGAATAAAACTCAAACATTTAAGGTGAATTTGCTGAAAGAGCAAAGCATAAAACAGCTCTATCAAAATAGGCTAAATCAACAACTGGATGAAATGCCACTTAGCAACAATATTAATCTGGAATGGAACAGAACAAAATAAATTATAATAAAAGCAGCAGGAGAAGCATTGGGTCGGAGAAATAAGTGTTACAAAAAGAAAAAAGAAGAAGCATATTTAAAATATTTACAGAATAGCAATTTACAAAATAAAATAGAATATAAAAAGAAGAGCGCAATTGTTAAAAAAGAAACCCGTAAACTACATAGACAAAGCTGGGACAATTATATAACGAATGTCGAGAACGATATCCATGGACGACAAGAATACGCATATAAAATTATGAAGGAGATAAATAAAGAAGAAAGAGACAGATTAAGATTTAATCCAATACCAGAGAAAGAATGGTTAAAATAACTTATTATAAAGAACTATGGACGAACATAAAAGAAAATGAAGATATAATACAAGAAGAAAATGATTTGAATATTGATTTTATAACACAAGAAGAATTGTAAAAAAATATAAAATCGTTTAAAAACAAAAAATCGCCAGGTACGGATAAAATAAACATTGAATTGATAAAACATGGATCACAGACATTAATGAACAGATTATTATATTTTATAAATATGTGCTGGCAAACTGGATATACACCAGACGAATGGAGAGCGGCAATTGTAGTACCTATATTAAAAAAAGGAGAGAGAAATAGAGCAGATAATTATAGAGGGATTAGTTTACTTAATACATGTAGTAAAATATACGCTAAAATTATAGCAAGACGTTTAGGGGTCATTACAGAAAATTTGTTAGCAACTGAACAGCACGGATTTAGAAAAGGGCGATCAACATCAAATTGTATCTTTGCACTTGCCCAATTAATAGAAAAAAGAAGATAATTCAATTTGGAAACACTTCTAATATTTATCGACTATGAAAAGGCATTCGACAAGGTGATACGTTCAAAACTCTGGAACATCCTAAAGAATAAAGGATATCCTAATCAAATTATCAAATGCAGTTGCCAGCCTATATAGAAGTACAAAAATATTTATAGATAAAGGAAACGGACCAGGCCAATTACAAGCAGAAACTAATGCAGGAGTCAGACAAGGATGCCCACTCTCTCCAATATTGTTTAATATATACTTGGACGATGCTTTATATAAATGGCAAAATATTTTAGATAGTGATTTTATGATTACTGACATGAGAGTGAACCATCTTTTGTTTGCGGATGACCAAGTAATTATAGCAATAATGAAGATCAACTGCAAAAGGCAGTATTCAAATTACACGGTATTATACAGGATTGTAATCTTAAAATATCTGTCGCAAAGACCAAGACTATGGCACTTATTGGTGCTCGACATAAAAGATCAAAGATAATTATAGATTCTCACCCAGTTGATCAAGTTAGTAGTTTTGATTATCTAGGCTATAAGTTGTCCTATCTAGGAAATCAAGATGTGGAGAATAAAATAAAAAAGTTCCAACACATGTGTGGTACTATAACACGATGTTTAAAAAATAAAACAAGAACAGATACACAGTTAAAATTTTACAAAACAGTGGCCGTCCCAATCCTAATGTATGGATCTAAAACATGGACATTAACACAATCTGGTAAAAGAAAAATAGAGACAGCAGAAATGAGATTTCTAAGAGCAACAGCTGGAATTTCTCTAAGAGAACACAAGAGAAACGAAGAGATTAGGAAGAAATTGAATATATTTAACCCGAATGAAAAAGTAATAAATAATAAGGTTAAATGGCTACAACATTTAAACAGAATGGGAGATGATAGAGTGGCAAAACAGATGTCCAACTATCAACCAACAGGATACAGAAATGTAGGACGACCTCGACTTAGATGGAAGGACAACTTCAACAATAAATTCTAAGGGGAACGGGCCAACAGGCTCATACCTTGAAGATGATGATGATGATGTATTTCGTCGAGTTTTTTTTTAGGGGGGGGGGAGGTGAGAACAAAATAATGAGGGACCCTATCACTTCTTTCATTTGCAATACATTCTATATTAGAAGGAGAACCATCAAAAGTAACCGAGGAATTGAACAATTTGATACGTTTCAGCAGGGAAAGTAAGGGCACTTCCCCCCCCCAAAAAATGTGGGAATGGTTGAAGTGCTAAGGTATGTTGACATGATTACATTAAGCAGCGTAATAATATTTAGAAACACATAAAACAGAAAGCTATCAAGTAGACGATATACTCGTACATTATATTTCAATTGAGAATGTTTCATATGTGCTGAAAAAGTGAATTAGAGACAGGAAGAAAAAACTGCAGAAACGTTGAGTTAGGTTATTCATACATCTTGCTCCAGAAAACAGAGACATTCTCATGATGAAGGTAGGTAAAGGAAACGTCAAGACCTGGGGTTACAGTTGAAAATATATATTTAATGCCTTACTCATCAATGACTGCAAGGAATTAATAATATTTCATGTAGTAAATGGTGTGACACCACTTCAGCCATGTTTGGGAAAAGGAAATTGCAGACTTTCCAATTATTCAACCGATCTCATTATCTTCGTGACATTCCCCGTGTATTTAATAATGTAAGCTCGACTCCTGAGATCATTGAAAAAGTATGAGAAAAATTCATCCTGTCTCCTTATACAAAAAGCAATGCTGTCGTACTCTCACGCTTGCCAGCCACTAGTGATGTAGCATACTCCATTCCTACCGTGTTTACCTGTAAATCCAGATGTGGTTAGGGAACAGCTTGGACCCCAGAAATTGGGGAAGGAGAGAATGAAACTCATCCCTCTCTCCAGTTCACACGGAACGAACATCAGCTCCGGATAATATATTACTCCTGATTTCATTCGGCTGTACTCAAGATTGGGGGAGAAAATGCAAGTGTGTGACTTCTGCTGTACAGCAATGTGTAAAACCCGTCGAGGTCAAAGCTACACTAATACGACTCCCATTGATTTGACGGAAGAATTTGAAGACGATTTTCTATAAATAATTATGATTATTGTTTAACGGATATTGTGGAATTGTGGTTGTATAGGTGTTGTCAATAAGATTATTGTTAATGCTTTATAATGACAGTAATTCTTTATTAATTCTACGAATTCTTCATTCTGAAGACGAATTATTTTGATTCTAACATAAGTTTTACGGTATAACTCGATCGGGAAGACCTGAGCCAAACACGCGCAGATAGCTTATGGTCCGCCGGTAGCAATGGAGTAAGAGCAGAAGAGAATGCATATACTGTACTACTCATTCCAAACTATGCGGTTCATAATAGCCCATAACTATTGAAAATAAAATAAAAAATTAAATAAAGTATTTGTTTATTTTTAGTTATGAAATATTATTTACGTATTGGTATGTAATAAAATATCCCTGTTGGGTCTTCACTATTGAATGCTGTGAGGCTAACTAAGATGTTTTTACACGGCCTTTACAGTATGAACTAGCAAAGAACATCACGTGCTATGAAGGTCACGCAGGTCTAGATTACGTCATCGTAGACTACTGCGCAGCCGTTTGTTCGGCTCAGGTCTTAGCGATCGAGTTATATATAATACTGAACAAACAAATTGTATTCTAGAACTCTATTGAAGCAATAAATGTCATATCAAAGGCATTTAATATTTCACATTTCAACACTAACGTTTACGTGTTACCAGTATGTTTACATGTGTACAAAAGGTAAGCAGTTGGGTAGAAGTAAAAAGTAAAGTGTTCCCTATTACAGGCCAGAGGGATCCATGAGTACCAGCTCCCAGCTTTTTAGACAATCGGTATTGAGGTGGTAAGGTTGTCAGCCTTATGCACCGGCCGCCTATACCCCCAGGATTGCTCCTGGTACTCATTTCTGTTAGAAGCAGAGTCAACCCCAGGGTCATAGTGCCAATTGCAAAACTGCAACGACTTCATCGGGGATCCAACCCGTGACCTTCCAATATGTACCGCAGCGCCTCAACCACTACTCTGGGTAAAAAGAGGGGGGGGGGAATGTGTGAATAAAATATAATTTTAAAATCAGGCCAAACTCGTACATTAATGGATTTTTAATCTTCTTCCGAGTGCAAAATATCGAAAAATCTCACTTAAAATATGCACAGTAGCCTACCTTTATTGTGCAAAATTTTCTGAGGAATGTATTTTTATTATAGTAGTTCTCTTCGAAAAATGAACCGACTTGCGTACAAATTGAAAAAAAATGGTAAAAATGGCGGGAAGGGAAGATGCGCCCTCTCGAGAAGGGGACTTTTATCTGCTACAAATATGTGTACATAAGTATAATAGGTAAGCAATTGGGGAGAAACAAGAGAAAACATATATAAATAAAAAAGGAGTTGAAAATGGCCTCCCGATTTTTCCTACTTTGCCTAACTATATAAGATTTATGACAGCGAAAGCTAGACAGAATTACATAACCTAATTAGGCCTAATCTAATCTAATGACGTTTTGTTAGAGTGGTTGTTAAGCATATTTTTGAAGTGAAGCTTCTTTAGGCGCGCTAGGAGTAAATTGAGAGCTAACCCAAAGTTGCGTTACGCTCTAGCGTTACGAACAAAATCGTCACGAAAGTAGTGGAGGTAAGTAGCAAGCATAGAGTTGTTATCAAAAGAGTGGGGCCACGGGAGCGCGCGGGGAAAGATATCAGGCATTGAGTGGGGGGCTATTACTGCTTCGAGTTATTTTATTTTTTATTCAGATGATATCCTTCTTCCGTTCAATATAATTATATGTATTCCTCTATTTCACTCTCAACGTTGTCAAAGAAGTTTCACTTCTGTCGCGTGGCGTTCCACGCATCTGATTTTTATTTATTTATTTATTTTTTTTTTTTTTAATTTTTTTTTAAGATTCGTTATTTGATTCGTCGTAATGAGCTATACTTGAAAAGAGAAAGACACATAAGCAGTGTTTGCAGCCTTAGTGAATTCTTACAATGACATGGACTTTACGTCACACTTAAGCTATTTCGGGTTCTCTTTTTGGTTGCAATTGTTAAAATTATGAAAAATAGAACATATGAAATAGTGTTAATAAATTTGGGTCAATATGAAAATATAACTACTAGTAGCTGGTTAAACGTCCTTCGTACGGGTGAAAACGTGTTTTGCAAGGATTTTAGCCTTACCCGAGAAACACCAAGAGGAAGTAACCATATTTCGTTTTTTAGTGAACCTGACGTTCTTTCGGAGTAAGAACCAGTTTATTGTTTATTTTTTAAGTATTTTTTTCAATATTTGACCTCTGTGTTTATGCTGTTATCAAATATTTTGATCAAAAGCCAGAATAATATCGTCTGTGCTAGAAAGTGGGTCTGATTAAGCCTCACAACTGAAATTAGACATATATGCTGGTAGTCACTTTGCCCAACGCTCTAGTGAGTTAAAAAAAAAAAAAGTAGTGGGATTTCATCATTTGAGTACATTTCCAGTAAAATGTATATTTATTTAAATATAATATTGAAATTGAACTGATAGAGAACATCCTGAGCTAGAGGATGTTTGATGGAAGAAACTTATGGATGTAGCCTAATGGGAAGTTCCATCTAACCTTTAATCAGTTCAACCAATCAATTATTGCCACTGAACCATTTCTACAGAGCAACACTTTCAGGAATATAAGGCTCTAACATTAAATCGGAAACTACAACTACTTTAGCCCACTGTTTCAAGATTGGTTAAAAATTTTACTCATCATCATGAATGATTGAGTGTAACTCATGATTGAACCTACGCCGGAAGGAAGTGAAGAATAAGTGACAGGCTCCATTATGTTACTGTATATTATTGTGAATCAAGAATAATTTAAAGGTATTAAATTAATTTATCATTGGCTTTCTGTCAGATCCAAAATTTATAATAGACCGATTGATAGAACCAGCTCAATTTCTTCTGGTTACTGTTAAGGCATTCGTAGTGATAGAAGGCTCCTATTTGCTCTGGAGAAAGTCTGGATATCCAACCAATATTCAACAAAAAAGATTCGAACTTCCTGTAATTCACCTTGATTTTATAGATGTGTTGCCACTATTAACTCCCAACCCACGTATATGTATAGGTATATATATATATATATATATATATATACACACATATATTATATATAAGAATATAAGGGATGGGTCCCTGTGATCACAATATGACACGTCCTCAGGTTGCGGATAGAGGATACGGCCTCCAGACATGGAGGGTAGCTGCAAATACTCGTATATTGAATAATATATTGTCGCGGACAGACGACAGACGACCTCAGCTTTGGGGTTTGGCGTGAGGCTAACAACCTCTCACAATAAAAACATATTGTTAAGAAACGCTTACTTCATTTATGGATCCTGTCAGTGTCAAATTTTCCGAAGGTAGAAAAGTCCCTCGTTCGGATCTCCGGGTAGGGACTATACAGAGGGAGTCTAAAAATCGTAGGAACGATAGATTTGGAATGTTAGAAGCTTTGGAATGTTAGGAGCTTGTATAGGCCTGGGGCGCTTAAATCGGTAACTAGAGAGTTAGAGAAATACGGGTTAGATGTAGTAGCAGCATAGGAAGGTAGATGGGAGAGTGATGGTTCAAATACAGACATAGCCTACGTTTATACCTTTTTCTGTGGGAACGGGAATGATAACCATCAATTAGTGGCCGGGTTTTTCATACATAGGAGGATTAGTTCAATCATTAAGAAAGTAGAGTTTATTAATGATAGACTTTCTTATGTTATTCTAAGAGGAAGGGCTGTGACATCATAGTTATGAATGTCCATGCACCAGCAGAGGATAAAGACAATGATGACAAGCTCAGCTTATATGAGGAAATAGAACAAAATGTGATTAGTTTCTGGTATTTAACATGAAAATAATTGTACTTGGAGATTTCAATGCGAAAGTAGGAAGGGAGGATATTTTCAAGCCCAGGATTGGGAACGAAAGGCTCCACTTGTAGAGCAAAAGACAATCGAGTTAGATTAGTGAATCTTGCCACCGCTAAAATTTAATCGTAAAGAGTGCAAATTCCCATATCGTGATATTCATAAATACAAATGGATTTCGCTGGATGGAATGACTCATAATCAAATCGACCATGTGCTAATAGGTGTGCTGACTGCGATTTTGTGCATAAAAAATGCCAGTCTCCTTGGTTGCAGTAGCTAAAGCTTGCTGCCTTCGAGCCGTGGCGAAGGAGGCTGCGGGTTCGAATCCTGCCTCGGGCATGGGTGTGGAAGAAAACCAAGGAAAACAAAACCTCCGCTCTTACACAAAACGATAAAAAATAGAAACATTTAAGGAAAAATGACGTATGTCTGGCAAAAACTTTTAAAAATCGCATCATTATCCGGTAGTTGCGGTTGTTCGGATATATATAATTGAGGCATACATCATTAAATCTTAATATGTTATTTATTTAAATGTTAAGGTAAACATTAGGGGTGATACCCTACTTATTGAATTTGCAAAGGTAAATTTACAGAGATATTTAATACACACTTTCCAAATATCGTTAAATATATTCTGTTTGATAATTAATTTATAAAGTTGGCATTGAAAATACTTATCATTCTCCCACAGCTTTCCTTTGACTTCCGAAGAGAGTTCGATCCCACTACTTCTATATATATATATATATATATATATACGCGTATATATATATATGCGTATATATATACGCTTTTCTATATATATATATATATATATATATATATATATATATATATATATATATAGAAAAGCGTCCTTCTAGAGACTGATAATGACCTTCTAGTTTGAATTATCTCGTGCGTTATGTGCCCCTTAGGTCACTACTTACGTATGCCGGAAGCAAAACATACTGTTATGAAGATAGTTTGGTTTCGACCATTTTTAGCTAAATCTCTAATCGCCCTTGCTTAATCTTTACAACTGGAACCCATAAACCTCTACTGAAAATCCTGAAAATGTTTGAACAAATCGTAGGAAACAACTAGGTGATTACGAAGTACTAGTAATGTGAAAATGTCCAAATTTTAAATAACAGATTTATTTTCCAAAATAGATCAAAATTTAGTTTCTGAATTATATATGTTAAGCTTGAAACATTAGATAATGATATATGTACACAATAAATAAATATTAATAAATTAGCATTAAAATACAATATATACATAACCAATAATAATCAAATTAGTCCGCCGGCGTGGTCTTGTGGTTAGCGTCGCTGACTACAGATCCGTCGGCCCGGGTTCGATTCCCGGTACCTCCTCGGATTTTTCTGAGGTAGGGAGGTCTGGTAGGGGTGCACTCAGCCTCGTGATTCCAAATTGAGGAGCTACTTGATAGAGAAGTAGCGGCTCCGGTCATGAAAACCACCAATAACGGCCGTGGGTGTCGGCATGCTGACCACATGCCCCCCAATCCTGCCATCTGCCTACGGGAGATGACGCAGCGGTCGGGTGGTAGGCCAAGTCCCTCCAGGGATGTAGCGCCACGGAGTTTTAGTTTAATAATAATCAAATTACCATCCATCAATAAATTACTGTGTTAAAACCGGCAAGTGTATATATAACATATAGAGTTTTCATTAGTCAAAATTATTTTTACTGTAAAAACACTATTTGCTTTTCAAATTTAGATCACCCTGTATTTGGAAGGTATAATAAATACCCTAGTTTTCTTTGTATTGATCTTTCTACTTCAAAAGCATAATTAAGAAGAAGCATACGATAGTCGAAAGGTCTGATTGCTACCTATATTTACAGAAAGTACAACGGACATTATGATCACTCTATATATGGCATACCTAATTCGTTCACTTCTCTTTCTTTCAATGTTTTCTGTATGCTTTACCCTTTTTTAAATTGCCTACAATTCATTGTGACCGTCGGCGTGGTCTTGTGGTTAGCGTCGCTGACTACAGATCTGTCGGCCCGGATTCGATCCCCGGTACCTCCTCGGATTTTTCTGAAGTAGGGAAGTCTGGTAGGAGTGCACTCAGCCTCGTGATTCCAACTGAGGAGCTACTTGATAGAGAAGTAGCGGCTCCGGTCATGAAAACCACCATTAACGGGGGTGGGTGTCGGCATGCTGACCACATGCCCCAATCGTGCCATCTGCCTACGGGAGATAACGCAGCGGTCGGGTGGTAGGCCAAGTCCCTCCAGGGATGTAGTGCCACGGAGTTTTAGTTTTACAATTCATTGTTAAACTGTAAAGTCCTGATATTATTTCCAAATTGTTTTACTCTGACTATTAATTTTGAAAACCCTTTGACAATGGCCTGAACTCATGAGAACTGGAGAGAGATGTATAGACAAAAACGGAACGACACGGACGGACAGACTGAAGAAAAGCTATTGCGTTATATGAATTTTATGTGTTACATAGCGTGGACGAAATTTCCAATAGCCAAACCAACAAACCCGAACAAATCAATTATCGGAACTTTAAACCAAAATCAATATATAATACGGCAGTTTAGATGTCCAAAGTAGGTGAGATGTCTTGTAGCAAAAGAAAAATTAATTAAGTTAGGCTGAATATATGAAATGGAACAATCTCACCAGAACAGCAGTGAAGATTCCATTCTCGCACCGCTGGCAACGCCCACAAGATTCAGTATTAATTTGAACTACATCCTCACGTTGTAACTACCAGCTCCCAACTGCCGTTCCCAAGACATTGCTCTCCAGTCCCTAGCAGCGCGGACCACATTCAGAAAACCACCCGTAACCAGTGGTTATGCTCGGGCGCTTTAATAAATTGACTTTTAAAATGAATGCTCCAGAATTACCACCAGGGGAACAACATATATTTACGTGAGCCGTATTCACGGCTCAGTTACCATCGTGATGGCAATGACTTTCTGTTTCGAATTGTGACGGGGGATGAAACGTGGGACCACCATTTCACGCCCGAATCGAAGGCCGCATGCATCTGTGGAGTGGAAACATCCGTCAACACCTGTCGGAAAGAAGTTAAAAACAACGCCCTCTGCAGGTAAAGTGCTCCTCACAGAGTTCTGAAACGCCCAAGGGATTTTGTTGCTGGACTTTTTGGAGGATGGAACCATCGCTGCTACGCGGTAAAGTCACACCCTGTCGAAATTGAAGGAGGCGATTTGGAAAAAGCGGCCTGGCCTTCTCAAATCTGGCATTCTGTTGTTGGATGACAATGCGAGACCACTGCTTCTTCCGTATGCAGAGCCCTGATTTTTTCCTGGGGGGCTTATTGAAGCTTCTAAAGCGGTATGACAAATGTCTCAATGTACGTGGTAATTATATGGAAAAATAAAGGTACGTTTTATCTTAATATCTCATTATATTTTTTGTCTTTTATCCACACCTCTGTACACAGTCACCAGGGGAAACTTATTTTCGGACACACCCCCATAGTATCACAAAATTCACAAGTTAACTATTACAAGATTTTATTCAGTTTTGAATTTTGTATTATTACTCTGTATCCGGAACATCAGAACTGAAACATTATACTGTAGGACTATCTTCTGATTTTTAAAACTATAATTTAGCACCTGAAAGTTCACAATAAAACTATTTCAAGGCTTCTCTTAGCTTCTGATTTGATATAATAGCCTTGTATCCGAAAGGTCAGCACTTACCTTTGTAAGACTTTCTCGTTATTTCTTATTTTCGTGTAACGGAAGTTTCCGGATTTTTCTTTTCAAGATTTGTAGTCAGTTTTCATTTTCCATCATATTCTTGTATCTGCAACGCGCAAGTTAAATTTTACGAGATTTCAATCCATTTCTGTCTTGCTATTATAAGTTAGTATTTGAAGGTTTACTATTTTATTTTTATATTTTGTTTCTGATTCTAGTTTTAGGATCATAATTTATCATCCTCGAGCTTAATCAGTGTTTATACCATTTCATATTATTTCCAAATTTGGCTTATGGTGAACTTATGTCTTTGGTCGTGGTCACCTAGGCTTCGCATTCTTAAGGAGTCCTTTGGAGGACACGTGTTGGTTATGGTTGGAGTGTTTCAGTTATTCTACAGTGGCCCTTGAGTTCTTCAACCTCCTACCACACTCCACACTACCACGTGAACCATTAATGAATTACACATCCACAGTGAACAAAGTTAGACCTAATTTTTCTGACCTATATAATAAAATTATTTTTTATAAAATGCAGCTTAATTCATTTTTAATTACATTCCCACAACAACAACACATTCAATGGCATACGCTTATTAAAATAATAATTATGGCATCCTTTGACATCTTTGGGGCACGCCTAGCGTAGTGGTTGAGGTGCTGCGCTACAAACCAGAAGGTCGCGAGTTCGATTCCCGATGAGATCGAAGGATTTTTTCAATTGGCCCAATCCTTCTGGTGGCACTATGACCCTGGGGTCGACTCAGCCTCTAACAGAAATGAATACCTTCACTTGCCGAATGACCAAAATCTGGGAGCCTCAACCTCCTGGAACCCTCTGGGCGTTAAGCGCGTATGTACAGATGCCTTTGTTCCCTGGTAAGTCTTTCAATGTTTGTTTATAAGCCCAAATTGAATTGCTTTCCATCTCTGTAGTTTAGTCGCATGCACTATACAATCGTGAGCAACGTTGGAATGATATATGACAGAGAAAACCCCGAGAAAACCTGCCTCGATCCCATTTTCCCCACCATAAATTCCACATGGATTCATCGAGATTCGATCCCTGGTCTCCCAGCGTGGAAGGCGAGTGGTTTAACCACTCAGCCATGGGGCGGCCTCTGGTATGATATATCATATTATTAATAAATACTCTTGGTCACATGTCCCAAAATAAGAATATAGTTGATACGCCTTTCTGGCATGATGCCTTCATGTTCTTCCCAGCTGAAAATTCTGTCTACTTGCAGGCCTAGGAGTTTTGTACTATTACTTTCAAGCTGGGTCAAATATCTCCATTGTTTCCAATGATCAGTTATTGATCTAAGTTAGGCCTATATGTCTGGATTTTGTGCGTAAATATTATTATTACATATATTAATGAAGGTCTTAAGGCCTTCTCTTTCACTCCCTCAGTAAAAACAGTTCATGCTAGTAGATTTGAAAGACAAGATCCCGGTAGGTACATGTTTTTCAGGCTTCAGTAGCAGTAGGTTACAACACAGTCAAGTAGCCATAAAAACAGACAATATAAGACGAAAAATTCCTGTGGTTTAATTTGTCACCAACTATTTTTACAAATGATTGTGGTTTTGGCGCTTGTAATTCAGGTGAACCTACGGAATAATGTGGACGCAGATCAGCGGCGGAGCCGTTTTCGCTGCTTAAAACATTACCTCCTTAAGTCCCACATCCACTTAGTACTCAGGTTGTATTATTCATTTTATACATAAGTATTGCTTTAATATTAAATGAGTAATGAATCTGTAAATACTCTATAAGTCTATAATAAATCACACAACTGAGCAAAACATTTCAAATTCGCTCTTTGTATCTGTCACCAGAGCTCTATGAACGTATTCTCGATTGGTTTCTTAAGCAACGACAGAACGGCCATATTCATAAATGAATAAAATCAGGTAAACTGATATAACAAAGTGCCAGGATGTTTTTGTTGAATCAATTATAATTGCAATTATGATATGCATAAAATAAGTTTTTCTAATCAGATTAAAATCGACCAGTGTCAGCAGAACTACAGATTTGTGATACCTTGACAATCGTGCACTCACATAAAAGTAAAATTTAAAAAATCCATGTCAAATCAGCCGGCTCCGGGATTTGATCCGGGGACCTCCAGAATACGAGTCCAAGACGTTACCATTTGGCCAACTCAGTCAGTTTGACAGTATTGTTTGATAAGCATGTGAAGGAATAGTGTTAACTGTCAAATTATACCGGTAGACAAAAATTAAAAAACATGTGACCTTTAATTTGTTGTTACTCTCGTACCGGTCAACCGATTAGGTCCCAAATTAATAGGCTTCTTGCCATGGACGTTATAAATGTTTATACCAAGTTTCATGCAAATCCGATAAAGCATATTTGAGTTATGGGGCCTTTTGTTACATAATACCATAAAAATGCACTAAATTGGGCATTATTCCGGTACCGGCCAACCGATTTGGTCCAATATCAACAGACGTCATCCAATGGACATTATAAATGTGTGTACTAAGTTTCATGAAAATCCGATAAAGCGTATTTGAGTTATGGCGCTTTTAAATAAAAACACTAAATTGGGTTTGACGCCTGTACCGCTGGACCGATTTTGTTCATTATCAATAAGCTTTTTCCCATGGACATTATAAATGCGTATACCAAGTTTCAGGAAAATCCGATAAAGCGTATTTGAGTTATGGCGCGTACAGACACACGGACAGACAGACAGACGGACATACATTTTTAAGTCCCCCACACACAATCTCTTAAAGTACCATACTGGCACTTAATAAATAAATAAATAAATAAATAATCTACTTGAAAACTGATTCAAAATGCACGAATGAGGTCTCAATCGTTGCTTTTTGTTTGTTTTTGTTTTTATGTTTTTTGTTTTAATAGATGAGGTAAACCGACTGAATGACGAACGAACCTTAACGTTAATACGAGCTTCGTATTTTAAGGATAATATTGTTAAAACCCACTTTATACAATTTAGGACAAAAAACAGATGTATCTCAAATCTTGAAATTAATTATCAAACACAGATCATAAAAGAAATTAGCAATGTAAAATTTTTAGGACTGCAAATTGACCAAAATCTTGACTGGAAGACACACATAGAAATGATAAGTTCAAAACTGAGTTCAGCATGTTTTGCTTTACGAATTTTGAATAAAATATTACAACAGGATGTATTACTTATGGTATATTTTGCATATTTTCACTCGGTAATGAGGTACGGAATCATATTCTGGAGCAACTCTTCCCATAGGGAGAAAATATTTAGATTACAAAAACGGGCAATAAGAATAATATGTGGAAAGAAAAAAAGGGAATCTTGAAAAATTAAGTCCTCACTCTTACAGGGGAGTAGGCCTATATATACTCTGTTATGTGTTATATAGTGGATGATATTGATAAATTTCAAACTAATTTTAGTGTACATGGACGTACTACCAGAAACATGAATGATCTACACGGACCTACTAACTCATTAAAACTCTTTCAGAAGGGTGCTTATTATTCTGCAATACAGATATATGACAAGCTTCCAGGCAACATTAAATTATTATGTATTCAAAGAAAAAGCAAACCTTTCAAAACATCTGTCAATAAATTTTTAATAACTCACACCTTCTACAATTTGGAGGAATATTTCCAGCTTGGATAAATTTGGAAGCTTGCAGTTTCTGTATGTTATTGATATAACGCATGTATTTTTTGATATGACGTGTTCTATATCCTTGAGCCCCGCTCAACACAGGATCTACAGGACGAGATATCTACATCTACATCTACAAGGACAGAAACACGCTGAAAGGTAGAATCTAAGTTAATTGAAGTGAACCGGTAGAAACAACTAATCTTCATTCATCATACTGTAAATCCGATGTCTATCAAGATAAGAAATACCTGGCATGCAAGCGGTCCCGGGTTCAAATCCCTGGGCAGGCAGACGTGATGGACGAAACCGTGACTCAGGATTTTTCTCAGGAATCTCCCGCTTTCCCCTTTCATTCCACTAATACTCTCAACTTCATATTACATTTCCTCTTCTTCTTCATCTTCATCATCATCATCATCATCATCATCATCATCCCGTTTCTTTTCCTGGCATTGGGTCTGTTCCCGCTGGTGCCCCCATTGTCCTGCCTCGTGGCCTGTGGTCAAGAGGTGGTAGTGGTTATCATGAACCTGGAAGCCGCATGGTGGTACCGAGGGTGTGACACACACGTACAAGTGAAAGTATGATGGATATGAGGGAGTTTTTTGGGGGCTCGCGGAGTACTCTGTTGACCGGGGCATGCAACGCATCCCATCCCCGGAGGTTGCCACAATGAGGCTATAAAGTAAAGTGATCCCTATACAGACAATGGAGGCCAAGAGGGTTCCAGAAGGTTGAGGATCCCAGATTTTGGACATTCGGCACATGAAGGGCCGCCTTTGCCCCCACGATTGCTCCTGGTACTAATTTCTGTTAGAGGCTGAGTCTACCCCAGCACCATAGTGCCACCAAAAGGATTAGGCCAATTGAAAAATCTCAACGGCCTCATCGGGAATCGAACTTGCGACCTTCCGGTTTGTAGCGCAGAATAAAAAAAAGGTAAAAAATGAAATCTCATTCTTACGACGCAGTTTTTTTCTTTACTTTGTTGCAGTTTACTTATTAGGCCTACTTAAAAAAATTCCTCAAAAAATCAAATTAACATTTGCAGTCTGGTAGCTATTGCCATTCCTTTTACAAATTTTGGTGTATAAAGTAGTGGCGTAAAAGTCTGTCTACGCCCATGAAGGATGTTGTAGTTTTTCTTACGCTATCATTTGTTTTATTATCATGAATCGAACTTCATTTACAAAACCCTTTGCTATATCAAAATACGACGTTCTCTAAGATTTTTAATTAAATATATTTTTTCTGTTTGTTCGTATAACTCCTTTTCTGGTCTCAGTTTGTGTATGTTATTCTCCCAAATTGGTCCCATAATTTTCCTTAAGATTCTCTTCTCTGTTTTGCTTATTGTTCTGTCTGAGTTTCTGGTAATATCACAGTTTTATAATTAATTATTATTATGTACTGTAAATAATTCAAACCTGAGTGAACAGGTATTTTTGGATTGAGACCTCATTTATAATCATGTATTGACTCAATTTTCGCTTAGAAATATGGAAAATGACACAGAAATAGTGTATATATTTTCATACAAATTTGTATTTTATTCAATTTTCTTAATTTGCAGAACAATGGAGCATGGCTCGATCGGAGTGTAAGCTACGGCGCATGCGTCACAACCACTTGATTCGAACGAAGGAGCGCGCGGCGGTGAATCAGATTCCTGTTAGGCGTGGGACGGAGTGGCTGTGTGTGGATTCAACAGCAAGCGTTATTCGCATGACGTGTAAAGTGGTTGTGATTTTGTGTGCAATAATGCGTCTCTAGTGATTCAGGGCAGCTAATGCAGTGATTGTACACATCCATCAATCTGATGTATACAAGTAAATAGTGCCAAAAGTGTTGCGTACTGTACAGTTGTGGTGAAAACAGGAAGACAAAAGGAAGGAAGATGGTGAAAGCAAAGCGGTCATCGGCAGCAGCCAGTTCTGTAGTGCTACTTCTAGCTTTCGCTTCTCTAAAAGGTAGGTTGAGAATTCGTTGTGTTTTCCAGCAGAGAACAAGTGATGTGTACGCTATCACGTGACCTTGAGATGCTACCAGATGACTGACCTCTTGTTCTCAACGGTTTATTTACATTTTTCGTTAGAAAACTTTCGCGCTTCATTAGTAAAGACTATGGGTTCTGCTTGCTTATTTATTCATAAGTTGACACCTAGGCAACACCGTGTCGGTATGTATCGCCCCCGCTTTTGTAGGACGCTTACGGTACTTGCATCAGTTCGGAATTCCGGTATTGCTAATGACATTTCAACGCATTTGCTTCTTCTGTATGAGCTGTCTGCAAAGCCTGAACACGTAAAATAAAAACTCATACACATTAAATAATGTTGACGTTCACAATGTAGTAGCAGTAGGCTATGCAACCAAAACAAAGGACGGAAGATAAGAACATCTTCAAGCACTTTTTACAGAAATAACATTTGCGTTAGTTACGAACGACAATATAGCAGTCCGAGCGTTTATTACTGTGTCCTTTCTACAGGTAAAGAGTGCTTGAATCGACAAAGTACACACAGAATATACAATATAAAAGAACAGTAAATTCATTTTTCTATGCAAAGATTACCAGATAAATGCAAAAATAATTTTGTTAAATGTTGTGGAGTTAATGAATTTACAATGATACGTGGTGTAGGTGGTTTCTACTTGAATATAACCTTTTATATAACTGTTCCTTTTCTTGCGGAATAATAGGCCTATGGTCATCTCATATGCAGAAACAAAATCTTCATAGCCTATTTAAGCAGGGGTGCCCACAGGGGGGGGGGGGTTAAGACGCAGACTGCGTCATTGAAATTTCTGGGGGGGGGGGGGCAAAATATTATCGTTTTATGAATTTTCTGGGGGGGGGGGGGGTTGAAAATTGTTGCAAAATTAGCGTTTTATATGTTAAAAATAAAAACGGTCAAGTTTTATAACTTTAAAAGGTCTCTTCTAATTCTTTAGAAGTGAATAGTCAATAAATTAGCGCCCATACCCGGGGGGTGGGGGGGGGGGGGTCGCAAGGGAAAAATGTATAATAATAATTATTACAGTCATGTGTTTTTCTTTTAAGACAATTATTTGAAAGTCAGAAGTTTTACCAAATTGACAACATGGAAGCAGAATCCACAGTGGATTAGGAAAGGGGGGTTCAAGGGGTTTTGACCCCCAAAAGTCAAAACCTAAAATTCTATATTTGTATTTTTGAAAAATATTTAATTATACAAGATTTGTTGGTGTGTCAAATATGATATAGCAGTTATTCTCTTCTCATAACATAATGAGTAGGCCTAATATGTCCACTGTTCCATGTGTTATTCAACTTTTCTTATAAATAGTAATAAGTATTATAACTTAGGTAACAATTTCTTGTTTAAGTTGCCATGTCTTATAGTAAACAAATTTGCTAACTAGTTTTTCAGTGCTAAAATAGTGTAAAATGTGATTTTCATTAGTTCAATATTTAAAAATTTTCCGGGGGTGGACCCCCCACTTAGGTAATGATTTCTTATTTACATTGGCATGTCTTAGAGTTTGGTAAACAAATTTCCTAACTGGTTTCTCAGTGCTAAAATAGAGTAAAATATGATTTTATTAGTTCAATATTTAAAAATTTCCCGGGGGTGGACATCCGACTTAGGTAGCAATTTCTTGTTTACATTGGCATGTATTAGAGTATGGTAAACAAATTTCCTAACTAGTTTTTGAGTGCTGAAGTAGCATAAAATGTGATTTTCATTAGTTCAATACTGTATTTAAAAATTTTCCGAGGGTGGACCCCCCACTTAGGTAATGGTTTCTTATTTACGTTGGCATGTCTTAGAGTATGGTAAACAAATTTCCTAACTAGTTTTTCTGTGCTAAAATAGCGTAAAATGTGATTTTCATTAGTTCAATTTTTAAAAATTTTCTGGGGATGGACCCCCGACCCCCTTTTTTGGGAGTATTCCAAACCCCCCCCCCCCGGCACTTTCGACCCTCCTCGCAATTATTTTCTGGCTACTTCATTGTTGCACTTATATTATTATTATTATTATTATTATTATTATTAATATAATGTTACAAAGTGGCCCAAGAAGTTAAAGCGACAAAAAATAAATTAACTAAAAAGATTGCCCCCTCTAGAAAATATCATATGGGCGCCCTTGTCGGCAGCCAATCAGGTTGGGGGGGGGGGTGAGCAATGAAGTTTGGGGGGGTGAGTCATGAAGTTTGGGGGGGGGGGGGTGGGCACCCCTGATTTAAGTAATTCGCTAGAAACAGGTGGCATTACCGGTTCAGTTTACCTTTCAAAACTGATTTTCAAAGTAACGTTTTAAGTTCACTTTGATGCAAAAATGATATACATTGTCTGTATTAATTTTAAAGTTATGAATTTAAATGCAAGATCAGCAACCTATACTATTCAGTAATTATATTTAACGCTCTTTTTCCGCAAGATGTTTTCTGGTTATTACAAAAACTAGTGAACAGAACTCGTTCAGAATTTTGTTCTTTTTTCTGCATGAGCTACAGTGTTAAGAACAAGGCCCCCTTGTCCATTTTGAATATTTTCTCTCTCAAAAGCTTAAGGGTTAATGTACCTTAAAAAAAATTTGCTGCGTAGTTTAACTAACGTTAGAAATTTGAGTCATCAATTTATCTATAAACTTTAAAATAAAGAAAAATATACAAAGTAAAATCGTTTGCGTTAAAAACAAACTCTAAATTTAGCTACCGTTTTAAATACTTATCGTATACGTCTTCTTCTGCTTTACCTGAGTTTAACCCCCACTTGTAGAGGCGTTTATGCGGCCCATGCCACCCGGGCATTACAGAACCGCGACCTGTCGGGAGAGGGATTTCTATGAATCACATGACCAGGCAAGAACATGGAGGCATGGGCGGAGTTAAGGGTTATCAGCTGGGGAGGGGAAAACTTTCCGGGGTCAAATTGTTAATATAAAAACTCAGTCCTGAGCATTTTTTACTCATATTTATTACTATTAGCCTTCTCTGTTTCAATTCTACTAGTTAGATTTTGTAAAATTACAACAAAATCGTTACATAATAATGTTGCAATAGTTTATTCTTACTTTTGCGTAGAAAATAAATAATAACGTAAGGTGTAATAAAACAATACTTTGCAATAAATTATACTTTTGTTTCTGTAACTTACAAAAATAAACTAAGGCCTTAAACTAATTAGGCTATAATATTCTGAACTCAATAAGTATGATGGAAACCATAAGGAAAAAAGATGTTGAGCTTAATAATAAATCTTCTAACTCCTAAACTCCTGACAGTAAATAACCTTTATGGCGAAATAAGTAAAATTCTGTAAAACGAATTATAATAAAAAATTGTGCGGTTAATTTAAAATAATATCAAGTTCTATACTGTATCGAAAAAAAACTAAGTTAAAACTAATTTCCTCTTCCCTCTTTTGACATACTTGTCAACCAAACCATCACAATTTAAATTTTTAACAATAGTTGTTTTGTTTTCAGAGCCAGATAAGTTGGCAAACAATTCTTGAGCCTTAGAACATCTCAGCCAATTATTAATTCTACGCATTGCCGAGAACGATCTCTCACATGTGGTGCTGTTTGAGAGAAGCATAAGGCAAATTTTAAACATAATTTTGAAATTAGGCTAGACGGCGACTTGCTTGTCCAAAATCAGCTCTTTTAACAGGTCTCAAGAGGTCTTTCTTGAAGATCTGTTTCACCTGCCTCGATCACATTTCATAAAATTCCCATTTCTGCTTGAAGCTTGGTTTTGTTTAAAGCACTGATTAAAAAAGAAAGAAGAAGAAAAAAGCATTTTCTTCTTTTAGGCGAAGAAAGTCTTCACACGAACTAGCTACTTCCAGATACTTCACCAGAAAATCTTCTTTTCAAGTTCTTCCATCATGATTTCTAGTACTGGGTAATAAAGATTCCATCTCTCCTGTTTTTAAGCTTAGTTTCACTGTATTCGCTTAAGTTCTCTGACTCTCAGCTGCCTCTTCTGGATTGTCCAACAGAAAACATTACGATGTACCGGTAACCATAAAGATTTCTTGAAACCATCTGTGGACGGATCCGTTCTGACTGTGAATTACTTATCACTTCTTCCGGATCTGGGTTGTTTTTGTTTGAATGATTTGTTAAGGTTTCCTGTATTAATAAGTACGGTATTATAATATTTATTGTTGTTCAGTTTTTATGTCAGAGGGTTGGGTTTACCCCCCATGCCCTCCTTAGCTCCGCCCATGCAAGGAGAGCCTCCCTGGATGCGTGATCAGTTCAATGCGGGGGACACCTCCGAGACAACACGAACTCACCATTCGCTCACTCTGGACAAGGCGCGGATGGGATGAAGATGATAATGATGGCCAGATGATATCCGGGAACTACGAGGACCTAAAGTTACCAGAAATTCGTCTCACAGGTTCGAGGAAAAACCTAGGAAAAAAACCTTACCTAAGGACCTTTCCCGACCAGAACACGAACCCGGGCCTGCTGCGATGGACTATAACCGTTAGGCTATTCCATGTTACAAATTATAGAATGGTTGAAATATATGTTTGCACTGCCTTACCAAAAATAATAATATCACGGTAAACATATTTGGATTAACAAAATTAATATTAGGTACTGTTGTACTTTTAAAATCTATGCAGGCTGCATGTGAAATAAACGTTCAATTGCAATCACCAGGGACTGAAATAAACATTTAATTTTACCACCCCTCTATGAGCTATAAGCTTTTATTACCGGTATTCCCCTTTCTAGTAGTGATATTGTGTATATTGGAATTTTATTTTCATTTTAGTATAGTACAGTTGAACCTTTGTGTAATGATTATTGAAGATCGATATAACGATAGACCCGCATTTAGCGATTTTTTTCTTTGGTCCTGGAAAATTTTCTATTTACTAATGTTAAACTTTACTCACCACAACAGTGAACCTATTTTATAAAGGCCCTTTTACAACAATATTTTGAAGTTAAATTGTTATTGCAAAGCTGTACCTTAGCCCTCTGGGTGGGAGGTAGGTAGTAGATTCGTGCCTTTCGAACCACGAATTGTTTCCTGCAGGCCTGATAACTGGTACTTTTCTTACAAATTTCACAGAGGAAAGGGTTCACTAGAGAGTGTAGAATAGAATAGATTACACGTGCAAAACATAAAGTGAGTTCAATTTATTACAGCATGTGCAGTTACAGTTCACCGCTGTGACGTAGGGGAAACGTTCGCTCCTCTCACGCGGGGCGGGCCTAGGTTCGAATTTAATTAAGGAATTATCTTAACCTACTGACAAACACCCAGTCCTGAACCCGGGAAAGGGACTTTTCACTACTGAAAAATCCCCGACCCGGCCGGGAATCGAACCCGGGCCGCTGGAGTGGAAGGCAGGAGCGCTACCGACTCACCCACGGCGACGGACCTAGGTTCGAATTCTGATCGGGGAAAGTTACCCAGGTAGGGTAACCTGTGAGACAATGTCGGGTAACTTTAGGCCCTTGTGGTCCCTGGATGTCATCTGGCCGTCATTATCATCCTCATCCCTTCCTCGCCTTGTTCAGAGTGAATGGTGTCTCTCGTCCTATGTGTTCGTGTTGTCTCGTGGCCACGGCATTGAGCTGATCACTCATCCGGGGAGGCCATCCATTCTTGTCTGGTAAAAAAAAAGTATGTTCGTGATCCATAGATAATCCCTCTCCCGACAGGTTGCGGTCCTGTAAGGCCGTGCGGCGTGGGTCCCTTAATTATCCCTAAAAGGGAGAGGTAAAACTAAGATAAAGAAAGAATGTGCAGTCAAAACACCACACTGAGGAAATTGTTTTTAGTCTTGCCTTAGGTAGACTATGTGACGAACTTGCTCTATCTAATTCTTCTCTCTTCCCATCGTCTGTGAGGTTGAAATTTCTGATATAGGCCTATATAGACGTGATCCACAAAGTTCAACCAATTTCCTAATAATTTTTCAATAAATATGACCTCTCCTCATCAGAAATGATTACGTTTGAAAACACAATTAGCGCTTTTAAATTATTGAGATTTGTGGTTAATTGTTTTAGGCTCTCTGCATGCCTGCTCCTTAAATAATCCTCTAGATTACACAGTATTTTGCATGCAATAAATCTAATATGTGGTACTTTATACAGTAGTTGATTATATCCCCTTAATATAGCAATAACCTTGATATAACAATACAATCAGCTAGGTCCACAGATATCGTTTTACGGAGGTTTGACTGTATAAAGAGCAAAGCTCATGCAAGGGCTGACATACTTTGTTTCCAAATAGTATTAAATAGTTGGCTTACACTTTAACTTAGGCATGTAAAGTGTAAGTCTATGACAGAAATAGGCCTACATCATTCAAACGTACAAATATTGTTTAATGAATTTACAGATATTATTATACTAGTAATTCGTGCTAGCTAAAATGTAGCTATTAGATTCATAATATTGGTATAATTATTTGAAAAACGATTTTCTAGTGCGTTGTGCCTAAACACTTCTTCAATTAAATCTAACGAAAGGTCTGCAGTGTCTTCCTGGAAAAATGCAAATTTAATTGAAGAAGTGTTTGAAGATTTGGTAATTAGTAAGGGGTTATTCCTTAGCATCTCCAGATCATACTCTGTGTGATTTTTATTTTGGGGGAAACTTAAAAAATAATACAGGAATAATCCTCACACAGTACAATTGAAGAAATGAAAGAGCACATTAGAAGAAAAATTGCAGCTAATTTCACAAGAAAAATTGATGCGTGTGAATGCAAACTTTCTTAAAATATGTCAGGAATGTGTGGCGGTAGACGGAGATCATTTTCAACATCTTTTATGATAATGGTAGATAATTATTCTAACTGTAGGCCTAATTCAGAAATCCGTGCGCTTGAATTGAAAGGTTATGAACATGAAGCTGTACCGGCCAACGACTTACTACCAGGCCGCCACGCGGGCGGTGCGTTCTCGGCACATCGCAAAAATGTATGTTTCTGTATAAATAACAGATAAAACATTTCTGAAAATTGCACCATATTAGCGTTTCAGTAAACTATTTCGGCCCGCCCCTTGTTGAATTTTTCTGCATTTGGCCCACTCCCATAGTAGTTTGCCCATCATTGGTCTATAATAGATCATCCGCTCATAAAACTGATTTACCCAGTTCCACGTGAGCTAGAAACTTGAAATTTGGCAAACTTTTAGCATAGCCTATAACCAATGGGAAAATTTTTTAAAAGTTCGAATTATTAATATTTTACCTTAAAAAAGAACTTTGAAAGCTTTTAACTGCGTATTTGTAAGCCTTCAGATGTTTTTGGAAAATAAAAAGAATATATCTGATATTATTATGGTTATCCCACTTATTCCTTCACATAGGCTATCCTGATTAAATTTTCTTGTGGCCTGTTAACTCCATATGACACTTTGTATTTATCACTTTATCTGATTTTATCTTCTAGTCGGGTTGGAGACTGTAGGCACCGTTGCCTCGACATGTTAAGGTATATTGTGAAGTACAGTGAATATTATACTTACATCTGTTCAGGAATCACCATTATAATATTTTACGGGAAGTGTATTCCATAGTTCAGCAACGTTGGCATTCAATTATTGTAATCATCTCCTGAGAACATTATGAAGACATAACCTCAGTCCATTCAGCTGAGCATCTTGCTACGTGCGTAATAGGCTAACTAATAACTAGGCCAAGGCATTTAATGACCATAAAATAGTGCTAAAATGCATAGTAAAAAGTGCATTTAAGATCTAAAAATATGAAAAATGACACGAAATTTTTTAAAAATATCAATAAATTTACCATTATGATATTACTTATAATTAGGGCTTTTAAGCAATGAATTGTTAAAAGCAATTTAATGGATGATAGTGCGTTATATGTATAATTTACAATATAAAACACACTTATTTTATTACTAAAGTAGTAAGTAAATTTATACTACTTGAACACCCTTAACGGAAATGAAATTCTTTCTGAACTGGCATGCCCATCAAATTGCCCCGAGCAAATATGTGCCATTTAAAAAGAAAGAAAGAAAAAACTGCTATGGTGTTTAGAATAAATCTGAATTAAAATGAAATACGACGCAAGATATCTTAAATATTAAATTTCCGGAAACAAATTTATGTGTATTAACTGATTGCGTTTTGTTCATAGGAAACAGCCACATTGCTAAATGTCATGAATGACCTCTAATATCAGGTCTAAACTAATTAAATTTCAATACATTTTATTAATTATTTATCACATATTATTCCTTAAATAATCATTATAATTAATGCAACTCGTGACATACCTACGATAATACTCCTGTCGGACCATACTTATATATTTGCTATGAGTTTGCTAAAAAAATGTTGTTAGAGAATATATTATAAAGGATAACTGTGCCAAGGAAATTCACTGACCACTTGATATAAATGTACGGTATGTTAATTTACTGTTCATAATAGGTAAAGTCCATACAAATATTTACAGAAGTTGGGTGAGGCAAAGAAACTTACTTGTATCTTAACATCAATTGTCCTTATAGCTATAAAGTGTGAGGCAAACTATTTAGGTTGACCAAAAGTATTCGTTATCCGCAAGCCCAGTGTTTCTTACTAGTGTAGGCCTATCCTAAAAGCAACAGTTTACGACGTCGATAATAGTGCAGTAAGTGATATCATTATCAGGGCGTGAGATTCCACATGTAAAGGTAGTAGCCAAACCAATAATTTTAGCCGCCATTATTGTTATATTATGTGATGTGTCATTTCAGTTCTTGGGAATTATGAAGAACTAACTATTCCCTACCCTATTTATTTTTTAAATATAAAATAATTCGGCTTACATCTTTTTAAGTATGCAAAATTAAATAAATAAATACACACAGTCCCACTAAATTACCCCCATTAAACATACCAGCTATGCCTACTAATTACTAATTTTAATTTTTGCACGAGACCAGCTAATTTATAGTTTAAAATTACTAAATATTTTTGAAGTAGGCCTATTTCAATTTATTGTAATCTTTAACGGCTGATAACAAAGAACAGCCAAGCACACAAATTAAACTGTTTGCTATTAGAGCACGATTTTTTTAATACTTCTTTGAACATTGAGGTCATATGAGGAGTCATATTCCATAGGTACACCAGAGTAGGCCAAGTAACTGTTGAGCTGCATCTGTTTTCTATTGATGATGTTAGTAGTATGTAAATCTCCGCCTATATGCCACTTAAGAATAAATAACAGAAGAAGCAAAGCAAGGAAAACTAAGAAAATATAAATAAAGGAGTACACGCTTAATGATAAAAATTTTTATTTATTGTTAGTTATTTATAGTCATATATATAAAAATATGTATTAAAAGATGTGGTATACCCAGTGTAGTAACATTGAGCTCAGTGTTAATATTATTGGTTTTATATCTTGTTTAAAAAAACATAAAATTGATAAGTTAGAATTAAATAAAATTTACACTTAAGAATATGTTTTTCCAGACACTGGATGAGATAAAATGTTGATTAAATATGTTGATGTAATAGCGTTATTCGCTATCTGTCCTTAAAATTATGTAGGTTGGCATATCAATATGCATGTCAGTTATTTAAAATTACGTAATATAGTTGCGTGTATGTTGTTTATAATGATGACCAACATCAAATGGTATCCTCTTGAGATAGTTGAGCAGTCTTGAAGTCCGTGCCTTGCTTGATCCTCGTTATTTGTGTCATTAATAGAGATGCATTTCGATGTATTGTTGTTACATCATCATCAGTCTTTCCTAAAAAATTTTGTAATGATATTAGTTTTAATTTATAAATTTATAAGAATGCGAGATTATTAAATTGTATATTATAATGGAGACATAGTAAAATGTATATTTATTAAAGATTAGGAGTATAAGAAATTGAAAAAGCAAGAAAGGGGTTTTCTATTTGAAAAATTATTATTAGAATATACTGATTATTTTGGGTATATAATAAAAGGTGTTTTAATTATTTATTATTTAATTATTTGAACCTTGTTTTATCTAGACAAATAAATATATAATGTGTAAAGTTTAGTATAATTCTGAAAATGTAGATAATAACAATTATAGAAGATGCTATTTATATTGTGTAAGAGTATAAATAGATCAATGACTTACCAAGGTCGAGGATATGCCAACCTACATAATTTTAAGGACAGATAGCGAATAACGCTATTACATCAACATATTTAATCAACATTTTATCTCATCCAGTGTCTGGAAAAACATATTCTTAAGTGTAAATTTTATTTAATTCTAACTTATCAATTTTATGTTTTTTTAAACAAGATATAAAACCAATAATATTAACACTGAGCTCAATGTTACTACACTGGGTATACCACATCTTTTAATACATATTTTTATATATATGACTATAAATAACTAACAATAAATAAAAATTTTTATCATTAAGCGTGTACTCCTTTATTTATATTTTCTTAGTTTTCCTTGCTTTGCTTCTTCTGTTATTTATTCTTAAGTGGCATATAGGCGGAGATTTACATACTACTAACAATCATATTTATGCCACTGGAAAATGAAATTAATTAATTATTGATGATGTGTTATGGCTTGTTAATTTCTACTGATATGAATTTTAATTAATGTGATTCAGGATGTAATAGCGAAGATGAGTAGTAAGTATTTTTCCAACTAAGTATTTGCTTTTACGGCTGGAGAAACCATGAAAAAACCCAAGCCAAACTGTCCGACCATGGGGTTCGAACCCTGGACCACCGAATGCGAGTCCAAGACGCTGCCACCTCGCTCGGTAGATTTTGTTTTTATCGGTTTTTTAAAAATGGTTCCAAATTTATATATATACAATATATATGGGTGATTCTTCAAATACGGGAAAATTTGGAGTGTGTAAAATCCAAATTTTGTACTTTGTTTAAAAAATCTAAAAAAAATTACTAAAATACTTCAGGGGTTACTTGATTATAATATGACACCAGCAGAGCTTAAATGTTTATATTTTTATTTATTTTAATTTCTTTATTTTTTTAAAGTCATGTGAATGACATCCGTGTACATGTGGATGGCAGAAGGCCACATTAATGACTAACTTTGGCAACAATCTGCTTTTCTTTATGTGATTTCATATTTTTCTCAGCATACTTCAGTTGATTTTGCACGAAATTTGCAAATTTGTGTGCATACTCCGGAATTAATGTAATTTTAACGAGACTTTTTATGGTTTTGGGGGGGGGGATCAAGCAGAAATTCATTTAATCAGTTTTAAGATCTTAAGTACAGGTCACAGACACCGCAAACACAATAGTATCCTACATTTATCATCTAGAGTCCGTTTGGTCTAAGCTGGCACAGTTCAGAAAATTGAGACAGAAGATGTTTGGCAGAAGTCAGGTATTGAACAGAAAGAGATAGAAACATACTATTGTGGAAGGTTACTCACTCCATATTTTGAAGCTGTCACTTTGACGAGGGTGGCAGAGGAGATATACCCATCATTGTAACTGCAAGAAGCAGTGGTGGTCAGTGAGGTTTATGCCACTTTAATCAGGATCTGAATCGCCTAAATTCTTAATAAATTTGCCCAACACCAAAACTATACTGTATTTAACCCAACGAAATCCTTTAATTTTTTAACCATGAACACAAGCATTTTTCCAATGCACAGAATTCACTTTTTTACTTCATTGCTATTTCCGACAGTGATATCGTATTTTACCAGTGCCCTTATTAGTTCAATTCGGTCATGAAAACCACCATTAACGGCCGTGGGTGTCGGCATGCTGACCACATGCCCAATCCTGCCATCTGCCTGTGGTGGATGACGCAGCGGTCGGGTGGTAGGCAAAGTCCTCCAGGGATGTAGCGCCACGGAGTTTAGTTTATTTCATATTAATTCAATAGGGTTTAAGTCACAATGGTATGGCAGTAAACGTAGGCTATAACTGTGTGGTCATGTTGTTTCGTACTGTGCCTATCTCGTAATGGCTGTGATTGTCTTGACTGATTTAATTCAGCCATATAGCACTGATTTTCTGGGGATAGCACGGGATCAGAATTAATATAGCCTCCACTTAAACAAGTTTGCGTGTCTGATTTTCACACGGAGTAGGTATTACGACGAGCTTCATAATCTGTAAGGGTAACTAAATCATAGATGAAATGGGATGGACATGTTGCACGCATGGGGAGGAAAGACATATCTCAAAAGTATTGAATGGGAGACCCGAAGAGAAAAGACCTCTTGGAAGATCTAGACGTAGGTGGGAGGACAATATAAGGATAGATTTAAGGGAAGTAGAATTTGCGAGGGATGGTTGGATGGAGTTAGCGCAGAATAGGGTTGAATGGCGGGCTTAGGTAAACGTGGCAATGAACCTTCGGGTTCCATAAAATGGACAATATTTCTTTAGCTTCCTGAGGAATTGTCTATTGCCATTGAGTAAGTAAGTGTAGGTAGGCACGAGGTTTATTTTGAATTGTAGCTAGCGTTATCCATTAGTGTTATTGAATTTGGAGGAATATTTGGAATAGAATTTTGATCAAATCATTTTTGAAGTGTTTGCATATAACTGTTCCTCGATATAAATTTGCAATATAACATGGAATTAGGGATAAAGCCAGATTCGGAGTACCAACTATTTATTTACTCCTAATATAAGTTATTACCCCACGTTTCGCTCAAATAAATATTATGGCGGTTAGAATTATGTAAGTCTTTGAGTTTCCGTAAGTATGTAAATCGTCTTACTCCCACATAAGGTCTTTCTATAAAAATGTATCTCTCCTGGTTATTTTTTTTGTACCGGAATTTTCATTGCTTTAATACCTTACACATGTGTTTCAATTTTCGTATTGTCGTTTGGAGAAGCGTGATTTATTATTACGGTATCATTATAAATGTCACTGGAATAAAATAATGCAGTAAATCCCAAAGTCAAATAAATGTGAATATTACAATTTACTTTCAAAAATATAAAATAAATATTTTACACCAACACCATTCACAGTAACAAGCCGCCACGTCTGCTTTTCTACACGACAATATGAGAGCTGAAGCACCTCTGCCAATTACTTAACGGCGAATTTCTTGTTTTTCTACATTTTTTCTATACGACCCTACCCTATCCTGAGGTCAGTGGAATAGTGGAGTGAGTAAATTTTGGCTACCTGCTGAATTTTGTGTCAGGATAAAGCAGACGTACTTTACATGTCTTCAGAGTCATCCACATACCCCTTCATGAGACATGTGGATGACACAAAAATCAGGCGTGTGGATGACAAAAAAGGAGTTTAAGTGGTCTCAGCAAGCCATTCCTAAACCTCTGTAAGCTCAACTTCAGTCAAGTACTTTGAATGGGAAGGTTTATCATAGTGCATAATCAAAATTAATTAATATTCACTTTCTGCCTACTTTCTAGAAGCCATGTTAATGATGGGGAATAAAAACGCTTTCCTTGAAAATGATGCAAAGTCCTTTGTTAATCCCAAACTGTTTGTAAGCAAGCAAAATTCAACCTTACAATTCAACCACAAGCTGCCCTGTTGGCTTTCTGACACTGTTGCCAGTTATACAAATTTCTCATTTCTGCAGAAAAAATTCCATTCCTTTCAGCCATGTGGATTACCAAAAACCCTTGGGACATTCTTTATGTTCATTAGGTGGGGTGACAATTTTATTTCATTTTATTTTTTAGGGGTTAATATTCTTCACACATTCATACTCATTGACAGGAAAAAAGTTGAAAAGGAAATAACATTTTGTTTTGTGGAAAAATACATTAGAATATACAAAACCGAGGTTTGGGACAGGGCATGTGGATGACATTTCATTGAATTAAATTTGATTTTGGAATATCAGAATTTAAAGTTAGTGACATTTCAAAGTGATAGTTGTAGTATGGAAGTAGTAGAAACAAACTTTTATTTTAATTTCTTTTTAAAGTTGAATTTGAAGGGAAATATCACTACGGAACACAAATTTTCCCGTATTTGAAGAATCACCCATATATGCAAACACATATACGAGGGTTGATCTGTATGCTCCACCCCTGACCCATTTCCTGTTGAGATAAAATTACCAAAATATTCATGCAAGCAGCTTCATACCTCAAGGTAAACACTGCACTGTTTCAAGCTTTTATCTTTCTCCCTTGGGTCTGGGGATATTTTTCTTGTGAAGGATGTGTGTGTCAGTCATAAAATGAAGCCTGAAGAACAAAGAGCTGTTATTAAGCACTTGCAGAAAAAGGGAATGATTCCAACAAAAATCCATCGGGATTTATGTGCGACTTTAGGTGAAAATGTTCTTCGTGCTTATGTATTTAGAAATAAAATGAAATAGTTTTGGTATTGAGGTTAAAAGCAACAATTATCAAGACATACTTAGAATAATTAAAACTATGAGGCTTTAAAAATGACATGAAAAACCAAAGCCAACTGAACTAAATTCATAGCCAGCATTGAGTAGGTATTACATGACGTAACAACCAGTGAGCGATACAACTGTAGACAGTGTCAAAAAAGTCCACGATCTAGTGATGCAAGACCGCAGACTGACTATTAGGTAAATAGTGGAGCTAACAGGCTTCTCCTATTGCACGGTTAGAAGTATTTTAGTTATGGAACTGGACATTAAAAAATTGACAGAAAGATGAGTTCCTCGAATGTTACAGCTACACAGAAGAGACAGCGTGTGTTGATTTGCGAACGTCTGTTACAAATGTACAGAGCAGATTCAAAAATATTTATTAACAGATTTATGACTATGGATGAAACCTGGATCCACCATTATGACCCTGAAACGAAAGTCCAAAGTAAAGAGTGGAAACTTAAGGGATCTCCCCCTCCCCGCAAGTTTAAGACTCAACCAGCTGCAGGGAAGTAATGACCACAGTATTTTGGAATGCCAGGGGAGTAATTCTGGTTGATTACTTACCAAAGGGTTCTACAATCACAGGAGCATATTATGCTAATTTAATAAAAAAAATAAGAGATTCTATAAAGAGGAAGCGACGTGGGAAGTTAAGTGCAGGAATCCTCTTTCACCAGGACGATGCCCCCAGTCACACCTCTTGTGTGTCCATGGTTGCTACAACCAAAGCAGGCTTTGAATTAGTGGAACACCCACCATACTCACCAGATCTATCCCCTAGTGACTTCAGATTGTTCCCAAAACTCAAAGAAGATATTCGTGGAAGACGATTTTCAACTCTAGGTTCTACAGGTTCCATTTTATGACTGACACACACACCCTTCACAAGAAAAATATCCCCTGACCCAAGGGAGAAAGACAAGAGCTTGAAACAGTGCAGTGTTTACCTTGAGATATGAAGCTGCTTGCATGAATATTTTGATAATTTTATCTCAATAGGAAGTGGGTCAGGGGTGGAGCATACAGATCAACCCTCGTACATACATTCATGTACACACAAATTCTTTGAAGGCAGTTATTAGGTAGTCCACAAGGCGACTAAATCCTGCATCGCGAACGATACGACTTCGTGTGAGCGGTCGGGTTTAGGGGAATTCGTCACGATTTCTTCATTATCATTATAATGACTTAATTAGTCACAAAAAGTATGGAATGCATTTATATTCGGCACCGGAGTATATTTGCCAGATTCACATTCGACACGTGTGTGTAACTGTCACACGTTTGTCATTTTTTAAATATGTGGGGGGGGGGGGAATTGGATTTTTGATAGTTGTACATATGCCTTATATGATAAAAACTTAAGTCGGCGTCTATGGCCACTGGTCATTACATGGTCATTTTCACACTTTAATTTAAATTTCGTGCTCTATTTTAGCCCAGTGCCAGGAGATAATAAAGAATGTTCCGTTCCTCGTTATATTGTTCGTAATCTTCGACGATGCTAGAAATACCTGTCAGTCTCTATACATTTTATTTTTTCTTTGTCGGACTGTCCCCTAGTTCCAGCCGTTCGATATATCGGTCCATTTCTGCAACCTCTCACTTCAAATGTTCAAGTAGCCTACGTGATACAAAGATGTGCTATGTTTTTCTACTATTGTAGCCTCCTTTGCTTTACCTCCCGTACATACCATTTTCTGTAACTTATATCAAATTTCGTCGCCAGTAGTTTGGAATATACTCAAATCACTCAGAAACTGAATAAACAACAGAAACGCAATACAATTTGTTTCATTTGTACAAGGGTCATTCTCAAACAAATTGCCATTTTCCCTCCTCGACAGGATCCCCAGATTAAACATTCAGCTTCGGTTTTTCTGAACGACTGGTTTTCCATGGCATCATACCGCTATTGGAGTCTACGAAATCGCATAGGAATCATGAGTTTTCTCGTTTTGTGATTGTATATGAGTTTTTGAAGTTAGTGGAACGTATTGAATTTGTAATGAGTGTTACCATTGTTCGTGTCCTATTTCAACATGTTTTCAGGTTTTTAAAAATAGAAATGGACTGGGCTGTTGTAAGGTCTTTAAATGCTGGAGACGAATGAAAATTGTTTACAAAAGACGTGATACAGCAATTTACGTAAGGAGTGTTACCCAAAACAATTTTCCTAAATCTTATTTTTGGTCACATATTTTACACAAGCATTGTTCATTTGGGCCGTGGAATTTTTCATTTTTGCACATTTTGTGATGGTATGCATGTATCACGAGCCCTATGTGGTTGGTTGCTGTTCTCCAATGGCGTTCGTTGCAAAGAAGTCTGTTTCTCTTCCCTACTGCTTCCTTCGACAACTACTTCGTTATATGGTTCTGTGGCTGGTATAGTCGATTTTTTCATTACATACCCAGGTGGCTTCAAAGGAATAAAACATTAAGGCGGTGTTGACTTTAGGCACTATCCTATTGGATATTAAAGAAGTTTTTTATTAGATATTAAAAAATAATGGGGTTTCCTGTTTAAGAAAGATAAATACGAATATTCTTTTTTAGCAAAAAAGTGAACATTTTCTTTTAAAAGCCAAAGTCAAGAAAATCCAGTATCATATCCCCCTAAGCAAAATTGTAGACAGTTTCACAGTAGGCCTATAGGTTAGGGTTGCTAGTGCAGTGGATTATTTATGCATGAAAAGGCAACACTCATTTGATAAGAATGTAAGTATTAATATTTTGTAATACACAGAGAATGGAGTCTCACAACATTGACAACACTGTGCGCGAAGGAAGTGCAGTGTTTGTTGATAGTTGGTTGCTAGGTAACCGTTAATGAGAGCGTGTCACCAATCGAACGTGTCCTGTTCCTATTGCAGGCATGCGTGATATCCTGGCAGACGTCATGTCGTGTTATGAGTTGCTATAACCAGTTGAATGTTTACAATGTATTTTCTTTCTTTTTTTGTTTTTCCTGGTTTTCCCTTTTTTTACCTTATTACACACAGTTACCACCGATCTGAGTGAGATTTTCGCGGGATTTCCCCTCACTCGATCAGGTGAATACCAGATCGGTGGACACGTCCCCCGCGGAAGTAGACAAATGAACAAGAGTGAAGTTAACTGAATAAAATGCCAAAGTTAATTCATCAAACATTTCCCCTGTGTTCTACGATCAAGAGAAGGTGACGCGACGGTTGTTCGACCGGAGGTATAGCCTATGGCTCAGGAGGAAGAAGGAGTAAGGCGGAGCAAAAAAAAAAAAAAAAAACCTATGTATGAGGTGGGACTCGAACCCACAGCCTCCTTCACTACTGCTCCTAGGCAGCACTCCTTAGTTACCGCGGCTTAGTTCTTAGTTATTTTTGTTTTGTAGGGCTTTTTTTCTGTCTTTTTCGCTTTCTTGTTTTGTACTTCTTATTCTTGTGTTTTTTTTTTCTTTGCCCAGCTATTAGATCGGTTTGTGCGATTTGTTTGTTCCACCGTTTTAGGTCCTTTGGGCCTGCTTTTCCCTTAAAATTAATTACTTATGAATTTGTGTAATCTGTCCTTGGTATCGTTCTACGTATATGGCGGGGCCCATAACCCAAGTAAAAAGTTATTAATTTACGTTAGTACACCGCTTTGGCTCAGGGGATGCGTTCGTACCTCTCACGCAACGGGCCCGGATTCGATTCCTGGTCAGGACAAGTTACCTAGGTGGGGTTCTTTCTGGGGTTTTTCCTCACCTGTGAGACAATTGTCGGGTAACTTTAGGCCCTTGTGGTCCCCAGATATCATCTGGCTGTCATTATCATCTTCACCCCATCCTCGCCTTGTTTGGAGTGAGTGTGTGTGTGAATGGTGTGCCTCGTCCGATGTGTTCGTATTGTCTTGGAGGTGGCCCCGTCATTGGGCTGATCACTCATCCGGGAGGCCCTCCATGTCCTGGTCTGGTCAAAAAAGTATGTATGTGATCCATAGATAATTCCTCTTCCGACAGGTCGCGGCCCTGTAAGGCCCGGGCGACTTGGGTCGCTTAAATCCTAAAAGGGAGAGGTAAAACTAAGATAAAGAAAGAAAATTAACGTTATAAAGTGCTCCTCCCTTTTCCACCACAAATAAGTAAGATACACATCGTAAAAGAGTTGACATTTTGCATAGCTTTATACCCGGGCAGAACATAGGATTAATGGTAGGCCTATATACGTTTCGAAATACTCGTATTTCACCGTTTCATGAACGTCCAGAACAGCTCTTTTGACTCTCATTGAACTCCGAGTGGGGGGTGGGGTTCAGAGTTCAGAGAACCCACTAGGTGAAATATAACCAAGTGAGGAAAGCGAACATTTTATTATTTTCCTAGTTAATTTTAATTTGATTGTATGACGTTTGGAAAATGTTGCTCAAATTTTTGAACTTTCTCTTTTTGAGGCTCATTTGAGACCTATACTAATATTTTTACTACACCCAAATAAATTACGTTAAAAACAAAATCATGACACCTATTTTATACAATATGGAAAAGATAACTCAAAAGAGGGCGGTTCTTTAAAAGTAACTTTAAGCAAACGAGTAAAATAAAAAGTTATCGTAGAATTAAAGTTTTGAGTGAAATGTGCATTAAAACACACCAGGAGTGGAAACTATTTCAATTATTAATACCTGATTCAATGCATCTTTTTTTCGCGTGGGAGCTGAGTCATAGAGGGGTTGTGGCTTTGTCCAATTATTATGATGTGCATTATGCACGATGCTTCCCCTCTCTTGTGAAAAATAATGATGCTGTGCGTCGGACGTCGGCCATGACGTCACAAAGAACCCTTTGTGCTGTTCCCAGTGCGCTGCCTATATCTAATTCAATTTCGTAATTGACCTCATCGTAGTTCTAGGCACTGCTTCAGCACACATACTTTTTCATTCATAATATGTCCGTATTTTATCCGTAAATCCTTACCTTATCTTATTTTGAGAATACCCGGACCTCGAATTATATGTATTGTAACTGTTTAGCGAATTAAAAGGCGGAATCATTAATAGCCTACTTAAGTAATTACATTCTTCCGTTCTTACTAAGTATTCTTTATATTCATCTCCGAAACGTTAGAATTGCCTGTCATTGATTTCTAATGCACATGGGTCCTATCCTATACGAGCACAGAATTATCACAAAAAAGTATAAGTTAATGCTTTATTACGGTAGAGGTGATGCCGAATAAGTTTGCCGCGATATGCGCGGGACGACTAGAAGGCGGAGCTATGCAGCGAAAGCTTACGGAGTTTATCGATGATTTCAGTCCACTTGAGACATCCTACGGGAGAGGTTCCTTGTCAGCTTGACAATGAAGAGTTTTAAACTGTAATTTACTTAGCACAGGGGGCATTTTCAACAATTTGAGGCGCACTTAGAACTGCCAACAATATAAGTTATAACACACCACAAACACTCTTCACCGATACCAACGAAATAAACGCTTACACTCAATAAGGCTTCCCTTGCAGAACGAGTGAGGCTGTGGTTCGGCTGTGATTCCCCGATGGAACACGTGGTAATAATCAGCAAAATGCGGGGAGCGGACGATGACGCGTTGGGAAGTAGGCGTGACTTCACTCAAATACTCTCAATAAGTAATACCGTCCACTCCCTGTCTTTTTCCGGGACACGCTACTACTAGCGCCGCCAGTGAGCAGGAATGGGCAGTTACTCGTCAGCTGATATAGTTAACGTTTGTCTGTTGTGTTTTGTGTACGAAAATATAATATAAATTCTAGTAAAACAGGGTGCCCACGGGGGGTGGGTTAAGACGCAGACTGCGTCATTGAAATTTCTGGGGGGGGGGGGGGAATATTATCGTGTTATGAATTTTCTGGCCGGGGGTTGAAAATTGTTGCAAAATTAGAGTTTTATATGTTATAAATAAAAACGGCCGAGTTCTATAACAGCAAAAGGTCTCTTTTAATTCTTTATAAAGATAAAGATGAAGAATTTCGACAGCCATGGGCGTACCCGGGGGGGGGGGGGCGCAAGGAAAAAAATGTATATTATTAATTATTATCGTCAGGTGTTTTTCTTTTAAGGCAATTATTATAATTGCAGAAGTTTTACCAAATCGACAACATGGAAGCAGAATCCACAGTGGATTAGGAAAGGGGGTTCAGACCCCCAAGAGTCAAAACCTAAAATTCTATATTTGTATTTAAAAAAATATATTTATTTAATTAAACAAGATTTGTTGGTGTGTCAAATAAGTTATGATATAGCAGTTATTTTCTTTTCATAACATAATGAGTAGGCCTATTATGTCCACTGTTCCATGTGCTATTTAACTTTTCTTATAAATAGTAATAAGTATTATAATTTAGGTAACAATTTCATGTTTAAGTTGCCATGTCTTAGAGTATAGTAAACAAATTTGCTAACTAGTTTTTCAGTGCTAAAATAGCGTAAAATATGATTTTCATTAGTTCAACATTTAAAAATTTCCCGGGGGTGGACACCCGACTTAGGTAACATTTTCTTGTTTACATTGGCATGTCTTAGAGTATGGTAAACAAATTTCCTAACTAGTTTTTTAGTGCTAAAATAGCGTAAAATGTGATTTTCATTAATTCAATATTTTAAAAATTTCCGGGGCTGGACCCCCCACCTAGGTAATGATTTCTTATGTACATTGAAATGTCTTAGAGTATGGTAAACAAATTTCATAACTAGTTTTCAGTGCTAAAATAGCGTAAAATGTGATTTTCATTAGTTCAATATTTAAAAATTTCCCGGGGTGGACATCCGACTTAGGTAACATTTTCTTGTTTACATTGGCATGTCTTAGAGTATGATAAACAAATTTCTTAACTAGTTTTTGAGTGCTAAAATAGCGTAAAATGTGATTTTCATTAGTTCAATTTTTAAAAATTTTCTGGGATGGACCCCCGACCCCTTTTTTGGGGGGTATTCCAAACCCCCCCGGCACTTCCGACCCTCCCCGCAATTATATTCTGGCTACTTATTATATTATTAATATAAAATACAAAGTGGCCCAAGAAGTTAAAGCGACAAAAAATAAATTAATTAAAAAAATTGCCCCCCCCCTAGAAAATATCATATGGGCGCCCTTGTCGACAGGCAATTAGGTTGGGGGTGAGCAATGAAGTTTGGGGGTGAGCAATGAAGTTTTGGGATTGGGCACCCCTGAGTAAAATAATAAATACAACATAGGCCTAAAGAAAATGTCCGGTTATGTAGGTGGCATGATATGTGCCGTCTATGGTTGTAATAATTATTTTGAGAGTGAAATAAGTAAAATCGTTAATTAGAGTGTGTACAAGACTGAATCATTCAGATGTTCATTGGCTTACCATCCGAATTGTTTTACATGTAAAAATTTCAAATTAAAAAAAAAGTATATATTGTAGAAAGTATCTTGCAAATCGTATGAATTAAAATTTAAAGCTGATTTTCACGAAAATGTATTAAAGTGAAACAATTAGTTTTAATATTTATTAAAACAAAGTGTGTGTGGAACGCCATGCGGCAGAAGTGAAACTTTTTTTTTTATTTGTTCAATTCTGGATTATTGGATTTTCAAATTTTGGATTGTTGGACTTTTTAATATTGGGTTTTTGGACATTTTAGATTTTGGATTTTTTAAATTTCTGACCTTTTAATTCTTTAATTTTGGATTTTTTAATTTTTTTACATTTTAGATCATTGAATTTTTTTAGTTTTGTATTTTTTTATTTTTTATTTTGGATTTTTTTTATTTTTATATTTTAGAATTTTATAATTTTGGATATTTATGTTTTAAATTTTGGATATTAAGATTTTTTAATTTTTTATTTTTTAAATTTTGGACTTATTAATTTTGTTTCTTTGATTTTTTTTATTTTGAAATTTTAGATTATTTAAATGTTGGATCTTTAATTTTTTATTTGTTGTATATTTTAATTTTGGATTTTTTAACTTTTTAAATTTTGGATTTTTTAATTTTTAATTTTTGGACTTTTTCAGTTTTGGATAAACCTAATCAATGAGTTGATTGTTTTCTGTGCAGTCCGTTCCGTCACACCTCACTAATTTCGTGACGATTTTGAGCGTTACACAAGCTCTCGATTTACCCCTACCGCGGCTAAAGAAGTTTTACTTAACAAATTAGCGTTATCGTCATTTAATTAAGTTAGTTTAGCGGTAGTGTAAATTATGTTATTTCCCGACCTAATTCCTTCATTATGAAGCACAAAAATAAGTTACTGTGTCATCAGGACTTTGAAAAACAAATTTATTTCTGCAGCTATATAGGTTCATTAAGTAGCTTCTGAGACTGCTGCCCATTCCCACTCAACAGATGGCACCTCTGTGCTAGTGGACAGTTTGAACAAAGGGAATAGAGTAGAGTGGGCGGTATTCTTATTGAGAGTATTTGCTTCACTGTCTTCACGTAAATTGGTTTGTGCGGCTCGGCAGAATTATATGGCGAGCGCTCTACTTCCTCGTATTAGGCCACGAAATTCGAAGTTGGGTTTGTAACGTATCGTCACTGTTATGCCAAAACCACGAATGTGCAAAAATTCATATTTGGACTTCAATGCATTGCTGGAATCTGCTTACGTTAATCTTTGTTCTGTAGGAACTGCAAAAATTGTATTTTCTTTCCTTGGTAAGTAATAGTTAATTCCATTTCCATGAAAGTGCTTTATTTTTTATGCTACAATAACAAATGTAACCCATTTGTGATTTTTTCATTTGTGCCCATTCGTGGTTCTGGCATACCAATGACGATATTATATACTCGTTTTGAGGTCTCCCGAAATAAAAAAAAATACTATTTTCAGAAAGATGTGTTTGTGTGTGAACAGTCTAAACTCCAGAAGGAAAAATCGTATGAAAACAAAATTTTGTATTTGGGTTTGGTTTCTTCTGGGGATGTGACTCGAAGATTGGGGACGACTTTCGCTTTATCTTAATAATTTTTTTTTGCCACTTTATATGAAGAAATTTCGGTTTTCGCGATGAAAGAAAGCTCGCAATAAAAATGTATATAAACTATTTAAAT
This sequence comes from Ectobius pallidus, assembly GCA_964059195.1. NCBI lineage: Eukaryota > Metazoa > Arthropoda > Insecta > Blattodea > Ectobiidae > Ectobius > Ectobius pallidus. The sequence goes on from CAXKWD010000001.1 coordinate 29,551,066, forward strand.
AATGGCCCTTTGTTTTGACGTTATTTTGAATTTTTTGTTACTTTCAAGAGATAAGCAATTTTTCTGGCATTATTAGGTAATTTTCGGCATTTTTGTAGTCGTGTTACATTACGTTGTATTTTGAATTTTTCGTTACTATTTTTGTTTTTAATGCTTGTCTACTGTAACTTTATAAACAAATAATGTCTGCCGGAAATAAAGTAGACTTGGAGCATAACTGATAACCCTATTTTTTCAAAATGTGCATTTTGAACCCTACTACATTTCCAAGAAAACCTCTAGTGGAGATACAAAACATTACTTTCAGACAGTAGACAGTCGTTTTCACTTGAGAATCTGTGCCCCACTGCAGTTTATGTTGTAGCAAGAAATAATTAAATATTTTATTTAACTTTAAATGACATATAATTATTTGCTTGGGATATTGTCATTCATGCCATTTATGATTTTGTTTTCCACAAAGAGTGTCCAAGTAGCATTAGTTTACTTACTTCATCTATATTAATAAAAATGAATTTACAAAAGGGTTGTTGCCGCATCACTTGAGAACGGCTCGACCGATTTTGCTGGTTTTTGTTTTGTTGTGTTCGTAATTGTCTGGAGAAGGTTTGTATGAAAGAAATTTTTTGGAAAATCCACGGGAAAGTCGGAAATGTGATGAAATGAGGCACAGTTAGATAGTTCTTCTGTCAATTGTTTATATAACGAAAGTATTGTTTACGGTGTTAACATAGGGCTTTGAAAACTATATTATATTATAATACTGGGCTTTAACAGATTCTGATGCTGTCGATGTAATACATTGGTGAAAATAATTAATGAAAAATTAAATCCACGAAAATAAAGCACAGTGTGATGCAGTCACATAACTTTCTCTACCCTCAACATGGAAAATATCATTTTCTCACTTCACATTTTGATATAGAATAAGCGGTCGTATTGCAGGGACAGTTTAAGCGTATGCTATATCAGAAGTCGGTAAAAAATCCTATCCATATATATATATATATATATAATTTCAGCTCCGAAACGGTTGTATGGTAACAAGAGAGTGAGAAAAAAAATTCCATAAAGACAATACAATCTTATCTAATCGGAATTTATGTTTCTTCTTATTTCAACCCCTCCTAGGCATGGTGTATAGAAGCAACGGAATGCAACATTCGACATCCTCTGTGAGGCATAAAAAGCTATAGCCTATCTGGCGTTTTCTGAAGGAATAGTTCGAGTGTGATAAGTCGATAGGCCTGCATATTATACAAGGCCCTAGAGTTTCAAAATCGGAAAGCCTTCATAAGTTAATTTCAAATTACAAATAAAATCCCGGGCAACGCCGGGCCTTTTAAGCTAGTTAGTAATAAAATAAGTGTGTTATGTTTTAAATTTGAATACGAAGGTTGTCCAATTAATAAGTTTCTCTACTATTAAAAAATATTAAACACAATTTATTTGTTGAAAGACCTTTGTTTTACACATTACGATTCTTCATCTTACTTTTCCACATATTCACAAATTTTTGCAAACATTTTTAGTAACATGACACAAATTCAATGTATGGGAGTTTGAACCTGACACTTTAATTTGCTATTTCTCCCATAAATAATAGTCACATATTGTTAGAAGAACTTAAAGACAATATCACAAGAGAAATAAATTCTATCTTGGAAGCTGAACTTAGTGCGTGAAAGAAAATTTCCTAAAAAGGTGCCAGTGTTGTGTGGACGCAAAAGGAGAACATTTCAACGTCTCTTATGATGAGGTACGTGGTTATTTTCATTGTAATTTTAACTGTAATCGTGAGAACCTGAATCATTATGCCGTTAGCGGTATTATTTGCGTAGATATTTCACCCGATCGCTCGGGAGTTAGGGCTGTGGCCGCCGCAACGTAGTAACCCGCACGATTGGCCAACTCTTACATGAAACGCAACTGTATGTTTTAGGGCCTGTATTACCACCTGCCGACAATTCCTCCCGATAGCTTAACTGGAAGATTTCTTGTAATACCACCGCTGAACTGCTATCGACAAGAACGCAGTGAAATTTTGTAAAATGATCCTAAGTTCGTTGAGCAAAGAAGTGTGTTTGTTGTTGTTCGGTAGGCCTAAAATGACATTTTTTGTGTAAATTAAGTCTTCCAGCATCAATTCTGAAATTCAGTTGGCCAGGAAGCTTCTTCGTGCAGCCATCTTGTTTTATCCAAGATAGGTTCTCTATCTTGCAGATAAATATGATATCAGGTGGTCGTCGTAAAGGCCCTTAATATAATGTTTTAACAGTTCACTGTCCATGCCATACAAATCTTTACACTTAGAGCTTTTCAAATCGAAAACTGTTCTGGGTACTTCTTGATATACTGGATTCCAGACAAATTTATTATCCCATTCTAAGTTAGGATTTTAAAGATAATTCATGGCTGTAAGGTGAGACTGATCGACTGCTGCACTGACGTGTTCAGCAGAAGTCAGAAAAAAGTTGTTTACATCATTAGGACTCAGAAGGTCGCGCCGCCAGCCACTTTTGTTAATAAGTAGTAGATATAGTGTATTTATTTTTCATAAAAAATTCTTACACATAAACTACTTTATTAACAATAACCAGCGCACTGGTCGGTGTCGGTGCTCACTTCATACACTTAAATTATTACCCCATAAAAGTATTAAATTAAAAAAAAATATATTCTATTATTTACATAATTACGAGTATCAACAGACGTAACCCCCCACCCCCAAGCAAGTAAAAATTTCACAGAAACAGAGACGTAACTAAAACAAGAAGTAACACTTGGATTTCCTTAATTCTCAAAACCGAGGCTTTCTCTCACACATCTAACTTTCTGCAGAAATTTACATATCCCATGCCAATTGTGCTAATCAAGCAACAGATTTAGACGTGCCTCCCACTTCTTTGCAAGTTTAAAAAATTGTCGGGTAGCATCTTAACTCTACAATGCTCTTGCAACTCCATATCCCGACAAGATATGAACCCAGATTTCATTTTCTCTGCACATTGGGCAGATTCTCCCCTCTCTCTCATTCGAAATTCTCTTAGATTTCCATCTTCCCAGGCATATCCAGGCCATCCTCAAAAGCTGCCTTACATTTATTGACAGGTTTGTTTATATAAGGTGCATTGAATTCACACTTTGCTTGTTTAATTGCAAAGGCATATTCTTTTTTAGCTTTGTTATAATGGGTCTTGGTGTCAATAGTATTAATACTTAAATGAGTTGCCCATGCCAGAGAGCTGTGCAGACGTGAAAGATATGCCTTTTGAGCTTTTAATTTATCATTATACCATCCCAACTTAGAATTTGATTTGGTTGATGATCCTTAGGGTAGCTCTTTTACAGGACAGCAAGCATTAATACCGTCTATAAAATATCATAAAATTATCAAAAGAGTACCGTAATCAATAACTACAAATATATAATTCCAATCCATAAAACAGAAGTAGTCAATCAATTATTATGCATTTATATAATTTATATAACGTCACTAATCTCCTTAGAGGAATTACTATTTATGTAATCATGATCTGATGAGGTATTCTGAGAACATTAGTACTTAATGGATTACGAGGTATGTTAGTAACGACATTGTCGAGATAGGAATTACCTCTCGTGGGTTTTGTTTTCACAAACTAGTAATCCGATTCCCTTAGTATGCGCAAAGATCTAAATGAGAAAGCAGTACTTACATTAATATCAATATTATAGTCACCGCATAGTAATGCATTCATATTAAAAGAACTTAAAAAAGCAACATTTTGAATGAAATATGAGGAACCTAGTAATGGGTGCATCTCAATATCCATAACCCTCTTACCTCAGGGATGCGATATATAAGCAAAAAGTGATATGGCTAGATATAAGTAAAAGGAGGTAAGGGTTTATATGAATAAAGGAGTTGTGGGTATAATATAAGCAAAAGTAGATTTGTGTAAGCAAAAGGAGATAAGGAGATATAGGCAATAAGAGATTTTGGTATAATATATAAATAAATGAAGATCTCTAAATAATGTAAAAGTTATGTGTGGTGAAGTATTATTATAAATCTCGTATAAATGGCCAAAACACAGCGAAAAATGAAATATAAAAATGCTTTTATGACCCAAAGTAGTAAAAAAGACACCAGTAACTAATTCATGATTTCTTGTAATCAGTCTTCCAAATAACGAGTTAATTTTAGACAGCAATTTAATGGATGTCAGTGCATTAAATGAGTATCGTTCAATAAACAAGTTTCCGTATTGTTAAAAAAACATTAAACACAATTTATTTGTTGAAAGAAGTTTTGTTTTACATATTAGAACTCTTCAGTTTACTTTTCCACACAATCACCATCTTTTTGCAAACATTTTTGGCAACGTGACACCGGATTTTCCAAACCACTGTTGTAAAATGCCGTGTTCTGTTGCCGTAGCCAACTGTTCACTTATATTTCACTTCATCGTTGGTGTGAAAGTGCTTACCTCCAAGATGCAAATTGAGTTGGAGAAACATGTGAAAATTACTGGGAGCAAGATCTGGAGGATATTGAAGATGTGAGGAAATTTCCCTCTTGAATCTCCTGAGTCCGTCAACGAATGCAGAGAGACCCTGTGGTGTCTTGAGGATCTCCGAGCTGCCTTCAAAAGAAAATGTCCTCGATTTATGTCTCGGAAAGTTCTGCTGCTGGACGATGCAACAGGACACGGTATGATACAACAGTGGTTTGGAAAAATTGGTGTCATGTTACTAAAAATGTTTGGAAAAATTTGTAAGAAGAAGAGTTGTAATGTGTAAAACAAAGTTCTTTCGAAAAATAAATTGTGTTTAATATGTTTTAGTACTAGGGAAACTTATTTATTGGACAACCCTCGTATTCAAATTTACAATATAACACATTTATTTTGTTTCTGCTAAGAACACCCCCTCCCTCGCCCAGGTTCATGTTTTTTTTAATTAACTGATACCGTATCGGAGACAAAGTCCCTGTATTTGACAATCTTATAGCCTATTACCTTTGGCCACAATAAACCTAAAAAAGCGCTGGAAGACTTTAACATTTTTTTCGGGGTAAAAAAAAATTAAAATTTGAACTTTCTGGAATTTTTCCGTGGGTTACAAGCTAAAAGGTATAACATGTCAAATCTCAGCTCATCTGGAAATGGGTAAACATTAGAGTATTGGTGTATTTTATGGAGTACATTTCAACTGATATTAAATTAAATGGTTATGATGTAGCATGAAATAGCGAGGATGATTCAAGGTAAGTTAATATCCAATTCGGCATTGGCTTTACGGCTGGGGAAACTATGAAAAAACCCTTGTCAAATGGGTCGGCTACGGGAATTGAACCTGAGTCCTCCTGAATGCGAGTCCAAGACGTTTACCATCTCGGCCACCTCGCACGGTTTACGGAAATTATGTCTAATGACTTGTCGAAGTCCTGTATGAACACTGTAGGTAATATTGTCATGAGAACCGAGCAGAGACTTTAAAGTGAGTCCGCGTTCTTGAATGTTTTTTTGCGGGGTTTACCCTCATCTGTAGGCCTAACTTTAGGCCCTTGTGGTCCCCGGAGATTATCTGGACTTCATTATCATCTTCATCTCATCTTATCCTTCTTCTGAGTGAATGTGTAGGCGACTGGTGTGTCTCGTCCTGTGTTCGTGTTGTCTCGGAGGTGGCCCCGGAATTACTTATCCGGGGAGGCCCTCCATGTCCTTTCTGGTAAAATAATAATAATAATAATAATAATAATAATAATAATAATAATAATAGTTCTTAAGGAAAATTATGGGACCAATTTGGGAGAATAACATATACAAACTGAGACCAGAAAAGGAGTTTTACAAACAAATAGAAAAAATAGGCCATGCTTTCAGGAAAAGATGGTTAAGATTCTATGGTCATATTTTCAGAATGGAAAAAGAGAGACTTACCAAACAAATTTTTGATCACTATGTAAGTAAAAAAACTAAACCAGCATTTTTCAAGGAAGTTGAAGAAGATTTGAAATTACTCAATATCAAAAAGGAGGATATTGCAAACACAGAAAAGTTTATGAAAGCAATATTTGATAGCGAAATTCCAGAGAAACCTAAGAAGAAAATGGGAAGTAAATGGACGGAAGAACGGAAACAGCAACATCGCGAAAGAATGAAGAAATTTTGGGAAGACAAGAAGACAACTGTTTCACGTGGTCCTAAGCTGGCCTAATCGAAAGGGAAAAAAAATTATACTAGTATGTGATCCATATAAATTTCCTCCCAAGAAAGGTTGCGTTCCTGTAAGGCGCGGGCGTCGCAGGCCGCATAAACATCCCTACTTGGAGGTAAAAGTCAGATAAAGAAGAAAACGAAGATAGATAAGTTGTTTCGCTTCAAAATTTCTGTCCGTGGAGTAACTTAGTATGTTAATAAATTAAAACAATACTGTTTTCAGTATGAAGCCTGCATTTATAATTTTATTTTCATTTGTAACAATGTATTGGCTCTAATGAAACTGCTCATTGCAAGTTGGTACGTAAAACTTAACAAGAGTGTTAGGCCGTATAAACTGTGTGCAAATTGTTTGTAATTGAGTAGGGAAGGCATTTGATGATTTAGCATTTTTTATGTAGATTTCGAAGAAAAATCTACCTATTGCAATGGATACCATGTCATGATTTTCGAAAAAATTCTTTCATATCTTTACGTTTCATGCCTCCCTAAGTACGAAACCACCGCCTGTTAAAAAAAATGTGATATGTATATATATAATATATATATCTTTACACGCTAGCGGCCGTAATTTTGAAGATATTTGAACCAAGTTTTATTATGTTATTTCTAGGCCCAATAGTTCGGACAAGTTCGTTAATGAGCAAAATTGACCCGAGGGGGTTGTTTAATCATAGATTTAAACTATGTACAAGTTAATTATTTTTTGCTGCCAACTTAACAGCAGTATATTCTATTTATTATTTTTTCTCTAGTTTTTATTGTTAAGTTTTCATTTTTAGTTATTGCATTACATCCTATGTTCATTTACTTTCAACATTAGATTTAGCTTATCATGTTGGCTTTGGATATCTTTCTTTTGTCAGTTCCTGTTTCTGTAGTCAACTTGATTCATATTACTATTTAAATAACATTCATTTTCTAGCTTGTAAGCTATTATTCCTATTCATTGTCTTTATTATTCATATTTGATTGTTATTTTTTGTATCCAGTCTTCAGGATACACTTCTTGAGCAGTTTATATGCGTTTCATATTGCTCATTGACTTGACTTCCTTCTTCTTCACTACAACAATTCCATTATATACATGAAAGGATTCATGTGTTTCTCTGGTGCTTCAGATTATTGAGATATAATTTGAACATCAACTTTCATTCATTCTATTTGTAAGGATAACATATCCTACAGATTCTACATTTCTTCATTTGCTTCAAGTAAGCAATACTTCTAGTGCATCAAGAAATGTGCTTGTCTTTCATTCAACTTATGCCTGGCAAAATGGCGTTCTTGTGGTGTTTTGCTAATTGCTAAATAGCTGGGACATCACGACATATATGCTCATCCTTACAGCAGGTAAAGATTCTGCTAATTTCAATTTATACGAGGACATATACTTCACTTCAAGTAAGTTATCAATAGTATTACTAGAAGTGGCTTCAATTCTCCATTCATCTACGCATTAAACATCGATCTTATTGTTGAGATTTAGCTATCGTTAAATAGCTTATACATCAGACTTAATATTCAGTTTCTCATATTGAAATCTACTTCTACAAGTGTCACACTTCACGGACACATATATATATATTTATTCACAAATGTGATTTTTTGTGATTTCAAGACTGAATCTTCAACTCCATTATTTACAAACTTTCATTCAATCTCATGCGTTAAGATGACTCACATATTACATCAAACATAAACTCTACATACCTGAAGATTGTCAACCATTGTTTGGATATATAAATGCTACATCAAGAAGACTGTTAGCTGAAGACCTACTATCTTCGTTTTCAACTTTGTCAACCAAGTGAAAGTGTATTTGTTCGTGTGCTTAGCTTATGATTAAATGTTATGTCTTATATTCAAGGTTTCATTGAGTGATGTATGCTATAAAGCTTATTCATTTCATTTCCTCCATTATGGAGGTGGTCCTCCGCCAGAGATCTTATTAATTGTGGTTGGCACGGAAAGTGTTAAGCACAATTAAATTTACAATCTCGTGTAGGTATTAGGGATTTTTACAGTCCGCTATCACATATAATACGCCCCCTGATCCTACATTTGGTCCTGCCGGGCCGGATAGAACTAGTAAGATTGTATTAATAGGCCTAGCCTACATCTAGGATAGAACTAGTAAGACTGTATTAATAGGCCTAGCCTACATCTAGGATATTACCAGCAAGACTGTACTAATAAGTTATTCCTTCATCTGGTCCTTCTGACCATAATCAAACTATTAAGATTGTAATAATACAATAATACTCTTGCATCATTCACCCTCTGTGTCACAGACAGACTTGGGTGGCATACAAGAGCCTTCTTGTTTTGCTCACATTCATGTATGCATTATTATTTTATCTCAAGAGATATATATTGATACTTAAGCAATTAAAGATTGACTTAACATTGATTTGTGCTCTGCCATAAGCATTTGAGCCACTTGCCATCACTCAGTGAAACTTCAAAGTGTACTGTATGATATATATGTCAATTGTAAACATTGTGACATCATTGTAAGTCACAGACACACAACACACTCTGTCAACAGTACATTAACACACAATTCTCTTACACGAACACGATTCTTAACGTTCTTTGCAATTCAATACTCATCTTATTGCAAATAATTGCAATCATTCTCCTCTATCATATATTTCATTGTCTTCTTGACAATAAGTTGTCCAGAAGTTGAATCTCATAGGCGGGAAAACGGTCCTGTTCTTCTCGCATACTATTTCACTTGCATTGCTTCTTTGTATCCCGGCAAGCGGGCAAATTTCTATATTGTTTTCATTCTTCGTATACCTATCTTTGAATCATGGAAGATCAAACATTAAGAACGGTCGAAGACCTCAAAAGAAAACGCACTCCTCTTAAGGCACAACTTACACGTCAGTGTAATTATATTACTGATCTTAATGAGTCAGGTGAACTCAATCACCAACAATTATTGAAGCGTAAAGACATTCTTGAAAAAACATTTGATAAGTTCATACTAATTCAAGATCAAATAGAAGAATTTCAGCCAACAGATGCTGAAATCAATTACCATGAAGAAGTCGAAAATGGCTTCATCGAAACCATCGCTAAAGTAGAAACATTGATTAAGATCGCGGAGTCTAAGGCAGAGACTTTAGGTAAGCTCGCAAAGCTTAAACAATTAAGAGTACAGCTCTTAAACCATATTCAAGTTATAAACGAGCTTATGATCGAGGATCAGGCATCTTACTTTGAAGGTATTAAGAGATGCGCTGAACTCGAACAATCATTTCAGCACTATCAAGCTGAACAGTCTTCAATTGAAGACATTGAATCATTCAATGACAGGCAAATTCAACGCTATGGTCTTGAAGAAGCCTATTACAAAGCACTTACTAGACTTGAAGCTTCCATAAAGGCAAACAAGCAAATATATGATCCAGATCCTATGTCTGCGCCTAGTCCGCAACCAGTGCTGACTGAGCAAAACCACGTTTCTCTTCCAAAGTTACCTGAAATAAAATTACCGACATTTTCAGGCGATCCCACTATGTGGCTAGAGTTTCGTGACACGTTTACATCCTTAATACTGCAGAATCAGTACGTGTCTGAGATGGACAAGTTTCAATATTTAAAGTCATGCTTAACCCCTGAGGTTATGACTATTATACATAATATTCCTGTCAGTGCTGCCACATTTAGCATTGCCTGGCAAACTTTGTTAGAGCGTTTTGACAATGACAGACTCATTGCTCATGCTCATTTAGAGAATTTATTTTCTCCCCCTTCTATTGATAGAAACTCTGCTGATTCGCTCCAGAGATACTTAGATCATTACATAAGTACTGTCCACGCGCTTCAGTCACTGCACATTGATATTGAGCTGACTGATCTTATTATCTCAAAAATAATACTGGATAAGCTTTCTCCAGCTATTATTAGAGATTGGGAATCTTCGCTTAAAGCTGATAAGTTTCCATCACTGAAGGACTTATTCAGTTTCCTTGAGGCCAAAGTTCGAGTCATTCAAATGACTGACTTAGCTATCAAGTCCCAGTCGAATCAATCTCCAGTCAAAAATGTGACTGCGAAATCTAATAATAATTCTAACAACAATCGTAATTCCACTGAAGCTAAGAAAAAGCCTTCGTGGTCTCAACCTATTTGTATATGTTGTAATCGCCCTCGTGATCATGAATTATTTCTCTGTGAAGCATTCAGAGCTTTCGCTTTGCCCCAAAGATTTGAATTTGTGAAACGCAACAATGTATGTAATGTCTGCCTGAGAATAGGTGGTCATTCACAAGCCTGCTCTTCTTATACTTGTATGAAGTGTCAAGGTAAACATAGTACTTTGCTTCATCCTTCAAACGCTCCCATACCAGTAAACCCATGTGCCATGTTAAGAAGTGGTTCAGCTACTTCAAAGATTCTATACCCTACAGCAACTGTGTTAATAGCAGATGCTAATGGCGAGTACATTGAGGCTACAGCCATTCTTGATTCAGCTACGACTTGTAATTTAATTACAAATAGATTATTTCAACGCCTCAAACTTAAACCAACTCCTCGTAGAGAATATTTGCAAGGAGTAGTGTTTGAAAAGCGCACTCTCTGCAAGGTAGCATCTTTGTCACTGAAATCTAATGTTTCTGATTGGTCGTGCCAAACGAATGCTTTGGTTATTCCATGTATAGCTACTTGTAAGTTCCCTCGTGCTTACATAAATACTGACAATTGGAATATTCCAGCTAACTTGAATTTAGCAGATGCTAAATTTAACCAACCTAAGTACCTAGATTTGCTCATTGGTACAGAGCTTTTTTCACAAATACTGTTATCAGGCAAAATTATGGCTGATAATCTGCCTGGCATACATAATTCAGAACTTGGTTGGTACTTTATGGGTAAAGTCCCTCAACCTGTTACTTCTTCGCAGCATAGTATTCCTATGCAAAGTACTGCTTCTAAACATACGAGTGTTTCTAAGCAAATGACTTCTCACAGCAAAGCTAAAGCAGCTAATAGGCGTGAGAAGCCTCGTGTCAAGCAAGCTCATTCTAATCGCTCATTTCCTAGTTCTGACTCGTCGATCGATTCAAACTACTCTGCTTTCTTGCACTCAGAATCAGCTGTGGATGAACAATTAGCTAGGTTCTGGGAATTAGAAGCTGTCAATAATTGCTCCATTCCATGATGAATCGGAATGTGAGAAACATTTCTCTCAAACTACCACCAGAGATGACTCTGGAAGATATATAGTTAAACTTCCTTTTACTGCTCCGCCTGAAACATTAGGTAGCACAAAGCAACAAGCTTACAAACGGTTTCAGCTCTTAGAAAAAAGACTGTCATCCAACGAATACTTACGTACTGAATATGTCAAGTTCATGCAAGAATATGAGGATTTAGGTCATATGCAACGAGCTGACCACATTACTAATGCTCCTTGTGAATACATTATTCCTCATCACCCAGTAATTAAGCCTAGCAGCACTACTCCAAAGGTTAGAGTAGTCTGTGATGCCTCAACTAAGTCATCTAATGGAAAATCCTTGAATGACAATTTAGCTATAGGTCAAAGTCAGCCTCCTGAACTTCTACCCTATGTAACTAAGTTTTCATATTTGAAGACTTTGCGTATGATAGCATATGTTCTACGATTCATAAATAATTGTAGGCCTGCTAAAATTAAGCTCACAGGTCCTCTTGAACCTAGTGAAATTTCAAATTCACTCTACACTTGTGTGAAAATAATTCAGCAAGTCGAATATCATGATGAAATCAATGCCTTGACTTCATCTGATGTCGTTCCTTCATCTAGTAAAATACACTCATTATGCCCATTCATGGATAGTGATGGTATTCTTCGTGTTGGTGGAAGACTGAAGCACTCAGAACTACCCTTTGATGCGAAGCATCAGATTTTGCTTCCAGCTAAGCATCCTTTCACTAAACATCTCATTCGTTTTACACACTTCAAACTATGTCATGCTGGTTCCCAGCTTATTATAGCTCACTTACGGGAAAGGTTTTGGATACCTTCTGTTAGGAGAACAATTCGCTCTGTGATCAGACAGTGCAATGTCTGTTTCAGATTTCAAGCTCAACCCTTTCAGCAAAAAATGGCTGATTTACCATCTTCTCGTGTATCTCCTATTGCCCCATTTACTAACGTCAGCATTGATTATGCTGGGCCTTACTCTATTAAATATGGTGGACCTAGATCAAGGATTACTACTAAAGCTTATATAGCTGTATTTGTTTGCATGTCCACCAAGGCTCTTCACCTTGAGTTAGTCACCTCGCTTACTTCCAATGCATTTTTAGCAGCCTTTTCCAGATTTACTGGTAGAAGAGGCATACCGGTTTCAGTCACATCGGATAATGCTACGAACTTTGTTGGTGCTCAAACTGATATCAGACAACTTACAGATTTTCTATCTTCTCATGAACATAAATCGAAAGTTCAAGATTCTACTTCACATCTTAACATAAAGTGGAATTTTATTCTTCCTCACAGTCCCCATATGGCTGGCTTGCATGAAGCAGCTGTTGCTCAGTTAAGCATCACTTGAAAAGAGTAATGACTTCTATGATACTTACCTTTGAAGAGATGTCAACTCTCTTAATTCAAATTGAAGCTATTTTGAATTCACGTCCTCTTGTCACTCTTCATGAAGACGTTGAAGACTTGAATTATCTTTCTCCAGGTCATTTCCTTATAGGAAGACCTTTGATTTCATTACCTACCTCAAACCTTTCTAGTAGCACTTCTTTGCGTTCAAGATGGAATGCTATGAATCAACTGCTACTTGGTTTTTGGAAGAAATGGTCATCTGACTATTTACATTCTCTACAACAACGTTCTAAATGGCTAAAGACTCTTCCTAATGTGGAAATAGGAACTCCTGTTCTTTTACTTGACGACAACGTTCCCCCTTTACGTTGGGTTATGGGTGTTGTACACTCTATACATCCTGGATCTGACGGACTAGTTAGAGTAGTCACAGTTAGAACCTCTACAGGTTTCTACAAGCGACCAATTGTTAAGCTTGCTCCTCTTCCCATTTCTAATATTGAAGATGAGTAAACCTCTTTATTATTCAAAGTTTAAATCTACTCTTTTCACATAATCTAATATATTTTAAAATTATTTTCAAGAAAATAATTTTGCGGGCAACTTATGTTTAATCATAGATTTAAACTATGTACAAGTTAATTATTTTTTGCTGCCAACTTAACAGCAGTATATTCTATTTATTATTTTTTCTCTAGTTTTTATTGTTAAGTTTTCATTTTTAGTTATTGCATTACATCCTATGTTCATTTACTTTCAACATTAGATTTAGCTTATCATGTTGGCTTTGGATATCTTTCTTTTGTCAGTTCCTGTTTCTGTAGTCAACTTGATTCATATTACTATTTAAATAACATTCATTTTCTAGCTTGTAAGCTATTATTCCTATTCATTGTCTTTATTATTCATATTTGATTGTTATTTTTTGTATCCAGTCTTCAGGATACACTTCTTGAGCAGTTTATATGCGTTTCATATTGCTCATTGACTTGACTTCCTTCTTCTTCACTACAACAATTCCATTATATACATGAAAGGATTCATGTGTTTCTCTGGTGCTTCAGATTATTGAGATATAATTTGAACATCAACTTTCATTCATTCTATTTGTAAGGATAACATATCCTACAGATTCTACATTTCTTCATTTGCTTCAAGTAAGCAATACTTCTAGTGCATCAAGAAATGTGCTTGTCTTTCATTCAACTTATGCCTGGCGAAATGGCGTTCTTGTGGTGTTTTGCTAATTGCTAAATAGCTGGGACATCACGACATATATGCTCATCCTTACAGCAGGTAAAGATTCTGCTAATTTCAATTTATACGAGGACATATACTTCACTTCAAGTAAGTTATCAATAGTATTACTAGAAGTGGCTTCAATTCTCCATTCATCTACGCATTAAACATCGATCTTATTGTTGAGATTTAGCTATCGTTAAATAGCTTATACATCAGACTTAATATTCAGTTTCTCATATTGAAATCTACTTCTACAAGTGTCACACTTCACGGACACATATATATATATTTATTCACAAATGTGATTTTTTGTGATTTCAAGACTGAATCTTCAACTCCATTATTTACAAACTTTCATTCAATCTCATGCGTTAAGATGACTCACATATTACATCAAACATAAACTCTACATACCTGAAGATTGTCAACCATTGTTTGGATATATAAATGCTACATCAAGAAGACTGTTAGCTGAAGACCTACTATCTTCGTTTTCAACTTTGTCAACCAAGTGAAAGTGTATTTGTTCGTGTGCTTAGCTTATGATTAAATGTTATGTCTTATATTCAAGGTTTCATTGAGTGATGTATGCTATAAAGCTTATTCATTTCATTTCCTCCATTATGGAGGTGGTCCTCCGCCAGAGATCTTATTAATTGTGGTTGGCACGGAAAGTGTTAAGCACAATTAAATTTACAATCTCGTGTAGGTATTAGGGATTTTTACAGTCCGCTATCACATATAATACGCCCCCTGATCCTACTGGGGTTGACATTTTAAAACATTAATATTTCGGCCCCTATGAAGTATAGAGGGAAACTTTGTTTGAATAAATTACAGTACTCTCTATGCAGTTTACAGTGACACCAACGATTCGGCGGTTTTTGGGGTACGAGTGGGGGTGGGGGGATGGAAATTAGAAATTTTTGAAACTACGTATTGTGGGGTATCGTTGAAAAGCTCTTGATGAGTACTCTACAAATCAATAACTAGTTTCTTGATAGTTCTCATATAAGGCGAGAGTTGAATGTTTGAAAAAGTGCTTTTTCCTCTTTTTTTGCAGTTATTATTCCGGGTTTGTCATGCCAAGACTAAAGGAGAAGAGTGCTACGCAGCGGCAATAAATTAAACCAAAAGCACTTCGAAATCTACCTCAGCCTATAGGCTTGCCTAAAGGGATTTTTTTATTTGAAGGTTAAAAGATAGCTCGAATATATATAAATGTGTATAATGAAATAATTAATTAAATAAGGGCAATTTGTTTTTGCATATTTGCTTTATTTTGCATTTTCTGTCAATTTCAAGAGATCATTTTTGGCAATTTTTAGATCATTTTTGGCAATTTTTAGATCATTTTTGGCATTTTTATATCATGTTTCAGTGGAGGTAGAGAGGAGCTTTTCCATACAAATCGTTACTTTCATACAACAGACAATCTTTTTTATTTGAGAATCTCCGCAAAGTGTTCATCGCTCTTTTTAATTCAGGTAAACATCATAGCAGTTTGTCTTGTAGCAATAAAGACTTTTTTTTAACATTTCGGATCATTTTTTCACTATTTTTAGGTCATTAATGCATTTCAAAATTTGCATTTTTCCACTATTTCATGGTCATTAAATGCCTTGCCCTAGTAATGAGTTACACATTTTGCAGTGATACTGCAACTGGGAAGGCGAAACAGGAAGCTTGGTTTGAAGATGTGCAGTTTATCAGTTTATAAACATATCCTCGGCTTACACACAGTTTATCAGCAAGACTTCTATTTTAGTAGATAGCAGTCGGGTAAAACTTCCTCGACAAGTAAGTATTCTTCAGTATGAAGAGAAGAATCGTTTGTTGACTATTTCGGGTTTCCATTCTCTTTGTCTCATCCCTGCCTTTTGTCTATTCTCTGCAGTTTTTTAATCAAAGGGGGTTTGTCTTACTCAGGGAGTTGTAAAAGGAAAGTATGCGGGCTTTAGTTTAATTTCTCCTGAGAGGGAGAGAGAGAGAGAGAGATTATTGCAGCAGGATTATCAGTTCAACTTCTGTTCCGTACTGTTAATATGTTGTTTGCCTTCAACTCTTCATGTCTCTAACTACTTCAGAGCTTCCAAGGAGTTCACCACTAACCATTTGGGACAGTTGAACGATATTACCATACCTTGCTGGCGCTGTAATGTATTAATGCACACACGCGATAGGTA
Source organism: Ectobius pallidus (assembly GCA_964059195.1). Classification (NCBI taxonomy): domain Eukaryota; kingdom Metazoa; phylum Arthropoda; class Insecta; order Blattodea; family Ectobiidae; genus Ectobius; species Ectobius pallidus. The sequence goes on from CAXKWD010000001.1 coordinate 29,567,262, forward strand.
CAGCTTAGATCACTGAAAAATTGACCATACTAAAACTAGATCATCCGGGAGTCATTTGCTAAGCAGCATGTAATGGAAATAGTCAAATCCGGACAAATGAAGTCTCGGTAGAATTATTCCATTCTTGACATTGAATAGAGAGTCTCGACTACAATGAAGTCAAATGTTTGTAAATTTGTTGTGTCACTCCTTGATTTAAATATGTAAATGTAGCCTAACAGCAGTGGCGACCACTGGTCCCAAATGAAGAGTTGGCAAATAATCAGTATTTCTACAAATGATGAAATTCCCCATAAATTCCTTGTTGTATATTAATTGGATGAATCCTAACTTCTCTTCTATTTCTATTCCGAACAGTTATCTAAAAGCATTGTTGATCCAAGATGTGTAGCCTACGGAGCAACACAATTATTAGTCCAGGATATATAGGCTATATATATATTTATTTATAGTGCTGTAAGGACATACCAACGCTCTCTTCTTCCCACTCCTCAATTTTTGGTCAGCGGCAATGCGCCGCTTGCTATGCCAGGGTGCCCACATTCTAGAAAGTCAGGGAGATTGAAATTGGTCAGGGAAAGTCAGGGAATTTTGTAAAGTAAAGGAAATTTGTAAAAAATAAAAATACGGAATATTCAGGGAAAAATAACTAGCCCCAGTGAGCGAAATGTGAGAGGCATGTATTTTGCTTCAGTCTGCTTTAACCCAGAATGTGTAAGCAATTTTCTTTTCAGTGCTTGAGCTAATCATTTCTTATTTTTATTATGGAGGTGGAGGAAGCTGGATTGTTTGTTTTTGTTTTTTTCTTTTTCGTTTACAAGCAAACTTGAAAACATTGATTCTTGTGGTCAGGGAAATGTAAGATTTTGATAATGGGAAGTCATGGGAATTTATTTTGAAATTTCTGTGGATTCCCTGTAATGTGGCTGAGCTCTTATTCTGTGTGGGATTGTGAAGTGAGAAAGTTTTAACTGCCCATGTAAGGCAAAGAATGTTAATTCTTTATTTTGGTTGCAAAACCCAGTGGCGTAGAAAGCTTAGGTGGTACCCGGTGCGGAAAATTTCTTGTCACCCCCCTCCCATTTAAATTAGGAAAAGGCGGAACAGTTCCAAGTTTTTTTTGTTTGTTTTTTTTCTTTTTTGGGGGGATAGTCAAAGGTAATCCCACGAGAGTTTAAGAGTTTATCGATAGATGCAGCTGCAACGAATTTATCTGATGTAACTCGTAGCCTAAACTCAACGGATTATACAAAATTAGTAATACTTACTTTATCACATAAAAACAAAACTAAGCTCCGAAATCATGGCATACTATGAATCAACCATCCATAAAGCAATTCGACTTACCATGTTGTCGCCATGTTGTAACCAGTGCTACCAATGGTTCATATAAGACATAGTGTTAACCTAATTCAGCCATTTTTTTTAGGATTAAGGAAAGACATACTGTACATATCAAGCACATTATGCTGTACATTGTACTGTTAAACGACAATAAATGCTATTATTATTATTATTATTATTATTACTATTATTATTACTATTTATCTAAAGTACATTATAGACAGATAGATATACATTGTTTTCGTGAGCGACAGATTCACGAATTGTGGGTGTTACCATTAATAAGGCGTATATCTAGGCCAAAATAGACTCCCGAAATTGTGCAAAGTTTTATTTTTGGAGTGATTTTTTTATATTTTGTTTTCCAAGGGAAATCTCGAATTTTGGAAAGATGAATTTTGATAAAAGGACAAAATTTTGTATTTATGACAGGTACCTTTCAAGATGTGAACCGAAGATTGGAGACAAGTTTACCTTATTTTTACACAAAGAAAGTTTTCTCGAAAACGGCTCTAACGATTTTCTTCAAATTTTGCACGTGGGTTGCTTATACTAAGAGCTAAAACTTTTAATTGGAACACTTTTTCGAAATAATTCTCTGAAGGATAGTTATAACATTATAAGCAACCCACTCTGAATACGCGCTCTTTGCAATACGGCCTCTTGTAACGGAAAATCGTACGAAAACAAAATTTTGTATGAAGATTGGCGACGACTTTCTCTTATTTTTAAGGGGAGGCTAACTTTTATTTAACTTTTATGTGAATTATACATAAGATTTTTTTAATAGGTTGATCCTAATAAATTTCATAAACAAGTAATGTAACTTTTTACGGAACTGTAATATTAATAATCTACTCTTAAATATGAGCACATACCACTTCAAAATCTAGATTGCCGGAGACTTCTGAGTCAACTCACATTCGAAGTTTATTTTCGTCGAAGTCATGACTGCCGTAGCGGGTAAAATTGGTTGCAGCTTGAGTGATATAAAATATCACCGATTGTTGAAGTCTCATTTAAATTAATAAAACTGCAGAGACAAGCATCGGCAGAAATAAACACCCTCCCCCTAACCATAATATTATTGTTCGTATCAACACAGAGGCCAGTTCAGCCGCGTTTTATTACCTTTGTTAACTGCATTTAAAACTAAAAAAAGTTTCAATACGCATATTGACTTGTAGATATAATATTATTATTTTCTTTAAATTCCCTTGAGCGATGTTTTACTTAAAGACACATTTTTATTTTATCACCCGGGGCGGCCCGCACCCCCCTTCCTACGCCACTGGCAAAACCTTCGGGGATGCGACGCGAAGCGTGGCAACGACGTACTCTCCTTTTTGTAACAGCCACTTTACATGAAGGTCGGTCGCTGTGGTGTGCTATCCTCTAGACCCGAAATTCGCGGGTTCAAATCCGGCCGCGGACGATGGATTTTTCAGCACCCGGGGGCGGAGTCCTCCCGAAGGACTTTAAATCGGGAATCCCGCGTCGTAGATTTACGACATGTTCAAGAACTCCAAGCCTAAATTTGAACCTCTGGATCAAAATCCTCGGCCCTTTCATGTCCAACTAATACCTGAGTTTCCTCGAGGCGATTAGCACCTCAGCCATTCCACGGAAAGTGAGCCTGAAGTGTCCACACCGTAACAACCTTTTAATATTATTTAAAATATATGTCATCACTGAAAAATTGTGAAATTCATTTTGAGAATTAGTTCTTCAGCAGACTAGTACTGAAAATTAATTTCATAATTTTTCAGTGATGACACATATTTTAAATTAATATTAAAATGTTGTTACGGTCTGGACACTTCAGGCTCACTTTCCGTGGAATGACTGACCTGTCCTGTCCTCTCTAGGAAAATAAGCGTAATTAAATTCGTCTACAGCACTGAAACCTTCATCCGGCGGCACCTCTATCTCGCTTGCTTAGGGATGGTGTATATCCATCCTTCTATCACACCAGAAGTAGGCTAATTTTTTTCCCGGAATGAACTTGGAGTTGAAAGTTCGTAGTTAATAATGAAGCTAGTTTTAATTGGCGTCGTTTGTCAATATGTGACACTGTAATGTAGGAGCATTTATCACATTAACAAGACGAGTGCTTTTACTTCTCTACCGTCCTAATATCTTTCTCTATCTCCTCAACAGTGAGGAATACGTCGCGGATATTAAGCTCCTGCAGCAGTTTCCTTATTGCGTTTTCCCTAATGCGATTTCCTAACTTGATATCTAATGTAATAAAGGTACAATTTATTACTTTCTCTACCGTAGGTAGGTAGAGGAAGTATTGTGTGCGACCCTGAAATTTCCTTGTCTTTTTAGCTTCAGTACACATTCCGAAAAAAACATTCGCAAACATGTCTATATGTTTGTCTATAGATCGAATAATCACATACAGTCGAAATTTTATATTTGGGTTATTAATCTTTTGAAAAGAAGCACGACTGAGGTTTTCTCTCCTGTACAACCACTTTACAAAAGGACAATATTTTTCGCCATTTTCATAAAAACTGTTATAACGATTTTGTTTAAATTTCGTACATGAACTGCAATTACAAAGCCTGTGTTCCAAATGTTATACCAAGTAGCATTAGATCAATATAATAATAATAATAATAGTAATAATGGTTTAATATACTCTCAGCCAGTGGTGTAACTGAAGGCCACACAGACCTTGCGATGCGGGGGGCCCGAGGTCCAAGGGAGCAAAAAATGGAAACCGTAAAAAAAGGATTGGAAATAAGATGTCATAATGGGGAGTGGGGGGCATGCAAAGCAGCAAAAGGAAGAGTTCGCAACTTGCCATGAATACAGCGGTACATAGCCGAAATAGCCTTCGAAACCAGCGTCGTAGGAAAGTAATAATTTTGCTGTTTTTGTATATTTATGATTGTTGTTTTGGTTTTCAAAATACTTCGAGATGATGAACTATCATTTTGTAAGACATTATTAAGACTTTTTATATTATTAATGTCTGGAAATGCACTCGTAACGCCAACAAAGTTTACATTCGCAGCGTTTCTCAACCTATGGTCCGTGGACCACTGGTGGTCCGCGAAGATGGTGCAGATGGTCCTCAGACATAATTTAAAAATATCATAAAGGAAGTGGAAAGTAAAGAAGCAAAATTTTTTCACATATTTCGTTATAATGACCTATATTTAATACCCCAATTATTAAGAACATAGGCCTTCTTTTTAAAATGGGATATTAAATTAGGGGTCCGTAAATTTTTTTTAGACATTTTAGAGGTCCTCTTGTTCAAAAAAGGTTTAGAAACGCTGCTTTAAGGCAATTATTCCGTGCTAGATATCCCACGGATATCATTTGTTGTAAAATTTGTGTTGAGCAAATTGAATTATTAGTAAACTCTAAACTTGGGTGACCAGAATTAAACAAAAAGGTTATGTCGCCCCGTTGTTTCGCCCCCAGGCTCCGAAATCGACGGGACGGCCCTGCAGAATATGAATAGTGTTGTTAGTGGTGCTCAGTTTAAAAGTTGCGGAGGGGCTCAACCTTTCTCCGTTACGCCACTGCTGTAGCTGCTAACTATAGCTGGCCATATTTTTTTGTGACTTTTTTAAAAATAATTTCCAGGGTTACAGATAGTATTGTTGTAAATTCAAAATCTTTCTTACGTCTGTTAATCTTCTTCACTCCAATTATTTTTCATTTTATCTTCTTGACTAATGTTCGCTGGATTTCAGCGTAGACTCGGCTATTCGAAGGAAGCCACATTTCTACATCATGCCGATCCGTTGTATCGAATAAAATTTGATGGGAGTTTTAGAACGAAATTGTGTGCATTGGCAATCGTCGATGTCACGAGATCCGATTTTATTTATGTATTTATTTATGATGCTGAGGATATAACAGGCTAATGCCCAATTACAATATTCTCTCTTATATTAATACACCAGATTTACATTGCTAATATTATATATTTGAAGTAGTACTAAAAATAATTAAACTAATACAACTAAACAACACAGAAAGAAGAAACAATATAATAATTGGAATGATAATTCTTTCACACTGGCCGTGTGTAGGCACTTGAAGTCAGAATGAAAAATTCAATGCCATAGCCGGGATTTGAACCAGGATCTTCGGCTCTCCGTGCCGATGCTCTGACCAACTGAGCTACCATGGCAACGTGCCGGTACAACATTAAATTCTCCAACTGACTCACAATCCCAGAATACCACCAGGCGTTCTCAATATGAGATACGAACCCAGTGGCGACTTACAAGCTGTAAGTACTTAAAGACCCGGGCTTTATAGTAAACCACTAGTAGGTCACAGTGGAATGATAATTCTTTCACACTGGCCGTTTAGGCTAAGATGGACACGGAAGTCAGAATGAAAAATTTTTCATTGTGACTTCACGTGTCCAATATAATAATTACACATTGAAGGGAACATATCAAAAAACATAAATAATATAAACGTTTTGGAGGAATATATATATAAGAAAGATTCAAATAAAGAAAATGACATGGAGCATATTTTAATAATTATTTTAAAGTTACCAAATTTTTATCACGTATTTGTTTAAACCGCTTATTGTTAGTATTAAGTATATCTATATTGTCCATTTTGTGCAATTGATTGGATAAAAGAGATAATTATTATGGGAGACATTTGATGGCTTTTACAAATTTGGACCAAAAATTGGATCATTTGACATCGTCTTAAATCTGATTTTTAATAGTATATTGAGATACTAGTTCCGTAAGCGCTGCTTACGGATCGAGGAAAGAGTTTGAAAAAACGAGGCGCTTGCGAGTTCCGTTATGCGCTTACTGAACGAGTATTGCATGCTATTTTTTGCACGATGATTATTTATATCAATTTATTTATATTAATTGAGATATTAGCTGAAAATATTATGTATATACACTATTGAAGATGGATGTTATATTTCAGAAAGTGATTCGCATGTGTTGGTTGTTATGGGTACCGAATATTTGTCTTGTTAAAGTCGCCACAAACTGGGGGGCCTTGGTTCCGGTCTTCGATAAAGGCTTGTATTATGATAGTTTTATTTACGGATCGTGTGCTTTTTGTCATTTTTACAGCACTGAGATTTCTTTTGTTTTCAAAGCGTGTGGGAATGCCAACTTACGATCCACGGCAACAATATTCGCAAGTACCACTAATTAGTTACGTCGTGCAAAAAAATATTTAAATATTTTTTTCCATTGTTATCTGAAGAGTACTTATAAGCTACGCAGCTCATCTGCACACAAAGGTTTTTCAGTTCTTATCTTGCAAATAATAGTCTACGACTCTGAATAAGGCTTAGACAACTGAATGCACACTTCCACAATTCGGCCACTTACTGTAGGCCTACGTTGGAATATCATGGTATTTTCATGGTAGTTATTGTACTAAGAAAAGATTACAGGAGAAGTCTACCGGTTCTTATGCTTGATCATTTTCCCAGTAGCCATCTTAACAAGAGCCGTTTGGCTTGTATCGTTGAAAGAACCGGTACAAAATAATATAAGTTCTGCTCTTAATAAGTTAAAACGACCACAATCTTGAAATGGAATTTAAAAATAAAGATCCTTACACACTTATCTCGTTTCATTCGTTACATACTTTAAGGGCATTCATGCAAAATGGAAGAAAATAAAAATCGATCGCGTTTCATCATGACTGTGCGTTAAAATGGAATCATTAAAACGGCCACCATCTTAAAACGGTATCCCAAAAAAAAATTCTTACACATGTGTCGTTTTTAATGACTTCAAGAAACATCTGTGCCAAATTAGAAGAAAATCCTACCACGCATTAGGTCATGACTGCGTTAAATACTGTACAAACCTTCAGTAGGCAGACGACGAAATGCCGAACGGTCGATTTAAAATGGGCCTTCGTATCGGTCGGTCAGTAATAATAATCGGGTTCCTGGCCGGAACAAATTTCCTAGGTAGGGTTTTTCAGGGTATTTTTGAAGTGAAACTTCTTTTGCCGCGGTAGGGGTAAATCGAGAGCTTGTGTAACGCTCAAAAATCGTCACGAAATTAGTGTCACGTTCAAAATCGTCACGAAATTAATGAGGTGTGACGGAACGGACTCCACATAAAACAATAAACTCAATTATTTGGAGTAATCAGCTGCTATACAATTTAAAGGCCAAAATAAAATACTCAAAGGGGAAACTAACGATAGAAGGTGATGGAAAGGATATTTTTCAGACCTAGTACGAGGACCTACAAATGGGAATAGTAATAATAATAATAATAATAATAATAATAATAATAATACTTACTTGCTCAATGGCAATAGACAAATCGAAAATAAAAAATGGGAAAATTTAAAGATCCAACATTAAAAAATCAAAAAAATAAATTCTTTCAAACAAAATTTAAAAAAATAAAAAATTAAAAGATCCAAAATTAAAAAATCGAAAAATAAAAAAAAAATAAAAAACAATGAAATCCAAAATTTAAAAATCCAATAATCCAAAATTGAATAAATCCAATAATCCAAAATTGAGAAATTAAAATCATAAAAAAAAACAAGTTTCACTTCTGTCGCGTGGCGTTCCACGCACACTTTTTTTTTAACCTTTGAGAAATGTGTTTAGAAACTTTAGGCCCTCCTGGTCTCCGGATATCATTTGAGCCTCATTGTCGCCTTCATCCATCCTTGCCTTGTTCGGAATGAGTGATAACTAGTGTGTAACATCCTATGTGTTCGTGTTGTCTCGGAGGTGGTCCCGGCATTGACCCGATCATTCTACCGGGGAGGTCCTCCATGTCCTTGTCTGGTAAAAAAAAAGTATGTATATGACCCACAGAAACTCTTTCCCCGACGGATTGCGATTTTGTAAGGTCCGGGCGGCGCGGACCGCGTAAATGTACCTACCAGAAGGATAATTCCTTGGCAGACAACGTAATTTGAAAGCCATTTTATACGCACAGAGGGATTAAGTTATGAGTCTGGAACCGTGCAGATTAGTTGTGACAGCATATGAACAGTGTGCATACATCAGAATAGCTTTTACTTAGAGCGAAAATGCCAGAGAATGTAACAAGGAGCTGGTGGAAGACATGGAAATAAGGATCTTCCGTACCGAACTTCGAGGGTTTTACGGGTTGGGCTATGCGTGTTTTCATGCTTCCAACTACTGCAGTATAGTAAAGTGGCACGATTCTGTCATAATGTGCATCACACATGTATACAGGTAGGGGGGGAAAAAAGCGGACCGACTCTTGTAGCTGATTTAAGGGCCTTGTGATACGTAAATAAATGTAAGAGATGTAACGGAAACGTTTGTTTTCACAAGCAGTGCAAATTACGTGAAATTATTTCTCAATTCAAGCAATTTATCGGCTGTAGAAAAAATTCCAGTACATTCCCTGCTGTCCTGTCAATGCCGCTAGGCATGCGCAGTGGCTCATATCGGCAACTTAGATATTTAGTGGTCCGCTTTTTCCCCCCTATCTGTACATACATTCCTTACCCTGCCCTTTCATTTTTATATTTCAAGATTTCAAAATGATATCACGCTTACATAGAACGTTTTCTTCGTCTGTGAAAGATACCTTTGTTTTTGTTAATATAAAATTCAATAGATATGATAAAGCTAACCCTTAAATATATAAAGTTTTATTAATATACAAATTCAAGTTAAATCACCTGTGGGTTATGTATAAGTTCAAAATGAATGAGGAAAATTTCATTGAAATAGCGATTTGCGTTAATGGCAACCATAATACCTGAAAAAATCATATTTTAACTTAAAGCATTTATAATAATTATGATTTTATGATTTTTTTTTCTGGTGACGAATTTATACGTCAGTAGCTCCGAAAAGGTCAATTAAGATATAAGTTTTGCAGAGAATGGAAGTTGTTCTATAGAAATGGTTTTCTAATGGAAATTATTTTTAGCATTTTCTTGAAATGGTTTTCTAACGGAAATTATTTTTAGCATTTTTTTGTGTGGAAGTATCAGCTTTTTTATTGTGTAATATAATAAGGGATCGGCTGCGGTGGTCTAGAGGTAGCGTGCCCGCCTCTAGATCCGAAGGTCGCGGGATCAAACCCGGTCGCAGTAGATGGGATTTTCAGGACGTAAAAATCCTTGGCACGGAGTCCTTCGGGAGGGCCTTAATCTGGGGGTCCCGTGTCGTAGATTTACGGCACGTAAAAAAACTCCAAGCCTAAATTAGAGCCTCTGAACAAAATTTCTCGGCCCTTTCACGTCCAAGTAATACCTTAGTTGGGCTTACCACCAGTCCCTCTGCCCTTTCTAGGAAAATAAACGTAACACAATTCACATCGGTAAACAGAAACCTCCACTTGGATGCCCTTCGCCCCAACTTTGGGGCATAGGATTCGAGGGAGCGAGAAATGTAATAAGGGAGTGAATTAAGCATTTTAGAACAGAAGTAGTATGCCTATGCAGATGAGTAGAGTGTTTAGAGTATGCTGTTTTTATTTCGCGTGTTGTGAGAATGGGAATAAGCAAAACAAGCACCTTCAACATTCATATTCATATTCATATTCATATTCATATTCATTTATTTACTTATATACATCTTACATTGATGTTTCAAGCATCGTCAAATTCTAAAACATTATAATGACATACAAAAGATTCCATTGTAATACATTTCAGTACAATTACAACAAAATAAAACTAATAAAAGGTTACACCACAGATTACACTTATAATTCATCCATTCTATACAAACATTTTTCAATTAAAAATTTCTTTAAAGCTGGCTTAAACTCTTTCATTTTCAATTTTTTTAATTGTGTTGGGAGTTTATTATATAGCATGCCACCAATTATAAAAGGATCCTTGTCAATGGCTTTCTTTGTAGTGAATGTTCTATAGATATCATCCTGATTTCTTGTATTATAATTGTGATAATAACCATTTCGAGTTACATTGTATCTTTCGTCTAAAACCAATAAAATAACTTTAAAGGCATATAATGAAATTACCGTTAATATATTTTGATTTTTAAAAGTACTTCTGCATGATACATTCCTATCTATCCTGTATATAATTCTTAAACTCATTTTTTGAAGAATGAGTATTCTATTCAAGTTAGTTATACCAGAACTACCCCAAATTTCTATTCCATAAGTGATATGGGTATGAATCAATCCATAATAAGCAAGCTTTAATACATCCGTAGTCAGATATTTAGATAATATCCTTATAGCATATATGGCTTGGCTCATTTTCTTACATATTTTATCCACTTGATTATGAAATTTTAAATTGCTATCCATTCGTAGACCCAAAAAATTTATATCCTTTACTTGCTCTGTCACTTCCTCATTAATAGTCAAATTAATAACTTTGTCCCTATTTGAAAGTTCAAATAGCATTACTTTACTTTTTCCTATATTCACCTTAAGATTATTTGCATTGAAATATTCTGTTAAGATCTTTATCTGTTCATTAACATTATTTTGTAAACCCATTTCAAATTTGTCCCAAAAAATCAAGGACGTGTCATCTGCGTATGCTATTGCTTTGCCATTATTAAAATCGGGCATGTCATTTACATACAGTATGTACAGTAAGGGACCAACATTATAGTAGGCCTACATGTGAGTGGAAGGATCTTGTAACGCATTCTAATGTGCCTTTGAAGTTGGTACAGAATGTTGAAATGGGGTGCAGGATCCTGGAGAACAGTAAATATATTCACACTGAACAGGTCAGCTTGCCAGAGTTCGATCTGCTGTTCGTGCAATATCATAATCACCCTGAATCTGCAGAAGTGTTGCCAACAGGTGCAGAAAATGCTAGGAGTCTAGCCAAATGTGTGATACTCTTCAACCCTGGTAGAGATTATCAACTCACGGTAAAACACACTATTTCATCTTGGCGTGTAAAATACAAAAATGGAGAGAAATGAGCGAAAAACAAAATTTTGTTCATGTAAAGTAACCAGTAAATGTGAGGGAGAATCTTCGCTTCACAACTCCGGAAGACGCTTAGCATCTCATTTTGATATGTTTTTCGTTTTCGAACTGCGTCGTTCACACGCTCAAAAAGTGTTACTTTTGGAATGTCTATGAATGGTGAAAACTGGACATGAAACATTCTTTTTACCTGCAATACCTATGATACGGATAGAGAAATTATGAATATGAATGCAAGTCCAGCAAAAAAGACGGCAGTTCGATGGAGTGAGGTAGGGACTGTATGCAGGAAATCCGATGCCTCAAAATCCAGTTTAACAGGAGTTTGAACGGCGTGAAGGAGGCGATGCTTGAATGGCTTGCTGCTCAGCTATCCAGAAGGTAGTGGAACGCTAGAACGAGTACATTGTAGGACATCTGCAGTTGTTTAAACAAATTATTTAATTATTTAAAAATATTATTCTCAAGTGGGCAGTGTTATAATTTAATTCTAGCTAGGTATTTACAAAGAAATAACCACGCACACATTACATGACGTCACATAATACATTACAGGAATATCAACACACATAATAATAACAATTAGGCCCATTCAATGTATATCATATAATAATATTATCATTTCAAATCATATTAGAATTATGTAGACACGTATTGACATTTCGTGTAATGAGTATTTAATGAGAATTGTACTCAGAATAGTAAATACGAAGTAAGACACTCTTAAACTACAGAATGTTTATATCATATAATAATATTATCATTTGAAATCATATTAGAATTAATGTTGATACTTATTGACATTTCGTGTATTGAGTATGCAATGAGAATTGTACTTAAAGAACCGAAGAAAGACACTCGTAAACTAGAGAATGTTTGACATGCAGAATTCATGCAAAATTAGCTCGTTAAATTCGTAACACCTTGTATGTTGTATGTATGCATTATGTATTGCTTTCCGTCAGTTTCTCGCAAACTGTTCTCTTACTTATTCATGAGGCGTGAGAAAACTTCTTCCTTACATTCATATGCAAGCTTGATCACACAGCGACCTCATCATTATTATCATTATTGTGAAGTCTGAGTAGAATAACATGTGTTCCACTGGAAACCTTCGGATGTATGTATGGTCGTGCGGATTGGCACACGTGCAAATCGGCACAGTCGCATTTTCGTGCATATCGGCATAGTATTTTTATCTTGTAATGGTTATCTTGCTCATCGCCACACACCGCATTGGGGGTAGAGGTGGACATAGAGACTCAAACCTACAGCCTCCTTCACCACGGCTCCAAGGCAGCACCCCTTAGCTACCGCGGCTAAGGAAACCGGCGGTTGATATCGTAGATAGGTTAAGTCAGGTCTGGTTAGATTAGGTTAGGTTAATTCAAAGTCTCATTCAATCGCAGGCAGATACTATATGATTTCTAAGCAATACAATTATAATATTAATGTACACAGTATGTACCTATAATAATAAAATGAAGTGTTTGTCTTTCTGTCTATATAACACTTACTGTGAACTCCATTGCATTCAATACGGTAATGTAATTCCATCTTTGTCTCTGTCCACCCTTACCCCAAATTCACGAAGGGTGTGTGGCGATGAGCACAATGATATTGCAAGTATAAAAATAATATGCCGATGTGCACACAACCCAACCGTATAGTGAAGACTACTTCTACATATACAACTTTCTTCAAAGCAATGCCGACAGACCCTTATAATCCGCAGTAAATAACTTGAAATGAGGGTGTCTTGGACAATAGAGTTGTATATTCTGGATTTTCAGCGTGTTTTCTTGGGCGTTGAATTTGCCTGACAGCCAATAGAATTTCGTGTGCAACCAATCAGTGCTCATTTCTGAATTTTTGACATTTTAGCTATGACTCCACGTGGGGCACCAGACGATTGCCGTTCAGTCATTACCATACCACTCCTTAAGTGCCAGACAATGGCTTAATCCTCAAAGCATCCCGACTGTCTACATAGGTCTAGCCTCCACTATACTCCCAAGGTGTGATGCCATTCCCCTACATCCCCTCCCTTCGTGACTACCACTGCTAGGGAAAACCGGTTCTAACCAGTGCGTGTGTATCTGTACTACAGGAAAAGTGGGGAGGGACTAACTCTGTTCACATCTCCGGAGTACTGTTCCTCAGACCTGGTATACAGTGTCGAAAAAATAGTGCTCTTTAGGGTTTGATCGGCACTACAAAGGAAATTCATAGTAACTTCTCAGACAGTAAGCCCTGATTCATTGTAACTAAAATTATCTTGGTTGGTTATCTTCTTGATGCAAAAACTGTATCCTATAAGAACTAAACACACAGTTTCTTCTCATTTATCTTGATCCATTGAAATCAGGTTTGTGCTGCCATTTTAATTCATTGCGAAGACGGTTTTATAGACTCTGGGTTGCCGCAGCATTTGTTTTGCCAAGTTAACCTGAAAAACAATTTATGGTCAGTAGGTGGATTACATTCTTACGATGTAAAAATACTTCACCAGACTTGTAATCTAGTGGTCAGAGCTTCTTATATCGGAAACTAATCATAAGGTTCTGGGTTTGATTCACGGAATGTTATCTTTCATACGCCACGTTTACACGCAGGATTCAAATCGATCTGAACCCGTACACCGTACCGAGATTATCATGCAAACGTGGACTCAGTCCGGAGTGAATTTTCGAACTAGGTTATAGACATTATTAAGTGGGGCTAGAAAACAAGTAAGGATGCTTTTTTAATATTAATGTTTCCTACACTATTCTTTCGGTTCTACAGTGTATATGTGTAATCTTTGGTAAAAATCGCCCAAACATTTAGATTTAAAAAGAGAAAATACATAATACGTATTACCTACAGGGGGTGATAACAGGAACTGAGTTGTTTGTACGAGGGTAAGTCAATAAGTGTCCGCACCTTTTGTTTAATCTTTTGTAGGTTGGTTGTACCGCATTGTGCTCGCGCACGTCGACATGCTATTCATTTGTCTGCGCTTGTGAAATGTTTGATCTTTATGACTAAACTGAGTGTTGCGCTGTTGCACATTAAACACGGTTGCACCGCTCAACGTTGGCACCAAAGAAGAACAGCGTGCAGTGATCCATTTGTAGTGATCTGAAGGTGTACCAGGGTCCAGGACCCAGAATCCATGGAAGACTTTCTGTACAACATGGGGGAAATGTTTTACCACGGCGTTAACAAATAGATTGAAACGTTCAAAAATGGTCGGAAAGGTGTGAAGGACGCGGAAAGAACAGGACCCCATCCACATCCACTAGTGACACCAACATTGAGCAAGTGCGTATCGTGATTGAGACAAACCGACGAGTGACTGTCCATGAAGTGGCAAACCATAGGCAAATTAGCCATTCTCAAAACAGCTCACTGAACAGCACAAGTACAATTGTATGTCCATCTGCCAACACTTACTGGACCGACATGCTGGGGCGGTACACGATGAAAGGTGGATGATGTGAGGACTGGGATTTGTTCGGGAAAAGTACCTGGTTCGAATCTTCGTTGGAGTCCTCTGGTTTTGTACCCCAAACTTCCACGGCTGCTGTTGCTCAGGGTATCACACGAATCATCTCAGGGATATCGTTATAGCTAGTTATACCTTATGAAATGATAACCACACTATAACTTTTGATTATCGGAATTTATTCATTTGAACTGTAAATTGTGTAACTGTCTGCGCGTCGTCACCACTTTTGTTTCACTTGCAATTTACTTACGTGAATTATGTTCTTCTTATATATCACAATATAACATAAAACTCACACGTTTATTTGTCTTGAATAAGTTGTGTTTCATACGTATTTGTGGCAGTGAGAATCGCCATTGCTAGGTATAAGTTTTACGCGACTTCTCCACGAGAGCAAGATTCGTAGGTCTGCCCTGTTTGGCGAGAGATGATGGAGTGGAGTTTTAGTAACGCTCTCTTTCGCGGTTAAGGATGCTTTTCTCCCATTGGCTATATGTTTCGTTACGTAAATCGTTCTTATTGGTTAAGCCAATTCGCGGGTTAGAATATATGAATTTAGTACGTTGTATTTTAAATGCATACGTTTCTTTTACAGTTAAGATTTTGGAATTTGGAATTGCAAAATAATAATAATAATCGAATTTTGAATACATACGTTTCTTTTACTGTTAATGTTTCTAATTTGGAAATGTAAAATAATAATCATAATCGAAATGAGAATTTTGATACCAAAAATAATAATAATAATTTGTATATTAGAATAAATATTAATTAGCTATTGTTTTATAAATAAACCGAAAGGGTGGAATAATTCCAGTCTCAATGCTAACGAAACGTGGAGCCATCACTTCGAGCTTGGTTGGAAATGCCAAAGCAATGAATGGAATCACCCTGCATCTCCAGTCAAAAAGAAATTCAAGAGTCGACCCTTCGCAGGAAAAGTCATACTCACACTTTTCTGGGACTCACAAAGTCCAGTAATACTTGGGTAAGGGCTCAGCAATAATCAGTGAACGTTACAGTGAGACGTTGAGCAACGAACTGAAGCCTTGCAATTCGAACCAAACGTAGAGGCCTACTGTCGAAAGAAATTGTTTTGTTGCGTGACAATGCGCGCCCACATACTGTCGCCCACACTGCTCAAACTATAGCGAAACTGGAGTTTGAGATATTGGAGCATTCTGCATACAGTCCCGATCTCGCCCCTTCAGATTTACAACTTTTTGGCCCGCTTAAAGATGCGTGCCGTAAGGGCACGGACCAAGAACTGAATGAAGCGGTGCATACATGGCTTTCCTTTCAGCCGAAAAACTTTTTTCTGAGGTCATCAGGAAGCTTGTGCAACGATGGATCAAGTGCATTGATAAGCAAGGGGGACTATGTTGAAAAATGAGGCAATTGAAAGCTTTGTATTGTTTTGCATTAAATTTAAAAAGAGAGGGTGCGGATGCTTATTGCTACATACATTTTTCTCCTGGTTGAAGAGGGTCTGTGCAAAAATTCGTACGCATCGGTCAAAGCATGTAGATGTGTACAGAGAACAAAGCATACGTACATACATTCGCACCCACCCTTACACTTTCAAGTTTAGAGGAAGCTAGTTTTGAGGACCATGAAAAGGGGTTGTCAGTTGAACACTGTTGGACATATTCAGCTGGGTGGTAAGAACATCTTGGAGATTAGAGAAATGTGATTTACTAGTTTGCATAGGGTTCCTTCAAGTTACAAGACATTTGCTTAATGACTGGAACCATTACACTAGCGGGCTTTATTCACGATTCTAACATTATTAACACACGTGGCAGAAACCCTTGTTCCATGTCTCCACATACAGCTAGTGCAATGACTACACTGTTAATATAAAACTGAGATAGGGCGTTAAATCGGGTCTCTAGATTACAGTCTGTTACGAGTGTCTGTAGTAAATTTAATTATCCACAACTTCAAAATAAACTCAAACCAAACTAATTAGTTGGGACAAAACTAAGACAAATGCCGTAACACCATGCACTACCTCGATCGCAAAAGTTCTTAGTTCGAGATCCACATGACTTATGGTAGAATAAACCATTAAAATAGCAATAACACTTTTCAGAATAAACACACAATTACTCACAGTTTATTAAGAAGAGAAGACCATAATTTGAGATTAAGGAAAAATCATTTTTCTTTTTGAAAACACAATTAAGTGAAATTACGTTAAAATTTCCATTACAAATAATCACAGTGTTAAACTTTTCCTTACATCGATCACTTATTTCTGTGAATTCACTCCCGATTGGTTAAAGCAAATACAATAATATTCAAGTCCTTTAACACAACAAGTTTAACACATGAATTGATAATCTTCACAAAAAATAACAAATATTACAAGGTTTTCGGGACTAACCTTTTAGCCATTCCTTCATGAAATGAGAAATAAACAGAAATAAGAAATCCGATACTTGAATAAGGTTACATCGATGTTCATCACCAAGAATCTAGCCGAAATCTTATTCCAGGTTACCCACGAAGAATGGCGAAGATCCCCTACAGTCATGCAGAAGGACTTCATGTCGATTCCCGCCCGTAACAGCATTCCAGCCGAACTTCACGGCAGATAGAAACTAAAAGATCTCCATGTTGCATTTATCAAACCAAATCAAATCTTAACACTGACCTATTGTTCCAAAGCCCGTAATTGTTTTCCTTTTTGAGACGCGAGATTGTTACGTATATACTCATATCATTCTTCACCGGACGTAAAAAAGCTTTTTCCGAATTTCATATTCAGTTAGGGCCTATGCCTACAAGAAAATTCCATTGTATGATCATAGGTGAAATTATAACTATGAAATTAATTCCAACCGAAAATAATTATCAAGTAAAATAGAATCTCCCCACTTCCTCTACCATCATGGCATTAATCTGAAAGTTGTTCCAGTGAGACATTACACGACCAGTCCACCACTGTGGACAATAAAACGCCATCTAGGATGTCAAACAAACCCAAAGAAGGGCAAAGTTATCTATCTGCTTGTTTGGTAATCTAGATGACGACTATACTTAAAAAATATTCCGATTTTGAAAACTTTGGTATCAGTAATGGTATTGCAAGGTGTTGATTAAAATATAACCTATGTATAAGAAGATAAAGCTTAAGATATTTGTAAAAAAACATATTTCATTACATCATTGTAATGAAATTTTGTTTAAAAACTTGGAAAGTTGTTTTAACATTTTTCTTAAAACATTTACCAACCGTTGTTAAATATGGCATTGTTATTGCACATACTTGCCATCACAAGTACACAAACTTGTGTAACTCAAGTTGAGACGTGTGCTCTAGTTCTCAAATGCTCACTAAAAAATTAGCAAGCGTACGTCTTGCCGATCTACACCTTTCCAACCTCAATTTCGGAAAAGTAATTTCAATTTCGGAAAAAGTAATTTCAATTTCGGGAAAAGTAATTTCAATTTCGGAAAAAGTAACTTCAATTTCGAGAATAGGAGGGCTATTTTTTTTAAAACCTCCGATGGGGCATAAAGTTAAAACCACAGTGAAAATCAAAACTGTTTTATTTGGAACATTTAGGTACACCTTCTAGCTACTTCTCTAAGTTACATAATCTCGCTCCGATTGAGTCATTTGTGGTAACGTGGTACCAACTTTACTATACCCTCTTCATAGAAGCTTGCCGCCAGCGTATTGAGAAGGGTCTTCATGGCATTTTGAAGTGTTTTGAAATTCTTCGTTGGTGTGGAAGCCAGATGTTGGGTTTGTTCGGGAAATTTGTGTGCATCCATTGTTTGGATTGTTCTTTTGATTCTGTATTCTCGTAACGAATCCACGTTTCATCCCCTATCACGATGGATTTCAAAAACTCGTTCCCGTGCCAAGTGACTTTCATCTTCGGCAGCTGAAGAAAGATCTGGGAGGACAGTGCTTCCACACCAACGAAGAATTTCAAAACTCTTCAAAATTCAGTAAAGACCCTTCTCAATACGCTGGCGGCAAGCTTCTATGAAGAGGGTATTGGAAAGTTGGTACCACGCTATGAAAAATGCCTCAATCGGAGCGAGATTATGTAGAGAAGTAGCTAGAAGGTGTACCTAAATGTTCCAAATAAAACAGTTTTGATTTTCACTGTGGTTTTCATTTTATGCCCCATCGGAGGTTTAAAAAAAATAGCCCTCGTATTTCCGAAATTGAAGTTACTTTTTCCGAAATTGAAATTACTTTTTCAGAAATAAAAATTACTTTTTTCGAAATTGAATTTACTTTTTCCGAAATTGAAATTACTTTTTCCGAAATTGAGGTTGAAAAGATGTAGTACATCTAGTGGAGTAATGTAGATTCATGTGGATTCAATGCGACATAAATATACCTGAACAAAAAAGTCATTATGTTATGCTCGACGGTAAACTTAACACTGAACTGAATTATGATTTGAAATATAACACTTACTGTTGAATTTAAACACACTTTATACCGTAAAAATGAAAGATGAACTGAGCAATGTTATTTTTGCTTGATATCTGGAGCGATTGTTGCAAGCTTTAATAGATATAGATTTAGACGGGACACAAATGTCGTTCATGTCTTCTTCTTCTTCTTCTTCTTCTCCTCCTCCGTTTCACCCAACTTTGGGGTACGTTGAATCAATCACTTCTTAGTGTTTGTGTTTTAATTTTAGCTCAGGATTGCTTCATTCTTTCTGATCTTGCTTTTCTTTCGTCTTCACTGATCTGGATCATTCGTTTGGTTATGATTTTGACTTCGAACCTCTCTTTATTGACTTTGGTTTTATTATTATTATTATTATTATTATTATTATTTTTTTTTTTTGCAGTTTTATCTGTGAGAATTTTTTCTGTGATTTTGAGTTCTTTTAAGTCCTCCTCTGTTTCCTTAAACCAATTTGGTTTGGTCTTCTTGTTGCGGAAATATTCAAAGATTTTTTTGGTCAGTCTACTTGGGTTCATTCTGAAGATGTGTCTATAAAATCAATTCTTCTTTTCCTCATTGTGTCTGAGAGTTTTTCAGTCTTCTGGTAGTGTGTTTCATTTCTGTCGTGGATGATATCTTATTATACCGTATTATATTCTTTGCTTTGAAAGCAATGTTTCTTGTCATGCTATACCGTAATTGTTAGGGCTAGAACATTCATTAAACTCCATCAGCACTCTTGGTATTATTGTGGACAGTTTACTCGTGTTCCTTTTCGATTTTTCTTGGTTATCTCGAGTATGGTAGAAATTATGTAAAAAAAGTTTGCATAGTGAAGTTGTAGAAGGATGTATCTCTTATCAAACACATTTATTTTATCAAACACATTTATTTATTATAACATTAACAATTTTTGAGGCATAAATGGAAGCATGCCTTCCAATGCACCATATCAGAATACAGTAGAACTCCAATTATCCGAACTCCAGCTTTCCGGATCGCTTTGAGGCCGTGTTCAAATGGTTTTTGCAAGCAGCAAGCATTGGAATACCCTTTTTCAGGGCTGATTATTTGCCAAAAAGCAAAACTTTTAGCCGATAAAATCGACAGTTTGTCAGCTAAACAACTGACCCTGATCGGTATGTTCAAGATGCGACACTTTATGTAAGAAAGGTACTGTAAAATGTTGTGTTTTTAAAAAGAAATTACATTTTTCATTATTTATCCAATTAAGTTATCCGAGTCCAGTCCCAATTAATCAGGACAAATGGATTTCAACTGTACATGAAAATGTATACTCATAGTAACAAGAAAGCTACGGTGTGTTATAGCTGACAAATTACACAGACCAACAGCCATTTTGGTACCTTAGAATTTATACCTATTCTTGGGTAGGCTATATTTAGGTCGCTGATGCCAAATGTGCCACTAGTTTTGCCCTATCAACTCAAGTTTTGTGAGATATGGCATTACCATCATGCATATTACCCCATTTTACGTTTGATATCAATCACAAACAGTGCCCATTTTTAGCTTCTAAATCATGTGAAGAAAAAAGCAACACACTAACATTACATTAACATTACAATAACAATATAACATGGGGTCTTTCAAAAAATCGATATTATTACATATTGTACGGTCGTTTATGACTTATGAGTTGTCAATTTGAGGGCCAAAAAATAACCCAGTTTTTAGTTTTTCTGTACTTTTTAAAAATTCTTCTTCATAAATCTCAAGCTCCATTACAAAGTAATACTACATGATATGATATTTTCTTTTACAACATTAATTTAGTCACAGTTTTGTGAATTTGGGCAATAATTTGTTACAATGCCAAATTAATTTTGATATTATATATATATATATATATATATATATATATATATATATATATATAGAATCATTCAAGTCTCTGATATATCTGCTGAAGTTTGTTGAAATCTATATTTTTAATGAATTTCACGAATTCTTTTAAGTGTTTCTCTATGAGGTCACTATTATTCGTAGGCCATGATCTTCCTTCTGTCGTTACTTGATGCTTCAGGATATTTCTTTGGCTAGATAACAATCGGTACTCATAGATTAAGTGTTTCGATGTTTGCTCACCTGAGTTGCAGGGACACATTTGATCGTCTGTGGTTCTAAATCTGTGCAGATATGATTTAGTTATCCCATGGCCGGTAACAACTGCCGTGAACTCCTGTGTGATCGGGATTTTTTTTCTTCTGTCTCAACTCTACTCAAGGGAAGAATGATCTGCATATCCGTCCCTTTTCAGTTTCCTGCCGTTTTTTCTGCCATATTTCGAAGCTTTTCATCTTCAGCTCGGTTGATATAGTTGTTATCGGAGATTTGCTGTACACTACCTCCAGTTCCTCATCTTCTCCAGCTTCCTTGGCGAGTTGGTCTGCCAGTTCATTCCCATCTATGCCAGTGTGGTCTTTAACCAATCCTAAATGAATTATATAGTTTTGGGCTGAACACTCTCTAAGTTTCTCTCTTCTCTTTTCAATTAGGTAACTATGTATGGAGTTGTTTTTTATTGAATATAGGGCCACTTGACTGTCTGTAAAACATTGCTATTTCATTAGTAGTGTTTTTGCTTATGTAAGTTTGTATAGATTCCAGAGCCTTCAGGATCGCGACCCGTTCTGCCTGATTGTTTGAGCAGCCATCGTCTAATTTATATTTTCCCGTTCTCATTAATATTTGGTCTACGTACATGGCCAAGCCAGCTCCACTCTCCCCTGAATTTTACTACCATTCGTAAAAATCTCTTCGTACAGTTTTCGTCCTACGTGTCAAGTATGGTCAAGAACCTTCGCTAGCTATATTATCAAGCAAGATTTTGTTTCGCTAGACTAAAAAGTTCACGAATAAAATCTATATAAAAGTAGAGCTGGTAGATAAAAACTGTTTACATATTTGGAATAAGCACACTAAGTTTAGCCAACATCCGGTAAACATGTGAGACACCAAACAAAAAGTTCTTTTTTGTTGGGTTGTTTTATGTATATGTTAGAACGAATTTTGCACGGCTTATTTCAGTTTATGTATTATCTGTATAAAATGAGAATACTGCAGCTTTGCATTACAGAAAGGTGTGTTATAAAATACCCTGCTTGCAAGCCCTTCACATAGCGTATTATGTATCACTTAAATTGCAAAACTGAAATTTGAACCGCTTAGAAAGCAGGCACCATGCAGGAAGACGTATCACTTTCAACCACATACTTTAGAAGTCGGGGAGTATTAAGTTGTCTTAAATAAAAATACCACAAAGCCAAGGGGTGACCGTCTATGGCTTTACTCGTGACATCAGCCCAACATAATTAACAAGGTCCGAAATTGATGGGTTATTTCCGTTAGTTCAAATAAACTGATTTGAACCTGACAAATACTATTTAAATTGATGAATTTCATTGAGGGTCAGTTATGATCAATTAATAAATATATTCACCTTGTACCCTCACATTTCTACTTAAAATGAAATACACAAACAACTTGGGATTACTTTGAAATTAACTAATAAAATAGGCCTATGTGTGTAGTTATCATGTCAGTAAGAATTGACAGTAAAATATTATTCACAGTGATTGATGTTCGTTAGAAGGTTATTTTGTTGATAAAAATTGAGTAGTACTGCGTACTAGTCGTAATATATAAAATCACCAGTTCACAATGTTATATACAGGAGGTCAAAGTCGTGATATATATTTTTTTAATATATCACGACTGTACGCAGTACTAATGAATTTTTGTCAACAAAATATTTTTAATCAGATCAATGAGCGATTACGCGTGACGTCATGATTATAATTTTTTGAGGACTGGTTTAACTTATTACACAGTCAATGCAATTGGCAAGGAGTAACCTTAGTGTGAATAATTTCAAGGTTTCATTACGAAAGTTACCTGTATAAATTCAATTTATTTAATTAATATAATTAAGCAGATTGACTGTCTTTGTATAAATTTTGAATTTTATTAAAAAGAACACCAAATGCCAGTTTATTTATTTGTGTTAGATTTAAATGGACTGAAAGTCCTCAGAAAGCTTGTTTCCCGTAGCCCTAACTTTGTGCCAAAACTAGTAAGTTAGTTGTGGCTCGTAGATCTATGAAATATTAGCTTAATATAAATCTTGTGACTGATTATTCCAAATAGAGAGTTAGTTATTCACATAATCCTTTTTTGATTATTTATTTAATTGCTTCTATTGCAAAAAATATAAAAACTAAATATAACTTGGATAATTCCGGTATACAAGCAACAAATGATATGAGAATCACCAATCCCACAGCCAGCGCATCCTCCACCCCGATAAACCAGTCTTCTTATCTATATCGTAGAAAGTAGACAAAGAGCCAACTGAATATTTTGTGTCAGCTCATACGTGCAAAGCATTCCTCCTTATGTGATTGGTGTCAAGTTTTCTTTTCCACATGCGTATAGTTCATAGTTCATAGCTCTTGGTTGTGTCTCATTGCTTTTGTTGTTATTATTATTATTGTTAATATTAAGTGCCAGAATGGTACTTTATGAGATTGTGTGGGGGACGGTAAAATGTCTGTCCGTTTGTCCGTGTGTCTGTAGGCGCGATAACTCAAATACGCTTTATCGGATTTTCATGAAACTTGGTATATGCATTTATAACGTCCATGGGAAGAAGCCTATTGATATTGTACCAAATCGGTTGACCATTACTGGAGTAAAGCCCAATTTATTGCCTATTTTATAGTAATATAAGTTATTAGAAAGAATTTATCAAATGAAAATCAGTTCTCATGACAACATATTGTTTTACAGTGTTCATATACGGATTTGGAAGTTGCAGTACAGTTAGCTATGACAGATAAAACTACCCACATATTCCTTCACATATGCTTATCAAACTAGACCTTCGTTCTTTCGTAAGCCGTGCTTAATGAATGGATCTGGAGCTTAACTCGGAAGTCCACTAAAAATAACTTATTTTCTGCATATCATAATTGCAATTACCACTGATTAAACAAAAGAATTATGGCACTTTCTTACATCAGTTTACCTGATTTTTATTATATTATTATTTTATTTTCAGATAACCGGTCAACTCTATGCCTGGACAGCCCATTCACTGTTCATTTCTGATTCATTTAATACAAAAATTAAACATTATACGTTCGTACATAAACACAATACACCCGTAAGATGTGAGAACAGCTCACTATATCCTTCAGTCAACGCGGTTAGGTAATAATTCTGCTGGCAACATTAGGCTATATTAGTTCTCAAGATTCTGCTATGAACTGAGAGAAGACAAAGGAACCTCGTTACGAAACTCTGTGTAGGCTACATTGGAATAGTTCCTGGGAATTCCGTTTACAATATGCGTGAAACTAAGACGGCCATATAGGCATTTGGTGTTTACAGAATAGCTTGGGATATACTGTACAGGTTGTTGCTTCGTTGTTGATGTATTCTAAAATCGTTATTCTTAATGCAAAGCAAAAAGTATTAACGAAGTAAAGAAAATTCATCTAGGGAGTTCGAAGTCACGAATTGCATTTATAATGCAATTGATAAATACAATTTGATAAATAATTAATAAAATACTTTATTAGTGAATATTACTGTAACTGAATGATTAGACCGATTTTAGACTGTGACAAATACCATTAAAAGGCATTACGTCATCGTCGCCCGGGTTTTTTATTTTGTAATTGGAAATTAACTTATGAAGGACTTTCGATTTTTAAATTCTAGGTCCTTGTATAGGTATTTATAATTTGAAATACGAAGAACGGCTTATCACACTCAAACTATTCCTTCAGAAAACGCTTGATTTAGCTTTTTATAGCTCATAGAGGAAGTAGAATTTTGCATCCCATCGCTTGTACACAGCAAGCCTGGTAGGGGTTCAAATAAGAAAGAACAGCAATTCCTGTAACATAAAATTGTATATTCGTTGCGAAATATTTATTTCTCACTCTCATGTTACCATATAAATTAAACAAATGCAATACCACTTTCACACTTCTCTCCCCAAAACATATTACCAGACTTTATATTGTTTTCTCTATGTCCAGGGTAGAGAAAGTTATGTGACTGCATTATTTTCGTGGATTTCATTCTGTAATATTTATTTATAACGTGAATTATATTGATAGCTTCTCTAATTTTTTAAAGTCCCGTTTCATTTATTTCCAATCCCATCTGATACCACTGGCAACAGTATGTTGTCATGTGAACTGTGATTTGGATTTGATAATTCCGTGTAAAAAGGGATTAAATATTCTAGAAAAAATCATTTGATTTTTGGCATTTAAAATCAATTTTTTTTTAAATTCTTTCTTAGTGAGCCCTTACATTATGAAACGAAGGCACTATCAAAATTCCAAGTCTCTACCTATTATAGTTTGGCTCTACGTTGATTCTCTGTCATTAAGTCAGTCAGTCAGGACAAAGCCTTTTATATATGATTTCAACAGGGTTGGAAAAAAACATGTTTTTTTAAAAAGAACAAAAAAAAAGTTTTTTGTTTGTTTAAAACATGTTTTTGTTTGTTTAAAACGTTTTATATGTGAACAACATTGTTGGTTGTTTTAAACGTGTTTTTTTAACGTTTTTTATGTTTACAACAATGTTGTTTGTTTAAATTGTTCATTTTGTTTAAATCAACCATTTTAATGTATAGGGCCTATTATATATATATATATGTATGTATATATATACAGTTGAAATGTTTAAAACATTTTAAACAATTTGTTTTAAACATTTTTTAGCATATGTTTATAACACTTTTTAATTGGGTGTTAAATTTAATTATGCAGACAATTTACATTTTGTCAATCCAATGACACCCTGTGCTAAGACGTTCAAGATTTACGAGTCGTAGACTTAATAGTATTTGAAAATACATTTTGTACCAGTAGTATTTGTTTATGATTTAATAGTTCATGATTAATAAAAAATAATACAAACTACTGTTTAATTACTGCCTTTACTGCTCAACTGATGATTGACTTTCACCATGCTTTATGTGGTCTTAGCCGCCTTACATTATCAAACTTGCAAGGAATATCCTACTACAGTGTTGCCAAATTGACACATTCAATATTTAATATTAATAATCTCTTTCTTTAAAAAGGAAGACCACAAAGTAGATGGTAGGATGCAGTCAGAAAAAATTCAAATCAATTACTCAAAATCAGAAACTGGAAGCTGGCGACAGGGGATAGAGAAGTCTGGAGGAAAAGGATACAAAAGACACCACCTCACATGATTTTCTGGTATTCTGGCCCTAGTTTTTTTGTTGTTTTCTGTTTACAACACTAACAGGGTGTCACTGACTTGACAAAATGTAAATTGTCTTCATAATTAAATATAGCACGCAATTAAAAAATGATTTAAACATATGCTAAAAAACAGTGTTTAAAACAGATTGTTTAAAACGTTTTAAACAAACTTAAAAAAAACACAAGCACTTGTTTTAAACATTCCAACCCTGGATTTCAATGTTGCTGTAGTGTTCGTAAGTATAGTTTTCAGAAGTATTTAACATTATTATAATGTTGATTTTTGAAAAGAAGTAAGCGTATAAAGTCATATCGCGATATTTATAACAATATAAACACATTTACTATAAGCAACTACATAGAGTTGCAGTCTTCACAAACTTCAAGACGCTGATATGACATATTAGTAAGGCCAGAGCTATGGAGAGGTTGACAGGAACATTGCACCGGACCCGCTGTGGCAGTCAGTAGATGTTCCACAGTGAAGGGATGCACATAAGAGGTAGTAGCTAACTGGATAGGATGTATGGATGTATCCGTTTATAACATTGGGAAAAGGACATTGAATAGAACAAAATATGCTACTCACTGATTCAGTAGAAAAATATAATTCTGTGTAAATTATTATTAATTTATTATCAACTTTCACACGTGAGAGATATACAGGTATATGCACTATTACAACTTCTGTTATTAATCATGTTTTCATGTTTTAACCTAGGGGAGCTGATTTAGCATACCTCAACAAGTTGTAAGAAGGGCTCGTCGGGGGTTCGAAATCAGAACACTTGTCTTCTGATTGAAGAATGAAGATTCCTTTATTTCGTGTAGCGATACTCAATACACAAGCAGATAAGCAGAGTTATCTGCGACGTGTCTCTACTAAGCCACACCCATCGGCACGCGGCTCCAGTCTGTTCATTAAGAGAGCCGCCATCTTTCTCGATGTGTAGATTTTTCGAAGCTTCGCGGCATTGTGACAATATTGTAATATTCCTGTAATACCGATTGACTGTAACAGTATGTTACATAATATTGTGACCTAGATATTGTCAATGAGACAAGTTTCCAAGAAAGTGGATTTTAGGGCAAAAAAATGCTATCATCTTGCCTTTGAAATGAGAGATTATCCACAAAATGTTGGGCCAAACTGCCTTTTGTTTAGTACAAGTTCTGCAATTTAACGCTGGCCTGTGTTGTGAATGGTGACTCAACTGCCTCGCGATAATAAATTTCAAACGAGAGATCTGATTTGAGCTGACGATGACAGTCACGAGAATCGTACCAAACTAGTGTCATTAATACCAATTACAACACCATTCAGAATTTCAAGTCTAGGGGATTGAATTCGAACTTCCCGGACGATGGCGCCTACTGGTAATTTCTCGTTTATTGAGGGGCTTTCTGCATTAACCAGGCGTAAACTTAGGCTGTTGTTGTACAAACGAAACTACCCGTATATTTAACAGTGTTAAAAAGCTTACGTAACAATATGCCGTGTATTTTTAAATTGTGGTTTTGTTATAAAACTTTATAAAATATTTTCAATCGCGGTTTACTTAAAATTAGTTTTCTTTTATTTGCCATCTTTCCTTTGTATCTAGTATATCAGGGGTTAATTAATACGAAATATAGGATATCAGTTATAGGATGAAAGAAACAAATATCCGGGAGGAAGAAATACCAATAAAAACCATCGGTTGTAATTAAAAAGAAATTCAATCAAATCTCAATTTCATGACATCTGTTAGTACGCATAGAGTAGAATAAATCCAGCGTGGAAATGTTAATAATACAGTACAAGTCTACGGTGAAGATGGGTGTGTTGCCCCACAGAGTAATGAAACACAAGGTTAGATATTAATTAATTACCTCACCTCACCGCGACTTTCATCTCCCACCTGCAGGGATATTTCATATAAACTTACTCTGATTGAATTCCTTTATTTCAATACTAAAATATTTGTACTTTTTTTTTTTTGGCCCTCCATCACCCCCGGACCCCGGTCCCAACAACTTCGGCGCATTTGATCTGTTGCTCCATTTCCCGTTCTTGTACGTCCTAAATCAATGGGGAAATGTGTGTTGAGGTAGCTTTTCACTTTAGCAATAATAAGACTTTGTATTTTCTATATATTCAGTCATCTGTCTAGCGGGAGTCGTGTTTCCGATCCGGTATTCACCTGATGGAATGAGGGAAGCCCCGAAAATACCTCAGTCGGATCGGGTTCTACGAGGGTTCACCCGTAGTGGCCCGGCACTTCGGACAGTTGCCCATTTGTGCTCGGTTTTTTCCAGGAGCCTGAGCATTCTTCTACGGTGCGTCTCATTATCGGTTAGTCTCAATTCCTGTTTTTTTTTTTTGTTGTTGTTGTTGTTGTAGATATCGTCTATTTCCTGCTGTTTTTGCCATTTATTACGTTTGCCGCAAAGTGTTTAAATGCTTTGTTAGCTGATTTCGTCGTCCATACCTGGACCTACCTGGATAAGGATTCGTCGTGCCTCTCTATCTAGCGCACGTATACAATGCATGATACATTGCGTTGGGTTCACAGTAGCAGAGGTAGTCCTATTTAGATTTGCTGTGAAGTATCCGTGCCCCAAGAAGAACTGTGATCTATCGTTACATGTTTCAATGTGAGTCTTGTCAGGAACGCTAGGGAAGTAATCCTTCGTGATTAGACCTTTTGGGGTATGCCTGCAGCGTATTTCCTATGTGGTAATTGTGTGGCCTCTAATTTGGGAGTTAAGGCTCCTTTTTATTTTGAGTGTTATACATTTCCGGAGTGATTTCGATTTCACCAATCCAAGTTGGAAGGTGTTTTGTAAGTCTGTAGGGCTTTAGCCTTTTCCTCTA
This sequence comes from Ectobius pallidus, assembly GCA_964059195.1. NCBI lineage: Eukaryota > Metazoa > Arthropoda > Insecta > Blattodea > Ectobiidae > Ectobius > Ectobius pallidus. The sequence goes on from CAXKWD010000001.1 coordinate 29,596,579, forward strand.
TTAATAAGTCCGCTGGAATTTCTCCAGCTATGACTGCTAGGGCATCACTCGATATAGTTGAACAGCAAGTGGTTAGGTTAGGTTAGGTTAGTAGAGAAAAATTACTTAAATATGCAATTTATAAGTATACATTTTCACAAAAGCTATATAAAAAACACTGTTGTAAACAAAAATATTCACGTAACGGACCAATGGACCGACCAGTGGAGTCTAATGAAGTCTAAACTCGACTTTTTAATTATTACGTTGTTTGTGGCAGCTCGGCCGCTGATTGGCTGCCCTAGACAGCCATTCAAGTTGCTTCGGGGCTTCGAACATCAGAAAATGTAATATAGATTATCTCTTTATTCATGGAGTTAATCACAAAATGCTAAATAGGTTTTACATTTATTTTAATGTCATCTACTAGCCTCTTCAATCTACACGCCCTTTAAACCCTTGTAACATTCATTATTTAATTTTGTAATGGGATTTTAACCTGATTTTCACTAATACTGTGTGGTAATGTCATGTAAAACAATCATGTCTCTGGCCGTAATATACATGGATGAAAGCGTTAAGTCATAAAATATATAGGACTCTTTTTTTTTTATTAATTTATTTCCATAACAAATGGACGTCTGGCCACCATCTGCGGCTGAATACTCGGGTCCAGAATACAAAACATACCAAATTAAAAATGTCATTACAGATGTGTTACAAAAGGAAGGGACATGTTTAACAGAATCCTTTTTAAATATCTAGAAGTTACAATATAAATTGTAATCAAGGATGTTCCACAATCACCGAAAAGAAGACGCATTACCTCCCAAGCAGTTACAGAAATACTGTATCATTGGAATGCATGGGGCATAAATTGCCTTATTTTTTTCGTCTAATTTAAGGGATTGTTGGCTATCCTGCTCAAACCGCACATTGGAATCTAGGATTAACCCTCTTTTCTCTTCCTGATTTAAGGCCACAATATCGGCTTTTCTCGGATCCTTCCTCCGCCATAGCCTACAAACGATTTCCTCATATACCTCCCATTTCAATCTTCTCAGTTGCAATGAAGGTTCTGATCTTATGTTGGCGGATTGTTCTTTGCAGTTCTCCTTTTGAGCAGAAACCTAGTGTGTGCCCTAGAGTTTCTACTTCTTCACAACCAAGTTGACGACGATGTTACTTGTGTAGAACGACCAGAGACAGATCGGTCCGCAGAGGTGTTTCAAGATAATTTAATTGCATTAGTTCATTCTGAGGAGGAGAGGTCTTTCCTATTACTTATTCAACTATTAAAAATAAATTTCAATATAAAAAGAAACTCATCTCATTTGCCTTATCAGTCCTTTCTTTCATTATTTCTATCTATCTCTCTTTCTTTCTTTCCTTCCATAATTTCTTACTCCTTCGTTTGTTTGTTTTTGTCATCTTTGTTTCTCTGCTCTTTTCCTTGTTTGTTTACGTGTTTGTTACTCTTCTTTCTACCTTTGTTTGTTTGCTTGTTTTTCTCTGTAATTTCTTCTTTCTTTATTTCTATAATTCCTGCTTCGTTTGTTTCCTCTCCTCATTCCTTCTTTGTTTATTTCTTTCTGTATTTCCTTCTTAGTTCGTTTCTCTTCTCGTCCTTCTTTGTTTGTTTGTTTGTTTGTTTGTTTTCCCCTGTATATCCCGCTTTGTTTGTTGTTTCTTTCTCTTTTGTTATTTTTTATATTGTCATCGTCATTATCGTCATGAAATGTTCATATCTTGTAAAATTAAAGAGGTTGTATTTGTCCACCGCTTTGGCGTAGGGGATGCGTTCGCGCCTCTCACGCAGCGTGCCAGGGTTCGATTCCTGGTCGGGACAAGTTACCTAGGTGGAGTTTTTTCTGGGGGTTTTCCTCGCCTGTGAGACAAATGTCGGGTAACTTTAGGCCCTTGTGGTCTCCAAATATCATCTGGCTGTCATTGTCATCTTCATTCCATCCTCGCCTTGTTTGGAGTGAGTGTGTGTGTTTGAATGGTATGTCTCGTCCTATGTGTTCGTGTTGTCTCGGAGGTGTCCCCGGCGATGGGCTGATCACTCATCCGGGGAGGCCCTCCATGTCCTTGTCTGGTCAAAAAAGTATGTATGTGATCCAAAGATAATCCCTTTCCCTGTAAGAACCGGGCGGCCTGGGTCGCTTAAATCCTAAAAGGGAGAAGTAAAACTGCGATAAAGAAAGAAAGAAAGAAAGAAAGAAAGGTTGTATTTGAAAGACTGATTATTATCTGCTTGGATAAAGCTTGAGGTGATAAATTGTAACCACTAAAACAAGAGACGCAGCTGAAATGTTTTCATTTTACAGTGAACAGGGTGTTTATGAGATCAACTCTGGAAACAGCACAACGAGTTACAGATGGAAGAAGAGTATTATAATATGTAAACCTCACAATTTTACTACGGGATCGGTCCAGTGCTAATGGTTGCTAAAGAATAGGGTTTTCAGGCTATCTGTCTCACGAGGAGGTTTGCTTTCTTCACTCCATCTTCCCTGGTTTTTGTTCGTGTAAGCGTAAGCTTTCAGAGCCTCAGTGAGGTAATAGCCTCTATCCATCTCTATCCAGTCAGTTCGATCGTAGAGTGCTGGCAGTTCTTACTTTCTAGCTTCCTTCATTACCTTCACAATATCAACAAATATTTGTAATTAATTGTTTAATATACGCGTATTATATTTCTTTGAACACTCAAGAGTGTTGAACCAGGCGATTGAAGATCATCATCAATAGTTTTTAAACCACATATTTTAAAGATAATTACCTATTTTCGCGTAAAATTAACACCCTTGCAAGTTTTTTTAATACCCTGTGGGATTTCTTTCAAAGTTTATATTAGACAATGTTAAAGAGAAACTGGAAATTTACACTTTACTATTTCACTCGTATAGTAACCATCTGAAGGAGCAGAATGTATGTAAAAAATTGTTGTGTGTATCATACCCGGAATGAGTTAGTATTCTTATTATGCAGAGGTGGTCATGACTGATTACTAGGGCAAGGCATTTGATGAGCAGTGGATAACCCTATTTGTTCACAATTCTATATTATCCTGAAGTTTTACTTATTTTCTAGGCGGATAGTGATGTTGTTCTTTATCTAATCTAAACATGTACTCGTTCTTTGTTTTTAACGTGATTTCTGTAAGTTTTCATCCTAGAGTATACCCCAAGTAAGTTTGATCCTGTTCAAAACAAAGGGGAGGAGAACTCACAGAGAGTTCGTGGAAAATTCGCGTCATGTGACAAAACGTGATTGGTTAATGTCATTAGCATCCGCCATTACCAGGGTGTGTCTTGCTAGTGGAGAAGTAGTGTTCGTAAGTTATGCAACAATAATATCAACATTTACATGTGAAATAACAAACTCTCGCTGGCATCGTCATCATTATAGTATATCAATTAGCAAACAAAACAAAGGATTCATTGTTCACGACGACCCTGCGGGTGAGTTGTACTGAGAATAAACAAACTACCATTATCAGGGTGATGATATGCGTTCCACGTGCGGACTATGACAGCCACGCTTCTTTGTTTTGAACAGGATCATTCTTACTTGGGATGTACGTCGATGTTGAACTGACTTGTCTTTGCTACGCGTATTTTATCACTTCACATCAGCAACTACATTCAAGTGCATCTAATGTTAACTCTATCACAAAACACAGAACTGAACGTAAGTCAAAATCAAAGTCAAGCTCAAAATCCTTGTCCATAATGTGGAAAACATTTTATACGACTGAGTAAACTTTTAACGAAATCTCATCCTCAAAAGCACAGAGAAGGTGAAGGGCGCCATGTGCATTTTTTTAAAACTCATTTGTAAAGGGAAATTCATATGATAATCTTCCACCATTCCTGCGAATCCTTTCAAGTACAAAAATTACGTATTATCCGAATGGATAGCTTGTCTTAAAATGAACTGCAATGTAGCAGCATTGAGTTCCATTCCCGGTCGGTCCCTTGATAGAGCCCGGTGCAGATAGCGCCTGGAGATAGAAACCCTTGCACACGTCTTGGGACAATGAACCGTGGAATGCTGCTCAGTAATTCTCGGCACCACATTGTGCGTTCGATGCTGGCTACTGCATTAAAGAAAAATCTGATGTGAAATTCACATAACTTCCTCTGCCCAAATTAAAGTTTGGCCTCCTAGTATATTATATGACATTCTCTTCTCAGCTAGGCTGCTCACAGACACTCACACACATACATGTTTCTGAAAGTAGTATTTTTTGATTCAGGGAACCTCAAAATGTGAATTTATGTTAAAAACGCTACTTCGAATTTGGGGATCGAACACAATATTTCCTCTGCCTATAGTACAGTGCGCCAGGGAATTTTCTCCGCAGCGGCTGCATGCTGAAGAGCAAAAGCAATTATGTTGGCAGCAAAATGCAGGCAGGCTGAGGTCATTGACACGTTTATCAATGGGTGCTTTGTCTTACACCCACCAGTGCATATTGTAGTGTGCAAGCATTTAGACCAAATTTTGTGACAGTGCAACAGTATTCTGGTGATAATATTAAGTACTGAACAGAAAGCACATTTTTTGCGAAGTATCATTAATTATGTGCAGTCAATTATGCAGGAAACTTTAGTGAAAGTCTTCGGCAATATGTGTAAACGAGTTGAAATCTGCCTGCAAGCACGAGGACAACACTTCCAGCATCTGCTATGATTGGCTGTAATGAGTACACAATTGACGGTTTGTTTTCATAAAAGCTCGCGCTGCCAACATAACGGCCAGAGGAAGTAAAAAAGGATGGCCAGCAGAAGAAGTTTCATGTACAGCCACCAATGGAAGAACAAGACGGTTGACATTCTGGCATTTAATAGAACTGGACTTGGGGTAATTATTGACCCTACCATCAGGTTTGAGCAAAATTTATTGTCATCAGGCAGTAGAAGTCCACACAGGAATTAACATCTACCAGTCTACGAAAGAATATTTTAAGGACAAATATCTGTTGGACCTTAAAGTGTACCTAATAGACTTCAGATTGGAGCACGTGGGGCTATTACGAAGTTTTTTAGGACTTCAGGAAGTAATTCGACCTACCTGCTTCCTGGAGGGACAGCATTGTTCTATCGGTCCATCACAAATCATGTCAAATCCTTGACAACCAAACTTTTCATTGAGGGCTACATACTTTTTGTCCTTTTGTTCTGTTTACCTTATCATTTTTTCATATATTATTTTTTGGGTACTGAGTCCATTGGGCTACCTACAATGCCATAATAGTGCGTTAACTGCTGTATATTTCTTTGTGTGCCTCGCGACAGGCCAATTATTATTTGACTTCTTTCGTATTTTTCGACATGTAAAATATTTTTTTGTTACTTACTTAGTTGATTTGAACCTTTCCTGTTCTAAATTAATTCACAATTTTGCTCATAATGATATCATTCAAAGCATGGAAACTGTGTTCATAATACTGGCTAGGATTTAGGCCTACATGCAACTGCATAAATAAAATGTATAGGCTACCGGTTATTAAAACCATTAGCTTATTTTATGCTGCCTAGGCCTTCCGACATTCTTATGTCATCTTCAGGGCATTTATAATGTACAATGTTTTGAATCTAGAGTATTTCATGTACACTTTATGTTTACTTATACAGAATGTTTATACTTTTAATTTTTTTTTTTTTTTCAAATAGCATTCTTATACTCCGCTTTATTCAGTCGTTACATTTCTACAGGTTATGTATCGTCATAAACAGAGGTGCCCCCCGTAGTTTCATGACGCACTCCCCTCGTTTCATAAAAAGTAACCCCCAACTTCGTAATACACCAAACCTCATGAAAAGTAACCCCTCTTAAAGATAGTGGAATGACACTAGGCCTACTCTAAAACTACTTCCCAAGGAAAACTGCATTGACATTAAATTCATTCGTCTTTCTTCGATTTATAAAAAAAATATGTGTCAATTGAAAAAGTGTATTGAATGAGGCTGCTTTTACATTATATACCGGTACATAACTGATAAGCAAATGGTTACAGAATATATTCTGAGACAGGGCCATAGTGCTACCAGAAGGATTAGGCCAATTGAAAAACTCCAATGACCTCAACGGGGATCGAGCCCGCGACTTTCCGGTTTGAAGCGCAGAGCCTCAACCACTACGCTACGGCGTTATTATTGTTTATAGAGTTCCATTCCCTTGTTGTGCTGGCGTAGATGCTTTAACTATTAAACATTTAAAAAAGCACGGTCTTTGTATCATCTTGTCATGCTGATAAAATAATTGAAATCTTAAAAAAAAATCGTTAAAACTATTAGGCCTACTGCTACATTTTCCAATTTCCTACTCTTCTTGAGTCTTCTTGAGTATTTGCTGCGTATGGATCTTCAAGCTGTGATGTTTGACGATTGATTCCCCTGGCTTCTTTTATCAATGGGAACTTCTTCTATGGTGGTTGGTGGTAATATTTTATCTATCGAGTTATTCGTTATTTGCTTTTGTTTATTTACTATCATGTATAATGGGTTGTTACGATTATTTATGGTTTCGTTTATTAATTTTGTACCACTGTACGTCTCGTTACATATTTCGAATTCTTCAGATGTGTTGTTTATTCACTCGACGTACAATTAAACATGTTGTCCATTTCGTGACCGAAATCGGTTGACGGTTAGGTGTCTGGCAAATTTCTATCTTATCGCGATTATATTTGAAATTTGCTTTGTGTTCTTTAAATCTGGTAATTAAATTTATTTTAGTTTTCCCTACTTACACAATTTACCACGTTTTACATTCAGTTATTTCTGTACTTCATGTTCATGATGTTATTTTTGTTGTCATGTGCAAATGCAGAGGTTATTTTTGTTAGGGTGTATATCATTAATATTTCATATCTTTATAAGACAGAAGATTTTGGGTTGAAATAAATGGAATTTAAAGGTGTATATTTAATTGATAAATTTCATGTTGCTTTCCTCCTACGAGGGATTTGCATGTCGTGTATAAAATAGTTCCACCTATTCCCTCCTATAAAATGTTTTTGTTAAAATATCAGCTCATAGCTTTGTCAAATCTAAAATTTATACTTGTCAATATTATAAAACCAATGCCTTCTAGACTGTATTACTCGTGTAGCCTATACACTGCCTGCCCTATACGGATAATTTTGCGTACGCGGCGACATTACTGATGGCAGCACCTTTCACACCCAGCTACAATACCCTTTACATTACTGTATGCTGTGTTGCCCTCTGAAGTATAAACTCGGAAACTGAAATATGCTGGAATTTCATGCTATCTGGGTGTGAACTGTGTCGCCTCTACTGGAGAAATTAGGCAATTTAACAATACTCTGAACTCCATGTTAAAATTAAGCATAGACAGGCAGTGTAATTCTCGGGACGTCGGTGTATAAAACATAATATAAAAATTATAGCTGACAATTTTATAAGACAATTTTCGTATTTTTTGGACAATATATTTCGGCTATTCAGCCATCTTCAGGTCCTTTTTCTTTCTCCAAATGATCTTATTATGTTCGTTAATCCATTACAATAGACTAACAAACAGAATAAGATCACCTGGAGAAATAAAAAGGACCTGAAGATGGCTGAATAACCGAAATATATTGTCCACAAAATACGAAAATTGTCTTATAAAATTGACAGCTATAATTTTTAATTATGTTTTATAATATTGACAAGTATACATTTTAGATTTGACAAAGCTATGAGCTGATATTTTAACAAAAACATTTTATACGAGGGAATAGGTGAAACTATTTTATACACGACATTGTATATTTAAGGTTTATCATGTATATTTGTCTGAAATCATATACATTTGGTACATTTTTACTTAAGCATCCATGTATATTTTAAAGTTAGACTACGTTGCATTAGTTTCCGTAACAGTGTACCAGTTCTCCATCTCCAGCCTCAAGCAAGTACAGTAACATGAGTGTGGTCCCACATGGCTCCTAGACCGAGTTCAGGTGTAGTGGAAGCGAGCAATTCCACTTGATGGCAACCATTATTGATTATGAAATGGACAGGTACTAGAGAACTAGCATTCTGCAATGTTTTAACTGTAGTTGCAGTGAGAGAATATTATAGGAGAAAAATTCCTCCGACACTGGGACTTGAACCAGGACCTTTGGCTATTCGCGCCAATGCTCTACCAACTGAGCTAAGCCGGAGTTCAATTCACAGCGCCAGATGGAACCTCTCTCCTATGACTGATTGCCCTAATGGTCTACCTTACAGACAGACAGAAGTTATGTCATTTGCAGTACTGTGAGGCACACTAAGTAGTGATTTTTGTAACCGGGCTCCCACTGTTATTGTACGTTCCATCTGGCGCTGTGAATTGAACTTCGGCTTAGCTCAGTTGGTAGAGCATTGGCGCGAATAGCCAAAGGTCCTGGGTTCAAGTCCCAGTTTCGGAGGAATTTTTCTCCTATAATATTCTCTCATGTAATGTCCAACAGAGACAATCTGTGGTTTCATGAATGCTTATATATCTATGTAGTTGCAGTATTTTAATGAATTATTGAAATATTGGTTTTCATTCACGAAATTCCATAGGATGTGTGTTATATCAATTTTGAAGTTGGTGCATTCTAATTTCTAGCCTCCATATCTCGTTGTTATCCTCACGAAGGTTGCGATTTTAACTTGCGGTGCAAAATCAGAAAGAAAAAAACTCTTCAGGTGGTAGGGGTACCAAATGCGATTAGGCTAGAGAGGGCGGGCGAGAGGAAATGTGGATTAAGGAATCTAGCATTAAAAACGGAGGCGTAAGCGTGTTTTTTCCCGTGCAAGAAGGGTGGACAAACAGAAAAGCTAATTTTAAGTATTTTAATGTAAAAAGTCTGTTATCATTTTGGTTTTCTGTTATAGGAGTTATGAAGAACATAAGAAAGAAAACACACCATCTCTTGTATAATTTACAGAAACATTGGCATTGCAAATTAAACAAAATAACTACAAATTCAAGTAGGCCTATACATTCATATTTAAAAACGATAAATATTTCAGACATCTGCATGCCAAACGTGTTTAACCTGCCATTTCAAGTAAAATATCGGCATTTAATTATGTGCGTATATTTTATGTATTTCTACTGCATATAAATCCTAGCCAGTATATTAAATTTCGCAACAGGTTTCTTGACTTGATATATTGCTAGTTTCATCAAAATGACTTACTGGTACAATTTTATTCAAATTAAATTTAAAAATTTTCCCTGAAACTTAATCTATGATTAATGGTGTAGCTTAAACTTGGGCGAATTGAAGCTTTCCCGGTGCTCAAAATGGATAACGGTTGCTCGTGCTTCCAACTAGGTGGGTAGGATTGATTCTGAGTTTTCTGCAACGTCCTCCGCTGCCATCTTCCGAGTTAGTTGGGAAAGGTTATATACAGTGAGTCCCACGCAAGAGTTGGCCAATGACGCGGGTTTCTGTGTCGCGGCGGGCACAGCTTTAACTCCCGAGCGATCGGGTGAAATATCTACGCTAATAAAGCCGCGATCGGTGTAATGATTCAGGTTCTCACATTCACCGTTAAAATTACAATGAAAATAACCACGTACCTCATCACAAGAGATGTTGGAAATGTCCTCCTCTTGCATACGCACAACACTGGCACCTTTTTACGGAATTTTCTTTCACGCGCGTAAGTTCAGCTTCCGAGATAGAGTTAATTTCTCTTCTAATGTTCTAATGTGTGGGGAATTGACCTATACACTTTATTTTTAAAGTTCCCCTATAAATAATAGTCACATAGGCTATTGTTAGGATAACTTAAAGACAGTTTCACAAGAGAAATTAACTCTATCTCGGAAGGTGAACTTACGCGCGTGAAAGAAAATTCCCTAAAGAGGTGCCAGTGTTGTGCGAGAACATTTCCAACATCTCTTGTGATGAGGTACATGGTTATTTTCATTGTAATTTTAACGGTGAATATGAGAACCTGAATCATTACACCGATCGCGGCTTTATTAGCGTAGATATTTCACCCGATCTCTCGGGAGTTAAAGCTGTGCCCGCCGCGACACAGAAACCCGCGTCATTGGCCAACTCTTGCGTGGGACTCACTGTATATTATATATAGAAACGACAAAGATAAATAGGTGGAGTGGGTGTAAATTTTATTAAATTTTGTTTTGACATTATTTTACTTTTAGGGCAATAAAATTGTATGAATTGAATTTGTCTGAGCTAGTCAGATCACTTAGGTAAGTTGAATCAGGATGGGATGGAAACGTCCGTGTGTGAATTCGTAAACAGTTTTTATAAAAGCGAACACATTCTCTCCACCTTGATTTCCATTCGGGTCGGTAATGTGCTTCCATCTGGTTGATGTGAAACAAATGGCAGCGAAAACACGTTTGGTTTGGCTTTATTCTCCAATTTACATTCAAAGGCGTCACTGGGCACAGAGTCAGATTTCCAGATGTGGATATGCTGTGTGAAAATAGTTTAAAGCTTAAGCTACTGTGAATTCCGTTGAACTCTGAGGGTGACTTTAATCACCAATATTTTAAAATTTGGAGTCGTTTATTGCAAGCATCGCCAGATAGATCTGGGTTCACACACTGAATAATGTTTCTTTTCTGAATTGGTACCACCAGAAACAGATGACTGAAAACTCTTTTAAGTATCCTAACATAATGCTTCACCTAGGGATATACTGTATAGTCTTTAGGTGCATCGATACAAAGAAGGATTGTTTTGTCCTGCATTTAGATTATCCTGACATTTTTTCCTAAGCACCCTGTTTTCGAACACTCTCAGATTTAATATTTTCTTTTCAAAGAGTAAGCGACCATGTCTCACATCCATATAATACAACGGGCAGGATAATTTTGTTATGAACTTTAATTTTTTTATTTCTGGACAGAAGATAAGAAGATAAAGAGATTCTGAACTGCATCAAAACAATCATTTCCTGATTTCAATCGACACTTAACTTGAATGAATGATTGAATATTTATTAGCTACAATTGGGTTTCCAGTCGGCGGCAGTTACATAGCCAAAACTTATTAACTATACACTAAATACAATCTACTAGTACTTAAATCTCCGGTCTTGAAAACCACCATTAACGGCCATGGGTGTCGGAATGCTGACCACATGCTCCTAATCTTGCCATCTGCCTGTGGTAAATGACGCAGCGGTCGGGTGGTAGGCCAAGTCCCTTCAGGTATGTAGCGCCACGGGGTTTTAGTACTTAAATCTAATATTAAGCTACCTGAATATTAATTAAATCTAAATATTTACACAATACTTATATAACATACTTACAACCTAACCGTCTTTTTCACTGTTACTACACGCCACTTCTGCCTCACTGCCTCTGTTACCTGTTATTTAAATACCGTACTGTTGAGAAGCGATTTTAATCTATGTCTTGGGAAAGTCTGCAGTTTCTAGGTAAATCATTCCAGTCCTTGAGAGTCCGGTTTAGAAAAGAAAATTTTTCTACGTTTGTTCTCTGTTTTCTTTGATTTATTTTATGTGAATGATCATTTTTTGATAACTATGTGGGTGTCTGAGTTTTGTCTTTTATTTCCTTCCAGGCAGGCCCACCTCTGTATGCTTTGAACAATGCACACAGTCTAGCGGGTCTTCTTTCCGCAAGTGTGTCCCATTGAGATGAATTATTACTCCGACATAATTTATTCGCCCGTTTTTTGAATTTTATCTAATGCCTTCATATTTTCTGGGTTATATGGATCCCAATATGCGACACCATACTCCTTTTCGTGTTTGTTATATTTGGTTTGGAAAGTTATAGCCTCATTTGTTTTGGTATGTTTAGGAATAGCCTAATAACAATAATTACTATCATTCGTATTATTATTATTATTATTATTATTATTATTATTATTATTATTTAATGGTGTCGTTTATGTTATTGATCCATTTTTCGTGATTTATACACATTGATAGTACCTGTTAGTAAAACATAAAATTTAATTGTTTAGGAGATAGGAATATGGAACGCAGTGGATTAGAATTTTCAGAGGAAAATTTCTCCTGAGCGGGAATCATACCTGGATTTTCTGAAAACACTTAAATGAAATATTAAAATTATATATTTTCACGACATAGATTTCACAGATTTCACGTCTCTTCCTGCTAGTAATTTAGTAAGTCCTAGTTTGCGGTCTACATGTATTACAAAGAATTCAAATCTCATGTCACTATGACTTAACATAGGCTAAATGTTACTTAACTTTTTCAGTGAAATTCATAGGGGTACACAGAGAATAATGTATAGTTCTAAAGGATGGTGTTTGAGAATTGAAATAAATACAATACAGTAAAGGCAGCTGATGAGTGATGTAGTATGCAAACAAATGGAATATTGCAGAATATATGTTGAATTTATTTTCATTTTCATTATTTACCCTATTTTGGTCTTCCTGGAGGAGGACGGTATCAGCGTGATTTTTAATTTCCCTATACACGATACAATCGTCAGCAAATAATTCAACTGTAAATGATATATTGTTATGTACGTCATTCACATAGGCCATCTCTATAGGTCTCTGTGTGCGTTTTTTAAGAAACACTTAATCCAGCAAAGTACCCGGTAATAAATTTCTGATTCTTGCAGTTTATTCAATAAATTGTTGTGTGATACAACATCGAAGGCGCGGGAGAAGTCAATAACCACTGCAGCTACTTGGATGTTTTCATCTAATTTATCAGCCAAATCCTGAGCTAGTTTATTAATTGACTTGCAGATGATGTTGCAGCTTAGAAAGATGCGGAGTAGCCATGACGAGCCTATTGTCAAAACGTTGTCATTTGAAGGGATGATGTTTCATTCGTAAGCCTGACTTCAAGGGAGTCACATCGCGCTGACTAAGATATACAGCTATGAGTCGTGACTGAAGGGAGGGGAATGATGGGCTTGTCTCTCTGATTTAAACCCAACCTTTGAACGGCCTTCCCGTCGCACCTGTTTGACCAGTGTCAGGAAGGAAAAAATTACAGTATCTATGAGATATCGATGACGTTTCAAACGAAAGGCTGATGTAACTTTACCAGTTATAGGGGATTACTGGTGTAGAATTTGGACATGACTTATGTACAGCTTGTGAGGCGATCAATAAAAAACCGTTCATCGCCCATGTAAGCAACATTTATTAATAACACTGTAAGTTTACGAGATAATATTTTTTTCGTACTTAGTAATTCTACTCGCGATCCCGCTGAACTTTCGTTATCTGGCAATATAAACCACAATGATAATCTATAAAACAGTTCTCAAAAAGCCATCCTTTAAAATGTAATAAATCCTATATCCGATTTTAGAGCAAAAACAGAATGTAAAGAATGTAAAGCAGAGTCATTGTTCATAAAAGCTCAGCCATTTATAAAAATGGTGGAGAGCACACGAGAATCGTGGGTTGCATAACATCACTCCACACACACCCTGATCCAAAATACGGATTTCTGTGCTACTTTGTTGCTCCTAATGCCTTTTTTTTTAAGTAATTTGTCCTTTTGCAATTAATAAATGTGATATAACAGTTCGTTTCATAAAAGATAAATATATACGCTAGATATAGATACACTATATCTAAGCTGCTATATATACTGCTATACACTACACTAAGCAGCTATATATAATAAAACAGTAAAACAGTTTAAATGATGTATTAAAATGTTAATAATCAAGTGTAGTTAACAGCAATATAGAACAAACGATTATGCAAGATAATTATAGGCCTATACAAGAACATATTTTACAGGGTGTTAAAGAACAACACCGCAATATTTTACCTGTGTATAGAAGGGACTTAGGCAAGCAACTTTTATTAGGTCAATCTGTAATAGGACGTAAAATGTGTATGCACCATGGCATTAAAGCCATTACAATTTGGTGCTCATAAGTCAATAATGAAGCGAAATAGGGTTAACGTTTTCATTAAATTGTCTTCACGCCTTCTTAGTGATCGATAAAACCTGATTCTTAATCATTCATCCACAGCTGTATCATAATTCAGGGTTTCCAAAATCTGTAAAATTTACAGACCAATCACACAACGGACCACCAGTGCTTTAGTTTTTTTTTAATTCATAACTCTGTTAACAACGAGTTCCGTTTGTGTTCTCTTCCTAGTGTTGGAAGATATTGATCGCCGTTTTTTCACAGTTGACCGGACCTTACACTAGATCCACTGTTTCTTTGTTTTGCATCATTTCAAATGTTAGAAGTCAGTAGTGTGCATGCCCTTGGGAGATTTTATGCTGTAATAGGAAAAGTTGAACAAATATATCGTAAATGTCCTAGTTAAAGTTGCTTGTTTATGTTCTCTCTATAGGAACGAAAGATATTGGAGTGTTGTTCAATAACACCCTGTGTAAGATAATTACCATAAATTTGTAATATACAACTTCAAAGTGGGAAACATACAATAGCCCTACATTGCTTTTGAATTTTTAATCTGAGAAATAAAGACACTCCAATAAGGTAATTTATTTATTTATTCATTTATTTAACCTGGCGGAGTTAAGACCATAAGGCCTTCTCTACCACTCAGCCAGGGCAAAAACATGAAATACATAATGATAATAATAATAATAATGATTAATAATAAATTTAAAAGAACTGATATACATGAATACAAGAAACGTACATTAAATACAAAGAAAAAATTCGAACATAAGTACTTGAATAATATGAATATATAATACAAATGACTAAAAATAAAGAAATAAAAAAAGATGAAAGTCTAAACAAATACATTCTTAATTATTACAAAATATAATGAAAATTAAAATATATATTACTAATTAGCATCAACTCCTAAATGTTATTGTATACTAAATATATTAAATGGCGCTTGAACTGTGAAGTCGTTTGGCAGCTCCTGAGATGGCTAGGCAGTGAATTCCAGTGACGAATAGCTGTTGTTGTAAACGAATTGAAGGGGCTAGTTCCATATGGGCCGTAAGGCACAAGGACATAGTTTCGAGAAATCTTGATTTTTTAAACCAATGCTACCACTCACAAGCACAGGTTTTTTCTTATGACTGA
The DNA here is from genome assembly GCA_964059195.1 of Ectobius pallidus. Taxonomy (NCBI): domain Eukaryota; kingdom Metazoa; phylum Arthropoda; class Insecta; order Blattodea; family Ectobiidae; genus Ectobius; species Ectobius pallidus. Next base: position 29,611,606 of record CAXKWD010000001.1, read on the forward strand.
GCAGAGGTTTAAGGCACAAGTATAAATTGTTCACTGAGTATTTAAGAGATATGAGGAGAAGGCATAAATGTTAAAAGCTCAAAATTCAAGATGTGCCTTACACCCTTATGGAACTAGCCCCTTCAATTCGAATAATGTGTAGTTCTGTAAAGAGGCATGGATAGTAAGGGGTCAAGCTGAGAGCGCGTACCCAAGTTTTGGTAGGAAGAAAGGTAATGAAAGCGACTGGAAAGATAGCTAGGTGTTGAGGTATGAAGAATTCTATAGAGCAGGATGAGGCAGTGTAGTCTCAGACCCTATTAAATATATATGCCTGTGTGTGTTTCTGTGAATAGAGGTTAGAAGAGGAATAACGGCTCAGATTCAAACGGGCAGTAGATAAAATTCAAATATATGAAACCTATTCTGTGTTTTGTGATATGGCTATGATTGTTGAGATAATGAGGTCGGAAAATTCCGCAGATTTGCAGCAGGGCGCTGCCAGATAACTTGTTCTTTGAGACGATGATATCTGTTACCGGTCACGTATACATTACGTAAGATAATTTCGTTTCGACGCTTTTTCCTGTCATGGACTTAGTGGTCTGTGTAATCTATGTATTCAAGTTGCACGAAAATTGCCAAGTTTATTGAAAACAGTAAAGAGAAAATTTATTCCTTATTCTTTCCTCTGCTGATGTACTGAGAGGACGGTACTGGTAGTATTTATGTATTGACACTTGATTTTAATAGAATATTATAGGAGGAAATGTCCAACAGAGACAATAATCTATGGTTCATGAATGTATATATATCCGATCTAAGTTTAAGTTTAGGGATAAGATTTTTTTCTGGGGATAAAAGGTATTTGTGTGTTCCTGTTGGAGGGATAAGCTGTTGAAACTGCAAGTTATTCCATTCTGTATATAATATTTGGGAGGTAGTATTAATAATAATTCCTTTATTGCAACCATTGGTCATAGTATGATGAATGGAGCTCTGGTGGAATGACGAATGGCAGGGGAAAGAGGAGCACCCCCAGAAACCTGCCCCGACCCCATTTTGTCCACCACAAATTCCACATGGATCCACCGAGATTCGATAAATCACAAATATATTTTATTTAAATAACTTAATTGTTTTAAATTTAAAAAATGATGACACATGCTATGTAAATATATAACCTAACAACATTTTATCATTTAACTGACTCCATTATATTCTATTAGTTTTCTTTCTTTCTTTCTTTACCGTAGTTTCACCTCTCCCTTTGTAGGATTTAAGCGACCCAAGCCGCCCGGGCCTCACAGGGCCGCGACCTGTAGGGAGAGGGATTATCTTTGGATCACAGACATACTTTTTTGACCAGACAAGGACATGGAGGGCCTCCACGGATGAGTGATCAGCCCAATGCCGGGGCCACCTCCGAGACAACACGAACACATAGGACGAGACACACCATTCACACACACACTCACTCCAAACAAGGCGAGGATGGGATGAAGATGATAATGACGGCCAGATGATATCTGGGGACCACAAGGGCCTAAAGTTACCCGACATTTGTCTCAAAGGTGAGGAAAAACCCCACCTAGGTAACTTGTCCCGACCAGGAATCGAACCCGGGCCCGCTGCGTGAGAGGATTGAACGCATCCCCTGAGCCACAGCGGTGGACTATTCTATTAGTTATGAACTATTAAAAGATTTTATGACAATATTTGTAGAACTCGATATGACTGAACATAATGGAATATATTTTAAACAAAGTATAAACATATTGTACAGGTAAACGTACTCACAAATTATTATAAAATAAAAAAAAAAAATTGTAATTTCAGATGCCCTGAAGATGGCGGAAATACGCGATTGACGCCGAAAGGCCTAGGCAAATATTAAGATAAAGTATTGTTGAATTTCTGGTATCAAGTCTATTTTATTTTATAGCAAGGGAGATATATTTTATGTTTTTAATTTATTTGGAAGGGTAAATCAATTCTTATACCATTTATAGTATGTATTGAAACCATTAGAAATATAGTTTAATACTTATTCGTTCTTCTTTTGACGTGAAAAGAAAATTTTAGAACAATACGGATAATACCAAATAAAGGACAGATAAAGTTAAGAGGCAATTTTTTTCTCGCTGAAAAAAGTACTTCCTTGGGAAGATATGGCATTGAAGTCTCTTGTTTCTACCTAAGGAATAAGATGTTAAAATTGGCACACTTACATTATTCCACCATGTGTGAATGTTCAATACATGTGATTGTGTGTGTAGTGGTATAATGTGGATTCCCTATGCAGTGTGTTTCACGTAAAGCTGCGTCTCCATTTATATACATTTAACAACAACATGTTGCAGTTAACATGTTAAATGTTTATCATCAACTTGTTGATGTATACAAGTCAAGTGGTTTGCCAATTAACAACTGTCTCCACTACAGTGTTGTAGGTTAACATGTGTTGGCGCGGTTACGAACAGAAATGAATTACATTAAAAAAGAAAACGCCTCTGAAGAGAGCAGCCAACATTACAAAATGAGAGTAGTTTTATATACTCGTTATTATCTTCTTGTTAACTGTCTATGACTTTCTTAAATAATTTTGTACAGATGTCTTGATCTTTTCAAAATAACTATCACATTTTTCAACAATGGAGTATGCCATAAAAATAATGTTAAAAGTAAATGCAATACTATTGAGAACACTGATATCCCAAATACTCACATAATACAAAATGTTTGCCGGGAATATTGAGGAAGCTGTCGACTGCTTTTTGTTTACCCGGAAATTCCCGAACCAAAGCCGATTAAGCTGGCGATCGCGTTTCGTTTCCCGGAAATTCCCGAAACAAAGCCGATATTAACCGACTAGTCAATTGACTTGACGTGTTGTCCATTTTCTCCGGAAAACAAATTAACATATGAAAATGTTAAGTGCAACATGCTGGGTTTGCATGTCAAGTCAATTGGAACGCGAAATTGCATTATACATGTCAATATCAACTTGTTAATATTGACATGTTGGTGTTAAATGCGCAGATTAAGAGTTGGCGATCATGGGGGTTTCTGCGTCGCGGCGATCACAGCTGTAACTCCCGAGCGATCGGGTGAAATATCTACGCAAATAAAGCAGCTAACGGTGTAATGATTCAGGTTATCACGATTACAGTTAAAATTACAATGAAAATAACCACGTAAGAGATGTTGGAAATGTCCTCCTCTTGCATCCAAACAACATGGCATCTTTTTAGGATTTGTTCACGCGCATAAGTTCAGCTTCCGAGATAAGAGTTATTTTCTCTTGTGATATTGTCTTTAAGTTCTTCTAACAGTATGTGACTATTATTTATGGGGAACCTGAAAAATAAAATGTAGCCTATAGGTCAAACACCCATACATTAGAAGAACTTAAGACAATATCACAAGAGGAATTAAGTAGTTTTGGATGATGAACTTAAGCGCTTGAAAGAAAATTTCCTAAAAAGTTGCCAGTATTATGTGGATGCAAGAAGAGGACATTTCCAACATCTCTTATGATGAGGTACGTGGTTATTTTCATTGTAATTTTAACTGTAAATGTTAGAACCTGAATCATTACTCAGTTAGCGTCTTTATTTGCGTATATATTTTACCCAATCGGGAGTTAAAGAGCTGTGGCCGCCGCGACGCAGAAACCCGCATGATCGCCAACTCTTACGTGAAACACACTGTAGAATTCTTACGATTAGTTCATACAATATAAGAAAACAATACAAAAGCAAGATTACTATTAAAAGGTTTAATTTTTGATCAATAGTGTTATATTATCAAAATAAATGCTCCAAGAATAATGTGTTTACAACGTGGCAGCGTGTTCAGGAAGATTGCAGTGCGTGAGTCTCGCAGATTTCACAGTCATTCGTTCGGTTTTGAGTGTGACTGATTTCGTGACTGATTGTGACTGATTTCTTGACGGTTTTAGTGTGACTGATTTTCCAGATTTACCCTCTACCGCCACTAAAGAAGTTTTACTTAAAAAAAATTGCCTCTTAACTTTATCTGTCCTTTATTTCGTATTATCCGTATTGTTCTAAAATTTTCTTTTCACGTCAACAGAAGAAAGAATAAGGATTAACCTATATTTCTAATGGTTTCAATACATACTATAAATGGTATAATAATTGATTTGACCTTCCAAATAAATTAAAAACATAAAATATATCTCCCTTGCTATAAAATAAAATATAGGCTACTTGATACCTATATTTGCCTAGGCCTTTCGGCGTCAATCACGTATTTCCGCCATCTTCAGGGCATCGGACGTTTTAGCTTAAACTGTAGCCCCACATATGCAATTCTTTGTTTTATTATCAAAGTCAAAATACTGAATTGAAAATTCTTAAAAAAATTAGAGAAATGTTTCCTTTCAAATATAACATATTGCCAATTTCAGTTTGAAGAATGTAATCAAAATTATTTATTTAATTATTTCAGTTTTGTGTGACTTGAGGCTTTCCCTGTGTTGTAAATGGGTAATTTTACCTCGGGGTTCCAACCAGATGAGTAGGAGGATTGGTTCCGAGCTTTCGGCTCCGCTGCCATCTTCTGGGAGGCGATCTAATTGGGGATTTGCCTGTATTATGTAGAAAAGACGTCTTAGCCTCCTACTCCACATAGCCTTTCTTCGTCTTTTCTTTATAATACAAAGGCCTAGTTATTCCAGATTGGAAGTCCGGGAAAAAAATTTCCAAACTTCTGTGAAATCTGAACTTAAACTTTAATGTATTGGACTTACGATTTATTTTGTCTGTGTTGTGTGTCTGTTGTATTGATTTGGGATTTTCTGTTTGTTTCAGGTATGGAACCCACCTTCGTATACACTGGTTGCTGTGCACGATTGAAAGGTACCGTATTTATAGTTTGATTCTGGTGGAATAATTTGGTTGAAGTTTCATTTCTTATAAAGTATTTTCAGAACGCTAGATAGTGATGTTTTTACCCCCGGGGCCCCGGATTACAAGGGAGCTTCAGAATGATAATTCTAATAACAATATATATTGCTATTGAAAGTGCCTGTTCTTTACTCATGTCGATATGTCATATTCTTAAGGCGATGTCCTACGAGCCAATCGTTTGGTTCGGAAAGTTGTATTAGGCAGTGGCGTAGCAGGCTTAGGTGGTACCCGGTGCGGAAAATTTCTTGTCACCCCCCCCCCCCAATTTAAATTATGAAAAGATGGAACAGTTCCAAGTGTTATTTTTTGGATAGTCAAAGGTAATTCCACGAGAGTTTAAGAGTTTATCGATAGATGCAGCTGCAACGAATTTATCTGATGTAACTCGTAAACTCAACGGATTATACAAAATTAGTAATAATTACTTTGTTATATAAAAACAAAACTAAGCTCCAAAATCATGGCATACTATGAATCAACCATCCATAAAGCGATTCGAGTTACCATGTTGTCGCCATGTTGTAACCAGTGCTTCCAATGGTGCAAATAAGACATAGGTAACTTAATTCAGCCAATTTTTTTAGGATTAAGGAGACATACATATCAAGCACATTTTGCTGTACATTGTACATTGTACTGTTAAACGATAATAAATGCTATTATTATTATTATTATTATTATTAATATTATTTTGTTATTATTATTATTATTATTAATCTAAAGTACGTTATAGCCTAGACAGACAGATATACATTGTTTTCGTGAGCGGCAGATTCACGAATTGTGGGTATTACCATTAATAAAGCGAACATCTTTTGTTTCACACATTTCTAGGCCAAAATACACTCCCGAAATTGTGCAAAGTTTTATTTTTGGAGTGATTTTTTTATATTTTTATATTTTGTTTTCCAAGGGAAATCTCGAATTTTGGAAGGTTGAAAAGGACAAAATTTTGTATTTATGTCAGGTACCTTTCAAAATGTGAACCGAAAATTGGAGAAGAGTTTTCCTTATTTTTACATAAAGAAAGTTTTTTTTTCGAAAACAGCTCTAACGTTTTTCTTTAAATTTTGCCCGTGGGTTTCTTAGTCTATACTAAGAGCTAAAACTTTTATTTGAAACACTTTTTCGAAATAATTCTCTGAAGGGTAGTTATAAGTCACCCACTCTGAATACGCGCTCTTTGCAATACAGCCTCTTGCAACGGAAAATCGTAGCAGGGGTGAGTCGGTAGCGCGCCTACCTTCCACTCCGGCGGCCCGGGTTCGATTCCCGGCCGGGTCGGAGATTTTTCAGTAGTGAAAAAATCCCTTTCCCGGGTTCAGGACTGGGTGTTTGTCGGTAGGTTAAGATAATGCACATTGTGCGAGATTCCTTAATTATTAAAATTTTGTATTTGGGTAGGTACCTTTTGGGGATTAACACGAAGATTGGCGACGACTTTCTCTTATTTTTAAGGAGAGGCTTTTATTTGGGCAGGGGAAGTTATGTGAATTATACATCAGTTTTTTTTATAGGTTGTTCCTAATAAATTTCATAAACAAATAATGTAAGTATTTTACGGAACTGTATTCTTAATAATCTATTCTTAAATAGCGCACATATCAGTTCAAAATCTAGATTGCCGGAGACTTCGGAGTCAATTGACATTCGAAGTTTATTTTCGTCAAAGTCATGACTGCCGCAGCGGGTAGAATTGGTTGCGGCTTGAGTGATATAAAATATCACCGATTGTTGAAGTCTCATTTACGGTAGGCGCACACGGAGCCACTTGTGGTCGCCACCGTGGCGACCACTTGTGGTCAGGCGCACACGGGACCACTTGTGGTCGCCACCGGTGGCGACCACTAGACGCTAAACACGACCACCGGTGGTCGCCACTTTATCCAGAAACATTTCCTCTTCTCTCATCAGTTGCAGAATGGATTCCGATTTGGAAGCACTAGTTGCAGTTTTGCTAGTGATTGCCTTTCTCTTCAATCATCTGCAGAAGTGAAATGTTTGGGGATTATTACTGATCAACATTTGAAATGAGATAAACACATTTCATATATATTTTTTATTATATATAATATATATTTTTTATTATATAATAAAATACGAGAATCAATGCATAAATTTGCAAGTCTCCGTAACTGTATGGCCATTAACCCTCTAAAAGTGGTTTATTTAGCCCTAGTCGAATCCGTTACTCAGTGTGACATTATTGGATGAGGAAGCATTTCTAAAATGTTTCTACTCCATTAACTTTATTAGAAGAACGCATAATCAAAATTTGTTTAAAAAAGTGCCTGGACTAACCAGCTGAACTAATCTATTTCGAGTTTAATGTATTTAACATAAAAAAATCTATAGTCAAAATAATTTGATCCCAAACAGAACATCAGGCAATCCTAATGTTTGTATGTACGTGCACTAGTCTTTTTAATAAAAAAAAGTATTAATGTATAAAAGTTGACCACCGGCGTGGTCTTGTGGTTAGCGTCGCTGACTACAGATATGTCGGCCCGGGTTTGATCCCCGGTACCTCCTCGGATTTTTCTGAGGTAGGAAGGTCTGGAACGGGGTGCACTTAGCCTCGTGATTCAAATTGAGGAGCTACTTGATAGAGAAATAGCGGCTCCGGTCATGGAAACCATAATTAACAGCCGTGGGTGTCCACATGCTGACATCATGCCCCCCAATCCTGTCATCTGCCTGGGATAGATGACGCAACGGTCGTTTGGTAGAACTTGTATCTTCAAGGATGTAGCGCCACGGAGTATAAAAGTTAGCTTATGTGCAGATTTTTTTCTTTTACACTCATCTCCTGAAAGACTGGAACAAACAGTTGGCACATTTTTTCCAGGATTTTGTTTTATCTATCATATTACTGTAAATTAACACGGCATATCCCAAATAGCTGTTTTCAAATTGTACAACACAGAACAGCAACTCTCGTGTTAAACTTATCTTGATCAGTCTGTTGTTTATTCTTTCAAACGACAAGATTTTTTTTCCACGCTGATCAGATGTAATGTTGATACTGCATGTATGGTATTTGTTCTCTCTCCGCCACAAACAATAAACTCGTTGATCCAACAGTACATCCTGAAGCTTTGCTGATTACCCTAATTAATACGAGTGTGTTATTTTCATAACATCGTCCTTCCTGCTTTCCTTCTCCCATTAATGATTAATTGATTTGTTCTTTACTTCTTTTGTTAATGCTTTTTTCATTTTAATTTTATTGTTACTTAGTTTATTTCTCGTGCTGTTTCTGCTTATCAAGCAGAAAAACTGTTTGACCGAAAATCTCTAGAAGACAAGACAGCTTTGAATGAACATCAGTTGCTTTATCCTCGACTTTGTTATTATTAGTAGGCCTACGGCAAGAACTTGATAATTTTGTACATTTTTTATACCTCTATTGAACGATAGCTCGAATATAGGCCTATGTAAGTAAATATGTATAATGAATTAAGAGCAATTTTTATGGAATTATTTTCCAATTTTCGTTTTCAAGATTTATGTTTTTTTTCTTTCTTTTAGATATTTGGTAATTTCGGCGTATTGTAACTTATAGTTGTTTGTGAAGTGTTGTTCTCAATAAGCACCAATTGTTTCAGTGGAGTTACAGAGAAGCATTTCCATATACAATAAAAATCGTTACTTTCAGGCAAATGAAATCATTTTATTTGAGAAACTCCGTCAATTCACATTTTCTGTATTCATTTTAAATTTTACAGATCCATGTATCCCAGTAGCAATTACTTACTTTATTAGCAACAAAGTGAGTGATTTTATTGTAAATAAATAAAATTAAATATAATGATGTATCGTACATTAATTTGCTATCTAAAACAAACACATCATTCCAGAAGGCTAATTATCAGTAATAAGGAATAATTTATTCATTTTAAATATTTTAGGTCATAAATGCATTTTTTATTTTAATATTTTATATTTTTATGCATTGCCCTAGTTACTAGGCCTATATATTAGATTTCACATAAGGGCACGCAATAGATTAGGGACCCAAGTTCTTAAAGAAGGGAGCTGTATGCCACTGTAGCACGCCAGAGGGAGCTGTAAGCCACTGTAGCACGCCAGAGGGAGCTGTAAGCCACTGTAGCACGCCAGAGCGCCGGTGGCGACCACAAGTGGCTGCCGTGTGCGCCTTAACTCGACCACCGGTGGCGGCCACTTGCTGCGAGAACGAGCGTCTCCCCCAGCGTGTGGCTGACACTGGCGGCTGCAGTGGTCGTGTGTGCGGCAAGCCTTCCCGCAGCTTGTGGTCGCCACCGGTGGCGTCCACAAGTGGCTCCGTGTGCGGCAAGCCTTAAATTAATAAAACTGCAGTGACAAGCATCGGCAGAAATAAACTCCCCTCCCCTAACCATAATATTATTGTTTGTATCAACACAGCGGCCAGTTCAGCCGCGTTTTATTACCTTTGTTGACTGCATTTAAAACTAAAAGAAGTTTCAATACGCATGTTGACTTGTAGATAGTTGTTAAGCTTATTTAATTGTTTTAAATAATATTATTATTTTCTTTAAATTCCCTTGAGCGATTTTTTACTTACAAAGATATATTTTTATTTTGTCACCCCCTCGGGTGATGGCACCCGGGGCGGCCCGCACCCCCCGCACCCCCCCTCCTACGCCCCTGGTATTAGGTAGTATTAGATACAATTATTTGTTTACAATATTCTGCCAGCTGTTCACCCGAAACGAAAATAGGTCACTACTACAATCGACATGTCGGTCGATAAGTATAAAATGGGCTCATTTTCAGTCGAATCTTTTTAATAATTTCCAGAGCCACTGTAAGTTTTTTCCGATTGTAGAAGCTACTCGACGATCCTAGAACAAATGCGAAATTGATTGTTGAACCGGAGATACAGCCCATGACTAAGGTAATCCGGCAGTGCTTACTGCGCAGGGAATCAGCTGTTGGGAGGAAGCTGCCATGTTCCTGTATCATAGAGGTCACAGGGGGAGAGAATGACGTTCATTGTTTGATTTCATATTTTTGGATATAAAATTAGAAACGTTGATATTCCGTTATATTCAGTATCATTTGATGAAAAATTTTGAATAAAATTCTGTGCTTTGCCAGTCGCCACGCGATATACTTTGATGGTTTGTAGAAATTTGGACAAAACATTGGATTGAGGAGAGCGTCGGCTGTACAATTAAGTGTCGGCTTGTGAACTTTGTGGAATTAAAGACGTACAAGGATTACTAATGTCAGCACACTAAATTCCCTTATACTCTCACCGACAGTATAAATTGAACATCTTGCATATCCCTTATAAGGGAGAAGGAAGAGGATTGTATTTTTCTTTGCATTTTGAGCGGCCCACGACTTTGTAATAACTCAACAAGCTGCCCACACAACAGTTTAATTTGTGGAAGAAGCTCGCAATCAGTCATCCTCTCCACTAACGTCACAAAAACAGTTGACAGGGGAACCACGGTTGCATAAGATACAAGAAAAACGTTCATAAGGGAACCTCTTTATACAGGGATTCCACTTGACATTATCAGTAGGCACTTCACGTGAAAGTCAAATTTGACTGGGATATCTCTAACAAGTTTCAGGGTTTCTTATTTTAATATGCGGTAATTATTATGACTTTAGCGACCATTTTTATAGAAAAATGGATATGTGCCACCAGAGAAAAAAATATGTTCTCGAGTATTGCGTGCTGCCTTTCTATTAGAACATTTATTAAATAATTTACTCTTAGTCTCTTATCCATTTTAAGTATTTAAACTAATACGCTGAAAACTCTGAGGATTTAAAAAATAAAATGAACATATAAAATTGTGTGATGGCTTCTCGGGTTCTAAGGAGGATTGATTCCGAGCTTTCGGCAACTTGCTCCGCTGCCATCTGGGAGAAGCTCGGAATCAGTAATCCTACTCATGCGGTTGGAGGCCCGAGAATCTATCATACACTGTCAACTCCGGGAAAGCCTCATGTTACACGTGTTTTTCGTGTTACTTTCATAAGTATATTGTCACTTGAACATTTCAGTGAAACTGCTTAAAAAGTTCAATAATCTGTGAGAAAGGTTGGAGTACAGTACTCTTGTTACCATTTACTTACCATGGCAGATTCTTATGACTGTAATTTGGCATACTTATACCCTGTAACAGAGGAAAAATTACCTAAAATTTTAATTTTTACTCTAAAAAAACACTCAAAATGGCAGATTCCACTTAAAAATCTGTGCAGACCTTTTTTTTTGGAGTAGCTAAAACATAAGTCGTATAAAAACCGACTGCACTGACAGTAATCGATTTTGAGAGGTCTACAAGTTTGGTCCTTTGAATTGTGGGTATCTCTATCACTTATGCCTTAGATTTTAAATTTATATAAATCTGTACGTTTGAGTACATTATGTAATTTTTAAACACTTACAGGAAAGCTAGAATCATAAAATTTTACAGGGTTATTGGCACATCCAACTGCCATAAGAGTATTAAATTTAGTGCATCTGTCTGCCCTATAGCCTATGTATTGGAAAACTGACTGGATTCCCATCGTCATTCACATATATGACAGTCTAGATCACGCACTCACTGACGTTAATGTTTAACCACATCCATATGAGTTTTTTTTTTCCTTTCTTTTCTTTTTTTTTCGATGTGCCTATGTGAAGCGCCTTTACCAGCCGACGACTTGCTTCCAGGCCGCCGGACCGTTCGTTCATGGCACATCGCAAAAATAATCTCTCTGTAGAAACTTGAAATTGGCAAACACAGCTTTTATCCTGTAACCAACAGGAACTCCAACAAGTTAAAAGAATTTTAAACCCTTCAGAAAAAAAAAAAACTTTCATGGATTTATCCTTAATCACTGACATTAATGTTTATGCACTTCCAGATATGCTAGAAACTTGAAATTTGGCAAACTTGCAGGTGTTATCCCCAAAGAAGCTGTAATTGTCATTGGAGATCTTTATTTTAAGTTTATTGTTGCTATATGAAACACTCAAAATGGCAGTCTAAATGTAGCCTATCTCCGGTACAATGTCAGTTCATAAAAAGAAAAGGTATTCCCGAGAACCTCACACACTAAAACCAATCGAAGAGAGTTGGTATTTCACTAAGGGTTCACATTTCAAACCTCGTGGTCTGTCAATTTGACTTGGTTTTTTCATGGTTTCCTCATTCGCAAAGGTAAATGCCGGACAACTCATTGCTGAAATATCGCAAAGTATAAACTTCGTGGGTCTTGGTCTACCATCCTTCTTCTGCGTCGTCTGCCATAGGCATTTGGTGGGATTAGGAGCATGTGGTCAGCATGAAGACTCCCACGGCCGTTATTGATGGCTTTCGTGACCGGAGCCGCTACTTCGTTATTTAGTAGCTCCTTCGTTGGTGTCACGAGGGTGAGTGCAGCCCATTTTCAGACCTCCCTACCTCAGAAAAATCCGAGGAAGGGCCGGGGATCGAACCCAGACCTACGGATCCATAACGCTAACCACTAGAACGCACAGGCGGTCATCACAGATTAAAACACATCCTTCCATATGATATAATGTATTGAGTTACGTTTGAATCTTTCATCGCTGAAACTAAAATGTATTTTCATGGTTAAATTATGTTTTTAATTAATTCTGATTTTTTTTACTATTGAGCAAATTTTACCACTGTCATATATAGTATACACTACATTTTTGTATGGACATAATTAAATATAATTTAGCTTATGAGTAGAAAATTGTAGTCACCTACAATATTTTATATAAGTTTAGATTGAAAAAAAGTCAGATATAAAACGCTTCATCCAAGAGAAAGACGTTGGGAAGGTTCCATGATGGTGTCCGCGTTTCCACTTTGAACTGCATGCCTATGAGTTGATTTAAGATATTTCTTAGAGGGAGTATCACCATTACGGGATTGAATGCGTTTTTCTATTGCGGAGATCAGGTTTCTGGCCTCACAACACCGTGGCCCAAAAGTTTCAACCGCAAGAACATCAAATATAGGCCTATGGTTTTCAATCAGCGTTCGGTATTTCCTCTGTCAGATAACAGCTTATTCTGCTGCCAAGCCTGCATTTTTAGATGTGATCTGTAAATGGGATGGTGCTACTCTATCCACACAGGTAGCGTCACAAAACAAGGATTTTCCTTTATCCCATGGGATTAAGATCACTCGCTTACCATCGGAGCTGATAATGCCAGCAGGTTCCAAAATGGTGGGGACTCCAGCTGAGGTCAATACTCTCTTAATATCATTAATCATAAAGTGCCTGGAATGTCTTCCTGCGTTTTTGAAGCAGCTTAGAGCGTGATATTCATACTCATTAACGTTGATACCTGAGCCCCACTTTAGGGTACATGTGGAAGAATGCAAGGTCTACTCGACCCCAGGGAACCTAACCTATTCCCTGTAGGAAGGAGTAGGAAGGAGGAAATCCGAGTGGGTGCGCAAGAATGAAGTAAAAGTTCATGGTTTCAAACTCCATTGACAAAATATATGATGTAGAAATATAAGTTACATTAAATGTTGCAATTACATATTATATATCTTTCCGGCAAATAAGAAAGGTAAACATAACATCACTTTATAATCTAGGAACAAATTGCCATTATCAGGAGAAGTGCAATACCTTACATGGAAGTGTTACACATTTTCTTTAAGAATATTACAGGTAACAATATTATACTTTGGTCAGAGTCTTTTGAGACAGTGGGATGGGTAGATATTTTTCGCTCTTTGACCGGCCCTAAAGTAAACAAGTACGTCTGTCTCACTCTTACGTAGATACGAGCAGCGTGCTAGAGTGAGACAAATTTACTTGTTTACGGGTGGCCGTTTCTAGGGTGGACAATAGGCCTATCTACCGATTCCACAGTCTCAAAAGAACCTGACCAAAGTATAAACTATGGGTTTTCAAAGATTGTAAAGAAATAAATATATTTAGTAGTTCTTCAGTTTTAACTTCATTTACTGTTGAACGGCTTCAAGCAAGACTAGTGATCCAAGGAGTCTAAGCTCTGAGGGAGAAACTATTTTAATGCCTACAGCGATATTCTGAAAACAGAAATCACCTCTGTATCAATATCAGAACAGAAAAACAGTTCACTTTTGTTTGGTTTTACTTCTAATCTAATTGGCATTCTGTAATGATCGTCTTAAGGTCGGTGAACGCTGTGTTAGGATCACCACCCAAAGATCCATTAAACAGGTTAAGATTAGGCCTACTTGATTTTTTTTAATTATAGGGCGTTTAGTTGGAGTTCAGTTACATATAGATAATGTATACACCTGTATTGAAGTCATAAAAACTCTAAAATGTACGATTAGGAACATTTCTTACCGCCGTAAAGTTATGATAGAAAATAAAGTGAGCTAAGCTATATGTTTGGCTTCAGTATTGTACAAGGAATAAATTGCGTATGTAAAGAGGCCTACATAACGTCTGTGAAAGAGCTAAGAAAATGTAAATTACTACAGGTGTGTGTTGTAATACTGATAACAACAGCAGCCGGAGAGAGGATATTCATGCACCGTGAAGAGAGGGTTACGTCATCGCCAGTCTCTTGTTTTCCTGACCTTCATTTGTGATGCAGTGCATTCAGCAATGTTCTGCTAAATAATACCTGTAGTGTCTCATACTGAAGGGGGCATTGGAAATGCAAGAGAGTCAGGTTGTGAGGCCATGACATTAATAAAGTGGCAGTTATCATCTATCTAGAGTTAGCGAATAAATACTGGATTATTAAGTGCCAGTATGGTACTTTATGAGATTGTGCGGGGGACGAAAAATGTCTGTCCGTCCGTCCGTGTGTCTGTACGCGCTCTAACTCAAATACGCTTTATCGAATTTTAATGAAACTTGGTATGCGCGTTTATAATGTCCATGGGAAGAACCCTATTGAAATTGAACCAAATCGGTTCACCGGTACCGGAGTAAAACCCAATTTTGTGTATATTTTAAAGGCGCCATAACTCACATACGCTTTATCGGATTTCCATGAAACTTGGAATACCTATTTATAACGTCGATGGGAAGATGTCTGTTGATATTGGACCAAATCGGTTGGCCGGTACCGGAATAATACCCAATTTAGTGCCCTTTTATGGTATCATATAAGAAAAGGCGCGGTAACTCAAATACGCTTTATCGGATTTTCATGAAACTTCGTATACTTATTTATAACAATCATGGCAATAAGCCTATTGAATTTGGACCTAATCGGTCGTCCAGTACCGAAATAAAGAGTAATTATCAGTCAAATTTATTATAATATTTTGGTTCAATTCGAAGCATTTTGATTGGCTCGTCGCGGCCAACCAATCAGCGGGCGAGTCCCGTAACTAAGGTAAATAACGGGGAATTCTGGAACAAGCCTTCAATTCCTGTCGAAACCTTCTTTAGTAAAGGAGGGTAAAAAGAAGGCACCTTCTTCAAATGCAAAATCAAATTCTCGGTTCTTTCTAATAGCGTCATCAATTAATGACAGCTTATAAAGCTTCCTTCAGTTGCCATGGACAGTTGACATCTACATGAAAAACAAATGTTCCCATATGTACGATTATAGATGAAATGCTATATTATAGTGACTAATTATTTTGCTAAAATTGATTACAATTAGATTAAAGCATTGAATTTTACTTCGGCCTATGTCAGATTTATAATCCCTGACCTCTTAATAAATAAAAACATTAACTTCTGAGAATTTGCATAAGTTGGTATGCTGCTTTAGTGAGGGCCAAATCCGCATTGATGACTCGAAAATCGCTAATATTATGTTCCAATGAATGAAATAATACTATATTGTAACATAAGAAAACTAGAAGGCTCGAAATATAGCCTAATTTCGAAATACGGTGATTTTTCTTTTCTGTGAGCTACGACGAGATAGTATTCTTTGGTATTGGACACTCAAAAGTCGCAGTGTGGTTTGGTCTTGGGGTAAGATGCTTGTTTAGTAATCAAGAAATATCACGTTCGAGTCCACCCTAAAGCAAAATTTTTTATTATTATTATCAATTGTGTTAAATTGAGCCTATTCCATTCTTGTGTCCTATTTTGTCAATGTGCTTAAATAAGTATTACATTTTTCTTTAAAAATAAACTGGGAATTCATTGTCTTTCATTGACCTACAACATCATTCCTAAAGAATAACATAAGCCTATAAATGTTATTTCACGAACAGAAACTAGCTTTAAAGTTATTGCGTTGCGTTAAAATTGCAAAAGCCTATACTCAGAACAAAACTGCATACCGCTAGGTGGAACTATCCTCTTCTTATTGGCTTACTGAACTATTTCATTGTCAATGCATTTTGTAAAATGTTTACATATTTTAAGAATTAGTATATCAGTGTATACCAATATGAATTAAGGTTAAGAATCAAACTTTAGACCTTTGTTCTCCCGTAAGCCCTGCTTAATGAATCGATCTGGAGTTTAACTCGGAGATCTATTAAAAAAAAAAAAAAAAACTTATTTTCTGTATATCATAACTGCAATTATTACTGATTAAAAAAGCATACTGGCACTTTGTTATATCAGTTTACCTGATTTTATTATAATTATAATCTAGAACCACATTTTAGGAACATTCCTCCGTCAGTAATACAAAATATTGTGAGTAGGGTTTCCAGATGTGAAAAGTGAAAAGCAGGACGTTCGAGAGAGAGAGAGAGAGAGAGAGAGAGAGAGAGAGAGAGAGAACCAGACATGACAATTTTTAAAATACATATGGGCCTAAAATTAATGTACCTTAAGTTGTTAAAACCTGGTGTATAACACCAGTGAATCTGCAACTCGTATACTTACAGGAAACAGAAGTTCCGGAAGTACGTCATCGGTCTTTGAAAGCTTCATCCGCACCTTGTGATCGAAGCAACCCCTATTAGATCACGTATACCAGTAGAATGAAAGTTATTGAACGATGTTTTTTGGTCCTATATGGTCATTATTACGTGGATTCGAAATCAGTGTAGGATTAAATGAAAAGCGTCACTTGTGTAAAAACATGTTTCGCACGAAAATTTGTATTAATGTGTCCAGTAGTATTAAAATGCCGGACAGTGTTTGACTTTCTACAATGCCTGGCCGGACAAAGACATAAAAAGCCGGGCATTTCCGGCGAAATCCGATCGTCTTGGAACTCTTAATACAAGGCTGTTATTTACAGGTTTACACGAGGGATTGAAAACGATCTGAATCCGATCTCAACTGGATACGTTGCCTGTTTACATGGAAAAATCTAGGTGTATATGTTTTTTTAATCGTTGGCTAACTTGATTATGTGTGGCTAACCTGCGTTCATAATTGCCATATTTATTAAGTGCCAGTATGGTACTTTGAGATTGTGTGGTGGACGAAAAAATGTCTGTCCGTCTGTCTGTCCGTCTGTCCGTGTGTCTGTACGCACCATAACTCAAATACGCTTTTTCGGATTTTCATGAAACTTGGAAAACACATTTATAATGTCCATGGGAAGAACCCTATTGATATTGAACCAAATTGGTTCAGCGGTACCGGAGTAATGCCCAATTTAGTGCCTATTTTAATAGATTATAGCGCCTTTCTAATAGAAAGGCGCCATCACTCAAATACGCTGTATCGGATTTCCATGAAACTTGGTATACCCATTTATGACGTCCATGAGAAGTGCCCTATTGAATTTTAACCTAATCTGTTGACCGGTACCGGAGTAAAACCCAATTTAGTGTCTACTTTAAAGGCGCAATAACTCAAATACGCTTTATTGGATATTTATGAAACTTCGTATACGCATTTATAATGCCCATGGGAAGACGTTTATTGATATTGAACCAAATCGGTTGGCCAGTACCGGAATAATGCCCAATTTAGTGTTTTTATGTTAATATATAAGAAATCGCGATAACTCAAATATGCTTTATTGGATTTTCCTGAAATTTTGTATACCCATTTATAATGTACGTGGAAAGACGTCTACTGATATTGGACCAAATCGGTAGACCGGTACCGGAGTAAAACCCAATTTAGTGTATATTTTAAAGACGCGGTAACTCAAATACGCTTTACCGGATTTTTATGAAACTTTGTACACACATTTATAATGTCCGTGGGAAGACGTCTATTCATAATGGATAAAATCGGTTGACCTGTTTCGGAGTAATGCTCAATTTAGTGCCTATTTTATGGTAATATACGTATTCGAAAGAATTTATAAAAAAAATGAAAATCAGTTATCTTGACAACATAGCCTATTGTTTTACTGTGATCTTATAAGGCCTTGGAAATTAAAATACAGGTAGCTATGACAAAAAACATATTGATTTACATGCGCTTATCCAACTAGACCGTTAAAATGACCCAGGTGGCCGAGATGGTAGACCTTTCTTCTTCCGTAAGCCCTGCTTAATGAATAAATCTGGAGCTTAACTTGGAAATCAATTAAAAAATATATATATATTCTTCATATCATAATTGCAGTCATAACTGATTAAACAAAAACATACTGGCACTTTGTTACATCAGTTTACCTGATTTTATTCATTTATTAAAAAGCATGTGTTATATTCATAATGCCCGGTCACCATAAACACTGACATTAAAAAGGTAAGATATTAAAATTAATATTAACTTATAATGCGTGTAAGTTCTCTGATTGAATTGACGGATCAGCTGAGAGAACAAATGACCCGGATTGAGTTCGCTAGAGTCAACATGGAATATAATTCTATCTTAATCTCATCCGCTTCTCCATTTCCTGAGGGTCGGATCAAAAATTGATTCCTGACTGAGCCCGCATTTACATGTGGATTTCGATACGGGGGAGACGAGGAACGAATTCAGATCGATGTTAATCCTGCGGGTAAACATGGTACAGGTGGGCCCGATATCGTATTGGATAACTCGGAACTTAAGATATCTGCAAATCTGGATAAATATAAAAGTTAACGAGAGAAACGAGAGGAACGTATCAAAGAGAACAACTGGGAATTGTATTACACTTGGTCCACGATGTGTATGGAGCAAATGTAAACAACAGACTTACCTTGACTAACTGTGTCGTGTATTTTCATTGGTTAATCACTATAGTGCGACAAACTCAGCCAGATGTGTACTTCCATTCCGTACGCATCGTGAAATTATACTGTATGTTAGAATTTAGAATTAGAATTAAAATTGTTTTGTCCTTCTAAACATGTACATGTTATAGGACGCGTCCAAATATTTACAATTCATTACATATAATACATATTTACACATTAACTTCAACACAAAATAAAGATACAAAGTTAATATTAATGATGAGTTATAGCCTATACAATTTACTCTGTAGGTAATGGCTGTACGACTTTACATGCTTATCCTATAAAGAAAGAAATTCATGCACTGAGTAAAAGCAATGTGTCTGCAGGAAGAACCTTAGCCTGTTATTAAATATTTTACTGTTTTCTATAGACTTGATAGATGTAGGTAGTTTATGTACCTTATGTGAGAACATAAGGTCTGTGAGGTAAGTTGCTTGCTTTCCTAGTCATATCATAGACTTATATGTTACCGGTAATATCTCTAGCAAACAAAATTTCATTTACTTTTATCATTGCCTTGGCAACTTTGTTGATTCTGAAGAAAAACAAGTGACAGGAGGTACTGAATACAAGACGTATTTTGTAACATCATTAATTATTTCGTATGTTTCATTTACATAATGTGAGTTGAAGTACACCACAATATCTTGCAAGTAAAAGCGATAGTAGTCTCCTGTAATTGCGTATTATGGAAGAAAATTGCTAACCAGGGCCTTCAGAACTTACATCACCAAAAAAGAAACATGTTCGAGGGAAAGGTTTGTCCAGCGGTGAGAGGATACAGATTGTAAAATGCATACAACACATTATTAAAAAAAGAAAAGAAAATCCTGAAGTAACTGTGCGAGATGTAGGAGTGAAAGTGGCATCATCCATGGGAGTAGCTTCAAGTACGGTTTTCAAAGTCCTTAAAGAATATAGATCTACATGAGGTGTCAAGTCACAGGTCAACATTAAACCAAAATCAAAGACATTAGTGAATGACACAGAAGACTGGATTATATGTGCTATCAGAAGAAAGGTGAATAGATTTTATTTCAATAATGTAATACTAACTGAAAAAAAAAATTCTGACGAATGTTAAAGATGACTCTGATCTCCCTAACTATAAGAAATCAACATATTGGGGGTGTATCTAGCAATACTAACCACTAAACCACTACGCCTCCAAAATCACAAGACTTAAACTAAAAAGGAGTTTGACACAAATTGACTTGACTTGTATGTAATCAACCAATCAGTCTAAAAAACTAACGCTTGTGAACTGTGCTTTGTACTTTCACATTCAGTTGTTTACTTTAGCATCATACACATCTTGGATCAAGTTATAAAATAACTATAATTGATCCCATTCTAGTTTGATCCTAGTCAAAACAAAGGGGAGGAGAACTCACAGAGAGTTCGCGGAAAATTCGCATCACGTGACAAAACGTGATTGGTTAATGTCATTAGCATGCGCCATTAGCAGGGTGTGACTAACGAGAGTTCGTAAGTTCATGCAACAATAATATCAACATTTACAAGTGAAATAACAGACTCTCACTGGCATCGTCATCATTATGGTATATCAATTAGCAAACAAAACAAAGGGTTCATTGTTCACGACAACCCTGCGGGTCAGTTGTACTGAGAATAAACAAATAACATAAACACGGCGAACACATGCGTTCTCACGTGCGGGCTATGGCAGCCACGCCTCTTTGTTTTGAGCAGGATCGTTCTTAAATGGGATAGAGAATAATAATATGTAGAACCGGCGTCATTCCAAAACATTTGAAATGCCGCATAAATAAGTTAACTTTACCAACAAATACAGAAAATCTGTCATCCTGGAAGCAACACACAGTGTCCTTTCTTTTGTGGAGATGTGAACCCTAGGAGTTAGCTTTGTCTATCATCTACAACGCCTACTTTTCTTACATAAATAATAACAAAAATAATAATAATTTTGATATTGGCAGGGAGTGACATGAGAACTGCCCTTGAAGCCCCATGTATGATTGAGGTAATAAGAGAGTGTCCTACTGTGTCATGTGGACATGGACAGCTCCTCTTGCTTGTAGGTGCCTAACAGCAGATACGGCGCCAACAAACTAAGTCTGTGGCACCGGTCAGTTTTCTGGTCCCGTCTTGGGAGTGGAATTTCTCTTTGAGCGAGAAACTTAGAAGCAGTGAAAAGGCAGAAAATGCTGACACAGTGTGTGTAGGGAATTGTGAATACGTGTGGAGAACATAAAGATGTTGAAGACTGTATGTGGGTAAAGAACAAGACATGTTGAACAGCGGGGGAGAACATGGAGTTGTTGAATAGAGTATGTGTGGAGTCATGGAGGCTAAAATAATTACGAGTACAGCGATACGTGCCGAACTCTATGTGTGGAATTCAAGAGGTTTGGCTTGCAGTGAAATGGTATAAATTGGAATTCATGGCATATCCCAAAGTGTTTAGTTCCTTTAAGGTAGAGGGAGGTATAAATGCCTCTGTAAAAGGAATGGAAATATTATTCGAAGCTAGGAAGGAAATTTTACAGAAACTTTTCTCTTTTCTCGCACTCTTTGTATCTCTGTCTGGGAATTCTCGCAATTGACGTGCTTTCATTTCGTGTTCCGCTTACATGGGATGTTAACTCCGTTATAACTCCGTAGCTACACAGCCAAATTCTTTACAAACTCATAATCTGTAACTTAATTTAATCTGACCAAGAAGTGAATACAAAATGGCTACAGTCTGTTTTGTTTTAGTTGGATTACCGATTTGTTAGATACTATAATATTCAAGAGAAATCCAGATTTATCTTTGGTATCTTTATTATCTGACAAAGAGCATTTACATTTTCTGTTATTGTTACTTAGAAATTCCATTATGTTAGTGAGCTGCATCTGTCATTGTTCCCACATCGCAGCTTAGCTTCATTTCCTTTACAGCTTATTCTCAGATTACGTAATATCACTCGTAATCTCTCCCTGTTCCTTAGACCAGGAAAAAAACTACAGGCTAAAATGAAAACACATTCTATTGAACATACCTCAGGATTAAATCCGAAAATGTCAGAGTAAGGGAATCCATAACTGGAAATTCTAAATTCTACATAATTCAACCAAATTAATAAGTCACTGGTTTGCGATCTACATATATAACAAAGAGTTCAAATATCATGTCATTGTAACTTAACATTTTGAGTTATTAATTTTTAAAGGAAAAAGCATGATCTTTCGTAAATGATGAAGCTTTACAAAAATGATTAAATGTACTTATTTCAATTCTCAAACACTAGGCTTTCCTTTAAAACTATACATTATCTGTGTACCCCTGTGAATTTATTCGTTCATTTAAGTGAATTTTATTGGTGTAATCTCTTAAGAAAAAGATAGGGAAATGTGAAAATTATTATTGTTATTATTGTTTATTATTAGTCCATCGCGAGCGACCTTTGGTGATCCCTTAAGGGGACTATCTTAGCGGATTTGTTACCGGGGTGCGCCACTCCCCTATCTAATCCTTAAACCTAAGACTCAAACACCCAGACTAAGGGATTTTTCACTAATGAACAACCCCTAACCCGGCCCGGAATCGAACCCGGGCCGCCGGGGTGGGAGGCAGGCAATGCCACCGACTCACCCACAGCGGCGGAAATCACTTAATTACATCTATTATAATTATGCATTAATAAATTACAAAATATTGTTTCAAATTAATCATTTGACATTTAAATTGCTTTTTGCTAATTAGTAAACGTACCAGAGGGTAGAGCGTGTTTGTTGTTTTATTTGGTTTGGAAAGTTGTAGCCTCATTTGTTTTGGCATGGTTAGGAATAGACTAATAACAATAATACTGTCATTCGTCTTATTATAATAATTTATTAGTGACGTTCATGTTATTGATGCATTTTCGTGATTTGTGTACATTTGATAGTACCTGTGAGTAAAAGATAGCATTGAGTTGTTTAGGACTTAACGGAACGCACGGTATTAGATTTTTCAGAGGAAAATTTGTCCTGAGCGGGAATCAAACCTGGATTTCCAGCTTCGTACATTGACGGCGAGACCACCAGACTCCCCGAGGTCGTGCCCAGTCCCGTCCCAAATAATCGTCTAGATCTCATACATATTACTCCATTGGTGATGCAACTACTCCGATGCTTATTGGAAATCTCTTCATTGAGACAAACTATCATTAAGACTTTCAAAATATCTGGTTTATTATATCCCTGTAATAAATACCAGTAAGCAACAGAGTTAATTGTTTATTCGCTTCGTTAATACGTACGTACTTATGTAGCCTATATATGCTGCACGTTTAGCTTTGCCTTTCTGGTTTATTGTCCCCAGTATATCTCAGTGTTTTGACCCGGACATTGACTGGTTGGTGTATGGTTATTTAACGACGGGATCTACTGCAACTTAGGGCTGTGACCGTCGCCCATGTGCAGGAATTTTTAGGGTTTGGATCCCGTTTATTACCTTCACCAAACTTATGGAAAATGCTGAATTGATTTCTTGTCTAATATTTGGAGGATAGGAGACTGCTTGCTTTACGAACTGGAACTGTAGGCGTCTGCCAGTTTGAGTTGAATTATTCCTACTCTGAGCAATTTTAGAAACTTTCACTTCTGTGCCTGTGACTATTTCTCGTCAGTTCTGTAATATCTGAAGGAAGAATACTTCTTGTCTGCAGATGATCACGTAAAAAACTGTTCTCTGGTCTACTCATATGAAGTGAAATTGTACATAAAGCTGTCTTCATGCGTACACTTTTTACCTTCTCTGTGCTCTCCAATTGCTCCTCAAGTATGTCCAGATGTTGTCTACACCATGGGAGACTACTGGGATTACTTAAATCGGAAAGATTCTGAATTTGTGACAAGAGTTCATTGCTTTATTTGCGGCATGGGACTACCGATCTAGAGATCACCGATGTTGCCAGATTTAACAGTTCGGCTTGTAAAATCAAGAGGGCAGTGGCACGATAATACGCGGACGTGGAGAGCAGTAATTGGTAGTGTATATCATGAGCTTGATATAGGTGGTCATGCTTTGTTGCCCATGTAACTTTTGTAACTAAAAAGTAACATCATAAACAAACTTTGGTTAGTCTAGATATGAGATTTTATTTATTATTAAAATTAATACATCTCTATTACTGTATAAGTTAAACCTTCCAACATCAACTTACTCTGAAGTTCAGATGGCTGTGGAACTCCAGTGGGGTGTCATTTTGTTTCCATCTTGCCTGGTTTATCGGCTGCTCCATCCTCCCAATAGCCAATCTGGAAAATGTTATTTCTACCAGACTGCATTAGTTCGTAGTAGATATTTCGAGTCTATATTCCAGATAAATATGAAAACTGCTAGATTATAGTAATCAGAGGTGTTTGGGGAGATGGTGATAGAGGTTCTAAGTCTGTCTTTACGACCGCAGTAAAGATAAAGAATGGTAGAGGTTTGTTAACATGTTTTGGTACATTACTATAATTATATGCACATATTTCTAGTATTTCATGTAGGGGGAAAAAAACGGACCGACTCTTGTAGCTGATTTCATAGCCTTGTGATACGTAAATAAATGTAAGAGATGTAACGGAAACTTTTTTTTCACAAGCAATGCAAATTGCGTGATATTATTTCTCAATTCAAGCGATTTATCGGCTGTAGAACAAATTTCAGTACATTCCCTGCTATCATATGAATGTCGCTAGGCATGCGCAGTGGCTCATATCGGCAACTTAGATACTTTAGTCGGTCCGCTTTTTTTCCCCTACCTGTACAACTGTATAAGAGTGTATTACTTTTATTTACGCAATCTTCCTGGGAACTTGTTAAATGGGAAGAAAGCTTTGCACGGGTTTACTAGTTAGTAACATAAGACTGACGTCTGGATTAGAGTTTAACAGAAATGTCATATTGATTTGGCATCCGGTCTAATTTTACCAGTGGGATAGCACTTAAGATATCTCATCACGCTAGATTAGAATTTCCTCTGATTTCACTTTCAGTAATAAGTTTAATGTAACCTTAAATAAACTGCCGAAAAAAGCGTAACATTTTTTTCATAATTGCATAAATGAACAAAAATATTTTGCGTGCGTAATGCTCTCATAAAGTATCGTTTGTTGTAAAGTCCAGTTATTCATTACATGGCCAGGCGGCTTCAAAGAAATAGACTATTAAGTCGGTGTTTCTTTATGTTAATTGATCTGACTAAAACTGTCTTGGTTTCCGCTTTACAAAACAAAAGCAACGTTGCAATTTCTCTCATTGTTATCACTAACCTCACTTCTTCCCTCGCTTTGATCAATTCACATATGTTATTGTTTACTGTAATTTGATCTTGCAACCTCGCGTTTCACTCCATGCGGAGTTGACGAGTATTTGTCACAGACGTCGCACGACATTCTTAGAGTTTGATTGACTGTGGTAACTAGCTGATTGGTGCGGTAAAAATAAAGAACATGGGTTGAGATGTCGGCAAACTTTTCCTCCTAACAAAAGGAAGCAGCCTGGCCCTGCAATGAATAACTGGACTATACCTTTCTTTAGACAGTAAGCATGTTTTTAACAAAAGGAACTAACATTTAGCTGGAAGTGAACAGAAATAAACATAAGTTGGTCAGTTTTAGTGTGTATTGTTCGTTGCATTTGGCGAGCCTTTTGGTGTCTCAGTTTTGAGTTCGTTCGTTTCCATTTGTCAGTTGTTGAGTTTGCTGCTGTTTGGATAAATTCTCCAAACTTTTCATTCACTATATGAAGAGCTTATGTGAATGAAATTTTAATTAAATATGGTTTTAAGTCCTGAAGAGCTGTTGCTTTAATCGAAGATGGACGCAGTTTCCAATGTGTTGCGTATGTGCTGAAAACATCAGCCACAAGTGTGAGTCCTGTTACGCTCCTCTTTGCCCGCCATTTATTTATGTAGTTTTAGCAAATAACGTCACAGAAAAACTTTCAAAATATTCAAGTTTCACTTTTAAAACATTTAAGTTTCACTTTCTCGCAGCTCTTATATAGTATATAGAAAGTATAGTTATATTGACATTTATCGAGATAGAGACCACACTGGGGAGACATGTTTCACAATGCCTGTGGACCGAAAAAAAGAAAGTTTTCGGAATGATATCTCCATCTTCTTTGTCCACTCACTGCACTTCTACAATTTGGTTTTCATTTCCAAAATTTAAAAGTAGTTTTCAGTAAAACCCTTTATGAAGACCTTTATTTATAAAAAAAAGGGGGGGGGGCTCTGACGTCTTTTTATAAAAAGGCGAAACTTCTTTGTTTGTGCAACAAAACAGCTATATTCTTTTTCCTAGAAAGAATTACGTTGGGGTTGTTTACTTGTCTTAATTTACGATTTCTTTTTGCTGTCTCAAATGGTAGAAGGTAGCCTAGTTAAAACAAAGATTGCACAGTAAAGTTGTAGATACAATTAAAATCAACATCTTTTTCAAATACATTTCTTTACCAAATTAACCGTTACCGAGATAATTAAATAATTATTGTGACTTCAATGCACGCTAATAGAAGATATGAAAATAACGCTATTATAGTCATTTATTTGCGGGGTTTTAGTAACAAGAAAGCTCGTGTTAAATTATTGTGAAATTCGCCCACGGTATAATACAAACTAGGGACGGGTTATGGGACTTGCTACATGCTACCGTTTCCCTCTGACTACAGTTCAACAAATTGGTTATATCCAGGTTTCACATTCGAACCCTTTTTCCTTTCAAGTTATTTCTGCACTGGTACTAGTGCTTCTGGAGTTGGGTCACAGTAGCAAATCGGTTTCTCAAAAATCTCACACGTCGCGAAATACAAATGGTAACACGTATTTGTGAGAAAGTTTTGATATCATGTATTGCACCATTTAGGTTAAAAATACGTTTCAACAAATACTGGGCATATTTGTGTGAAAATGATATCTGCGTTCTCTCTCAGTGAAGCTTAAAACGCATTGAAAACATGGAATGTCAGAATAAAACACAATAGTGTCCTTCCTATTCAGCCAAATTGCGCTGTAGACTAATATTGGAGATTTGTTGACCTCACACCATGGTGCATAGGCATTAACTGCAAAATAGCTTCAGTTGACACAAATACTTAAGCTGATAGCGTATTGTATTATAAAATCAAATGTCACAGCAAACAGTGAGGAATTAGAAAAATCTATGCATGACACATGACAGCTTTAGATGTTTGTGTTATTGTTTGACAGTCCAGTGTGTCACATATAAAGAAAATGTTGGTAATTCTAATCAAGATTTTGTTTATAACAAGTTGTACCAACACCCATATAATATGTTTTTTGCACGACGTAACTAATTAGTGGTACTTACAAATATTGTTGCCGTGGATCGTAACTTGACATTCCCGCACGCAATCTGGTTGCTATGAAAACAAAAGAAATCTATGCGGTAAAAATTACCAAAAGCACAAGTGCCGTAAGTAAAATCATCATAATACAAACCTTTATGGAAGACCGGAACCAAGGCCCCCTAGTTTCTGGCGACTTTAACAAGACAAATATTCAGTCCCCATAACAGCCAGTATATGCGAATCACTTTCTGAAATAAACATCTATCTTCAATAATTTATATACATAATATTTTCGGCTAATATCTCAATTAATATAATTAAATTGATATAAATAATCATCGTGCAAAAAATAGCATGCAATACTCGTTCCGTAAGCGCATAACGGATCTCGGAAATTGAAGAAAGAAAAAAAAAACTTGGCGCAAGCGCCTCGTTTTTTCAAACTCTTTCCTCGATCCGTTTGCATCGCTTACGGCACTTGTATCGCAATATACTGTAACACAACATACGCAACTTAGGAACGCTCTGCTTAAATTTAGTATTTTATTTCTATGATAGGCATCAATATACATTAGTAAAAGGCAGTTGAAGCGTTGAAAATTATAAGTAGGCTATTCAGCGCTTTGTCAAAATGAGGTTTTAAAACAGGTTATGTTTTTAAGGCGGTATATTCAAATTTTCAATTATTTTTAATCCTCTAAACAAGAAACTGATGAAGTTCGAGAGCACTTGGTCTGCCAAGAATTATAATGGAGCCATCATCCATTTGGATGAATTTTTAAGTGGGTTTTCAATAGGAAACGAGCTCATGTATTACATGATTCAAACAATACACACAATTCTTGTGTTAGTGCTGCAATTATTAATATAAAATTAAACTTCAAATTTGGCTTGTGCAAGGCGGTGGTCTCACAACAAAATGAATAAAGGCACATAGACGGCGCACACGATGAGCCCAGAAATTGACGGCGCAGCCCAAGGAAAGCCAATTCCCGTTAAGGCACACCCAGGAGAGAGGAAGATTTTTTAACGACATATTTAGATAGACAGTTCTTTTCTCTTTAATTTCATATATTAATTTTCAAATTCTGGCTGCTAGTTCCTTAGATAGGGCCCATTTTCTAAGAAGCTTCATTTTGACATGCTCCTTACCCAGCTATCATATTTCAGTATTTCTATTCTTCCCTCTCTGCTAGAACTTCTCATTTTGACTATTAGTTGTCACTAATACACTACTAAGTTAGCCATGCTGGTGTTTGAATAACTGATTGAATTTCGTATTTTCATGTTCATCCCGACGTTTGGTTTCAATTAGGGATGGGTCCTCGATTCTTTCGATACCTCGATACTCTCGATACTTGCATGGTATCGGCATCGAACGATACTTCAGAAAAATAGCTCGATACTTTTTGATACTTTTGTAATTCTGCAATTAAGTGAGAATGCTAGTATTTTTTAACAAAAACTTGTAAGTGGACTGTTTAAAAAACTAATTTTAGTTTTAATGTAGAATTGAAAAATAATTATAGGCTACTGATGATATTAAATTTTGTCTCATGAAATATGCAGACTTAATTAATTTAAGTTAGTTGGTATTACACAGTTCTCTAAAATTTTAATTTTTAATGTACCTATTTATTGAAACTGGAAATGTTGAAGGTATCGAGTATCGAAGTATCGAGGAAAAAATCATGTACCGGTATCGAGTATCGAGAAAATCTGGTATCGACCCATCCCTAGTTTCCATGCATTTCGGTATAAGATTTGCTTTCCTCTCAGTTTCCCGTAAGTAGGACATCTCTTGGTATTCAATTGCTTCAAGCATCACAATTCTTCTATAAATTAACGTATCAACATGATTTTGGTGTCATTTTGAAGCTTGAAACATTATCTAGTGCTTGAGGTGGAGAAATTTTTGATATATGAATATTCTACTGTGTTCTAGAATTTTGTTTATAATGATGTGAACAAAAAAATATTTTCAATTTGTATAAATCTAGGCAATTCAAGCTGCTGAAATGACATTTTTGAGATCTACAATGAATGTAAGACGTATAGATAAAATACGAAATGAAGATATAAGACAACAGCTTAATTTGGAAAGTTTAAATGAGAAAATAAAATGTAATAGAGAGAAGTGGTTCATGCGTGTCCAACGGATGGAAGACAAAAGATTGACAAAGAACATTAAATTATAATATAACTGGTAATAGAAATGTAGGTAGACCTAGGAAAAGAAGGAGATGATGATGATATAAATCTAGGCTAAGTAACAATTTAAAATTTTAAGTATTCAAAAAAAGTCAAGCACTAGAGAATTATTCTATACAAAATAGTGAAAATTTTGTGTTTCTTTCTTTCTTAGCTTTGAAGTAATAATGTTGTAAATTTAGAGACAACATTTTCAAGAAGACTATTTTATAAACAAATTATAAATAATTCCAAAACATTTTTCTTATGAAATGTCTTAATCTACAGCTGTATAAATATATATACAAAATTAAGAGTTCTAATGCTTAAAAATAAAATTTTCAAACCTTAAGGTTTACATATACCTTAAGCCGGCCAAGCGTCCAAACGAAGGCTCTGTACAAGAGGACACAAAGATGTTAGCTAACCATGTTAAATATAATGGGCAAATTTTGCCCGCTCTTGGAAATCCAGGGGTTACATTATTTTAAATAAAAATCCGGATGGCCGGACAACTGTCATATCTTCTTTAAACAGTTTCTTATTTGGTTCAGTGTAGCCTATTTTTTACTTCTTTCACCAATGCATTCTTAAATAGATAAATTAACAAACAATTTAATACTGTCTATTGAGGTACAGTTTGTTGAGTGTCAGGTGCTGTTTCAAACAAAAATCTTGAGCGATGTTTTACATTTAACATAATATGCTGTGCTGTAGAAACACATGGGCATAGCGGTCAGAATTTGCGTTGTCAAAACAAATTTCCTCGTGCACAGTGCAAAGTGGTTGTGATTGAGTTACTATTTCTTCTTCTTCTTCTTCTTCTTCTTCTTCTTCTTCTTCTTCTTATTCTTGTGATGTAGGATGGCATCCTGTTTATTTCCCCTTTATTCCTCAGATGAGTCATATGTACTGTCTTTCCATCTCGTAGCAGGTCTTCCTCTTAATCTTTTTCCGTCTGGTCTGCTTTCTTGAGCCTTTTTTGCTAGGCGATTGTTTTCCATTCTATCAACGTGTTCTTTCCAAAATTTTCTTCTGTCATTGGTAAATTTAGTTATGTCCTGAATTTGGCATTTGTCCCTAATTTCTGTATTGTGTATCTTATCTAATAAAGTTTTCCCCTGAATTGTTCTTAGCACCTTCATTTCACATGTGCTTAATATCTGTTTAGTTTTGTTTGTTTCTGCTGCATATGTTAAAATTGGTCTTAATATTGTTTTATAAATGCGCACTTTACTGTCTATCGCCATGTATTTGTTTCTCCAAATTATGTCTTTCATACAACCTGATATCTGCATTGCTCTGTTGGCTTGTTTCTTTACTTCATGAATTAGATTTCTAGTGTTTGTTATCAGAGTTCCTAGGTAGTTAAATTCTGAAACTTGTTCAATTATTTTTGTTTCCACTTCTAACTTGCATCTTAATGGTTCTCTCGATACTGTTAAGCATTTAGTTTTTTGTGTATTTATTTCCATATTGTATATTTTTGCTGTTGTATTGAAACGATGTAATAGCCTTTGCAATCCATCTTCAGTTTCAGATATGAGTACGGTATTACTATTTGTGATGTCTTATTAATACGGTATGTGCAAGCTTTAGCTAGTGCGGTATTAGTGTTAATAATAATTGTGTTATTCTTAAAAAAACTACAGGTATACTCCTACATTTGATCCCACCAGCAAGTAAGGATAGGCCTACTACCAGGAAGGGTAGGAATTAAATTGACTAGTTCATTCAATGATAATGGTCAGGGTCCGGATTCTGGTGACCTAAAATTGTTTGTAAAATGACCTATAAAATGACTCTAAATTTGAAAGAAAATGACTTACTAATTGTAAAGAATTACCTAAAACTGATATTTTATTTATAAAAGTTATTATCGTACACACAAAGTTATAGACCAATTCATACATAAAAAACTGAAAATGCAGAAAGGATGTTGTAGGTCTGAAAACTTTGTTCTTTGTTCTTGATTGGAGCATCTGAGAAGAAAAGTAAGAAATTTGTTTTAAAAGTAGATCCTACAAAAATATTGCATTATTTTAACCTAGTAATTTATTTAAATATAAGAATGTACTCAATGTAAATGCATGAAAATGACAAAATAAGGAAGCAAATGACACGAAAATGACTAAATAATGAAATAAAATTGAAATAAATGCCCAAAAAATATAAAATTGCATAAAATTACAGTAAAAATGCATTTCTATAATCTAGAGGCCATGATTAGGATTTATCCACAAGTTGGCAATGTGTATGCAGCATCAATAAAAAGATGACATGTCATCAGAATCCGGGCCCTGATGATGATGGCATTGAAGTGTTCGGACCGAAGGCCGGTCTTTCCCTGGGACAGAGCCGCGAGGGGGAGACCCACGGCCCGACTGAGAGACACTATATAGATCGGATGATACCGCGTAGGATCGTCAGGTCCTTTCTCGGGATGGGAATGGGAATAGAACACCCAGTCCTGACCCAGGAAGGAAACTTTACATCTCTGTAAAATCCCCGACCCGCCCGGGAATCGAACCCGAGGGGGGGGGGCAGGTGGCCGGCAGTCACGCTACCATGAATGAAATGTAATGCAATTTTAAATTTTAGCAATCTTGCTTAACCTTCTTGATAAAATACCACGTCGGTAGCATTTGTGTCTCTTTTAGGTTGCGGTTGGCGTGGTTCAACTGATTTAGTCTGACCAGTGACATGTTCTAGTTGCTTTGAATCAAATACATGGCGGACATAACAAGGGAATACGTAAATCAATGCACTAATTTAATTTATTTGTTTTAATAGTATTAATTTCCTACTGTTTTATTGGTGAAATCAGAACCTTTGATAACATAGTAAGGAAAGGAGAGTTCGGAAAATAAAATTGCTTTGACGGGCGGTGCATCTAAAGTCTAAACCAAGCAATGAATAATTCAAGTACATGTTGGTCTTAAAAAAATATTTATTACAAAATTTTCTTTTCATTTAATTTCCTTGTAAGCCATACAAAATAACTTCAGCACTACCGTTTTTTCACATTTAAAAGTGGTTAAGGCTCTGCCTTTCTGTTTGCGAGTTGATACTAGCCCAGGTCAGTGGCATTTATGTGTTCTTAATTATTACAGTCCCATATTACTAGCATTATACAACCAAACATAACAATCCCACCACAAGTGTTTTTCGCCTTTCAAACTTAAAATAACTTCTATTTATTTTATTTAATAAATTTCATCAGTAAGTTTGTATAATAATCATGTATACAAATATTATAAATTTGATTTGTTATATATGCTTATTATCTTATTGAACCATCTCTCCCGTTGCGAGGCTGGCTTCAATCCCGGTATAGGTCAGTGGCATTCCTGCATACCATGTGAGAAACATTGCATCATATAGACAGCGAGGTTTGCCAATGGCCTTTGTTGTGGAGATTTCTACATCCGTTTTCACTACCGGATGTTTGTAGTTGAAGAGGTAACAATTAGAACGAAAACCTTTTGAGGCACATGCGCATCCTACCTTCTAACTATTATGTATCAGCTCTGCACGGTGCGGATTTATATGCACTAAAAATGTCAAATATGTTAACAAATATGCTAAAATTAGGAAAACATGCAATAAAAAATCCCTTTAGGCAGGCCTACAGGCTGAGGTAAATTTCGAAGTGTTTTGGGTTTAATTTATTGTTGCTGCGCAGCACTCTTCTTCTTTAGCCTTGGCTTGACAAACCCACAATAATAACTGCAAAAGGGGGAAAGAGCACTTTTTCAAACATTCAAATCCCGCCTTATACGAGAGCTATCGAGAAACTAGTTATTGATTTGTAGAGTACTCATCAAGAGCATTTCAACGATACCCTACAAGATGTGGTTTCAAAAATTTCGAATTTCCATCCCTCCACCCCCCTCCCCCACTTTTACCTCCAAAACCCCCGAATCGTTAGTGTCACTTTGAACTCCATAAGGAGTGCTTTAATTTATTCAAACAAATTTCCCTTATACTTCATAGGGGCCGAGATATAAATTTTTCAAAATTTCAACCCCCTCCTCTGACCTCCATTTTGGGCCAATTTTGCTCATTAACGAACTTGTCCGAACTATTGGGCCTAGAAATAACATATGAAATTTGGTTCAAATATCTTCAAAATTACGGCCGCTAGCGTGTAAAAATAATATATATATATATATATATATATATATATATTTATATACTAAAAAATCTGTGAACGGGCGGTGGTTTCGTACTTAGGGAGGCATGAAACGTAAAGATATGAAAGAATTTTTCGGAAGTTATGACATGTTATCGATCCCAATAGGTAGATTTTCCTTCGAAATCTACCTAAAAAGAAGACACGAACTAAAGATAGCCATTTATTCTATGCCATCAATCTTTTTTTCGATTTTTGAAAGAAGGGTAGACCTACAGAACAATCCTTTCAGAGTGTCCAATTAAGAAATAGGGTCTCTTATAATGGTTGTTATTCAGTCCTGAAGACGTTGCCAAAGCTGTGGCTCTAATTGATGATGGACGCAGCCTCCGTTATGGCGCTGCAACCTAAGGCTCACCATTCACCACGGTGCAAGAGGAAAAATGGGGAATTAAGTGTCAAATGTGTCATTAAATTTTAATCTTAAAAACGTATACAATTGCAGTAATTTTATTTCAAGCACTAGGCCTACTACATAATTTTTATTTAAACTTAATTTTTAAACATTTCTTTAAGTGATCGGTTTTTTTTTTGCCGGTCAGTTGTATATATGTAAATTCTTTTACAGTGTAATACAGCATCTCTGATAACATCTAGCTGAGGTAAAGAAATATGATAGTGTAATATAAGCCCTTCGAACACTTGGAAAGGCAAAAGAAAGATATAGCTACTTGAGAAATGCTACACGAGAAGAAAGATTCTCAACTAGTGATGAGCAGGGCCCGGATTCTGATGACCTAAAATTGTTTGAAAAATGACCTATAAAATGACCCTAAATTTTAAAGAAAATGACTTAATAATTATAAAAAATGACCTAAAACTGATATTTTATTTATAAAAAATTATTATTGTACACACAAAGTTATAGACTAGTTTGTACATAATTATAAAAACTGTAAATAACTGTAATGTTGTGAATGTTCTTTTCTCACAGAAATTTATACTGGCTCTGAGGCACTGGCGAGTCAAAATTCGGCACATCCTTTTGTGGTCTGCCAGATTATATTGTCGTTTATTGAGGGTAAACAATACTTTGCACTCTCAAATCCAAGCAGGTGGCAGACTCTGGTGCCAAGTCAATCTAATAACAATAGTATTATAATACAAAATTTTGGCGTTTCTTTGATTCTCACTTCCGACTGAAACATATCAACACTTTAACGCCGAATTTTTCTTTCTTGCATTAAACAGACAACACTTCAAAGACAGCACCGCTAGCGACGAAAAAGAAGTTAATACACTCAATGTAAACACATGAAAATGACTAAATGAGGAAACAAATGACACGAAAATGACAAAATAATGACCTAAAATTGAAATAAATGCCCTAAAAATATAAAATTGCATAAGATGACAAAAAATGACCTAATAAAAATGCATTTCTATAATCTAGAGGCCATGATTAGGATTTATCCACAAGTTGGCAATGTCTATGCAGCATCAATAAAAAGATGACATGTCATTAGAATCCGGGCCATGGTGATGAGAGTTCTCGAATGAAAAAAATTGGAATTATTCGATTCCTGAAAGTTCTTGAGATGTATAGAAAGTATTCCAATGATAATTCGAATGATTTAATGCTAGGAGAAGCTTCAAGTAATCGCGTATCACTTCAGTTAACTTCGTTATCGCGGATCCTTGCTTTCATCCGAGTACTTTTTCATTCGAATGATCTTTCGATTCTTTATATTACTTGATTCTTAAAATCATTCGATTCTGCCCATCCTTGGGCGTCCGTAGAAATTTTATCATTATGCTACTACTTCTACAATAATTTATTATTATTATTATTATTATTATTATTATTATCATCGTCATAATCATCATCATCATCATCATCATCCTCGTCATCATCCATATCCTTGATTTACTGTACACCCCTTGCAATTTCACAAGTACTATTCATATAAAATGCGATACTTCCATTGCCTTACCTTTATTACAATAATCTGTTTGAAATTGCATGTTCAAGTTTAGTGGAAGTGATTATTCCTACATGCTCATATCTAAGATAGTCAGCTGTTACAATTCGTTTTTGTTCAAACAACGCTAACTACAGTATGTGTAAACAAAATTTCCAGAGGGGGCAACGGCCCTATTCTGCCACCCCCCCCCCCCCTCGGCTTCCGGACGGTCATGTGCCCATCTCAATGTAATTTTAAAGTGGAATATTGTGTCATTGATGATGGTGATGATAGAATTTGGTTTCATTTTTACGTATAGCCTTAGCCACATACCTAGGTACGTACATGTACATTATATTGTATTATTCTATCATAACACTATTAAGCTATATTAAGTTATATATAATGTATCTTTTAGGCTAAAATAATACAAAAAACTAAATTTTAAAATTAAAATGAGACATAGCCTATATGATTTCAAAATGTGAAAAATCACGATCTCTACCTGGCAACGAAACCAATTCATATTGATTTCCTCCGTTACGTTTCACTCCAATTCCCTCGTGTCACAGACATGTTCCACATCCGGATCCCTTTCCTTCAAGCGAGGAATGCGGTTATTTTCAAATATAAGATACAATAATGGGTCGTGAATGAGTGGAGTGAAATATAATAATTGGTGATTTCGACAAATTTCGAATGATCACATATTCGTGAATGCAGAAAAATATGTCTGTGAGTCAGTGTGCGTGTGTGAATGCACGTGTTTCAGTTTCAGTTCATGTTTATGTTTGTGTGTGAAATATTATCGTGGTTCCTATATTAAGTAAACTCCGTGGCGCTACATCCTTGAAGGGACTTGGCCTAGCACCCGACCGCTGCGTCATCTACCACAGGAGGCAGATGGCAGGATTGGGGGCATGTGGTCAGCATGCCGACACGCACGGCTGTTAATGGTGGTTCCTTGACCGGAGCCGCTACTTTTCGATCAAGTAGCGCCTCAATTTGAATCACGAGGCTAAGTGCACACCGTTCCAGACCTCCCTACCTGAGAAAAATCCTAGGATATACCGGGGATCTAACCCGGGCCGACGGATCTGTAGTCAGCGACGCTAACCACAAGACCACGCCAGCGGTCTGGTTCTTATATTAGTGTTGTTTATTTATGCGTTTGCACGTAAAACTCGAGACAAATTTAATGTCTCTCCCGGTGTCGTGTTTACGAACCAATTCCTCAATAGCGATGTCGTCGCACTGTGCAGCACTCTGCCCGAAATATCAGTCGCCTATAGCTTGATGAGTTGTCATTTTGTCGAGCTACGGACAACTTCATTAAGTGTTAGTATACGTAACTCATGGGATCAGTACCTCCACTTCAGGATTAAAAGGTAGGCCAATGCGGCAAGTATTTATAATACGCGGCACAGTACTGTGAATGAATTCTATCGCAGATGGTACTTAGAGTACGATTACCTCCACAAAGTCTCTGGCCTTGAAGACTAACCCAGCCAGCGAGCTTCTCGTTACGTCTCGTTACCAGCTTGCGCGGATTCGCTGCGCGTAAGATCAGTGAGCTGCTGGTGGAGCACAGAGTGAAGATCATGCAGCACGTTGCCAGTGATAGAAAATACTATAATAGTTGAGTGGAGGGATAATGCCGCAGAGAGACAGAGACAGACAACACGTGGAGTGGGATAGCCAATCAGGATGCAGCTACCTCCCCAGTAGGCAGGAACTCTACGAACGGTGAGACTCGCTCCTTAGGTATATACGTAAAAACCCAGAGACGTTGTGGAAGTTATCCTACTTTACTTCTCCTTTCCTCCTCTCACTCCCTGCAAGGACCTGTATGCGGACGTAAACATCGACTGCAGCGCTCTTTGCCCAGCGGCATTTCTAAATGTACTGAGTAATATGAGAAAAGAGCGTATAATATATTTTTTAACCCCGATAACCATGGACACCATGAGATCACAGCAAAAACATAAACCACTATTTTTGTTTGGATATAGTCTTCACGGGTGTATTATTTACACTACCTTCCCTTCTAAAGATCCTTTATCACCCCATTTGTGTCACCCATCAATGTTAGAGGAGGCGTGGTATGGATACGTTAAGTTTTTTGAGTTTGCCAAGCTGTTGCAAGCTGCAGACCAGACATTCACGCCAATGTAGCTTCTCTTTAAACATGCCTCCCTCCTGCTTTTTCTACTTTTCAAAAATAAACAAAATTATATGTTGAAATACAGCCTCTGAAATTCATCCTGATGGGTTTTTGTGCTGCTGTGGAAGTGTCCTTTTTTCCCCCTTCTTTGGAGTTCATTGCCATCCAACAGGAACTTTTTTTAAAAAAAAAGAAAGTTTGTTGTCAGGTTGTAATCTTTATAGACCCTAAATGCATTGAATAGGTCACAATTCATCTTCAGAAATATAACCTTTTCTCCATTTAATGCACTTTTTCAGTGGTTTGCTTTGTAGCGCCTTCGCATATTTATTGCATTCAGTAATAATTTCGTCATTGCACAAAGGCCGATGGGAAATGGCAATCTGCGCCACTTCTACCTTTTCCCCCAACCTACACGATGTAAACTGCGTCACCGACATATAAAACTGCGCCACCGACATGTGTAAACTGCGCCACCGACATGTGTAAACTGCGCCACCGACATATGTAAACTGCGCCACCGACATTTAAATGGCGTCACCGTCATACTAACGCACTAACCTTTTTCTTCCCACTTCTTCAGACAGGACTAGATATGAAATTGCATAGGTTTGGTTAAAAATGTTAGGCTTAGTAGCTTTGTCGTTTAAAAAAAATGTTAAAAACAATACCCTAATTTCTTTTGCATGAACGCTTCGTCACATGCTTCGTGAATAGCATGAACGCTATTAATTTTTTTGGCATGAGCACTTTGTTCTCATATGACGCCTTCTTAATAAAATCAAAATGGATATTTCATTGTTTATATATTGTTCTCTCCACTTCGAGTAGACGAGAATACTTGTCATTTATTTTTGCTGTTCTTCTTACAGGTATCCCTTGTTCAATACTTCTCAGTTTTATGTAGGCACTTGTTTGGAACTGGAGAAGTGCATCTAACATAAGGAAGATGTTAGGAGAAGCGTGGTAAAACATAGATTTATAATTTGCGTGATATGTTCTACTGCATTAGTAGTTTCTTTGCATTCTGTGGAATGTTCATTCGCCCATACTGAGGGTGGCGCAGTTTACATATCTCATTTTTATTCTATCTCAAATTCGGTGTCAACCGTGGCGCAGATTACATACACCCAGGCCGATGACAAACACGTTTTTTGTCTGAGAATCGCAAGAGGCACGTGAAGTACCATCTCTGGAATTCCCGGTATCCCTATGGAAGTGGCGGCAAGGGAGAGTAGTGAAGACTTGGAAAAAAGAACGCCTTGTCTTCATTCACACCACTAAGAAAATTAAAACATTTAAATGGTTATTGATGTGACAAAACGGCATGTTTGGAGTGCAAAAGGAAAATTTGCAGTTATTGTGTTGAGGCAGAATAACTGTACGTCTCATTTCTAAGGCATAAATGTGTAAGTTAAGATACCGCGATTTTGAACACAATCACATATTGTGACGAACTGTGAATAATATCTAGTTGGGAGTGATGTGAGTGTCTATGGTAAATACATTTTTGCACTCAACTAATATTAGTGGTACTTACGAATGTTGTTGCCGTGTATCGTAAGTTGACATTGCCGCATGCAATCTTGTTGCTAAGTGCGGTAAGAGTTTCCGTGCTGTTATGAATTTACTTACGCCACACTTCATAATACAAGCCTTTATGGACAAGGCCCCCAGGACAAATATTCGGTTCGTATAACAACAAACACATGCGAATCACTTTCTGAAATAAACATCTACCTTCAAGAATGTATATACATAATATTTTCAGGTAATATCACAATTAATATAATTAAATTGATATAAATAATCATCGTGCCTTTCTTTTGATATATTTATCGTAATACTACAATTTGTACAGTTATTTAAAGAAATTCCTCCATACTTATTTACAAATATTCGGTTCCCATAACAACAAACTCATGCGAATCACTTTCTGAAATATAACATCCATCTTCAATAGTGTAGCCTACATACATAATATTTTCAGCTAATATCTCAATTAATATAAACAAATTTATATAAATAATCATCGTTCAAAAAATAGCATGCAATACTCGTGACGTAAGCGCATAACGGATCTCGGAAAGTGAAAAAACTCGGCGCAAGCGTAAGCGCCACGTTTTTTCAAACTCTTTCCTCGATCCGTAAACACCACTTACGGCACTTGTATCGCAATATACTATTTTATATTAATTAGGTTTCGTTTGAAAAATATTAACAATTCTTTGAGACAGTGCATTTAATTGCATTTATGATCTGGTGATTCAATTGTGTGCTCTAACCCCCTCTTAAAATTATGTGTAAAAATAATGCTTTGTTAATTAAACATTTAGAAGTCGATTTGCTTGAGTGATAATTAAAATTCATGTTTCATAAGCTTCTTCAGTGTTAAAAGCCCCTTAACTCTGACCGGTCATTCAGACCTCACGTCCATATTAATGTAGCAGAATAATCATGTTCATGGTTAAGGGTTAATGTAACAGAATAATCGCGTCCTTAGTTAAGGGTTCAGTGTGTTAGGCTGGACGCAAGTTGGGACGCAGTTTGGTGAGATGAGATGATGCAGGGAAGCAGGATTCAATCATCTGCACGCAGGGAAAGAGAGAGTTGGGAGGCAGTTCTATAATATTGCCGCTTTCTCCCTAAACTAATTCTAACAATCCAAATTCACTACTAGAAGACATTATTATCTCGAAGTCCATAAAAACGGACTACTACCGTTTTCCCTTGTACCCCTCAAATAAATTAATCTTAATCAAGTAAATATTATATATATATATATATATATATATATATATATTATATAACTTGCCAGATTTCATTCAAATTTCCTTCGCAATTTTTTCCCAAATCTGAAATTTTAATTTGACTTTTAAATAGTCAGCATGTGTCGTGTCGTACAACATTTTTCTCCCTGGAACTGCCTCAATTATTTTCTCGTCCTTTCTGGACAAACACAACTTTTCACGCGCAGGTCGTAGTCACTAGTGAGAAACTGTGGCTCGAATATTCGCTGTTGTATTCATTTCTGTATTTCACAGAAACACACGGTGAGTCACCTCACTTCACCACGCCACGCCACGCCACACCACACCACACCACGTCCCAACTTGCGCCCAGCCTTAGTGTGCTTGTGTAAAGCGTCACACAATCTTTTGCACAAGCTCATGTTTACAAGCGTACAGTAAAAAAAATGAAATGTCTGACGTCACATGCAAAATTTAAACACCTTTATTTCGAAGAATTTTATTATCACGGAGTTCTTAAAACATTAACTACTCTATTGGCATTGACATTAAATAGAATGAAAGAACTTCGGCTGTGCCTTTGAATTCCGTTTCGTGTGAGATTCTTAATTTTGGATAGTTGTCATCTTCATTTATTGCATTGTCTTCTTCCAAAAATGAAGAATCTGAAGAATCACTAGCAGTGTACCCTGAAATGACTGTGTATTACTGTATTCCTTAACTTCGACATGTTAGGTGAAATACAGAAACTTGGCAGAGAAACAGCTTAATGCAAACGCATACTTAGCAACACCAGCGCGCAAGACATAACTCATGCTAGCATTTTTGGGTATTTGGGGTACTGTATTTCCATCAGCACACCCAGTGTAGCGAGACACTAATCCGAAGGGAAAGTACAAAAGCCGTCATGCTACACTGGATTGCCATGTACAATTTCTTCTATAATCACAGCACAGTACGTAGATAATTTAATTCCAAATTTTCTATATATCTTTTGGGTTAGAACTAATTAAATTTGCCTCCAATTATTTCTCAGTCAGAATCGGGAAATTATTGCAAATGTTCATTGTTTATTTATTTTGTTGGTACGAGAAGCAAGATTGAGACAAGAAGAACTGTGTGAACCTGCATATGACAAAAGCATAAAGAAAATGCCATAAAGAACTTTCAGGATTCTGGTGTATTAGTGAATTCAGTATCTAGGATTTTACAAGTGTGTAAAATAAAACTAACAGGCCTGGTGGAAACCGGCACTTGTCTATGAGTGTACAGCATTTTGTGAATGAGTGCCTACAGAAGAGTATCTTTGTCTTCTGTAATGCTGAAAGGTCTCTCTATTTCTGACGTATTTCTGAAATGTGTGGCTTTCTTTGCGGGGTGAAGGGAGAAGGGCTATTGATAAGTATCTTGCTTCAAAGCTTTCAATAATAAATTTCATACTCCAAAATTGCTAACGCGACTTACATCCACAATACTCAAACCCCCTGCAAATGAGACGGTTGTCATTCTGATCACTACCAACCTAAAAGCGTGTAAAAGAACTTGAACACGGCTACAAAAAGGCGGGAACAAAAGATTGTTCCCAATCTTACTTCAGTAGCGGGGGGGGGGGACAGTGATGACACTCAGGCAACTGTGTATAACGAGTGAATCTCCGCGTTGGATAGAGGTTATGTTTTTTTTCAAATTGATTTAGCAATCAGTGCAGTGGCTTGCTGGAACCAAGGAGGAGTTACCACCATACCTGTTAGTTTTGTAAGGGTCGCTATAGGAAATGCTACATTATTTCTCAGCTATAACTTAGTGTGAAAATACACGTTGAAACTCGTTGTGTTTGCAGGAATCAGTGAAGCAGTGACTATCGTTAAAACAGTAACAGTTTTCCTATTGACATTTGGTTCTTTTCCATGTATTTTATCATATGCTGCATTTTTTAATTTTCTGTTCTTATAAATCATATTCCACATTACTTGAAAACTTTTGTATAGCTCAATAAACTACTTTTTCTTCTTTCTCCGAGTTTCACCTTCCCCGTTTTAGGGATGTTTATGCAGCTTATGTTGCCTGGGTCTTACAGGACCTCGACTTGTAGGATTTTTTGTTGTTGACCAGACAAGGACATGGAGGGCCTCCCTGGATGAGTGATCAGCCCAATGCCCCTCCGAAATAACACGAACTCGAAGGACGACTCACATGTCATACTCTAATTCCAAACAAGGCGCGGATGGGATGAAGGTGACGAGGACCAGATGATATCCAGAAACCACGAGGACCAAAAGTTTCCCGACATTCGTCTCACAGGTGACGAGGAATCGAACCCGGGTCCGCTGTTTGAGGGCGAACGCATACGCCACAAGCGGTGGACTTAGCTCATTAAACTTTAGCAAAGAATTCTTTACTAGGAAATATCTTGAGATATCTTCGGAAAAACTGTACCAGACACGTTCAAACAGGCTCTACAACTTCACGATTGCACAAAAACATTTTTTTCACAACCTTAATCTTTATTTGTAAGTGAAACCAAGCATATCGTCTCAATCTACAGACCTTTCATTCACTTTTCCACATAGTCTCCGTTTTTTGCACACATGTTTCCCATCGTTCTGCAAGTTTGAAAATACCCTTGCGATAGAATTCCGTTCCATAACCATAAATTCTGCACATCCAGATACATTTGAAGCTCCGTTGTGCATTGCGTGATAAACGTAATGGAAAGAAGATAATCCTTGACACTGGAGGATATTTGGCAAGCAGTGCGTCATTGTCTACGGGCACCTTGTGCACGTTGTGCATTGTGTCAAAATGTTGCTCACGACTTTCAGTATACCCCTCGTATAAATCGTGTTCGATTTTATGCAACTAATTGCACAACACTTTAATCACCCCCACACACGGTCCAAATGCAAAATGCTTGATCGTCTGTGGGCCTTTTCAACTAGCCCAGGCTAGCAATTAATTTATTCTTGTCCTATCACTTCAAGTGCATCGTGTTTCTTGGGAGACCCACAGGACACAGCTGATAATATCATGCACCTGCTACTCTGGATGTCGTCGGTTGATTTACTTTCCCCCTAGCTCCGTATTACGTGGTCATTAAGCCACCCTACATTGGAAATGCCACTTAATATCGCACTCCCCTCCGTAGTTAACGGAAGTAGCTTATCTTTACATACAAGTAGCCTGCCTTAATCTTTATTACGTTATTGTTTTTACGACCGACCGACCGATATGAACATCGCTGTTGGGAGTGATAATTTACTATATTTTGTATTTTTATTGTAATGTACATCTTTTTCCATAAACACATTAAACTTTGTAAAAGAGTAGTTTTTGTTGTAATTCAGGGTAGCGGTATTAACTTCAAATGCAAGTATCATACGTTTAGTTACTTGTGATATTGTCTTTAAGTTCTTTTAATGTATAGGGGTTTGACTTAATCACTTTATTTTTCAAGTTCCCCCATAAATAATAGTCATTTACTGTAAGAAGAACTTAAAGACAATATCACAAGAGAAACTAACTCTATCTCGGAAGCTGAACTTATGCGCGTTAAAGAAAATTTCATAAAAAGGTGCCAGTGTTGTGTGGATGCAAGAGGAGGACATTTCCAACATCTCTTTTTATGAGGAACATGGTTATTTTTATTGTAATTTTAACTGAAATTGTAAGAACCTGAATCATTACACCGTTAGCGGCTTTGTTTGCGTAGATATTTCACTCGATCGCTCGGGTTTTTGAGCTGTGACCGCCGCGACGCAGAAACCCGCATGATTGGCCAACTCGTACGTGAAACGCACTGTATATATCGTTGCAGGAAAATGGAGTCACTTAATGTAGAGGGCCTGGAGACTTCTCCACTCTACTACTACACATTGCAAG
This sequence comes from Ectobius pallidus, assembly GCA_964059195.1. Classification (NCBI taxonomy): domain Eukaryota; kingdom Metazoa; phylum Arthropoda; class Insecta; order Blattodea; family Ectobiidae; genus Ectobius; species Ectobius pallidus. The sequence continues at coordinate 29,655,966 of CAXKWD010000001.1, forward strand.
TAGAATTAAAAAACCAATGACCACACCAGCAATAGCTCGGTGTTCTATAACCTTCACATACTCCTAAAGGTCAACTTAAAAACCCTCATCCAATCACATATTATAAAAAAAAAATTAAACATAAGGTATGAAAAATTCCTATTAAAATTACACTTCCATGATATGTAGTAAACTTTGACATGCATTATTGTCAGTACATTTTTTTCTAAATAGTCAGTTCTGTTCTCTTCGTTTAAAATTTTTCGTTATTTGCGCCGGAAATTATTGTGTGTCTAGGCATAACGATCGAAATATTAAATTAAACAATATTGAAATCAATACATTTATCTTTTACTTCAGCTAATAGTGTTCACAGACACAAACATGTTTCTGAAAATAGCGTTTTCGGCAGTAAATAGCAAAAGAAGTAAAAATAGAATAGGCCTATAGGATGATGGATAGTCCACCGTCGTTCGTGCATATATAGCTAACCCAGCCTACTCCCCTATATACTTAAGATATTTAATTAGGAAACTGTCTTTAGGGACCATTAAAAGGGGTTGTCAGTTGAATATTGTTGGACATGTTCGGCTGGATGCATAACTGCTTGGTTGGAGATTAGAGAAATGTGATTTACGAGTTAGGTAATTTGCATAGGGTTCCTTCAAGTTACAAGACATTTGCTTAATGGCTGGAACTCAGGCTTTATGTAGGCTTGTAACATTATTAACACACGTGGCAGAAATCCCTCTAGTTCATACTTCATACCATACGGCCCCAGCCAGTGGCAATGGAGATACAACTTCAAACCGCGCGTATTCAGCATAGAAGTTAAGTGAGGAATATTGCTTTGCAAGTTCATAATAATATGAAACCGTCTCCTATTGTTATCACCACTCATGTAAACTCCATAAAACCCATGGGTTTTAAGGAAGACATGTTCTTCATAAATTATTTTTTGTTAATTTGCATATGTATTTCTGCCTTATGGCAGGTTCAATTCTTTCTCTCTTTTGCTGCATCTTTTTAGTATCTCCAGCTCCTTTTCTTCTTGATGGCATCCAGCATCTCAAAATATCTTCTTCTACCAAGTTTTCTTGTTCCTTTTCGTGATGTGTCCTAACCAGTTAGCTTATCTTTTCCTTAAAACTTCCAAGATACACATTTTCTTCTCAGCCAATTCTTCTGAACTTGTTTATCCGTTATTCTGTTTGTCTGCCGAATCTTCTCCATTTTCCTCCAACATTACATCACAGAACTCTCTAAATATTTCCTTTCCATTTTTCTCGCATCCTTGTTTTAGCTTCATATAAAGCAACACTCCATATGTAGCTTCTTCCTTAGCTGTAAATCTAGTTTTCCCGTTTTTATTGAAAGCAGTTTTTGTCATTATTGATGAATTTCATCTTTCTTATTGTCATTGTTGTCCTTGCAGTGGGCATCTATCGATAGAAATATGGCGTATGGACCTTTATTTAGCTTACTTTTCTTATGTTGTACATGTTGGTGTAATTTCTCTAGTTATATCTATGGCAGTTCTATTTATTTTACTCTTTACAATTCCAACTTTCGCAAAATACAACTACGCCCTATTCTTGAAATCTTATTTTGAAGACTTCCCCGCTTTCTGACCTGCCATTCAATAGCAATTTTCTTAATTTCGTTTCTCATAAGGGGAAACTCCCATTTTCTTACTTTCTTATGCCTAGGAGATATTTTAATGCATGATACTATTCCAATAGCTATAAATCAGGATTAATTAAATCATTTCATTTTCAGGACTGTCCGCTTGTTACCCGTGTTAAGGAAACAATAGACTACTTGGTGCGGATGCAAAATGAAATGACTCCATTATTATTTTACGTAGACTAGCTTACAAACTCCCCAACAAATTTAGAAAATATATTTTTGACATATTTATGTTTTTATCTTTAGATTTTCCCTTTTTAATATTTAATTAGAAGCCTATTTATGTAAATACGTAGAACTAACATTTTATAAAGTTACCGGGATGTAAATTTGAAAAGAAATAAAGATTTTAGTAGAATTTTTCATTAGTACATCTTAAAAATGCCCTGAAAATTTCTTACAATTATGTTAAATAGTGTCTGAAAAAAAAAGTTATTACATCTTGAAGACAGAGAAATTTGAACATTTCCTTTATGAGAAAGAAATTAAGCCATTAATTAATTTTCCATACGCACAGTTATTTTAAATTTTACTGGCGATCAACTGTTCAGCGCCCTAATACGATGTGTTTTTTTTAAGTATTAAATCTACATTATTTAAATATCTTGCTGTGATAATGGAAAATTATATGTTTTTACTGATCTCATAACTCTCTTTTTAAGAGACTAGATTTCAAAAATAAGGTATTAAGAGGTATACAGTTTGATGCTTTAAGGAATTTAAGAATTTATTTGGTTGAATAGGGTCACAATACTGCATTTTCTAAGGCTAAAATGAAATATGACAACACTGTTCATATTGAACGTCCATTAACCACCTATGAAATGTGGACATTTCTCGCGAGAAAAACGTTTTCCAGGGGTGTGTCCGCCAGTGTCTAATCATTGATTTTTAATCCCTTCTGTACAACATTTGTGATAATTCTTCTGGCATGGTGTAAAGTTCTCCCGACATGTTTAAAAAGATTTATTTATTAGAAGATCTAGTCAAATTGATTATTGATAAAGAAAATGGACAGTTACAACGAAAACTAGCGAAAGCTACACTGAAATAACTTTCTGTGCCATAAACATGGGCAATACAACTTTCTCACTTCAAATTCTGATATAGAATAAAAATCGGTATTGCAGGGAATGCATATTCACTTTTTTCAAGATCATTGCAGAGATGAAACTGGGTTCAAGTCCCAGTGCCAGGACCAGAGCATTGGCGCGAACAGCCAAAGGTCCTGGGTTCAAGTCCCAGTGCCGAAGGATTTTTTCTCCTATAATATTCTCATGTAGTGTCCAACAGAGACAGTACTCTGTGGTTCATGAATGCTTATATGTCTGTTATTCACCATGCCAGACTTAAAAACCCTGTGTTTGTACAAACCATGACTGGCCTATAATATCCTTCAGAGAATTTATTCGGATACATTTTTTAATAATAGTTTTAGCCATAGGCGTACCGAGGGGGGGGGGTTTGGGGGTTTGAACCCCCCCCCCCCCATTGATTAAAAAAAGGAAAATTATATAATTTTTTTAAGTTTGCCCATAAATTACTTAATACAAGTATAAAGCGTGGGAATCTTAAAACTCGTTATTTTGCGTCTTAATTTTTAAAATTTTCCGGGGGAGCACCCCCGGAAACTTAAAATTCGTTATTTTGCATCTTAATTTTTAAAATTCTCCGGGGAGGACCCCCGGAAGCTGAAAACTCGTTATTTTGCATCTTAATTTTTAAAATTTCCCGGGGGAGGACCCCCGGACCCCCCTCTCCCTGGGGGGTATTCCATACTCCGCGGATGTTATAACCCCCCCATATGGTCGGCCTGGTTACGCCTATGGTTTTAGCTCTTAGTATAAGCATATCATGCACAAAATTTAAGCAATATCGTTTGAGCCGTTTTCGCGGTGAAGTCATGAATAAATAAGTACAAAAAGGGAATAATTGAAATAGCCAAATATTTCGAACCCAATATCATAAAAAACTATTAGGCTACTTCTAACGCTTTGAAAAAGTTGTTTGTGATACAAAGACCCTATTATAATGAAAATGTACTGAAATGAATTGTGACCAAGAGGGTTTTTGACCTATTGTTTTGCATTGACCCACCTATGATACAGGTAGAGAATGTAAAAATTTATAATTATGTTTATGATTCAAGGATAAAATTTGAGTGGAATTCCAACTTGAATAGCATATATGCATCCCGTCGCTCCACTGGGAGGTTCCAGAACCGAAGACTAATTTGGTTAGGTTTATTTTCCGAGAGAGAGAGAGAGAGAGAGAGAGAGCAAAGGAACAGGTGGTAAGCTCATGGCCTCAACAACTCTCGAAAGGAAACAGAGGTTTACTTGAACGTGTAAGAGCCGAAGAATTTGGTCCGTAGGCTCTAATGATGATGATGAAGTGTTCGGCCCGGAGCTCGGTCCTGCCCTGGGACAGAGCCGTGGGAGGAGGTCCACGTCCCGACCGAGGGACACTAGGCCGGATGATACCGTGTAGGGTGGCCAGGTCCTTTCGCGTGATGGAAATGGGAACACAACAGTCAGTCCTGACCTAGGAAGGAAACTTTACATCTCTGTAAAATCCCCAACCCGGCCGGGAATCGAACCCGGACCTCCCAGGTGGCTGGTAGTCACGCTACCAACTCACCCACGGCGCCGGACGTAGGCTCTAATATAGGCTTGAATTTTTTTATTGTCATAAATCCATGACGCTGGTTTCCCGGCTTCAAGTCCTTCGGGGGGATCTTTTGTTCCTGAAAATTCCATTGACCGCGGCCGGATTTAAACCCGCGATCTTCGGTTCTAGAGGCAGGCACGCTACCTCTACACCATAACTTGAATTATGGAATTAAGGAAATCCGGGGGAAAAATTTACTGATGTTAACATTACTTCAAGGGGGACGTGATATTAAAAAGTGACATGGTTTAGTTTTTTGGTTATTTGCTGTAGTTCTTTTACATGTGGAAACAGGGCCTGTCACTTTTTGCACATTTTAATTCATCGACATGGGCCGGGATCGAACCTGCTACTTTGGGCACAGAAAACCAGTGCCACACTGGGTTCTCCAACTAGGCCGGCTAAAGTGATAGCAAATATTCCACTCCACGTATTTCATTTGGTGTCACAACAGATAGGAGGATAAAAGTAGTAAGTGGGACATTGCAATTGTGATGGAATGTTTGGAATCTCGTTTTCTTCAGTCTCACATGTTAACATACGGCATTGGCCACAGAGGATCCATTCTTTACGAAGCTTGAGGTATGGGTTTCTTTTCATGTGTACCAGAAGATATGTGGCAGTTGTTCTCCTCCCGCTCTCTCTTGATTGTGCGCTCTTTTCGCAAACTTTTAAGCCAGCTGTGGCTGTCCCAACACAATGTGCTCTCTTATAATTGCGTGAGGAAAACTTTATAAACGCAGAGAAATTTCATATGATTCCTTTGCTCTTTATCGCTTTGTGTGTAATTAAAAATGTAGCAAATTGCTTACTACAATTGCGTTTACACCCGATGGCAGTTACATAGATATAAGCGTATTAACTGTTTGTTAAATAATGACAAACAGCCTTCCTGTATCAGTTACAGACACAGTAAAGGCTGCTAGTCATGTTTGGCGTAGATAAAATACGATCTTTGCTGGTCAATACACACAAATATTAACACTTTTCTTGATGGCACGTAGTCACCTTTGACACTGAGCCATCCATGTAGAAATCGGCTTTTGAAAAAACGCTCTTCGATTATACTATAATATCTGCATCAATAAAAAATCTTTAGTTCGGAGCGAGAGTTAAAATTGCTACGAATTACAATTAGTTCCATTGTGTACCAGCATAAAACTAACGTTATATTTTCTAGTAGTTGGCAACCCTTTAGAAATGACGTCAATTTCAACTCACCGCCTTCTGCAATAGTCAGTCTGTTATACTGCATGCAATATCTATATCAGCTCCCCTCACCCCCGCATTTTTTCGGCTCAAGATAAAGTGTGAGCATTTATATCAGTGGTTAAACTCTAGATCTGAGAAAGAATAGAGAATGTAAGAAACAGGTGAAGAAGGTTATATAAAGTGTAAGGAAGAATCGTGGGAAAAGGTTTATGTTGAAATTGACCATTCATTAGCATACAGAAGATCTGCAGAGGCATGGAGAGTTAAAAGGAGGTTGAAGACAGTAGTAAATGTTGTGAATATGGAACAATGGAAGAAACATTTTAAAAACCTACTTGTTGAGAAAATAAAGGGAACAGGAAAGTGAAACCTCATTTACTTGTATTATCTCACCAAGAAAATTGAAAATAGGACTGAAAGAAAGACGTAAAATAGCGTTGGAATTGTGCACAAACAAATTTTGTAATGGTAAATTGTAAAGTTATCGTACTGGAGGCCAACAAATATCTGTTCTTTTACTTTTGCACCGCTGAGTTTTCTAAACTGTCTTCTGAGGTGAACAAAGGCTTCTCCAGTTTTTGTCCATAGCCTTAACGAAGTTCTTCATTAGGCCTAATTTTATATGCAGAGGAAGTAGCAATATTTTGTTTAGATTTACTAATGGAACATACTTGTCATTGTGTGTTGTCCTGGCGTGTGAGTTTCTTTCACTATATAGACCAACCCAGTATTTCACTATCCCACAAGCATAGAAGCAACAGTACTTTGTAAATCCCCCTTGTAGTCCTAATAATCGCAATGACCTTCAACTCTCCACATACTTTTCTAAAATAGCTGTGCTTTCTTTATTTAATAGTATTTAACGGAACAGTCATACATATTCTGTTTCCACTGACTATGTCACTGGTATTCCCATTGTGGAGCAACACTGCTTTGATGCTTACCTAAGAAGAGTCAATAAACAGCCTCCATTCTTCTGGGATGTGTTGAAATCCCAGCCCATTGAGACCCGGGGTAGAATCTCGGTGGATCCATGTGGTTGACAAAATGGAGTCGGGCAGAATTTTTCGGATTGCTCCCGTTTTCCCTTACAATATCATTCCACCGTTGCTCCATTCATCATAACCATTTGGTTGCAATAAATAAATTATTAATTCCTAGCTCATTCATTAAACCATCTATATTTTATGAATGCACAAAGGGAATTTCCCATAGCTTAGTAACTGGAAAACTGTTCATACCTCTTTCTGATGACTGAAATCCTGGATTGGGAGCTGGTAATTCCATTGTTACAGTCAAGATCCCAGCACCTCTTGACTACTGATTCGTGAGATTCATTCCCTAACCAAGTCATCTGGAGCTTTTATAGGTTCATGGTTCGATAAATAAAATTTTTGCACATTTTTTTTTTACTTGTTTTTAAACATATTGTAATGATTTATAAAAAATGGAGGGCGATGGAATATCTTCATGTTAATATTCGTTAATAGCTCATAAAACTTGACTTAATATGCTATTATCATCTATGTGGCAAAAACCTTGTTAACTAGTGGATAATTATAATAAATTATGCAGTATTAAAACCGATATATTAAAACATTAGTAATTCATGTGGATGTTAAGATATTAATGCCTAGCACGGCATAGTAAATTTTCCGTGCAGTGGGACGTGCCCAGGTATTCCCAAGTCAACTACAAAGCTATATTTTTCTATTCACTGCAGAAATTATATTTGCAGAGCTCTATTGATAATAAAATTCGAACAATTAGTGCGGTTTTCCACAGGCATGTACTGAATGCACCTTAAGCACCCTTACGACTCTCAATTCTAAAGCCATATTGTCTTAATATTTTATATAACAAAAAAAGTATACTGCAAGGAATAGATGTCGCATTTTCCCGAGATTGAGTGAAATGGTGGACAGAAATACTGATAGATTATTGTTCTTCCTCAACGTATTTGGTCAGCTAATCAAGTAAAAGGATTTCAAATATATGTAATTTTTGGCCTATCCGATGAGAGAGGGAAATTAGCTTGTTGGGTTAAAAAATGCCAATGTGGTAAATAAATAATAAAAAATATATATATTTCGCCTTCAGCAGCACAACTAGACACCTCATTAGTGCTATTGCTCCGCAGATGGGCCTGTAGAATAGGTTAGCTGGATAGGTCGTCATGTAGACAACGCAGTAATTTGTATATTCTCTGCTTTCACCATATCACTCGTCATAATAAATGCACGGATTAATGATGTAGATTTTTTGTGCTAGCGTGCAGTGCCAGTATTGTGCCGTTTTGAGAAGACCTCGTTCCAAACCATCGTCTATCTACAAAAGAATATAATTTCGTTGTTCCCTAATCCGAAAATCTGCACCAACACCGATACCGACAAAGAACAGGTCAGCCATTTCATAATTACGGGTGGGACATTCTAGCAAATTATAAAAACTATTTTTGTTTATTACTTATCATAAATAATAAACTAGAATTGGTTCTTCACATTCTGTAAAATTTACAGTGGCTTCTCCTCCACACTACATACAAAGCGTTATTTAAAATTTATTTTAAGTATTTTAAATTTGTTTTTCAAAATCTATTACGGGTGGGACATAATTTGGACAACGATTTTAATGGTGCACAAACACAGTTCATTTACTGTTCTGCTATTACTGTTAGGGTCTTAATGTTGTTATTAATGAAGATATAAGGGATTAATACAAATTATAAACTGTTTCCAGGTTGTCAGAACATTTATTTAACTCATCAATAATAATGTAACAAAACTATCACTGTTACGGGTGGGAAAAAAATTCCCTTGTTTGCTATTTTACACAACATATTTTTTTGAAGTTAATCTTATACCAAATTGTACCTTAAGATGTATATTTTCTCAAATGAAAATGGACGTAGCTGATTACTCTTGACTACTTGGTATTAAAGAGTGTTAAAATCATGCTAAAAATGGCAAAAAAAGTAACCCAACGCAACAAATAAGTAAATCGACAGATTTTACAAATAAAACCACTTCAAATACACCTAAGTCCTTAATATTAAGAGAATTTGAGGTTTTCAACTTATTTTTGACCACCCAATTACAATAATTTTATAACTTCTCTCTTTGAGGGAAAAATTCCCATATGTTATGAAATGGCTGAGGCGCTCTTGTAGTCGCATGGGTTTCCCTAGTGTTGCCGCTGTCATTCATCACTTCTCAATTGAAGTAACCGTGCTGTGGTATTTGACAACATTGTACTGGACTACAGACAATGTAATACGCCTAATTAAGTTTCTATTCACTGACTGACAGATCGAGGATTAGGGTGGCAGCAGGTAGAGGCAGTTCTTGGGGAAAAAAAAGTCTTTAAAAAGTGGCACCGAAAAGTGGTTCTGTTGTCAGAACTTATCTGACTTAATCGTGATTCAGTCTCGTACTCTAATTTACAGCGACACCCATCTTATCCCTCTACTGATCCTACTGAGCTTAGCCGAGCGAAATTGTTGCATATTAAATAACTAGCAGATGCCCGCGGTTTCGCTCACATAGGCGTAACCAGGCCGACCATATGGGGGGGGGGGTTATAACATCCGCGGGGTCTGGGGATATGGAATACCCCCCAGGGAGAGGGGGGTCCAGAGGTCCTCCCCCGGAAAATTTTAAAAATTAAGATGCAAAATAACGAGTTTTAAGCTTCCGGGGCTCCCCCCCCCCCGGAAAATTTTAAAAATTAAGACACAAATTAACGAGTTTTAAGCTTCCCACGCTTTATACTTGTATTAAGTAATTTATGGGCAGACTTAAAAAAATTATACAATTTTCATTTTTTTAATCAATGGGGGGGGGGGTTTCAAACCCCCAAACCCCCCCCCTCGCTACGCCTATGTTCGCTCACGATAATTAATTCTAAAATTAAAAATTAAGAGCAAAATAATTAAAACATATTTAGTAACACTTACACCTGAATCATTCATAAACTAAACGATTAATAATTATAATGAAACTGCTAAAAATCTGGCTTTGGAGTGCATTCCACGATTAGAAAGCCCCTCTATTGTATTTGACATTATAAGCAAACGAATCAACCAGGGTGAGCTCACAGAATCAAAACGATCGATAATTCCATGCGATATATTGGAAAAATCCCGATGCTTTTATTTTCAAATTATGACAGAACAAAGGCAAAGCCACCTGTAATTGATTTGACATTTGAAATGTATTGCCGAAAACTGATGCTTCAATAGCGCAGAGAATTCACGTTTTTGCCAATTTTTCACTCATACCTTGCGAACGAAAGCTAAAATTAAAAATCCGGCTTTGAGGTGCATTCGGCCACCCTTCAGTCCATCTATGTTTAAAATATTAGATCTCTGCGTGCTGTAGATTTCGCTGGGCATCGCGCACAGACAGACAGACAGCAAGACAAACACTTCCTTATATTATTATAGATTAGGCACCCAGAAACAACAGTCCCAACTCATAGTACCTACGATATGGGTAGAGATATTTTTGGTTTTCCAACACTTAAGTTGAGTTACAGTTATAATATTCCATTCTTACACAGGGGACTTTAAGCTGGGGGTCTCGTGTCGTAGATTTACGGCACGTAAAAGAACTCCAAGCCTAAATTAGAGCCTCTGGACAAAATTTCTCGCCCTTTCACGTCCAAGAAATACTTAGTTTCCAGAGGGGGGGTTGCGAGGCGATGGGCTTACCACCTGTCCCTCTACCCTCTCTCGGAAAATAAGCATATCAAAATTAGTATAGGTAATGAAACCTCCACTTGGAGGCCCCTTCGCCCCACCTGGGGATCATAGGGTACCAGATACAGATACAGATTCTTACACAGTAATTGGTGGTATCCGTATTACATGATAGACTGTTATTTGCTTGATGTTAACATTCTATTTTCAGTATCGATGTAGAGAGATATTCAGTTCTACAGCTGGAGACATTCTCTGCAAACGCTTAGCAGTGGGATGATGAAGTGATTTCGCTTCACTTGGTTGCTAGGGAACAAAATCTTAATTATCAGTACTCCTGGCGGCGCACAATGAACTGCACACACGATAGAATCTCATATTAAAACTGTGGTACATGTGGGTTCCGAAGCCACGGCCTTATTCTTGCTATTGAATAGACTACACTAAAGTCGATGTTTGTAGATTATAATCAAATCAGGTAAACTGATATAACAAAGTGCCAGAATGCTTTTGTTTAATCAGTGATAAGTTAATTGCAATTATGTTATGAACAGTCTATGCAAGATATATTTAATATTTCAGAAACAATACTTTTATAAATGGATATTTATTAACTGTACTGTCGTGTTTTGTTAAGAGAAACCAGCCACATTTACACAGCCCAACAAAAAAGAACTTTTTGTCTGGTGTACCGGATTTTGGCTGTACTTAGTGTGCTTATTTCAAATATGTAAACAGTTTTTCTCTACCAGCTCTACTTTTGTCGAGGGGGGAATTTTATTCGTGAACTCCCAGTGTAACTAAACAAAAACTTGCTTGATAATATAGCTAGTGAAGGTTCTTGACCATACTTTGGACACGTAGGACGAAAACTGTACGAAGTACAGAAAAACTAAAAGCTGGATTATTTTTGGCCCTCAAATTGACAGCTCATAAGTCATAAACGACCGTACAATATGTGATAATATCAATTTTTGACAGACCCCATGTTGTATTGTTATTGTAATGTTAATGTAATGTTAGTGTGTTGCTTTTTCTTCACATGATTTAGAAGCTACAAATATACACTTTTTTATTTATATCAAACGTAAAATGGGATAATATGCATAATGGTAATACCATATCTCAAAAACTAAAGCTGATAGGGCAAAACTAATGACACATTTGGCATCAGCGACCTGAATATACCCAAGAATAGGTATAAATTCTAAGGCACTAAAATGGCTGTTGGTCTGTGTTATAGGTCATTAATCCCTTTTATTAGTATTCTCCCAATCTCAATGTTATTCAAATAATTCAAGTTCAATATATTTTATCAATGAAATAATTATTTAGGCTATCACATATTGCTAGTTAAATAGCCGTTATAAATGCAATATCACTCGTGGCATTACTAAGAAACTCGAAAATCAACTACTATAGAAATCTGTATTTACTATAATAAGCTACTAGAGTTTTTTACTCTAGTTCTATAGTTATATAGTTTTACTATAGTTCTATAAAGGTCCTCATTTATTTAGAGAGAAGTCATAGTAAATGTCTGTAAATTATGTTTCAGATAAAAGTGTAAACTGCCGGGTAAAAGTGATGTTAACCAGAGGTTTATACGGAGCACACACACAACAAAATAAGTAGTAAACTGTGCTGAAAATAGTGGGGCGTGCAGTGAAAGAGTTGCTGAGTGCAATCCCTCGTCACAACCACCGCAACTTCTCTTCTCTGAAGTAAACACACGCAAACTGGGTCATCCTCTGATATTTCCTCTTTCTCTTACATAATAGAGATGCTACCTCGCAGCATGAAATCAATACTTGAATACTACGTACATCTGTCTTACTGTCACTTCCAGACTGCAACGTGTTCCATTTTACTTTGCAAGAAGCGAAAACTGACAATTCCCTCCGATATACCGGGAGCAGAGAAAACTCTCGCTATCGTCGGTATAGCCCTCGATATCATGAGAGCGTACAAACCAGTGCAACGTCAAGGCGGTGTCCCCCGGGGAGGCTGTACCAACCTGCAAATGGATTGTTAAGAATCTATCAACTTCACCCAGTTAGAGCGTCTGTCAGTGCAATATTGTATAAGTTGGTAGCGTTTGTTTATTATACTGTTGCAGTTCATGTGCTCGGAGTTGTGTGTATGTTTATCCTTATACAAATCTACATTTTATTCCGATCTCAATGCAATTTTGCATTTCTTCAAAACAAGAGGAAAAGAACATTTCATTCTTGAAAAAGAAAGAAGAAAATATTGTGCCCTTATTCAACGCCCTTAATATCACATAACTTAAGCTCTATGCGGTTGCTATGCGTGGACAAATGACTGCATAAACATTAGCCCAGTCAAATGTTACATCGGAACTTAAATTAAATGGAGTATTAATGATTTTTGGAGGGGAGTTTCGGACCATTACTGGGATCACAAATCCAGATTTGCAACCCTCAGAAACCTGTGCTCGCTGAATGGCGGTCGAAATAAACAGGTTTTCGGACTTTTTTAGGTTTTTCGACAATATCTCCTAAACTATGCGTTTGTTGGAAAGAATCTTTCTTAGCTTTTTTAAAATAAATTAAATTTTCTAAAACATGAGATCAAAATCGTTTTTGTAAGTTGTATAGTTACCGAGATACGGTTTTTCAAAGATTGGCCTTTTTTTCCCAAAAAGTTAAAATTTTAAGTTTTTTTTCGTGTTTCGAACTAAATACTGGCAGAATGACACACCCTACAGAAAAGTTAAGAGAACAAAAGTTGTAGGAAATTTAATAAGCTTTAATTTGAGCTATAGCTGGTTCTTGTAGCTTAGATAGTCTCGTCATAAATGACAAAAACCGAAAATATGAAAAAATGCTTTTTTGGGGTGAAAGTTGAATAACATCGTTTCCTCCACCAACACCTTAATTTTGTTGGTAACATGTTGGCGGATAATGTCTTATAACTGTGTGTAGAAACTATTTGTGTGTATATGTGTCTATGGGAGATGGAATTTTCCACAAAAAAATTTAAGCAGAATATTTCATAAAAATGTATTTACTTTTAAACCAACAGGCATATTTAAACCATGTGTGAGGTTCCTGGTATGGGACCTGGGAAGTCGAGGGTGGGGTGATGTCTTCATCCTCACTTGAAGAACTGTCATTCTGGGGTGTGAACACATTGCATTTCAGCCAGGAACCTCACACATGGTTTAAATATGCCTGTTGGTTTAAAAGTAAATACATTTTTATGAAATATTCTGCTTAAATATTTTTTGTGGAAAAATCCATTTCCCATACACACATATACACACAAATAGTTTCTATACACAGTTATAAGACGTTATCCGCCAACATGTTACCAACAAAATTAAGGTGTTGGTGGAGGAAACCATGTTATTCAACTTTCACCCAAAAAAGCATTTTTTTTTTCTTCATATTTTCGGTTTTTGTCATTTATGATGAGACTATCTGAGATACAAGAACCAGCTATAGCTCAAATTAAAGCTTATTAAATTACCTACAACTTTTGTTCTCTTGACTTTTCTGTAGGGTGTGTCATTATGCCGGTATTCAGTTCGAAACACGAACAAAACTTAAAATTTTAACTTTTTGGAAAAATAGGCCAATATTTGAAAGCCGTATCTCGGTAACTATATAACTTACAAAAACGATTTTGATCTCATGTTTTAGAAAATTAATTTACTTTAAAAAAGCTAAGAATTATTCTTTCCAACAAACGCCTAGTTTAGGAGATATTGTCGAAAAACCGAAAAAGTCAGAAAAAACCGGTATATTTCGACCGCCATTCAGCGAGCACAGGTTTCTGAGGGTTGCAAATCTGGATTTGTGATCCCAGCAATGGTCCAAAACTCCCCTCCAAAAATCATTAATACTCCATTTAATGTAAGTTCACGCATTTTTTTTTGTAATATTTGACTGGGCTACATCTCCATTTTCGAGAATAGATTATGTTTCATTACTTAAGTGTGAGTAAAATTGACTGTTCTTAACATTGAATTTTGTGTAATTTGTAATATATTAAGATAAAAATGCATCTGGCAAGTGAACCCCTGATCTCTCTATCTGGTACCCTATGATCCCCAGGTGGGGCGAAGGGGCCTCCAATGGAGGTTTCATTACCTATACTGATTTTGATGATATAATTTTGATTTTGATATTTTCCGAGAGAGGGTAGAGGAACAGGTGGTAAGCCCATCGCCTCGCAACCCCCCTCTGGAAACTAAGTATTTCTTGGACGTGAAAGGGCAGAGACATTTTGTCCAGAGGCTCTAATTTAGGCTTGGAGTTCTTTTACGTGCCGTAAATCTACGACACGGGACCCCCAGCTTAAAGTCCCTCCCGGAGGACTCCGTGCCCAGGATTTTTACGTCCTGAAAAATCCATCGACCGCGGCCGGGTTTGATCCCGCGCCCTGCGGATCTAGAGGCGGGCACGCTACCTCTAGACCACCGCGGCCTCTAGACCACCGCGGCCGACCAAGTGAACCCCAGGCATGTAATAATTTATAATATGCATTAAGCTTTAAGAAAGAAATAAGTCTATATCTGAATAGCCTGGGAAGAATGTTCACCTGCCTTTCTGTTTTTCATTCCATATAAAATCTACAGTTTTATTCCGGAGGTACAGACCGGAAGGTTGCGGGTTCGATCTCCGATGAAGTCTTTGGGATTTTCAGTTGGCCTATCCTTTTGGTGGCACCATGGCCCTGGGGTCGACTCATTCTCTAACAGAAATGAGTACCAAGAGCAATTCTGGGGGAAAGGGCGGTCGGTGCGTTGAGGCTGATACCTTTCCATCCTCGTGAACCGAATATCTCAAAATCTGGGACCTTCAACCTCCCGGAACTATAAGACCTTCCATGGCCTGTACTGGGATCACTTTAGTTTTTTTTACAGTTCTAATCCGATCCTGATGAAATTTTGCACATGTAGCTTTCGGGCCCTTCCCACTTTATCGCCTTCCATAAAGTTTTTCCCCCGAATTATTGAAATGCCACCGGAGAAAAGAAAGAGTATTGGTCACATAAACCCTGCAACCAAAAGACGGAAGACTACGTAAGGGTCTAGAGCTTGAGAATCGGAAGTAGTTTACTCCATAAGTTTACTTCGTAAATACAAAAACCGGGCGACGCCAGTCTTTTAAGCTAGTGTTTTTAGATTCCTGTAATGTTAATTGAGGTAGGCCGTGCTCACTAAATTGTAAGCTATTTTAGGTATATTTCGAAGAAAAATCTACCTATTGCGATCAATAACCATGTCATGACATTCGAAAAATTCTTTAATATCTTTACGTTTCATGCCTCCCTATGTACGTAACCACCGCCCGTTCAAAAAAAAAAAATAAAATAAAAAACATTTTGTAGCCTATATTATATGTATGTAGACTATATCTTTACACGCTAGCGGCCGTAATTTTGAAGATATTTGAACCAAATTTTATTATGTTATTTCTAGGCCCAATAGTTCGGATAAGTTCGTTAATCAGCAAAATTGGCCCAAGGGGGGTCGGAGGAGGGTGGTTGAAATTTTGAAAAATTTATATCTCAGCCCCTATGAAGTATAAAGGGAAACTTTGTTTGAATAAATTAGAATACTCCCTGTGAAATTCACAGTGACACCAACGATTTGGGGGTTTTGGGGGTACAAGTGGGGGTGGGGGGATGGAAATTCGAAATTTTTAAAACCACGTCTTGTGGGGTATCGTTGAGAAGCTCTTGATGAGTACTCTACAAATTAATAACTAGTTTCTCGATAGCTCTCATATAAGGCGAGTTTTGAATGTTTGAAAAAGTGCTCTTTCCTCTTTTTTGCAGTTATTATTGCGGGTTTGTCATGCCAAGGCTAAAGAAGAAAAGTGCTGCGCAGCGTCAATAAATTTAACCAAAAGCACTTCGAAATCTACTTCAGCTTGTAGGCTTGCCTAGGATTTTTTGTTGTTGTTGTAGTTAGACTAGTTATGAAAACTATCTCGAGATGCCATTACTAATAAATCATCCAGACGGTGGCATAGGGAATGGGTGGTCCAGGGGGTCCCGAAATCAAAACCTAAAATTCTATTTTTGTATTAAATTATTGCTGTAGTTGTTTAAGCTCCATTTGGTGAAATATTTAATATTTTATTTAATAATAAAATACTGAATTTTTTAATGTAGCCTATTGTTTCCACTGTTCCCTATGTTTTCTTATAAATCGTAATAAGTGTTATAACTTAGGTAACAATTGCTTGTTTAAGTTGGCATGTCTTAGGGTGGTGTGCACCAAACTCATGCAATTTACTCTTTTAGTAAGCCTTACTTCTTTAGTTCTAACTACTTTAGTAAGCTACTCTTTTAGTAACCGTACTCTTTTAGTAAGGACGGCGTGCACCAACCAGGAGTAAACTAAACTCGGCGGCTTTCAACATAGAGGAATGTACTAAAGAAGTAAAAATTTTATTTACTCCCAGAGTAAATGAACTTACTCCACAAGTGGTGGAGAGCACCAACACGGAGTACGTTACTAACGTAGTAAGTTGTGGAGTAAATAAGGCCAATATTTACTCCTACTCAGGGGGTGGAGTAAAGTTGTGGAGTAAGTGTGTTCTGTGGCATTTGCGTGAGTTATGAGTTACATATCACATTAAATGGATTACATAGTTCAAACTGAGGATAAGTTATTGAGATGAAGAAGGTTGTATACCAAAAATGAGAGTTGTGGCAGGTGATTTAATAAATATTAAGCGAACCATAGCTAGTAGGGCATTTAATAACGTAAATAATTAAGCTCATAATTCCTTACATGAAATTTTGGCGTTTGGAAGAAACGATGTCAGATTCTCACTACATCCATGTGATTTCAGCCAGTCAAATGTGGAAATATCATTGCGGAGAGCGATCCAATTAGGAAGACGTCCACCAAAGGTGAGGGGAAGAGTGAGTGGAAGGGACGTTTGCATTGCACGGTACAAGGAGCTCATGTGCTCTTAAATATCTTCCTAGCTGGATCGGCCTTTAGATGTTGCAGTTCTCCCTAACTTTGGGTCAGAAAACGACGATGTATTTCAAGCTAATCATATGGATACAGATATCGGCGAGGTATAGTACATTCCAATACATGAAAGCCTCCGTTCTTGGAGCTACCCAGAAAACACTTCCCCCTGCTGCTTAACCATAGAATTACTGAACAATAGGTGATTCTCATTGTTAAACGATTTAATGTAATTATTGTAAATTAATTTTATTACATTACACTTCTATAGCTTAACTTAAAGCACAACATTGCGAATGCCAGATTATAATAATAATTATAAGAGCTAAAAGTTCAATAGTTGCACCCGCAGTGTTAATGAATAATATGTCCTTTTTTCTAACCCAGGTGTAAAAATGTCCAAACAGGCCACATCGGAAGAAAATTTGACTGACTCTGGGATTAGCGTACATTGAGAAGGGGACACATTGTAAAACCATTCCTTAAAGACTCCCCAAGTCTCGAATGGAGGAGTGAGACGAGACTTTCATGTTTGGGAATAAACTATAGCAGATGCTGCAGGTCTATAGTATGCTGCTAACTATTTTAATTAACCCTGTGGACAGGAAAGTGAGAAGCATTAAAAACTATATAGAAAAAAATGCCAACATGAGTGCCGAAAGAAAATTTTAAGGAGGGGCCCGGAGGTTGAAGCTGCACAGGATCTAGAGAAGTAGTCACTGAAATTATTTTTAAACACACAACCATCTACATAATTATTATTGGAGTTCATAGCTTCCGAAATATTGTACCGCCATTTTTTGTTTAAATATTACATTTCTCAGTTGTAATATTATTATTTTTATAAGGTAATATTTTTTAAGTAAATGTTCTGTGCATTTGAAAAAGGACAGAAACATAATGCCCCTTATTAGTTTTGTTATCCTTTTTATCCCCCCTTTTTCATGATTTTGTGTAATACTTCTTATTAATATTGTTAAACAGTCAATAAGTATTAATAATTCATTATAGTGAGATTTATGATAAACAACTATAGAATAATTGATTTATCGTTTTTGGGGAAGAATATGTAACTTTAGGAAGTATAAATATTTTAATATATTTTAGAACTTTATTATTATTATGAGAGAAATAATTATAATATTGACAGCGAATCAATTATGAAAATCAACTGGAAATTCCAATTGTTTGCATTATAATACAGAAATAGTTTGCACAAAAATTGTAATCACAGTACCCATACGTAGGCTACTAAACTGAAAATACTCAATTGAAGGAATTAAAATTAGTAATGAATAAAACATTACTATTAGACCTATTTTAAAACATGAAGATTGTCATTAGTAATATTTGGAACAACCCAAATTCATATTCATTGTTTCAGCGAACCTTTCCTTTTCATTATCTGGCACTTGAATAATACTGGCAATTGAAATGCACGTGTTCTGCTGCGCTGCACTAACGTTTCTGCTCTGTTCTGCGCAGAATTCGACTACTTCTTTAGTCAAAATCGCTTACTACTTTAGTAACAACTAAAGAAGTAACTATCAATTGAGCTCTCCAACACCAACTAAAAGAGTAAGTTACTAAAAGAGTAGCACTAAAGTAGTAAATTTAGGAAGGGAACCTTACGTAACAAAAACCGGTTTGTCTGTCTCACTCTAGCACATACATTAGTATGACTTAAGAGTGAGACAGATGTACTGGTTCTTGTATACTCCAGGTCTCCGTCTTAAATTTACTACTTTAGTAAGATTTACTCCTGGATGGTGCACGCCACCCTTAGAGTATAGTAAACAATTTGCTAACTAATTTTTCAGTGCTAAAATAGCGTAAAATGTGATTTTCATTAGTTCATTATTTAAAAACTTTCCGAGGGCGAACCTCTGATCCCCCTTTCTTGGGGGCATTTCATGCCCCCCAAACCCCTCGGCATTCTCGACTCTCCCCGAAATTATTTTCTGGCTACGCCACTGTCCAGATGCTGTAAAATTAACATAGCTGTGCAATGAAATAATATATCATCTATTTCTCTAAGGGAAATCCATTTCTTTGTAAATGACCACCCGTTATAAAGCCCTGGTCACCGGACACGGGCATGCATGTTATGTTTTTCTATGATTTCCATGTTATCATGGTGGGAAGTGGAATTTCCAGTACCCAGTGCCAGGAACCTAGCTGACTGCACTCATTAATGTACTACTTACCACATAGGTGCGTCATGTTAAACTAGCCCAGTGCAGTGTCCAGGAACTAAGACCATGCAACTAGTTGCGCCTGCTAAATTTTTAGTAACTAATGAAAATAGGAATACGCACAATGAGCATTAACAACTTGTGAGAACCGCCATGCGAAAATAATCGATCGCTACCGAGCACCGCCTAGGTAATCGTGATTATTGAATATGAATATTTATTTATTAATTACTACTGGGGTTTCACCCGGTGGTAGTTACATAGCCAAAGCTTATTAATTATACACTAAATACTACTTACTAGTACTAATATCTAATATTAAGCTACCTTAATAGTATTTAAATCTAAATATTTACACAATATTGAGCTTACAACCTAACCTTTTTTTAACTGTCATTATAGGCCTATTTCACGTCTGTATCCCTGCGACTCTGTTAACTGTCATTTAAATAATAATAATATGGAGTGATTTCAATCTATTTTTAAACGCCTTGTCGTTGTCAATGGTAGAGAGATCAAGAAGGCAGTACACGAAGATAATATGGTAAAGTGTTAAGGTTGGCACATTTGTAAGTTAGCTTCTCGAACAGATATTTGTGTTTAATTTATCATTGTTATACATAAGTTTTCAGGTTTATTCCCTATCGAAGAACAAATTTGATGGAGAATCTTGATCCTGTTAAAATACATTTCTAACACAAGTATCGCAGTCTATTATTATACGAGATATTGGTTATAAACCTGTAAAAAGAAGTAATAAATAACAGAATGTACACTATGAAAATGTACTAATATATTGATAAATCTATTTCTCTATCCGACTCGCATCGATTGCAAATAAACAAATATATATCCAGGACCAGATCTATATCATGGTGGTGGGTCATGTTTGCGGAACTGACTGTACTCTAAGGAGCCATAATAGCTTTTAAAGTTTTTCAAATAGAAATTGCACCTCGTAGACTTTGTGTGAGTTATTGTATGTCAGTAACCCAAATGACTCCCTGCAGCCTCAGAGGGTAAGCGCTTAAAACTTTTTAATTTATAGAAGAAGTTTGGAGCATATGTATTGTACTCCACTTCTCCTTTAACCTTTTTGTTTATATTTTACATTTCTCTCTGGCGTCTTTGCACTGCTTTGTTCTGTATTTGCAGGGCTCAGAGCAATAAAGAAATTACTCACCAGTATAATAATATATTATATTAATAATAAAATTGTTTTATTGATTTCTGTTAAGCTCAGTCATTTATATTTCCTGCTAGTTTCTCACTTTGATTGCTTTATATCTATACTATCCTAACCCACGGACACAACTGTAGAAATGAAGAAAAAAATTGTAAGATGAGTAGAGACATTATTTAGATTTCGCGAATTGTGTTATTACCTTTGATGTGAAAATCTCTTGTATAAAACTCTTCTAGGCTCAAACATTGTCTTTATTTTTCACGGGGAATCTGAAGCTTAGAAGGCATTTCATTAAAATGACTTAAATTACGTTTATAATTTATTGAATGTCTGATGAAACTAATACAACTTAAATATCCAATAAAATCATGTAAACTGATAAAACAAAATGCCAGATAGAGATATAAACTATTGTGTTTTAGACCACGGATTCTTGAGAAAGTTTGTTCAGCATATATAAAGGAATAAGCGGGATAACTACAGGGTGGGGCAGAGCAACTTACTTATTTATAAATTCAATTAAAAAAAAGTAATGCAGATATATATTTAGTGCTTTAAACAGCATCAAGTACAACATTTAAATTTTATTTTTACACATTTTTAAGGATTATATTAGACAGATGACATCGATTATTCACAATACACTGCGTTAATTGAGGTCGGAAATTCCGTTTAACTCTTTCCAGCATATCGACAGGTATGTTGGCGACAGCTTGACAAATGTTGTTCTTCAGGTGAGCCAGGTCCTAGGACGATCGTTTTGAACAAGTGATTAAAAAAAAAACTCATAAAAAGTAGTCGCAGGATGCTAAATTAGGCTGGCCAGTGCAGATCGCCCCTCAAGGAGATGAGGCATCCTGGGAAGTGTTGCCGCATCAGTTCTGAAATTCAGGTGGCAATGAAGCTTTGGAGTGCTGATATCTTGTTTCCACCAAGCTTTCCTAACTGGCAGTTTATCAGCCACTCCATCCTCATGTTAGGTTAACTGGGAGTTGACTTTCCAGACAGATTTTGCCAAGAGATCATAACTTCCAGATACGTTCTCTACCTGGCAGATAAATATGCTATGAGCAGTCGTCGTAGAGGCTCTTAATGTTGTTACTAGCCTATCTGAAAACAACTGACAGCCATAAGCGTTAACTATACTGATTTTACACTGAAATAAATGAATCGCAAGGTATATTCAACCAGTTAAGTTATTAAATCATTTCCCAATATAACACATGTTGATCCTTGTGCTTTATACATAAGTAAGGCACAGGCAAAAAGACAATGATGCCATAATTTGTAAGTTCTCAAGGCTTTTATGTTAATATTAGTTTGTAATGGCAGGAGTTACACCCTATGGTGAAAACCTTTGTAATGCCAAGGGTGTAAATATTATGAAACAAGAATAAATTACAGTATTACAATATGCAATATAACACATACTATTGATATGATCTATGGAATGTTACAACTTGGTTCTCCTTGTTTCAGGTACGTATACTGGAAGGCCTACGTACTGGGTCATCTCAGGGGTCCGATAAATCATCTGTAAGACTGGATGGAGTGGACAAGAATAAGGTTACATATGCACCATACATACTATAAATACCATTGCATTCATATAACAGTTTTAAAATAGTCAAAATTCAATACAAACCTTGTGTTGTCATATATTAGTCTATGTTTAAAGATCATGTAATATCAAGTCGGCCAGGACCTTGAAATATAATGCTGTACAGTGAACTTGAACTGAGGCACGTAAAACTTCCCGATATTTTCTGGACATTAAAAGAATATAACATTACAGTGTAGAATACAGAATTACGAACCGCGGCAGCCTGGACTCTACGCGAGAATTTCAATTTAGCTCTGAATCGAAATTAGCGTAATACTATAACGATATGACAGCGATTTTAGCAATTATGCAAATGATAAGTAAGACAGATCAGGATTTCCATGACAGGTACATACAAGATAATTAAATATATATATACGGTAGATATATATATGTCTAAATACATAATTAAATATATATATAGAAATATATATATATATATATACATAATTCGTCCAATCCTCTCACGCAGCGGGCCCGGTTTCGATTCCTGGTCGGGACAAGTTACCTAGGTGAGGTTTTTTCCGTGGTTTTCCCTCACCTATGAGACAAATGTCAGGTAACTTTAGGCCCTTGTGGTCCCCGGATATCATCTGGCCGTCATTATCATCTTCATCCTCATCCTCGCCTTGTTCTGAGTGAGTGTGTGTGTGTGAATGGTGTGTTCGTGTTGTCTCGGAGGTGGCCCCGGCATTGGGCTGATCACTCATCCGGGGAGGCCCTCCATGTCCTTGTCTGGTCAAAAAAGTATGTATGTGATCCAAAGGTAATCCCTCTCCCGACAGGTCGCGTCCCTGTAAGGCCCGGGCGGCTTGGGTCGCTTAAATCCTAACAGGGAGAGGTAAAACTACGAAAAAGAAAGAAAGATATACATAATTAAATATATGTGTATATATCTATATATATATATACATAATTAAATATATGTATATCAATATATATATATATATATATATATATATATATATATATATATATATATATATATACATAAGTAAATATATATATACACACACAGTAATTCCTTCAATGCAGACATTAGTTATTTTCTTGACTTGGATGCATGACTAGAATAGCTCACCATCTCGTAAACAATTAATTATGGTATGTCCAGCGGCCAGTGCCAGAATCTCTAACTTATAATCACTACATGTTCACTAACTGCATCGAACTTTGATGATTAAAGTTTAACTAGACCAAGAATAATAGAATCTAGAAGGAATCTCATCTAGAAGGAAAATAAATAGATTAAAATGTATGTATTGTGTATACACGAAACAACCGGCATGGGAAGAGCTTCACAGCAAAATTAAAGAACCAGATTACAAAGGTAGGAAGGATCACAAACACAAAATAATGGGTAGATCTCAGAGAACAAATATTGCCAAATTTTCTTTTTTAAATAGAGGGATTCAGAATTGGAATGATTTACCTGCAGAAATCTTCGAAACATTTCGTGCTAACGCCATTTTTTTTTTTAAATTTATTGGATAGGGTATATGATAATGTATAATATATATTTTTTCCTATAACATTCTCAGTATGCAATTTTTATATGCTATTGTTTTGAATGGAAAGAGATTTTTTAAATTATCAGATATGTAAATAGCTGTTGTGATATTTAATGTGTAACTGTATGTATAGTGTGTCATTTTTGTATATATGTATGGCTGGTATTTATTGCAACACTGCCACCGGGTTGTTGACCCACTTGCAGTGCAACAAAATAAATAAATAAAATAAAAACAATTATACGAAAAGCATATATAATGTAAAGACAACTAACTGAAGTTAATTAAAACATAAGTTACGTTAATGGTTCCACTCACCAAATTACAATTAAGAACTCCAAAGGAGATTTTCTTCTTAGTTCTAGCACTATATTAGTCTTATTTCGAAGACAGAAGTCAAGTTCCAGAAAGTACAAACAAGAGCAGCTTGGAAACCTCGGTAATGCGCAAAACGCACCGCGCAACTAAACACGCGCACCCTTTAAGCGGGGAAATTAGAAACTGTCTCATCTCTTAATTTTAAACTCCATTAACATTAACTGTGCATTATATCATAGGTAGTCGTACGAGAGATTACTACGAGTTTAACCAATAGCGATTTTATGTGACGAAACTCGTAAAGAGTTGGATTTAGTTTTCCATGAATAAAACGGATTATACAAATAATAATTACTTTTTACATTGTTATTTAAAAACAAAACTGTCAGCTGCGGGATCTAGGCATGCTATGAATCAACCATGCATGAGTCGATTCGAGTTACCAGGTGGTGCATATGAGACATAGTTAACCTAATTCAGGTAAGCGAAGAGCTGAACAAAATAAAAGCACATGAACTCGTTTGCACCGAATTGAAATTGAATCAGTCATTTCGAAAAGGCCATATGTCCATCCTCACCACATTTAGTTCAAAATCTAGAAGTACTCGAAGAAACGTGCATTCACGTGAAAAGACCATACCCCACTCCTCCAATGAGGGAGATATTAAGAGTCTTATTTCATTCTAAATATGAACGAAGACATTTTAAGCTTCGGTTTTGCAATAAAAACAGTTTTTTCTTTCTCCTGAAAATTTTACTTTGGTGGATATATGGCCTTTTCGAAATGACTGATTCAATTGAGTTTTTAATCAATGTGCATTATATTATTTCAATTTCCAAACACGTTGTGTTGTATAAAATGTGTTTTTAATGTGTTAACTGGCAGCATGTGAAGTATTAATCACAGTACGTTGATGCCTTATGTGTCCAGTAACGGGCTGAAATTTTATTAGATAAAATAGCATCCTTGTTTATAACAAGCATTTCATAACGTAAACGGTCGTGATCGATCTATATCCGAGGAAATGACCAATATCAAACACGCGGCATATGAATGGAATAGTAGTTACAAAAGCTGTTTTATAAATTAAGGCCAATCTCTCATCTCCGTCAGTATGCAGGATCATTTTAGTTCTAAGTTAATAAAAGAGTAGGGCCTACAGAGCTCGTGATCAGAGTACAGAAAAGTACCGTAACAAATATTTATGAAAGAAAAGGTTATAATAACATACGTGTAGAATCAAATATGAAACTCTCATACAGATTATTGCAGTAATTATAGCCTATTGAAAGGATTACAAAGATAAGTATAATTTTTCTTAAACTAGTTAAAAGTAACACTAAGTTACTAAGATATGGTAATTTCCGAATA
Source organism: Ectobius pallidus (assembly GCA_964059195.1). NCBI lineage: Eukaryota > Metazoa > Arthropoda > Insecta > Blattodea > Ectobiidae > Ectobius > Ectobius pallidus. Next base: position 29,681,364 of record CAXKWD010000001.1, read on the forward strand.
ATATTGCAAAACATTCTAGGACTACATTTTCGCCGCCATACTCCACTGCAGAAACTAGAGTTTGAAGTTAGTTCGTACACATGTGGTAGAAATTAATATTACATTAATGGAAGTCTGTTTGCTATTCCGCTCGATGCGACGGCCTGGTTATCAATTGCTGTGGTTATTTATGTGACTAAACTGGTACACAAGAGAATTTACTATATCCCACGTTATTCAACAACACTCCCCCTTGTCAACATAAAACGGTAACATTATCTGTCATATATATCGATTAAACCCGTTTGTTGGGGGCGAAGCTGTAGGGTACGCGAAATGTCTTGTTCGTGCTGCATAAATTTAGCGCGTACCGTATGTTACGATTTGTTTTTATATTTGCAGTAAATAGGAAAGGCAGCACGTATACTCGTTTCTCTTATGTTACAGCCTTCTATTTAGTCAATATTTTAAAATTAAGAGGCCTATACCATAGTTATGATTTAGTCCACCGCTGTGGCTCAGGAGGAGCCTATTCACGCAGCGGGCCCGGGTTCGAATCCTGGTCGGGACAAGTTACCTAGGTGGGGTTTTTCTGGAGTTTTTCCTCACCTGTGAGACAAGTAACTTTAAGCCCTTGTGGTCCCCAGATACCATCTGACCGTAATTAACATCTTCATCCCATCCTCGCCTTGTATGGAGTGAGTGTGTGTGAATGGTGTGTCTCGTCCTATGTGTTCGTGTTGTCTCGGAGGTGGCCCCAGCATTGGGCTGATCACTCATCCGGGGAGGCCCTCCATCTCCTTGTCTGGTCAAAAAAGTATTTATGTGATCCATAGATAATCCCTCTCCTGACAGGTCGCGGCCCTGTAAGGCCCGGTCGGCTTGGGTCGCTTGAATCCTAAAATGGAGAGGTAAAACTATGACAAAGAAAGAAATTTATGATTTAACATGCATTTTTTCTCTCAAATTCGTGGAGATTGTATACGCGGTTTCAGTAAGTTATAAATAATATTTTAAAATTAATCTAAATTTATAAACATCTGATATCATTGTAGTCAAGGCTCTCTAACCAAAGTCAAGATTTGAATAAGCCTACTTGGTCATGGTTTCTGCATTCTTTTGTGTCCAGATTTGATGTATTTCTGTTGCGTGCGATTTTAGCAAGATGACCTCCATAAGATTGATTTTAAAGACGTTTAGAAGTCAAAATTAAATTATAGTTACATCAACCAGCGATTATTGTGTGGTTATGGAGCTACTTGTTGGGCTCTGCGGAGAAGGCCCAACGTAACTTATCAGGTCGTTACTGAAACAAGATTCAACAAATAAGAAAAGTCAGATTCTTATCTTGAAGTATATTGGATAGGAAGGAGGGATGGAGCTAGAAATCTACAAAGGATGATTCCCTTAGTGCACCTTGTTCATTATTATTATTATTATTATTATTATTATTATTATTATTATTATTATTATTGTCATCATTATCATATTTACTTTAATTTTGATGTCTGTGTATTTCATTTTTCCGATGAGGGGATATTTACAGATAAGAACACGCCACCTTTTCCCCTCAATCACACACTCAGGGACAAAAACCCGGACACTTGAATTTTACGTCTTAACTCTGTCTTAAATGAACGGAAAACCTTTCCAATTGAGAATAATCTTACGTTTTGAACAAAGCACTACATCAAGAAGATGTTGCCTTTATTAAAAATTCACAACAATGGTACACAAAAAGTCATTTTTTTCATTTACAGCAAACAAGTGTTCTCTAATTTTTTAAACATTTGTTTGAGTTTCGTGACTTCGGTAGCGTGTGTAGCTAAGTCTAGCTCTAATGACATCTTGTAAGCGATGTGGCATGCTTTGGATTATTCTCGTAATCCTTTCTTGAGGGATAGTTTCCCATTCTTCTTCTTCTAAAAGCTGCTCGAAGTTCATTTATGGTTTCAGGAACAGATCTTCTTTCATAAATCTCCCTTAGAAGAATGTCCTAAACATGTTCAATAGGATATAGGTCGAGAATGGGATTTACCGTGAATACCAACTTCATTTGGTACAATGGAAACCATTTTCTGCAGTGCATGCCTGACGTTATCGTGTTGCTCATCGCCAAGCAGAAGCCGAAATGCAGTAATATCTACTAGGACCATAAGAAGAAGACTCCAGGAATATGGATTGGTATCAAGATGGTCTTCCAGAATACCGAAATTGCTCGTACAGCTCCTAGTAATGCGTATGCACTTTGCCCTTCATCACACAACTAAACCAAAGAAGACTGGAAGTCTTGTCTTGTTCATGGACGAGTCCTGAATTCATCAGATGGACGAGAATGGGTATGAAGAAGATGAGCTGAGGGGAGCGGCATGCACCAGCTGTATTGTCACCAAATGTGCCATTCAGTGGATTGTCTGTCTGGCATCGTAGCCCCTTTGGAGCTCGTGTGTTTGCCGAACAGAGGTGTACACATTATGATTTTAGCTTGCTTGCCCTTTTGTAACTATGCAACCAGCCACAGCTTTTAACTTGCTTGACAAGAGAGCAAGCTTCATTGCAACGATGAAATGAAATACTGTCGCTATGAGTCACAAGCTCTTCATAACCTGGTGGGTTTCACGGGGCCTAAAGAAACTGCAAAGTCTGGCGGAAAGAATATGAAACTGGGTATATCAGTGCACTGATAAGTCGTGCAGTTACGTAGTTGAGGAACTTCAGATGTGTTTAGAATGCAAGCAAAAGGAGAATGGAGAATTTTACCCTGAAGGAAGCGGAGGAGAAACTAAAATGTGGAGAGTTTGAATTATCAATGAACAAAGGTACCGGTACTAGTCCGGCATGGGAAAAATGTTCGTACATTTTCAAGAAAACATAAAAGAAATCAATAATAACAATAACAATAATAGAAATAATAAATGTGTTAAGACGCTAAAACGATTTTTAATACTTTATCCACCTTTTATTTATCTGCATGATGAATTTCATCTACAAGCATGTAGAAAAGCAAGAAAGTATTACCTACACTTGTATGTATGTATGTATTTGGCCCCTGAAGGGGGAAGGCGGGTATTACCTACACTTAGCAACTACAGTTGTTTAGCTGATAGGAATGACGCAAGCTTATTCAGACTTGCATGGGTTCTAAAGAAACCTGCCTGCTGCCTAGCTGGGACGCTCGCAACTTGCTTGCCTGGCGTTCAAGCGGGTATGGGCAAGCTAAAATCGAGATTTGTACACCTCTGATGCCGAACGGCACCACGATAGGACATAGGCATATTAAAGAATGCATAATTGAAGAATTCGTGCCTCTGATGCCGAACGGCACCACGATAGGACATAGGCATATTAAAGAATTCATAAATGAAGAATTCGTGTCATATTCATCATAGAAATATGATAATTTTGTCCTGGTGCAAGAAAATTCTAGGGCACAATGTGGAAAAGGTTTCCATTGTAGGTATTTAATGAAGTTGGTATCAACATTACGGATTCGCCAGCGCACGTTCCCGACCTAAATCCTATTGAGCATGCGTGGGGCATTTTAATGAGGGAGATTCATCATGGAAAAGCTGTTCCTGAAACCATAAATGAACTTCGAGCAGCTTTAGAAGAAGAATGGGAAAATACCCCTAAGAAAGGATTGTGAGAATAATCCGAAGCATGCCACATCACCTACAAGAAGTCATTAGAGTTATGGGGTGGCAACACACGCTACTGAAGTCACAAAACTCAAATAAATGTTTTAAAAAATTAGAGAAAACTTGTTTGCTGTAAATTTAAAAAATGACTTTTTGTATAACATTATTATGAATTTTTAATAAAGGCAACAGTTTTTCCTGTTGATGTAATGCTTTGTTCAAAACGTAAGGCTGTTCTGGATTGAAAATGTTTTTCGTTCATTTAAGACAGACTTAAGACGTAAAATTCAAGTGTCCGGCTTTTTTTGTACCTGAGGGTAGCCTATATTATAACAAGTCGAACCTAAGCTCAAAAGTTGATATGTGTCTAAGTTATATAGTAATAAGGGTCCTTTTCATAACTATACTATACGTGATTACAGGATCTCTTTTCTTAATTCCAATTCGCTTTTGAATGTTTCACAAATTCCGCCTTCTCTGGTTGCATTTTCCGCGTTCTAAATAATAATTTGTTAAATGCAGAAAATGTATTTTCATTCTATGGTAAGGAACTGTTCATATGAACATTTTTTAATTATCAATGCAGTTTTATAATTTAACGTGGTGACTCTTTCGCTTAACTATACGTCATAATGGTATTATTTTTTTTCACACTGGCCGTGTGTAGTTTAAGCTAGAAAGGTGGAGTTAGACTAAAATATTAATAAATGCCCTAGCCGGGATTTGAACCATTGATATTCGGCTTTCCGTACAGCTGCCCTGCCACTTGAACTACCATGGCTGGTGTAACATTAAATTCTCCGTCTCACATATCTCGGTATACCAGCAGACGTTCTCAATGCTGAGATAACAACCCAGCGACGACTTACGTCCCCATAGGTACCTTAAGTCCCGAAATTTACAGTAAACCAATAGGTCACAGTGGGATATTAATTCTTTCACACCGGCCATGTGTAGCTTAGCCTACCAAAAGGACCCTTATTACTATACAGACACATATTAAGCTTAGGTTAGACTTCTTATAATAACTTATATGATTATGGGAATAAGGTGGCATATTAGGCCTAAACATTTATATTCGTAAATATCCCCTCATCGGAAAAATGAAATACATAGACATCAAAATCAAAGTAATGATATAATGATCATTATGATATTAATAAAAAGTAATAGTAATAATAAAGGAGGAAATCCTTTTAAGGGTGCCAATTGGACACAACCAAATCTAAGAACTGTATATAATTGTATTTTTAAGATGAGAAATTTGTTTCCTAATTTCAATATTAATATTTTTCATTTTAAATTTTAAAGCAGCTATCAATAAAGGAATTCCTTTCTATTTATTAAAAACCTGTAATGTGACTGGAGACTGTAGTCTATACCAAAGGACTTTAAAAAATTGACACAGAATTTCGAAATTGTCCCTCTCGTCCCAAATAGCAACCTAACCATTTCCAAATCTCATCTCAAACTAAATAAACTATTATGATGAAATTTAGAACAAATCTGAATTAAAAAAAAAAAATAATAAAAAAACGAATTCACATAGTTTATAACAGGATGTTAGTCTTTCTCACTTCAGATACATATATTAAATCTAGAGCAAAATTTGTCCTTGCCGGGAATCGAACCCGGGTCTTCAGCTTTGCATGCTGACGCCTAGGACACAGGACATACCCAAAACCATTCCAATTTCTGAAGTTCGGGTACAGCTTTCCTTTATAAATTTGTATGTTCAGATATTGTAATACGTAGATCCATAAACATATCCCACTTTATTTGTTTATTGTTTAAACACAATAACAGGTCCCCGTATTTGCGGTCTGCCACCTCGGACAGAGCGGACAAAAGACAATATTACATTACAGAGTTGAAATTAAAAGAAATGACAGGTATGGATTCTGAATATAACAAAAATGAAGAAGAATCTGTACAGATAAACAATACATTAACAAGAAGTAAAATAATGGTGAGGTTATAATAAAAAACAAAAATATAACACACAAATTTAATATATACATATAATCAAAAAGTTAAAACAAATTTAAAGTGGTGAAGAAAAAAATTGGTAAGAGTTATATAAAATAAAATGATGGCAAAGAATAGCAGTACCTAAAGTGGGCCTAAGTCGTATATTGTGTGACTTTGCTTAGTTTGCAATCTCTCTTTTATGATTTAATCTCTTGACATAAGAAATGTAAATCTATTGAATAATCGGATGAATTATTTATTTAGTTAATTTATTTTATTTTTTCCTTTATTTTTATATATAAATTTTATATAATTCAAGATTATCCGAATAAGCAAGGGCTCGTGTTCGGGTACAGTTCGGTTATTTTAAATAAGAACTAATACACAATCAAATACACAATTAAATATAAATAAATAAAATACCATATAACTCTAATTTGAAATCAATACCTAGAAAACAATTAGAAAACGAAGAAACAGAAAAAATAAAAAGTGGGAAGAACAAAATTGAAATCCTGAGTTATAACTAATAAAATAGTTCCTTAAAGTGAAGTACATTTTAAACTACGAAATAAGATATTTTATATACTTATAAAAATTTTGTTGTTGTTCATATATACTATTTCTGGATGTGACCTAATTATGGAGTTATAGAGTCTTAGAGCCAAAAGAGGTGAAATATTTTGATTCTATTAAAGGCAAGGTTTTATTTCTTCTAGTATTGTAGTTATGAGGATCAGATACAAATACGTTACGGTATTTGTGAAAGTATTTTAAAAGTGTGAGCTTGTAAATGTTTTCTACAGTCGTAACATTAAATTCAGGAAATATTTCTGTTGGATATTCTATAGGCTTGTATGAAGCATTCGGTAAGATATCTAAATGCATTTAACCTGGAGGTTCTACATTAATGTTTCAATGACATTTCTTTCATCAACCTAAAATCCTCAATAATTCAGACCTTATCACGTTTATCTGCGAATAATTGTGCAACATATTTGGCACCGTTTATTCGCCCTTCTTATAGGAAATATGCGTACCCTAAGCCATTAAAATATCCCACATTACATGATTCACATAATTATTGTTATTATTACTACGACTATTCCACTCATATGCAGCGTAAGTGATATTGACCAATAACGTTTAGCAATTCCTCGGATATAGACCAATCACGATCATAGGCGTAACCAGGCCGACCATATGGGGGGGTTATAACATCTGCAGAGGGGAGTTCCGGGTTCCTCCCCCCGGAAAATTTTAAAAATTAAGGTACACAATAACGAGTTTTAAGCTTCCCACGCTTTAAACTCATATTAAGTAATTTATAAGCAGATTTTTAAAAAAGGTGATATATAACAATAATGAAATAAATAGTACTATTTTCCCTTTTTTAATCAATGGGGGGGGGGGGGTTCAAACCCCCAAACCCCCCCTCGTTACGCCTATGATCACGATCGTTTATCTTATCGATTATATCGTTTATATCTATTAATATGAGGAAGGTATTTGATCTGATAAAATGGGCTGCTCGTTACTGGACACGTAAGGCTCAGTGTGCAGTGATTGATACGTCGCATGTTGCCATAAAACAGCACGAAAACAGATTATTTTACACAACATAACTTGTTTGGAAATTGAAATAATATAATGTACATCGATCAAAAACACAGTTTCAATTCGGTGCAAGCCAATTCGCGTGCTTTTATTCTGGTTTGCTGTTAGCTTGCCTGAATTAAGTTAAATATGTCTTATATGCACGATTGGTAGCACTGGTCACATGGTAACTCGAATCGTATCACTGGACACAACAAGGACATGGTAACTTGAATCGATTCATGGATGGTTGATTCATAGTATGCCGTGAACTCGCAGCTGTTACTTTTGTTTTTATATAACAAAGCACGAAAGTAATTATTATTTGTATAATCCGTTACATTTTTATTCATGGAATAGTCGTAATAAATCCAACTCGAGTTGACAAGTTACATCAGATAAATTCGCTCCTGCTGCGCAGTCACTAATCTATCGATAAACTCGTCAACTCTCGTGGGATTACCTATGGTAATTCGTGTTAAGCAGTTTGTAATTCTGGCACAGTTTATCACAAATATATGAAAATCGTACGGTTATGTTTAGAAGTAACCAGGCAAGCATTGCTCTCAGAGTTGTTACGGGAGAAAGTGTGAGTGTTGAGCGAGGCCCGTGGATTCCGTAATGTAAGCAGATATTTAAAGTAAGCAAACTTGTGGGGATAATGAAATTGGCTTCCCTCAACCTTTTCCATTACAACTTTTCCCGATACTGCAAGTTTTACTAAATTTCCATGTATTTCCCGCGGAATTTAATGCGTGAATATTTCACGCGAAGATCTTCCATAAGTTCATGACATACGCTTTTATCAAACGAAAGCATCCTGTTAGATTTCCTCATCAATTTTCTTCCGTTGAATTTGTTATAATAGGCAGAGTCACTTCTAGGCATTTTGACTGATGGCTGTACATTATTCAAAGGAACACGCTCATAGAATGCAATACTTTGTCTGTTTCCATAAGGAATTTGAAGTACGAATTGCATTTATGAAAGACGAGATCCTGAATAAAAATGAAGTACATGATTAATAAAATCCATTAGCTAATATCTATCAGCCTATTAACTAAGTATTGTGTATTCACGACTATAGCTCGTATCTACTTATGAGTGAAAATTCATACTTGTTTACTTAGGGCCGGTTCTAGACAGGACAATATCTAACCATTCCACTGTTTCAGAAGACTTTGACCAAAGTATACTTCTGGTCAGAAGTCTGTAATTAATCTGTTATAATTAGACTTCGGATTTTAGGTAAAAACCTAGAATCATTAAGTGGTATATGGACAAAAACTTGTAAATGCATGTTTCATAAGTGACTATGCCTAAAACTGATATTTTTATAGGGCCTAAAACAACCTATTTTTACGTTAGAGCCTAATATTGCCTATTTGCTTGTTTCTCCTCTAAAGTTCAAAATAAGTTATTTTTTATTATAAATTCTACCGTTTATTTTCAGTTCGTACTAAATTTTTAGCTCGGAATGTGGAATTCCCAAGAAAATGTAGTGTTTTTCTCCCGACTCCCACATCCAGTAATAATAATAAAAAAGAAACGTAGTTCTCTGAATCACTGAGGGGTACAAGGGGTTGAATATGCAAGCGTCGTAGTCTAGCTTCTGGGCGCAGGGATTAGGTTTTCACTGTTATGGTAGTAATAGATCTATATAATTCTGTGTATCATAGGTCTATATCTGTGTTTCATCATGATTATTCATTAATGGCGACTTCAATAAATATAATATTCTGCATTGCAATTGAGATATTTCAGAAAATTGGCAACTTTACGATTTTATAAGAGACTATTTTACGATTTTTAGAACCTATTATCCAATTGTTAGAGCCTATTTTAGGTACCTAAAACAGCATTTTTAGCAACCTAAAAGTCCGAAGTCTAGTTATAATATGTGAGGCCCGTTTACTGTAGCTACTTTATGTTATTATGAATCGTAATCATTGTTTATTAGATCTCTCTCCATCTATGTAAAGCTCCATTTTAGAGCTGAGCCAGTTAAGGTAAACAAAAAGGTGCTAGCGCGTTATAGAGGACATCCCCAGATGCCGTTCTCTTCCCTTTCAAAAAAATTAATAATTATCCAGTCCCTTCATTTTAACCACTGCAAATACTATTATTCCTACTAGTACCGTCCTGTGCCTGCAATCATTTACGTATCAAAATAACATAAATAACTATTCCGGCAGTAAAAATTTGGTCCATAAACTAGATATTGGCAGTTTGACAAAGCACAAACGTAAGGCAACACAATATTTTGTTTAGCTCAAAACTTTACTTACAACCTTCATTTCTCCCAATTCATTCAAAGTTTGCAATTCCTTATCATAGCGAAGTTTGTGTCAATATCACTTATTCCTTAATTATTGCCTTTTCTATAACTTCAAGAAAGACATTTCTTTACAAATAGGTCAATCTTTTATTGCATTTTTTTTGCGGTGTTCAACTGTTTTAAACAGTGATTTGTTTTAAAACAAATTGTTGCCAACCAAAAGAGCCTCAATTTCGCTACAATTTCCAAAATGTTTCTTGATTATTATTCTCAGCAAATGGGAACTCAAATTATTTTCCTGTTAAAATGATCTTTCTTTCTTTCTTTCTTTCTTTCTTTCTTTCTTTCTTTCTTTCTTTCTTTCTTTCTTTCTTTCTTTCTTTCTTTCTTTCTTTCGTTCTTTCTTTCTTTCTTCCCTCTTTCTCTGTCGTAGTTTTACCTCTCCCTTTTAGGATTTAAGCGACCCAAGCCGCCCGGGCCTTACAGGCCGCGACCTGTCGGGAGAGGGATTATCTATGGATCACATAATACTTTTTTGACCAGACAAGGACATGGAGGGCCTCGCCGGATGAGTGATCCGCCCAATGCCGGGGCCACCTCGACAACACGAACACATAGGACGAGACACACACCACTCACACACACACACACACACACACACTCACTCACTCCAAACAAGGCGAGGATGAGATGAAGATGATAATGACGGCCAGATATCTGGGGACCACAAGGGCCTAAATTTACTTGTCTCTCAGGTGAGGAAAACCCCCAGAAAACAACCCCACCTAGGTAACTTGTCCCGACCAGGATTTGAACCCGGGCCCGCTGTGTGAGAGGAGCAAACGCAACCCTTACGCCACAGCGGTGAACCTATTAAAATTCGTGATTTAAAATAACATAAAACGTCGTACGATGTTAGGCCATAATTATAACTTAACATACTCACTCGTGCTTCCCTATTAAGTTCTATATAACGTCTTACATAGTTTATAATTAACTATTGTAGTGCTCAAGGATTGATTAGGGAAGTGAAGTGAACACAAGTAACTGCACTTTTATCTCCACGTTGATAACATTACACAACAGTAGACTGTTTACTTGTGATAAAAACTGATAAGATTAGAGCCTCGTTTATGTTGTATCTTCCTGTAAAATGGCTGGTAATGCGTGAATACAATTTTCTATTATGGACGAAGAAAATAGGCTATTCGTGTATTTAACCCTAGAACTCCATTCAACAATTTCTTCTCCGGATCCCGGATATTCTTTTTGAAGATGGGAGCAGTACAGAATACCCTTATTTTGGGAGAACAATGTTATTTCCCAGTAGGAATCAAAGACGAAGCCACCGGAGTTCTACCATGTATAGCGTGCGGCTGTCTTCGGGGCAGTGGACGATCGTTCGCCACGACAGAGTTTAGATATCGCCATTATTTCTACCTTTCACTGAAAACTCAAAAAAGAGAATTCAAAATGAAACAAAATAATTTCACTCACCTTTCTTAAAGTAAATATTCAAAGTGTCTGCACTTTCTCTACTGGCTTAAAGCATATAATTTCGAAGGCTCGTACTTTCAGTTTACTTTCTTACCTACTTACACACGTACTTAGCCTACTTACTTAGTTAATTACTTACTTATTTACTTACTTACTCACTTATTTATTTATTTACTTACTTATTTATTTACTTTCTTACTCACTTATTTATTTACTTTCTTACTTACTCAATCACTCATTGACAATAAACAATTACTAAGCAACCTGAAGGAATATTATCTATTTTATAGAACCCGGAGGTTCATTGCCGCGCTTACTTGAGTTCGCCATTCAACCCTATTATCTGCTAACTCCAATCATCTCTCGAAATCCCTACTTTCCTTAAATTTATTCTAATATTGTCCTCCCACCTACGTCTAGGTCTTCCGAGTGGTCTCTTCCCTTCCCAAGTCAATACATTTTAGATATGTATTTCCTCCCCCATGCGCGCAACATATCCAGCCTTGCATCATTTTTCGGACCTCTAACAATGATCTACAGCTTGTGATGAATAATTATTTTAAGGGATGTTAAAAGTATGTGGAGAATGAAATGAGACAGTTTGATAATTCGGTAAGTAGTGAGCCTCTTAAATTGTGTGTTATTGTATGTTTTTTGTTTTTGTTTTTCTTTGCTTTTATCCTCCCGTTAATCACAGAGACGCGGTGAACTGGCTAACCGGCTAGCGAGCGGCTCTCGCCCATAAAGAAACACTGTTGTGCAAATGAAATGTGATCACACTGTATATTAATTTACAATGTTAGCAGTGCAATGGTGCATTGAAAAGGGAACCAATTAGCTTTTGCCCTTTTACTATTCAAGAAAGTACAATTATTCTTTAATCTGTGAATCGCTTTGAACATTTAATCAGTCTCGTGGAAGAAGAATATATCATTGATAATCTCTTTCGTTAAATTCTGAGGAATGAGTCCAGAAGTTCATAGGTGTTTTAAATCTTTGTGCTTTTGCAGCGAGATAGGAAGCTCTCGAGGGCAAGTTTTGCTCACCCAAGCGTCCTGCATGTTAAAAATTCTCACAGCGACTTTTGTTTTACCAGTTTGTTTCTTGATTTAAAAAAAAAATATATAAAAAAACAATAAAATAAATAAAATCAGGTAAACTGATGTAACAAAGTGCCAGTATGTTTTGGTTTAATCAGTTATGACTGCAATTATGATATGCAGAATATGTTTTTTTTTTTTTTTTAAATTGATTTCCAAGTTAAGCTCCAGATTTATTCATTAAGCAGGGCTTACGGAAGAAGAAAGGTCTACCATCTCGGCCACCTGGGTCATTTTAACGGTCTAGTTGGACAAGCGCATGTAAATTAATATGTTTTTTGTCATAGCTACCTGTATTTTAATTTCCAAGGCCTTACAAGATCACAGTAAAACAATAGGCTATGTTGTCAAGATAACTGATTTTCATTTTTTTTATAAATTCTTTCGAATACGTATATTACCATAAAATAGGCACTAAATTGAGCATTACTCCGAAACAGGTTAACCGATTTTATCCATTATGAATAGATGTCTTCCCATGGACATTATAAATGTGTATACCAAGTTTCATAAAAATCCGGTAAAGCGTATTTGAGTTACCGCGTCTTTAAAATATACACTAAATTGGGTTTTACTCCGGTACCGGTCTACCGATTTGGTCCAATATCAGTAGACGTTTTTCCACGTACATTATAAATGTGTATACAAAATTTCAGGAAAATCCAATAAAGCATATTTGAGTTATCGCGACTTCTTATATATTAACATAAAAACACTAAATTGGGCATTATTCCGGTACTGGCCAACCGATTTGGTCCAATATCAATAAACGTCTTCCCATGGACATTATAAACGCGTATACGAAGTTTCATAAATATCCGATAAAGTGTATTTGAGTTATTGCGCCTTTAAAGTAGACACTAAATTGGGTTTTACTCCGGTACCGGTCAACAGATTAGGTTCAAATTCAATAGGGCACTTCTCATGGACGTCATAAATGGGTATACCAAGTTTCATGGAAATCCGATACAGCGTATTTGAGTGATGGCGCCTTTATATTAGAAAGGCGCCATAATCTATTAAAATAGGCACTAAATTGGGCATTACTCCGGTACCGGTGAACCGATTTGGTTCAATATCAATAGGGTTCTTCCCATGGACATTATAAATGTGTTTTCCAAGTTTCATGAAAATCCGAAAAAGCGTATTTGAGTTATGGTACGTACAGACACACGGACAGACAGACGGACAGACATTTTTTCGTCCACCACACAATCTCATAAGGTACCATACTGGCACTTAATAAAGGAAATGTAACCATCACGCAGTTGATTCCATTTCATCTTGTTGTTCTTTTAGTTGTGACAGTTCGAGAATCTTAATAATCTAACATTTCTCAGGTTCATTATGACATAATTCAATGACTAACACCCATTGTAATGATGCAACAACATGCTGATGTTTAGACAAGCCTTGGGTGTTTAGTGAAAGTGGTGACTGTGCCATGAATATTGTCAGAAGTATGACCTTTTTCTAACAAGTTTAAAGATGCGTTATATACAGAATGATTTAAACAACCTGCGACTTGAGACAGATCACTCGAAGCAGAGAAGTGGGAGAACTGCGCTGTATTACGTTGTATTACTAGTATTTGAGCATCTGTCAGCTGTTTAGCAGTGCTCCAAATTGCAAAAATTTCGCATATCTTTAGCAGAGCCATAGACAAATACCCTTCCACCAACTGTCACAAGTCGCATGTTAAAAATTTGACTGTAGGCAGTCTTAATCACTTAAAAATTGCAATGCTTGCACATGACTTGCATGGAGTATATTATTTTATTAGAAATATATTTTTAAAATTTATTTAGTCGCCATTAAGTAGAAGCCAAAAGATGGGAGATACGAGGCGCGTCCATAAAGTAAGTTTCCCTGTGGCCGTTTACAGAAACAAAACACAATTTCGTGGACATTTATATATTCCAATAGATACAGCAAGTCTCCTGCAGAAGTTCGTCTGGGAGGTGTTTAAACATCCACCCTACAGCTCGAACCTCGCTCCCAGTAATTTATGTCTTTTCCTACACCACAAGAAATGACAGGGAATGACAGAGAGGAGATGTTTGTCACATAGTGGTTTAAATCCCTGGCGGCAGACTTGTACGACACAGGTATTCAAACATTGGTATGACAAACGTTTCAATTCCGGTGGCAAATATGTTAAATAATAGCTGAATACTTGCTGTATCTATTGGAATATATATGTCCACGAAATTGTGATTTGTTTCTGTAAACGGCCCCACAGGGAAACTTACTTTATGGACGCGCCTCGTATATCGTTGGCTAGACTGCTTCTATATGTGAATCGAAACAGGCTATTTAACCTAAACCATGTAGTGAAGATGATGATACTATTTTTAAGGAATAGTAAATATTGTGGAAAAGGAATGGAAATGAGATATTTGGATAGAATAATTTAAGTAGATATTATGGGTAGATAAATCAAGATAGGAATGAACTGAATGGGACATTCGATGTCGGATAGATTTGGGTGATTTATGAAGTTATGGAATATGGCTTAATTTTCATGACCGTTGGAGAACGAAGTTGTGCCAATCAGTGAAGCCAGTCGATGTGTGGTCAGTGTGAATACTTCTACGAAATCTTATTTATCTGTTTTACCTCTCCGCCCGGGCCTTACAGGACCAAGACTTGTCGGGAGAAGAATTAGCCAGTGGATTACATACAGGTAGGGGGGGGGGGAAGTGGACCGACTCTTGTAACTGATTTCAGAGCCTTGTGATACGTAAATAAATGTAAGAGATATAACGGAAACGTTTGTTTTCACAAGAAATGTAAATTACATAAAATTATTTCTCAATTCAAGCAATTTATCGGCTGTAGAACAAATTCCAATACATTCCCTGCTATCCTGTGAATGCCGCTAGGCATGCGTAGTGGCTCATATCGGCAACTTTGATATTTTAGTCGGTCCGCTTTTTTTCCCCTACCTGTACAGACTTTTTGACCAGACAAGGACACGGAAAACCAGCTCGGATGAGTGATCAGTCCAATGCGGGGGCCATCTCTGAGACAACTTAAACAAAGTGTGACTTCACACTCACTCTCAACAAGGCGCGGATGGAATGAACATGGCCAGATGATATCCGGGGAACACAGGAATGTTCCTGCACATTCGCCTTATAGTTGAGGGGATGCCCCGAAAAAATCATAGGAACCTTGTTTTTACAGGGAATCGAACCCGAGCCCACTGCGCGAAGAGTGCGAACGCATCCCCGATGCCACAGCGGTGGACTTCTAAGAAGTGAATTGTGAACAATTAGTGAAGTTAATAGTGAAAAGTAATCAGGGTGATAAAACGAATCATCGTTAATAGTCACTGTGGGAATGTGTAAGTGAACTAGAAATCAGGACTATTAAGCTTAAACCGAGTGATGCATATGTAGGCTAATACAGAATAAAGGTAAAGCGATCCCTGTATGGGCCATGGAGACCCGTAGGGTTTCTGGGAGGTTGAGACTCCAAGATTGAGACATCGTCACAGGAAGGTGGTACGGTTGTCAGCCATACGCACCCCCAGGAATACTCCTGGTACTCATTTCTGTTAGAGGCTGAGTCGACCCTAAGGCCATAGTGCCACCAGAAGGATGAGGCCAATGGAAACCGACCACATCAGGAATCGAACCCGCGACCTTCCTTCTCGTAGCGCATTACCTCAACCACTATGCCACGGCGTACCCGTAACACAGAATACGCATGTAATAATTCATATTATATGAAGTACAGTGTTTTTCATTATCCTATACCTATAAATTACTTATAAATTACATTTCTTAAAGTGTAACACATAGCCTATACATTTACAAATTTGTCCTTTACATACAAATATTCAATACATGTACAATAATATGAATATTACTCGTACATTATTTTAAACATGCTACATTTTACTATATTATACATATTAATATTATTTATATCTCTATTTTTACAGTATATGGAAATTGCATTATACAAATTGAATGATAAATTTAAGAATTCAGTATATACACACTTACAAAGAATAAAGATCACTTAAATTATAAAAACGGTTTGATAAAAGAAAGGATTTGAACATTTTCTTAAATTAAATTTCAGTTTTTTGTGATGTGACATAATGTAACGTGCTTGAATGTCGCGCGAGTCTTCCCCTCTTTCTCCGGTTCGTGGCAGCCATTACTAATGGTGCTGCCATCTGTGTGTGTGACGGGGGTTGCCGGCCCGCTTCTGGAGACACGAAAAACAGATCGTGTTCGGCCGTTGCCTAGTGAAGTGTAATCGTGCCTTCAGCTGTGGAGGGGAACCCGCGTCTACACATTGTAAGTTGCATACCATGTAAATCATCATGTTTCAGGTGCCCTCTGCGCCAAGAATTATGTTTGCTTAAATAATCATCTTATAGGTGCCTTTTGCGCCAAGAATTTAATATTCAGACATAAACCACCACTTGATTTCGTTAAACATATGAGTGTAGTAATTCAAATGATTATTATTCTAATAGTTTCTATAAGGGCATGAGTTTCCCCTTTAGTAAGGTCCGGTGAAAATAGTATGGAGAAATGGAAGCCACTTATCCTTGCAGAAGTTTCTTCTGCGTAATCCTTTTGTATCTGTGACGTCATCATTATGTTAGAGGCGTGTATCAGCCGATCTCTGACGTCACTTCTTCGCGAGTTGAGCATCCGATTCTGGGCTAAATTTAGATAGGTTCTATTCGCCAGTAAACTATGCCTTTTTTTTATACATTTCTTTTGAAAGAAAAATCGCCTAATCCTACTGTTACATAATTTTGGCCTGTTTGCTTAGGCACTATATGCTTAAAAAAAAAAAAAAAAAACCTCTTATGAAATGTATACATCTTGTGGTCCCTAAAGGAGATTATAACGTGTCCATTGAAGTAACTTCTTCAGTTATGTTATATGGCATTTTGAGTCTTGGCATAATGTCGAAGCATTGCATTTTCTAAAGAAGTATTAGTAAGGAAATTCCTTGTGCTTTTGACTAGCACCGTTTGCAATTATTAACCTTTTTTTATTATTTGCCTTGCTGAAAAATCTACCCAGTTTATTGTATTGGTTGTGCCTATGTTTTTTTTATATCTGCAGTTATAACCTAAGAATATTTTTCATTCAGTATTTAATGTAGCCTGGGATTTAAAGTTTTTTTAATTATTATTTTTTTATTTCGTTGCTAGCTCAGATTTTGTTACCGAAAGCTCAGTGGTTATTCATGTGATATTATGAACCTTTACTACGTTCAGTGTTCGACTTAGATCTGCCAATAGATTCATCCTTAAGCTTCATTTACCGTATAGAGTTTTTTGTTTTGCCTTCTGCATATTTTGCTATAATTAATTAAAGGCGTTATTTGAACTTTGATAGTCTTCTATTCAATCCCTCCTTCTTAGATATTGCTACGTTAGGGTTTTCTGAGCTTATAAAAATTGTAGTTTAATTTTATCATATTTTGAAGCTCACTTGCCATTCTTCAAAATTTATTTTTTGATTCTGATTGTAATTCTGCTTTACTGTTGTATTATCCGTTGCCCTTATAAAAAGAAAACTAAACGAAAGTTATTTCTAAAAGTTTTCTCTATTAATTATTTAATTTGTTTGATTTTTTTTTAACCTCTTAAGGGTTATTCAAATTTTGAATTTTGAAATAACTTAAACCTGTTCTGGGGAATTATTGTACGTTACACTTGATGTATGCTAGACTTTTCTACTGATGAATCTAAAGAAGTTTGCATATTGCGTTGTTGAGGTTTTTAACTGACCTTCGGTTTTCCAGTTTCTTATTTTCCAAATTTAAGTTCTTTTGTTTTTCTTAAATTTTGCTTAACATTTTCTGGTTCTACTTTTTCTAGATCAAAAGATTATTAGTAATTTTGGATTCGGTATTGCCTTATTATTCTGATTTATTGTGAAGATTTACTAAAGTCTACATTGGAATTTGTTTTTCTGAGCTACCATAGATCCTTGTAGGGCTACCTTTCTACATACTTATGTACCCATGCTACTTTGGGTCCATTTTAATATATGACATCTTTGCACATACTGTAGTATTCACATTTCATAACTTATATTCTGGGTTTTGACCTAACTATCCCCAGATAGATTTTGCCTCTGAACTTAAATACTTTTATATGTATCTCTAGATAGAATATAGGAAAGTGGTATATTCTATTGTTGCCCAGTTTTCTCACCTTTAGTATTTTCTATTCATGGTTGACTTCTTGCCTTTATTAAATAAGATTTTCATATTCCGGGATTATTCACTGGGTTCTCCTTAGGCGAATTAGGTTGATTAATATTAGCCCTTCGGATTTATTGTTTATGGTGATTCTGAACTGCCTCGCCCCTATTAATTATCACATTCTTACTTAACCGCATAACGGTTTGACGGTTTGTGATTGATGTTAGGTAAATGTGATAGGATTGGGAGTGTTAAAAGAAAAACACTCTCTGGTTATTTCACTTGATCAAACATCTAAAGATGTTTGGACAATACAGTCATTCAATGTGAGGATATATATATTATAAGGCATGTGTTATTTCTCTTTGAATCTACTAGGCTGATTTATTGTTTATAATTCCAGTTGGGAATTTATGAGATTTGTGAAAGAGTACATTGTTAAGAAAAAAAAAATATTTTGTTATTAGTTTGGTTCATTAAAATTAATTGGTCTATTGAAATATTTTCTACTCGGCGTTATTTTCAAAGTGTCTTACCTCCCTTATTCTTGTGTGCACTGAATCGAGTTAGATCCACTCCTCTAGGGCATATTTCCTCATGCTTCCTTTGTTAGGTTATATTTCAGTCCCGCACTTTCTCTTTCATAGTGACTTGGAATTTTGAGTATTGGATAATTCTGAACTTAACCTTAGTTGCCTTGGACCTTTTATTATTGAACTTTTTACATACTATAACTTATTTAAACTTTCAACTGCCGTTGCAATAAGAAGGGCGTGAATTAAAATAAATAGGTCACAGATTGATAAATAGGCTATAAGAAAGAAGAAGAAATCTAGGCATGAGTCTGAGATACTGAATTGGATTGACAAATTTTTGTTGTGTTTGTAAATTCAGATTGCATACTTCAATGGAGGGTAGGACATAACTGGAATCGGTTTACCACCCCTACATTAGACATAAATGGCTGGGTTCGCCACAGGCTTGGTTTATTGATGTTGAAATGTCAATAACCGATACAAAAGACCGCATATTTGTAGGGTTATTGTTAATTAATGCTACACACCCCATCCTTGTTTTATTTACCGAAATGGTTTTCCTCAGATGACGTGAATTATAACTAAACTGCGCTGCAGTTATTGTAGCTTATGTAATTTCTTTAAATTCATCGACCTCATTTGAACATTATTTAACCTAGGCACCTAGTATAGTAAGATTCTACGAAACATTAGAACGCCAATTATCTGTATGTTTTAAAATATTGCCAATATTGCTACAAGACAAAATTAACACATAAATTCCACTATTCTTAATATATTCCAGCATGGCTGTATTGCGTAGCGCGTATTTTGTCTCAGCCTCATTCAGAGTAGCATTATTCACATATCTAAGTATGTGTATGAAATGAGTGGCTTATAACTTTCTTCAGAGAATTTGTTGGGGAAAATGTTAAACTTATTCGTATGTAAAATTTAAACAAAATCGTTGGAGCCATCTTCAATAAATTGACAATATATACACACAAATGATCGATTGGGTGGCCGCTGGCCGAACTTCTAGAAGATAGTGGGTTGACGTTATATATATCACAGGTAATCCCACGAAAGATTACGGGTTTATCGGTAGATTCACGACTGCTTAACAGGAGCGAAATTATCTGATGAAACTCGTAATCTCGTGAAGGATTTATTAAGACTATTCCATGGTTAAAACGTAATACATTATGTACATAATGTACATATGTACATTTATTACATTCTTCTTGTTTGTTTAAAATAAAATCATTAATAGTGTGAACTATCAGATCACGGCATACTAAATGAGTGAACAGTCTGCATTATGGAATACTAATCAGTGCTACTAACGTATATAAATATATATATATATATATATATATATATATTTTAATTATCCAAGTTTTAATCTTATTTTACCCGAAGGTTCCTTGAAGTTATTAAAAACAAAGTATTTCTAAGGAATTTTATTTTATTTTTCCGCTTGAAGATGGTGGCCATTTTAACTGAAGAACAGCAGGTCTATTTTTTAACGCGAGTCTACTGTTCACAAAACCACTATGCCTAGTTCCTAGGACGACATAATACCTCTTCATACAACATTAACAAATTTACAAATTATATATATACACACACAAAATAGTTACCTCAAAAACAAGATACCCTAAAAACTGAACAAAAGAAATACACTTTTTTCTTTTAAGAACGTAATTTACTTCTAAAATGCCACTGTTTACTTGAATGCGCATTTGTTAAAAAAAAACAATGTTCAAACTTGAAAGTTGTCAGAATCTGCTGGTTTTCGGTAATGGAAACTGAAGTTGACAGAACTGAAGTGGATGTCGTCCATTTAGTTATCTTATTTTCACCCACGGGACAGTTTTTATACCATACGCCTGTTTTCTTGTAGGATTTGTTAGGGGTGATGAAGAAGGGGTCAGTTTTTATTTTGTTAGTGCGGTTTGCAACTAACAATTTGTACACTCTGACTGGACATTGACTTAGGTTATTATGCTTTGGTGCAAGCCACTTGATGCCAGCGAGCTTTTGGTTCCTTCCTGGCAAGTTTTCGAAAATATTGGGTTATATGCAATTCTGCCCTTTGGATGCCCATCGACACGTACTTCTTCTTGAAAGTGGTGCGTACGATATTTTACACCTTCTCCTCTACGCCATGGGAACTCTAGCGATGCAGTAAGAAGAATTTACCTGCAAGCCGTCAGGACTGTTTTCGTTGCATAAATCTACAATTAACTTATATTCGTGTAACTGCAAAGCAGTAGCACTGACCTTTCTCTTCTCCGGAATGTTCTGTAGTTGTTTCCTTTTTGCACCTCTCGCTCATTTGTATTCTTGGTTTGAGAATGGAATAAAACTTATATTATGTTTTTTTAAATTATTTCTCTTGTATGAGTTTAGCGGTCACGTTATATATTGTTTTAACACTATATTCTTTATTTAATCTTCTCCATTGGATTTTCTCATAGTAATGGCCCAGTCTTTTTAATACATGAGCAGTCTGCTGCGTTTGAGTTTCTCTAGTCAGTTCATACTTAAGATCTACACATAACTTTTGAAACCGAATTTTCTATTTCTTTCGGTATTTTGTGGTTTAGCTTCCTTTATGATAATATCAATTTCGCCAACAGTCGGAAGATAATCGGCCGTGATTGGTCGATATCCGACGTAATTGGTCAATATCGAATACGCGGCATATGAATGGAATAGTCTTCATAAGACGTGGTAGTAAAAATGTAAGAGAAAATCGTTGTTACGCTTCGTGTACCATTTCCGAAGGGAACAAACCCAAATAAAATGTGATTTAATGTACTCACATAACTTTCTTTACTAGAACATGGACAATACAATTTTCTTTTTTCAGATTCTAATACAAAATAAGAGGCCGAACTGCAGGTTAGCCTCATAGCCTCGCAAGGCAGACCCTGAGATTGTACAACTACCCTTTAGATAATTTTTGCTAACAATTCATCAAATGAAAGTTTTGGCTCTTAGTAAGTTATAAGAACTTCACACAATTTAAACAAAATCGATGAATCGTTTTTGAGTAAATCGCGAAAATATAATTTTCTGCAGGTAAGAGAAAATCGTCTCCAATCTTTGTGCCACAAACTTAGATATAAATGTTGTTTTTAAAGGCTTTCGATTTTTTGTTCTCGAATTGTGCTGTTGACAGTTTTGGCTCTTAGTAAGTTATAAGAACTTCGACCACACAATTTAAACAAAATCGTTGAATCGTTTTTGAGGAAATCGCGAAAATATAATTTTTTGCAGGTAAGAGAAAATCGTCACATATCTTTCTACCTCATACTTAAATATACATTTTGTTTTTATAGGCTTACGATTTTGTTTCCTCGAATTGTGCTGTTGACAGACACACACGCACACCAACACAGAAGCAGACACAAAGACTTGTAAATTTACATTTTTTATTTATGGGGCCCTAAAAACATTTATTAATGCTGGAAACTGAAGATGGAACCCAATACTTGCCAGGGTTGGAATGTTTAAAACAAGTGTTTAAAACAAGTGCTTGTGTTTTTTTTAAGTTTGTTTAAAACGTTTTAAACAATCTGTTTTAAACATGTTTTTTAGCATATGTTTAAATCATTTTTTAATTGCTTGTTATATTTAATTATGAAGACAATTTACATTTTGTCAAGTCAGTGACACCCTGTTAGTGTTGAAAACAGAAAACAAAAAAAACTAGGGCCAGAATACCAGAAAATCATGTGAGGTGGTGTCTTAATTGTATCCTTTTCCTCCAGACTTCTCTATCCTCTGTCGCCAGCTTCCAGTTTCTGATTTCGAGTAATTGATTTGAATTTTTTCTGACTGCATCCTACCATCTATTTTGTGGTCTTCCTTTTTAAAGAAAGAGAATATTAATATTAAATATTGAATGTGTGAATTTGGCAACACTGTTGTAGGATATCCCTTGTAAATTTGATAATGTAAGGCGGCTAAGACCACGTAAAGCATGGTGAAAGTCAATCATCAGTTGAGCAGTAAAGGCAGTTATTAAACAGTAGTTTGTATTATTTTTTATTAATCATGAACTATTAAATCATAAACAAATACTACTGGTACAAAATGTATTTTCAAATACTATTAAGTCTACGACTCGTAAATCTTGAACATCTTAGCACAGGGTGTCATTGGATTGACAAAATGTAAATTGTCTGCATAATTAAATTTAACACCCAATTAAAAAGTGTTACAAACATATGCTAAAAAATGTTTAAAACAAATTGTTTAAAATGTTTTAAACATTTCAACTTTGTATATATATATATATATATATATATATATATATATATATATACCAGTATATATATGTATATAATAGGCCCTATACATTAAAATGGTTGATTTAAACAAAATGAACAATTTAAACTTTTTTTTAAACAAACAACATTGTTGTATACATAAAAACGTTTTAAAAAGCAATATTGTTGTTCACATATAAAACGTTTTAAACAAAAAAAAAAAAACATGTTTCAAACAAAAAAAAAAACTTTTTTTTTTTGTTCTTTTAAAAAAAAAACATGTTTTTTATCAACCCTGATACTTGCTCTCTGAAGGATAGTTATGTACTAGCCATCGATGTACAAAATCTTGAGGCTGAGACAACTGATTACGAACTCCCCACAAAACAGCCTCTTACGCTGTATGTGAATGTAAAGACAGAAGTACTATTGCCCATGCTTAGAGTATAGAAGGTTATCTAGTGTAATACATCTTATTTTATAACAATAACAGTTTCATTCCTTGAGTTACTTACCAAGGAAAACAACAGATTCAGTGCTGAAGCTATTCGGCTATTACTTTGGTGTGAAGACAACGGTTCCTTTTTTTGTTGGTTCGTTTGTTCTTTAAAAATGGGATATGGAGAGGTTTCGGAAGCTAAGAATAAAGTATACTTCTTTGTTGCTCTGGGAGATATATAGGCTTCCAGCTTCAATCTCAGATATTTATCCCATAAATCTATTCCCAAGCTCTGTATCTTGTAGCCGTGTTATTTATTATGACTTTAACCTACCATTTCAAAACCTTTGTATGTGCTAAGACGTACTATTCCTTCGTCTGTTTTTTCTTCTCTATCATATGACTGTCTTGCACTTTAGAAGGTGTTTTCCTGGATATGTAAGAGTGGCTAAGTCAGATTGGCTAAATACACAAAGCATTACCTGCCTTGATATCATGTTTATATTAAACGAGAGTAAGTCAATAAGTACCCGCATTGTCTTTTTTAAATGCATTGCAACAACAGTAGAATCTTTCAATATAGTCCCCTTGTTTCTCAATGCACTTGATGTAAGATATAGAAGGCAGTGACTTGATCCATCGTTGCACAAACTTCCTGATGCCACAGACAAAAAAAGAAGAAAAAAACGCTTTTTGGCTGAGAAGCAAGCCATGTAGAGTAGGATTACTCCCACAACGTCTCTGGCCTTGAAGACTAACCCAGCCAGCGAGCTTCTCGTTACGTCTCGTTACCAAGATGCGCGGATTCGCTGCGCGTAAGATCAGTGACCTACTGCTAGGCAGAGAGTAAAGATCATGGTCCACGTTGCCAGTGGTAGAAAATACTGTAATAGTTGAGTGGAGGGATAATGCCACATAGACAGAGACAGACAACACGTGGAGTGGGATAGCCAATCAGGGTGCAGCTACCTCCCCTAGCCAGGAACTCTACGAGCGGTGAGACTAGCTCCTAAGGTATATACGTAAAAACCCAGAGACGTTGTGGAGGTAAACCTACTCTAGGCAACGCTTCATTCAGTTCTTGGATTGTGGTGAATCGACGGCCCCTTATGGCGTCTTCAAGTGGGCCAAAAATCTGAAAATTGAAGATACTGTACACAAAAATAACTTTTAGAGGATGGAAATTGAAACAGGACATTTGGCCGATTTTGAAGCAATCTACTGGGTCTTTATTATAAGTTGAGACCGGGCGACGGAAGGCTTGAAACCGGGCGACGGAAGGCGCGCGCAGCCGGTCTGACCTTGATGCAACAGCGGCACGTGCAGTTATTGTTAAAGTGTCAACATGGTGAGACCCATTTCGCTGCAGCATCGTATTTTTGTGTGTAAACATTATTTTAAGTACGAGTCTGCTAGACGTGTACGTGATGAATTTATTCGGATATTTCCTGCTGATGTGCCACCTTCAAGAGCACAAATTCACAGAATTGTTAATAAATTTGTAAATACTGGCTCAGTGCAAAACAAAAAGCATGTGCGCACACGAACAGTGTTAACAGAAGAAAAGCTAGACGAGATTGGCGCTTATCTTGAACATTCACCAAATAAATCACTCTCAAAATTAGCCCAACAAATAGGGGTTTCAGTTTCTTCTGCACACAAAGCAACAAAGTTGTTACACCTCAAACCGTACAGATTTACACGGGCCCATTGTTTAAAACCTGCCGATCCAGCAGCAAGATTGCGATATTGTGAGTGGTTTCTGTCATCAGTGGATAATGGTTTAATCGACCCCCAGCTTGTGTTCTTTTCTGATGAAGCCTGGTTCCATCTTAATGGTCGTGTGAACAGTCATAACTCACGCCATTGGTGTGCAGAAAATCCTAATGGTGTGTATGAAATCCCTCATTACGATAGGAAGATCGGGGTTTGGTGTGCTATTAATGGAAGGCGAATAATTGGGCCTATATTTTACGAGACTACAGTAGATTCAGAGATTTACCAAGATGACATTTTGGTGCCATTCTTTCAGCAGTTGACGGATGAAGAAAAAACGCGCGGGTGGTTTCAACAAGATTCGGCCACCGCTCATACAGCGGAAGTCTCCCTTCTTAAAATTTCGGAAGTGTTTGCTGACAGAGTGATCAGTGCTGGTCTCTTTCCACCTCGCTCCCCAGACCTCACAGTGTGTGATTTTTACTTGTGGGGTAAACTTGAAGATAAGGTTACAAATCCTCACACATTGGAGGAGCTGAAAGAAAACATTACGAATGAAATTAGGGCCATTACAGTGGAAGAACTCACTCGCGTCAGCCAGAATGTGGTTTCCAGATACAATGCCTGTATAACACAGGAAGGACGACACTTCCAACATATGTTATAAGGTAAGCCTATATAGCCTACACTTTAAGCAGGGAAGCCGCGCGCGTGCCGCCCGCGGCTAATGCTGACTCCGTAGCGGAGAGTGAAAACACCGGTCGCCCGGTCTCAACTTATAATAAAGACCCTGTACTTTGTCTGGTACTTTCTTTGAATGATTGCTATGTCAGAAGATGGTAAAAAAATCCCATCCTTTGACACATTATTAATCGCTTTTTGGCTTTAGTTAACTACATGCTGTATTTACTTATGGACAACTCTGTATAGCTTTTACATGAGTCACTATGTATAACTCTCTTTTGCTATTTTGTGTATACAGCTCGCTGAGTATTTAATTTCAAAACTAATTCATTTTGCACATGTACCCTTTTCAACATGGAAAAAAAAATTAAAATTAAAACAAACTATCCCTGAACTTATTTTTATCCCCTGTGAGTAACATTTTCTCTATACAGATCTATGTGCTTTAACCAATGTTTACAAATTTTGCACATCTACCCTAGAACCGGGTGAATATTCTAGGAAATAGTATTATTAAAAATGTACCCCTTAAATGTTTACAACCCCTGTTATATGATCTCTTTACAAATGTACTTTCTTTGAACGATTAATGCGACCTTGCACAGACTCCGTAACAAATATTAGTATAATTATTACTCGAGCAATCACCTCTTACGTATTTTCAACCCCTTATTTTTTACAACACTAATTTTGGAAGAAACAACGCTTTAAATATTTCAGTCCCTTTTGTACGATCTCTACATAAATCTACAATCCCATTAATGCGAGACCTTATACCAAGACCCGGTTGAATCAGGAGAAATTTCTTTGCAACAAAATCGAAGAAACCTTCTTCGTCGTCGTCTTCTTCTTCTTCTTCTTCTAGTTTAATTTATAAATTAATGAGGATATAAGGTGGTTCAAAAGTATATTTTCACTCTATCCCAACCTCACTGACTCAAAATGAAATACATTAACTTATAATATAACACAGTACCCCTTACGCCTTTTTTTCTTCATTTCATATTTTTAGGTGATTTTTTATTTTTTTATTTTGTGTTGTTTCTCGCATTATATAGAGTTTTTGTGCATTTATTTAAATTGAATACTATCCGAACTCTAAATAAGCATAAATAAATAGATCTTGTTATAATTTTCATTTTGATACAGAAAGATGGTGTTTGCTGTTTGCATTTAACTTTATGTACCAATTAACTAATTGCAATCCTATAATTGGGTGAACAACATAAATGTAAAATAGATACAAATCTCATGAATTTTTTTTATATTTTATAGCTCATTTAAAAAAATATTTTTAGGTAATCAAAATCCGGGTCTTGCTCATTATCCAGGGCACCTCTCTGCATGTTCCTCCACCACGTGATTTCATAACCAACAGTCGGCCTGGGTAACGCAGTGAGTATGGCGCTTAAGATCGGGTATTCAATCCCGGCTCAGATCAATAAATTGCACTTTAAACATAACTGTGATAAAGACTCATAGATGTAGATTTAGAGTCATTTAAAAGAACTCTTGCGGGTCAAAATTCTGGCATACAGACGACCGTCATCCCCTTCATGGAATAGCCGTAAAACCAACTATTTGGATGAAGCAGTTCGGTTGAACTTGAGCGATGGTGGGAAACTGATGAATATGTAGGCCTAAGTCTCAGTATTGCTTAAAGTTTAGTGCTTAGTTTTTTATAATAAGGTTAGCACTTTGAAGTACTCTTAACCAGGTTTAACGAATTCACACACACAGATAGTACTTTGAAGTACTATTAATTAGGTTTAACGAATTCACACACACACATGTAGTGTATTATCATAAGAATTCGTTTAAATTGTTGCCAACTTTAGTTCATAACTTACTATAGGTTACCAAGATAACAGAATAGAGATAAGCTTACGTAAGTTTTTTTTCTGGCTGTGTACATAATTTAGAAGTAGCCTAGGGATTGAGGTGTAAGCACACGGAGAGGAAGGAGTCGTAAAGATGTAATATTATGGTTACAACATGGAATTCCGTGTATACACTATCTCCTCGCTGTATCGCTTTTCTCCTGAGGGAAGCCCACGTTTGCAGTACCCACACAGCCCCACGTACCACTTTTATAATACCAATACAGCGCTCACACTCAGGGGTTTCTGTACTTGTAAGCTGATGAATATCATCTTATGTGTTGACAACAATAATTAAAATCAATCTTTACAAAACCATGGTACAGTTAAAGAAAGCTTCTGTTGTTTTTGCAAGGTCGTACCGAGGGGTGGGAAAATTGGTCCCCGCCAAGGACGCAGGCGAAAACAGGGCGCAAAAATGGTCATTGAAAAAATACAAGAAAAAACTAGGTTAGGATGGTACGTTCTGCTGTGTTAAACTCAAGAACAAGCCTTCTGTGACTGTAATTTATTTTCTGCAGTACGACAATTAGTTTGTTGTAATATTACTTTTTCATCGCTACAATTCATAAAAGTGTTATTTTTCAAGACTGCTTATGCAATTTGAAAAATCTATATAGGCCTACACAACAATAGCAGAAAGGTAGTTTTCCCGAGAAAGGGGGAGGTCAGGGCGACCAGGCGTCCGGCATTTAGAGGACATATCCTCCTTTTTAAACATAGTCCTCCCGTTCTCCAGGCATTAAAAAAATTCCCAAATTGTCCGGCATTATGGATCAATGCTTTTTGTACTGTTTGTTATGATTATAATTATCATCAAAGACTTTTATGTACCTACTTGTGTACTGTATTGTTTTTAGTAGGCCTACAGTACGAAACCAACAGTTAGTCGTTGGTCGATGTGTTTTCTTTTCTTGACGTCTCGATTAAACTATTATCGATTTAAGTGTCTACCCGTTGTAGGCCTACATTTATTTTGTCATCTTTGGAAGACTAGTATAATGCTGTAATGCCCATTTTTCGCATTTAATTTTATTATTCAATGCTATTTCCTCACTAAATTTCTGGTATTCAAATTCAACAGATTCCTTCCTACATCCATAAATTATATGTTGCTTGTTAGGTATAATTTAAAAGATATGTCATGTGTTGAGATTTTTCATTAAAAGTAGAACAGACCGACAGTACTAAGGAAAATTTCAGGTAGCGGGAAATAGCTAATGTAAAAGCACTTAATAAACAGTACAGGCCTATCCTATTAAATAAATACATAAAATGTTAACATATTTTATTTTCTCGTAATTCGAATTTTTCCAGATTTCTTACACAAGGACCCAAAGAACGATATACATTGATTATAACGGTAGGCCCTCCATTTTCATTCATTTTGTTCTCCATATTATTTTCAGCACCTGGTCACGAAAACTTGATAAAATGTAGCACGTAGTGGGGGTACCAGGGGCACAGGCATCACGGTCCTGTTGTTGAATTGAATGAGATGGTAACGTAGCGGACTCACATTCGGGAGGTCTTAGCTCTTACTACAGTGGTATTAATCAGACGTGGCAGTCCAAGCATGGATGCGCAGTAGATGCAGACGAGTCCAATAAACATTCGTACTGCATGGAGGGGTGTATGGGTAAGTTGTGTCGTTGCTTTCAGTGCAGTAAGATCGTATAAATGCAGTTAAGAAACAAGAGACCGTGTTACAATAGCTTCTCCTCTCTCGCTAGTGCAGTTGAACGTTCTTACCCCTCCCCATGATTCCTCCTACATGCGTCACCTCTCTCACGCGCATCTGGCTGCCACCTCTGTTTAATACCACTGTATATGCAGCTTGTGTACGAAATTTAAACAAATCGTTAGAGCCAATTTTCTAGGAACGAAAAATTAAGTTATTTTCGTGTAAAGTGGACTTACCCCAAATATAATTCCTTGTCGAGCTATGCTTTTCACATTCTCGCAGACTTTTCAATGTACAGTGTCAGAGGAATTTTTCCCATGTAATATTAACATTTTTCAGATGTTATTTTCTGTAATCAAAATATGTACAAATGACCTGTGAAAACTCGTATGGAATTTCACAATGCTTCCTGTAGGCCTAATTATAGTAGCTACGAGAAAGTAAAGATTTATTATGAATATGTCGCTAGTAGCCTACACTTCATAATATTTTCTTGTGATTGTAACATTCTGTTAATACCAGGCGTGTTTGCAGCTGGGTTCTGTTCTTGTAAAAGGTTTCGTAAGTTCCGAGACAGTTTTGTAATATAAACTTCTCTGGTGGTTGCTCGTTCCTTAATGACGTATAATGTTCCTGCTGAGGAAGTTAAGAAGCTTTTCTGTCTTTGCAACTGTTCCGAGGGGGTGCAGGAGGTAGGACCTCCTGATTAACGACTGTCTGCAATCCTCATGCGAGGCTACGTGGCACAGTGCTATTGCTAATTTCTTTTGCTACAAACCTCATTGCTTAGTGAATTCCTTCTATTTTAGTAGATACTTTGTGAAATAGGTTATTTTATATTGCATTTGGCACTCCTTTATTTACATGAATACTCGAATATAACAACGAGAGCTTTACAAACAGTGATAATAATAATTATAGTACAATTTCAGATAGCCTTTGGCAAACACAGTTGCCAATAGTGATGAGCAAATCCAAGACCAAGACCAAGACCGCCTTGGTCTTGGTCTTGGTCTTGGTCTTGGTATTGCACTCTCAGTCTTGGTCTTGGTCTTGCATAGGTAACCCTGGTCTTGGTCTTGGTCTCGGTCTTGCACCAGTGGTCTTGGTCTTGGTCTCGGTCTTGCATACTAGGTCTTGGTCTTGTTGCAAGATAACTTTTCGACAGTCACAGAGATAGCAGGAAAGGAAAGCACCAAGTATAGGAGGAATTTCCGGTCTTGATACTATAACTAATCTCTCTCTCGAATGCTATGCCCCCATGTTGGGGCGGAGGGCCTCCAAGTGGAGGTTTCTGTTTACCGATGTGAATTTTGTTGCGCTTATTTTCCTAGAGAGGGCAGAGGGGCAGGTGGTAAGCCCATCGCTCCTTAATCCCCCTCCGGAAACTAAGGTATTACTTAGACGTGAAAGGGCCGAGAAATTTTGTCCAAATGATCTAATTTAGGCTACGTGCCGGAAATCTACGACTCGGACCCCCAGCTTCAAGTCCCTCCCGGAGGACTCCGTGCCCTGGATTTTTACGTCCTGAAAACCCCACCAACTGCGGCTGGGTTTGATCCCGCAACCTTCGGATCTAGAGGCGGTTACGCTACCTCTAGAACACCGCAGCCGACACATAGCTCATACGTTTGAAGAGTTAGATAAAATGGAATAATATGTGGTCCTGGATTTGTATGTGATATATTAATGGGTAAACCTATTGTTTTTAATTCTATTTACAATTTTACTTCCAATTTTACTACGGAGGTCATGCTACTAAAATAAAAGTAGGCCTATATTATCCTCGGTAATATAACAAGACTTCAGAATTTATCTCGACAAAATCAGGACCTGAAATTATTATTTTTATTGTAACTATTTAGCGAATAAAATGACGGATTTATTAACAACCTTCTTACTTATCTTCTTCTGTTATATTCTTACTAAATATTCTTTATAGTCCTCTCCGCAACGTTTAGAATTGACTGCTATGATAGTTTTCCAGTGCATATGGATCCTGACAGAATCACGGTTCCTTTTAGCCGTGCCAGAACTTTCACAAGAAAATAAGCCATTTGTTGCTTTAAATGCTTTGCTATTACATAATCTAGTGTTACTCGCATATGAAGCTAATATGTTGGCGGAAGGTACCGCCCCCTTTGGTTCTGCTGCATCCCAAATCTTAACTTATAGTGGATATATAAACATTATTAAACCACAGATTATTGGCTTTGTTGGACATTACATGAGAATATTATAGGAGAAAAATTCCTCTGACACTGGGATTTGAACCCAGGACCTATGGCTATCCGTGCCATTACTCTACCAACTGAGCTAAGCCAGAGCTCACTTCATAGCGCCAGGTGGAACCTCTCTCCTATGACTAATTGCCCTTAATGGTCTCCCTCACTGACAGACAAGTTATGTCATAAACACTACTGTGAAGCACACTAATTAGTGATTTTTGTGACCGGGCTTCCACTGTTATTGTAATATGAGGTAGACCATTAAGGGCAATCAAAGCACGAAAGTTATTATTATTTGTATAATCTGTTGGATTTTTATTCATGGAATAGTCTTAAAAAAACCAACACGAGTTGACAGGTTGCATCAGATAAATAGAAGAGAGGTTCCATCTGGCGCTGTGAAGTGAACCCTGGCTTAGCTCAGTTGGTAGAACAGTGGCACTGATAGTCAAAGGTCCTGGGTTCTAATCCCAGTGCCAGAGGATTTTTTCGGAATTTCCCCCTATAATATTCTCATAACTTATTTATTATTTTCCTTTTCAAACATGAGTTAATAAGGAATTACATAAGGAATTATTTTGAACATGCAAGGTTTTGTTTATCATAGGTAATCCCACGAGAGTTGACGAGTTTATCGATAGATTCGCGACTGCGCAGCAGGAGCGAATTTATCTGATGCAACTCGTCAACTCGTGTTGGATTTATTAAGACTATTCCATGAATAAAAATCCAACAGATTATACAAATAATAATAACTTTCGTGCTTTGTTCTACAAAAACAAAACTAACAGCTGCGAGATCACGGCATACTATGAATCAACCATCCATGAATCGATTCGAGCTGTTTTGGTGTAATCAGTGCTACCACCAGTGCATATAAGACATAGTTAACTTCATTCAATTAAGCTAACAGCAGAACAGAATAAAAGCACACGAACTGGCTTGCACCGAATCGAAATTGTGTTCTTAATCAATGTACATTTCTATTATTTCAATTTCCAAACAAATTATGTTGTATAAAATAATCTGTTTTCGTGTCGCTTAGTGGCACCATCTGACTATTAAACACTGCACACTGATACTTGCGTCTCCAGTAACGAACAGACCATTTTACCCGATAAAATGCCATCCTCTCGATTCCTACAAGAATATTGTAAGATAAACGGCCGTGATTGGTCTATATCCCAGTAATTGCTAAACGTTATTGGTCAATATCAAACACGCGGCGTATGAGTTGAATAGTCTACATAATTATGTAACAGAGAAAATGTTCAATATCGTAAGTAAAACTAGGGACAGAGAAGATATTTAACCGACAGATAACATGGGCTACAAGGAGCGATAGTGTGTGATTCCTGAAGGATTGTTACCGGCAGGTAGATCACAGACCGCCTGATCGTAGAACAAATAGCAAGATTGTTTGGTCGTTATCTCGTTTGGAGTTAGTTGACTTTAGTGTCAGGAATTTTCACTTTACCTTTCTAAATTAATTTTGTTTTTTCAAAAAAAAATAAACATATTAAAATAATATACGAGGGGGAGTCCGAAAATAAGTTTCCCCTGGTGACTGTGTACAGAGGTGTGGATGAAAGATGAAAAACATAATGAGACATTAAAGGTAAGACGTGACTTTATTTAGTCTACAGAATTACGTGCATTAAGACATTTGTCATACCGCTTTAGATGCTTCAAAAAACCCTTCAGGAAAGTCAGGGCTCCACCATTTCACGCCCGAATTGAAGACCGCATCTATGGAGTGGAAAAATCCGTCGTCACCTGTCCGAAAGAAGTTCAAAACAACGCCATCTGAAGGTAGCCTAAAGTGCTCCTCACATTGTTCTGGGACAACCAACGGGTTTTGCTGCTGGACTTTTTGGAGGATGGAACCATCACTGCTACATGGTACTGTCACACCCTGTTGAAATTGAAGGAGGTGAGTCGGAAAAAGCGGCCTGGACTTCTCCAATCTAACAATTCTAGAGCGATGGGGAAAAAGTGAATAAGTCACAATTCCAAAGTTTTAGGAGAGACAAATAACGATTTATTTTCACAGCATTTTTACAATATTTAGATCCGTCCACCCAAATATTTTTACATAGTATAAGATACTGTGTAAAAATATCTGGGTGGACTGATCTAAATATTGTTAAAATGCTCTGTAAATAAATTGTTTTTTGTCATTCCTGAAACTTTGGAATTTCGACTTCTTCGCCTTTTCCCTATTACTCTAGAATTCATATGTTATTTAACTATCCATAATGTCGTTTTAAAAATTCTGCAGAGCCCGGATTTTTTCCTGGGGGGCTTTTTGATGCTTCTACAGCGGTATGACAAATGTCTCAATGTACATGGTAATTACGGTATGTGGAAAAATAAAGGTACGTCTTTATCTTTAATGTCTCATTATATTCCAGAGAGATTTCCGGCAATTGTGTCCAGCCAGAAAAGTCAGCGGGCTATAGCATGAATTACTTATCAGAGGCATGTGCACTAAGCTTAGTAATGGAAATTTCCTGCGTGACGCCATTTCCCATTGAGCTTTACATGTTTGTAACCACAAAAGCAGTGAAATTAACGTTATGTTCCTGTTATATACTATAGCAACTTTATTAGGCGTATTTATTTGAGTGGCAATAATAATAAGTAATAACAATAACTTAGCATTCTAACACATTTTTATAACAGAGTTCATTAGATAACTATTAATAATTTCTACTTCCTTCTGTCCACTGTCATACATAAGAGAACAGTTAAGGATAGAACTAATGCTGGGTTGGAACATTGAGTGGCTAATTAGTAGCAATGGCTCCCTGGCAAAAGCATTATTTTTTCCTTCAGCGTTTGACGGTTAAAGTGCAAATACATTGAACAAATTTATACGAACACACTTTATAACTGGCGACGGAAAATTTTGGCACTATGTGGAACGATTCAAAATAGGAACCAGCTTCTGTATTTGCAAAGACACATATCAGATTGTATCACATCTTACATTTGAATGCTCTGCTTTGGAAGTCCAAAGAAAAAAATTATTACTCAATTAGATTATTATAGATTTGAACAGCCTTTGACAAATCTTTTGCATAAAAAATGCTGCTACAAGAAGTTATGTGAATATTTAATTTATATTGGTAAGAAACTTTGATTTAGTATTAGTATTTGATTGTTAATTAATTTTATTCATATCTACTATGTTGTTAATATAATATGTAAGTGTAGAAAGTAAGCAAACTGTAAATGAATGTAAATTGCATTAATTTGTACTGTAACGAAAACCTTAGCATACCGAAAGGTGAAATGGGCTTATTATATTTTGAGATTTCAATAACAACAATACATAGCACGTACGCAGTAAAACAAATTCTGATACAATTTCAGTTTGCTGAACGAACCTATATATATAAAATAACCATGGAAAAATGTGAAATCGGCAACATTTCAGACATTGGTTTCTTTCAGAGGAATTCTAATTTGCCAAAACCTTCAGAGCTCATGATAATGCCAGCTGAAAGTTAAGCTTAGATGCACAGTGGTAAAACCCCTTGTAAGGTTTTTGTTCCTCCTTGCTATCTTTCCTCTCAGGCAGTGTGCAAATAAATTGAGAAGGGGCTGGAGCCGCTATCACTTCACTACTCTTCGCCATAGCATTACTCTAGGCCAGGGGTTCCCAACCAGGGGGGCGTGTAACAATTTGAGTTTCATATTTTGATTTATTATCGTTGCCTTGTCGGTCGACAAGAATTTTTAATCGGTTAACATTATCCAAACAAATGGAGAGAGACATACCGTAATTAACAAGAATAACAGAACAGTATTAATTTACATTTTACCTCTTATAAATTATAACTATTAGTCATATCTTATCCTCAACACGTTTATAATAATTTGGAAGTCCAAATATGAAATACGATAAATTTTCCTTAAACTGTGTTTGCATGGAGCTTTGTTTTCATTCTGTCATTTGTCGGATCGTGTCTTGACATGAGGTGGTTACGCTCGTATTTCATGCTTTGCATTTCTGTTTTAAAACAGTCTGAGTTCTGTGTTGACAGTGATGTCTGTGTCCAAGAAAAGGCTGTTTAAATGAAGACTACATTAAGTATGGCTTCACGGTATTAAATGAAAAATGCCCCAGTGTGTTGTGTGTCATTCGGTTCTCAGTGATGACGTTATGAGACCTGCCAACCTGGAACGGCAAAACAGCAATGTGGCACTGAAAGATAAACCCAAGGGATATTTTATTGCAAAACTTCATTCGTTCAAAAGCATGATACTTGATTCTACACGTGTTTTCCATCAAGAATTTACAAAAGTTGTGGAAGCTTCATGCGAACTGGCCCTTCTCTTAGCGAAATACAAGAAAGCTCACAGAATCGGTAAAACACTTGTAAAAGCGTGCATATTAACCGCTGCTAAAATGGTGCTAGCTGATGAAAGCCAACAAAAGTTACCTTGCTTTCTGATAATACAGTAATGAGTTGGATTGATGACCTTGCCGATAACATAAAGACGCAAGTTATCGATAAAGTAAAAGCTTCATCCTTTTTTTCAATTCAGTGTGACGAGACAACTGTTGTCAATTAATAATTTTTGTCTTTTTGTGGGCAGTGGTAGTTTACAAGAAGAAATGCTTTTGTCGAACTGCTTTGAAGACAACTTCTAAGCTTCAGACGCCATGAGTGCAATTTGTGAGTTTTTCGAAGAAAATGGACATTCTTGGGAAAGAGTTGTAGGAATATTTACTGAAACTAATGGAGCACCAGCTATGTGAGTTCTCGTTCGGGATTCAAATTGGCTAAAGCAAGAAAGAAAAAAAAACCTGTTGTGACAGGAACCCACTGTGTCATTCATAGACAAGCTTTGCTTGTTAAGAAGAAATAAAGCAATGATCAGTTTCATGGAATGTGATCATTTATACGTGATAGGCGTGGAAACAGGGGTTTTACATAGGAAGAACCAGGAAAATTCATGATTTGTCAACGCCGCTCTTCATGCTTCCTGGTTGGATGACCCCTTAAATTGAGAAACTTCGTGATATAAACTGATTGGCTGACTTTCACACGTCCACGAATATAATACCAGCACCCTCTGCCTACTCGACAATCGACACTTCAGTCTTCCCGAAGATGAACAAGCATGTTCTGCTGAAACGTCAGAGCTTTCCCAATCATTCACCTGGCTAGCAACCAGAGAACAGTATACTCAGATCATAAGCCAGGAAAGCTTCAAGTCATTCATATTGCAACGTTGTTTAAATACATGTGGAAATGAAATTAGCATGATATGTTACAGTAAAAAATGCTAAGATTAAAATAATGCGTTACATTATTCAGGAAATTTATCGCAGCTGCTTGTTTGTACCTTTATACTAAAGATTATAATGCAAACAACATAGGCTAAACGCTATAGCCGAAGTAACCTATTTTAAATAACAAGGACCCTTCTAAACATACTACATGCAACGAAAACATAAACTTAGCTTCCTGCGTTAAGCTAGTGTGTTAAAATCCGAACTATTGTTGCTCTGAGAAGACATGCTACAATGAAAATCATCAACGAATTTCGGACAGTATCTAAAACCATAAAACCCAATAAGGTTTTCAGATAGTGTGATGTTATATTCTCGAGTTTTTTTATTAGAATTGTATAAAAAGCGAGACAATTGGTACTTTTTGGAAAACCGACGGGGGAGCCGGAACACACCGAAGAAACGGGACTGTCCCGTTGAAAAAGGAACGTATGGTCACCCTATTTAGAACTAACCTACGAGGTCCGTCCACGAAGTAAGTGTTCCTAGTTTGCAGAAACAAAACAAAATTTCATGGCAATATTTATTGCAACAGATATAGCAAGTGTTCAGCTATTTTTTAAACATATTCGCCACAGGAATTGAGACATTTGTCATACCGTGAGACCAACTTTTGAACACTTGTGTTGTAGAAGTCTGCCACCTGGGATTTGAACCACTGTGTGACAACCATCTCCGCTTTTCTGTCATTCTCTGCCATTTATTGAGGTGCCGAACTTTTGCAGGAGACTTGCAGAGAGGTGTTAAAGCGTCCACCCTACAGCTCGGACCGCGCACCCAGAGATTTTAATCTTTTCCTACCTCTCAAGAAATGAGAGTGAATGAAAGAATGGTAGAGATTGACAGAGAAACGGAGAAGGTTATCACAAAATGGTTCAAATCCCAGGCGGCAGACCTCTACGACACAAGTCTTTAAAAGTTGGTCTCACGGTATGACAAATGTCTCATTTCCTGTGGCGAGTATGTAAAAAAATAGCTGA
This sequence comes from Ectobius pallidus, assembly GCA_964059195.1. Taxonomy (NCBI): domain Eukaryota; kingdom Metazoa; phylum Arthropoda; class Insecta; order Blattodea; family Ectobiidae; genus Ectobius; species Ectobius pallidus. The sequence continues at coordinate 29,719,332 of CAXKWD010000001.1, forward strand.
ACACTTGCTATATCTGTAGCAATAAATATATCCATGAAATTTTGTTTTGTTTCTGTAAACAGCCCTCATATTTCATATATTAAAGGTAACAAAATTACAGTTACCTGAATGTTAAATGAAATGTCTCTTCATGTTCAATACTCATTACAGCGAGACAGTTCAACTGTCACGAATCAAAGTATTCCTTAATACATTTTAATCCATTAAACATCGAATACGACCGTTCTCCACTGCAGTTGGTACACACACAGAAACATGTAATGATGGGAGAATGTGCTGAGATATAACATATTATGCCACTTTTGCCACTAGGTATATTCGCTGTTGGTCTGTCCGTCGTGTTTAGAATTCCTTGCCCCGTCATTTCAGAGATTGTCCAAATATCCAGCATTGTAGAAACAAATTAAATTATTTTCTGAATAATAACCGAATTACTGTGCTAACTTTAATATCATTAGTAATTTACTTCGAAAATAAGTAATGAAGTTTAATTAATTTCAATATAAGAATAATATTGACGTTTTCTAATCTAGACTTTCGTAACATTATTCCATTACTGTCTACCGCTGAGCATAGGGGATGCGTTCATTCTCCTCTGCGCCTTGTTCGGCATGTGTGTGCGCGAATGGTGTGTCTCGTCCGATGTGTTCGCCTTGACTTGGGAGTTGCCCTAGTAATAGGGCTGATAAGACATCGGGGAGGCCCTTCATGTTCTTTGTGGTCAAAAAGTATTATATAATCCATAGAACTCCCTCCTCCTGGGAAGCGCAAACGTCCTTACAATGAGGGAGGTAAAACTCAGGGAAAGAGGAAGTTAAATACAATAAAACTGTATTATTGTATTTATTTCATCACATTTGTAGTTACATCACATTTACTAAAGTAGTTTCTATTTCTAATGGTAAAATTTGTAGTTACTCGTGTTATGAGAATGTCTTAATATGTATTCTGGTAGGCCTACCTATGGTAAAGGTGAAGGAAATAAAAATTAAAAAGTATTAAATCGGTACCAGTGATTAGGATTTTTAATATTAGAGAAAAATAAATGAAAGTAATTGATAAATATTAAACAAAAGGATCTTATTACTAAAGAATAGATTTTTAATTGCGTTCTTCAGTTCACTTTTTTAATTTTGATATTTGCCTTTAAGAGTTTTAAGAAGTGCAAGCAATGGCTATTAAATGTGCCTAGGACATTGTTCCCCAATCTGTTTTCCGCGGAACATTAGTGTTCCGTAAGGCGTGTGTAAGTGTTCCGCGATGGTCTCAGTGCTCCTTGTGGTATTACAATTGAAATTCCTACTATCAATTTTAAAATGCATATAAATGTTTTCTTACTGCTACAGTACCTGATATAAATGGATTTCAAGGTACCAGTCTGATATAACTTTAATTTTAAATTTATTTCATTTGGTAATTATTATAAGGGGATATAATAAATGCACTATAATTACTTCAATCTCTTATTAGGTCTAAACAAAATCTATGGGTAAATAATCATACAACGAAAAATAATCAGGAAGTTAATAATTTACAGTTAAGAAAAAAAAAGCTTAATTTAGATTAGTCCAACACTTTTAGTCTGCGTTACATATTGTTTCGGTTAGTTCTGAATGATATTTTCTTCCTTGCAGGTACGTATACATCATTGAAGAATATTCTGGAATCGTGCTGAAATATAACCAAGGTCTGTTGATCATCTGAGAGATTGGTAAGGAAGGCCTTCTCAATTACTTGACCGTTCTACAATTACTTATCATAAAAACTCAAACTGCATTACTATACACAATTTTAATAAAAACTATGTATGATGCAACAAGATAAATGCCGACTAAAGCTATTACTTGAACGATTTGACTAGAACAACACCACCAGGCGAGAACCTTGAACTTCGATGTAGAGAAAAGTCAGTGATGAACACCCGCTTATTTACTCCCGATCTTTTTCATTTCGTACCCCACAGGGGTTCATTAACACAGCAGAATACGAGACTACAGCCAACAATATTGGTCAGTTACGGTTCTCGACAGAGCTCCAGAATTTTGGAGGTATATGTTATTTCATTCATCTAACGACTATTCCTTAAAATGATGGAGTATCATGTTTTTGCAACCTTCTAATTCTCAGCCCTAGAATCTATTCTCTTATCCTTACTTTATATTAAATACATGAGTGTAATATATAATATTTCGAAATCAACAAGCAATTTTATAAATAAATTACTAAATTTTCTTCCACTATAAAATCCTCTGTACAATTAATTTACTTACTAAAGCGTATTTAAGATTTTACACCCCTTGACGTGAATATAAGAAAAATTACATAAATGCATTCTCTCTATAGAAAAAACAACAAAAACATCCCCGGCGACCAGCGCGGGGAAAAACTGTAAACCCATCAACCCTATAAATATCTGCATTTACGCTTGCTTAGTGATGAAAAGTTACAAGCCAAAAATGAATTTTGATGTTGATCTAACGAAAACTTTAATTTAAAATACTATGCCGAAATAGCTATTTTTAGAACATTATTAGCTCCATTCATCCATTAATGATTAATGGTCCAGCTGCGAGTCCCTCAGTCAAAAGACAATAGTCGCCTAGAAGGCTCAGAAGATAGAATGCAGAAAACAAGAACGCCACTAGGCGGGAAAAACAGTGAGCCCTTACAGTTTCATGTCTAATTTTTATTAGAAACGAATCATTTCGTTACGCCAGATGTATCATGTTAACAGTTATATTGTCATCTCTTTTTATTTATTTTTTAAAATAATTAATTTTTGTTGTTGTTGAGATCATAAACAGCATGTTCTATTCTGTATAGAATATTACATGCCATGATTACACATCCTGGCATGTTACTTCTATGTTAATTATTCTATTATTTATGTTAATTAATGTTTATTTCAATGTTAATTGTTGTGGCAGCTAGTGTCGACGGCTTGCTGTTCCCATGGGCGTCGGCATGGGGGGGGGTCAAGGAAGGGCAACTGCCCACCTCTGGAATGCCTTATGGATTCATTTATTTTGGATACTCCTGTTAACCTGCAGTTATCGCATGGGAAATAAAAAATATAAATGTTTTTAAATGAGTTTAGCAAGTATGAAGTTATTATTATAATTATAACTGCCCCAGTGTATTTTTAATAACATGTCACCAAAGCTGTTACTCAAAAGAACGTCATCTGTTAATTTAAAAATGTTGCAGCCTCGTCGAATTCAGCTGGAGTTCAAAACTATGGACCGAGAAACTATGTGAATATAATAATAAAATATCATTCGTATGCATTAACTTCAATTAGGAATTAGCTCACAGTAAACTAACTGAAATTAGGCTACTGCCGTAATGGCACTAATTGTTCACGTTAATAAATTTATTATTATAATAGATTATTGTATAATTCAGCCTAATAAATAAGAATCGTTGTATTTTTCAATTATGTTGAGTTCCCCCTTAATAAAATTCCTGGTGACGCCCCTGGCTGTTCCCCTTCTACACTTCCAATTTTAAGAAAATCTATGATAGTAAACAGCACAAACATCAATCAGATTGAATTTCCAGATTTTAATTTCATTGTTGTATTATTATCTGATTTTGAAATTAGTTTTTAATTTTTTTCCAAAATTAAATTTAAACATTTATGAAAAACAAAACAGAACTCGGCGAGGATGTTACAGTAAAACAATTTTCATTAGGTTAATAAGTTGATTGTGTTTTTAAAATTGTAAGCTATTATTTATTTGAAGCTATCGCAAAGGAGGTAATTATTTTTTTACTGTATGAGTATGAGTGTTCCATATGTAAATTGCTTTAAAAGGAAAGTGTTCCATGGCCAAAAATAGTTTGAGAAACACCGACCTAGGAGATATTTTAATGGATGATAATATTAAAATAGCATACAAATCAGGGTTAACATATTAATTTCAGTTTCAGAACCACTCATTTGCTACCCATATTACAACAATCGAAAAGAATGGGCGAAATCAAAACGAAATAACTTCATTTTCCGTACAGATTTGTACTTGGACTTTAATAAAAGCTTATAAACACGACAAAAAAACTACTACATGAAATTATATTGTAATTCTGCTATTTAAAAAAACAGTTCTTAATTTTTAATTAAAAATCTACGTATATAATTACTTGAAACCCCATATTGAATTTTAAAATTTCATAAAACGGTATACACATTTATAATGCCCATGGGACGAAGCCTATTGATTTTTGACCATATCGGATGACTGGTGCCGCAATCAAGCCCAATTTAGCGCCTACTTTATAGTAATATATTACTGTACACAGAATTTATCAAATGCAAATCGGTTCTCATGGCAACATATTGTTTTACTGTGTTCATATAGGCTTTGGAAGTTTGGAAGCTTTGACAAATAAGATTACCCACATATTCCTTCACATATGCTTAGCAAACTTTTGACCTCTGTTTTTCCGTAAGCCCTGCTTAATGAATAGATCTGGAGCTTTTCTCGAAAATCGATTACAAAAATAACTTATTTTCTGCATATCATAATTGCAACTATCACTGATTAAACAAAAGCATTCTGGAACTTTGTTACATCAGTTTATCTGACTTTATTTCATCTTGAAAAATGAGAAATGGAGAAAGATATTTAAATATGACCTAATTTTCCATATGTCTGTGCACAGCTCTGTTAAAACGGCTGTCGCTCAGCTGTTCAGCGCCCTATTACAATTACATATGCATTGTTTAAATATTTGTTTGCCATGGGCATTTTTTTTCTATATTAAATTAAAATTTCATTTGGTCCACGTTCTTTTTTATTTAATTGATACTCCCCCTAAGGCAATACAAGTTGGAACTTCACTCATGAAAAATTTCTAACACTTGTCACTCCAGCACAAGTGTCCATCTCTGACGAAGTTCGTTGCATACAGACAAATTTTAAGCCATTTGGGTGTAAAAGCTAAAAAGCCTTCACAATTTCCTTTTCCAGAATGGATCAATGCTATTTCTCCTCCCCAAACGCGTTCTGTGAAGAAAGAAAAGAAGCATTCAGGAAACAGATTTCTATGGAATGGAGACAGAAGACTGTCAGAGGTTGTCAGGTTCTAAGATATTATTTATTTTCAGCGAATCCAGTCTGTATGCTCGTGTACATCTTAATTAACATCTCCAATACAATACAATTAAGAGAACTTGTCTTATTGTATAGGCACATAATGGTAGCATTCAGTTATTATTGGTCCAGAAATAAAAAATTGCTAGAAGATATTAGTTACGCGAATAAAAAAAAGTTTCCTTTGTTCTTAATTAAGTAATTGTTCTAGCGTTACAGTAAAACCTAAGTTGACCACCGTTGGTTCCGGTCATATCTGGTCAATATATAGAGGTGGTCATGTTACAGAGATTTCAAGTGATCCATCAAAATTGTAATTATACAGGTGGTGCACCTAATGCAGTACTGTAGATAGAACTCAGTAAGTCATACAAATGTAGGAAATCTCACCTTAATTTATAGGCCTATTTAAAAATTAATATCAATATGTGTTAGGCCTATTGCTAAGTTATCATCATCTGCAGCAGCAGTAGCAGCGATGCTGTTAAAGGACCGCCTTAATCAAGATTTGTGTGGCATTACAGTACAGTGTTGTAGTTACCGGTACTTTAAACAATAGTCTTTAATATTTGTTTCAAGTTCATTTTAGATTTGAGCATCCTCATCTCAATGGGTCGTATATAAATTAAGTAGCCTTTTAGAGCATATGAATTATTTGCATAACAATATTTAATCGATTCGTCAACATATTTTAGGGCTTCACTGTGTGTTGGGGTCGGATTCTCTATATCTTCTTCCGCGACATGAATTTCGTAGTAAAGTTATCATCAGGTTCATCACTGTGCTCTCCTATCTCTTCATTTTCACTCAAAATTTGTTTCAACCTTCTTCCGGGGTTGAGGGCACTTCTTCATAAACTGCAAGTTCGCCATCCAGGGATATTATTTCCATCGTAGAGGCAAACTCTTCCAGTCTTTTAAATTAACATATGGCTTGCTTTAACAGCAATATAGAATAAATCTCCTTTACGCTCTTGATATGTATGCACTTTACTGGTTCAATTTAACAGCTAGGTAAAACGGAATCCCAATTAGTTTTCAGGTTCTGCCATTGAAGAGATTTGTACATTTGAGGGAGTGCATGACTCCTAACATTAGCTAGCTGCTAGTAGGTTGTGCCGATTTCTTTTAGTGCTTAGGGGCGGGTTAAAATTTAAGGGTGGTACAAGTTGGCCTCAATGTAAGGAATGTTTGTACAGTACTTCACAAAAATGTTGACAACTACAATTAAAGTGGTCAAGTTTTACACGTTAAAGTTCTTAAAATCGTGTCTGATGGTGGTCAAGTTACAAGATATACAGATGGTCAACTTAATGAGTAACTTATACGCTTATACATATAAACAAATGAGAATTTGCCGGTTCCATGAAAATGCAATCAATTAAGGCAGGTGGTCATGTTACAGAGGGGTCAACTTCAAATATTTTACTGTATTGACAAAATATCCGAAGAGGTATTTAAGTTTTGGATGTAAATAGTTCGACATCTTGTCTGAGTTAGTCTGTTTTCTGCTGGATGGCCAACTTTTTTCGGTGGCTGAAAACTCGAGGATTGCAACATTTGATTAAGACGTAATGTAATTGACTGTGATTGGCTGAAATTTGTTATATAAATACGACATGACCCGGGTAGTTGGACCAACAACACCTGAAAACCAATTCAGTTTGCTTTATAGCACCACATTAGAGACCCATATGTAACATAATAGTCTGTGTAACACTATGAGTGTGAACTATAGACGTATAGTTTATCACACTGTAAACGCCTATAATTTATGTTTTTCTGTTTCTCTTAGTTAAGGGGTTAGGTTCGAATACATCGAATCATTGCATTTTTATTTTATACATCATTATACAGTCCTATAATTATAAATACTCTGGTATTTTTATTTGTGAAACACTAATAGTCTGTTACCTCTTACCTGTAGATCGACATGCACTACAGGTCCTTAATTGTTTTTCTTTTCTGCTGGACATATCTCTTACTGAAAGGGTTAAGTTACGGGAAGAGAAAGTAAAAGTGATCCTTTCTGTGTGAATTGTAATTTCTGAGAGTTTGTTGGTGTGGTTCTATGTGTAGATACTACATATCGCGTTTATATGAGAGCCCTAAGTAACGTCTGACGTTACCCTGTGAATGGCTCCTTCGTTTGTAGTTAATTATGGGAATTTTTAAGCCCAAGGAGGACTTCCGGGTAGAAGGACTAAGTTCTCTCAAAACTTGATTTGATGTCGGGATTATGTTTCTAATTAAAGAAGAATTAACCCAAACAGTATCCTGTATATTAAGGATGCATTCTCATTTCCCCTGGCTGCTCTTCTTTCCTTCCTACGCAGCAGTGAAGTGTGCTTCCCCACTTCCCTTGGGTTTTAATGAGTGGCCACCAACTCGTTACATAAAGTTCCTCAATGTTTACGATTGTCAACATCTCAACTGCCTAAAAACAGGGAAGGAGATAGGAGGTCTGTACGCCACATGCTGCACTAGAAGTAAACTGGCTGGCAAGTCTGTTTAAAATTAAATCATGCGTACAGGAATATTTGGAACCGGTAAGCCAGTTAGCTGGTGTAGTAGTGTACAGATGGCACTGGTATCTTCTTGAGAAGCAGTGGTGGCGCCATCAGCCTACAAACCTGCAGGGCAGATCTTCCTGTAAAGAATATATTCGAATTTTATTTAGTTTAATTTTAAATAAATATTTAACTCTATGATTGTGTAAACTTAACATAGTACGTACCAATGCATTAAGATGAGAAACCATGCATAAACCCATGGCAGTTTTGAATAGTTCTTGCATAATTGACAGTTCCGTATAAGTTATTCCTGTGCCGGAAGTGTAGTTAAACAAAAATAATGTCTAAACTGCCCCCCCCCAAAAAGAGCATCTATATACAAATTAATGCTTCCCAGTGTTTGAGTTGCCCAGTATGTTTATTACCTCTTCAATGTATTTTGTTCACATTTACAATATGTTTTTGTCTATAAATCAAGCGATTATTTTACATTTTTGGTAATTTATACCGGTATAAACGTGGTACAAGTTATTATGCCTGTTTCTTTAATTTTCATGAAAAGTTTGGCAGTCACATTTGGTGTAAGTCCAATTATTATTAAAAAGACAATATAAATTTTTAAGAGTTGTTGGAGATGATAGGAAATGGAGGATCTTGGAAGGGGAAATTCATTCATTCACTAAGAGGCTATTGTACAAAATACGAGGTGCGTCCATAAAGTAACTTTCCCAGAGGTAGTTTACAGAAACTAAACACAATTTCATGGAAATATTTATTGCAACAGATGAAGCAAGTGTTCAGCTATTTTTCAACACATTCACCCCGGAATAGAGACATTGGTCATACCGTGGTACCAACTTTTGAATGCCTTTGTCGTAGAAGTCTGCCGCCAAGAATTTTAACCACTGTGTGACAACCTTCTCCGCCTCGCTGTCATTCTCTGTTGTTGTTGTTGTTGTTGTTGTTGGGGGGGGGTTTAAGGTATAGGAAAAGATGGTGTTTAAACATCTCCCAGTCGAACTTCTGCAGGAGACTTTCTGGGAGGTGTATAAACATCTCCGAGTCGAACTTCTGCAGGATACTTTGGGAGGTCTTCAAACATCCACCCATTAGCCCGGAACCCGCTCCCAGTTATTTTCTTCTTTTCCTACACCTCAAGAAATGCCAAAGAATAAAAGAGAGCGGAGATGGTTGTTCCAATCCCAGGCGGCAGACTTCTACGACACAGGGATACAAAAGTTGGTCCCACGGTATGATAAATGTCTCAATTCTGGTGGCGAATGTTTTGAAAAATACCCGCACAGTTGCTGTATCTGTTGTAATAAATATTTCCACGAAATTATGTTTAGTTTCTGTAAACGGTCCCTGGGAAAATTACTTTATGTTCGGGCCTCGTATGTTCATTTCCTGTTCAATGTTGATCAGGACTTCTGTGTTAACAGTGTTTGGTACTTATAGTTGGAACTCTGTGTTTACAGTGTTGGGTACTTATAGTTGGAACACTCTGTATACAATGATTTATGAAACAGGGTTTTAGTTTCTGGTATATCAAGATTACGTCAAAGTTAGTTGTTAAATATAGCACGCGATAACGAAATCACAACATAATCACTTCCAGGAAAATGTCAGAGTTGTTTGAACGCTAATGTTTCTCACGAATGGAGTTATTATTCCTAAAATAGCATTGATCTCGCTTGTCCCATTTAGACTAATGTGCAATATACGTGTGTGCTGCTAATATTGAAATACTTTTCCGTAACTGGACGAGTGACAAACTCTTGTCATCCTCAGTGCATAAACAGATACAAAATAGTCATAGGGTAGTTATTTATGTATCACCCTTGGGTGTCGACATGCTGACCACATTAATCATTCATACGACCTTATAAGCAGGGCCCTATTTCATAAAACTCTACAGGTGTGACATTTACTACAATTATGTCAAGGCTAACAAATTTGTCAATAAGTCATGACAATTGTATTTTTCATAAATATTACAACTCTTCCTTACATTACAGGCAGATTAATGAAAATTGTCAGACTAAAACAATCCTTTTCATAAACCAGTAATTTTATTAATTATTAATTGACATTTAATTAAAAGTGCCAGGTCTCAAATTGGACCCCTGCCTTATACATGATTTCGTATTGACAACCTTGGAACAAATTATTATACACAAAATTATTGACAACTTTTATCACCAGAAGTGACAAGTTGTAACATAAGCAATCATTGAGTAAGTTATTTCATTAGGGGGTTGATATGATGTTTTAGAGATGTCAAAAATCTTTCTTGCATACAATTTTACATGATCACTGAATTTCATAATCTCCAAATAATCATACAGTTCGACATTCCGTGTGAGATAGTCAGCACCTGTAATCACTCTACAGACAGCTCTCTGGATTCCATCTAATTTTGTCAAGTGTTTTGGGTGTGCTTGTGACCAAATTTCACATCCGTATAGCATATATGACCTGATTAATGGAGTATACAAACGCTTTTTCGTTTTCAGTGGTACATGACTTTTAAAAAGAGGATATAGCAGCATAAATCTTTGAAAAGCTTTGTCTCTAATGTTTGATATGTGTGATTTGTACGACAATCTTTTATCAAGGAGAATTCCGAGATACTTAACAGAAGCACTGAATGGAATAGTTTGTTGTTGAATGCTGAGTGATGCTGTGAAATGAGGGAATCTTCTGGTAAAAACTACTGCATGCGACTTGGTTCCATTAATTTTAATTCTCCATCTCTAGGCCCACTGAGTAAAGAGGTCAAGGGCTTCTTGCATCCGTTGGCAGCCGTAAGTAATGTTGAAGTTCCTTGTATAGATAACGGTGTCATCTTCATAGAGAGCATGAGAGCAATGTGGATGCCGAGGTATATCTTGTACATAGATAGAATATAGTGTAGGAGCTAAGACCGAACCCTGTGGAACTCCAGCTATAATAGCCCGAGAACTGGATATTGAAGATCCGGATCGGACGCAGAATGTTCTATTCTGGAGGTACTTGGAAATTATTAATACATAGTCAATTGGAATATTCAATTTTATGAGTTTGTATAAAAGACCCTCGTGCCACACTGTATCAAACGCCTGTTCAACATCCAGGAATGTAGCAACTGTGTGAAGTTTGCGTTGAAAACCTTCTTGGATATAGGATGTAAGTCTGTGCAGTGGTTCTCTAGTACTATGGTGGCGTTTGAAACCAAATTGCTCATGATGTGTTCTTGCAGGATCGGTTAGGTATTGATTCAGGCGTGTTAGAAGGAGCCGCTCAAAAATTTTGCCCAGATAATCCAAAAGGCTAATTGGTCTGTAATTTTGTGAATTTACAGGATCCTTTCCTGGCTTGGAAATTGGTATAATAATGGCACGTTTCCACACTTCAGGAAAATACGTTAACTTAAAACATGAGTTATAAAATTTTTGTTAAGTGGACAATAGCACGTCTAGGTAATTTCTTTAGAGCTATTGGTTTAATTCCGTCTGGACCTGGTGCCTTCTGCGGTGGTAGTTTGTCTATGATGTTTTTAACTTCGTTTGGGGAGACAATTGGAATTGCTTTTGCAGAAGTTTGTTTAGACAGATCATTTACTGTTCGTAAGACTTCTTCACTGAAAATAGGATCTGATGGATACGTATGGGGTTTGAAACGATTTTGGAAATGAGGCTGAAAGAATGTCAGCTTACCCTTTAGAATCGTATACCATATGACCGTGTGGGAGTTGTAAAGGTATTATACGTGTTGAAGTATTCTTGCCTAATAGGTGTTTTGTTATGGACCAAAATTCTTTTCCACTAGGCTGTAGACTCTCGACTTTGTTAGCAAAGCTTTCTATTTTATGTTTCTCAAATGTGCGTCGAATGGCACGTTGATAACGATAAAAAGCTCGTTTTGCTTGTGGATCTCTGAAGTTCTGCCATTTCTTTCTTGCTGATCTTTTAGCTTGGATGAGCTGGGTAAGTACATGATTTGAATCACTGGGCTGTGATAAACCAGTAATTTTATGTCAAACGTAAAGACTACTTTAGTACACTGTAGATGGCTCTCATATACGCGTGCGATAATCGATCTCAACATCGAATGTGATACCTAAGCAATCGATTATTATTATCGAAAATAATTGAATTATATTTATTTCTCTTTGAATACAAGGTCACTGATATTGGAAGTTAGGTTAATCCGTTGCCTAAAAACCCTGCGTGGCCTCACGTCTATTTCTTCATCACTTTCACTATTACCAATATCACTACTAGTGTTCATTATTAGCAAGACAATTTAGCAAGTTTATTAACAAGAATGTTTAAATTACAAAAAAAATTTACACACATTTACATAACCTACTGACTTGGCCTACATATGGAAGATTGCCTGTCACTTCTGTAATGACAGTTCTATATGTTTTGTAAATTTGTAAATATATCAACAAAAATTAATGTTTTATAGATGGTAGGTATTCTAAGATTTGACAAATTTGTCATATTTTTACCTCTAAACTCAAAAGTTTTGAGATACAACAATATGTAAAATAGTCATTCAAATCTACAAAATTGTCATGACATTTGTCTGCTTTTATGAACAACACAATTGCCAAAATGTAAACCTGTAAAACAAGTTACTTATACCTGGCACCTGTAAAATTGTAATTTTTATGAAATAGGTCCAGGTCGTGACGGTGCCCGACTTTTGTTTATCGGAAAGGGTGCAAAAAATCAAGGTAAAAGTTCATCCTTTGTTAAGTATACAGGGAAGTGGTTTCGCTCCCAACCTACTTAATATGACTATCATTGGAATCAGTCCATGTTGAATAATCACGCAGAGTTTTAAAACCGCTTGTCCTGTCAGTTCCCATTACAGTAACACACAATTATGCAAATTTGTCAACACGAATCTCTGGCAATATGACAGTGTGCCACGTCACATTACTGAAATCCCTTGCTCTTGCTAATCATTACAATACTATGAATCCCTAAATCCCAGCCAAAAAATTTGATGTAATACACTCGGATAACTTTCCATACCCTATACTGTAGAATAACTGGCCATATTGCACGAGTGCGTTTCAATAATAATAATAATTGTTGTAATTATTTTTGTTGACATATTAAATTAAGGCTAATCTGGTAACGTAAATAAATAGAATTGATATTCCTCCAAGGAATTAAAAAAAAGTAAGATTATGAGAATCAAAAGTTTTTTGATACCTCAGCCTCATGCAAAGGTGTAATGTTATCCACGTAAAACATAACGCCTGAGGCGGTGCAATCAGTGGCGCTTCAAAGAATTTTTGCGCAAAAGAAATATTTCAAATACAGTAGAGTCGCGCTATTCCGAACTAATTGGGACCGAACACCGGTTTAGCAGGAATTCGGAATAGGCGGATTTCATTAATAATATCAACGTATTGACTTGTTAAGGCGTAAGTTAAATTAAATGCGGGGAATTGTATAAATGGAGCCGACATGTGCAGTAAGTAACCGGCTTTCATTCCAATTTGTTTTCAGGCGTTTTCATGAAGCTTAGACTCTATGTAAGTCTCTATTTAACTTCTTTGTATAACATGTACATTTTTTCACGAACGTCTTTTTAAATTCACCTATTTTTAAGTTAAAACAATTGGTATTTTTTCTTAAATCTGTTCGGAATAGGCGGATTTTCGGAATAGCGGGACTCTACTGTAAGCATTAGCTCAGTGTGTAAACACATCTTGTACAACATTTAAGAAAATCTTTAGAGCAGTTTTCCAGAAAATAGTGAAAAATTAAGTTTTCTTTAGTGGCATTAAAAGTAAGAGAAAGTTCTCCATGCAAGAATCTCGAAAATTATGATGCTCTAACACTTGTAATTTTTTTTATACGATTTTTCGTTCTCGGGCTAAGCTGTTCACAGAGTCACGTTTCTTAAAATTGTAAGTTTGGATTGAGGGGTCTTCAAATCATGAACTATTGCCGGAAAACTTGACATGGAATTTCAGGGTCAAACCCAACAGTACGTATGGTAGCCTACGGGTAGTGAAAGGAAACGTCTCACATGTTACATTCTCATAACCTCTGAGCATTTGCAGTACAACTTTCTCATTTCAATTTGAGAAAATAACTGTGAAATTAATAGGACCTATTTAAAGTTATCTTACATCTAAGTAATAGTACAGGAATGGACCTCGATTATTTAAATTCTCGCATTCTCAAACTTGCAGCTCCTTATTTTGCTGAAATTTTAACCTATTTATTTAATGAATGAATTTTTAACAATATTTTTCCTAGTTTTCCTTTAAATTGACAAAGGTGATTCCAATACACAAAGAGGTTGCGAAAGATGATTCTGATACTTATATAATTACATCTCTAGAAACAAATTGAAGTAATTTTATTTTCTATGATAAGCTATATGGATTTAGGTCAGGTCATTGAACGGAAAATGGCATCCAACAATACATACAATATATGTGAAGAAGTCTTAAAATATGAAAATGAATAATAGATTTTAATATCTAAAGCGTTTGACAGTTTAGCTCATGATATTTTAGTAGTAGTAAATCATTTACTTTGAGACTGGCAGAGTTAGAGCCATACGGCCTTCTCTTCCACTCAACCAGGTTAAAAAAATGTATAGATTTACATAAATTTTATTGTATGCACTGAAGTTTTATGGTTTTATCAATTCAGTCACCAGTTTCACAAAATCATTTATATTATAGTAATATGCATTAATCTACAACGTTTTCTACCAATTGTAACAAGTGTAGGCTACCACAAGGTTCTATCTTGGGTCCAGTTTTATTTATTATTTACATGAATGATTTGCCTTCTGCTATTACCAGTACATGTTTTTATATGCTGATATAACCATGTGCTGTGTACCCATATTAATGACGTTCAATTGAGTTCTGTCAGTGACATTGTTGAAGATCGGTTCAGAAAATTATTTATAGCTGAATACAGCCAAAACTGAAGATTTAATTATTGACTTGACTCATAACTATGCTTCAGAAAATTCTTTATAGCTGAATACAGGAAAAAAACTGAACTGAAGACTTAATAATTGGTAACCGTCTTCTTAGGACCACTCCTGGAATCTGACCTAAAATGAAAGTCTCATATAGACTACATTAATTTGTAAAAAAAATATGTCAGTTGAGATTTTTATATTAAGAAAATTGAAATGTGAATATCCGTATTGTCAGAATAGTATATTCATTCATACATAGGGTCTTACGGGATATTAATCTGGGGGTAACGATGCTAATGTTTTAAAGTTAGGAAAGGAAAATGTAAGGTTAAGAGGACTTATTTCGGATTCACACATTAATTCAGTTGTCAGAAAAATAGCTACCGACATTTTAGGCTCAGCAGTTTACAGAAGATTGAGATAGAAAAGTACTTATAACAGTCAACTAGCTTAGCTATGCCCACATCCACAGTCACTTAACACACTGCACATTATTATGGGCGAACTGCAACTCTGCTTTGCGTCTTGATACTTCCAGAAGAAGGCAATTCGAAGTACCATGGGAACTGGTTCTGCGTCACAGTGCAACACTTTATCTTTTCGGAATCCTTAGCTTACCTTCTGTATACATTTTGCAATTGAACAACCTCCTACATTTTCAAAAATCTTCTGAAATACGTGGCCATATGTCAATATGTTCAATAGTCTACCTAGAAAAACTAGAGGCTTTAATGTTAATGCCTTCAAATCATTAGTAAAGAAAAACTTAAAGAGATCTATATTTTTCGATATTGTCTCTGTCCTGTTTTTATAGGATCTACCTCTTCAGTAAATATTGTTTCAGAACTGGCTTACTGTAAATTTTTGCTAAGCTTACATAGAGTTACATATTTGGGTAAGGGTATGGTTATCAAGCTGAAGTTTTTCCTGCATTTATGTTGAAGTTATGTTATTGTAAATATTTTGTAATTTTCTATAACAATTTTGTAAAATATTGTGCCATATATTTTATGGTATTACCTTCCATTTCTGGCTGTGCACTTACTTGTCTAATATTATCCTGTTTGATCAATAGTCATAAATAAACAAATAGATCAGTGGTAGTGATGACAGAACTCATTATTTAGACAGAAATTTGGTGTATTAACGGTGGATGTTTGTACATCAGTAAATGCTATGTTATGTAAAGAATAATATTGAATTATTTCCACCTATAGGCCTAACTCCTTTACAATACAAGATATAACAATAATTTAACCATTAATTTATGAAGAAATAAATGACTAAAAATAGCTTCAGCGAGGTTTGGCATAAAGGTACATAACGCATTGCCTTAATACATCAAAGATTTGAATGTAAGTAAATTTAAAATATTGGTTAAAAACATGTTACTGGATGTATGTATGTATACCAACTGAATTAAATTTTATGCAGTTTGTAATTAGTATTTTAGATGTATACTCGTATGTTAAAACTTTTAAAAAAATGTAACTCTCTGTCGTGCAATATTTTTAATAACTGCGACACTAAATTTATTATTATTATTATTATTATTATTATTATTATTATTATTATTATTATTCTTAGTATTCTTATTATTATTAACCACATTTCTGATTTTTTTTTTACGGAAAACATGTTCAGATAAAAGGTTTAATTCATAGCAGAAGCACATTGTGTGTAACTCAAAGTCGGTAGAGCTGAGAAATAAGGAATTTCTCTGCGTGTCCTTTTAAGTGTCACCTAATATACTTCTTTTGTTTTGGAACACCTCTCCGTAATGTATTTGCATAATTTGTAGGGTTTCAGATTTCTTATTAAAACGCAATAGCAACTTTGCTTTGACGTTCTATATTTTAAGTGAACCTAATAAAGTAATAAAATCTATGTGACATCTTGCAGCTGTTGGTTTCTCGAGATTTGATTGAATAGAACTGCTTCTCTGTAAATTGTTACCACTAGGCCTATATGATTACAAATGTAAGATTACCAACTTCTACACAAACAAGTCACTATTTATTGCACAGTACCTAAGGAATAGAGGGGGTACGCCGTGGCGCATATGTAGATGTGGATATGTGGATATGTTCAAATAAGAAACCATATAAAAGAACAGTAAAACTCTTGATCAGACTTGGTAGATGTATAGGATACTTACGTGAACTGTTTCAGGTTTACTATATTATGTGATAAACCTGGGGGGCAGTTTCTTTCGTTTTCTGTTTCATCAATATTTTGGACGTGTCATGTTTTTGCTATCAACCACTGAATTCCGTCACAGGTAGTGAAGGTAGAAAAAGTCTTCTTGTAGAAGTAGAGTATTGCAATCATTATTTACCATAATTCACCCGTTTATGTGGGCACTACGACGTGCTTATTGTATTTTGCTTCCTAGAAACAGAAGTTGCAATCCATTTAACACAAATCAGAGTGTAACAGGAGTACTCACAGATAGGCGGCCTATCATAAAGGTTAATATATTCTAATACAATTACAAGCAATAAATTGTAACAATGATTCCTGAACTGATATGATTGATTTTTCCTTGAGAAATGATATTGGACAGGAAACTAAGAATTGCCTTACAAAAAGACATATTTTCCCGAACAAAATATTCTACATTTTGAGTTCACACTCATTTTGATGTAGCTGGGACCTTATTCAACCTGTTATATACACTGTCAATGAGATAGTAGCACCTGTTAGTACTTCTGTAGCTTAAAAAGTAATCCGGGGTTTTACAGCCCAATTTTTGCGTATACACCGGTAGCCTATAATGTTTGTATGCGATTTTCCTAGCATTTTCTATATCTGTGAAAGAACAAATATGTTTTCAAACTTTTAAAAAATGAAAGGTAATAAATACATTATTGTATTTTTCTAAGCACTATAAACTAAACAGCTTGTAGGTATACTTTTAAAAAAGTTAAACAATGTAAACAGTATGAATTTGCGCAAAGTTAAAAAGTAAATCCACTTTGAATCTGTTACTTTTAATAAATTTAAATAAAGGTGCCAGGGGAAACTTCTTATAGATTTCAGTCTGCAAAATTTCGTGCAATTTGGGGCACAAATGTGGGAGCTGGACCGTTTTGAATTCTTCAGTATAAATAACAACACATTAATGTATTATAAACAAATAATGAAAAATTTGCATTAAATAATGCTGCAAATCGGTTAGTTAAATGGTATATAAAACTTTGAAAAAATTTGAATTACATTACCATGGATAACAACATTTGGAAGTGTGTAATGCTAATGACCACCGTTATCCGGGCGAGTGCTCCACTTACGCTGTAAGGGAGGGGAAATGTAAATATGAAAGTCGTAAACACATCGTATTTGGCAAGTGAAATATTTTAATCGAATATGTGATTCCGTCCGCCAAGCGTTTAGAATATAAACTCGTTCCTAGGAGCCATTTCAATAAGAATTTTAACACTATTAATTTAACTATTTACGATTTCATCAACGTTTTGAAAGAGTTTCAGACAGAAACATATACAGGCTGCGAAGTATAAGTTCACAGAGAAGAATTAAACGAGCTACCAGGAATAAGCAACTGCGTATGTGCAAAGCTCTTGAAAATTATAAAGCATTGAATTTGTCCATGATGCATTTTATTAAAATTAGTTTTTTTTTTAATACAAGACAAATTTGTCCATGCTATATTTGAATAAAATAGTTCCCCCCTCCATGAGAGACATTTTTAACCATGGCATTTGCCATTCCTAAGCCAGGATAAAATGGGAAAGAAAGTGTTCTCTTTAGCATTCGGACGAGTTGACATTTCCATGATTCGGTATTAAGTATGTAGGTATTCAGACGAGTTTACACGTCAGATTATAGGTAATGATTTCCATCGAACGAACTTACTGGCTCTTGAAAGAAACTGGTGCAATGTGCCTTGCTGTGCAGTTCTCGTCCATTTGATATAACTAACTCCCTAGGAACATTATTGTTATGCCTGAAGTGTTTACAACTTTTATAATTTCTAAGTTCCATGCTTATACCATAGGTAAATTACTATAGACAGAGGAAGTATTGTGTCGATCCCGGAATGCCATGTCCAGTTAATCGTTAATGCCTGTTCAAAGTTCCCTAAATCTAAAAATTCAGTTTTCAGACAAATTCGTGTGTGTGCGATCATTGATCAGCATGGCTGGAGAATGAAAGATCTCATAAAGAATATATAATTAGGTTAGTCTGTATATCTGGAGAATTTACACGAAGATGGACGACGGCTTTCTCTTTTTCAATGCCCTTTTACACGAAGAAAACAAATTTATTTCGCGACGGTTTCCATTAAATTTTGTACACGAGGTGCACACACTAAGAGCTAAAAATTTTATTTGAAATATGAAAGAAATCTTGAAGGATTGTTATAATCCTCAACGTTTGTACAAACTCAAGCTGAAACAACTGAATTTATATTGCAACCTGCTTTGCGACCTCTTATCCTATATCAGAATGTGAAGTTAGAAAGTTGTATTTTCCGTGCTTAGGGTAGTGAAAGTTATCCGTGATTTATAAAATTTGTTAGCTAACTCTAGTGTTTTTATTTTATTTCTTTATTAAGGAAGTAAACTGTAAATTCTTGTATGAACCTCGGACATTAGATGACGTCGAATTCCCTCGAGGCTACTAATACACCTTGTAAACAGTGGTTCCAGACTTTGCACAAATCTTATTAACGTGAAGTCTCATACGTTTCTTCCTGATGACGTACAATATTTCTCATAACATAATAAACTCATGATTCACGGTTATCTTAACTATCGATCAGCGTGGTGTCTAAACTGTTGATAGTTGACTGTTGACAGTAATCCTATTAGACCCACAAATTATGTTAAATCTTAATAATTTGTTGTGGTGATTTAACCTCAAATTTAGTACACAAACTGCTTCATCGATGATGTAACACATTGTTAAACTTTGTATTTTTAAACATAAACAAAGGGATAGATGATTTAAGGGATTTGATTTACAATATCATTATTATTATTATTGTTGTTATTATTATTATTATTGTGATTATTATTATTATTATTAAGTACCATTATGGTACTTTATGAGATTGCGTGCGGGACGGGAAAATGTCCGCCCATTCGTCCATGTGTCTGTACGCGCAATAACTCAAATACGCTTTATCGGATTTTCATAAAACTTGGTATACGCATTTATAACGTCTATGAGAAGAAGCCTACTGATATTAGACCAAATCGGTTGACCGGTGCCGGAATAAAGCCCAATTTAGTGCCTATTTTATGGTAATATATTAGAAAGAATTAATTATCAAATGCAGATCTATTATCATGATAACATATTGCTTTACAGTGTTCATATACGGCTTTGGAAGTTGCAGTACGGTTAGCTATGACAAATAACACTATGCCTTCACATACGCTATCAAATTAGACTGTTAAACTGAGAGAGTTGGCCGAGTGATAATGTCTTGTACTCGCATTTTGGAGGTTCTTGGTTTAAATCCCGGATCCTGCCAACTTTACTTTTTATTTTTATTTTGTATTTTTATGTGAGTGTGCTATTGTCAATATATCACAAATCTGTATAGTTCTGCTGATGCTGGACGATTTTAATCTGATTAAAAAATAAATTAAAGCTTTGTTTTTCCGTAAGCCTGCTTAATGAATCTATCTGGAGCTTAGCTTGGATATCAATTAAAAAACTTATTTTCTGCATATCATAATTGCAATTATAACTGATTAAACAAAAGCATTCTTGCACTTTGTTACATCAGATACCTGATTTTATTAATATCGTCATTATATGTATTAATGCTGATTTGTGCTATTTGAACATATTCAATATAAGTTTGAATGGTTTATTACATAAATACAATGTTGCATTTTTATTTTTCGTATACACGTAGTAGGACTATAGTGTTCGTGACAAAAATAGAAATCGAGGTAATGCCGGGAAAACTTGTTTCACGATCTTAGAAACCGAAGAAGGTATTTCGGTATGTCTGCTTGACTATCTGTATGTATTTTTGTGCAGACGTGTTGTGATTAAATGATTGAACTTTTTTTTTTGCCACCCTTGAGGCTAAATACACAGCCTTGAATTTCACTCAATCAGAGCCTCTATCATTGCAACATTGTTGATAAATTTAGTCGAAGTTGGTAGTATTTGTTTAATATATTGTTCCACTTGAAGTACACTTCTGTAGTAATTAATTAGGTCCTATTATTAATCTAATAGGCCCAAGTCATAAATATCCAGAACGTCGTGAAATTAACATGGCAGTGCAATCAAGTACTATATCACATTATGTGTACATACTTTTTTTACCTTTGTTTTACCTCTCCCTTTTACGGACATTTTAAGCGACCCGCGCCACCCGGGCCTTACAGGGCCTTACAGGTACTCATAATTGTCCCTACAACTAAGAGAAAAGGAAAGTAAACTTACATAGAATTCATCAAGGAATGTAATTTTTTAATTTAAGTAGAAGACTTTGATGCCAGACTTTATCAAAATATGTTTAATATCTGTAAGTAGTCCTAAGCAAGAATTCCACAGAGGCGAGAGTTGTATGGATGTTTTCCCACCAGCTGTGAGTAGACCCACAAGGTTTTGCACTCCTAAGGCAGAAGCTTCTTCACATGTGAACGTATACACAAAGCAAACACATTTATTGCATATTTCACTTTGTATTGACTGTGAAAGCTGTTTGAAGAATTGTGTAGGCCCTCGAGATTAAATTCCTAGTTCCATCCAACGGCAGGGTAATATATGTGCCTTTTCTCCTTGCAGGCAAGAGTGTCACAACTCCAGTATGCGGTGATAATTCTGGCGTAAATTAACAATGATTGCAGGACTTAGATGTTCACATCTGCGAGAACAGAATGCAATATGAGGCGCTCAGAATACAAATGGTGTAAGTCCAAGAATTGCAAAATTGTTCATGAGAGTTTAAGTTTTCGTCACCGTAAGTTCTTTTCAGAGAACGAGTGCGATAAGTATAAGCTTCAGCTATTTTACTCCCATTAGGGTAGATGAAATTGGTGTACAAACATTACCGTCTGAGGTTAGATTTCTTTGAGGTCATATACCTCAGAACCAAAATAAAATAAATAAAAACGAAGTAATGTAAACAGTGGAACATACTAAATCAATAAAAATGAATAAAATATTGCATACACTGATGCTCCACTAACTCAGTGTATGCAATATTTTATTCATTTTTATTGACCTCAGAACCAGTTCCTATGGACTTACGTCACGTGTATTCCGAGCGCCTTAGATATCTGTACATACCAGAAGTAACGTGCACTATGTCACAAATGTGGCAGTGTCAAAAGAAACTATTTCTATGTGTGTTTTAGTTCAACATTTTTAGATAAAAAATTTTGTAAATTTCTTCACATAGTAATGCACCTTTTTAATATCCAGTTCCCAAACTTCAATTTTAATTTGTCTTGGAAACGAAAATCCGATTCCTCAAGACAAGATAATGATTTAACACCTGATATTTTAATTCTTCTTCATAAACTATG
The DNA here is from genome assembly GCA_964059195.1 of Ectobius pallidus. NCBI lineage: Eukaryota > Metazoa > Arthropoda > Insecta > Blattodea > Ectobiidae > Ectobius > Ectobius pallidus. Next base: position 29,741,420 of record CAXKWD010000001.1, read on the forward strand.
TGAAAGAAATTATCAAAAATATAATTTACTATAGTCAGACTGCTATGAATATGTTACGTAATTGTTTCTAACGGATGCCGATATCAAAAGACGGCGTAAACAAGATAGTAGACGGCCTGAAGGGTCCAAATAGTAACGACATATGCATTAGAAGCATCTTCATTGCATTAACAATTTATTGCTTACATAATGACGTATATCCCCAGATCTAAAATTTCTAGAACAATTCCAGTTTATAAGAAAGGAAATCGATCACCACCTGAAAATTATAGGCAGATTTTTATGGTTCCCCATTTTAAAAAATAGACACAACTATAAAATACCAAATGATCTACTACATCAACACATAATATACTTGGCATGCCATTGAAAACTCATCCCTAAAACGGATTTTGAAACACATGAAAGTTAATTAACTGTATTATACAAACAAAGCTTACAAAAGCATTCCATTCCATATCATATTAATTAAAAACATTATCTAAATATCATTATTACCGTTTCAGGGGCCTGGGATTGGATTTTTCATAGGTAATCCCACGAGAGTTTATTAGTTTATCGATAGATACGCGACTGCGCAGCAGTTATCTGATGAAACTCGTCAACTCCAGTTGGATTTATTAAGACTATTCCGTGAATAAACATGTAACGGATTATACAAATAATAATTACTTTCGGTAATCTTTATATAAAAACAAAACTAACAGCTGCGAGGTCACGGAATACAATGAATCAACCATCCATGAATCGATTCGATTTACCGTGTTGTAAGCAGTGCTACCAATGGTGCATATAAGGCAATAGTCAACCTAATTCAGGTAAGCTAACAGCAAAATAGAATAAAATCACATGAACTGACTTGCACCGATTTTAAATTGGGTTTGTAATCATTGAACAATATATTATTTAAATTTCCAAACAAGTTATGGTGTATAAAATATATATTTTTTAGTGTGTTCACTTGCAGCGTGTGATTTTTTAACCACGTTGATGCCTTATGTGTCCAGTAACTGCTTACGGTAAACAGCATAGTACATTTAATTTGAACTTAACGAAACATTTAAACATGACACTGTGAATAAGAGGTCGAAGAATAACTGGCAGAGGGTAATGTGTATTATCTTACGTGTTCGAATAAATACACGCACACACTTATACTAAAATAATAAAATGAATGGCACAACGAATCAGGAGGATTGTGAGTAGCTCCAAGAGTTTTATTGTTGCTCCATTTATGTCTCGTTTTATTTGTCGACCTCCGTTTTATGTAGCCTTTAAAAGAAAGTCCTAGCTTACGCACCTCCACGTGTAATCTTGCTTAAATCGATACTCGAACTAAATATGCATGTCGAGTTTGTCTGCTAAAGTTCGTAAACTTAAGACTACAGAGTACTGTTTTGCAAAGAATGAGTGAATACACACACACACGTGTGAAGACCAAATCAATTCACCTATCCTTGGCCGCAAAATCGTCGATAACTTTGGCATAGAAGTCTTCATTACAATGAATGTTTTCCAGTATTTTTTTCTCTATAGACAGTAATGACAGTCTGGACATTCTGTCTTCCTTTTGGAAATTTCCGATGTAGTTTTTAAATGTTTTTATTGCAGAAATAGAACGTTCAACAGAAGTACTACTTGCAGGAATTGTAACCATCAGTTCACAAAATTTTGTAAGCTGGTATAGTGCGTTGTGCACTTTAGTTTTTCTTTAAGATTAATTAAAAGTTCACTCGCACTTTTATTTTTCAATTCTTCGGTGACGTCGTTAGCGAACGAACAATTTTAACACGCAATTTCACTTGAACCAGTTCGCAGCGTACCATAGGCACTATAGATAGAAAAAAAAAATATTTTGTTCAACCCCGCAATTCCTTGTCCAGTTTTCAGTTGAGCTCCCAGCGCACTTTCTGGCGGCAAGACACCCTTCTACACATTACGCTATGATGTGTTACAGCCATTATATTCTTCTGATCATGATCTACAGACTAAGAGTGGTAGAGTGGTAGTTGGGAGTGCTCTAGTGTTCTCATCTAAAACTGAAATCACATGTCAAGTGTTTAATCTTCCAACTACTTCTACAGTTTTCCCAGCAGTTCTCCTGGCGCTGGAGTGTCGATAATAACGTGAGCAACGTATAACTCGATCGGTAAGACCTGTGCCAAACACGCGCAGATAGCTTATCGTCCGCCGGTAGCAATGGAGTACGGGCAGAAGAGAACGCATAGCCTATACTGTACTATTCTCCAAACTATGCGGTTCATAATAGTCCGTAACTATTGAAAACAAAAATAAAGTGAATAAAGTTTTTTTTTTTTTTTTAATTTTTTTTTTTTTTTTTTTTTTTTTTTTTAGTTATGAAATATTATTTAAGTAATGGTATGTAACTCACACAATATCGTTGTTGGGTCTTCACTATTGACTGCTGTGAGGCTAACTAAGATGTTTTTACACGGTCTGTACAGTATGAACTAGCAAAGAACATCACGTGCTATGAAGTTCAGGCAGGTCTAGATTACGTCATCGCAGACTACTTCGCAGCCGTTTGTTTGGCTCAGGTCTTACTGATCTTGCTATTCTCAATCTGCGCTCATTGCAGTGATTGACAAATTTAATATCAATCCTACAGCAGTAGAAGTTAGACAGATTATTTCTACTTACGACAAATATATCTATCTCGTATGGGTTCGCGGCCATGTAGGTAATAAAGGCAGTGAGAGAGCTGACGTGCTGGCTAAACTTGCTGCGTCTTTCGAAATGTAATTTGAACACATCACATGCTCTATCTTTTATGCGTGAAAAAAAAAGCTGAAAGCCGAACTGTTAAATAAATGGTCCGCACTTCAATGGCGCAGTTACAAGAGTGATATACAGTATTTTCCTACTGCTCACAACAGACTGCTGATGAAACACTATGAATAGTCGTTCGTATTAACTCAATTTATGACGGTACATGGTAAATTTAAATCTTATCTACAAAGGTTGCATATTTCTTCTACGGACATTTTACAGATAGAGGCGACACATATGGCCAAGTGCACCGACCCCGATTAGTGTAATCAGCGTTTATAATTTCTTCCTAACCTATGATTAGGAAAGTTATGGAGCATCAACCTCGATTAGTGTCGAAATCACCGATTACCGTTGATTAAACTTAAACAGTCAAAATCGGGCGGTTACTGAAGCTAAACAATGATTAGCAGTTTGCTGAAATGGCGGGGGTCGACTGCAAACAATAGATGAGACTCTCTTCTTCTCATATTTCTCTTTTCAGACGAATTAGGTCTCGATATTAATGTCATCAGTATCATAATACCATTTTTCCGAACTGTAAGGTACAATAAATATTATATAAACACATCTCACACACATACAAAGACGGTTTTAAGTCTCGAAGCACGACACAAGAGAAGCCTTACCGGTTCACATTGCCCATATTCAAGCAATGTTCCTAACGTCGTTCTTGGCTGAGTGGTTATAGTACTGAGCTGTGGTGCAAGAGGTCGCAGGTTCAAATCCCGGTCCCGGCTAATTTTTTTTATCATAGTATTTTTAAGTTTAATTAGTGTACCGGTACTGTATGAAATTTTAAGAATTCACTGTCAGTAATAAGTAATAATAATAATAATAATAGTAATAATAATAATAATTTTATTTCGTCCCTGTATCAAATACAGACATGATGTTGGACATTTCCGAAACTTACAATCTGAATTATACAATAGATATACAATAGAGATACATGCTAAGGCTCTCCATTTCATAGTTCTTCTATCCTGTAGAGTGCTTTTGCATAGGTATTATTTAAATTTATTGGCTAATTTTGTCCCGATACACTGTTTTATACTGTCTGGTAGTTTGTTATAAAATTTTACCCTGATTACGTATGGATCCCTTTCCGATGCTTTTTTATTGTGCCCTATTGTGTATAAGTTCTTTCTTGATCTTGTGTCGTACTGATGTATCTCTTTTATTGTGACATTCATTTTTTTTTTTTTTTTTACAAGAAAAACTACCCTGAATATATATAAGGATATTACAGTTATTACTGCCCTGTAAAATTCTTGGTGAATAATTATATGAGGTATTGACAGATAATTCATGAAGTTTTATTCAATAGACTGCAGTCTGAATCATTATGACAGTTTATTATATTATATAAAGACAGTGGGCGTGAATTTTTAAAATATTATACGGTAAACTGTATTTTCGTTTTTAAAATATTACAAAAGAAAAAAAATACAGACACAAAGCAGTAGCAGCGCATTCTATAAAGTCTTATATGGAACACTGTATTTCAGTTTTTAAAATATTCTGAAAGCAAAATATATATATTAGGCAGTGAAGTCTTAACATGTTAAACGGTACAGTGTATTTATGTTTTTAAAATATATGAAAGCAAAACAAAAGAAAAAACAAGGCTATGACAGTGTATTTTTGAAATGCAAGTATTCATGATATAAAAGCCAAAGAAAACACAATGTACAGACGGTGACTTTGAAGAGAGTTATTATATCTGGAATATCTTGAACGGAATGAAAACGAGCGAAGAAATTTTATAGTGCAGCGAGGAAATCCTTTCGAAGAACTTTCCTAACTGTATTGAGGTATTATGCTACCTGATCATCAGGCTTTAAAACTTAGTGCCCGATCGAATATGTTAACAGCAACCGTACTGTATAGACTTTGCTCGGCGTATGCCCTAGCTACCATATGCTAGTTCACGTGATAGTAAACAAACCAGAATACATATATAGGAAGACCACAAAATAACTTCTCATTATCTAAACTCACATTACAAGCATGCAAAACGATACTTTCTGCTGTTTGTGTATAATAGTCCCTCCCAAATGTTTCAATATATGTTTGCGCTTTAGAACACTTTACTTTCGGCATGCCGAACACGTATTATAAATTTAAACACGCACAATGACAAGGTATACTGTTGACCAATTTGAGAGGCACAGTACTACGAGGGCATTCACTTCTCGTACTACTATCAATGACTGTCTTATCAGCCTACGCAATCACCCTCCACCCCCTATACTCAGGTTGTTGGTAACCGGAATCAACTCCCTCTGTGGGTTCGGGCACTAAGTTTTAAAGCCTGCTGATCATTCAATATTGTTGTAGGGGACATTGGAAATATGCTCAGAACTGCAGCTCGAATTATACATGATGAAAGCAATGCAATAACCTCACTGACTCGCCGATACATAAAAATATGCTTCCCTACATCACAGGCAGAGCAGAGGATATCCTCGCTCCTCCATGGTGTCATCTTGTTGTTAACTTCTTCTTCTTCTTCCTCTAGGTCAGGGATGGCCAACTTCTTTTGCCCAAAGGGCCACTTCCATACTTTCGCTAAAAGCAGGGGCCGCACAAGAACTTAAAGGGAAATTTAGGCTATATAAATTAATGTATAAACAAATGCTATGGATATTGAACATACTTTAATGTTGAAATAATATATACTACTAATCATACAAGAGTTGAGCAGAACAAAATCAACAATTTTACTGAAAAAAAAACCACTAGTGAGAACACTGAGGGCGGGCACAATCGTTCACAAGTTTGTCAAAATCAATTCTTGTCGAGGTGGTGGCCACTTTAAGCAAATCTTGAAGATGGTTGTCTGTAAGTCTGTTACGGTGAGTTGATTTTATAAATTTCATCGAGGAAAAAGTGCTCTCACAAATGTAGGTGCTTCCAAACATTGAAACATTTTTTTTACCAAAATCACGTAGTTTGGGATATTTGTCCTCAGGCAGCCTACTCCAGAATTCGACACCAGTTTCTGGTCTTTTCTGGAAAACTTGGTCACTTTGCAAATCACAGAGCTCCAACTGTAGGTCGTCATCTTGCTGGGAAATGTCACATGTCATGGGATTGTTGAATAAGAAGAGATGTGGTCGCAGTTCATTAAAATCCAAAAATCGTTCATTGAATGACTCCAAAAGCATATTCAATTTCGGTATGCAAAAACTGAAATCACTGGTTGGAATTTCTTCCATAATTTCTTTGCACGATGGGAAATGTACTAGATTAGCTTTTTCTAGGCTTGATATGAAAACCTTAAGTTTATTTACAAATCCATCTAAGTGTCCAACTAACTGAGGTACTGTTTGATTTCGACCTTGCAATTTCAAGTTAAGTTCATTCATGTGGTGACTTATGTCGGTTAAGAAAGCCATATTGCATAAAAACTTAGAATCTAGTAGTTTTTCTTGAACTTCTTTGGAGATAGGCGTATTTATATGTGCATTGAGAAACTCAGCTACCTCTTTTCTTAAAGCGAAGAATCGTTTTAAGCAGTTCCCTTTACTTAGCCAGCGTACTTCTGTGAAGAGTGTCAAGTCTCCATACTCTGCTTCGAGTTCTGTTAGAAAAGCCATGAACTTTCTATGAGTCAATGACCTATTTCCTCCTTTGATCATGTTGACACATTTCATAACTGTTTTCATTGTGTCTTCCATTTCCAGCATTTTCCCACAAAGAGCTTCCTGGTGTATAATACAGTGAAATGATGGACAGCTGATACCAGCCTTTCTTAACAAGCCCACTAGGCCTAGTTGAGAGCCAACCATAGCTTTGGCCCCATCTGTTACAATTGCTGACAACTTTTTTGTTCCTTCACAGCTGTTGAGGGCTTTCATAAGTGCATCAAAAATGTGTTGACCTTTAGTATGACCATGCAGTGACTCTAGAGCCAGTAATTCTTCATTTATCATGAAATTATTGTCTACTGTTCTGATGAAAATTAACAGTTGAGCAGTGTCTGTTAAATCAGTGGACTCATCCAAGGCTAGAGAAAAGTAGGAAGACTCAGAAACAATATTACTTATTACACTGGAAACATGTTTACTTATTTCTTCAATTCTTCTAGTGACAGTCTGTTTTGAAAGTGAGACGTTTTTAAACTCATTACTAAATTTTTCTTCACCAAAAGCTTGAGCCACTTCTATACAGCATTTCTTTACAAACTCACCATCAGTGAAGGGTTTTTTGGCTTTAGCTATCTCTGCACTTACAATATAAGAAGCTAAGAGTGCATTTTTTTGCAAAGTTGTGGATTTATTAAATAGGTTTTTTTGAGCACTAACCTTTTTCTTCAAGTCAGATACAATAGTAAGCCTAGCTTGTCCAGTGTAATCTTTGTACTTAGCTGCATGGTGCTGAGTGTAGTGCCGATTGAGGTTATATTCTTTATGGACAGACAGTACAAGCAAACACACTAAACACTGGGGTTTATTGTCCTTGTTATTTACAAACAGATACTCGGTTTCCCACTTGTCTTGAAACACTCTGTTTTCTTCTGAAACTTTTCTTTTCTTACCCATCGTGAAATAACGTAATTAGGTTTGTAAGTTAAAACTAAACACAGTGATGAAGCACCAGCAGTTTGACAGTAGCTAGCCTCGCGTGCGCACAGTCTTAGTATCTCAGAGTCACTGAGTGTTTTGTTTGGTTCCGAACGCGCAGTTGCCAAACCGTGCAGTCAGTCTTTTCGGAAAGCGTAGTTGCCACACCGTGCGACATCAAACTGGCGTGTTTGCCTTATAGGCCTACTCAAAGTATACTTCCTACTGATTCTCTTAAAGTAATTAAACCTTTATTTTGCTAGTTGTTAAAAAATTTATTATCAGGTCGTAATTATATACAATTTGAACTTAACCTGGACTCTTGTAGGAAATTTTGTATTTTATATTTCTGTTAAAAAATATCTACCGTAATACTTTTAAAAAGTTGTTCGGGGGCCGCATAAAACATAACCGCGGGCCGCTTGCGGGCCGCAAGCGGCCCGCGGGCCGCCAGTTGGCCATCCCTGCTCTAGGTAATGGCCTCGTGAACAGAAGAATGCGTTCATTATACTCCGCTCGCTTTCCGATTTTATGCTCTGTGTTTAAACAAGCCGCCAGCTAAACACAGTTCCGTAAACAGAGATTAGGAATGGTGCTCCACATTTCTTTTTAATCATGTTTAAAATCTTAAACGTGTGTAGGTAAACACTGTTTAACCAAATCTTAATCACTGTTGATGCACTTGGCCAATAGGCGTACTTATGAACCGTTTAGCTAAGTGTAGTAAGGTGGTAGGCCTAGTCCCTTCGGGGATGTAGCACCACGGAGTTAAGTTAACGCTTGGGGATTTAATAATATTAGTAATAATTACACTTTTTAATTGGCCCTGTATCCAAAAATGTTCTTTTCAGAAGCATCGAGAACAAAAGTCTAATAAAAACATATTTTATATTTTGATTAGATATCTTTTGAGGATGTGACACGATTGGTAACGACTTTCTCATACTCTTATTACCACTTTACGTGAAGAAAATGTTTTGAGGCAGCTTGAATTAAAGGTAGAACTTTTAACGCAAAACCCACGAAGTGGAAGTTGACCATTATCGCATTAGCGCTTTAAAATTTGTACGGCACTCCATTGTCGTCATCTTCTCTGATTTCAGCCACATGGAAAATACTCTTTTTACTCAAGAATAAATGCATATGATTATTAAATAAACTCTGTTTGATAAAAATTGAAATTGTTAAGAGTCATTACGCTTTATTAAATGCTAAATTCCTCTCAGTGGTCGCAAAAATAGTCATACTTTGTGGCTGAAAAGCGTTATCCACTCCTTTCCTTATGTTGCTTTATGCTGCCTTATGTTGCTCCTTACGTTGCCTTATGAGGTACTCTTGGTAAAATCATTTTCTTTTGCTCGTAGGATTGCTATATTCGCCCTTACGGGCTCGTTTCGCAAACATACCTACTAGCAAAATAAAATCTGGTTTTTATCACTTGTATCAATAATAACTACCGACATTTTTAGCGATTTTTTCCCTGAAAACGACTGTAACGATTTCGTAAGAGTTTTTTTTCATGAGTTCCTTATACTGAAGACTAAAACTTTTATGTAAATCAGTGGCGCCAACTTATATGGCCCCGTGGGGCTCAAGCCCACCCAATAATTTGCCGTGTACTATTATAATTATTTATTGCTATTACTCTAAACTGTGTTTATTTGTTGAATTTGTAAAAAGAAAACCAGGCTAATGTGGACATATATAGTACGATCTTCTCTTGTTCAAATTCCCTCACGATAATTTGAAATCGTTCTACAATTCATTACATTTTGACATCTGTCAGTGCAGTTTCCACAGCCACCGCTGTTCTAAATACTGCATATTTAAGGAGAGCACAGAAAAGCTAGATTTAGAATTTAGACGATGCGTGTGAGAAAAAATCACAGGAAAGCGATTAATGGACAAGGCAAAAAATTGTGATATAATACAAAAGTGTGGGCATTGAAAGAGTGGATGGAACATGTAGAAAGAATGAATTATAAAGGTCATCAAGGTACAATAAACCACGAAAAAGATAAAGTGATTGGGGAGAATAGGCTCCTGGTCTAAGGAAATACGAAGAAGATAATTTACTCCAATCAGGAAAAACACCGTGCTACATAGGCCTACTTATTTTATTTTAGTAGGTACCTAAAACACAACGTTTATAATATAACATTATTAATTTTTAAAGGATTTCCGTTAATTAGGCTACACAATTATTTTTCTAGCGGTTGAATTACGTTGATTGTTATTTATTATTACAAACAAAGACATAGTTTCTTAAATTCTATATTTATCACAATTGTGGAACATTTTTACTCCTATGCGCGCAGCACATTATGTACCAGGTTTTTGGAGAGGAAAGTATGAAAGTGAAATTTAATTTCTTTCTTATTTTAGCCCCGAAACGGTTGTATGGTAACATGAGAGTAAGAAATAAAATATTCCATAAAGACAATACTTTTATGTTACCGGCATTCTGTTTTTTTCTTATTTAAACCCTCCCCAGGCATGGTGTGTAGAAGCTATGAATTGCAAAATTAGACATTCTCTATGAGCCATGAGCTTTCTAGTGTTTTCTGAGGGAATAGTTTTAGTGTGATAAGTCGTTCTTCCTTATTTCAAATTCTACGTACCTATATAAGGACCTAGAGTTTGAATATCGTAAGTCCTTCATAAGTTAATTTCGAATTACAAAATACAAAACTCGGGCATTTTAAGCTATTTCTTTATATTGCGTATGTGCGAGAAAATAGGACTAATGCATCCATCGTTAACAAGCATCATTACTACGTAGGATAAGTAGGCTATTGCGTTAGTGAAATGTGTATGTTATTTCGGAGCACTACGTCGCCGAGTTTTAGGGTTTTAAGTTGTGCAGGTAATTGATCAGTTAAAACTATGAACAACTAATCAATTATCCAAACATATTATAATACTTTTCACCATATAACGTTAAACAACACTGGCATGTATAAACTACTAGGTAACTATAATATAATTGACATAAAATTACATTGAACGAAAAAAGTTTTAATTGCATACTTTGACGAAAAATGGAAAGTTCATTATCGCACTAAAATAGTACGTTATGCAATGAACCTAATATAATGCTACTGTTTGTTCGAACATACTTTATTCAATGTTTAAGTTTTGAGATTTTAAATTGAAAGAAAGAAAAACAAAACGGCTGAACGCGGCGATCAGCTGTTACTAAGTTTTCGTAGTTCTTGACTTCTGCGATAGATGGGCAGCCAATGGCGCCAACTTGTATGGACCCGCGGCGCTCAAGCCCACCCAATAATTTTTATCTTAATTATTTATTGCTATTACTACAAATCGTGTTTCATTGTTGAATCTGTATACAGCTAATAATGAAGCTATTGTTGACATAGGCCTACTTAGGCCTAGTACGGTATTATTTTATTGCAATTCTCTCATGATCGTTTGGAATCGTTGGTGACTGGTTAAAAAGAAAGAGGTCGGTGGAACGAAAATATAGAAAGAATATATTAACTGCAAGAAAGATTGGTTAAATCAGCAAGGGACAATGAACCAGAGCGAAAAGGGAGCTCAGGTCGTTCATGAAAAAGGTGGTTTGATTAGGCTTCTGTTCAAAGGAAATACGAAGAAGAGAATGGTTGTGACGAATTTATTGGGAAAACTCCAGTCAGGAGAAACATATTTTGTAACACGCCGTGCTACATATTGGTGAGACCATGTGTGTTTTTAGATTATTTTATTTAGTTTTATTTTAACCGTTACCTAAAATCCAAGATAAAAAAAAAACGTATAATTTTCAAATGATTTCTGTTAACTTCGCTACATAACACTTTCTTGCCGGTTGATTTACAGTTTCATTGTCATTATAAACAACGAAATTGTTTCTTGTAGGCCTACAGTTTTCTATATTTATCCGAAGTCATGTCAATGTTATATATTGTTCGTGCAAGCTCCAATATTAGGGGCGGGAGTATGAAAATTTTAAATCTTGAGCCCACCCAAAGTTTTTCAGAAGTTGGCGCCACTGATGTGAATGACTTTTTTAGGTAGATTTCGAAGAAAAATCTACCTATTGCAATGGATACCATGTCATGATTTTCGAAAAATTCTTTCATATCTTTACGTTTCATGCTTCCCTAAGTACGAAACCACAGCCCGTTCAAAAAAAATTTTTGTGATATTTATATATATATATATATATATATATATATATTTATATCTTTACACGATAGCGGCCGTAATTTTGAAGATATTTGAACCAAATTTTATTATGTTATTTCTAGGCCCAATAGTTCGGACAAGTTCGTTAATGAGCAAAATTGGCCCAAGGGGGTGGTCGGGGGAGGGGGGTGAAATTTTAAAACATTTATATCTCGGTCCCTATGAAGTATAGAGGGAAACTTTATTTGAATAAATTAAAGTACTCCCTATGGAGTTCACAGTGACACCAACGATTCGGGTGTTTTGGGGGTATGAGTGGGGGTGGGGGCGGGGGCGGGGGGATGGAAATTCGAAATTTTTGAAACCACGTCTTGTGGGGTATCATTGAAAATCTCTTGATGAATACTCTACAAATCAATAATTAGTTTCTTGATAGCTCTCATATGACGCGAGATTTTAATGTTTGAAAATAATAACACTTAAAAGAATTTGCTAATTTTATTCATTGCTGATCTTGCGCACGGCCTCCCAGAATATTATATCCTATTCTTGTTGTCAAAACAAATGATTGTAGGCTCTTCCTCTTTACCGAATTCAGTTCTTATTACTGCGGGTTTGTCATGCCAAGGCTAAAGAAGAAGAGTGCTATGCAGCGACAGTAAATTAAACCAAAAACACTTTGAAATCTACCTCAGCCTATAGGCTTGCCTAAAGGGATTTTTGAAAAATGCTCTGGAGGGGAGTTATAAGCGTGCTATAGTTTTGTGCAAACTCAGGATTCATGTTTTGAGTGGTGAAGGGTACATCTTCGCATCCGGCTGAAACAACATTGCTGAATACGCTCCCTACAATTCTGTACCAGAATTATCTGACGTAAGAAAGTTGTATTGCTATGCTTTAGGGTAGAGAAAGTTATGTGAGTGAAACACATAAGATTTCTTACTAAATAATATGTATGATGCAAGTTTTATAAAATTGTTATATGTTGTAAGTAAGCAGATTTAGTTTTGTTTTACTGATAATGTGAACATGTAAAAGAGCAGAGGATTAAGGGATGTAAACGAATGACGCTACGTTACACATCCATCTTTTTCCTTCTTATAAATTTCTTTTTTTTACTTTTTCCTCCCACTCAAAACACTATAGTAACCAAACTGATTCTCTCTCTCCTAAGCTTTTAAAATGTGGAATCACTCCATTTTCCTCTTTCTCTTTTTGCTTAGGTGAGATAATCCTTTCTCTTCGTTTAATGCACGCCGACAAATTTGTAAGTCAAAATTCTACGCTAAATATTTTGATGGAGAACCGAGAACGAAGATCACAGTTTTATCTTTCAATAGAAAGCTTCGGAAGCTTATAATGTCTATGTGTGTCTAAGGCACAAGAAATTGCTGCTCGTGCAGGAAAAAATGTATAGGATCAAACTTGTAGGAAATTTTATCAGCTTGAATTTTGTATATAGAAACTTTTCCTCTACGATGCACCATTGTTTAGATATAAGCGAAAAACAGTAAAAGGAACCTTCTACGGGCCCGTCTGCCCCTCGCTCACCCTTCATCCTTGGGGAATTGAAGTATGTTGTTCAGGATACTTTCTGCGACAACTGTGCCAACTTTCAAAACTAGGCCTACACGATTTTCCCCTTATTTTTCTTTCGTTGCCTGGACTAGTCTTCACTCTACAAACTATTTCGAACACAGGTCCCTATTTATTTGTCCTGCCGTTTTTCAGTACCTATCAGAACATCACGATCTCTGAACAAGATCAAAATGCTGTTCTATCTATTCCGTCACACAATACTGTAGGCTACAGTATTTCAGTATTCGTCGTTCACTATCGGGACAGCTGGCAATTGGAATTGCTTATCTGAGGATATAAAATCTACTGAACATTCAGAACGTTCGAGTTGACTAGGCCTACTTAACGAATCTTGACCAGGAATAAATTGAAGGGCCTAGTTCCATAAGGGCGTAAGGCACATCTTTAATTTTGAGCTTTTAACATTTATGCCTTCTCCTCATATCTCTTAAATACTCAGTGAACAATTTATACTTGTGCCTTAAACCACTACTCAGTCATAAGAAAAGACCTGTGCTTGTGAGTGGTAACATTGTTTAAAAACATCAAGATTTCCCGGAACTATGTCCTTGTGCCTTACGCCCTTATTGAACTGGGCCCTTCAATTTATATACTGTATACGTGTTTCATGTATTGGTTATCTTTTATCGTAATTACCTATTTTATTCTTAATTCGTAAGTTATTATTTAAGTTAATTCTTTACTTTTGTTTTTCTGTCAATATTCTATTATTACTGAATTCTTTTTTTACAATTTAACATAGTTTTCACTTACCCATAGCACTTAATTATGTATTGTTTATTGCTCTGTATGTTGTCTCGTTATCAGGGTCACTTATATATTTTAAAGTAGACTATTGTTTATGTCTGTATGTATCCACTTCTGGTTAGTGGAAGAAAAGGCCGTAACTTTAACAGAGGGAGATAATTGATTAAATAAAATCAAATTAAATTATACCAGGAATGTACATAGGTGAAGCAAAATGTTACTAGTAATCTCTGTAAAGTGTGTAACTCAATAAGTTACACTTTACACCATACATGGGCATTTACTGGTTCGCGAACCACTTGTGGTTCTGGAACTTCCCGCATAAGACACAAGATGGCATTGCGGACATTCGGTGTACGTGGTGGATTATTCCCATGCATGAATCATATCTCTTTGCAAGCAGTGACGGGTTGCGACACTGTTCCGATATGAAAGGCGTTATGGCACATTCTAAGCCTTTGTATGATGAAATAATTGCACACGTAAAAGAATAATTAAAAATACAAAATTGTTTGTATTATTTGTTTTTTGTAGTGTATATTATAAAGTGAAATTAGTGTTTCCCTAAGAATGAGCAACCGCCACTGCACTTATTGTCTGTGTCTCCATCTACCCGTTCTTTTCGAACTATGTGTAAGTTGACCAAGTTTGCGGGTTGCGTGTCAATGGATAGGGGTTTGCCCATGATTGCTTTACACTGACTGACAGCCTTATTCACACTTTACGTACATAATAAAGGTGACCGATATTTGCAACAATTTCGCTGTAATGCTGTAATATAGGCCTAATAGTGTACAATATGGTGTCGTATATACAGTATATCTTTGGTACGAAAACTTAAAAATAATCCTAGTGTCTGTCGTCAGATGTCTAGATCAGAACCCGCTGAAAGATATTTCATTTTCCTTGCAATCCTTCCAACTTGTTTGTTGAATTCTGAAACGTCGGATGTTATGTTAGCCTATTTGTTATTGATTCAAATTTTAATGATTTTTTACACTCCATAGTATAGTGAATATAAAATATAAAGTAAAATTCTTTTAGACTCTCGAAAGAGATTTCCTTTTCTGAAAAACCGTAATAAATAACGCTCATGGCGCTGAATGTATGGAGCGTTTCTATGCTTTCATTCCGCCTGAAACGCACACTATTTCCACGGAATATGAGAACATTTTTGGCCGGAGATTGCCTCAGTTAACTGTAGAGTTGAGAGGTGAAAGCGAATTCACGCCACACACGGCCATGTGCCCTTTCACGCATTTTATGTCATTAGGAAGCTGTGATTACGTTCCTGGTTCCACATAGAGCAGAATACGAAAAAGTTAAAGCGGATGATGCCTGGCACTACCGCACGCATTCTATAGGGCCTTGTATAATCTAAAAATAAGTAAGAAAAATTTAATACAAATTACTCTGGTTCCCATCCTTTTTGAATTGGTTAGACTAAGGCAGTGCAAAGACCGCCGGCGTGGTCTTGCGGTTAGCGTCGCTGACTACAGATCCGTCGGCCCGGGTTCGATTCCCCGGTACCGCCTCGGATTTACTGAGGTAAGGAGGTCTGAAACGGGGTGCACTCACCCTCGTGATTCAAATTGAGGAGCTACTTGAAAGAGAAGTAGCGGCTCCGGTCATGGAAACCACCATTAGCGGCCGTGGGTGTTGGCATGCTGACCACATGCCCCCAATCCTGCCATCTGTCTATGGTAGATGAAGCAGCGGTCGGTTGGTAAAGCCTTGTCCCTTCAGGGATGTACCGACACGGAGTTTAGTTTAGTTTATGCAGTGTAAAATGGCGCAGAAAGAACGCACGAATTTCCAATGAAGATTCGCAATAAAACCTTTTTACCAGACGTGGCTCTGGGGTTTTTTTTAAAGTAATTCGGCAAGTATTGTTTGCGCTAAATATACGACTTCTAGTTGATGATGATGATGATGATAATAAAAAATAACAAT
Organism: Ectobius pallidus; assembly: GCA_964059195.1. NCBI lineage: Eukaryota > Metazoa > Arthropoda > Insecta > Blattodea > Ectobiidae > Ectobius > Ectobius pallidus. The sequence goes on from CAXKWD010000001.1 coordinate 29,757,229, forward strand.
AATTTAACCAAATTTATGTGAGATGGCATGTGAGTAGACGTAAAATGGTATAATTAGAACTCATGTTGCACTACAGAAGAATTCTCCAGATAAAGCTCATTAAACAAATCACGTTTATTGTCGGCTTACTAAAGAGGCTACGGTGTTGGAGTAATATACCTCCTAAATCATTCATTAATTGGTTGGATTTCATTTTTTGTTTCGCAAAAACTACTTTTTTTAATAATTTTCAGTTCAATATATTGAGCATTTACTAATACAATTCTTACAACTTCATTTCTACATACCTATATAAAACACTCCTAATTTGCTTAAAATACAATCAAATACAAATACCACAATTAGAGAAAATACATACAAAATCAATGTTAGTTAATGAAGCTTTTTAAGTCTGTAGGCTTCCGCGGCCGGAGTCATCATTGTCTAGGCTGTCCGGGTAGCGCCGCGTCGAGTGATGAGATGCCAACGTTTCTACAGCCATGTTGCTGTCTTCTTCAGGGCCAAAAAGTCACTGACTAAGCCGGGCATCGGGGTCTTATATATCCGTGTGGTGTTGCGGAGCAGTAGCGGGCGTCCGGCCAATCACAGAAGAGGCATCTGTTGGAGCTCTGGGATTGGTCGGTCGACAGCAGCGGTTGGTCGGAGCTCCATTATCCCTATCTGCTGCATCATGGTGGTGTCGAAGAAGGGGTTGCCAGGTTTTCGGCAAGTCCAGGCCTTTATCCCCGTTGATGTTCTGGGGTCTTCTCGCTATTTCAATCGCTTCTTTCACCCTTCTCGGCCACCATCTTTCTTCTCTACTTATGAGGCGGGTGCCATCAAAAACGATAGCGTGTCCAGTCTTTGCTGAGTGGAGGGCTATGGCCGACTTATCAAAGTTGTTATTCTTGTAGTGGCGTATGTGCTCTTGTAGGCGTTCTGCTACTGTGCGGCCAGTCTCACCAATGTAAGTCCGTCCGCAGCTGCAGGGGACCTCATATATTCCCGCCATCTGTAAGGGTTCTAATTTGTCCTTCACCCGGACCAGTCTGCGTCGGAGAGTATTGGGAGCACTGTAGGCAACCTTGATGTTCTGTCGTCGTAGCATTTTTCCGATTCGGTCGGTAATACCCCTCACGTAAGGCAGTAACGCTACCCCGCTGATAGGTTCTGGGGGTTTCTGATTGGTAGTGGAGCTGTTAAGAGTCAGGGCTGTCTGTGTAGATTGTATTGTTCGCTTGATGGTAGCTGCGGGGTAACCATTGACTCGGAAGGTGTGCTGGAGGCCTTCCATTTCTCCTGGCAGGCTCTCTGCGTCTGATACCTTGGCTGCTCTCATCGCTAAGGTTCTCAGAACGCCTCTCTTAATAGCTGGGTGGTGGTGTGACTCTGCATGCAGATATCGGTCCGTATGTGTTGGTTTACGGTAGACCGAGTGACCCAAGCTGCCATCCGCCCGTTTCCTCACCAGCACATCCAGAAAAGGTAGGCAATCGTTCTTCTCTATCTCCATGGTAAACTTGATGTTGGCGTGAGCGGAATTCAAGTTGTTCAGGAAGTCTCGTAGCAATTCGTTACCATGTGGCCAGATGACAAAGGTATCATCAACGTAACGTAGCCACAGCTTTGGTTGGTGTTGGCTGTTGGACAGGACTTCGGTCTCAAAAGCTTCCATAAACAGATCTGCTACCACGGGGGATAGAGGAGAACCCATGGCCGCCCCTTCCACTTGGGCGTAATACTTGTTACCATATTGGAAGAAGGTAGAGCTGATGCAGAGTTCTGTGAGATCAGCCCATTCTGTAGGAAGATTCCGGTCTTGCAGTTTCTGTCGGATGATGCTGACAGCTTCGTTGGTGGGAACTTTGGTGAACAGAGATGTCACATCGAAGCTCACGAGAATGTCGTTGGGGTCCAAGCGTAGGTTGCTGATGATGTTGACGAAGTGTGCAGAGTTTTTTACCGTAGATGCTATGTCCTCAGTTAGAGGTCTTAACTTACCAGTCAGATAGCGGGCCAGGGGATGTGTAGGACAGTTTATGGCAGATACAATAGGCCGTAGAGGTACATTGGGTTTGTGTACCTTCGGAAGTCCATAGAACTTCGGCGTGATACTATTTCCCCTTTTAAGCCTTGGTTTGACTTCGTCCTCAATGGCAGTGGCTTGGTTAATACGAGTTGCCACTTTGGCTCGCATTTTTCGTACGGGGTTGCCTGGCAGAGGTTTGTAGGTTCCTTCTTCTCCCAATATGATGCTCACTTTCTGGTGGTAGTCATTGCTCCTCAAAAGGACCGTTGCATTGCCTTTATCTGCCGGGAGAATGACGATGTCGTTTCGCTCACGAAGAGCGCGCAGCGCTTGGCGTTCGTCTCTAGGCAAGTTGTTTGGTGGAAGTTTGGCATGAATCAGAATGTGTGCAGTTTCCCGCCGGATCTTGTCTGCTGCTTCCTCCGGGGTACCACGTAGTGCTGTCTCTACATATGCCAAAATGTCGTCTGTTGGGATCTTCTTAGGTGCAGTGGCGAAATTTAGCCCCCTTGACAAGACTGAGATAGATGCGTCATCTAGCTCTTCACCTGTGAGGTTTATGACCGTTTTAGTATTGGGCAGGCTCTGAGGTTTTGGGTGTTGTGTTGGGTGTTCCGAGCCAATGGTTACCCCGCAGCTACCATCAAGCGAACAATACAATCTACACAGACAGCCCTGACTCTTAACAGCTCCACTACCAATCAGAAACCCCCAGAACCTATCAGCGGGGTAGCGTTACTGCCTTACGTGAGGGGTATTACCGACCGAATCGGAAAAATGCTACGACGACAGAACATCAAGGTTGCCTACAGTGCTCCCAATACTCTCCGACGCAGACTGGTCCGGGTGAAGGACAAATTAGAACCCTTACAGATGGCGGGAATATATGAGGTCCCCTGCAGCTGCGGACGGACTTACATTGGTGAGACTGGCCGCACAGTAGCAGAACGCCTACAAGAGCACATACGCCACTACAAGAATAACAACTTTGATAAGTCGGCCATAGCCCTCCACTCAGCAAAGACTGGACACGCTATCGTTTTTGATGGCACCCGCCTCATAAGTAGAGAAGAAAGATGGTGGCCGAGAAGGGTGAAAGAAGCGATTGAAATAGCGAGAAGACCCCAGAACATCAACGGGGATAAAGGCCTGGACTTGCCGAAAACCTGGCAACCCCTTCTTCGACACCACCATGATGCAGCAGATAGGGATAATGGAGCTCCGACCAACCGCTGCTGTCGACCGACCAATCCCAGAGCTCCAACAGATGCCTCTTCTGTGATTGGCCGGACGCCCGCTACTGCTCCGCAACACCACACGGATATATAAGACCCCGATGCCCGGCTTAGTCAGTGACTTTTTGGCCCTGAAGAAGACAGCAACATGGCTGTAGAAACGTTGGCATCTCATCACTCGACGCGGCGCTACCCGGACAGCCTAGACAATAATGAAGCTTTTTCTAAGTTACAATTACAATTTATTAAATAGGAAGTTGTATTGATTAATATTATTATAAGCCTCCGAATGATCATTGATCGTGATCGGAGGTGGCTCTTAATAACAATGATAACTGGGAGAATGAAGTGGACATGCAAATAAATTACATAAAGATATAACAAATTAACAACTGAGGATTAAAATACTAAATATAATAATACGAGATATATAAGTACTAAAAGTAATAAAGCTAAAATTAGCTGAAATTAGGGGTGAGGTACACCTTTCCCTAGTAAAATTTTACTGTATTTCAACTATGTTTTTCCTCTCTAAATCCTTAAGGTTTTTGGAAATAAAAATTGGCATGCTTAAGATAGCCTACACTATTTTAATATTTGTGTATTTGTGGATTCTTTTTAGCATTCTTATTATATGTACTAACTTACTCGATGGCAACAGATAATTTCCGAAGAAGCTAATGGAATGTTATCTATTATATGGAACCCGGAGGTTCATTGCCGCGCTTACCTGAGCCCGCCATTCTACCTTATTCTATGCTAACTCCAACCATCCCTCGCAACTTCTACGTCCCTTAAATCTATCCTAAAATTGTCCTCCTACCTACGTCTGGATCTTCCAAGTGGTCTTTTCCCTTTGGGTCACCCAGTCAATACTTTTGAGATGTCTTTCCTCCCCCACGCGTGCAGCATGTTCAGCCCATTTCGTCCTCCGTGATTTAATTACCCTTACTATATTCGGTGACGAGTACAGGTTATGAAGCTCGTCGTTGTGCAGTTTTCTCCAGTCCCCATTTTCATTTCTCTTAGGGCCAAATATTTTCCTAAGCACACTATCAGATTATGTTCTTCCTGAAGAGTAAGAGACTATGTCTCATATCTATAGAATACAACCAGTAGGATAATTGTGTTAAACATTTTTATTTTTAGATTTCTGAACTTAAGACGAAAGGGCAAGCGTTTCTGAATTGTATAAAAACAAGCATTCTTATTTGTAGACTCCCTCAGTGTAGTCCCTCCCCCCGGAGATCAGCCTTTACAGGATAACTAAAAAAATACTTAATAGGCCTAGGGCCTAAATATAGAAATACAATATAAACCAATTTTAGGAAAAGGTGTAGGCCTACCTTCCCCTTAAAACTGATTGTGTGATCGTGTTCAGTGTTCCACGCTAAGTGGTGTCCCGTGTGTCTCTAAACTTAAATTAATTCTACACTCAGACTAACCAACTTTTTGAGACCTCAAAATATGAAAACTGGAGGATTGCGTCAGAAAATTTTCAAAACTGAAGTTTGTTTTTTAAAAATAAATTTAAAAATCTCGATAGGAAAGATGTTTATTAGTAGAAGGCTGTCTAATGTTTCATAAGTGATAGACGAAGTGACGTGTGCGCATTAGAACGCTAAGATGTTACTTATTGTTGTTTAAACGATTCAATCCAACAGCCTTTCTTTACATTACTGATAAACTGAAACGAGGTGTACTTTTGTTTACAGACGTTGTTCAACGCAGTGTTAAGTTCAAAGAATGTGTCATGTGATCTCTATAGCTTCAATAACGTCTTGTGCACTTCGTAACGCCAGACGTTTCGTATTCCCCCCCCCCCCACAAAGAGGTATCCATGGAAACGAGATCGGTTGATCGAGGTGGCAATCGTCAAGTACCTTGATATCCTCATAAGCATGTTATTTTTATGTCGAAGTATATTGATTTGCTTATTATGTGAGACTGCATGATTTAATAGCTTAGTTGTAACAATATTAAATCAGTTTTTTCCTTCTTTTCAGGTGAGTCTTCTGTCTCTATCTGCAGGTAACATTACGTTTGAAACTATTTCAACCTACTTTAATTGGTAACAGGTAGCCCTATGTACTTATATTGAAAGTTTATATTGATTATATTATAGCGGGAAACCACATAACATTCCCACCGCTGCGTCATCTCCCGTAGGCAGATGGCAGGATTGGGGGGCATGTGGTCAGCATGCCAACACCCGCGGCCGTTAATGGTGGTTTTCTTGACCGGAGCCGCTACTTCTGTATCAAATAGCTCCTCAATTTGAATCACGAGGCTGAGTGCACCCCTACCAGACCTCCCTACCTCAGAAAATCGGAGGAGGTACCGGGAATCGAACCCGGGTCGACGGATCTGTAGTCAGCGAGCTAACCACAGGACCACGCCGGCGGACAACATTCCTCTGAAAGGTGGTTACTATATAAATAGCTATACTGTGTAAGCTCCCAGTTCTTTCTTGTCAGAGCCACTTCCCACTTTTTTACAACCTCACTACGTTTCTTTTTTTATTCATTCCGGTTGGACATAGGCCTATGTATATAATTTAATTTAATTTATAATTTAATATATATATATATAATATAGTACAACCCCAAAGAGCAAAGCTCATTGGAGGGGTGACATAAATACATTGGTTCTAAAACATACTTACCTTTTTGTTTTATTCACTTAATTTAAGTATTGTTTTCTTTATCAGTCGAGTGGGTTGTTTGTTTGGTTAAGTCCAGCATTGTCACATTTCGATATACCAAAGCTCCCTGTAAGTTATAAACAACAACCTTCATTTTGAATCTGACCAAGTATTAAAACTAAACTTCACCTAAGAAACGTTAAATTATAATTTAAATATTAAATGCATGCTTTGAGAAAGTTTGTGCAACATAGTTTGACCATTAATTGCCTGTATTAGCGCGTTGCTTTTTTTTTATAAAAATTGCCTAACTAAAGCTTAGCCATAATAATAATAATAATCATAATAATAATAATAATAATAATAATAATAATAATAATGATACTACTACTACTACTACTACTACTACTACTACTACTAATAATAATAATAATAATAATAATAATAATAATAATAATAATAATGACAAAAACAACAAAACACGCCTATCTGGAACTGAAGCCAGCAAAAACACTATTCACTGGCCAATATTACTTCAACAGTAGCTAAGAATGGTGAAAGGTATTTGTATTCAGACTCATAACAGACTCAAGTACTTAATTCTAATGAAGCATGTATCAATAACTCTATAAGTGTATGTCTGTGCCTATCTTTATAGTGCCTATATCGTCACAATTTTCGTGAAACCGTGCCCTGGAGCTCTTACTAGCACCACAGTCCCTACGAATCAGGATTTGGCAAGATTCCTTGCCTGTCTGCCTTAACACAAGAAAGAGAAACGCCTGCCAAATATGTTTAGACTACCACACACAACAAAGTGAAACTAAACACGTCACCCGTGCTTACAGAACATTTTAATTTCTTTAGTTGTTGCACGTCGGCTGTGTGAAATTTACCTAAAAAGTTTGTGTACAACACTTTTTTGCCTAAAATAGTGTTGGTCCATTATTCGGGTTTTTCAGTCCATGTTCAAAGAACAGTGGCAGGGAATTATTTTCCTTGGAGTGTTCCGTGTTGAATTATCCAAATTCCTCTAGATTCGTGTGAAATTATGTCTGGGAATGATGACGTTTTCATGACGTAATTCATATCATCTTTATCGAAAAAGAAATTCTCAGATACAGCTATCATTCATGAACCACATTCCTACCATCATAGGCGTAAGTTAAAATAAGATGGATTTTGTTGGAAAGTTATCGAAAGCATTATTTTAAGTAGGCTATAAACTATTTAATACTCTGATATAAAGGCCAGAATTTGTTGTTTCTAAAGTATTTCACTGTATAGTCCCTCTCCTACCATTCTTTTCACATCCCGTTATAAGAACTTCACAGGCTCACACGAACAACAAAACGAGCTGCCTGTTGTGTTCTGTACAGGGTGCTTCAAAAATACTTTTACAAACTTCGGGCATGGGTTCCTTACGCTAAAAGAAGGAAAAAAGTTCATTCGAACATATGTCCCATAATCCAAATGTCACAGCCTGTAATGTCTTGTACTGCTACTTGGATCGCCTTCGACACGCTGTAAAATTTGTTCTTCGTGGTTCGGCGTACGAACAACTCTTGGTCTTCCTCGATCGATAGTCTGTGGTGCAACGGTTCCTGTCTTAGCAACGCGACGATAAACAGCAACAAAGGTTGGATGACTCGGTTGTCTTCGGTCTGGAAACACCATCTGATACAACCGTGAAGCCTCGCGTTCATTACTATTCGCGCGACTATACATAAAAATCATGTCTGCCTGCTCACGAAATGAATATCCTGCCATGGTTGAACGAAACACGTGCAGTTAACTCATTACATGTACACAATTGAAGAGTTGAAGACAGACTAATAACAAGTCTCCATGGCTACACTTCGCCATCTACTGTACAGTAAGATACAATGAATCACAGCCTTCTATGAATGAGTGCATAGAGAAATGAAGTTGCGAGGTCGGACCTCGAGGGTCGTGAACGCAAACTTACAATAATAAATGAATAACGAGAAAACAAGGATTATGGGACATATGTTCATATGAATTTTTTTCCTTCTTTTGGTGTAAGGAAGCCATGCCTGAAGTTTGTAAAATTATTTTTGAAACACCCTGCATGTCAGTCTTACATGCTAAATAACTATTGAGGAGTACTTAAATGTTTTAAGTCTTGTCTCGGGAATGTTGCTTCTTTGAAAGAGGCTGAGAAACCTGTACGCACACAAATGAAATACAGCCGTGGACTTTATACTGGAGTATATTAAGGGTAGAGGAAGTTAAGAAAGTGTTTCAAAAAATATTTTGTTTAAGGTGTAGTACTTAGAGTTGATGCTCATAAACTGTAAGCCTATATTGACAAGTAGTGTCTGACCACTTATGTACATGATAATCTCAAGTGCATGCCTGCTCCAGTTCTATCACTTCCTTGTTCTGTGTGAGAATGAGCGCATTTTCACTTGTCACATGTTTACTAATTTTTATTTAAAATGTACAGTAAGTAAGTACGTCATTGAAGTATCCAGGAATAGGGAAGACTTCTTAAATTTCCGAGATTCTCCAATGTACTTAAATTTACCAGAAGAATTGCATATTTTCTTCATATTAATTAACACCAATTCTTGGCAAGTAAAAGAATGCAACATATTTTAGCTTAAATGTGATTTTTACGGATTCTGCTCACCTGCTGATCATAATTATATTATTACAACACACATTATTTTCCCAGTACTGTAGATAGCCAAAATTATAGTTCCAGCCGTTTTCAGAGTAATGCTAGAAGGAAATACTAATATTTTCCAGGCAATTACACTAAGGAAATCTTTATTTAGTCCTTTATAAAAAGCAGGACAGTTCTATAGGCAAACATTGTGTCTGAACTTTAAATTTGATTCCTCCCCTCCCCGTATATTTCACTATTCAAATTGCTCCTTGCGTAATAATTTTTTTTATTGTTACTTTAAAATTTTCAACAAAGCCTCAAGACATATTAGCAAATGTATCTTATTAAAACGTATTTTAATAGAAAACATTCGTGCCCTTATAACATTTATTTAAACTTGACAAAATTAATTAAAATAATGTTTAGCTGTTTTTCCTAAAACAAATAGTGAATTCCATTACAAATAAAATAGTAATTTTTTTGGTTTTAAGTGTCCACAAATCAAATCTCTAATTTAGTTCCTAAAATTTGAAAAATCTCCGCAAAGACTTTTTGCTATAAATGACATTAAAAAGTTACAACAAATATTTTTCTCAAGATCTAAAAAATTTACAGCTCTGAAAATATAGGGTTCATTGTGACGAATACTTCCAGAGTAAGGCAAACAATGAAAAAAGTCATATGAAAAATGTAGGATTTTCATAGGTCGGTTCCCTTAATGCATGTGTAGGATAGCGATAGCGATTTAGCGAATAATAAAAGTGTAATGACTAAATCACTAACTACAGCTGTTCTGAAGTTACATAGGGACCAACTTAAAAAATTAGTACTATTTTAATTTTGGGTAAGATTAATACGTTGAAATTCAACTAAGAAGCCTGCAATAATGAGTGTTTATCAAAATTTAAAAGGTTCGATATAATGATGAACATGGGCTGCAAAGAAAGAAAAGACGCATGTAGGTTAAGTTGCCGGCACTGGGTGCACAAGCTAGAGTTTCCACTATGATACCATGAACGGGAAATTGATAAAAAAAAAATACTATAATAAAATTACTTTATTTTTCTGCGAGAAATGCTTTGCTTTTATTATCATTATAAATAAGTTATTCTGCCTGTCTAAAATACAATTTCTATTAATAGAAAGATAGACCCTTAGCGACTGAACCTATGTAAACCCTGTATTTCTGCCTGCATTTACAGATAATCCTTTCCGATAAACATTGGATAGCAGTTTTTTTTAACGTCACTCACTTTGAATGACCAGATTTCCAAATCGTTGTTTTAAATTTATAACTTAACCGTTTCATAGAATAAGGCTTCTGTAGCCTACTCCATTTTCAATGCAAAATGACAGATATTTGACAACTTTGTTAACTGTACATGTTGAATGGCTGATTCTCCCAATGCAATGTGGACTTTTCCATTAGTTATGCCACGAACTTCGTGAAGGTCTTACCAGGATTTGAGCCCGGTACACTTCAAACCTTAGCTTCGAGCTAATCCCGGTGACGTCGACATAAGTGGATATGTGTCTATGTGTATATTATATGTTTAGGCAATAAACATACAGTGTATACATGTATATACAAATTGTTAATGGATAGCAGTGGAATATTTTACCTGTGTACAGAGGGGACATAGAAAAACAACTTTTATTAGGAGATTTTTGCTCTATGCCGTAAAATGTGTTTGCTACAAGGGCATTAAGTCATTACAATGTGGTGCTCGTAAGTCAATAATGAAGCGAAATAGAGTTAACATTTTCATTAAATTGACTTCATGCCTTCTTAGTGACCAATAAAAACCTGATTCTTAAGCATTCGTCTACAGCTATATCATAATTTAGAGTTTTCATAATCTGCAAAATGTGCTGACTAATCACATGACAAAGGAACACAAGAAAAGGCACAAAAGAAAGGTGCTACAAGCGACAGTAAATTAAATTTCTGTGTTATGTGTGGATTCTGTCGTGTGCAGAGTTTATGAAAAATGTGGTTTTTACATCTAGAAGAAACAAATTTAATTTTGTTTAAAGTAAATATAAAAACAACTTTTTCCGCAAAGGTGACAGTACTTTTACCATATGAAATAAAATTTAAATTTGTTGTCACTTGTAGCAGCTTTCTTTTGAGCCCGTCGTGTATGCATATATCTAAGTATACTTTTATATACAGGGTGTTAATGAATAACACCGAAATATTTTACCTGTGTATGAAGGGGACAAAGACAACCAACTTTTATTAGGAGACTTTTGCTCTATAAATTCAATTTTTCCTGTTACGGCATAAAATCTTCCAGGGCATGGCCGCCACTGACTTCTAAAATTAGAAAAAAAAATGCAAAACAGAGGAACTTCGTTGCTAACAGCGTAGTCAGTAGTTATGAATAAAAAAAAATACTAATACAGTGGCGGCCAGTCTGTAAATTTTGCTGATTATGAAAACACTAAATTTTTATATAGCTGTTGACGAATGATTAAGAGTCAGGTTTTTATCGATCACTAGGAAGGCATGAAGTCAATTTAATGAACATTTTAACCTTATTTTTCGTAGTTATTGACTTATGAGCACCAAATTTTAATGACTTGAATGCCCTGTAGCATCCACATTTTACGTCATAGAGCAAAAATCTCCTAGTAAAAGTTGCTTGTCTAAGTCCCCTCTATATACACATAAAATATTTCGGTGTTATTTATTAACACCCTGTATAAGCACTATGCGAATATGTTTACATACACACATACTGTGTACAGTATATATATTTATTGGAAGACTTCAAAAATAAATTTGAAGATGAAGGAGAAAATAGGAAGAAGGTAAGAGAGGATGCAGTTTATCACTCCTGTAGGTTGTGCATCGCATCCTGGACACGTTTAAATGTGCGGAAATTGAAAGTGTATAAAATCACTACGGGTGATGTATGTGTAATAGAGTTCACAACCCATCGTCGCCATGGTAACCAACATCGGAAATATGTTTCTACAAGATTTGTTATGTGTTGGTCTGCTTCCTTTTCCAGTTCGCTACCATCTTACTGATGTGATACACTCACGTGACTCAGCATAGACACATTCTCACACAGAGTAAGACCCTGCATTTCAGGAGATGCGCATTCAGTTGTCTCAGCTTCTCGCAAAGCAGGGAATGAGTTCATTAATTTAATTTTTAATTTCACTGGAATTAAACAGCTTTACGTTTTGTGAATGATAATTGTCTGTTATAGCTGTATTATATAAATGGAGCGGTTATTTTCAGCGCTTTGGTTCACAAGAGGTTGCATCACTATCGGGCTATTGATGCATATAAATAATTCAAGATAATCATAAGCTGGGGTCACACTCGTTACTTGGGCATGTTCAATTCCCTCCACTGCTCTATTTTCATGTTCATGAGTAATTTAAATGTGTTCCTACTTTTAGTCTACATCACAGTTTTAACCTTTTCACTGCTATTGACATAAGGCCTCTACATGTCATCGCAAAAAAATTGTAAAGAGAGATAATATTAATAGAGTAATGCTTTATGTCCTTCGTACGGGTGAAAAATATTTTGCACGATTTTTAGCCTTTCACGAGAAACATAATGAGGAAGTAGGCTAATCGTACACCTTTTTCAGTGCTCCTGATGTTTTCTTGGAGTTTGGGAATGACGCCTGTCTGCATGTAACTCTTTGTACACCAGTTTTTTGCAATAACAGACTATTTAAGTATTTGAACCTATATGTGTATCCAGATATTAAATATTTGATGTCGTCTGTGCGAGAAATACAGTACAAGTTCTGCAACAGAGTCTCAATTTAGATGCTGGAAGACGTATTTCCTAATGCTCTAGCAAGACAAAGGAAGAACATTACGCATTTGGTTCTAATACAGTTTGCTGCAGATAGACGTAATTCTAAAACTTGGGAAGAACGTCAGGCACACTAGAAATGAAGTACGGTTGCTGCCTTGTGGTATTTCTTAGGTAAGACGGTCATACGTCACAACAGTTTGGGATTCAAGGAGAGACAAAAGGAGCAGAGGTAGACCGATAAGGAGATGGACACAACGATTTTTGGAAACAGCGGGGCCACAATGGACAAGAATAGCCAAGGACAGAAAAATGGAAAGAACTAATGTTAAATTTAGAAAATAGCCAGAAGAACTAAAAGTCAAGTCAAGTGAAGTGAGGCATGCAACAAAGAGTGGAAGTGATCCGGTGGATGTGTATACGAATAAATGCAGAATAATTTAGGTAAAGAGTTATCAAAGCTCACAGAGACTACCTCCCCCCTATGAGGTTGAGTGAGCCCTACCGAGGATGTCCTTGCCCGCTAGGGATGTTACGGGCTTATTTATTTTTTATTACGATAAATGGCAAGATAATATACAAAAGACTAACTTCGTATATTTCTAGTTATACCGTATTTGTGCATATATAGGCTATGTTGTTTGTACTGATCTTATAATGCAGTGTAACATAACTCTACAACATAGCCTACCCTCTATAAATTGTTATGCTATTGTATCATACCTTTACAATTTTACAGAATCTGATTACCCTGATAGGTCCTATATGTTCTAAGGATGAAAATTATGGATTTCGTTGTATGTTATTACTGTCTAAAGCAGTGGTCACCAATTATTTTTCCTGTAGAACTTTTGCGGTCTAGAAAACAGAAGCGTTCCCCCAACTCCTTCTACCGCCTCCTTCCACACCAGTGAAATGAAGTTCATAACTATAAAGTAAAGTTTTTATTATGATATTTAGAATACAAGAAACTCAATTTAAAGTACATATAAATTGAAAAAGACTTCTCACCAAGTTCATCGTGGCTAATGTTCAGTGTAAAAAATGGCACGTTTTAGTTTCAACAACCTGCTTGAAATGCATTAGACGTTTATTTATTAAGAGAACGATCCAAGTTTTTTTTCAGTACTTTCAGATGTCAAAGGGAAAGTGGGCTGTAGAATGAAACATTATTATTTTCTGACAATGAATCATTATTACTTTCTGAAAATACACAATTTCATCACGGTCGGTACAAAACTTGCCTGCGGTCCACATATGGACCACGATCCGTCATTTGATGACCACTGATCTCGAGCAAGTGCTTCCTACGTTCTCTTTTTATGTTCTCATCTGCTATATAAAAACCAATCTTCGTATATCATGAACGCACAACCAACGCCACCTATTAACAAGTCAGTAGGCCTATTAAATTGTGAGATTAATTGTCATAGCGACCGGAAAAAAAAATCATTGAACGACTTGGACGAAACTCACCATGCTGGGTTTATTTGGGCTAGGGAACTCGAATCTGAGGTCGTTTTTCCCCCGGGCATAGCACTTTATCGTGAAGTGTACATCGAAACAGAGATTTTTAGGTTTTTAATTATGAATTATTGTTTTAATTGTTTATCCATGATTTGGGTAAGGTTCATGAGTATGTGGTACGTTTTAATCATAACGTACTTTAATCAGTATGGTACTTTATGAGATTGTGTGCGGGGACGAAAAATGTCTGTCCGTCCGTCCGTGTGTCTGTACGCGCCATAACTCAAATACGCTTTTTCGGATTTTCATGAAACTTGGAAAACACATTTATAATGTCCATGGGAAGAACCCTATTGATATTGAACCAAATCGGTTCACCGGTACCGGAGTAATGCCCAATTTAGTGCCTATTTTAATAGATTATATCAGAAAGGCGGCATAACTCAAATACGCTGTATCGTATTTCCATGAAATTTGGAATACGCATTTATGACGTCCATGAAAAGTACCCTATTGAATTTGAACCTAATCTGTTGACCGTTACCGGAGTAAAACCAAATTTAGTGTCTATTTTAAAGGCGCAATAACTCAAATACGCTTTATCGGATTTTTATGAAACTTCGTATACGCATTTATAATATCCATGGGAAGACGTCTATTGATATTCGACCAAATCGGTTGGCCAGTACCGGAATAATGCCCAATTTAGTGCCTTTTATGTTAATATATAAGAAGTCGCGTTAACTCAAATAGGCCTATGCTTTATTGGATTTTCCTGAAACTTTGCATACCCATTTATAATGTACATGGGAAGACGTCTACTGATATTGGACCAAATCGGTAGACCGGTACCGGAGTAAAACCCAATTTAGTGTCTATTTTAAAGATGCGTTAACTCAAATACGCTTTGCCGGATTTTTATGAAATTTGGTATACATATTTATAATGTCCATGGAAAGACGTCTATTGATATTAAATAAAATCGGTTGACCTGTTTCGGAGTAATGCTCAATTTAGTGCCTATTTTATGGTAATGTACGTATTCGAAAGAATTTATGAAATGCAAATCATTTATCATGACAGCATAGCCTGTTGTTTTACTGTGATCTTATAAGGCTTTGGAAATTAAAATACAGTTAGCTATGACAAATAACACTAATGCTTTACATGCGCTTATCCAAATAGACCGTTAAAGTGACCCAGGTGGCTTAGATGGTAACGTATTGGCCTTACATTCTGGAGTTCCATGGTTCAAATCCCGAAACCGGACAATTTTACTTTTTTTTTGTATTCTGCATATCATAATTTATTGCAATCGTAACTGATTTAAAAAAATACTGGCACTTTGTTACATCAGTTTACCTGATTTTATTTATATTTGTTACGGAAAAACAATATAATTTAGAATAAAACTATACAATTTATGGAATACATGTAAAAACGATGTAAGTGTTAATAAATATAATGTTATAATTATTTTTCTTTTAAATAAACTATTTAAATAACACATCTAGCTGTTGACTAAATAATCGCGGGCACATGTTTATAGCAATTTACCCTTTCAGAGCTGAGATTTTCGATTGGAAATATGGCAGCCCAAGTAAAAATATCAATGGGCTCTTAAGTTTAAAATCTATAAGGAACATTTCAGTGCAATAGCTGAATGGCAAACATAACAGATGAACAAAAATCCCCACGTTTTACACAAAGCATTTCTCTATTACTCTTACATCTCTGCTGAGGCGAAGCATTTATACATCAGTAGCAGTGAAAATGGTAGCCCATTTATATTGCCAGAACTGAAATCTGAAGCAACATTTCTCCACACGCATTTTGCTTTTGCACAGATGTTATCGCATCCGTCTTTTTGGATTCTATAATGTCTTTATATTTTACCAAGACAAGTTCAAGCAGGACATCCTTGTCCTACTTGGAAAAATTGGGAGAACGATCCTTTTTCTGCACAACACACAAAGTGAACACGAAGGAAAGCACAGTAATAATGCTCACGCCTCGAGATACTCAGCTGTTATCCAATGTTGCCAAGCGCTCACATACGATCTGGAATCAAAATTGAACGTCGATTTGTTGATCTAGATTAAGTGTTCGCAATTCCAGTGAACTCAGATCATTTTATAAATGATATCCAGTCAGTTATCTACTCTTATACAATTCAACGGCCCTATATAGCGTGCTCACTCGCTCGCCCACTAAGTGAAACATCGGGTATACTCGGCGATGTTCGTCTCTCGCAGTCTAAACTTTCACGTAGAGTACAAAATTAGGAAAACCGTTTCTTTATTGTATAAAGCCTAAGTGAAATGAACACAATGAACAAATATGCTAATTTTATTTTTGCCTTACAATTTTCATAGCTCTGAACCACAAACATTTTAAATAAACTGCTAGTGTAGATTTCTTAAAAATCCTGGAGTCAATTAATTATGGCGGGCGAAGCCACGGGCAGTATCGCGGACAATAAAAATCCAAACAAAATAACTCCTTCCCTTGAAAAATTATATAATTTCTGGAAATTACACTGAATTTATGAAATAAAATTCACATCATATTCATCTGTCAACAACAGTTGAGAAACAATACGTATTATCAGTGTTAACAGGTCGCTTTGGAACTGCATAATCAAATCTGAGATCGTTTTCCCAGTCGGCGCATTCATATCGTGGAATGTACTCTAAAGCAGGAATTTTAGCTGTTTTATTAATTATTAATGGTTTAGTTTATGAATAATTCGCGTGCAAGTGTTAATAAATACAATGCTTTAATAATTATTATACTCTTAATTTTTAATTTTTCAATTAATTATCGTGGGCGAAGCCGCGGGCACATGCTAGTGTTTATACAATCGGCCTGTAATGAATGTTGCATGTCCTGATTTTATTTTGATATAACAGTAATGTAAATTTCTTTTGTGCTATTTTGAATCGGAAACGCTGTTTAGCATAACTCTCTCCATCTATGTACAGTTTCATTTTACGGGCCGAGCCTGTAATGATAAAGAATTACGGGCTAGCCAGTTTCAGAGATTTTACAGATGTCACTATCGTTCTCTTCCCTTTCGTACAAATTAATAATTATCAATTTCCTTCATTTTAACCACTACTAATACTATTATTCCTCCTACTACTATTATCGTGTACCTATTAATCATTTACAACATTCAAAAATAACATAAATAACTATGTCGACATGGTCCATACACTAGATGGTTTTTGACAATATACAATCGTAAGCCAATAAAATATAATAATAATATCGCTCAAAACATTACTCACGACCTACATTTCTCCCCCATTCATTCAAAGACTGCAATTCCATATCAAAGCGAAGGATTATTCCAGATTAGCTCTTTATTTGTTTATTCTATAACGGTAGGCCTATAACTTGAGCGATATTATAAATAAATTTCTATTCTCAGCAAATGTAGACGTTACGTTCATTTGTCTTCATACGTCATTTGTTCAAAACAAATTGTTGCCAACCAAAAGAGCCTGAATTCTACTACATACGAAATTACCAAAATAGTATTTGCAAACTGCAAACAAATTATTTTCCTCGCTCGTGCTCATTTTGTTTAGTTCTGTATAACGGTCTTCCATCATAAATAACTATAATTAACTTAAGTACGCTTATCTACTTCTATTGCATCTCCAACAGAAAATACTTACAATTTTTTACAGATGAAAAATTGCCGTATGTCCTGAGTATGAGACCCACAATATGTAATAAACTAAAATCTAAAATGTAAATGAGCCATAAGTACATAAAATTTTTATCCTAGAACTCTCTAGTATTTTTATCATTAATTGTTCTTAATTGTTATCTTGGTAAAATCCTTTCACTTACTGTAAATAATTAGTGTTGGCCATTAACAATAAAAAGAGAGAAAAATGTCTTTGGTTTTACAGTAGGCCATGAAATATTTGATACTTTTTTCATTTGTTACATATGTCATTTTAACAGAAACTGAATTTTAATGGTATTGGGTTAATTAACGGAGATGAGTGAACGACTATATTCCTATTACCTTTCCGGGTATAATGACTATGTAATTGCAGGATTTCAGCTTAATCAGATTAGTAGTTTTTGCGACAGATCGATTCAGACAGAGATGAACCATTATATTTATATATAAGTGTATGATGTGAGTTGTTTTATCCACGTATTAGTATTGCCGTTCATGGCATTCAACTGACATTTTCTTAATCGGTTTAAAACTTACGAACCCATTGGTGACTGCTTTTGTGAATGATTGTGTTAACATAAATTCAGCGTTGAAGAAGTTAATACTAATGTATTGTTATTTAGAATTAAATGTAGTGAAAAAATAACATCAATAGCTGAGTAATCACAACTTAAATTCTCGAATGTCTAGTTTCTTGCATACGTACAAACTTATTGGTTATGTGATTACTAGGGCCCTGATTTATTGGTGAAATAAAATGGCTGATTTCGGTGTTAACTTCCTTCTATTTCGGTGGGTATTTCGTGAAATAAATTACTTATACTACATTGGGAATATTGCGCAATGATAAACTTTGCTTCTTTATTTACATTCCATTTCTATATTCTTCTGCCCTTGTATGCCCTTGTATGAACTGAAGTAACTTTCGATTTAGGCATGATTAGAGTTAATGTTCAAATATAATGACGAGAAATATTATCGTAATTTCTACTAAACACCATCAGATAGCCATTTGAAAACAGAAGTGCCAACCATACCACTGAGGATAAAAGACGAAATCTGTTGAATACAAGTAACAAACATTCTGCAGTCTTCTGCTGTAATCGATCATAGGCATCGCTAACTTGGCAAAGACATAGCAGGAAAGGAGTGTACTGAAACAGTACCAACCAGGTCACAGACAATCTTTGTGTAAATTCTGCAATCTTTGTAATCGATCACAAATATCGATATAGCGGTAAATCTTCGACAGCCACAGAAATAGCAGAAAAAAAGCATGCTGCTAAGAAATAAAAAATAAGTACACTAAAACACGATATTGTGATTTTAAGGCACATTTTCGTGCTCATTCCTCACTTTACGGACAGAAGGGGCATATTTCGCGCTTATAGACACATTTCGCGGAATCGAGTAAATTTCGCGATATTTCGTGGGTTCAATTTGGTTCATAGTGGTATTTTAAGTATATAAAAGCTAAATATAGCTAAGGGAGGTTGTTTTATAAAATTTCGCGCTTATCGTTGTTACCAAAAAATACGACCCCTAGTGATTATTAAAGAAAAAGGGGAAAAAACAGTGACTCGAACCCCTGTTATTTACTGTTATCACTGTTATTATTTACCAAATTTTGGGTCTACAAACAAATTTAAAAAAGAGAAACATGTCGTTCTAACTTTAGATTTTTAGTTCCTAGGACACAATTATGTGTGGATGTTATGAACCGAGAAATATTAAGTTCAAATCTGTATTGTGGTTATGGAGAAAGTTAAGGTTCCCTTATAAGAATTAATAAAGATATTTCTTATGAGTTGTGTCAATATTAACTGAACTATTAAGTGCCAGAATTGTACTTTATAAGATTGTGTGAGGAACGGGAAAATGTCTGTCCGTCTATATTCCTGTCTGTCCGTGTGTCTACAGACACGATAACTCAAATACGCTTCATCGGATTTTCATGAAACTTGGTATAGGCCTAGGCCTACGCATTTATAACGTCTATGGAAAGAAGCCTATTGATATTGAACCAAATCGGCTGACTGGTACCGGAGTAAAGCCCAATTTAGTGCCTATTTTATGGTAACATACAGTATTAGAAAGATTATATCAAATGCAAATAATTTCTCATGACAACTTATTGTTTTACATGTTCATATACGGCTTTGGAAGTTGCAATACAGTTTAGCTTTGACAAATAACAGTACCCACAAATTCCATCACACATGCTTATGAAACTGAGCCCTGCTTAATGAATCGATCTGGAGCTTAACTCTGAAATCGATGGAAAAATAACTTATTTTCTGCATATCATACTTGCAATTATCACTGATTAAACAAAAGCATTGTTACATCACTTTGCACTTTTATTTTTTATTAGAAAGAGTGACATTACTTGAGAATATTTAGGAAAATAATTACCTCTGGCACTAGTATTCCGCTTTCCGTGCAGATGCTCTACCAACTGAGCTAGCCAGAGTTCGATACGCTTAATTATTTTCATATACTGCTCAATACAAACAAAATTTTATGGATTCATGAATATGGTATGTATTGACGTCATATACGTCAGATACTGTACAATAATAGCGGAAACCGTCACAAAACCATTAAATTAATGCTCCTCACAATACTAAAAAAATACGTAAATGTATTTAAGTGAGTTCAACCATTGAGGGTAATCATAGGAGAAAGATTCCATTTGGCGCCGTGGTTGAAACTCTGGGTAGTTCAGTGATAGAGCATCGGCACGGGATTATTTTCCTAAATATTCTCAGGCAACAGTGTTTCTTACGAATGTAAAGTCTGAAAACTCGGGCACAGAGACTTCTTCAAAGCAAACAATGCATTTCCTTTAACCCATTCAAATTGAAAGCCGTTATTTCAGCCACACAAAGGAAATGAATATCAGAGATATGAACTCAGGGCGCAATTCAAAATGAGCATGCGCGATGGCATGTACAACACAGTTGACATTAAAAAAGACCTAGCGAAACTATTTTTCTTCTTTCTGTCGGGTGTCGAGCGCGTAATTTAAATTCTACATTTATGAGAATAAACTGCGTGATGTTTAGAGTAGTAATGTTTCAGTTGTCTGGGTTTGTATTCCGGGTGTAAAGAATTGAGGTGGTTCCAGAGTGGAGTGGAGCAATTTGTACTGGAGAGTAGATACTCCTGATGACGCTGTATTGGAACTTGTCCAGGTTGTAAGTTCACGAGGGAAAGAAAGGAAGGAAAATGTAGTACGATAGAGGAAGCTGGAAATGCGAGGAGTCAGTTGCACATTACACAAGAGTAAGAAATTCTTAAATTTAATATACTATTTCGGTTGTGATTATCCTATTTTCTAAGAGGGAATTGGTCAGTAGGTATACATATGAATGAGGTTCGGTCCGGTTGGTAGAATTACATATTGCTTGCGATTTAATAAAGATTTTGGCTCGAGCATTTAACGATCCTACTCTCTTGGGGGGGGGGGGTAGAGGCGGTCGGTGAGTAAGGCTAACAATCTTACCACCTTCACATCCAGAATATCTAAAATCTTACTTTTATTTAACGGTCCTTAATCATATCGTTCGGATATCTCGATCTTGCGATACCTAAGCTCCAAACCTCTTCTCTCTATATATAAGAGGCTTTGTCCTGACTGACTGACTGACTTAATGAATGACTGACAGAGAATCAACGTAGAGCCTAAACTATAATAGATAGAGACTTGGAATTTTGACAGTACCTTTGTTTCATAATGCAAATGCTTACTACGAAAGGATTTTTGAAAATTGTTGATTTTAAATGCCAAAAATAAAATGTTTTAGAGGAGACATAATACCTTTTTACACAGAATTATCAAATCCAAATCACATTCCATGATGGCAGTGTATTGTTGATAGCGTTCACAGGTAGCTTTGGAAATAAATGAAACGGGACTTCGACAAATTAGAGAAGCTATCTATATAATTCATTTAATGCACAATGTGATGCAGTGACAACTTTCTTTACCCTGGGCATAGAGAAAACCATACGAGGTATGGTGATATGTATATTATTATATCGGAGGTTTGAAGAGGGAAGTATGAAAGTGATATTGAATATCTTTTTAATTTCATCCCCGAAATGGTTGTTTGGTAATAGGCTATGGGAGTAAGAAATAAAATATTCGGCAAAGACAATACAATTTTATGTTACTGGAATTTCTGTTTCTTATTTGAACCCCCAACAGGCTTGGTATGTACAAGCGATGGGATGCAAAATTCTCCATCCTCTATGAGCCATAAAAAACCATATAAAGCGTTTGACTCTCTTACAACCCTGAGTAAGCTGAAACTGAACTTGGAACTCCTTATTTCATCACCACTCTTGCAGGCAGATCAGAAATTCACCATAATAAACACCTCGATATATCCTAGTTTGGTATATCCATTTCAGACAGTCCAGCCTAAAAAAAATCCCTCATAATTTCATCACAGATGCAGATATCATGGTGCGAGGGGCAATGAAGGAATTATTACAACTGCCAAATGATATTCCCAATGATATGGTGTATGCTGATACTAAATTCAAGGGCTTAGGACTATTCTGTTCAACATGGGAAGTGCACCTACAGCATATTAATGCATGTAAAATATTACAGAAATCTAATATTACAAGGCATTTCTTCCAAGAAATTTCATCAAGCCTAGAAGCCTTAAAAATCACCGAATCTCCTTCCATCTTTGATAAGCATGGTCATGTTGATACCCGGAAAGTACGGCAACAGTTAAGAGAGAGAGCTTTTGAGAACTGGAGCAAGAAAGACCATAAAGGGAAAGGAGTGCTCCTATATAAACAGTACACACCAGCTAATAAGTGGATTAGGGAGCATAAAGGACTAACGTGCAATGAATGGCGAGAAGCAATCAAGATGACAGCGAATATATCAGCAGTCCGTAGTGTACCAGGCAGGTCCCAGGACGGTAACCTCTGTAGGCGTTGCCACAGGGAGTTCGAAACCCTTGCTCATGTCCTAGGGGCCTGTCCACATGGTGAACTCCTACGCAATTCGCGTCATCACACAATTCGATCATTAATTGCTAATGCCTTAAGGGACAAGGGTTTTTCTGTTTTTGAAGAAGTGCATGGTCTTTCCAGTGAGGGTAGTACTCGCAGAGTGGATATTATAGCCTTCACTCCTCAGTCATCTGAAGGGCATATAATCGATCCAACCGTAAGATTTGAGTCCCTTGAGGATCAGCCGGAGGAGGTGAATGAGGAGAAGAGACGAATTTATGAACCCACCATTAAGTATTACAAGGATAAATACCATCTAACATCCATAACAGTGACAGGACTAATGATTGGAGCACGTGGCACCATCCCAAAACTGCTGTTTGACTTCTCCAAAAAGTTCGGCCTGCACAAAGCCATCCTTACAGAAATATCACTGGTGGCATTGAAAGGGTCTATTGCCATATTTCGCAATCATACCTGTGGACCATGACTTCCAATTTTTAATAGTTATATATACTAATTGTTAAAGCTTCATTATTAATTTAATCTGTTTTCTTTTATTGTTTGAATTTATATTTGTTGTTGGTACTCTTTGTCAATGGCAACCTGCAGGTGTTGCAGGAAGAAATAAAATAATAAATGTGATAAGTCTTCCTTCTTCGTTTCAAATTTTTAATACCTATATAAGGACCTAGAGTTTGAAAATCGGAAGTCCTTCATAAGTTAATTCCGAATTACAAAATACAAAACCCAGGGGACGCCGGACCTTTTAAGCTGGTCATATAATAAAACAAATGATAGATTTTAGCCAATGTCATCTCCATGGTCTGTGCCTTCATCTACACGAATGTGAGGCCCGGTGATGAACTTTCAACTTAATGCCAGTTAAAAAGATTTGTAGTGCACCCACACCTAACTGCCATTGAAACGCCTACCTGTCGTAAACTTATTGTTGACCGGTTAAAAAGTTAACGGCTTTATAAAAAAAAAAGTGGCCGTATTCCTAGATAATTTTGAAAATAAATTGCATTTGAACCATTTCAATTGGAACATTAACAGCGGGAAATATTTCACGGGAAGAGTAATCTAATTTCAATTCTCAAGGAACTTGCATTTCACGAACGATTCTGGCTCAGCAAACGCGCGTTCTGCCGAAGAGCTGAGGCCTATGTAAGATATCCTACAGTTAGTTTACCTGGATTTAAATTAGCTGTCCGGTGAGGCGTCTTTATTAGCTTCGTATTTTTCTGTTTCATCCCGCACAACAATACGAATGTACTAGAGACATAGATAAGAGACGTTGATAAGGAACTTGCGTGTTTAGTTTCGCATCCAGTGAAAAATAATTTACTCCTGACTTGGGTAACCGACTGCCAGCAAACGCCGCTGGTTAAGTAGCGGTAAATCTCAATTTCTAAATTAGTGCCCGGTATATTTTACAGCCGTTACGTGACCTAAGACCTGGGTACACAGACTTCGGTTAGGATTTAACGGCTCTAATCTTTCGACTTAAACCGCGGTTTCTCGCTATGTGAGCAGTTCCCTCACTCTCTTTTTAAACCTTTTCGTAGTTTCAAATAAATAATATTGGAATTCTGCTTTTTCATGTAGCTGAGTTTTTTTACTTTCACAAACAGGTTGACGTACAGAAAAACCTGTCTTAAGTTGATCACCGTTGATTCCAGTCAGATCTGGTCAATATATAGAAGTGGTCATGTTACAAAGATTTTCAGTGATCTGTCAAAAGCTTGATTATGCAAATATACAAAATGCAATAAGAACTTGTGTGAACTTTTATTTAAAATTCAATATCAAAATATTATTTAACATTCAAGTACAGTGTTGTAGCTACGGTACTTTGAAAAATATTATTTAATGTTTGTTAGTTTCAAGTTCATTTTAGATTTGAGCATCCTTATTTCAATGTTGGTATATAAAAATTATATATCCTTTTACAGTATTTGAATATTATTTGCATGACAATAATTAATTGGTCGACACATTTAGGGCGTCACTGTGTGTTGAGTTTCTCTATTTCTTCTTCCGTGAGAGTAATTTAATATTTATCATCAGGTTCATCACTGTGCTCTCCTGTCTCTTCATTTTCGCCCAAAATTTGTTTCAACACTTCTTCCGGGGTTGAGGGCACTTTTTCATGAACTGTAAGTTCGTCATCGAGGGATACTATTTCCACCGTAGAGGCAAACTCATCCAATGTTTTAAACGGACATATGGCTTGCTTTTACAGTAATACAGGTTGAAACAATCTCTTGCACTCACTAATGTTTGGAGTCTACTGGTTAAATTTAACAGCTAGGTAAAATATTTGTATGGAATCTTCTAGTACCTGCCCACTGTTGCTGATTTCTTTTAGTGGGGTAAGTTTAAAGGATGGTTACAAGTAGGCCTCAATGTAAGGAATTTCTGTACAGTACTTCACAAAAATTTTGACAACTACCATTAGAGTGGTCAAGTTCTACTGGTTAAAAGTTCTTAAAATAGTGTCTAACGGTGGTCAAGATACAAGTTACACAGATAGTCAACTTACAGTAACTTATACATATAAATCAATGAGAATTTGCTGGTTCCATGAAAATCGGTCAAATAAGGCAGGTGGTTATGTTACAGAGGTGGTAAATTTCTCAGTTTTTACTATATATTTAAATTAATAATTGGTTTATTGAGCCACAATAAGATTTTCTTAAGTCCTTGCAGGAATTCTCAGGAATAATGTTGTTTAAGGTTTTCTACCTGAAACTACAGCCTATGTACATTCAGCAAATCGACAATTTTATTGAAGGTACAACGAAAGCGTAACTTTTCGTTCAGCGGCGCATGAATGGCGAGTTTATTTGAATGTATTGTAAGTGAGCGACAGTGTACCAAGGAAGACAATTGGTGGAATAGACTAGTATAAGAGACACAAGACGAGCAGAGGTAAAACATATTAACTGACATTTTGGTCTAAATAGAGATATTAGATTTATATCTGATTGGCTGAAGTGGTGATGGTGGTGACCCAACTGTAGTTTCAGCCAATCTTTTATATTTTGACGAAAATCTTAGTTACCGAGCCCCTCAAGGGATAAAAGAAACGAGACAGGTTATAAAAACAAATTTTTTTATATTTAATTCAACAAAGAATAGAAATAATATAAAGCCCTGATTCTAAATATTTTCATGTGTTAAAATAATACAAAAAATATTACTAGAAAAAGCACTATTTTGGTTAACAAGTCTTTAAATTTTAACGGAAAGAAAGGAATAACATAAATAAATGAAAATTAGTGTAAAAATTACCAATAAATAGTTTAAAAATTGTAAAAAGAGCACAGTGGGGAATCCCTCACTTATGCCTAACCATGTAACTTTTGCCGAGCGAGTAACCGCGGGTGCATGCCTCTGTAGTAAATTTTTCGGTACACCAACACTTAGCCATCGATAAAGTAGGCTTAACAGAAGTAAACTAATAAACTACAACGAATCATTGATGGGTGGTGAAATACAGCTGTAAAATCTATGAAGGAGGTGGCTGCATTTATGAATAATTTTGAAAGTAAGTTGCTGTATTGTCCACCGCTGTGGCTCAGGGGATGCGTCCAATCCTCTCACGCAGCGGGCCCGGGTTCGATTCCTGGTCGGGACAAGTTACCTAGGTGAGGTTTTTTCCGGGGTTTTCCCTCACCTATGAGACAAATGTCAGGTAACTTTAGGCCCTTGTGGTCCCCGGATATCATCTGGCCGTCATTCTCCTCTTCATCCTCATCCTCGCCTTGTTCTGAGTGAGTGTGTGTGTGAATGGTGTGTATCGTCCTATGTGTTCGTGTTGTCTCGGAGGTGGCCCCGGCATTGGGCTGATCACTCATCCGGGGAGGCCCTCCATGTCCTTGTCTGGTCAAAAAAGTATGTATGTGATCCAAAGGTAATCCCTCTCCCGACAGGTCGCGGCCCTGTAAGGCCCGGGCGGCTTGGGTCGCTTAAATCCTAAAAGGGAGAGGTAAAACTACGAAAAAGAAAGAAAGTTGCTGTATTTAGATATTTACCGGTAAATCAATTAGAACATTATCCACCGAAGAATTCTATAGGATGAGGTAATCCATTCCCAACGGAACTGACATTTCAGGAGTGATTCTGGCTTATGGCAAACGTAGGTTCTATAGGTTGCAGAAAAATTGAAAGGTTGAGTCGAATTTCCCTGTGTCTTCTGCCTCGGTTTTCGTTTAGATTAAGAGATATTCACAACATAAATACTATCTATAATTTTACACCCCTATATCGTTTTGTACGGTATTGCATATCATTTTTCAATGCTGTAAATTCGTACCGCGGTAGAGAAAATTAAAAATGACACTAGCCCGTTACTAGTTCAACATTTAGTTTATTTGTGGAAACGTTGGTATTTGAAGGCAATATGATTACTAAACAAAAACAGTTGAACTTGCCAATATTTGTAATGTGGATGACTCTTCATTTAGCGAGGAAGCAAAACCCATCCATGCGGAACAAATGACAGCCTGCGCCCGCATGATAGCTGTGACGGATGATGCGCATTTGTTGCTGTATAAAATAATGAAATATTGACTACCGTGAAACCACGCTACATATCTGATCTCTCCCATTATGCCAGTGCTGGATTATTCCTAAGAGCCAAGTAAGCTCATGCACTTGTGGTGGCACCACAGCCAAATTTATCATTTAAATTATTAACATAATTAAATTTGTATCCATTTTAAAAATAAAATGAAAAAAATCCCTTTAGGCAGGCCTACAGGCTGAGGTAGAATTCGAAAGCAATAACAAAGTGTACAATGCACTATATGAAATATAAATAATCTGAAATCTTTTTTATAATAAGAGAGTTGTTTATTATGTTTTAAAATGATATTATATTTTATTTTTTATTTTTCCATGCATTATTGTGCTAAAGGTGTGTAACTATTATTTTTAATGTTTCAAACATTGGTAATTTAATCCTTAGTCGGTCCTCACACATTCCTTTCAGCAGGCTGAGGTATATTTTTAATTGTTATTGTTTTTCAAAACATTCAAATCTCGGCTTATATGAGAGCTATCGAGAAACTAGTTTTTGATTTGTAGAGTAGCCTACTCATCAAGAGCTTTTCAACGATTACCCCACAAGACGTGGTTTCAAAAATTTCGAATTTCCATTCCCCCCATCCCCACTCGTACCCCCAAAACCCCCCGAATCGTTGATGTCACTGTGAACTCCATAGAAAGTACTCTATAATTTATTCAAACAAAGTTTCCCTCTATACTTCATAGGGGCCGAGATATTTTTTCAAAATTTCAACCCCCTCTTGGGCCAATTTTGCTCATTAACGAACTTGTCCGAACTATTGGGCCTAGAAATAACATAATAAAATTTGGTTCAAATATCTTTAAAATTACGGCCGATAGCGTGTAAAGATATATATATATATATATATATATATATACACACATACATATATTCGTATATATATATATATATATATATATATATATATATACACACATACACACACAAAAATTGAACTGGCTGTGGTTTAGTACTTAGGGAGGCATCAAACGTAAAGATATGAAATAATTTTTCGAAAATCATGACATGGTTCCGATTCCAATAGGTAGATTTTTCTTCGAAATCTACCTAAAATGAATATTTACTGTTTATAAAGCGTTCCCCCTTGTGTCGTCATGCTTACAATGCAAAATAAAGTACACTGTGTTCTCAGAATGGAAGTTGTACAAATTTTGAATAAATCTACATGCGTTTGAAACAACGCAAGAGCAAGTGTTGGGTACTCATAAGAAGTTCTTAGTTCAGTTGCAAGCTGTCACTAGTGTTAAATGCATGTGCATTCAAAACTTCATTTGCTTTACAATTCTCAAAACCTTAAAACACCCTCAAAGTTTCTTAATATCTATTCCAACTGCACACTCAGCTCTGGCTGTTTTATAATTACAAAATAACAATAACAAAATAACAAAACATATATTTATCAGACTCCAAGAACCAAGATGAAATGGGTTCGATTAAGTGGTGCACAAACACAAATACTATAAACAAGAAATACGAGAAGACTTTAGAAAAAGAGCTCAAGACTGCAAAGCTAACTGATTTCTTTACACAAGTTCCACAACATGTATACATACAAATTAAAAACTAAGCTCCATGGCTCTACATCCCTGACGGGGCAAGACATACCACCCGAGCGCCATTTCTCGATCAAGTAGCTTCTCAGTTCGTATCACGAGGCTGAGTGCACCTCGTTCCAGGCCTCCCTACCTCAGAAAAATCCGTGGAGGTACCGGGGATCGAACCCGGGCCTGCGAATCCGTAGCCACGAAGGCGGTCATACCTACAGATAAATAAATAAGTAAATTAAATAAATACTGAAATGAACCCACAAAATCCCTTGTGGACAAGGGCCTCCTACTTACGTAGGAGTGGCTCTGTTCTTGCACGCATGGGGAGCCATTGCGTGTAAGAGTGATTGATCTCTTTAAGGTAATATTGCATTACATTTTACTATCCTTTACTACTTCTTTCCTTTGGGCTTTCCATTGAGCTCTGTCCCTGGCGATCCTTGTCCAGTCCGCGCTGGCAATTGTCTGGAACTCATCTGCCCATCTGCACATACGACGGCAACCTACAGATACCGGGTCAAAATCAATCTCCTTCACGAATACGGCAGATCAATGTAATGATGTATTATTAAAATTTTTGAAGTGGGACCTTGCGTTTATTTTTAAAGCAAAACTGTAAAGCGCTTTACGAGTGATGCACGATCGCTTTACGACCGCTGCAGACAAAAAAGAACGGCAAAGTCGATCAGCTGAGAGCATGCTGGATGACACCGGCAATGTTTACAGCCCTTTAACATGGTTAAGACACGTGCAAATAACAATTATACTGGGATGGGAATAATAATTATTGTACAATACGATGTACATTTAAAATCACATGATACTAACTGTGCTGAAGAAGGAGTTTGTACTCGGGAGTTTGAACAATGATGTTAAATCCATCAATGACATTTTCGATGATCACCTAGTCCGCCATGACAGTTCGTGCAGCGAAACCATGCACCAGTCATAAAGCGAGATTTGAGTTCGCTGCACGGGTAGTAGAGTGGGGGTAAAGCGAAGCTGCAGCAAAATGTAAAAAAAGAACGGTTTTGATGCAGCAATGGTAAAGCGCTTAGCTCCGCTTTAAAAAGAAACGCACTGGAAGAAAAGACCGTGTGGTTTTAATTTTCACTTAAACTTAACTCCGTGGCGCTAACATCCCAGAAGGGATAAGGCATACCACCCGACCGCTGCGTCATCTACCATAGCCAGATGACAGGATTGGGGGCATGTGGTTAGCATGCCGACACCCACGGCCGTTAATGGTGGTTTCCATGACCGGAGCCGTTACTTTTCTATCAAGTAGCTCCTTGATTTGAATCACGAGGCTGAGTGCACCACTACCAGATCTCCCTACCTCAGAAAAATGCTAGGAGGTACCGGGGATCGAACCCGGGCCGATGGATCTGTAGTCAGCGAAGCTAACCACAAGACACGCCGGCGGTCTTTAACTTTCACTAGGTTAAATAAAAATATTACTATCGTTACTATTATTACCATTACCATTAGGAAGAAAGATGATAATTGAGGAAGTAGGTTGTAATAAATTGGGTTGAATTGTCATGTGACGGATACTATATAAGGCCTATTAGGTTGAGATGTAATTGCTTATAGAGAGCGGTTCTACTAGGAAGAGGTCCGGCACCGGTGAAAGGGAGAGTGAGTGGAAGGGAAGTTTACCATCGCATTACTATCCTAGCTGGTCAGCTCTCTAACATTGCACCGCATTGCAGAACATCACACGACATTAACGAAGAGTTTAAATGACGATCACGTGACACCCATTATCGTGTGTGCAGTGCTGTAAATATGTCCAATACAAAACACAACAAATCGACAAAATGTAATTATACCAGACATTAATAATTCAGCTGTGCATGTTGATAGCCTATCCCGTCAGGGCATAATTCATTCAGCATTTGTTGGAATATTTTAAATTAAACACAGCTATGAAATTCCATCTATCGCTAGAGATCCGAGAAGTTGCTAGCAGGCATATACACTGAACAATTAAAATAACTGGGTGGGAGGGATGCTAGTTCCCCTGTATGATTAGCATAGGATGAATTTTTACCTAGCTTTATTTGCCGTCCATTTTAAAAAATAAATCGGGCTTCATCACGACCTTACTAATTATGAGGTCGTACGTGCTTAAAAATTGATGTCAATTGAACGTACCATTCTGAGAATTCGCGTCAGAACAAAACTGTTTTTGATCACTAAACGCTTCACCGTTTAGGCTCCGGTCCAATGATGATGCTGATGGTGGTGGTGATGATGATGATAATAATGATGATAATAATAATAATAACAATAATTTAAACTGACAGCGTTAATGCCATAAGACGTTCTTTTACACTCAAGCAGTTAGGATACTTTACTACATTTGAACTCTTTACCTTATATATTTAAAAATGGGACCACAGTTAACTATGTCAATGTATGTATGTATGTATGTATGTATGTATGTATGTATGTATGTATGGAACTCCACATACGGGGATAGGCGGGTTGGGAACGATCCTAAGCACGTAGGCCACATATGGCCCTTTGTGCCAACCTCTGGAAATGGGATGATTGACGTGCCCAAAGGCCCCCCGAAGCAGATTCCACCGCGAGCCCCCACGGAACTCCCCAACATTCATCGAGAACCAGAAGCCATACCACATGCACCACACCCCCACGGTCCCTCAGGCTAACAGGCTGCGCTACGCCCCCGGTCCCTCACGAAGAGCCCATAGGGTCGCGGCACTCCAGAGAGCCCCAAGATGTGCAGCACACTACCAACAACCACATGACCACAAGCCACGGGGCAGGACGGGAGAGGCCCGAAGCGGACGCTGCAGCGGGAGATGGCCCGAAAGCCGGGAAAGGAAACAGGACAATAATGAGGGGAAGTTTGAAGGCAAAGTGGAGAGTGTTGGTGGAATGAAAGGGGGAAACAGGAGGATCTCCGAGAAAACCCCCAAAGTCACGGCTTCGTCCACCACGAACGACACGCCCGGCTGCCTCGGGATTTGAACCCGGGACCGCTGTCCCAGGCGCTAGGCATGAGCCACCGTGACGGCGTTAACTATGCAAAGTAATCCTAAAATATACAGATAATTTTAATATATGTAAAATAAGGGACACGATAGCATTACAATAAACCATTTACTGTTTATGCCATTTTAAGAATGATTCGTCCCAAACCATCGTCTAATTACAAAAGAATATAATAGCATTGTTCCCTAATCCGAAAATCTGTATCGACTTCGACACTGACAAAGAACAGGTGCTCTTGTAGTCGCGTGGTTTCCCCCAGTGTTGCCGCTGTCATTCACTACTTCTTAAGCGAAGTAAATGTGCTGTGGTACGTATTTGGGAACATTGTATTGGAAAAGTGTGAATACGCCTAATTATATTCTATTCACTGATTGACAGGTCGAGGAGGATTAGGGTGGCAGCAGGTAGAGACATTCTTGGAAAAATTGTCTTTAAGAAGTGGCATCCACAATATTCTGACATTTTACTTACATGCTAAGGTCGATAGATCTATCGGTATGTACAGATTTTCACTATGCTAGTTTAGATAATTTTGGGGATCTTAATTTATATAGTAATAATAACAATAATAAATATTAATGTAATAATAATTCAAAATATAATAGCTTTATTGCTATTTGTGAGTGGCTGAGTGGCACTTCTTAAATGTCTTTTTTTCTTCCAAGAACTGCCTCTACCTGCTGCCATCCTAATCCTTTTCGACCTGTCAATCAGTGAATAGAAAGGTAATTAGGCGTATTCACCCTTGTCTATAGTTCAGTACAATGTTCCATATACGTACCATAGCACGTTTACTTCACTTGGTAAAGTAAGGGGTGAATGACAGCGGCTACACTGGGGAAAAATCCACGCGACTACAGGTTCTTTGTCGGTGTCGATGTGGTGTTTTGGATTAGGGAACATTGTAGTATATTCTTTTGTAGGTAGACGATGTTTTGGGACGAAGTCTTCTTAAAATGGCACAAGAGTTTTCTTTATGCTTAATGTGAACGAATCACAAGATGTGTTCACCAGTTCGAGTTGTTGCAGTTTTCAGGCGCTTTCCTTTTGCTTTGAGCTTTTTGTGAATAATCCTATAACATGATTTGTTTTGCGCTCTTATAGATTTTCTTTTTATCTTAGAATACATAGCTTCAGCTCTTACAGCCTTTGCTTTTAGTGTGCGATACGGAGGAATAATAATTTAACGTCCCAGGAAAAAGGAAAAGAAATTCTTTGAAACTTGCCGGAAAAAAGCGTTTCAAAGGATTTGGAAGTAAAGATAAGTCAGATTCCATAAGGGTCTGGTTCATAAGCAGAAGATTACGCAACGCGTGTTGAAGTCTTTCTAAATGAAAACTTTTAACAAGTATTCTTCTTCTTGTAATACCAATTCGTGGTGCAACAATTCTGTATGATTATTATTATTATTATTACCACCATTACGATTATGAGGGCCCAAATTTTGATGACCTAAAATACTTAAAAAAATGAGCTATAAAATCTCTGCGAAAAAAAAAAAAGACCAAATAATTTAAAGAATGACCCAAAAATTATATGAAAGTGCTAGTTTATTCATCAGATTCGTGTCCATTCTACAGTTATGTTGTTGATCCAATTATAGGCTTATAATTAATTAATTTGTATATACGGCTAAAAGGACAGAGCAAACGCCGTCTTTCTGTATCCAAATTAAAATTGTAACATGATT
This sequence comes from Ectobius pallidus, assembly GCA_964059195.1. Lineage (NCBI taxonomy): Eukaryota > Metazoa > Arthropoda > Insecta > Blattodea > Ectobiidae > Ectobius > Ectobius pallidus. The sequence goes on from CAXKWD010000001.1 coordinate 29,790,555, forward strand.
ATTTATTTATGCTTCTTTAGAGTTCCGATAATATTCAATATAAGTAAATGCACAAAGACTCTATATAATGCGAGAATCAACACAAAATAATGATTTTGTATTTTTAAAATAACATAAAAATATGAAATTTGGAAAAAGTGACCGTAAATTGACCAAAAATGACCAAATAATGACATTGAATCCTAAAAAGACCTAAAAATAAAAAATGGTGAAAAATGAAAAAGAAGGACCCCCAAAATTACCATTTTTATAATCTAGGAGTAATGATCAGAATATCTGCACTAGTTAGCAACGACCGTGATGTTCCAGTTAAAAGATGACATGTCTTCAAAATCCGGGCCCTGATTATTATTATTATTATTATTATTATTATTATTATTATTATTATTATTATTATTATTATTATTATTATTATTATTATTATTATTAGTAAACCCGTGCGAACCTTTTGCACTTCGCCCCTTTGAACAAATGCTAAGGATAGAAATAACTCAAGTGCACATCGTGTTGCCAGTCACATACCTGCATATATGCCTGTGATACATTGTTTTTGACATAGATTTACAGTCTACATGAGTTTGTAGGCATACATAAGTTTATGTATTCTTTTCATGGTTGATTTTCTTTCTGTTGTAAAACTCTCTAATCTACGCAAAATTTGAGTGAATGAGTTATCAGTCAGATCGTATTTGTACATATTTGGCTCAACTTATTGGACAAACTTCAGTGTTCATAAGGTCACAGAACCACATTGAGAAGTATGGTCCTATGATTTAGTAATAAACTCTAGCGAATTCTACTAATAATCGTAGCATTATCCTTCCTGAAATTCCGCTGTCCATAAATTTATTAGGGATAGTTAATACACTGAGGGTATGCCGTAGCGTAGTGGTCGAGGCGCTACGCTACCAACCGGGAGGTCGCGGGTTGATTCCCGATGACGTCGTTGAGATTTTTTCAATTGGCCTGATCCTTCTGGTGGCACTATGGCCCTGGGGTCGACTCAGCCTCTACCAGAAATGAGTACCAGGAACAGTCCTGGGGGTAAAGGCGCCCGGGGCATAAGGCTGACAACCTTGCGACCTTCACGTGCCGAATGTCCAAAATCTGGGAGCCTCAACCTCCTGGAACCCTCATCATTGTATTAATACCAGAGCCGGATTTTGATGAATGTCATCTTTTAACTGGAACATCATGGACGTTGCCCACTCCTGCAGATATTCTGATCATTACTCCTAGATTATAAAAATGATATTTTTATGGTAATTTTTGGTCATTTTCCCCTTTTTTTATTTTTAGGTCATTTTTAGGATTTAATGTCTTTATTTGGTCGTGTTTTGGTAAATTTACGGTCATTTTTTCCACATTTCATATTTTTAGATAAGTTAATTGTTTTAATATAAAGTCATTTTTTGTTGTCTCTCGCATTATGTTAAATTTTTGTGCATTTACTTACATTGAGTATTATCGGAAGTTTGAATAAGTACCTTATAAATAAATAGATCTTGCTGTAATTTTAATTTGGATACAGAAAGACGGTGTTAGCTGTTTGCATTAAACCGTATGTACCAATTAACTAATTACATCCTATAATTGGATCAACAGCATAAATGTAGAATGGACACAAATCTGATGGTTAAACTAGCATTTTCATACAATTTTTGGGGTCATTCTTTAAGTTTTTTAGTCTTTTTTTTTTTGTATTTTTGCAGTCATTTTTAAAGAATTTTTAGGTCATCAAAATCCGGGCCCTGATTATTACTATTAAATATTCTATTTCCATTATATTATTTTAGTTTTCTTTTGCTTCAGAGCCCAAAAGTGTATATAAAAAACCCTTTAGTTTATGAGTATAGTAAAACTGAGGAATTTTAATTAAACGTTTTAGGGAATATACTTGTTTAAACTCAACTACATAGAAATTAATCAAACCGACTGAAACCTCACTCGCACGTATTCGCTTATGTAAAATTACAGTTGAAATAATTGTTATCTTTTAAATACCCAATAGTTTTACCGGAAGTATTTCCAACGGTAGAAAACGTTATCGCTGTCTTCCAGTTAGCAGTTGGGGATAGTACAAGAGAAAGTGTTTTTGTTCCTGTTAGAGTGACTGCATGTGTAAATACTTAATGCGTTAAATTCTGTTATGAAGCTGGTTTATAGTTTGGATCGATTGGTTTGGCCGCTTTCCAGAAAACTGCGGAGCTGATGAAAACTTAAATTTGAAAACAATTAATTACTTAAACACACATTAATGTCGAGAGAAGACAGCGATTTATGATAGCCAATAACAGCCCGCTAAAATTGCAGCATAAATAACTGGGTGATGTCATCACTGGTGGATTCCCGCAAATCATTGTGTCGTTGATTATTCTGCCTGCATGGGCTAAAGGATTACGTTGTTTGTTAAACAAATCAATAAGCCTGGTTAACACCTGTTGTTTGCATTGCGTTGTTTATTACTTTAATTACAACCCGTCTTGTCACGCAGTGCGATGCTCTCTTGTCATCAGAGCTTTAACGCTTTTGTTGATCTAATTTATTCTTTCAATTCTGTAGCGCCCACTTCTGATATCCAGGAAATGTATCACTAGAATTCATTAACTCGGTAATCTCTTTTTACTACACAGCTATTTATACACGCTTTAACACGATGTCCTTTAAACACCTTTAACAGGCGCGTCCATAAAGTAAGTTTCCTGGTTTCTGTAAACGGCCCCAGGGAAACCTACTTTATGGACGCTCCTCGTAGATCAAGTATAACGTTTGAGTATAGCCTACGTTCGGTGTGCAACCGTCTAGCCTATTTTTGTATTTATTTTAACTAATAGGCCTATTCAGTGTATACCAATGACAATCTGGTAGGTTCTCAGAGTCTGTCTGTTGTCTTTAATAATAATAACTGCTGAAATGAAAGTATATATATATATATATATATATATACAGGGTGTGCCGAAAAAAGGGTTCCAATATTGAGAGAGGTTGTAGACATAAAGTTCCCATAAACATTGGTCATAAACTTCATATTTTCTTCGACGTTATGGACTTTGTTTGTTCGATGCGCATATTTTGCTTACTTTACTAGTATGTTGTCCTTCTCTGTACTTACATCATCTACTGTAATAAAGGCCTACTATTCAATACAGGAGATGGATGGTGGTCACATCGAGCACATGCTGTGAAGCTTAGATCAGGGATATGGTGATCATTGACAGTAGTGTAGTAGATCATAACTACGAAGATATGAAGTTTATGACCAATGTTTATGGGAACTTTTTGTCTTGCTTTGTTGCATACTACAACCTCTCATAATATTGGAACCTTTTGTGGGACACCCTGTATATATATGAAAACTGTAATTTTTTTCCACTATTTTACTGCAGGAAGAATATTTGCTAGTGCATTATTTTCTACATAGTCCCCTCTCAGTTCGATGAACTTACCGTACGCCATTGGATAGGAAGAGCTTCGATACCGCACGAGAAAAATTATTTTGGTTGACGCTGCAGCCACTCCTGCTCCATCGAATGGACGTCTTCATCAGGCTTGAACTTCTGCCCTCCAAGGAGATCCTTTAACGGACCAAATATTTGGAAATCTGATGGTGACAAAGCGAAGGGGGTTGCTGAGAAGAGGTGTTTTGCTTCAACATGATAATGCTCGTCCTCATGCTGCTCGTGCAACCATGAAAACCATTGACTACATGTTGTAGTCTCCCATATTTGCCAGGTGCCAGTCATACGATATCGGATATGCCTATTAATAGTGTGAAATCGATAGTTGGAACAACAATTAGAACGCCATTGACGTATGTCACTAGATACTCTTATGTCACATGTAATTAGCGAATTGTAGTATGAGTGAACAATAAAGTTAACATGAAAAATTAAGGTTTAATTTATATATTTGGGGATCTTATCCAATTAGACATAATATTACCGTAATCCTCCCTACCTAATGACGTGCAATTAACTGTAATTACGTAATTAACGTAATTAACTGAGCAAATTATTAGGTAGCCTATCCTGGCCTGACTCGCGAGATTTCCGAGAAGCCGGTTTGCTTCTATAAACATTTCACATCAATTAACAGTAGCTCACAAACAATATAATAGTGGTAAGATGTCTTCTGATAGTATGCTTTGAAGTCATAAAAACTTAATTATCTCGATACCTCTTAATTTTGTAAAGAAATGTATTTTGATAAAAAAAAATATCCATTTTATTTTTGTCTATAACTTTATTATACAAACATTTCATTTAGTCTATCTTCTACGTAGTGGATAGTTTATGGCTGTTTAAGGACTGAGTTATACCGCAACTTAGGCGTATAGCCGTTGCTGGAATTTCCTCCCGCAGGAGTTCTTCTATATACTGGCACATTCATGCACATATAAATGAAATCCACTTGGGCCGGGATCGAATCTGCGACCTCGGGCACAGGAAGCCAGCGCCATTCAGACCGATCCTACCGTAGTTAAGATAGCAACAACAAAAAATCGATTTTGTTTCAGTGATAGGCCTACATCGAATATAGATGTTATATTTAGATTAATTATCTTCCGAAGATGTGATATGAAGCATTTTGATGAGTTCTTCCTACTCTTACTAAACACTTTCTTTCTTTCTTTCTTTATTTATTTTTTCTTTCTTTCAGTTTCACTTCTCCCGCTGTAGGGACGCTCACGCCGCTTTTGTCTTAAGCAACCACGGTCTGTCGGGCTGGGATCACATATATACTTATTTGGCCATACAAGGACATGGAGGGGTGAGTGATCAGCCCAATGCCGGGGCCACCTCCCAGACAACACGAACACACAGGACGAGACACACCAGTCCCACACACTCTTGAACAAGGCGCGGATGAGTTGAAGATGATAATGTCGGCCAGATGATATCCGGAGACCACAGAAATTCTTCTCACTGTGAAGAAAAAACCCGGAAAATCTATTCCAGGAAACATCCCGACCGGGAATCGAATCCACGCCTGCTGCATGAGCGAAGGTGTCGCCTACTCCAAACCGGTGGACTGCTAACGTAAAGAAAGTTGTACTTGTTTCTATTTTGGAACATTTTATCATAAAATGTCTGGACGGTAGTTATAAGCTTCCACAGCTTTAGTTGTAATCGTGTATAACCTTGCATGAGGCTGAGACAACTGAATACGAGAGGGTAGAAAAAGTCATGCCAGTGTTTCACATCGGATTTTTATTGAACCAGCTTTCACGCTGTATTATGTGTAAATTCAATTAGAAACAAATGAATCGTGATTACCCGCTGTGTCGGTGAAGAGCTTCATTAGAGATAGGCTTCAACCCGCTCAGCTGCTTTAATGAAAACAATTCTCGTGTAATCCTGGATTTAGTTTGTAATGAAGAGGTTATTTAACAGGGAATAATAACTCCACTTTAATAAAGAGGTGCAATAATATGCTGCTGAAGTTATTAGTACTGAGTGTATGCTCATCCCGTACTCATTAATGAATTCTGGTTTGTTTTTTATTTATTTATTATGTTGTCTAATTTTATTGAAGCTCATATATAACAGGTATTAAATTCCAAACTACATAGTTTCCACGGAACTTTAACTCTAGTTAGACAACATCTAAACTGACTTTTCGGAAAAGTATTATTATTATTATTATTATTATTATTATTATTATTATTATTATTATTATTATTGTTATTATTATTATTATTACTAAGTGTAAGAATGGTACTTTGTGAGATTGTGTGGGGGAGGGAAAATGTCTGTTCGTCTGTCCGTGTGTGTACGCGCGATAAGTCGAATACGCTTAATCGTATATTCATGAAATTTGGTATACGCATTTATAACGCCCACGAAAAAAGCCTATTAACTTTGGATCAAATCGGTTGACCGGTGCTGGAGTAATGCCCAATTTAGTGCCTATTTTATGGTAATACATTAGAAAGGATTTATCAAATGCAAATCAGTTCTTATGACTTATTATTGTTTTACATTGTTCATATACTCGTATGTATATGGCTTTGGAAGTTGCAATACAGATATCTTTGACAAATATCCCTACCCACATATTCTTTCACATATGCTTATCAAACTTTAGACCTTTGTTCTTCCGAATCCCTGCTTAATGAATCGATCTGGAGCTTAACTCGGAAATCGATTACAAAACTAACTTATTTTCTGCATATCATTATTGCAATTATCACTGATTAAATAAAAGCATTCTGGCGCTTTGTTACATCTATTTACCTGATTTTATTATAATCACTATTATTATTAGTTGTTCTGCTCATGGGTAGGACCTTGGACATGGTCTGCAATTTTCTTTCTCCATCTCCTCCTATCTTTTGCTCCTCTTTCAGTAACCACTATTATCTTTTTTCCCTTAAATCTTCTCCTAAGACTTGGAGTTCCCTGATGTAATTTATTCAGATTCTCTTCGTACAAAGAATTGTGTTCAGGATTCCTCTCTTCTTGTTTACTCTTCTCAGAACTTTTTAAAATTGTCCTTTTGTACTATAAAGCTATTGTTCACGCAAGTCACCTGATCTACACTACATGTTCCTGAGTCAGCTGTTGTGCACAAGTCGAAATCTTCACTTATGGATGCTACAACAACAGTTTGGATTCCAGCCATCATTCACCTAGACCTTCACAACCTTACGTGTGTTGCCAGTCTAAATAGTGTAGAGTCAGTGCTTTCCGTGTATATACAAGTGTTTTATTTCATTATAGCTTGCATTCCTGTTATGGTCTTTTATTGAAGTTATACTTCAAAGGCGCGGAGTATGTTCACGCAAGCTATAGGTTCTACTAGCATTTTTCTACGTGTCTAGTAAGAGTGTATATTCAAATGTTCCGCTCAATGCATTTCTCAATCTCAGCGCATTGATATTAGTATAAGTCCGCTTATTTCTGTGAATCCCCTTTCATCGGCAGGTGCAGGTTTAGCGGCAGCATGACATCACAGCGTCATGTTAGTTAGTCAGTTAGCATCGATCCTCCACGCATGAGAGACGTGCTGGAGCGCCGTCCAGTATCTCGCCTATTTCAGACAATAGAACAGAGGTTTTCTATTAAATAGCGAATAAATACATAATACTTCCATTTACAAGTATTATCGTGTGTTATTAATTAATCTACACTAATTACAGTAGATTCAGTGTTATCGGCTTCTTAGATCAGTCTAAAAGTTCGTGTATCAGTTCGGCAACATTGTGCAATCCAAGCGATCACAATAGTTCGTCTGTAAAGTTCATTATATTCAATCTTTCAGTGTGAAATCCTATTAGAATTAATACAGCTATCATTACGATCATTTTAAGATATAATTTACATTGCTGGCATAATTAGAGAAATTATTCGCCACGTGTGTACCAAGTTCCCGCCAACGCACATTCCATTGTGCAGTGCAAGTGCACCTATCTCAGATTAATTATATATCTTGCTTCAGTGTTTCTATTAATATTTCAAGTGCATTCTTTACCTATATGTTGTGAGAATAAATGTCACATAGTTTATTACATGATATAGGTTTCAATCCAATATTGCATCCGAAGATCCCTGTTCCAGCACCTGCGATACAAGTTCACTTAGCTCTACTCATTTTATTATTGTTTAATGCAATAATTGGTCCTCCAGCTCCAGAGATTCTTTCTAACATCCTTTCCCATCTTTTCCCTTTACGGCAGGGTCATAAGCCGCTCTTGTACCCAACAGCTATATTAATAATCATATAATATAATAATTATAATTATAAAAATAATAAAATCTCTTATTTTTCATTGATACTTTTTTTGCTTTCTTATCGGCTATGAACAGAATTTTTACATAATTATTCCAAGTTGGGTATTTTTAAAATTATGACTGAAATGTATTTCTAAATGATTTTAACCTGTCTTCACAGGAAGTTTTTGTACGTTTTTAATATACTCTTAATGAGTACATGAAAAACTATCAAATCAATTCTCATGACAACATATTGTTTTACAGTGTTCACATATGCCTTTGGAAGTTGCAATACTGTTAGCTTTGACAAAGATTAGTTCCCACATATTCCTTCACATATGCTTATCAAACTTTAGACCTTTGTTCTTCCGAAATGATGAATGTATAATGAATGAAAGAGATTAGTAATTTTAGTAAACACAATTCTGGTACACTTATAAGCCTTGAACAAGTAATTAATGTTATCATTTATGATGCCTACAAAAAAGCTGGTCCAATAGTAAATAATGTTTTCTCAGAATAAAATAAGCCTTCTCGCATAAAATTTGCATTTTGGAAGTTCCAAGGTGGACGAAAAATTCTAGTATGTAGGCTGGAAAAATAGGGTCAGACTGGAAAGTTCAATACCGTATCCAGGATTTGAACCAGGATCTTCAGCTCTCCTGCCGCTGCACTACCACTTGACCTATCATGGCAACTTGCCAACAACATTATTACAGACTTTTTCTGGGAAAACGTACCTCTCAGTGAGTTCTAACAACTGGCAAAAATGCAGCTTGTCTCTAATTTCTTCCTTCAAATGCACTTTTTTGACTTTCATTGCATGGGCTATTGCCCCAAGCTAGGGTGCATACGACAACTGAACGGGGCAAGTGAAGGATTGAGGTGCAGTAGCAGCCGCAGTCACATAATGTGTTTTGGTCCTAGCATTGTAATTTCTGTTTTAAAATAAGTGGTGTGCTATTGGAAGTACCAAAAGAAATTTATTAAAATAACTTATTACTAGGGCCCGGATTTTTAGTTTTTTTTTACCCAGTATTACTTTTTTAGACATATTATAATAGTTTTGTCTTAGGTTTTTGTAATTTAAAAACAAGTTTTAAGTTTCACTTTAATAAATACTGTAGGGATTTTGGGGTAGGTAGGAGTCTAGGATCCCTAACATATACTTAATGAGTTTCTCCTACGATGTATTCCTTCTGGTAGCTAGTTTAGCAGTGGATAATAAGAAATAATATTAATATAATTCAACAACAGAGGTAACAATTTATTTGGTCATACAGCCAAGTAATACAACATTGTTACTGAAATGAACTGTCAATTTATTTGTTTATATTAAGATTGAATATCTTCAGCTCTTGTTTAAATGTTCTAGCTATTTTTAGCTGAACTTTGATTAAATACATATAAAGCGGAGGTGGCAAATTGCCCAAAGACTCCGGAAAATTTATACATGCAGAATATTACAATTCCTCCAAAAATGAGAGCTCATCACATTTGAGCTAATAAATATGTAGAAATGCGATCCCTGCACCAAGTGCCAAATGGTTCGAGACAATTATATATGCTGCCATGCTGTGGGCAAATTATTAAATTTAACCTTGTATTAGTTTACATTGTGCGTACTTAACTTAGATTTGTAGAGAGTATGTATGCTGTCCTGGACTCGTTTGAAAGTATTAATAAATGCCTATGATCCCATAGTACCAATAATTGTTGAGGTTATGTAGAGAAGTCTGCTATGCTGAGGTTGCTGCTGGAAGCTGTAGTTGATGGCTTCTTCGCCTTTAGGTCCAAGTCTGGAAGTTCTGGTATGCTACATCATCTGCGTTGAGTAGAGTAGTACCACGAAGTCTCGGTACCAAAATAGCGGTACTGGGATTAGGCTAAGGTGCTTGCCTTAGTAGAGTTCGATGAAAAGTGAATACGAGTCAAATAGGTTAGCTTACGTACCCCCTCTAGAATACATAGAGCGCTTTCAGTTTCTCGATCGAAGTAGCGTAGAAACTTCTCGAGACTTCTATCTTGAAATACGGCGTATGTATAACATCTTCATATTTCAAATGATCTGGAAAACTGAGAAATACTGTTTAACAAATTGTTGCATGATTAATGTTTTAGAGCAGCGTTTCTCAACCTTTTTGAACCCGAGGACCTCTAAAATGCCTAAAAAATGTTTACGAACCCCTAATTTTACATCCCATTTTTAAAAGAAGGCCTATATTCTTAATATTTGGGGTATTACTTATAGGTCATTATAACGAAATATGTGAAAAAATTTTATATCTTTAATTTCCACTTGCTTTTTAATTATGTCTGCGGACCATCTCACCATCTTCGCGGACCATAGGTTGAGAAACGCTGTTTTAGAGCATCATGAAAACTTTATAAAACATTAATAGAATTTCGAGATATCGATACAGACATCGATTCACTCATAAAACCAATGGTAAATAGTGTTTTAAGAGGGTGTTCATAGCATTACAGTATTCCAAAGAGAATATTAAAGTGCTTTCAGTAATGTTTGACGAACGAATATATAAAAACAAACTTCACAATATTAAATACTTAACATTTCTCCTGAAATGTTACAAATACAATACAATAGAAATACAATTGATAGAATATAACAATTAATTGTATTTTTACAATTACACACAACCACAAATCTAGGAGAATATATTCTGCTTAATTTTCAAAAGTTTATAGAACACAGTTAATTTTAGAATTACCTCTGTCATTTCCAACGTCATCACATAAACTAGATAAGAACGGTTTTTTCAATTAATCAAACAAATTTTAGAATACTACACTTTTTTTTATTATTTTCAATTACAACTCGTATTTCACCTGCAGGTATGTCACGAGGTATTTACAGTATTGGATGAGTTTAACAAATTTTATTTACAATGTGTTTTATTGTGACTGGAGTTTGTTGTGAACTACGAGTATTTTGAGGAAGTTCATTACACTCACGGTGTTTATGTGTGTCTTCATAACCTGTGGCAAGGGTAGCGAAGTCAGGACTGCTGGACGTTCTCTGGAGAATATTGAGCATTCTTTCAGAAGGTGAAGGGCCACCCTAGGGTCAAATGCAGATTGGCGAAGGAGCCTTATTAATTCTGAAGAGGTATTCTCTGAAACTACCATGATTAGTAAAGAATTGAGTTAGAATAAAGTTTGGCCAAATGGATGTTGGCGTTTTGCTGGCGCAAACACTCTGAATAAACTGCAAGTATTAGTTTCTTAAGGATGCCTTTAATTTGCTGCTAAAGAAACAGGGATTTCGGTTCACTAACGATTTCCTTTACCGGGGCAGTGGGGTACAAAATGAGAAAATTAGAAGATTGGACTATGTACCTGCCGTCACAATGAAACAGATAATTATGTTAAAATATCTCAGATAGCTAACAAGGAATAAAATAGTTAAAACTTGAGAATCCGGGTCCTACTTGTTACATCTGAATAATGGTATCAATTATACAGTTATGCAACAAAGAACTAAATATTTACGGACATGAAAACTGAATAAATAAATAAATAAATAAATAAGTAAGATGAAGTGTGTACACAATGTCCTTTGCTCTCGTCAAGGCAAAGAGAATACGCTGTAAATTATTTTCCTTCCAAACGTAATTGTCTTTCTATGTCTTCATTTAACTGCAAAATACGACGCGCCACTGTACGCCGTGAAAGGGGTAGTATATTTAATTTGTATACTTCGGTAGAGCACATGGATCCACCGCAATTTTGTGAACTTCCTTGATGAAGGGGTTAATTGGTGAAAGGCCACATCGCTCGTGCTATCATGTGCGATATTTTATAACTCGCCCTCAAAGCATCCTTACTGGTGCAATCACTGGTGTCCTGTGAAATAAAATTCAAACAATCTCTACGTAAAAATAAGGCAAGTGAAATACATTTCATTATACGTACATCGCCAGCTTTAGTAGGCCTATGAACTGACAGTTGTCAGTCTTATCATCTCTCTCTCTTCACCTTAGTTTCACCTCTCCCTTTTAAGGAATTTCAGCAACCCAAGCCGCCCGGGCCTTACAGGGCCGCGACCTGACGGGAGAGGGATTATCTTTGGATCACATAAATACTTTTTTAACTGATCAGTCCAATGCCGGGACCACCTCCGAGACAACACGAACACATAGGACGAGACACACCATGCACACACACCAAACAAGGCGAGGATGGGATGAAGATTTTAATGACGGCCAGATTATATCCGGTGACCACATGTTACCGATATTTGTCTCACAGGTCAGGAAAAACCCCGGAAAACCCCCACCTAGGTAACTTGTCCCGACCAGGATTTGAACCCGGGCCCGCTGCATGAGAGGAGCGAACGCGTCACCTACGCCACAGCGGTGGACGTCTTATCATCAGTTCGTAAAAGTCGACAATTGATTTTAATTTCAACACTCTAAATTAGGGGTTCTCAAACTTCCTTTATTCGAGGACCCCTTTAATTATTAATGTTGTCATTGTGGACTCCTAAAAAATGACCCTTTACTATTTTTACTAATTTTGTAGTAATAACCATATGAAATATATCTAATTCAAAACGAAAAGTTATAGGATAGAAAAAGAAAGCAGTCTGTTTGTTTTGAAACATTTTTTTTAATTTCTAACATTGAATTCAATTGCAAACGACAGGACTCTTAGTATTAATTATACAAAATTACCAATGGAACAGTTATATAGTAAAATACCACTAATTTCAGTGAGAAGGATGGTGTTGTTTTCTGCTTTTGACATTCTCTGAGATATTGGGTTTTATTTTTGAAAATTTCAGCCTTAAATCTACTTCAATATTCAATATTCAAAAATCTCCCGCGGACCCCTCAAACCAGGGAGCTGGCCCGAATCAGGAAAGGGGAACGAGATGATAATGAGGGGAAAAGGGAAGTTGAAGTGGAGAGTGTCGTGGAATGAATGCAAGGGGTAAACTGGAGGATCCGCGAGAAAACCCCCCAAAGTCACGGCTTCGTCCACCATCGTCCACGAATGACAGAACGCCTGCCCCTGGATTTGAACCCGGGACCGCTTGAATGCCAGGCCCACGCGCTAAGCATGAACCACCGTGACAGCATTGAATATCTAATGGCATGTTTATTTCTGTAATGACGCATCATGTTACATTTATTTTTCTGTATTCATCTAAAATGAGCCGATTCTGCTGCACGGCAACACCTCATTGGGTCTTCATGGACATGCTGACGCGTGCTCTTCCTCGATTGTAACCTGCCCCGCGTGCAGAATGCACCTTATGAGGACGACTGTTCTAGCACATTACTCGTATCTACTTAAAGATTGACAGCCTTACTAATAAAAGCTGCTTATATTTGCGTTGAACGGTTGTTTGGTTGTTCCCCGCACAAGTTCTACATAAGCCGCATTATCAATAAACGCAGTATAACTGCCAAGGGCTACACCGGGTTTGAACGTAAAACGTCATTAAACACGTCACGCTGGTGATGACTTTACTAGCCCCTGGCTATGAAGGACTGCGGAACGCCATCTGTCGGAGCAGTGAACAAACAATAGCGTGTCGTCTGCCGAGAGAAAATCTACTTTCAGTATTTCATTATATTGTTTTCAGAAAGCTGTAATCATGGGTACAAGTATGGACATATGTCCCGCAAACAAGGAACAATGTTTATAGTTCCGCAAAAGCAGCTCAGAATATGCATAGCCTCAAAATTCAATCTCAGACATCTACTAAACGACCGGCTGTTACGGATATCGGCCATCTTGATTATTTACGTCAAGTTTATACAAGGGGGTCAGGATGTGTAAAGCGTTGCACACATTCAGCCTTATGCAAGGATTATTAGTACATTTTTCTCCTGAGCTGGTATAACTGTTACAACTGGATTATTAGTAAGACTATTTGAATACTTCAGGGCCGGTTCTAGAGATGAAAGTACTTACAAATCCACTGTTCAACATTTCCCCGCCGACTTTCATAAAGCTTGAGTATCCACGAACGGTGGCCAGCTTATAATTACCTTTCAGAATATTTTCTACGAAAAAGTGTTTCAAATAAAAGTTTTAGTTCTTCTTGTCATCACTTCGTGAATTTTTTAAAAATAAAATCATTGGAGTTATTTTCAAGATAATAGAAAAATGGGTGCAGTGTTCATGCTATCTACATCGGGCTTTTAAATGCGGCCTTATCAGCTGAGAAGAGACCTCCGGCCATAGTAGTGACGTAATTAACTGCCTGCGCTCTAACAACGGATATTTAATAATATCAGAGCTTGGGCCTATCAGTTTTCTGAAGATCGATTTTTTTAATTTCCTGAGGAACTGTCGCAAGAGGTTTATTGCGGAAAAACAGATATGTGAGCCCACAGTACAATATTTAAGAAAACAAGTACGGCATAAAGAAGGCAGTGACAGAAAAAAATAATAACAGTAATAATTAATATATGCTTGCCATATACCGTATTTACTCGAGTAACGCGCATCTTTTTTGTCCATTTGTAGCTTTCAAAACTGAGGTGCGCGCTAAATTCGAGGGCGCATTAAATTCGAGTACAAATCCGTTTCATAGGTTGGCAGTACCGGTAACTTTTATCTGCATAACAATGCATTGCTGTAATTCTCGACTTCATTAATTTTATCGTTGGCCCATTACTAGCATTACATAGAGCGTATAAAAATACTAGTAAGTAGTCACGAAATGGAGGGCAAGAAGAGAATCCAGTGACGAACACGTCAGTGAATAATGTGTCAGTGAATATACTTGTAGCCCTAAAACTGGCAGTTAAATTTAATGGTAATTTCAAATGTTTACGTGGCGATTCATTATTCCCTTAACACTATGACAAAATTTCAAATAAAATACCTATCCTATCATTGCTGAGCATTACATTCGCCAACAAACTCATTTTATTTATTTATTTATTTATTTATTTATTTATTATTATTTTTTTTATGATTTCAAGTTTCAAAATCGGGGTGCTCATTAAATTCGAGGGGGCATTATATTCGAGTAAATACGGTATTTGGGGATTGTAGTTTAACGATAGATAGCCATAGAATGTGTAATAGAAGCCTTGCACTTGGAAAAAGTAATTGTATATTCTGATTGGATAGCCCTGCAATTGAAGCTGTGTTATCGAGTTGTGCAACGGGAAGATGAGTAATGCTGATAAGAGATAACGTGTTGTGTCACATCTCTCGTATCTCGGGTTTCGTTATCTCCCAGTTAAATTGAACGGCCTGACTCCACCGTGTTCAAGTTCTGGTGCCATGCGCTAATAGATGTGATACACTCACTTAACTTTCTCTACCCTAAGCATAGGAAATGCAATTTCATATTCTGATATAGAGTAATAGACCATCTTGCAGGGAGTGCGTGTTCAATTGTTCCCCTCTTTTGTACTAAAAAATATTATTAACTACTTAATATTTACTGAAAATAATATTTTTGAAGTAAAACTTCTTTAGTGGCGGTAGAGGGTAAATAGGGAAAATCAGTCACACTAAAACCGTCACGAAATCAGTCACACTCAAAACCGAACTAAATTACTTACTTGTTTCGGTGCGGACTGCACAGAAAACAATCAACTCAATGATTAGGAGTAATCAAAGGAAATTTTTCAGACCTTACTTCCTCAATGGCAATAGACAATTCCTAAGCAATCTAAAGGTATATTATCTATTTTATGGAACCCGGAGGTTCATTACCGCGCAAATCCAGAATTAAAAAATACAAATTTCCAAAATAAAAAAAACAAAATTAAAAATTAAAACATCCAAAAAATCCAAAATTTAATAAATAATAAATTCCAAAAATAAAAAATAAAAAAATCGAAAATAAAAAAATTTAAAAAATCTAAAAATCCAAAATTAAAAAAAACTAAAATACAAAATTAAAAATCCAAAATTAAAAAATACAAGTTACCGAAATTAAAAAAAGAAATTAAAAATTATAACATCCAAAAATCCAAAATGTAATAAATAATAAAATAGAAAATTTAAAAATCCAAAAATAAAAATTTAAAAAATAAAAAAATTAACAATTCAAAGATCGAAAATTTAAAAAATCCAAAATTAAAAATTCAAAGATCCAAAATTAAAAAGTCCAAAATCCAAAATTTAAAAAGTCCAATAACCCAATATTAAAAAGTCCAATAATAAAAAATTGAAAAAAATAATAATAAAGTTTTACTTCTGTCGCGTGGCGTTCCACGCACTCTTTTTTTTCCAATATTTACGAAATATTATTCACTACTTAATCTTTCTTCTTCTTTCTTAGTTTTAGTTTTAACTCTCCTTTTAGGATATAAGTGACCCAAGCCTCCCGGGCCTTACAGGGCCGCGACCTGTCGGGAGAGGGATCACATACATACTCCGAGACAACACGAACACATAGGACACACACACTCACTCCAAACACGGCGAGGATGGGATAAAGATGATAATGACGGCCAGATGATATCTGGGGACCACAAGGGACTAAAGTTACCCTACATTTGTCTCATAGGTGAGGGAAAACCCCAGGAAAAAACCCCACCTAGGTTACTAGTCCCGACCAGGATTCGACCCGGGCCCGCTGCGTGAGAGGAGCGAAAGCATGCCACAGCGGTGGTCTAACTGCTTAATATTTACTGAAAATAGTTCTTTTTCCAATATTTTCGAAATGTAATTTCAATTTTTATTTTACGACGAATAAATATTTATTTTTGTTTGTGAAAAGTCGCAGATCGCAAGAGACAGTGTTCGTGCATCTCGTTACGGACTTAACGATCTGGGCTTGGACTGAAACAGACATACAGGGTGTTAATGAATAACACCGAAATATTTTACCTATGTATAGAGGGGATAAAAAGACAAAGAAATTTTATTAGGAGATTTTTGCTCTATGCCGTAAAATGTGTTTGCTACAGGGCATTAAAGTCATTACAATTTGGTGCTCATAAGTAAATATTGAAGCGAAATAGGATTAAAATTTTCATTGAATTTACTTTATGCCTTCTTAGTGATCGATAAAAACCTGATTCTTAATCATTCATCAACAGCTATATCATAATTTAAAGTTTTCATAATGTGCAAAATTTACAGAATAATCACATGACTGGCCGCCACTGCATTTGTTGTTTTATTTGAACTCCAGTGTTAACAACGAAGTTCCTTTGTTTTGCGTTTTTTCAAATGTTAGAAGTCAGTGTCGGCCATGCCCTGGGAGATTTTATGCTGTAACAGGAAAATTTGAATCCACAGAACAAAAATCTCTTAAAATTGCTTGTCTATGTCCTCTCTAACACACAGGTAAAATATTTCGGTGTTATTAATTAACACTCTGTATAAAGTGTCTGGATTTTTCATTGGCTGACTGTACCTAAGTGAATTATATTGCTCACTGATGGTTCTGACAAGGTATTGATTACTATCGGTGTCCATCTTTGTGATGTCACACAATCCTTAGCCAATCCATCAACACGGATGTCAGATGCGAGTGACGTAGGGGACCACTTATGTGCAGCTCTACAATAGCTTCCATCACAATGGAGAGTTTCACTTGCAGAACAATTGTTATTACTCAAGAACGATGGGAAAATCACTTTCATATAAGTAATGTTGGCTACTCTTTCTTGATACAGCTGAAGGGAGTAGAGCTGTATCCCATAAACGAGACGGCTTTTGGTGTAACTACTTTTACCTCCATTTTACTTGTTTTACGTAAGTGACTAAAACTGTGTAAATATCTCTATATTTTATTTATTTATAATAATTATTGTTCACTGTTCTAGGTATAGGCTATATCAGAGACCTCTACTTGCACTGTAAAATTTTTAATTTATCTAAACTATTTATAACTTAATATAAAGTACTGTATGTTGTATGAAAAGTTAAACAAATTAAGAAGGAAAAAGAAACAACGATAATTCAAAGCTACAAGAACTGCTGTAAAGATACGGCAGGCACTCTTCCAAATACTCAACTAATTTGTATCACAATTTTCTTCCCTCTTATATCTGTCAAATAGTATTTTTTGTTTAGTTTCTACTGAATGTCGTATCCGAGATTTTTGTGGAATTGTATTGATGAATGGGAGGTCGTGCCTGAAGATGGTTTTACTCTGAGGAAACTACAAGCAACCTGGCCCATGCGGCGTGTTGCTCTTCGGTTGCTCTCGGTCGCAAGCTATCCACCAGATGTGGGTTGGTTCAGTTGCCTGATTGCTTGCGGCATGGCGTGGTAGTGGGTACTTTCAAGTCTCAAGTTGGCGATTACACAAAGAAAGGAGAGTGTTGTGGGATTAAACACACATTCCGAACTGAGACATCTATTTTGCACTACTTACTTATCTCCTATCTCTCTCTTATCAACCCCGGAAGCTTCGCCCTCGTACTGTCCTGTTCTCACAAACTGATTATTTCCCATGTGGTTTCTTGCAATCTTACAAGTTTTGCAACTCAAATCCGTCTTGAAATTAGTACTTATATTCCTGTTCTTAAATTTTAAGAAACAATTAGAAATAAAATAAAATAAAATAAAGATATTATAATATTGGCTAGTAATGTGCTTGGCGTGTTGCAGCAGGATGAAGGACGTTTCCATGTAAAACTAACTGTGGCGCTCCATCCCTAAAGAGACTAGACCTACCATCCGACTGCTGCGTCGTCTACCACATAGGCATATGGAAGGATTGGGATAATGTGATCAGCATACCGATATCCACGACCGTTACTGATGGTCTTCTTTATCAAGTATCTCCTCAGTTCGATTCACAAAGCTGAGTGAATCCCGCTTCAGAATCCTCTATTAAAAAAAAAAAAGAGGTACCGTGGATCGAACCCGGGCGTGCAGATCCGTTGCCATTGACGCATTTAGTGACCAAGAGACGGTCTTCCATATACTACTTTGTAACGTTCTTTGTAACAATAACGAAAAAATGTAAAAAAATAAATAAATAGGCACAGCTAAAAATGTTTATAAACAAAATTGTCTTGCCGAGGCATTTTTCCTTTCCTTGTGGTGAAGTACGCCTTAAATTCTTGCCTAACAGCCTCTGCTTCTCCTGGTAGTCTTCTGGGAAGTCTATGATGCAGAAAAATGTAAGTGTAAGTGTAAAGTGGGAAATATTTCTTCGTGTAAATTCGTATCAGAATTCGATATGTGGGAGCTGCTAAATCTCAGAGATGGTCAAAGTAGTGTCTATTCACATAATGGAAGTTTTGAACAGTTATCCATCATCCGATCTTTTTTTTTAAACCATGTTGGACTTATCACTATTCACAAATAGTTCTTTGGACTAAAATCTTCTACGTTTTTGCTCCTTTCGTTTCCGACTCAATGAATAAGCTGCTGCAACATCTGTCTGTAATATATGTATGTATGTAGCCTATGTATGTATGTATATATGTATGTAGGCCTATGTATGTATGCATGTATGTATGGAACCCCACGTAGAGGCAGAGGCGGGTTGGGAACGACCACGTGCGGGCCCATTGTGCCAACCCCTCGTAATGGGATGATTGGCATGCCGAAAGGCCCCCCGAAGTTGATTCCTCCGCTAACCCCCATGGAACTCCCCAACATCCAGCGAGAACCAGAATCCATACCACGTGCACCACGCTCCCAGGGCCCCTCTGACTTTGTCGTGCGCCACGCACGGTATTCACCTGGGTCGCGGCAGACAAGAGAGCCCCCAGGTGTGCAGCACATCACCAACAACCACATTACCACAAGCCACGGGGCAGGACGGGAGAGGCCCGCAGCGGCCGCTGCAGCGGGAGATGGCCCGAAAGCCGGTAAAGGAAACGGTATTATATAATGAGCAGGCTTTAAAACTTAGTGCCCGATCGAATATCTTAACAGCAACCGTACTGTACAGACTTTGCTCGGCGTATGCCCTAGCTACCATATGCTTGTTCACGTGATAGTAAACAAACCGGAATACAGATATAGGAAGACCACAAAATAACTTCTCATTATCTAAACTCACATTACAAGCATGCAAAACGATACTTTCTCCTGTTTGTGTATAATAGTCCCTCCCAAATGTTTCAATATATGTTTGCGTTTTAGAACACTTTACTTTCGGCATGCCGAATACGTATTAAAAATTTAAACATGCACAATGACAAGGTACACTGTTGACCAGTTTGAGCTCATTCACTTCTCGGTACTACTATCAATGACTGTCTTATCAGCCTACGCAATCACCCTCCACCTCCTATACTCAGGTTGTTGGTAACCGGAATCAACTCCCTCTGTGGGTTCGGGCACTAAGTTTTAAAGCCTGATGATGAGGGAGAGTTTGAACGTGAAGTGGAGAGTGTTAGTGGAATGAAAGGGAGAAACGAGAAGATCCCTGAGAAAACAGCTCCCAAAATCACGGCTTCGTTAACCACGAATGACACGCCCACCTGCCTCGGGATTTGAACCCGGCACCGCTTGCATGCCAGGCCCACGCGCTAAGCATGAGCCACCGCGACGGCACTTATCTGTAATGTTATTTCGGAACGAACTGACTGTGGCAGCAAATCGAACTAGCCGCAACAAATGTAAAACGTCGAGCCGCATGCGGCAATGGTTGCTCCTCGTTGCACGCTGCAAGGAAACCTTGACCAATGATCGCATGCGGCGGACAATCTGGTTGTTTGTAGTTGCCTCAGTGTAAAGCCATCTTATGCATTCTGCATCTATCAGTAAAAAATGCGGTAGATTCCCGCGTCCTTAATTCCATCTCATAACCAGGTGAATACCGTCGTCACCGGAATCCTTAGTCTGGAAGCCATTATTCAGGCTTCGGCGTCGAGCAATAGATCATCCTGGCACCACGAAATCATATCAGAGTGTGTGAACGTTGTCTTTGATTAGTAGTTTGTCATATGTCCTTGTGTGTTAATGCCTGCTTGTTTTTGTCCGTGTCCGCTATTTATATGGGTGATTCTTCAAATACGGGAAAATTTGTGTTCTGGGGTGATATTTCCCTTCAAATTCAACTTAAAAAAAAAATTGAAATAAAAGTTTTTTTCTACTACTTCCATACCACAACTATCACTATGAAATGTCACTAAATTTAAATTCTGATATTCCAAAACTAAATTTAATCCAATTAAATGTCATCCACATGCCCTGTCCCATACCCCGGTTTTGTATATTCTAATGCATTTATCCACAAAACAAAATGTTATTTCCTTTTCAACTTTTTCCTGCCAATCAGTATGTATGTGTGAAGAATATTAACCACTAAAAAATAAAATGAAGTAAAATTGTCACCCCACCTAATGAACATAAAGTATGTCCCAAGGGTTTTTGGTCATCCACATGGCTGAAAAGAATGGAATTTTTTCTGCAGGAATGAGAAATTTGTATAACTGGCAACAGTGTTAGAGAGCCAACAGGGCAGCTTGTGGTTGAATTGTAAGGTTGAATTTTGCTTGCTTACAAACTGTTTGGGAATAGCAAAGGACTTTGCATTATTTTCAAGGAAAGCGTTTTTATTCCCCGCCATTAACAAGACGTCTAGAAAGTAGGCAGAAAGTGAATATCAATAATTAATTTTGATTAAGTTATGCACTATGATAAACCTTCCAATTAAAAGTACCTGACTGAAGTTGAGCCTACAGAGGTTTAGGAATGGCTTGCTGAGACCACTAAAACTCCTTTTTTGTCATCCACATGCCTAATTTTCGTGTCATCCACATGCCTCATAAAGGGTATGTGGATGACTCTCAGGTCCTATAGATGATAAATGTAGAGACTATTGTGTTTGTGGTGTCTGTGACCAGTACTTAAGATCTTAAAACTGATCAAATGACTTTCTGCTCGATCCCCCCCCCCCAAACCATTAAAACACAGTCTAGTTAAAGTTTCATTGATTCCGGAGTATGCACACAAATTAGCAAATTTGGTGCAAAATCAACTGAAGCAAACTGAGAAAAATATGAAACCACATAAAGAAAAGCAGATTGTTGCCAAAGTTAGTCATTAGTGTGGCCTTCTGCCATCCAGATGTACACGGATGTCATTTATATGGCTTTAAAAAAATAAAAAAACATAAATATAAATGTTTAAGCTCTGCTGGTGTCTTATTATAATAAATTAACCCCTGAAGTATTTTAGTAATTTTTTGATATTTTAAAAACAAACTAAAAAATTTGGATTTTAGACACTCCAAATTTTCCCGTGTTTGAAGAATGACCCACATAGTCTTCTTTTGGTTTCTGGGAAACTCGTCGTGTTACTTCATACAACAGCACCCTTATTATGTTTGCCTACCTTGAAGTAGTCTCTGAAAAGAATCTCTCAAATGAGAACTGTTTGGATATTACCAAACCACATGCTCAGGAGTACCTATTCCCCCACACGCGCGTTCGTTATAGTCCGCATATAGTTTCCTGAAGGTAAACCGTCATCTACCGTAGGCAGACGGAAGGATTGGGGGACATGTGGTGAGCATGCTGACACCCACGTCCGTTAACTTACAGAACTAAACCCTATAAGAAAATTGAATAGTGTCTACTCGGCGCAGTCATCGATCCGAACACTACGACTGCAGCTGCAGAACTCTTTCATGCCTTCATATCCCACATGTTTCTGCAACTATGAGGGCTATTTTTTTTCAACCTTCGATAGGGCATAAAATGAAAACCACAGTGAAAATAAAAACTTTTATTTGGAACATTTAGGTACACCTTCTAGCTACTTCTCTGCGCAGTTTCGCTCCGATTGACACATTTTTCGTAGCGTGGTACCAACTTTCCAACACACTCTTCATAGAAGCTTCCGCCAGCATATTGAGAAGGGTCTTCACGGCATTTTGAAGTGTTTTGAAGTTCTTTATTGGTGTGTGTTGAGACTTTTTCCCTAAGTTGGCTACCCTGCGCGGTAGTGTCTTTCGTGTTGCATGTTGGTACTGGGAACTCTTGTGCACGGAGGAAAGAATACATGGAGATGCCCTGAGACCGCAAGCGTGAAGCCAACTGTCCGAGCGTTTGGCCCTTAAGGGGGCGTGTCACTGTTTCACGTGTTTATGTTTATAGCTTGCACGGATAGCGTGGTTACTCGTCTTTGTTTCTTTGTTTCTTTATTTGAACAATTCAGAAGTAAAAATGAGTGCATGTTGTGCATATGGATGCACAAATCGAGGAAGGAAGACTGAAGAAATAAGTTTCCATAAGTAAGTTGAAAGTATTAAAACTATACTGTAGTACTGTCCATTAATATGTTTATATTTTAGGTTATTCACGTTTCATTGCGGTAAATCAATTTTGTAATGCGTTGTAATATTTTTGCCTCCTTATTTTCACACGAATGTACCACAAAGTAACCTACAATAAGCATTATTGTAACTGAAATAGTAGGCTAATAATAATAATAGTAATAATAATAATAATAATAATAAATAAGTAAATACGACTGAAGCCTACAGACAAATAAGTAAATAAATAAACAGGTGCATGTTGAACTCACCAAACTGAAGTCAGGCAACGAGTGGTTTGAGTGTATTGGTGTCATTGTTTTTCATTTCTATTTCATTGTGTGTTACATTAGTTTACTATTTTGAAGAGTTATGAACAAAATGTTTAATGTTAAAAAAAGTAAGATCCTAAAAGCCGCCCCTTCAAATCTGCCGCCCTAGGCGTCTGCCTAGGCTTAAATGCGGCACTGCGATGGGGATATATTATATAGGCCTATAGATCTATGAAGAAGAGAGAATTTTTATCTCCGAAAAGTCATCTTTAGATTACCGGCACAGTTATGAATATTCAGAAAGAAACAAGCTTGGTATCGTGAAATTCATTAACAGATTAGACTGAATTAGGCCTAAATATATTTAAAATAGTTCTGTGAATTGAGGTTGTGTGTTTCACTGGTGAATTTGGTGTGCATTTTTTGTCTTGTTTTTAATTCAATAATAGAACAGACTGAAGTAGGTCTATCTAATATATTTCCGATATATTTAGAGTTCCGATAGTTTGACTAATCATTTAGTCTTATTTTATTTAATACTTTGAATAGAAAAATCATAGTAGGCTTAACATAAACTATTGTATCTCCGAAATTCATGTTGTTTAGGCCTAAGTGGTTAAGTGATGTACATAAAGACAAAACTAGACAAGTAGATAAGTTTCATGTAGAGAATTTAGATTTAGATTTATTAGCCTAATGTAAGAGGTTTACATGGCTTTGTCAAGTACATGAGTTGAACAATTTGTACAAAATAAATGTTAGGTACATTATACTTAATTTCTAGGTAATGAATTTTGACAAGTACATATTGAACAATATTGAAGAAATTAAATTTAAGGTAAACAAAAATACTTAAATTCTATGCTATGAACTTACCTTAAAAATTAATAATTTTGTAAAATTTAGGTACTGAAAATAATCAATATTTGGGATGAATGAATATGGGTATAATTGCTAAGCATAATTTACTTGTATTTTACACTAGGCTGCTAATTATTGATGTATTTTATTTATATAGCATTAGGCTATTTGTAATTAATCAAATAAAGTGCATTTGTAGGTATATAACTGTCAAGAATATTTTTCTCGTTCTGAATTATCATAGTCGCATGGTCACTTAATCATTTTCTGACTCAGTATTTATACTCGCACATGTAAAGTTGCTCATTTGAAAGTTACATTTTTGGCTCTTCTGAGATAGGTTAATGCTTACTACCGGGATTATTATGATGTCAGAGTATGTAGTTAATATATGAAATTGGGATATTACATATTTTCCCTACCGTTACGTTGTTATAACCCGTGAAACTTCGGAGTATTTGTGTGCTATTGTATATAGCAAGCCTCCTTTTTGGTCCCTTAAGGGGGCGTGGTCATTGGCTTCATCTGTTTCCCATACAACACCGCAAGCACGGCGTCTCCGTGTATTCTTTCCTCCGTGCTCTTGTGTAGAAGACAACATGGCGAACTGCTAGTTACCAGCGTAGAATGGTGCGCTGGCTTGTATTGAAGTTAGACTAGTTTCACAGTAATTCACAATCATCTATTTATGTTCATTATTATTGCAAGTATAATATTCACGTTTGTATAAATAAATCAACTAGAGGACTTGCTTGTTTGACTACTTGTGTTGTGTTTAATTTGTGTGACGAAAGCCAACCTTGCATTCTTGGGCCGACATCACAGCTATACATACAGTCCACTCAAATTGAAAACTTGTCTCTGAACACAACAGTGTGGAAGCACTATCCTCCCAGATCTTTCTTCAGCTGCTGAAAAAGATGAAAGTCACTCGGCATGGGGACGAGTTTTTGAAATCCATCGTGACAGGGGATGAAACGTGGATTCGTTAGGACAATCCAGAATCAAAAGAACAATTCAAACAATGGTGCACACAAATTTCCCGAATAAACCCAAGATTTGGCTTCCACACCAACGAAGAATTTCAAAACACTTCAAAATGCCGTGAAGACCCTTCTCAATATGCTGGCGGCAGCTACTATGAAGCGGGTAAGTTGGTACCACGTGGAAAGTTGGTACCACGCTGCGACAAATGTCTCAATCTGTTCGAAACTATGTAGAGAAGTAGCTATAATAGAAGGTACCTAAACTTTCCAAATAAGACAGTTTTGATTTTCACTGAGGTTTTCATTTTATGCACCATCGGAGGTTGAAAAAAAATAGCCCTCTTAGTTTGCCATTTTTGCTAATATCAGCACCTCGTATAGATTTCATGTTTGTTTCACTTATCAGCAAGGCAATAAAAGTATTAATTCCTCATAATGAAGACTAATATCACTCAGGAAATTAACATTTATAATTATCTCAGGAATTACCAAGATAAGATAAAACTAACTGCTGTAACTTATAGCACACATGACTTAACAGACTGTTTTCCTCGTATCTAAATGCGTCACTCAAAATAACAGTGAAGCCACTTACAGCATAAATGAATAATATATGCAGAACATAGTCTGTACCTATGTTCAATGAACACTACTACATATAGGCCTAATAAGAATATTACATTTTTTTTTATCTCCCTGTACGGGATTTTGAGACTGGAATTGCTATCACAGCGCCTCTCTATGCAGATTATAACGACACACCGGTGTTCCTGATTCACAAACCTCCGGCTCATTCATGTATATTCATTACAGCGACTACATTATATCTCTCAGTACCAGGATTAGCTAGGCTAAGAATTGCCGATATGTCAACCAGTAGTTTCCATGTTACGATTTATACTATTTGAAATATAACCATTTACTCATGACTCTAATACTATCAAGTTATTTTTCCCCTCCCAACCAATCAGAGTTCTCCGTCTACCTGTCCCCCTTCCGAGTTTTCCTATTGCCCCCCTCACTCAGTCTTTCTTCCTCTTTCCTATTTTTAGTTTAATTTAATCCCTGTAATATAAAGCCTCTTGGCTGACTCACTTCCAGATGAACTAGAAACTTGAAATTTGGTACACGTATAGCTTTTAGGCTGTAAACCACAGGAAAATCCCAAAAAGTTTATTTATTTTTTAATTTTTAGCCCTAAAAACCCCCGAAAAGGGGCTCGGTTTCCAAGGCATCGGTTTAAGCAAACAGTGTTCACGTAGGGCTCTGAAAGTTTAGAAATAATGATTACCGTAACCCTAACGGGGCGGTCGAGATAGTAACGTCTTGGACTCACATTCTGAAGTCTCAGGTTCGTAATAATTAAATCCAATTAACATATTTTTGTCCAGAACTCACAAAATTTTCTTCTATCTGTTAAAGAATCTTCATAGTTTATATTCTTTAATCATAACTCGTAGATGAAATCTCGCATTTTTACTTGTGTCTTTCTATGATTTTCCCGGTCGTAAAGGCAATGCTAATGTCAATATTTACATAGATAGGCTATGAAATCTACGAAACAAAACATTTAGCCAATACAGCAGACTAAATACACGCACTCTATCCATAGATCTTTTAAAAAACCTTTCCCGAGAACCTCAGCGGGGGTATGGGGGCGGAGCCCCCAATGAACGAAGCGAGTTTAATATATATAATGTTAACGCAATGTGTGTACATAAATATAAATACAAGATTATAAAACTACAATTATGCACATTAATTTAGAGTAGTAGTAGTAAGGGAAATAGAAGAAGAAATGTTTATTTTGAACAGTAGGATTGTAATAATTTGGGACCAACACTATCAGGCAATAGTACTTCCACAATAATATTACCTACGAACCTGCCACAAGCATCTGATGTTTCTTCTAGTGAAAGTCATATTTTCTGATCTCGCACCACTTCTCTAATCTGATTCAGTATATCGTCATAGAGAGGTCTTAGTCTTAAGTAATGTTTCTCAGATCGACTCCCGGGGAATATTTTTACCCTTATATTTTTCAAGAAATTAGGTGAAACCTCTATTTTCGAACTAGTTGAAGTGGATGTTTATACACAATTCTTGATAAAACTTGGTTTTATTTTCGTGTCTGGCATTGATACTAAAGGCCTGCCTTCAATGCGTAATTAATATTTCCATGTGCCTTTTGCTATTACATTGTTTTTTCAAACAGCCTAATTCTACCTGTCCGTATATCTTTTATTCTGAGCCCTTCAATTGTAGATTTTTAAAATTTCTGCCTACGTCATGCCTGAAGGGCTTTGTATGGTTCACAGACTTGTCGCTAAGGAAGAAAGTGCGGATATGGGATGGCAAGCTGAATGCGGGGCAGGGGAGAGGCTTGCTAGAGAGAACTGGATTGGTCACAGCTTGAGAAGGGATTTTTAGCTGAAAGAAGTAATGGCGAAGGAAAAAAGTAAAAGACTGGAGATATCAATTGCCCGATAACATCACAAGAAAGGAATATAGAATTCTGAAAATATCTGCACTGGATGGGATGTTTATTCAAAGACGACAGCTGATGAAGATTCATCACAACTGCATGAATGCTCACGATCTTATGGGTAATTAATATCGAATTCTGCCATACATAATATTATCATAGGTAATGTAAAGATTGCTTTCGAAATTTTCGACAAATACACGAGCGACAGAGTTGCAAAAAGGGAAGTTCAAATTTACTGTAATAAAGACTGTTTCACTATATTCGAAGAAAATTTGTTAACAAAATTTCAATCAAACTCTGGCTAACTCAATTGATAGCATTGAAATTAAAAGGTGCCGGGTTCGAATTTCGGTGTCTGGGGAATTTTTGTTCTAAATATTCTTGTTCTTTAAGATGTAAAAAATTCTGCAAAATGATTCTTTATTCAAAATGATTGCTTTGAAAAATATGGCGTTTTAAGTGTGTGCAAATATACAGGGTGTTTCATAAATACTTTTACAAACTTCGGGCAAGGGTTCCTTATATCAAAAGAAGGAAAAAAGTTCATATAAACATTTATGTCCCATAATCCTTGTTTTCGACGTGTCATGAAGCCTGCGAAACCATTCGACACCATCCCGGAGTATTTGAAAGGTTGCGACAGTCCATGATATCTAGAAGCAAGAGGAGGACATTTCCTGCATTTATTATGAGTTTCGTGTGTTGACGTGTCATGAGTGTATCGTGTTGAACAGTTCCTAACGAGGAAACAAGGATTATGGGACATATGTTCACATGGACTTTTTTCCTTCTTGTGGTGTATGGAACCCATGACCGAAGTTTGCAAAAGTATTTTTGAAACATCCTGTATAATTTATGAAGATTTTTTTTTAAATGGCTTGGTAACATTATCAGAATGTTCTCTGGTAGATTTTTTAGCTAGTATTATTGAATCTCAAGTAAGAGTCCCCGATTAGCTCAGCGCTACCGTTTGTGCCTTCAGGTGCAAGTGATCCGGGTTCAAATCCTTCAGATTTCATGGAGCTTGTGACGGAACTAGTGGCTCGTGGTTCGTGACTCCCAAAGATTTTAAAATACGTGAACCTTTTGGCGGTCTCCTTAGCTAAAGCTGCGTTGGAGTCTTGGAGAATGAGGTTCCAGTTCGAATCTCGCCTTGGGCATGGGTGTTTGCGTACAATAAAAAGAAAACAGGAATGCAACGTAAACGGGCTAAAAAAAAAAAAAGGCAACGGATTCGGATAACTGGCCACAGACCGGCTACATTTAAAAAAATACAAGTCTCTATGTAAACTTATTTCTATTGGTTTCTTAATATTAACTGAAACTGAAATAATTGTATTAATCCTTATTTGTGTACATAACAATGCAGTAAAATATCTGTAAAAAATACTGTAACAGGATTTTCATTGATTCTCTTTTACCCTGAAGTGAGTTGATTTCAGTCACATAGATTAGTATTTGTTGAAATAGTTAAAACATCACTTTTCCTTCCTGTACTCGTACCGAGATATCCTGATACCCTACTATATGTTGAGGAAGTATTGTGTTCCTCTGAAATTCCATGCTACTTTTCAGCTTAAATACATGGTTTTAGGCCCCCTATATCTAAAAATACAATTTTCCGAAACATTTTATTTTTGTATGTCTTTGAACAGCAATAACTGGAACCCGAATCGAAATTTTATACAGTCAAATCTGTATTACTGTTTACTGTTTACTGTTATATGAGGGTTATTGTTATATTCAGGGGTTGTAATTTGCCACACGTTTGAAAGACTGCATGGAGAAAACTGTGTAATCTACAGGATAATTCATGGGACGGACATGTAAAGAAGTGGAAAATATTGAATCACAAAAAAGCTAATTTTGTTATTCCACTTACTAACTTCAATTGAATTGTAACCATAGCTAATTTACACCTGCATACTAAAATTATTATTCAGATTGCTTTAACATCACAGATCATGGCACGCTTTTGAGTCTATAGCCATAGCCTATGTCAGAAATTTCTAGCTTATAGATGGTGGGAAGAAAAAGACAAGCCAATTCACCACATATCTAAAGTAAAACTAAAACAGTTGTTCCTTAAGGGCGTTTTACTTGCACATTACGTACTTGCTAAAGTAATAACCTAACTCACAGTATGCTTTTGCACACATAAGGGATGATTTTCGCCTCAGTGGCCCTATTTTCCACTCCCCCCACCCATTTACCTTTCTTTCCTGGATTTTCTAAGGAATGTAACAAATATCAGACACCCAGAAAACAATATTGGTGGCTGGGAAGGATACTGAACCTGGAATCAACTACCATCCATAGGGCCAAAATACTGTTTTGCAGCAACAATTCGACCTTCAAATATCGTTATAAAACGCGTTTCTAAAATAGCTTCATCGTTATAGTGAGTTACATTTAACATTATGAAGATAGGAAATTCGCCGGGACAAAACCAAAATATTGCTATATGCAGGTTTATCGTTATACGGAGGTCTGACTGTATATATGGATTAGATATGTTCTGGGGATGTGACACTTCAAGGGCGACGACTTCTCTTACTCTTATAACTACCACTTTAGGCCAAGAAAATTTCATTAGGTCTATTCGTAATTTTATCGAAGGCTGTGCTAACGATTTTGTTTAAATTTTGTACTCAAGGTGCTTATAATAAGAACTAAAATTTTCATTTGAAACACTTTCGCAGAAATTTTCGGAAGGGTAGTTATAAGGCAGCCATCGTTTGCACAAACTCAGGCTTTTAAGTCTTGATTGGAGAAGAATACATATTTCCATGAGGCTAATGTAACTGAATATTCACTACCTGCAATATGACTTCTTATTCTGTATCAGAAAGGGAAATCTGTATTGCCCATGCTGCGGATAGAGAAACTGTGTATCACATCAGACTTCTTGTTCTGTTTTAGCCCCTTTTCCTTCCTTCCTTTCCTGAGGATTTTGTTCCCAAACATCCTAACTGTGATGATAACATTTGCGTGAATTCCCGTAACCGGAGAGAGGCCTTTTACAAAGGTATAGCTATATTTAATTTCGCGTCCGCTTTGAGCGAGCTTCAGTGACATTTGTATTCCTTTGTTTCAGGTGAGCTTTGTGCAGTCTCCACTCGTGGCGTGGGTGTTAGTTACCAGATGACCGCAAAAACGTGTGTGACCTGCTATGGATCTTTGTAGTGAATGTAAGAATTATGAGAAAAAATGGCACATGTCCTCTATGCGAGGAGTTGTCATCACATATGAAATATCATTACTAGGGCAAGGCATTTGATGATTTTGCATCTTTTCTATTTGAAGGTTAAAATATAGCTCGAATATGTAGATATAAATGTGTATGATGACATAATTGATTAAATAAGGAAAATTTGTTTTTGCATTAGTTTACTTTATTTTTCGTCATTTTTAAGAGATAGGTAATGTTTTGGCAATTTTTGGGTCGTTTTCGGCATTCTTAGGTCATGTTTCAGTGGAGGTAGAGAGGAGCTTTTCCATGTACAAATCGTTAGTTTCAGACAACAGACAATCGTTTTTATTTGAGATTCTCCGCCAAGTGTTCATAGCTAATTTTAATTCAGGTTTATTGTAAACACCTCAGCAATTATTTATCTTGTAGCAATAATTTTTTTCTTTCTTTATTTTTAAATGGCACATATTTGCTAGGAGCAATTTGATGGGCATGCCAGTTCAAAAAGAATTTCTTTTTCGCTAAGGGTGTGCAGTAGTATAAATTTACATACTTTTTTTAGTAATAAAATAACGGTGTTTTATATTGTAGATTTAAATATATAACGCACTGTCATCAATTATATTGCTTTTAGCAATTCATTACTTAAAACACTAATAATAAGTAGGCCCTAATAATGGTAAATTTATTGGTCTTTTTTAAAATTTTGAGTCTTTTTTCACTATATTTAGGTCATAAATGCATGTTTTATTTTGCATTTTCACTATTTTATGATTATTAAATGCCTTGCCTTAATCATTACATTATTATTATTACTACTGCTACTGTTATTATTATTATTATTATTATTATTATTATTATTATTATTATTATTATTATTATTATTATCATCATAATCATTATCGTCATCTTCGTTATACCTGTTCTTGCCGCCACGTCAAAATCTTGTACTCTTAAAAGATGATTTGACATTTCTCTATAATTATATGGCGTTTTGGCTTTAAAGGGTTTCAATAGGCAGACATCCCTATTTTAGATAGTTTCATCTCTATACTAGCTATCCAAATTAGTTTTAATTTCGTAAAATTGTAAATATAGCCTACGCATATATTTCCAAATATACTTAAAGGCGTTTATAAATATTTGGAGAGACTGATGTAACAGCAGTTACACAGACATCAATAGAAATAGTTTACAGCCCATACATATATAGAGGATATTAACGTCCCTTTGTCACGGGGAAGATTACAGCGTGTGATAATAGAGGTCATCAGTGGCGTTGTTAATCCCTAGGTTCACCTGGTTCAGGCAGGTACACCTGCCCTAGCGAGTTTCGTGCAACAAGGCCCTGTAGCTCCGACCTCCAATCCTTTTGTTTTATGTACAACGTTTAGCTTCAAAAGTTACTTGCATACTTAGAACATAATTGAAGATGCTAACCTTAATTGAAATTATTGTTAAGGGGTTGTCTCTTTACAAATTCATAATAGGGGGTTAAGTATCATGTCATTACGATTGTAAAATTTTCATTCAATCCTGCCCCCCCCCCCCGCCCCAGTGATGCCGATGTGAAATAAAATTGAATACACCATTTCACTGTCTAAAATTAGGGTTAATTTTTTGGGTTCTACAAATTTTCTTTATAATTAAATAACGTAGGTCTATGTCATGTATGTTTTATTAAAAATCCAAATTTGTCGAAAAATAAATTGTAACTCCAAGGAATGCTATTACTAATCGCATCGTGATATGTAGAAGGTTTTGAATCATACTCAGAATACTGAATTACTCAATGGCGATATATAATTCCTCAGCAAGCTAAAGGAATAAGGTTCATTGCCGAACTTACCTGAGCCCACCATCAACCCTTTTCTGCGCTAACTCGTACCGTTCCTCGCAAATCCTACTTCCCTTATATCTCTCTTAATATTGTCCTCCCACCTACGTTTAGGTCTTCCGAGCGGTCTTTTCCCTTCGGGTCTTCCATTCAATACTTTTGAGATATGTCTTTCCTCCACCATGCGCGCAACATTTCCAGCCCATTTCATCCTCCGTGATTTAATTACCCTTACTATATCCGCTTAAGAATACAGGTTCTGAAGCTCGTCGTTTTCCAGTTTTCTCTAGTCCCCATTTTCATCTCTTTTAGGCCCATTCCTAAGCACCCTGTTTTCGAACACACTCAGATTATGTTCTGCCCGAAGAGTAAGCGACCATGTATCACATCCAAATAATACAACCGGCAGGATAATAGTCTTATAAACTTCAACTGTTAAATATGATTATAATCCATAAGTGCAATAATAGATACCGGTATACGAAAAGTTGCAGGCTTTGATATAATGACGCATATGTTCTGTACTTGACCCACAGACACTGATACATCATGTTACCGACACTGGGTTTTGGAAACTCCAGTTTCCACTATAATAGTACGAAAAAGAAATGTATGAAACCACGTTATTGAAGAAATAACTCTTTTTTATAAACAAGAAACGCGGCATCTCTTGTATTATATTAAAGAAATAATTAAACAAAAAACTAAACTCCGTGGCGCTACATTCCTTGTGAGTCTAGGTCTACCATCCGACCGTCCCTCGTCTACCATAGGCAGATGGTAAGGTTGGGAGGCATATGGTGAGCTTGCCGGCTCCCACGGCCATTAATGGCTTTCGTGACCAGACTTATTTATCTACAGGATTTATTTATCAAATAGCTTTTCAGTTGGTTTCATGGGGCTGCGTGCACCTCGTTCCAGACTTCCCTACCTCCGAAACATTCAAAGAGGTATCGGCGGTTCTGTAAAATTCAATAAATAATGGCATTGCAAACATTAATCATAATATAACTGAAATTATTGATGTAATACCACGTAATACGTTTAAAAACGAGAAGTGCGGTACTCGCCCTCAAACTGATACCATGGACGACGCCACAAACAGAGGCAGCGGAATTCGAATGCAAGCGAAGTGTGTTTATATGAAAACGTTGACGGTATCACGCTAGTATCCACGTGGTTAACTAAAGCGCGTGAAGCCGTAGACTATAGGCCTAATAATGACGACAGAGCCATGAGGGAAGCCCACGACCCGACCAAGGGACACTAGGCCGGATGATACCAGTTCCTTTCGCGGAATGGGAATGAGGACACAACACCCAGTCCTGATCCAGGAAGGAAACTTTACATCTCTGTAAATTCCCCGACCCGGCCGGGAATCGAACCCGGGCTGCCCTGGTGGCTGGCAGTCACGCTACCAACTCACCCACGACGGCGGACAGGCCTAGTCTGATATAATATTGCCACTTTGAGGTCTTCATCGGTTGAGAACTCATTTCCACCAAAAAAATCCTTTAGTTTCGGAAACAAGTTAAAATTACTGGGTGGCAGGTCAGGGCTGTAAGGAGAATGTCCAAAAATTTCCCACTTAAAACATTGAAGTTGTGCCTGTGATTGAGCAGCAGAATGAGGCCGAGTTGGTCGTGAATCAAAAACACCTTATCAGACAACTTTCCACTTTCTTGTTTTGGTAGCGCGTCGTAGACGTTGAAGAGTTGCACAATAGGCATCTGCGTTTATTCTTTGTCTTCTTGGCAGAAACTCCAGGCTCAGGTCTTTGGCGGTAGAAGAGTATAACCTCGGCATTGAAAAATTGGTACCACGTTATAATAAATGCCTTGACGCAATGGCGATTACGTTGAGAAATAGAGTAAGGTATTGTATCTTTGTAAATAAAGTTTTTTGTTGATATCTTTCGGTATAATGTAACGAAAGATCGACACAAAGTAACGAACGATTTGGCATAACTAATTCATATTTAGTTATGCCAAATCGTTCGTTACTTTCTGGATGACCCTCGTATATTGCTGATTAGGTTCACTGGAATTCTGATATCTTGAAAGTTCTTTGATAAGAATATTGAGACCACACCTTCCACTGATATAGCTATTGGTACAATTTTTGCAGTTTGTAATTCCCAGATTTTTTTTATATCTAATGACAGGTTCTGGTATTTACGACTTTGTGCATTTCTGTTTTCTATAAGTTATGAATGAATGTGATGCTGACTTCAATAAGTTTAATTTAATTGCCCTAGAGCTCTTTTTGTCTGTGAACAGCAGATCTAGTCCGTTATAGTCAACTGTTTTATCTGTTGTTATTACTCTATCCCAATATAAAAGGGATTCTTCAGATAAAGAATGGGTTCTGGAGTGTATTTGTAATACGGTGGCGGATTTTGGATGGAGTTTTTATTGGAGAGCTATTTATATGTAGATAAATTTTGCTACCTGGTTATGTCATTTTTGCTACCTGGTTATGTCTAGCTAGGTATGAGTTATCTGCTAGAGCTTGACAAGCAGATGTTACGTGCTACATGGTTTCTCCTTATACGAGGGCTATTTTTTTTCAACCTCCGATGGGGCATAAAATGAAAATCACAGTGAAAATCAAAACTATTTTATTTGGAACATTTAGGTACACCTTCTAGCTACTTCTCTACATAGTCGCGCTCCGATTGAGGCATTTGTCGAAGCGTGGTGCAACTTTCAAATACCCTCTTCATAGAAGCTTGCCGCCAGCGTATTGAGCTATATCACGATATTTTGAAGTTTTTTGAAATTCTTCGTTGGCGTGGAAGCCAGATTTTGGGTTTGTTCGGGAAATTTGTGTGCATCCATTGTTTGGATTTTGCTTTTGATTCTGGATTGTCGTAACAAATCCACGTTTCATCCCCTGTCTCGATGAATTTCAAAAACTCGTTCCCGTGCCGAGTGACTTTCCTCTTTTTCGGCAGGTGAAGAAAGATCTGGGAGGACAGAGCTTCCACACCAACGAAGAATTTTAAAACGCTTCAGAATATCGTGAAGACCCTTCTCAGTACGCTGGCAGCAATCTTCTATGAAGAGGGTATTTGAAAGTTGCACCACGCTTCGATAAATTTCTAAATCGGAGCGCGACTATGTAGAGAAGTAGCTAGAAGGTGTACCTAAAAGTTCAAAATAAAACGGTTTGGATTTTTACTGTGGTTTTCATTTTATGCCCCATCGGAAGTTGAAAACAAAAATAGCCCTCATATATTGCATTTCCGACATCTGCCTATTGCATTTGCTTTCATTATATGTTTTTCATCATTTCTAGTTCTTATTACTTTGTCTTGGATAGCCAAAATGAATCCTTGTGTTTCTGGATAGAATGAACTCTTTTGCAACCATTCCAGGGTTTGATCCTTGTCAATATTTTCATCGTCTAAAGCTGTTGGGTACTTCTACTGTTGTTCATTCCAATGAAGACACCGTAGGCAAACTAATGTTCTTTCTTTGCAGTTCTATTGGTGTAAATTTGCTGTCAAGTTGAACTACGTATTTAGTCATTTTATTCCGGTTGTGTGAAAAATATTTGTTTATGTTCCCCATCTGTTTTTCATTGAGTTCATAAATATTTATCAATCCTCGTCCCTCTTTGGAATCGTGGGAGGTAAAGACGTATTGTTGCATGTACAGTAGGCCTACATGGTGATGCCTAAATTTAAACAAGAGTTT
Organism: Ectobius pallidus; assembly: GCA_964059195.1. NCBI lineage: Eukaryota > Metazoa > Arthropoda > Insecta > Blattodea > Ectobiidae > Ectobius > Ectobius pallidus. The sequence continues at coordinate 29,826,786 of CAXKWD010000001.1, forward strand.
TCTTGTTAATGCATCTAATTAACGTAATTATGTAAATGAGTATTTCAGTATTCCAAATTGGTAGATTACGATACGAATTGAATATATATTAATGGCTTGAATCATGTTTTTTCCATTCAATTGTGTGTTAAATTTTGTGAAACTTTGCTTGTATTTTAATCTAAACTTCTGTTTTATAGCTGTATGATCTATTACACTACTGCTACTCTAATTCCTAGGTCTCTATGTATGTTATTTTTTTTTCCTTAATGGGAATTCAGCACAATTTCCTAAGTCTATTTTTATTACTTTCTCTCCGATGACATGTAGGCCTATATGTGCACATTATTAAGTGCCTGTACGCGCGATACCTCAAATACCTGTCATCATATTTTCATGAAACTTGGTATTCGCATTTATAACGTCCATGGGAAGAGTTCTATTCATTTTGGACCAAATCGGTTGACCGGTACTGGAGTAATGCCCAATTTAGTGCATATTTTATGGTAATATGTTAGAAAGAATTTGTCAAATGCAAATCAGTTCTCATGACAACGTATTGTTTTACAGTGTTCTATACGGCTTTGGAAGTTGCAATACAGTTAGCTATGGCAAATAACACTACCCTCATATTCTTCGCATGCTTATCAAACTAGACCTTTATTCTTCCTGCTTAATGAATCGATCTGGAGCTGAACGTGGAAATCGATAACAAAAATAAACTTATTGTCTGCATATATCATAATTGCAATGATCTCTGATTAAACAAAAACGTTCTGGCACTTTGTTACATCAGTTTACCTGATTATTAATAATAATATAATAATAATTATTATTATTATTTGCAACCCTTTTATAGTGTAGGACTCTGAAGCTGTGAAAATCTCATATACAGAGTGTTAATGAATGGCACCGAAATGTTTTACCTATGTAGAGAGGGGACATAGACAAGCAACTTTTATTAGGAGATTTTTGCTACATGACATTAAAGACATAACAGTTTGGTGCTCGTAAGTCAATAATGAAGCAAAACTAGGGTTACACTTTTCATTAAATTAACTTCATGCCTTCGTAGTGATCGACAAAAACCTAATTCTTAATAATTCATTAACAGCTATATCATAATTTAGTGTTTCCTTAATCTGCAAAATTTAGAGACTAATGACATGACCGGCCGCCACTGCATTAGTTTTTTTATTCAACTACAGTTTTCAAACGAAGTTCCTTTGTTTTGCATTTTTTTTCAAATGTTAGAAGTCAGTGGCGGCCATCTCCTGGGAAATTTTATGCTGTAACAGGAAAAATTGAATCCATAGATAAAAAATCTCCTAATAAAAGATGCTTGTCTCTGTCGCCTCTATACACAGGTAAAACATTTCGGTGTTACTCATTAACATCCTGTATACTTTCCTACATGAAAAGATCATAATTCCAATAGTCTCTCTGGAAATTTGTGTTAATCAGGCTAGAATATACATTACAGACCAAACTACAGGATTGGTTACTATATACACATTCCCTGCACATGGTAAACCAGAGTCTAAAGTAGGTGGTAACAACAGTAACCTTATTCTGTACAATCCCATAAAGTGGACAATTTCTAAATGTCAGGATGTAAAGGGAGGAAAGAGCATTGTCAGTGTCCGTGTTTGTGTTTTGTGTTGCTGGTAACCTTTATCGCTTTCCCTTTCATCCTTATCCAAGCCTTAATCAAACTAAAGCTCTATAATACTAATACAATTGCGATCACGAGTGATAAGGCCATCATTGGTAAATCGAAATCAAGATTTTACTTACGGTAATTAGGCCTAGTCACTAACATCTGGTCGTCTAGTTGCAAGAGTAACTTACCAAGCATAAAAAGTAGCAACTATTTAACACTAGCATGTGCCCGCGGCTTCGCCCGCGATAATTATTTCAAAAATTAAAAATCAATAGCATAATAGTTAAATCATTATATTTATTAACACCTAAATCACGTGGACTACATACCACGATTAGGTAGCGTCGCCTGGTAAAAGCGACGTCAGATTCGAGTTCCTTGGCCCAGAAACCCCCTGTATAGTGAGTTTCGTCCAAATCGAACAATGTTTGACCATATTTAGGCCTATATTGATTATTCTTCTTCCGTCTATGTTGAAAATTTAAGATATATGCGTGCCTTGACATTATAAACAAATTAATCAACCAGCGTGAGCTACTACAGTCGGTCAAGTAAAAAACGTCGGGCGTTATTTTATAAAGTATCATGAACGAGCATATGCGCATGTACAGGAAGACTTAAGGTTAGGTTCACACATGCCTCTTGTCTATTCATGTATTTTCTTGATTATTTAGTCAGTTTTGTTCCAAAACAAACATGTATAGTAGGCTGTGGCTATATGCCTCAATCCGCCATATTCTTGGTTGCAAATTTTTATAATATTAATAATTAATAGATTCGCGAGGAATATGTTTATTCAAGGAGCATTTTTTAAAGATTTTATTTTAAAATACCGGTACTTGTAGTGCAAAATCAATAACTTACGCTCAACTTCTGCAACCAATCTAGCACCGAAATACGCGGCCTTCCGCAAATCCACGTTTCCTATGAAAACTTCCGGTCTCATTATAGTGACGTTCCTACTTCTGAGCTGCTCTATCATAAATATGGAACCTTCTCGCTGCTTCAGAGGCCGAAAAATGCAGGTCAATTACAGCCCTAACTACACTTTCACTTTAGCATTTGTATGTGGCGATGACACAAAGCAAAATGAATTATGACAATACATTAAGTTGAGTATCGTGTGTTGTGCTTTCCGCGTTGTTCATTTTTCCCTCATTGTTCATTTATTCCCTCCTGTCGCAAGGCCTCATATGTTCCGAAAATGACCTGTATTTTATGTTTTTTATAGGAAACTTGTGAACTAGCGCGTTAAAACTTTCATTTTAACTGCATACGAGTCCCGACGTTTTTTATTTGACCGACTGTACATTCAAGCGATCGAGATGGTTTTATGTCCAAGGGTCCAAGGTATGACAAAAATAGCCAAAGCCTACTGTAATTGATTTGACATTGTAATGTATAACTGAAAACTGATGCTTCGAAAACGCAAAAAATACACGCTTTCTGCCCGTTTTTCACTCATAACTCACGAACGAAAGCAAAAATTAAAATTCCGGCTTCGAGGTGCATTTTCCGACCCTTCAGTCCACCTATGTTTAAAATTTCAAATCTCTGCGTTCAGTAGATTTCGCTGGGCATCGCGGACAGACAGACAGAAGGAAGGAAGACAGACACTTCCTTTTATTAATATAAGATCTATTACATCAGTTCCTTTAGCGCTGGCGCAACTAGTCGCATAATACTTAGCTGCTGGATGAATTAAATCTAAGTCAATATTGAGAAATAAAAAAGGAAGTAAAGACAGAAGCAAGTTCGAATCGAAAAATCCAACTAGCAAATATTATTATATTCCACGTCTGCAGTAATAAATAATATATCATATATTAAAGGATTCGATATGAATATGACAGATGTGGGTTGCAAAGAAGGAGAAAGACGCAGGTAGATTAAGTTACCGGCATTAAGTGCAGGAAATTCAATTTTCACGAACGAGGAATGGATGAGAAAGTCGTATCGTCGACTATTAATGTTCCCTTTCCTATATATTTGTGTTGAGACTTGTTGACAATAAGACATGTCTTATTTATTTACATTGTTGTGTTGTCTTCAGGTTTAATGCTCTCAGATTCAGAATAATGTATTATAAACAAGGAACTCGGCGTGACTAATAATTCTAAGCCACATTCCGTCATTACAACCAAGGCTCTATAAAGAGTGGATATAATCGTTCGCCATGTGTGTTCTTTGCTAGGATGTTCCCGGCGTTTACTCAGTCTAGATAGATTCGCACCTTAAATTTACAACTTTTAATTAACCCTTGGTCGGATTACTGTGAAATCTGTGGAAAAATAATCTACATACAACGATCCTACTGATGGTTAAAACAAAGACTTAAAAATTCTGAAAGTTACACAAAACTCATGGAGAAGTTTGCCTGCACGACAATTTTTTTAGAATTAAGTACCACCTTTATATATTTGAATCCGGTCATGGAAACCACCATTAACGACCGTGGGTGTCGGCATACTGGCCACATGCCTCCCAATCCGTTGCAGCGGTCGGGTGGTAGGCCTTGTCCCTTCAGGGATGTATCACCACGGAGTTTAGTTTTTATATCTTGAATGATTTACGAATAATTGAATTGAATTTTTCTAGGTCCTAATTATAACGCTATTTATTTAGATAATTGTCAAATTCTGTGCACTGGTTGCAACACACACTCTCTCCTAAGTAATAAGTATACTGCCCGCCTTATTTCTCCGAGCTTGGCGGCCGTTAGAATTCTGAAAATTCCAGGGGAGAAAGTGGCATTAGCAGGTGAGGAAGAACGTCAACCGGGTGCGAATTCATCCCTTACTGTTCGTGCAAAAACATACGGTCATTTTGTCACGTAGCGAATGGCTGCGTGCATAATTGACGATAGGAAACCATTTCTAAACAAAGGAAGGGTTGGGGAGACTTCGATTAATCGATATTGAACCCTGTTATGACTATCGATACTGCCCTGAATTTATTTGAATTACAGAAAAAAGAGAAGTGCGCATGCGCCGACGGTGAGTCGACGGGAGAAGAGCTGATCCCAAAAAGACAGTAGAGAGAACGTAACTGACTACGAAAGAAGACGGACGCAGGGGAAGTCGCCAGGCGAGACTAGAATGTGCGACAGTGGTGGAAGGCGTTCTGGCATGATGGTGGGTCAGACTTTCATCTGAGGAAATTCTGGTTGTGAATTTCCTTGACACGACTATATGGAGATAGTCATTACTCAGAAGAATACACCAAGTCGGCCAGTACGAGACACCGCTACAGCGACCACCAGCTGTGAGAGTGAGTCGTGACTGCTCGCTCTGAATAAGAGCAGATATGGACATCAGGAAGTAACGGAAGACAACTCAGGATCGGATGATAAGTTGGACATCACTGGTTGAGTATAATCGTCTAGACTTTTATATTGTTTGGGGAGTGGGAAAACTGAGATATTCCTTTTTGTAAGGATGGTTTCTAAGTAATGTGTGGCGATTAGACGCCGTATTGTATGATAAAAGAATAGAATAGAAACATAGAAGTGAGAATTCTAGAAGTAAAGTGATGAAATCCAGTAATCCAACTATTTTCTATTTCTGGTCTAAGTTAATTATAAAAGAGCAGTCAAGAGCCTAACCGTTGATTGCCAAAGATAGATCTCTTTACTTTGGGGTTTTATGGGTGATTGTCCCACGAATGAATACATAGCTAGGGGCAATTGGTGATGCTCATATAAACTTGGTTATTTTTGAGACAGGACGCGAGGGGAGTAAGGAAGAAAGGTAATTAAGGGGCATGCTTAGTACTTCTTACGAGGGCCCCTCCCACTTGGGTTTCTTTCAGGTGACGGGTGACTATCTATAAATAGATTTCATGCTGGCCTGTAGTGTTAAGTTATGTTTTTTTATAGAGATTTATCTACAAGCGAAGGTGTATGGAATATGGTAGAGGAGGATGAGAAGTGGAAAGATTGAAGGGCAAAAGAAGGCCTACGAGTGGTAGTGCATTAGGTGTGTACCATTGGAAAATTTACATGTTAGGGTAGAAGTAGAAGTCACTAAAGGGGTTATAGAGAAGCTTACTAATCTGGGCGTGAATTAGTTTCAGTTAGAATTCTAGGGAATTTAGAGACAAAAGAAGATTGGGTGCCCATGCTAAAGAGTAGTAACTTAAGAAGTAGGAAAACTAGAATAACCACCAAGTGAATTAAATCAATGGTATAAGCTGAAGGGAACTCTACTTAAAGAAAGAAAGGGGTTAAAAGATAATAGCTGATGATTGGTCAGGTTAGAAAGAGGTGAGTGAGTTGAAAGATAATAGCTGATGATTGGTCAGGTTAGAAAGAGGAGAATAGGTAATCACGAGTAGTGTACTGATGATAAGTAGTTTATTAACAAGTACTAGAGATTGTAAGGGTGAGGTGAGGGAACGCCGGAAGTATCCCGAATCAAACAAATAAAATCTGGTAGTAGGCAAGGCCTATACTAGTAACATATAAAGAAAAGAAATTTATGAGAGATTGTGAAAGCCATCGATGTTGGAGGCGAACAACGGCCCCACGTGCCTCTAGGAGAGAGTGTCAGGGACCTCTGACATCGATTTACAAAATTTTATTTTTGTTTGCGGCCCAGTAATATTTTCCCGGTTGCAAGAGAGGAGTCAGATTGTTTGTAACTCAAGATCTAGACGCCGCTCCTGTATCGGTGGTCTATCGCCACAGTCACTCTGTGGGTATAGGCCTAAACTTCTATTTCTTTCTTCATGAGACTGTCTTTCCTATCTATCTTTAAATACAATTCTTCATGGACTAAGATGACTAGTAGACTAGTATAGGAGACATAGGTGGGATTATTGAGTGTAATCTATAGAGTTAAGGACTGGATTATGAATTGAAAACCTTTATTTATCCAAAAAAAAGTATAAAATATATATTGAACTATCCTGAAGTTGCAAATGTAAATGACTACACAAGTCAGTAGTAAATTAGAAGAATAATACAAGACGTTCTAGTAGATACCGGGAAAAAAAAAAAAAAAAAGAAGATTAAAGTAATTAATTAGGGATTTGTTATTGTTGAACAGAGAACGTACTTATACAGTTGAACTGGGTATACTAACCTTGAATAATTAAATACCATCCTACTAATAAAAATGTTGAATGGGTAATGTTGTGTAAATGTAATTTATTGTATATAAGATTGTTATTGTTGAAAAGAGAAAAAAAATAATATATTAAATAAATTATGGTTATTGTTATGCAAAGTAAATTAACGTGAAGTTCAGATTTTTGACCTTTATCCTTGTAATGGTTTGAGAGTCGCTGATTTTTGGGCTAAATTATATACTTTGGTAGTGAACACTGAAAAAGGAGAAAAAGAAGACATAAAGAGAAGCAGAGTAATAAACGAAAGGTAAATCCGAACCCAATTCCCGTCTCCACTGTTAATTTAAAAGCTAGTCGAGAGGCATGTAGGTACATAGCCTGTGTATCTATAATTTAATTTGTGACTGGGCTGATACATAACAAAAAGAAAAGAGGAAGCGTATTGATGATGGCGCCCGTTAATATAAATTTTCATCAATATTATCAAAACTGGGTAAATTGTTAAGAGAAAGAGAAAGTAGACTGGGAGTAGGAAATTTGCAATCACCCGGTGACAAAGGTAGTTGTACTGAACGTTGGAATGTGGACTATGCAGGCAGTGTTATGATGACACGACAGGTGCATGAGTGACCTTGTTTTGTAGGAGTTCAGTAAACTTATGTACTACGATTGAGAATAATCACATATTAGTCGTCACAGAATTTTGGCGAAGATTTAATCCAAGAAGTTAGGGAACTTTATAGCATAAAGTAAGAAAGCCCGTCACAATTTCAGCAGCCACGAGAAGTGTAGATGTGTACGAAGCTAAACAACAATACCGATAATTTTCTTTCTATAATAAATTGATTTGAAATAAGTTTATCAAAAAGTCCTGTATCTAATCTCCTAATCAGTGTGTAGTATAGTAATACTGTAGTAGGTATAACTATGAGTACTCGCATGTTTTTAGTTTTGCCTTAGTTGTATAGCAACCATCTGCTATCTCTTTCTTCCCTCTATCCACCCTCTGCCACTTTTAAATTTCTGTTACGTAGGGTAGGCTCGGAGAAATAAGGCGCGGAGTATACCTACTCAGTTATGCAGGGAAACTTAACAGTGGCTCCTGTTTTCACTAAGTAACATGAATATCGGCAAGCGTAAGAGTTCTTATACGTGTACACTTGTCTGCATAGACAGTCTTGTCACATCGTGCTGGGGTTGAGAATTTATTGTCCTCGGAGGGCGAAGGAGTTATCTGCCGTGATAATGCTGGAGTTGTCAGGCCTGCAGAATATCGACTGCTCTCTTGAAACTAAAACTTGGCAGACATGGATGCTGTTTCTTGCTTCATTTCATTATTTCATGATTAAGGAGCAGAGTTACGACTGATAACCATAAATTATATGACATGCTTTTAAAATAAATACGTCCTGAAAACTCGAAAGAGCAGGAGCTCGTGCTCGGGGCCAATTCCATGCTTATATTTTCATAATTTAAATATAATCTTAAATATAGGACATATTATAAAACTGACATTCACCCCAAAAGGTTTATTTTTGTGTAAGGGTAGTTTTTCACGGTCACAAAAGTTTTTGCATAAATAGACAGATTAAGCCTTTATGAATCATCTAGAGCGTAGTTTTCACCCCAATTAGCATTGTAACACGTTTACAATTTATTTTTCGAAATTTAAAAATCATAAGCCTACTACGTTCCACTAAATGTCAGCCATTTTCTAAAATTGATTTATATCCCAAAAGGGTCAGTTTTTTTTGTAAGGGTAGTTTTACAGGACCCAAAGATTTTTAACAAATGGACAGTTTAAATGTTTATAAATCATCTAGAGGGTGGTTTTCACCCCAAATACTGTTTCCATTCATTTAAAATTTATTTTTCGAAGTTAAAAAAATCATACTTTCTTACACCAAATGTCGGACATGTTCTAAAACTGATTTACATCCCAAAAGGGTTAGTTAATGTGTAAGGGTAGTTTTTTAAGGTCGATTTTTAAAAAAACAAATGGACAGTTTAGACATCTAGAAGGTGATTTTCATTCTCAACTATCGTCCTGACCCATTTAAAATTGTTTTTAAAAATATAAATGCATATGTGAGCCCTTATGATCAGTTATGAAATATCGTTCTGTGAAAAGAAAAAGTCGAGCATCCTTCATCCTCATTTCAGGGAAGATATATGTAAAAAAAATAATATATTGAACAATTCGTTTGCAATTTTAGTAGGATCATTTATCTCTTCGTTGTGTATATTTTAACGACAGTAGAGAAGTGTTTTGAACATTCCTATTGGTCTCATTTTTAATAATATCTCATTTTGTTGTTATTTAATTTTCTCTTTTACAGATAACTTGTTCACAGTGCTGTTTTTAGCAGCTTTAATAACTTCACTAAGAAATTTACAATAGTATTTGTTTTTTTAGTGTTGTTTACTGTCCCGACTATGTAGTTAACGATCTCTCTCTCTCTCTCTCTCTCTCTCTCTCTCTCTCTCTCTCTCTCTCTCTCTCTCTCTCTCTCTCTCTCTCTTTCTTTCTTTTAAATTAAGTTTTGGTACCCTTACTCATGCAAACATTTCTATGATTATTAGGCCCAACAGTTTTAATTCTAACAAGAAAACAATTTGGGCATGTCGTGAAACTTACCGTTAACATGAGGAGTGCTAATAACAGCATTCCATGATTTCCAGAGATTGTTTCAAATTAATTCAGTTTTCGTTGTTAACAAGTCTACATTTAGGTTTCGCATTTATTTTTTACATACTTTTCATGACAACTGACCATTGTTATCGGACAGTCCATTTATAACAGGTTTGACAAAAGACAATATGTGAGAAATTTTGTCCACCATGTTTTATATCATTTATTAAGTGCCAGTTTGGTACTTTATGAGATTGTGTGTGGGGACGGGAAAATGTCTGTCCGTCCGTGTGTCTGTACGCGCGATAACTCAAATACGCCTTTTCGGATTTTCATGAAACTTGGTAGACGCCTTTATAACGTCCATGGGAAGAAGCCTATGGATATTGGACCGGTACCGGAGTAATGTCCAATTTAGTGCCTATTTTTATGGTAATATATCGGAAAGGCGCGATAATTAAAATAAGCTTTATCGGATTTACATGACACTTGGCATAGCCTACGTATTTATGACGTCCATGGGTACAAACCTATTGAATTTGGACCAAATCGGTAGACCGGTACCGAAATAACGAGTATATCAATATTAATTTTGTATTGGATATAAAACGCTACAATATTATTTATTACATGGCCCACAATATAATATTAAACATAACGTAACAAATTGCCGGTCGTTATTGATATTGTTAGCCCGCCGTGATTGATTAATTTCTCCATAATAATATCAGTCTAAATAAAAGATTTAAAACACAACTAGCCGTTGAATATTGATATTATATTGTACACTCTATAGATAGGCTACCGATATCTACATTATATTTTAATGTGAGTATTTTTCTTATTCGTTCCTGTGCAGCAATATAGCCTACCTAATGTAATTCCTGAGATATTTCAGATTGACTTTTTATTCATTCATAACCGATAATGCTGCTTTATACCTGAAACATACATGTCAGCGAATCGTAGGCCTGGTGTATCATTAATATTATTGCCAGCGCATTTTGTTTTTGGAGTATAACTCGGAGATCTATTACAAAAATAATTTCTTTTCTGCATGGGCCTATCATAATTGCAATTATCACTGATTAAAAAAAAGCATTCTGGCACTTTGTTATATAAGTTTACCTGATTTTATTTATTTTAGCACCTTTCCATTTTGCCCTATGAAAATTATCCCTGACGCTAGTTAAAATAAACATGCAAACATACAAACAAACAGAATTAACAAAATTAACGGAATTAAAACAAAATGAAAACTAATTTAATTTTCACAATAGTGCATTATTCATATTAACTATTATTGTTTGTTCAAATGAAAATTGCATTACTATTGTTATTATTACACACTTTCTTTCCATAATATTATAAGTGACACTTAAACTTGTCCTGCTTGAGTTACATGTTGTGAATATGAAGCTCAATTCTATGCACATCCCTTCGAAATTGCAGTTGCCGGAGCTGATTATGACGTCACTCCCCCGGTCATTTCCATGCACATGCAGTGCATAATATTAATGTACTGAGCGGTGTGTCACTTCCCACGGTGTATTATGTTAAGCAGGGAGATGCACGTTCAAATTCTCCTTATCCTATTAGTCCCCACTGCTCCAGAAGTGGAATGTTGGCTAAAACATCAAGAATCCTATTCATTGTCCATTTTAATTATACGAGGGGCATACTGAAAGTAGTGAGCAACATTTTTTCACAACCTTAATCTTTATTTGTAAGTGAAACCAAGTATATCATCTCAATCTACAGACCTTTCTTTCACTTTTCTACATAGTCTCCGTTTTTTTTTTTTTGCACACATGTTTCCCATCGTTCTGCAAGTTTGAAAATACCCTTGCGATAGAATTCCGTTCCAGCTGCCCGTAGACACTGAAATCGCTGCAAAACTTCCTGTTGGACGTAGTGCGGTGCAAGAAATTATTCACAGCTTAGGTTATCGGAAGGTTTTCTCCCCTTGGGTCCCATGTTTATTGACCGAGGACCACACACGTCAGAGATGAACCATTGCCCAAAACCTTCTTCAGAGATTTCGAAATGTAGGGGATGAATTTTTGCCGAGTATTGTGACTGGAGATGAAAGCTGGTTCCATCATTATGAACATGCAACAAAACGACAGAGTATGGAATGGCGTCAGTGTCTACGGGCAGCTGGAACGGAATTCTATCGCAAGGGTATTTTCAAACTTGCAGAACGATGGGAAACCTTTTTTGAAAAACAAAAACGGAGACTATGTGGAAAAGTGAAAGAAAGGTCTGTAGATTGAGACGATATACTTGGTATCACTTACAAATAAAGATTTAGGTTGTAAGAAAATGTTGCTCACGACTTTCAGTATGCCCCTTGTAATTATGGAAATTATCTGACCAGCGTTTATTTCCTTCTGACGTTTTCGTTCATTTATGACTTATTTTATTACGCAGTACGCTATGCGTTTTTAAAGCGAATTGGAGTTATCGGTTGTGGCTGGTCCCCAGATGTCTTCAGAGTTGAGTGTTTAAAGTCATTTTTTTTCTTCTTGTTAACTCAATCCCTCCAGTGCCATGTTTGTAAATTAATGTTCTAATTGTGGTTATAGCCTGTAGTTCTTTCTATTAGGCCTTCAGCCGTAAGTTTTCTGAATATTTTCAACAGTTCTTTTCATAAGCCCTTCAGGCTATGGTATATTGTTGGAATTACTAATTATGTTAAAGTTCGTGCTCCTCAGGTGGAGATTAACTGTATTCCTTTCATTCGGCCGTGTTAAATAAAAAATGTATTATTACTCTGGATTTATTGCTTTTCTTTGCATTTAACTCTACATGTGGGAGTTCGTGTTCTGTTGTTATGGAGGACATATTAACTAAAATAATGTTGAACACTTGTTTCGCGCTTTAATTTAATCAGAACACCAAGGGATTGTAATATGTATTTAGAATGGATTGTAGTGTTTTTAATGAACCTTATAGTGTACTAGCTTAAAAGACCCGGCGTCGCCCGGGTTTTTTATTTTGCAATTGGAAATGAACTTATGAAGGACTTTCGATTTTTAAATTCTAGGTCCTTATATATAGGTATTTATAATCTGAAATAGGAAGAACGACTTACTACACTAAAACTATTCCCTCAGAAAAAGCTTGATATAGTTTTTTATGGCTCATAGAGGATGTAGAATTCTGCATCGCATCACTTGTACACAGCAAACCTGGTAAGGGTTCAAATAAGAAGAAACAGAAATTCCTGTAACATAAAATTGTAATACCGAGGCGGAATTTTTTTTTCTCCCTCTCATGTTACCATAAAACTGTTTTGGGGATGAAATTAAACAGAAAGCAATATCACTTTCATACTTCTCTCTCCAAAAACCTGCGATATAATAATATACCATATTACCATACCTCGTATTGTTTTCTCTATGTCCAGGGTAGAGAAAAGTTATGTGACTGCATTATTTTCGTAGATTACATTCTTTAATATTTATTTATAACATGAATTATAAATTGATACCTTCTCTTGTTTGTCAAACTTGCATTTTTTTTTTTCAAAAGCCATCTGATACCATTAGCAACAATATGTTCTGTGATTTTTGTTTTATAATTCTGTGTAAAAAGGGATTAAGTATTCTCAAAAACATTTAATTTCTGGCATTTAAATTCAAAATTTTGTAAATTCCTTCCTTAGTGAGCACCCACATTATGAAACGAAGGTACTGTCAAAATTCCAAGCCTCTACCTGTTATAGTTTAGGCTCTACGTTGATTCCTGTCAGTCAGTCAGGACAAAGCCTCTTATATATATATAGAGAGATTTAAGATTTCAATAATTTTAAGTATTTAAAGTAGTTTCACGCATCCACGAGTCGCTGGTTTCATCTTACTTTCCAGCTACAGATCAAGCGCGCATTCTTGCTAATTGCTATCCAAGAAAAAGAACCTAATTCATGGTTTAACGCCGTACCATCTACTAACATTGGGTACCTTTATGGATAACATGAGCTTTCGGATTGCGGTAGCCTTGAGAGTAGGCTTTAAAATTTACCAATAACATTGTGATGGCGGTGTCACTACAGATCAGTATGGTTACCATGGTTTAAGCTGTAGGAAGAATGCGGGAAGAATTTCAAGACATTTCACCCTTAACAATATACTAAAACGTGCCTTGTCCTCAGCAGGCATTCCTTCAATTCTAGAACCAACTGGAATCAGCCGCATTGATGGCAAACGCCCTGATGGGCTGTCTATTATACCTTGGACGATGCCACTTGCGTTGACACATTGGCTGGTTCTCACTTATCAATGACACCTAAACTTGCCGGTTCCGCTGCAGAAGCAGCAGTTAAACTAAACAGCACAAATACCGGGTATCACAAAGAACTATTTATTTACTGTGTTTGCAGGGGAAACCTTTGGCCCATGGTATGCAGAAGCGAAAGAACTAGTGAAAGACATTGGGAACATCTTGCAGAGCATTACGCACGATCCTCGCGCCACAGATTATCTTCGGCAACGTATACAACGTGGCAATGCTGCGAGCATTATGGGGACAATTCACAATTCTTGTTTTTTAGAGGAACTATTTTATTTTTAAAGTTTGTTATTCTTGACATATTGAAATGTATGATTCAAATAATAAAATTGTTGTTGTTAGACAATGAATATTTTCGTTATTACTTTGGTGTCGTGTTCTATTGAACCTGAATGTTCAGACCTATCTTGGCTCGTCCTCCCTCCATTTCGTCCACGTCAGTTGGAGTTTTAAATTTCCATTATTTCTTTATATATCAAAATTAATAAAAGGTGGTCCCAATACCATGTAAGGCCTATAGATTAAAATGGTCCCTACTTTTTTTAAAGGTCGATAGCCTTGTTACTTGTAGGACATCTTGAACAACTATTAGCTTTACCATAATTTTATTTCTCAAAGTAGGCCTAGTATGTTTATTAGGCCTACTCGATATTGTAGAAAAATAATAAGCAATACAATGTGTAATTGCATCGGAGAAAATTGGAAATAAAAAAAAAAGACTCGGTACGTCAAGCTCTTCTTCGATTCTCCAATGATACATTTACCACTCTTGTAGCACAAAATTTTCCCAAATTTTCATTCCAACATTTTCGTGTGAGTCATTTTTAGATATACAGGTTTTCTATCTGTTGTACCATCACTTATGTACTGCTATTTGAGCTTGTAGCCGCCCCCGATATGCAGGAGTTCTTTTATATGCCTTTAAATTCACAGACGTGAGCCTTTAGCATGTTTGCCATCGACTTGGATCGGGATCGAATCCGCGAACTTGAGCGCAGACCGTCTAATATAGGTGGCCAAAGTATAAGAATAAATTGTGTATTATATTGTATTGCATTAGGCTATATGGTATTATATCGTAAAAATGTAATTTTGAAAAAAAAATGATTGCTATTCCTCTCCAACCAATACAGCATGCGAAATTCGATGAATCTGTGGACATAAGGAAAGGGGATAATTATTTAGAATTAATATATTGTCATTATACCACTTTACTAATTGGATCATGACTAGTATAAACTAAACCAAAGCAAATAAGAATATGTGAAAAATTAAAGTGTGATAAGCATGTAAATTTGAATTAAGGGTATTTTATTCCTATACAACATCACCTAACCTTTATACTTGGGGTTTAAGTCTAGTTGTAGCATTTTAGAGGTTAATATTAAATCTTTGTTCCATGTAATGTTATATAGTAATTTCATTAGGTAAGAAGGGCATTAACGAATGTAATTTACTTCGACTTTCATTTAGTCATAAAGAAGACGATTTCTTGTTTAAATATTTTTAAAATTTTCAAATTCAATTCGAGATTAGAATAATAGAAAAATTTAATATTCCTGTCCATCTACATCTTTAATTATTTATGAAAATAATCTAAACGCTTTCGATGTAGCAAAGTTTTCCTATTTTTAAGTCAAAAGATTTTGTTTTACAAAAAAAATGGATTGTTGGCAATGAAAGCATTAAATTAATCACCTGTGCATGTAATAATTAGTAATGACTAACGGTGCTATTTTAGGGAGCCCATTTGATTATATTTCATGCATTTTCTTGAATTCATTTAACACTTCGTCCACCAAAATGTAGTTCACCCATCGACATTGTCTTGCGTATTCCTGTGTTATGAACAGTTTTCTTTGGAAGAATCTGGAAACAATTACAGATAATTTATTATTAATGCATAGTAATTGTAGCAGTAAAACAATAGGAAAATATGTAGAGCTGAGTTGTGAAGAGAAAGAGAGAGATAGAGAAAGATAGAGATAGAAGGAGAGGTAGATAAGAGGTAGGGAGAGAGAAAGGGGATGGAAGTGGATAAAGAGGAAGGGGGAAGGGGGGTAGAGAGGACAGAGGAGAGGAAGAGAGGGGAAAGAACGGGGTAGTGGGTGCAGAGAGGGATGGAGGGAAGTAAAGGGACAGGGAGGGAGGGCAAGAGTGAGGGATGAGAGGGAAGTTGAGGGAGAGGTTGGAAGGGGAGAGGAATATATAGGAAGGTAGAGATGGCTGGATAGGAAGGGGGAGAGGGAGATAGGTGAGGAGAGGGAGAGAGATGGGGAGAGGGAGAGAAATGGGGAGAGGGAGAGAGATGGGGAGAGGGAGAGGTGGGGAGAAGGGGAAGTGGGGATATGGAGAGAGGTGGGGATAGGGCGAGAAGTGGGGATAAGGAGAGATGAGGGGGAGGAATATATAGGAAGGTAGAGATGGTTAGATAGGAAGGGGGAGAGGGAGATAGGTGGGGAGAGGGAGAGAGATGGGGAGAGGGAGAGAGGTGGGGAGAGGAAGAGAGGTGGGGAGAAGGGGAAGTGGGAATATGGAGAGAGGTGGGCTAGTTCTTATGGTGCCAAGAAAATCTCCCTAGAAGATTCAATTGTTTTTGTTTTAAAATTAATATTCAGAGCAAGTTGATTTATAAATAAAAAATTTACGCATGTTTTCTCTTCTGTCTTCCCTGTTCTATCTTTTCTCGTCTCTCGGCTGTTCTCTCCTATTTTCTATCTCTTTCCTCATCGTTTATCGTTTCTCTTCTTACTTCTTTTTTATTTTATCTTTTGCATTTTCTAGTCTCCTTTTCTCTTTTCTTGCTTCTATTCTACTCTCTTCTCTTGTCTCTCTTCTATTCTTTACTCTTTTCTTGTCTTCCTTCTCTTTTATGTTTCTCTTTTCTTTTTTTACTTGTCTTCTCTCTTATAATATTACCTCATCCGTTTTCGTTTCCTGTGTCTTTCTTTCCTTCTAGATCTGATAAGAATGGGAGGGTTACCGGATTTTGATGCCGGGGAAGCAAAATGTTCCACTTCATCTCGGAACAATGACTCGCAATTTTTACTCTAGTCACTAACACGGGAGCAGTGAACGTTGCTTACGCACGACTGAGATATCGATTGCTTCCAAACACTCTAGGCAGACATTAGTAATGCTAACTGTCCCTTTGTTCCCAGCTATATTGATCTTTTGGTTTGGATTGTTAGATAAAGTGAGGCAATGAAGTCCCCTCAGTCTGCCGAGACCATTATTCTTTCCAACTTTCCGGCGAATAAATTACCAAGCTACTTTTTTTTTCAGACACAGGATCTGAGTCTTTCCTCCCGTAGAGTTTTATGACATTATAGAGTGTAATCTGAGGAATATCTGAATCGGTTTGGTCCTCAGCCTGGGTTGTGAACTTCTGGTTGCATCACTTGTGTTGTAGCGTCCTCAAATGCCCCAACATACAGCGGAAGGGCGTCCCTCCTGTCTGCTCGTAAGAAATTGTATGGTTGTGTCTATTTGACATGTCCGTCGTTCTGATGTGGGTGTAACCAGTGAGAGGTGTTTGTATAAATAGAAGTTAGTATTTGTATAAATAAAGAAAAACAGGATAGTATATTGAGCTGCGCCAAACTGTAAGAATAAATCATTCGACGAGATTAGATTATTCCCTTTACCAAGAGACTACCAGAGGAGACCGAAAGGGTTACATGATTCTCTATACTTGTCATAGAGGTTATTCTATTTGTCTGGAATTTGTTATTTAGAGGGTAATTTTGTTTCTCCTATTTCTATATCTCCAATTATAACATTTGTCATAACTGTTTAAGTATTAGTTAGTATCACATTGGTACAGTTAAATACTGTGACAAATGATCAATATATTTAGCTTTTAATGCATTATACATGTACTCGTACATATGTATGGGCATACGTATAAATAAATATCTAATTATATTCCATTTAAAACAATTGCATAATTTCCTTATTTAACTTTTAATACCTAAATCCTCTTTAAATCCGAATGAATTCTACTATTGCAGCGTCCACCTTTATACTCAAAATGTAATTCGTGTCTACAGCCATCTGGTGATTGTAAAAAGAACTCGTACGAAATTCGAAAACTCGTCGGTCAACAGCATGCAATAATAATAGTAATAATAATAATAGTAATAATACATTTTAGGTTAACTTGTTCTTTAGAACCTGCATTTAAAATCATATTATACCCAGTCAGTTTTTTTTTCCCCCGTAAACTGTGGGAAACACAAGTAAATTATAACTCAAAAGAATACAGATATGTCACTATGATGTGTGTGAGCTCCAAGCAGTAGCGCAGTTTGCAAATCTCGTCATTACAAAATATTTCAGATTGCCATTTAACTTCCCAGATCCATCGCTACATAATGCATAGACGCTTGACAATGGAGTACCACAATGATGACTGATTTACTGACGTCACAATAGGTTACATTACACAAATCAATTGATCACTTGTTACAACGATAGGGATGTTTTGTAGTATTCTCAGAAATCAACTTCATTAGGAGAGCTTTTAATTACTTCATTTGTGTCAAAGTACATTTGTATGAGTCGTACCCTTTTGCGTCCCAAAACGAATGGTCGCTTCATCAAAACAACCCTCGTGCGTCCGGTGCAATTTGACGTAAACAACCCTCGTGCGTCC
Source organism: Ectobius pallidus (assembly GCA_964059195.1). Classification (NCBI taxonomy): domain Eukaryota; kingdom Metazoa; phylum Arthropoda; class Insecta; order Blattodea; family Ectobiidae; genus Ectobius; species Ectobius pallidus. The sequence goes on from CAXKWD010000001.1 coordinate 29,845,080, forward strand.
CGTCTTGAACAAGATCGATACATCAACAACAGCTGTAAATCATTCCATTCAAAATTGAATAGAATGTATTATCACTCGCACCCACACCTATTCCAGTTAATCGAAGCCTTGAAGAATATACAAACAGAAACATATATTCACACACGCTTAACAACCGTTGTCAATGCCAAGAAAAATAAAAAAGAGGCCTACTTGGTAGAAAAAATGGTTGAATATAGAACAGAAGAACTCAGCAGACTGGACATGCGAACAGTATAATTTAAGTTCCTCCCAACCACAAGAAAGTAAACTGGTAGCCAAAAGACAAAGAGTAACTCAATTCTCCGCTTCAATTTTATTTAATATTGACAGTAATGCAAGGATTAAAATCTTTGGCGTGTGTAGCATTTCGCCTCCTCGCGGTGCACCCTGGGTAATGCTAAACGAATTGCATGGTACCAATTATTAATTTTACCTGTATTCCATGGGACGCATTTTGGTCATTGCTCTAGAGAGACCCGGGACGCAAACGGGTCATTGGACCTGAGAATCTCTGGACGAAAAAGTCCTAGTTTAGTGGTTTTGGGACGCAAAAGTCCAGACCCCATCTACCCCGTTTGTACTGCATTGGTGGTTGTATTCCAAATTATACTGTGCTTAACTCACTGGGGTCGAACACAAAAAATGTGCCTTCCGTATTTCAACTCCGTCTAGAGGCAGGGACTCACTGAAAACAGTGAACCCTTAAAATACTTGCCTTGGCGTGAAATCCGCTCTAGTTTTGAGTTCAGTATGTACATTTTGTTTTAAAATAATCAGTGATATATTTGAACATTTGAACCTCTTGCAGTTGAACTGTCAGAGAAACCTAGACAACAATTTAGCTTACTTTGAATTGTGCATCGCCGAATTGTGAAATGAGTATTGGCAAGAAATGTAGTAAGGGAACCAAGATGCTGGTCCTAGGAAAATATGGAAGCAAATGTGATTACGGAACAGGCAACTCTGCTTAATCCCTGTTTTGAAGAAAAAGAAAAAGAAGATGAAAAATTACTGCAAGGTCCCAAATGAAAAGCAGGCGCTGAAAGGTGTAAATAAAGCTCACTGCAAATTCTTCAGATTCAAACGAAATGAAATATTTCGGTACATACGGTATAAAAAATGACACGTCAGTCCTTATAAGTGGACAGATTAGGTCAATCCTCTTAGTGTGAAACATGTGATGTATGCTCTTTTAACTTTTTAAGAGAGGAATGTGTATATATGTACATGTTAATAACATATTGTAAATATACGCTTCAAATATGTAAATGCAACCTTTATTATTAATTGACGAAACCTGTTACAGTAACTGTATAGCAACTGTTGCATTCCTGAATGGTCAATAAATCTATTATTATTACCATTATTATTATTATTATTATTATTATTATTAATAGTGGAATTAGAAGTAATAGTAGTATTATTATTGCTATAATATTAGTTATCCCATTAAGAATGTTAATTTGTGAATAATACGTATGTTCACTTGAGCCCTTAATTGTATCCTGTAGCCTACTATTTCTACTTGTAAAAACAAAAGTCTACTATAGGCTGTATTGCACTATAGGGTACTGTACAACACCTTTTTGGAGTAGCTACATGCTTCAGGGTAAATGTTCGCTTTAAGAGTTCGGATTCGGAAAGAACTTGTTTCATCCAACAATCTCAAACCATTAGAAGTTTTTATAAGTTGCACAGAAAGTTTTATATGATACACATGTCCTGTGGCACTTTCAGATTTTTGCTCACAGTCTTAAAAGGGCACTTATATGAAGGAAAAATACGAGTGTAGAAGAGCTGACGTGTGTTACAGAGAACTCACCCCGACTACGTCATGTTCATAAAGGTCACTCATGTAATCTGGGGCTGTACACTCACATGACTTTCTCTGGCCCAAACTTAGGCAATGCAACTCCTCATTGACTGAATTGGGATGAAAATCGGCTCGGGAATTATTAAAAAGTGGCATTCAACAACACATCAAATGCTGAGATATTTGCTAGAATTCATCTTTAAAATGAAAGGTCTGTTTGTTTGTATTGTTTATTCGTCTGTCTGTCTGTCTATCTGCCTGTATAATCTGATAATCATTGATCCGTTTTGCATGAAGTTTTATAAAATTTATACAGAAGTATATTATCTGCTTAGGTTTTTCTGGGAACATATTAAGGGCTTCGCCGTATCTATTTTTAGATTGACAAAATCCGACCGAAATATACTTTTTGTTTGACCATACTGTAGTCTAATAGGCCTACGCTTATTACTTGCGACTGTATCATAATGATATTAATTTCTTAACTAATTTTCCTTATAACATTGGTGTGGTTTTGATTATTATCGAACAAGGAACGATCTTAAATCCTTGGGAGTAGCAATATTGAAAACTGCGTAATATACCACCTGTATTTAAAATAAAATCAATTCTGTTCGTTTTAATTTTCATAAAATATTAAAATGAATTCCTTTCATGTTATGATAATCTGTTGGATTAAAAAAAAAAAAAAAGAAGAAGAAAAAAATAGAAGCTTCGATTTGACCGGACGTCCTGAGCTGCCATTTGTCGCAGAAGGCAAGGACTACGAGAACAGCTGATTTCTAAGGGCAGTGTGCTCGTTAGTTTGAGTGGATCAAAAATGTCAAAACTGGTCAAACAAAAACCGTCGTATCGAACTTGCCTATGATGGTAATTGTGATACTCGTATGAAAAATATGATACTTTCTTTGCTCATTTCATAAACATGCACGTATCTTAATAAATATCATTATGAGCTCGTTGCATAATGTACTATTCTTAGAAAACGCTACCTAAACCTTGAAGAGATGTAGGCCTATCAATGCAGTATGTGCAATATTTTTTGGGAATGGTGTATTTTACACAAATAGCTAAACACAGCTATATACATGCAGTTCAGTGTTTTGCATACAATAATCAAAATACTGTATCACGTGTATTGGATGAAACCTCAATAAATAAAACAAAATTGTTAAATTTATATTGAACTTCACGCGTATAAGAGTGATTTGATTTAAGAATGCGTGGGCACTGTGCGCTTTACGGAGAACACTAACACACCCTTGCCGTCAATGTATCCTGTTGTTATGATATTGTAGGATTGCACTTGGCGCATAATATAATGTTTTGATTGCACTGTATGGTATTTTTAAAGAGGCGGCACGTATAGCACCGGCCCACCGGGAAAATTCCCGGAACTCCCGAAGGAAAACATGTTTGAAATGCAAGTTTTAGCTCTGAGTAGAGCCGGTCTCCTTAGCCGCGGTAGCTAAGGCGTGCTGCCTTGGAGCCGTGGGTAAAGAGGCTGTGGGTTCGAGTCCCGCCTCAGGCATGGGTGTTTGTGTGTCATAAAAAAAACACGAATACAAGGAAAGAACAGAAAAACAAGGGAAAAAGAAGAAGAAGCACCTCGTATACGTATTAAAGAAAACCATTGAGGTCGTTTCCAAGAAAGACGAGAGTAAGAGGAAGAAAAGTCGTTGCCGATCTTCGTGTCACATTCCCAGACGGAATTTAACCCAAATATGAAATTCGTCATTGATCTCCGCTGTTCACAGATACACACAGACTAACGACAGTTGACATAATTTTCATGAAAACTGTTATATATGTGTCTATTTTGAAGGGATAGCCTATTTAGTTATACTCGTAACTAGTTTTATTAGTAGTAGGCTTACTAGTTTTATTCGGTTCTCTGTTTTCTCCTGAAAATTCAATAATTTCTTATACAAGTTTCGAGGAACGTATATAGGTCACTGTTTTGTCAGTGATATAATTAAATTAACAGAATAACTATTTAATTCTTCAGAAAATGCAAATTTCAAATTGAGGGATTATAAATAACGATTTCGAGGCCGTGTAAAACTGCGGCCGTCACTTGCATTTATTTGATGAATAAAATAAGTATCAGTGCTTAATAAGAGATCTTGATTTCTTTAGGCACTTGTTATCAACGTCATTTGTCACAGTGCAACTTTACGCACTATAGAAGAAAAAGTACATTTCTGACAAAGCTGGTTTTGTAGTTGGAAGAGAGCATAACGTCTCTGAACGGAGTATAGATCGAGCTGACGAGGGATTTAATCCAGAGGGAACTTGTAAGGCCTTGCAACTAAGGGCGTGTTTTTATTTGCGTTAGGAACTCCAACTGGGGATAGGAAATCGGTCAAAGAGGCGAAGACGAAGTAAGTCCATTCAAACAGAGAAGCACAAGTTTGTAGAGAGGTGTGAGGTTGGCTTTCATAAACACAGGACTCCTTACTCCAATACCCTGAATTATAACACTTTTCATTTACACTGTCAACTTCCTTTCAACTGCTCTTTTCATTTTAATTTGAAAGACATTTCATTGCTACAAATAATTGCAGTGCTTTTAACGTTCTTTGAATGCTTTTTATATGACGTACTTCTAGGGCCTTTATTAAACGAGGCCTACCAACGTAGCACAACCTAATTTCCATGCCGCATCTGATTGAAATTTAAAATCTTCTGTATTTCCTCTTCAGATTTCAACATAACTTTCATTAAATAGCCAAATCGATAACGCTTTTCACTGACTTGTATTTTTTAAATGAAATATTCCACAATACGGCAAGAAAATATAATGTAATACATTGCATAATTATAAAAAATATTTGACTTCCAATTTAAAGATTATCCTTAACGGCGAAACTATTAAAAATTACTTCCATCGGATCTTGAAATTACTATATATATGCCTATAGTCTAGAGTTGCCTACCATTCATTATTTTTTTAAACATTATATCTGACTAGTGCATCTTCACTTGACTTAATTCACATATTATGTAAATATATGTAATTACATTATTAACAACGTCGGCATGGATGGCGCAGTTGCTATAGCGCTCACTTTCTGTGTTCAAGATCACGAGTTCGATCTCTGTCTAGGTCGATGGTATTTATGTGCGCCTAAATATGAAATGCTAATGTCTGTAGATTTACAGGCATGTAAAATAATTCTTCTGGGGCAATATCCCGGCACACTGGTGACGGTCAAAGGTCTAAGTTGTAGTACATTCCATCGTTAATTAACGTTCAAACCTATTTTCCACAAATGCTTTTATTTTATTCCCTTAAGTAAACAAGCGAATGTTTTACTTTTTTGATAATCTTTGATTTCTCCCTCTCTCCCTCTCTCCCTCTCTCCCTCCCCCCTTTCTCCCAACAATACAGTAATTGTAATGGTTCGTCCTCTTCACTGCAAAGTCTAAATACCACCAAAATGTTATAATCAAGGAGAAAAGTATGTAATGTTGTCAATTATTACGACGCTTACGATACACCCGTTTCCTCATATAACGTGAAAATATAGGTTAATATGCGTTGCAGTATTCATTTAATTGTATTACAGCGGACGACATGAAGTAGTGGCTGTGGGCCTCGCTAAGAGATGACGTTACTGTTTTGTTCCCGGCGACAATAATGACTTCTAGCACGGTGTTCTGCGTTATAATTAGAGTGTTTAGTGCAAGCATAATGAATTCATTATGGTGCAATGTTGTCATATGTACGACTATTTCAGACATTTTTACGACGTACGACGCAACAGTGAGTCGTACGCCTATTTTTAACATAGCGTTTTATATTTTTTTAATCAATCTACTGACGAATTTTAAATTTTGATATATATCCAGCTCTTGGATTTCTCATGGTTTTTGTTGTAAGCATGTTGCTAATAATAACAACAACACTGTGCCAATTACTGTTTATTTAATTTTATTGTATTTTATGAAATTTAACACATCGGAAGAAAATGAAACACGCCTAACCATTTACAAATAAGATAGGTTATTAACTATTACATGATATATGTAATGTGTATAATACCGATTATTAATTATTATTATTATTATTAATGCAATAAGTTCATTACACTGAAAAATCACACAGTATACAACAGTTTTAACTAGCATACGACTATTTTCGAATATTGGTACAACTGTTCTACGTTTCTGATCTGACAACCCTGGTTTAGTGTTACGGAGCAATTCTCCAAAAGAGCAAGTTTTCAAAACATGCGCAGATTTTTCGGTCTCTCTGCGGCATCGCCGACAGAAGGTGGCTGGGTCCTGCCTGGAAAAGAACGAACGGCGCAGACATTAACCGTCATTTTGAGTACTTCCGCCATTCAGTGGAGGCTTAAACCATCGCGATTTCGTACTCATCAATTAGCTGAAGGATGCTCTCGGGACAGTTTAACGCAGAATCATTTCTGAGGAAGTTTAGGCCAATCATCTGGCTCTTTTTCTCGTAAAGTTTTTCTTATGCGACGGGCATCAAAGCTTCCTGTTTGGGGAAAACACAATGTAGTGACAGAAAAAATCTGATGTTAAACTCACGTAATGTTTTCTACCTTAAACAAGGTCAAAACAACTTTCTCACTTCCCATTCTGGTACATGGTAATAGGACGTAGCCTATTGCAGGGAGGATGTATGCAGTTATTCAGCCTCATGTAATGGTGTTGTAGCCTATTTTTCCGCCATATGTCTGATTTTTTCTTTTGTAAACGATAGCTGGCTTATAACTTCCTTTCAGAGAATTCCTGAAAAAAAGAATGCTCAAAATCATTAGAGCCTTTATCGAGAAAAATCGCGAAAAACTAAATTTTATTCATGTAAAAGAGTAGTAAAAGTAAGAGAATGTCGTTACCAATCTTATTGGCACGTCCCCAGATATTGTCTAAACCAAACATAAAATATATTTTTGATGATTTTTTGTTTTCGAGCTATGGTATTCACTATACACACACAGAGTACATACAGATATTTTATTTATTTTAAGTCTACTAAGCCAAAAATTGCATAATAGACTCTTTGACAATCAAATAAAGGACAACATTAAGAACAACAACAAAAGAACACTAAAACAAATCAATTAAATAGCACACCCTCAGTTACAATAATTACAAATTTAAAAAGTCAACAAATAAAAGAACAATAATTATATTGCTTTGTGACTTTATGACTGCATGCTATAAATTTTGCAAATATTTATATATAAGACTGTTCTAATTGATTACATAGATTATTGTACAAAATTCATAGTCTTAAAAGGGGAGAATTCCTATGATAATTTGTTCGTGCATAATTTATATAAAATATTCTATTAGCCTACGTCTACAATTTATAGGAGAAGCATACAGATGCCATTTTGATATTAATTTACACAGTTCACCAGCATGGATAAATTATACCAAAATTTAAAACCATCACGCATGTATCTGAAAATTAAATTTTTGTACTCAGAGGATCTCAAAAGTGTAGACTATTTTTTCTACATGGAATTTTAGAGTGGAACTCAGTACTTCTTCTACCTGTAGTACGTATGGTAAGGGTAGATATGTTATAATAAGCATAATCTTGCCGCCATTCCGATATCCATTAACATTAAGGTTTAATTACATAGCCTATGAAAAAATGTAGCTTTCCCAATGGTTCCCCTTTTGCCTTTTAGTGCCATACGGGGGCTGTTAAGATTTAACAAGGCCTTGGAGCATACAACGTTACTTGTGCATAAAATACTCGTACCTTATACATGTAAATAATGTAATTTTCTATTACTATTGAATTAATTTATTTGTTTTTCTTCATGAAAGCTATGATTTTGTAACTATTGTTTTTAATAAAGAGTTACTAAATCATATACCTATACATATATGTTCTGGGCTAGGAAATATAATTTGTTTGTATCCAAAGTTCCCTTCGATGTTCAAAATAAGAAATTGATTCTTTCTTTCTTTCTTTGTCGAAGTTTTACCTCTCCCTTTTAGGATTTAAGCGACCCAAGCCGCCCGGGCCTTACAGGGCTGCGACCTGTCGGGAGAGAGATTATCTTTGGATCACATACATACAAGGACATGGAGGGCCTCCCCGGATGAGTGATCAGCCCAATGCCGGGGCCACCTCCGAGACAACACGAACACATAGGACGATACTCACCATTCACACACACACACACACACACACACACTCTCTCTCACTCAGAACAAGGCGAGGATGGGGGATGAAGATTATAATGACGGCGAGGATGGGGATGAAGATGGTAATGACGGCCAGATGATACCCGGGGACCACAAGGGGCCTAAAGTTATCTGACATATGTCTCACAGGTGAGGGAAAACCCCGGAAAAAAACCTTACCTAGGTAACTTGTCCCGACCAAGAATCAAACCCGGGCCCGCTGCGTCAGAGGATTGGACGCATCCCCTGATCCACAGCGGTGGACACAAGAAATTGATTAATTATAATTAAACATTTTAACCAATACTAATTATTCACACACAGTTTTATTATAGCAGTTTATTTCAACTGAGAATAATCAGCCCAGGAAATAAGTCTTCATTCATATGTATTGACACAGTTTTCTTTTAGAAACAGGGAAAATGACAACAAAAAGGACAAAATTCCTGCGAAACTTTCGCGGTCTCCTTTTTTAACAGATTCCAAGAAAATGGAAATCATCATCATTAACACTGAATGGATTAGGAGATAATCTCCTGTTTCAGTCTCATATTTCCCTTCATTGATTCATAGGTCTTCCTATATTTCTATTGCCTGATGGTTTATAATTATACTAGCTTAAAAGCCCCGGCGTCGCCCGAGTTTTGATTTTTTAAATTCGAAATTACCTTATGAAGGCCTTCTTATTTTGAAACTCTTATGTCTGAGACATCACAGACAATGCAGGATGTAATATAAATTCATCCGCCTCAAAACCAACAAAACAGCCTTCCCTTAATTTTGATTTTTTTTGTTTGTATTTTTGTGCATTTTATTATCTACTGGTCATTCTTTTTAGGAAATTCTCATTCTTTAGATGCATTTTCCCCTAATTTGTTTTCAGATTGAACTTTTCCAACATTGCAGACAAAGCTAATCTCATAACTCCTTACCTCCAGTCAGTTAAATGATTAATTGATTTGGCATCCTTTATCGTTAGACAATGAAGTACATTCATTAATAAATATAGTAAACGTAACAATAATAGAAAACATATAAGTAGTAATATAAAATACCTAAATATTATCTTTTTATTATTATTATTATTATTATTATTATTATTATTACTATTATTATTATTATTATTACTATTGTTATTACTATTATTATTATTTATCATTATACTACTGTATATTTCTTTTTTTAAACACATATCTAGAAATGTTAAGTGATTTTTTTCAAGTTTTCATGTAATGTTTTCATAAATTTAAGATCCTTTTGTTGTTCATTTTTCAAGCAATTGAGGTCATAAACTTCCGAGCCCTAGCTGTAGCTATAGAGCGGACGCAAAGGTACAATAAATAAGTACTGTTGAAAATGAAGTATGAGTTATTCTCATTAAATTTTAATGTAAATTTATTTGAGGATTCAATAAATACACACATTTTAAACTTGAAATATTTCGCAATTGAATTTTTTACAGTTCATGTATATTCACAATTAAGTTTTTAAACTAAAATTAAAATCTATTTGATGGCTGATGTATTTTAACATGGCAAAACACAAAGTTTCAAAGTTGACCGTAATCGCTAATACTGTGTTTATAATTTATTCGTTGTAATGATTGTTCATTGAATGAATCGTCTATTGGACTTTCGATTGAGATATCGAAACGAAACATTCTATTGGACTTTAAAATATGCCATTTTTATTTTGTATTGTAGCCAAAACAATTACTAAAACTCTACTGTATGTGAATGAGTGAAAGAAAGTATTTTCGATTGATACCTCACTCGTGCGCATTGACCCAGTGTTAGCATTGAAAAGTGTAAAATGAAAACAGCAGTAGGCAAATATGTATGATGACTGTGGTTGCCCAGCTCATATTAGAAGTTGGTACTGACATCATTGTAATGGGACCGTCACATTTGCCACTTGTGTCACGCTAGTGAGTCACTAGGATCTCGAGGGAAAAGTTCACGATCCACTTCTATTCCAACTCCAGAGTCAAACGAAATGTTAAGTAGATGAAGTCTTTTCAGGACAATTATAGAAGAAAAAAAAAAAAAACAAGTAAAACTTCTCACAAGTTAGAAATGAGAGTAGTGGTGGAAGTTTTGCCCTTCTCAGCTATGGAAAAAAAACTTTTAAATTACCTACACTCACTTTATTGAAGGGTTAATTCCAATTTCAAACATTCCTTATTAAATTTTTCCATGAGGTGGAAGTAAGTTATATTAACATTTGACACTGAACGCATGTACGCAAAATAATTGGCACCGGCTTTCTATTCTCTAGTTCGTGGGATTGATCCTGGTGTATTTGGATGGCATATTTTATGAGTAGCCTACTCCAGATTCAAGTTCGGAGAACTTCGAGAGCACTCGTAAAAACCAATTCCACATCAACACGACGTTTAGTTGCAGTAAAACACGTACGATGTAATCATGCTATGTCAGTGTCACTTGTCAAGCTGAATACAATGCTAGTATTCGTAAGAGCATTTCGGTTTCAATTTTATCTCCACTAATTTATATTACAAAATGATTGTTTATTGTACAAGATATAAAGTTAACACATTATCTTTAATTATACATTTTCTAGCCTTAGCTTAAACATACTTTCTGCTGTAATTTTATTATCATCACCACCACGGTTTTTGATGTATCTCTCTACATCTTCCGTATTCTCAATCTCCAAGCCTCTCCATCCTCTCATGGATTCTCAGGAATGTTTTTCTCCTTCATGTCTTCTTGTATCCCATTTAGCCATGTCTTCTTTGGTCTGCCTCTCTTCTATCTGCCCAGAGGATTCCATCTGAAGGATTCCATCTTTGGTAATCTCCTTCCCCATCCTTCTCAAATGAACATACCACATGAGTTGCTTTTCTTTAACGTCATCTAGTATAGGGTGTTGTACTTTCATTTGTTCCCGAATTGCTTCATTTCTAATTCTCTCCATCCTAGAAGTTCTATTTGCTCTTCTCCAAAAATCCATTTCTGTTGCTAATAATTTTCTTTCCTCTCTCTTTTTAACTGGCCAAATTTCTGAACCGTGTTGTACTATTTCCTTAACTATTGAATCATAAATATACTGTTTTTTTTTTGTTTCCTTCTCGTGATGTGTCTGCCCCACAATACTCCATTTAATAGGGATATCGCTTTTCTGCCCAGAGTGTTTCTATTCTGAATTTCTTTCTCCATTCCACCATATTTATGAATCTTTATGTAATTTTATACGTACAGTAATATCTGAATAACCGTTAACTGCTCAGACACTTAATACAGATAAAACAATTAACTGTTATTTGAAAACATACTTAATTGAATATTATTTGCAGTGTTCTGGACTATTATGTCGATTAACCACAGGTTATCAATTAATTATAGTTAATTCTCAGTCATTGGGTCTACCTACTATAGGTTTCTAGTGCTTGTTATGCGGAACATATCACATTAGCTCAACAGTAGCCAGAAGCAGCCAGATGATTGCCCATCTGCTCTAAAAAAATGACGAAACGTTTTCAGCAGACTTCTTGCACTGGAGCAATATGATTTAGGCTATACTTGCCATCAACTAAATTATCTTTTTAATAGCAATTAGTTGGATACCTACAGGTAATTGGATTATTTGTTAAAATACGTCACTATTCAGTAACTGTTATCCCGTTAAATGATAACAATAAAATATCGTTGCATCTACTACACGATATTCATAATCTAACACGTACAATGCACACGTGATGTACAGAAGAAATTATATGAAACAGCCAGTCTAACAATTGTGGTTCACTAAAAAGTATAGAAACTCTCGTCCAGCACCTGTGTATGAGGAAACGTCCCCGAAATGCTAGCAGCATTTCCTCTTTGAATAGCAAGGCTGATCTTCTGCCATAGGAGGCCTCAGATGTTTTTATATTTCTGACACCAGGATCTTCGCATCTGTATACCATGGTCCCATCGTCTCCACAGCGAACAGAGTCAAGTTGTAGTTGTCCACCTGGTCTTTATATTTATTCAACTTTATGTAGATTGCTGATGCTGTTGCTGCCTTCTAGTTAAGATATATTAGACAAATGAGATGGTGCAAAAGTGTCAACACAAGTGACATCCCATAATAATGATTTTCCTCTTGACCAAGGTATCAGAGTTAGGCCATCAGTAAGGCCCGGATTTTTATGCTCTTATAGCTTAGAATGCAACAAACTATAACCGTATGTTTACATTCTTCTTTTGTGTTGGCTAGTGTCCAAGGTTCAATTCCGGGGTAGCTCTTTGTACTTCACTTGTCCATCGACTAAGCAAGGTACGATTTAGCTATAGACAAAGAGAATCTAACCTATAAGAACATAAAAATCCGGGCCCTAGCCATCAGGTCTTTTCCCATCACTGCGGCACCCACAGGTTCTAGGACTGAGGGAAATCCTGCAGATACAAGCAGTCTCTTGATGATGTCGTTAATACCATGGTGACTTGAAAGTCTGCCGCCGTTCTTAAAACAACTTAAGCCGTGGTGTCCATAGGCATCTACAAGTGTTCCACATTGATATTCGTGTGAGAAACAGATCTTAGTACCCAACCTTAAAGCAACACTAATTTTAAGCATGTTGTCAATTAATGTTCCGATATTGGAAGATGGAATTGCCTGAAGCCATTTTGTGTGGGTAATCTGAACTCTGTCTTTAATCTAGAGTACATTTGATACAACCTGGGAGAAGAAGTAAACACTAACAGTCTTACTAATAATCCAGTTGTAACATTTATACTAGGGATATACACAGCTGAGGAAAGAAAGTGTACTAATAATTGTTGCATAAGGCTGAATGTGTGCAACCTTTACACAACCTGGCCCCCTTGTTTAAACTTGACGTAAATAATCAAGATGGCCGATATGCGTAACAGCCGGTCGCTTCGTAGATGTCTGAGATTGAATTTTGAGGTTATGCATCCATTCCTAAGGTAACTTGTTATGAAACATTCTGGGCTACTTTTGCGGAATTATAAACATTGTTCCTTGTTTGCGGGACATATTTCCAAACTTGTACCCATGATTACAGCTTTCTGAAAACAATATAATGAAATACTGAAACTACAATTAGTCTGCAGACGATCCATCGTTGTTATCCCGCTACACCGATAGATGGCGTTCAGCAGTCCTTTCATAGCCTGAGGCTAGGAACGTCATGAAAAGCGTGACGTATTTGATGACGTTGGACGTACAAACACTGTGTAAACTCGGCAGTTACACACCTATTATTGGTAATGCGGCTTATGCAGAACTTGCACGGTGAACAACCAAACAACCGTTCAGGTATAAGCAGCTTTTATTAGTAAGGCTGTTAGAAGTTAAAAAGTAGTACACAAAAAGAAATGATCTGCAATTCAGATTTAAAAGATTTATTTAATCTATTGCTCAGACTGTTGAACAATTGTCATTAGCCTTCTGGCTTCCCAATACTACTGTCCATTCGATTTGTCCCAATATTTCTGAAGAGCAGAGCACGTTCTAAGTTGTTCTGAGTTTTGATTGGCATCTTCTTTGTCAAAGCATGCATTTCGGTGAGGCGAATATTTTCATTCGGTGCAGATGTTCTGCTAGACCAGGGGAAGACAGAAGGTTGCTCTGTGACGTCACTGCTTTCTGCTCTGACTGCTCGCGTTATACCTCTGCGAGGAGTATGTGAAGTGGTGGCATTAGTGAACAGGGGGGAAGAGAGGGGCATTAGTATTGCGGGCAGCGGGGATTTAGGGGGTTAGAACTTACGTAATACGTGTTTCCGAGTTAATGAAACATCAATCGATTTTCTTGATAGTTTATCGGTTAATTACAGCACAGTAGTTTAACATATTATAAATAATTCCTTTTTTCTATTCTGTGAGAACAATTGCCTTTCCACAAAATCTATGTTCTTTGACAAAAATAAACAATACTGTCATTTGAATTAACATAATTCACTACAATAAAAATAATAAAAAAATGAACTGAATTAATTACCATACAAGCTCGTCTGCACCTTAGATGATACAAGATTACAGTAACAATTTTCTGACTTTCCTGTCTCTTTTTTCTTTAACAAGTTTATCAATGTTAGGACGTACTGTTTGAGCAATATTTAATCGAAGACTACATTTAGGTTGTGATTTGACAATGTACATGTTACCCAATGTACATGACAATGTTACCCAAGACCACTTTACGTTCGTATTTGTCCTTTAACAGATCGTCGCATTGTAAGTTTAGCAGTTCCAACTGATACTGGCAAGGAACGTCTTTGACATTAACTGAATATGGGGTAGCAAAAAGTTTAAACATTGGAGAAAGGTTTTCCACATCCTGAAACCTCGATTCGAACTGAGAAGAATGTTTTGCAGAACTAACACATGTTCTGCAGAGAGAACACTATCAGGATCGCATACTTGCATTAACTTTGAAAAATGCTCCGTATTTCCAACCAGAAGTTGTTCTACACACAGAGCTAAAGTGAATAGGTCCTCTAGTACCTAAATCTAGCGTACTCTAAACACCCCTACTACCGTGCGCTCTTGCTGACGTCACACACAAGGGATCCGCATGCTCTTGCTCCACAAACGTCATCACAAGACGTAGTTGACTTCCCCTGTGCTAGACAGTCATGTTGTGTTGCTATCCGAAATGCTGCAACAGTTTCACTTCGGGGGAATTCTGGTATAGAGTTTCTATTGCTGAGGATGCTGGCCCATTTCTTTTCACTGCTAAGTCTGGTGATAAAATCGGCTCTTTCAGTCCTGAAGGAAGATTTGATTTTTAATTTTGGCCAAACTGTCAACTTCTTCGTTTCCTTTTACTCCAATATGAGATGGGATCCATTGCAGTTTAATTTCCTTTTCACCTTTCTTCAGTTTTCCGAGTAGATCTTTAATCTCCATTATTCTTGATGATATTATAGAGTATTTACAATTTATTTATTTATTTATTTATATTTAATCAAGAATGAATATTACAGGTATATACCCAATTACAATGCTCATGACTATGCTACCAATACATCATGTACTTACAATGCACAAATATGAAATAGGTGAATAAAAGTAGGAAAGTTAGAATAATTATCTATGTAAAAGTGCTGCTTGGATTGCCGAGCTTGAGTCACAGAGTATAACAGCTTTCTGGAATGAGTCCATCCTGATAGACAGCTGGAGAAGAGCGAATATATTGCTTCTATCTCACAATGAAAGTTTGTTTCGATTTTACCGCATGACGCGTAGAATGTAAAGAGTTTACAGTAAACACTAGCACCTGCATATTCATCATACAGAGAGCCATTCTTCCTCCGGATATTCTGTATTGATTGTCTCCAAAGAAAGTTGATTTAGAACATCTTTGTGTACTTCTGCTTTCTTTACCTCTCGTATTAGACTGAGATTACTGCTTATATTGATATATTCCAGTGGGTTTACTGGGGGGGGGGGGAAATAATTCTTCTGCATCCACTTCAGGGATGTATTTGTTTCGAATTTCATCTAACTTACATGTTGTATGAATCCTTTTGTAGTTTTTAAAGCTGCGTCTCCATTGATATAAATTTAACACCAACATGTTGCAGTTAACATATGTTAACATAAGTGGTTTGCCAATTAACAACTGTCTCCACTACAGTGTTATTGGTTAACATGTGTTGGCGCGGTTACGAACAGAAATGAATAACATTCAAAAAGAAAACGCCTCTGAAGAGGGCAGCCAACATTACAAAATGAGAGTAGTTTTATATACTCATTATCTTCTTGTTAATTGTCTATGACTTTCTTAAATACTAATTTTGTACAGATGTCTTGATCTTTTCAAAATAACATCACATTTTTCAACAATGGAGTATGCCAGAAAAAATAATTTTAAAAGTAGATGCAATACTATTGAGAACACTGATATACCAAATACTCACATAATGCAAAATGGATGCCGGCAATATTGAGGAAGCTGTCGACTGCTTTTTGTTTATCCGGAACTTCCCGAACCAAAAGCCGATTAAGCTGGCGATCGCTTTTCGTTTCCCGGAAATTCCCGAAACAAAGCCGATATTGACCGAATAGTCAATTGACTTGACATGATGTCCATTTTCTCCGGAAAACAAAGTAACATCTGAAAATGTTAAGTGCAACACGCTGGGTTTGCATGTCAAGTCAATTGGAACGCGAAATTGCAATATACATGTCAATATCAACTTGTTAATATTGACATGTTGGTGTTACATGTATATCAATGGAGACGGACCTTAAGATTTCTGTGTTTTCTCTTATAATCTCTCCAATTCGTGTCTGAAGGCAATCTAATTAGTTTTTCATACTGAATTAGAGCTGATTTATTTATTTCAGAAGACACAGGAAGATTGTTAGTTGTAATTTCTAGGGCTGTAATAGGTGTAGTTTTTACATCACCTGTGATTAAGCGCATTGCCTGATTTTGCACTACTTCTACCTGCTTGGTGTTGGCTGTTATTAAATTCTCACTTCCATACAATATGACTGGTTTAATGTAGGTGTTATATGTTAAAAGAGAAGCATGAAAGCTGTGTTAAAAAAAGAAATAGCATGAACAACATAACTATCAGAACAAGATAACTGAATTTCTGTTGTTGTCTTGTGCTTTCTGTTCATTTTGACTGATATTATATTACATATATTAGCAACGATGAGTAATGGTAAATAAATATCCAATCCGGTATTGTCTTTGTGACTGGAAGAACTATGAAAAACAAAACCCGAATTCAGATTGCCTCCTTGGGGTTTAAACTCGAGATCTTCCGAATTGGAATTCGCGACGTTACCTCCTCGGGCACCTTGTTCGTAGCCGGTTTATTGTATATGTTACCGGCAATGTGTGAAATCCGGCATTCTATAGAATGCCTAAGTGATGTATAGAATGCATAAAATCGAACGTCAAATTATGAAATGATTGATATTTTATACATTGCCTAGGCACTGTATACTTTGCCGGATTGTCTGCCGGCTAAGTGTATTATCCCGCCATTTTATAAAATTTAGTCTCAACAAATTTAAGGTAAAAATAATAATAAGATTTTATAATTTTTGCCTTTCATTTGTTTCATCTTAATTCTTTCCACCTCCTTCTGATTCTAAATGACTAACATTTAATATAAACGTATTTTTGTTCAACCATGAATCTACGTCATCAGCTGCCATCTCTCCCAGAAGACAACAGTTACATGAACTTTTAACGGGCTGATTGAAATTTAAACAATTATTTATGGCCGGTCGGTCTGGGTGGAACAGTCAGTAAGGCACTGGCTTCTTGTTTCCAAATTAGCGGGATCAATCCCATCCCAGGCCGATTGCATTTATAGTCGGCCGCGGTGGTCTAGAGGTAGCATGCCCGCCTCTAGATCCGCAGGGCGTGGGATCAAACCCGGCCGCGGTCAATGGATTTTTCAGGACGTAAAAATCCTGGGCACGGAGTCCTCCGGGAGGGACTTTAAGCTGGGGGTTCCGTGTCGTAGATTTACGGCACGTAAAAGAACTCCAAGCCTAAATTAGAGCCTCTGGACAAAATGTCTCGGCCCTTTCACGTCCAAGACATACTTAGTTTCCAGAGGGGGGTTGCGAGGCGATGGGCTTACCACCTGTCCCTCTACCCTCTCTCGGAAAATAAGCATATCAAAATTAGTATAGGTAATGAAACCTCCACTTGGAGGCCACTTCGCCCCAACTGGGGGATCATAGGGTACCAGATACCAGATACCAGATTTATGGCCGAACAGAAACAGTTGTAAGCAACTGGTAAATGGTAATGGTAATTAATAAAGGCTTCTCATCTTGTGCCCTTTTAACTTTCTTTCTTTCTCTTTCTTTACCGTAGTTTCACCTCTCCCTTTTAGGATTTAAAGCGACCCAAGCCGCCCGGGCCTTACAGGGCCGCGACCGCGACCTGTCGGGAGAGGGAATATCTTTGGATCACATACATACTTTTTTGACCAGACAAGGACATGGAGGGCCTCCCCGGATGAGTGATCAGCCCAATGCCGGGGCCACCTCCGAGACAACACGAACACATAGGACGAGACACACCATTCACACACACACTCAATCCAAACAAGGCGAGGATGGGGATGAAGATGATAATGACGGCCAAATGATATCTGGGGACCACAAGGGCCTAAAGTTACCCGACATTTGTCTCAAACCCCAGAAAAAACCTCACCTAGGTAACCTGTCCCGACCAGGAATCGAACCCGGGCCCGCTGTGTGAGAGGATTGAACGCATCCCCTGAGCCACAGCGGTGGACGTGCCCTTTTAACACTTTGCGTAAATGGTACTGGTCATTCTGTATAATGCCTAGGAATTGTATAGAATGCCTAAGAAAAGTATGTAACATTTTCACAAAAAACTTGTATTTCATAGTTTGCCTAAACCATCAGGCATTCTATACATTACCTAGGCATTCTATAGAATACCGAGATTTCACATAATGCCGGTAACATGTATATTTTTTAAGAAATTATTTTTTATCTACAAAACTAAATTGCATAGTCTTCCATAAAATGATTTGGTAATTTATTTATCTATTGATTGGACCTATGCATGCAAACTTACGTTTCCTGAGGCTGATGAGATTGTAGTAACTCACTCATATAGCCTACTCTCAATTCCCAGTTCTCTTACTTGGACGGAGAAAAAGCGTGCTGGATATAAAAGTTTATACAAACTTGTGAAAGTCCTGAAGTTTGAAAGTCTCTATCGAGTACTTATCGTGGAAAGCCCGACCTTAAGGCTCTTTTTTTATTTTATTAGCTTTTAAGGCGAATAGACATGAGAAATGTCTCCTATATCAGGCACTAATATTGTGCGTCAGAAAACCTTGGCAAAATAGGCGGGTTTTTAAATCCATCCATGGAATTTCGCTTTCATCCGAGTGTTTGTATGTTAAGGTTTGGAACATATCAATCAAACCGTCCTTGTATTTTCTAAAGAGTTTAGAGTTTTACAATGATTGGCGTCAGTTCCATCTTACTTGACATGATTAAAAGCTGTCAGTTCACTTACGACTTATTACATCATTGTAGTAATTTAAGAAATAGGATGTTTTACTCCCAAATGGGAAATACAGTTTCTCACTTTACATTTTGATGGAGTATAAGAGTATTGCAGAGAGAGCGTATTCAGTTTTTCAGCCTCACGCAAATGTTTAACTTACCGTTCGCCTCGCCATTCTTAAAGCATGAGCTTGTACAAACGATGGCTGGCTTATAATTTCCCTTAAGAAAATGTTTTAAGAATCCATTACAAACAAATATAAGCACCTTGCTGACAATTTTAAACAAAATCTTTAGTGCCGTTTTAGAAAAAGTAATGATAAAAACATCCATGAAAACGGCATTATAGTCGGGCTGGGTGGCGCAGTTAGTATCGTGCTGGCTTTCCGTGCATAAGGTTACGGGTTCGATCCCGGCCCAGGTCGATGACATTTATGTGTGCATAAATGTGACAGGTTCATGTCAGTAGATTTACTGGCATGTAAAAGAACCTCGGGACAAAATTCCGGCATACCGGCGACGGTCACAGGCCTCAGTTGCAATACATCCCCGTAGTAAAATAACCATATACAACCAACCAAAACGGCATTATAAATAAGCCTCCATGTCACATCCTCAGATTATATCGAACCTAAATACATTTTGCTATTATACCATTTCTCGTTCACAGGTACACACACAGACATCTTTCTTTCTTTCTTACTTTCTTTCTTTCTCTCTTTCTTTCTGTCTTTGTCTGAGTTTTACCTCTCCCTTTTAGGATTTAAGCGACCCAAGCCGCCCGGGCCTTACAGGGCCGCGACCTGTCGGGTGAGGGATTATCTATGGATCACATACATACTTTTTTGACCAGACAAGAACATGGAGGGCCCCCTCGGATGAGTGATCAGCCCAATGCCGGGGCCACCTCCGAGACAACACGAACACATAGGACGAGACACACCATTCACACACATACACTCACTCCAAACAAGGAAAGGATGGGATGAAGACGGTAATGACGGCCAGATGATATCTGGGGACCACAAGGGCCTAAAGTTACCCGACATTGTCTCACAGGTGAGGAAAACCTCCAGAAGAAAACCCCACCTAGGTAACTTTTCCCGACCAGGATTCAAACCCGGGCCCGATGCGTGAGAGGAGCGAATATATTTGTCCTCAAAACTCGACATGGATATTTCTTTACCCATAATACCCATGGTAAGG
The DNA here is from genome assembly GCA_964059195.1 of Ectobius pallidus. Taxonomy (NCBI): domain Eukaryota; kingdom Metazoa; phylum Arthropoda; class Insecta; order Blattodea; family Ectobiidae; genus Ectobius; species Ectobius pallidus. Next base: position 29,865,303 of record CAXKWD010000001.1, read on the forward strand.
GTAGAGAAAGTAAAAAGTAATTTGTACAGTTATGAAGAGCAGATACGCATAATTCAAGATACAACTTATGAATTTGGCATAAATGACGCGACATTAATGTAGATATGTCAAACATAATTTCGACAGCAGATATGAACTTAGGGCTGTATAATACGCATGGTTAATTTAATCATATGGAATGGGTATCGATGCAAAGATATTGCGACAGAACTGAATTGACTGGAGTCATGTGTACTCCCGGGAGAGAGGTTGCATATGCTCCAGGGGCAGCTAGTTAATATTCAATCCAAACACGAACTCACCTCTCTAACTGAGGCGGGTCCATCATTTCTAAATACACTGTAAACAGGCTAATGGGTTTAAGTGTATTGTTCACAACATCCGTAATGCCTTTAAATGTGTCTAAAAACATGCCGGTAATCCTACTCAAATCGCTCACAGCAGAATTAGAAACTTTACATGGATTTACATTTGCCACGAAGATTTCACATTTTGAAACGATGTATGTAACAAGGATTCTAAAATAGTGGTCCGATTTAACCATCTGTACAAGCGTTCATTAAATGTCGAATTAAGGGGGTGGGGACATACAGCTTTCGATGAAATCCATAGATGAGAAATAGGCGAATTTCATTATTTTTCCCACAGCAATGAATTGCTCTACAATTATGCAATCTGACATAGGCCTACTCTTTATTGGCAACTTCTACAATTGCATACTATTTTTAAAATTAATCGAACTGTTACAGTTATGGGTAATTATCGTTACAAATTTGCAGCCACGTTTTGTGCACTAAAAAGCCATTTCCATGATAGTTTCCACAAATGACAATATTTTTGAGTGATTCTTTTTTCTATCTATTTGCAAACATCATATGAACAACATTATCTACAATCTTTAGAATATCTACAGTATAAGTGCTTTAAAAACAAACAATTTTTTTAAATTTTCTTTTTCATTAAAATACATATTTTTAGAAATAAACTAGGCCTATTAATGTTAAATGAATGGTTGTAGATAGTGTTGTTCATATGATATTAACAAATAGAAAAATAACCACTCAGAAATATTGATATTTGTGGAAGTTATCAAGGAAACGGCATTTCAGTGCACGAAACGTGGCTGCCATTTTAAAACGATAATTGCCCGTAACTGTAACAGTTTGTTTATTTTTGAAAATAGTATGTAATTGTAGAAGTAGTCAATAAAGAGTATGTTGGATTGCAGGATTGTAGAGCTGAGATTGCTGAGGAGAAAAAAAAGTTCACCTATTTCTCACTTATTAATTTCACCGAAACTGTATACCTCTACCTATGTAAGACTTATCTGACTGTGTTTTCACTACAGTTAATAACAGTTTAACGGGCTAATACTGAATGGCAATTGATAATTCCTCAGCAAGCTAAAGGAATATTATCTATTTTATGGAACCCGAAGGTTCATTAACGGGCTAATATACACTTAAAATTGAAAACTTGATTTTTGCTTATGGGCGGTTAAAATATAGTTAAGGTGATCTCTAGAATGACAATGGATAGTTAAGGATGGAAATATTATTACTAGGGACCGGATTCTTAGGTTTTTACCTATTTTTTTCCTTACTTCCAAAACAAAGAGCGCTCATACACTTTTTCGAATCATGTCCATAGGATTCACCCACATTAATTCTGTGGCACCTAAAAATACCTAAATGGGGTATAAAAACCTAAATATCCCTAAACGGGATATAAAACCTAAAATATCTAATTTAGGCTCCTTTTTTGTCTTTTTTGTTTGTCAGTTGAGAAATCGATATTTTGCGGGGAGAGAATAATTATTGTCGGATAGAAATTAATACCACCAGCGTTTCATTCAACCCATTGTCGTCTAGGATGGACAGTATCAAGAGAGGAAAAGAGTGCCGGCGTATTCCTTTTAAACTATTTGTACGAACAACCATTGTTGCCGTGATTTCTGTGTTTTAAAGCGCTTGTTTTTTTTTGTTTGCATTTAGTACTGCCCTGTTATTCATACTGAGCGGTCACACTGTGAGTTTTAAGAAGACGTGTTAATTATGCCGAAACAAATGAAATCGAGTTTATTACGGCAGTGGATTGGCGACGATCTGAATTTCACTACAGATGGTAAAGTAATATTTTGTCAAGCCTGCCAGAAACATGTATTATTTACCTTTCTAGAAAAGGAGAAAGTTTTCGTCCCTAGTTAATCTGTTGTTAAAAATAAAATAAAAATATTTAAAAAAAAACCTGTTAGCATGTGTAACAACCGAAAAAGGAAAATAATCAGTTTCACATTATCCACATCCAACCGTAAAGTATTTTACTCACTAAATTAGAAGCATCGGATTCGAATCCTGAGAAGGGTAGTGTCTAGATACAGTATTAACTATTAATTAAGAGATAACAGGAAGAACTTCACAGTTGAGAATCTTGAAACATATTTAGTGATATACTGTAACCAGGAAATGTGAGGCAATCTTATTTTCACTGCTTCTTTTGATTGTTTATGCTTTCTTTCTTCAATTGTATAATATTGTCTTAAAGCAAGTTTACACAAATTTAAGTCAATTTTATTAAGTTAAACTTTGCAAGTATAAGGTATTCAATCCTATGTAGCACATTCAAATTCATTAAACCAATTATTGTACCCGAAAACGATATTTTGGACAAAAAACCTAAAACAGTGTTTTTAAAAACCTAAAAATCCGGTCTCTAATTATTACCCACCTCCACGGAACAGACGAGCGTGATGGATCAGAAAAACAACTGATCTAAATATCAATGTCTTGAAAAGAGTTTTCGACTAGCAAACTTACCAACCCTTGAAATTCTTGTCTAATTCTGTACACTTCCGTGAAGCAATGACATGGCATATTCATTTGCCATTTCAAAATCTCACCATGCCTTCTTTTAATATCGTTCCAACTCTATTTTCTGTCAAGTTCTTATATTTTACCAATAATAATGTTTATCACGCCTTACAAAAACACCTCCCTGATTTGTTTCCACGACTGGCACTTGTTCCCATCTACTAAAAATGAATTGGCTTTTTCGGCATATTATGCAAATGCATTACGGTCACATATTTTATAGCGGAATATTTTGCATTGGTATGGCTGCAAGAATGAGTTTTGTTTAGTTAACTGCCTCATCATGGTGAAGAGAGTAAGTCCCTTGTCACACTTACCATCGAGCGTTATCGATCAACCACCACCGAACCGTCGGGAAGAATGCAGTAAATTTCGCTCTTTTTTTTTTTTTTTTTTTTTTTTTTTTTGTGATGATAGTTAAATATATTTAAGTACCAGGTCGCCAACTGGACCCATGCCTTTACAGTGACATAATACACAATTTGAAAAAGTAGTAAAATGTAACAGTTAATTCACAGCTTGTCTACTAGAAGTAGAGGCCGAGTAATGAGTGTAGAATAGTGTTTATGTATTTCTACAAGTCACATTGTATTTCCCTTAGTAAGGGATTTGAATGAAGTTTTAAGGACTCAACGTATCTGGATCTGATGCGCTGCAAGTAGACACTCAATAACTCGATGTCGAGATCACTGTAAAGTTGAGTATTACGTATGTAATAATCAGCTCCCGTAATAGTTCTACAGACTGCACGTTGTATGCCGTCTAAACGTTTCAAGTGTCTTGAATGAGCCGTAGCCCAAACTTCACATCCATAAATTATATATGACCTTATTAGTGCAGTATACAACAAGAGTTTGGTCTTAAGTGGAATATAACTCTTGAACATAGGGTATAAAACCATAAACCGCTGAAAAGCCCTATCTCTCACAGTCTGAATATGTGGTCTGAGAGCGTAGACGTGTGTTTGTTGCAGTTCGATCGGCCACCGCTAGGTGCTACAACTCCATCGTATTTTATATTTGTACAATTTGTACAATTGTTCAATTAAATTACATATAGTTTTAAGTACATTAATCGATTTGTGCAATTTTATTTCAGATGTGAGCCTAAAAGGGCATTATTGTATAAGTTAAATCTTCCAGCATCAATAAAATTCTGAAATTCAGGTGGATACGAAGCTTCGGAACACTGCCATCTTCTTCACCCACCATTTACCATCAACTGTCGCTTGAAAAACGAACAGGTTTGATTTCACAGACCAGGTGATCCCTCACGTTCGTTGTTGATCGCTGACGATCGATGCCTATGTGACTGGTACCACTGCTGTCTATTGGTTCGTTATATCGGTCGGTTGATTGCTGTCGCTCTATCGGTTTAGTGTGACAGCCCTCTAAGAGAAACGTAAGTTGTGTACTGTGAAATTGGCCCTAAACAATACTAAACAACTAAACCTGAAGGCCAGGCACAACTTTCAGTTTTCTACTCGGCGAGTTTACACAATAAATTGGTATATACCAAACAGACGGTGGCTGACTTAATCGGAAGCATGTTTTGCTATTTCTCTTTTAAAATATACAATTTGGAAGAATTTAATCTATTTTTCTATCTGGTGAATAGAGTAGCAGTTAAGTAACCAACTAGCATATAAGCAAGTCTGGTATTGGATGGCCAACTTAGTTACCGATCGGAGATGAGGTCGTCGCGTTCGCTACAGCAGTGTTTACATTTACTCAGAGCCTTTCAATATGCACAACTGACCGTGAGGTTGACATTTTGCTGGGTAGAGTAGGGAGAGTGTGTCATGTGTTACTACTGTACCGCATAAGACAGCATATATAATAAAGAGGGCTTCGAATTCCTACCACCGGTGATGTAGATTGTTTCTCTTAGGGTGCGTATACATTTGCGCTCTGTACGCGTGTCGACACGCGTACAGAGCGCAGATTGGGACGGCATTTGAGGTGTTCGTGTGACGACACGCGTGTCGACACGCAGACAGTTCGCCGCGATCCGTCTCCTGTCGGTTTTTTCGGCGAACACAAAGGATTTCCGTTTTCATATTGGGACGTGTTGCGCTCTGTCCGTGTGTCGACACGCGTGTCATTTTCCTCCTGCGCTCCGCTCAAGCATACATTTGTTAATCACAAGGTTCAATAATAATAATCAGGGCCCGGATTCTGATGACCTAATATTGTTTGAAAAATGACCTATAAAATGACCCTAAATTTTAAAGAAAATGATTAATAATTATAAAAAAATGACCTAAAACTGATGTTTTATTTATACAAAATTATTATTGTACACACAAAGTTTTAGACTAATGTTTACATAATTGTAAAAACTGTAAATAACTATAATGGTGTGAATGTTCTTTTCTCACGGAAATTTATAGTGGCACTCAGGCAGTTTTACTGGCCAGTCAAACTTCGACATTTCCTTTTGCGGTCTGCCGGATTATATTACTGTTTATTGAGGGTAAACAGTAGTGTTTACTCTCAAATCCAAGCAGAGCCAAGTCAAAACATTAGTAATATAATACAAAATTTTGGCGTTCTTTGATTCTCATTTCCGACTGAGACATGACAACACTTTTCCTTCTTGCATTAAACAAACAATACTTCAAAGAGAGAATCGCTAGCGACGAAAAAAGTGAATACACTAAATGTAAATGCATGAAAATGACTAAATAAGGAAGCAAATGACACGAAAATGACAAAATAATGACTTAAAATTGAAATAAATGCCATAAAAATATAAAATTGCATAAAATGACAAAAAATGACCTAATAAAAATGTATTTCTATAATCTAGAGTCCATGATTAGCATTTATCTACAAGTTGGCAATGCCTATGCAGCATCAATAAAAAGATATGTCATTAGAATCCGGGCCCTGATAATAATAATCTTTCTTACTTACTTATTTATTTATTTATTTACTTACTTACTTACTTACTTACTTACTTACTTACTTACTTACTCACTCACTCAATGACAATAGACAATTCCTCAGCAAGCTAATGGAATATTATCTATCTTATGGAACCCGATGGTTCATTGCCCCGCTTGCCTGAGTCCGCCATTCAACCCTATTCTGTGCTAACCCCTCTTCCCTTAAATCCATTTTAAGATTGTCCTCCCACTTATGTCTAGGCCTTCTGCGTGGTCTTTTCTCTTCGGGTCTCCCAGTCAATACTTTTGAGATATGTAATAATAATAATAATAATAATAATAATAATAATAATAATAATATCAACAATAATAACAATAGTAATATCATTATTATTGTTATTAATTTCATTATTATTATTGAGTTAAATTTTAATATAAAGATGTTGTGGGCCCTATTACTATATTAGGGTAATTGTCATGTTGATGGGCTGTGATATGATTTGATATGATATGAAGATATGATTGCTAGTATATGCGTGGTGGGTGAAAAATCACTGCTGGTGGTTCGCGGTATGTTCGTAGCTTTCCTATGGATAATTTCAACGAACTGTTCGCGTGTCGACACGCGTGTCGATACGCGTGTCGACACGCGGACAGAGCGGAACGCGAGAGGAGCGCAAATGTATACGCAGCTTTATAGAAAACAGCCGATCATAATTATATATAAAAACAAACGAACAAACAAAAAATAAAAAATAAAAATAAATAAATAAAGAGTTCATATCAGAATGACGTGGACACGGCAAAGTATTGTATTTGATTTTGAATTTCGATTTTTAGCTTTCGTGATACCAAAAAGATGTCTGTTTGTGTATGTGTTGCTGAAGAGCATAACTCGAAAACGAAAAATTCTATCAGAAGGAAATTGTATTTCTAACTTAGATATATTAGAGGGATGAGATATAACACATGGCGACGAATTTATCTGTCTGTTACTACTACTTTACATGATGAAGAAAAAATTGTTTTCGACTTTCTTCATATTAAACTGGAAAAAATCTCTGTAGGCCTACAGGCCGTGCGCTTACACCATTAAACAGGGAAGCCACCGCTGGTCTAAAGACTTAGGGAGAGAAAATCTACATTTATAATTTAGACGATCTTGTGAGAAAAAAATCACAGGAAGGCCAAGGCAAAAAATTGTGATATAAGACAAAGGTGTGGACATTGGTAACTGGATAAAAAGAAAGAGTGGATTGTACATGTAGAAAGAATGAATTAAAAAGGTCAACGAGGGACAATAAACCACGAAAAAGGTAGTGTGATTGGGGAGAATAGACTCCTGCTCTAAGGAAAGACGAAGAAGATAGTTTACTCCAGTGAGGAGAAACTCATTTTGGAACACGCCGTGCTATGTAATTATTTAATTTTAGTAACTCCCTAAAACAAAAAAGTTTATAATATAACATTATTAATTTTAAAGGATTTCCATTAAATAGGCTACAAAATAATTTTTTTGGCGGTTGAATTACGTTGGTTGTTAATCATTATTACAAACAAAGACATCGTTTCTTACCCAATTCTATATTTATCCGAATTATCATTTAAGTTCATTTCATGAATCAAATAAGGGGTGGGAGTATGAAAATTTGAAAATCTTTGAGCCCACTCAATGTTTTTCAAAAGTTGGCGCCACTGATCAAACCGACAGATTTTTATGGACGATGACATTAACCATGGCGGCAACTTTCTCTTACTTTTATTGCCAGTTTACATTAAGAAAATTTTGCTTTTTGGATTTTCTCGAAAGCGGCTGTATCAATTTTAACATTTTTCTTTAATATCCACAATTTTGAAATAACGGCAACTATCTCTTTAAAAACTTAGAAGATGTATCTTCAACAACATGGTTTAGCTTTAAGTACATGAGTGATTAAAGAAGGACTTCCGGCTTCTTTGTAAACAAGAGAAGCAGATGGCATTACAAGTAAAATTAGAACTGTTGGCGTCACTAGAAAACAATAATGAAGTTCCTGGGCCGTTTTGATCACACACCAGGGAGTACCTCTACATGCTGTCTGAATATATGTGTGATTCGAAGCATTAGAGTGTAAGTCCGTTGATACAGGAGTTAATCAGTCAAAGAAAGAAAGAAAAGGAAAAATTGTGAAATTTTCTGCAATAGGTTTAATTTGTTAAAAAATAGATACTAAAAAGTAGAAAAATACAGCGCTTAAAATGTTGGATCCCGTAATGTTTGATCCAAACTCGCCATTTTGTACAACGCCTTTTCACGCATCAAGTCACCTGTTGTTTCAATACCTGAACCATGAGCTTCGTCTTTTCTTTCAACTTCGGATTAAGTTTTCCCGACGAAGGTTCTTACTACATTAATGAAACTGTACGGGATAAAGTTATAGAATCTATTCTGAAGGATGTCACGATGGGGATCACTCATTGTTTATAATTGTACAACTTATTAAAATAAGTATTTATTCATACACTTTTTTAGAATAGTAAAATAGTGTCTATACCAGCGCCATTTAAAAAATAATGAATTTTTCGTAAAAATTAGGCCTATTAAGAGTTACATAAAAACAGTGTACTTGTTAATAACTTGTTAATGTTAAATACAATTGTTAGTACGGGGCGCGTCCATAAAGTAAGTTTCCCTGGGGCAGTTTACAGAAACAAAACACAATTTCAAGGAAATATTTATTGCAACAGACACAGCCATTGTTCAGCTATCTTTCAACATACTCGCCACCGGAAATGATACATTTGTCTTACCGTGGCACCAACTTTTGAATACCTGTGTCGTGGAAATATGCCGCCTGGGATTTGAGCCACTGTGTGATAACCACCTTCGCCTCTCTGTCATTCTTTGTAATTTCGTGAGGTTTAGGAAAAGATGGAAATCACTGGGGACGAGGTCCGGGCTTTAGGGTGAATATTTAAACACCTCCCAGCTGAAATTCTGCAGGAGACTTGCTAGGAGGTGTTTAAAGATCCACCCTACAGCCCGGACTTCGCTCCCAGTGATTTCCATCTTTTCCTGTACCTAAAGGGATGAACAGAGAGGCGGAGATGTTTGTCACACAATGGTTCAAATCCCTGGCGGCAGACTTCTACGACACAGGTGTTCTAATGTTGGTTCCACAGTATGACAAATGTTTCAGTACCGGTGGCGATATGTTCAAAAATAGCTGAACACTGGCTGGGAAACTTACTTTATGGACGCGTCTCGTATATTGTAGGTATTGTATAAAGTAAACACTAAGCACATGTTGTGAAATTCTAACAATATCCTAAATGCAAAAATATTGAATTTAGAGTAGAGTATGGTAGATTACAGTAGAACATTATATTTTTACATTTCTGTATGCATAATATGGATCTTGTCGTCAGTTACAGTAGCAATAACACAAATAAAAATACAAAAATTACTGTTTACAAGCAATCGTGTAAATACTCGGTAACAGAATAGTAACATGTTTGTAGTAAAAGCCTTTTCACAGCAGTTTCGAAACTATAGCATATCTTTAATTTTCTGAGGTAGTCATACCGGCATGAGCTGGAGATTTTCATATTTAATGTGCTTTTTACTTAAAGATCTGATTAAATGACGATTTCTAGTGTCATATTTGTGATAACGAGATTTTATTCATGTAATTGTAGAGTCAAGCATTAAAAAATGTTTATCTCTGAAAATAATAAAGTCTTGAAGTTCACGAAATGAAACGTAAAAAAATACTATACTACTTGAAAGCTTTGAGAAATTTTACCGATCTATCCAATTAACTCCCTCCCTCCCGGGCTTTAGCATGTATAACGCCCCCAAGGGAGTTAGTAAGCAATTATGGAGAAGTAATCCATCATTCCATCAAATTCGTTTTGTGACTTATTTCCCATGAAACCCTACAAGCGCGGCTTTTGCTTCATATTATGCAGGGCAGTTTACATTTCAGACAATGAATTCATTTTCCATAAATTAATATTTATCTCCTTTTGTTTCAGGTTTGGCTCAATATGCATGAATATAACCATAAAATATGCAACATTTGCGGATATAGGGTATTATGCAATGGTAATGTATGAAACATTTGAATTTAAAATTCATTGTGGAAACTAATTTGCATGGCCCACTCTGTGTAACGCATGTGCATAAAAAATGTACGACAACTCATTTCTTATGCTGCTGGTTAAGTTGCCTACTTACTATCGCCAGATAAACCTCTGGTTAACATTAAAGTTGACTAATGACTTACCTTTAAATGCAATCTGAAAGAATAAGAGTTCGTACATAATAATATAAGTTAAGAGTTTGGACAGTGACAGTTGATTTCTGATTGTCTGATCCAACCATGATCTCTGATTGTCTGATCCAACCATGATCTCTTAGACCTGGGATTTTAGGCTCTAAAAAAATTAGTTTTAGGCACCTAAAATATGCTTTTAAAACAAGTAAATAGGCTTTTAATAGAGAAAATAGGCACTTAAAATAAGCTTTAAAAATGTGTAGATAGACAGAAAATATACTTTAAAATATTATAATATACACTTAAACTGTAACATGGTCTTTTTTTTTAACAGCAAGAATTAACTGCAAAATTAGGCATCACGAACTATATTCACTTAAACAGAAGTTCTTTCACTGGTGACTTGACACAGTAGTCCTTCTTCCGTAATCATCCCCCTCCCCCATCAGTCAGCATTCCTTTAGCGACAATTGTTTGGAATAATCATGTTTCTGTGAAAAACCCACCTTTGCTGTTCTGCTTTTCATTGAGGGATGTCCATTATAAGATTGTAAAAATTACAGAAGTTGAATTTTATTTTAAATGTACAAAATAGGCATTTTAGGCACTAAAATAGTAAAATAGGCTCTAAAGGTCATAATAGGCATTTTAGGGCACTATAAAACTCTATAAATATAAGTGAATTATCATGAAACGTCCACATATTTAAAAATTTCCATGTTATTTCATAAGGAACAAAATAGGTATTTGTCTTAAAATCCCAGGTCTACTTATAACTGATATTGCAATTCATACATTTATACAATACTAGCTGGTTACCCGACCTTCGTACGGATGGAAAAATAGTTATTGCCACTGAGCCATTTCTTGCAGGAATATAAGGCTTGCAGGAATATAAGGCTCTATAAAAATCAGCAACTGCAACTATTTTATGTTAGTTAGGCCCTGAGGCACCGTATCAAAGCATAGTTAACATGCATGGGAACTTAAAGCAAAATGTGATGTGAAGAACAATCCTAGGACCTTTTGACAAATTATAAATGAGGCCACTGAACATAAGTAATTACAAAAATAAATTACAGATTTAATCAATGAAAATGGTTCGAAAATAACAAATAAAGTAGATATCGCAGGAAATATTTTTCTAAAGTAGGCACAGAGTAACCTCTAACGTTAATAAGAGGCCGTTCGACTCTTCTGCGCACAATAATATAGCCTCCTCCTTGTGTATTTATGTTAAAATCTCGACTTTAAATTTCGGGGTCAAACACAATATTCCCTCTATCTATAGTACCTATAGTAGGGGCCAGAGGAAGTAAAAATAAAACTTGAAAGTTTCTTCTAGTGGAATCACAGGTGGTACAGTGGGCCGGGGTTCGATTTCTGGCCGGGACAAGTTTCATCATCATCATCATCACAGGCACTACAGCCCTGGGTGGGCCCTGGCCTCCACAAGCAGTCTCCGCCATCTATCTCGATCCTTTGCCATAGTTTTCCAGTTTTTAACACCAAGAGTTCTCATGTCCTTATGGACACAGTCAATCCATCTCGTTTTAGGTCTTCCTGCATTTCTTTTTCCACTAGGTGTTTCATGTAGAACTTTTTTTATTATTTCATCATCCTCCCGCCTCATCACATGACCAGCCCATCTCAATCTGGATATTTTAATCGTTCTTATTATGTCTGCATCTTTATACAGATCATACAGTTCGTTGTTGGTTCTGCTTCTCCATTGATCCCCTTCTCGAATGCCACCATAAATTCTTCGCAGTATTCTTCTTTCGAAGACTCCAAGTGTCCATTCATCGGTCTTTGTCAATGCCCAAGTCTCAGCAGCATACGTCAGTACGGGTCTTACCAGAGTCTTATACAGCTTAATTTTGGTGTTTCTTTTAATTACTGAAGATCTAAAATACTCTCTTAATCCAAAATAACTCCTATTGGCCAGTAGCATTCTTTTATTGATTTCATCTCTAAGCAGGTTACTTGAGGTTATTGTAGAACCCAAATAGACAAATGAGTTTACAGCTTCAAAGGTATAATTATCTATTACAAGTTGTTTAGGTGAATTTCCATTATCTCTTCCAGAAAACATATATTTTGTCTTTCCTTGGTTTATAACTAGTCCCATTATTTTTGCTGATTTTTCTAGTGCTCTGAAGGCTTCGAGCATATATTGCTGATTCCTGGCTATGATGTCGATGTCATCAGCATATGCCAACAACTGTACTGTTTTATAAAAGATGGTTCCGTTTGTTTGAATCTTAGAGTCTCTTATGACTTTTTCTAGGGCAATATTAAATAGGAGACAAGCCAGAGCATCGCCCTGGCGCAGACCCTTTTTTATTGTGAAGAGTCGAGAGGTATCTGATTGTATTCGTACACAACTAAATACATTAGTCAGCACCATTTTTACCAATTTTATCAATTTCCTTGGGATACCCATTTCTTCCATAGCTTCAAGTAACTTCTCGCGGTTAATACTATCATATGCTGCTTTGAAGTCTATAAATAGATGGTGAGTGGGCGGGACAAGTTTCCTAGGTGGAATTATTTTGTCACCTGTGAGGTGAAATTCGAGTAACATTAGGCCCTTGTGGTCCCCGGACATCATCCGGCCGTCATTATCATCTTCATCCCATTCGCATCTTGTTCGCGGACCGGCGACGTAGGCCGCATAAACGTCTCTACGTGAGGAGAGGTAAAACTAAGAGGAAAAAGTCTGATGTGAAAACTCACATAACTTCCTCTGCCCAAATAAAAGTTTGGCTCTTAGTATGGTCTAATATATGTATGATCTCTTCATGTAAATTGGTTATAAAAATGGAGAGAATGTCATTACCACATCCAATCGCATCCCCGAAGGATACATAACGCAAATAAAATCTGATTAATACATTCACGTAACATTCTTTACTTTAAGCATGGCCAATACATCTTTATCACTTCACATTCTGATATAGAATAAAAGGCCATATTGCAAACAGCGCGTTTTGAACCTCATACAAAGCTTTATTGTTCAGCAGGCAGACTGACTGAGACAGTGGGTGACTTATAACTAGACTTCGGACTTTTAGGTAGCTAAAAATGCTGTTTTAGGTACCTAAAATAGGCTCTAAAAATTGGAAAATACGTTCTAAAAATCGTAAAATAGTCTCTTATAAAATCGTTAAGTTCCCAATTTTCTGAAATATCTCAATTGCAATGCAGAATATTATATTTATTGAAGTCACCATTAATCAACAATCATGATAAAACAGATATAGGCCTATGGTACATAGAATTATATAGACCTATTACTAGGGTCTCTAGGCCTATTACTACCATAACAGTGAAAACCTAATCCCTGCACCTAGAAGCTACGCACGCTAGCATATTCAACCCCTTGTATCCCTCAGTGATTCAGAGAATTATTTTTTTTATTTATTATTTTTTTTTTGTTATTTTTTTTTTACTTTATATGGGAGTCGGGAAAAAATACTACGTTTTCTTGGGAATTCCAAGGAATTTTTCTACTGAAGACGAAACATTCCTTACAATTTAACCACGTCACAACTGTGCCATGTACTGCACATTCCGAGTTAAAAATTTAGTACGAACTGAAAATAAATGCTAGAATTTATAACAAAAAGTAACTTATTTTGAATTTTAGAGGAAAAACAACCAAAAAAGGCAATATTAGGCTCTAACGTAAAAATAGGTTGTTTTAGGCCCTATAAAAGTATGTGTTTTAGGCATAGTTACTTATGAAACATGCATATACAAGTTTTCGTCCATATATCACTTAAGGATTAAAATAGGTTTTTACCTAAAATCCGAAGTCTACTTATAACTACCTTGCAGAGATTTTTTTCGAAAAAATGTTTCAAATAAGAGTTTTAGCTTTTAGTGTGAGCACTCCATGTACAACATTTAAACAAAATCGTTAAAACCATTTTCGAGAAAATCAAGAAAAACGACATTTCCTTTGTGTAAAGTCCCCAAACATCTTCAGAAGGCACTTCATACGATTTTCCGTCTCTGGAGCTGGGCTGTTCACAGACACACATACATGTTTGTGAAAATAGTATTTTTGGATTCGGGGATCTCAAAACGTGTATTTGTGTAAAAAACTCAACTTCGAACTTCGGGGTCGAACACAATACTTCCTCTAGAGTTGGATTATTCCCACAAAGTCTCTGGCCTTGAAGGCTAACCCAGCCAGCGAGCTTCTCGTTACGTCTCGTTACCAAGATGCGCGAATTCGGTGCGCGTAAGATCAGTAAGCTACCGCTGGGCAGAGAGTGAACATCATGCAGCGTCTCGCCAGTCGTAGAAAATACTATAATAGTTGAGTGGAGAGATAATGCCGGAGAGACAGAGACAGACAACACGTGGAGTGGGACAACCAATCAGGGTGCAGCTACCTCCCCTACGCAGGAACTCTACGAGCGGTGAGACTCGCTCCTAAGGTATATACGTAAAAAACCCAGAGACGTTGTGAAGGTAATCCTACTCTACCTGCAGCCCCTATGGTACGGTCAGAGGAAGTAAAAAAGAATATTAGGTAAAAGTTCGCGTTACTGATTCTTCTTGTGACACACCGGTGTTCAGTTGCACGGTGACATCGTCTGTTTACAAGAGAACTAAGCACGTTGAGTTTGCATTTCAAGAATAGTAAATAAGGGATTCCGTATGTAAAAGGACGGAAATCACACTTCTACTTACGTTGCTTCTTACTCAAGTAAAGTAGATACAGCCACAGAGTTTTCTGTTTAATCCTGAAGTTTCTAACAGAGCTATACTGTATGTCCAGCCAGCAGAGCCATTACAGTTCCTAACTTGTTAAGTCTTTGATCTGTAGCAAAGCCCAGTGGTCGGTCGTCTAACTTAGAACTCATCTCTAACAACTGCTGCTCTACTTCTCCATATTCGCTGTAGGGGTGTCCAGGGTTTGTTGAAACAAAATGTAACTCACGGTCAGGAGATTTGTACCTACCACTAGCTGAGATATTTCGTAACACTCACAAGAAAGGCCAAATTTACTGTCGTAATTTTCTTTAGAACTGATAACATTCATACCAATAAACCCAGATAATTCCTAAAGTAAGTAGGCCTAAAATCATTAATAGGCTCAAGTGAACACCACTAGAGAGTGAAAGTACCCAGTACAGTCCGAACTGTACATAATAAGGGATCAGTAGATAACATTGAAATAAATGTAAAATCTATTTTACGTTTTGTGAATGAGACCACGTTTGATGAGGTAATAAGGTTAGAATAGCAATAGCGCCCAGCCAGATCACTTTCTGTGGCAATGACCTATCTGTCACATATAAAAACAAACTCACTGCGTGATAATTAGGGCCCGGGGGTTTAGCCACAAAAACATTACATCAGGTTAGTGGTGACTGGGTTATAGCTCTACGCTACCTATCTTGTAAACCTGAGGAAGGGGTGACTCGTCTTCAGTGGCGCACTTATACGTTCATCCAAGTTGAAGAGCAGTGTAGCTAGCCTAGTGAAATGTTAGGCACAGCGTCATAAAATAGTTTGCACATTTAATCGTAAATCACAGAAACAAAATATATTTTCTGGTAAAACGAACAGAATAGCATTCTGCATTAACATTGCATTAACATTTAGTAACATTATTCACAGTAAAAATGAAAAAAGCAATTGTCTGTGCATACACTTTGTTGCAGTGAATGAAAATATACATTTTGAAGTTTTCAAAATAAAAATATATTCTATTTTCCTCCAAACAAAATCTGTATTGGGAAAAACTTCTCTCTACATCACATGACATATCGGGGGAAAATTTAAACCAAGTTGAGGTATGAAGGTATGACTTACTCCAATCCTGGATTTGTCAATAGGCCTTATAGGCCGTGGCCTAGGGGCTGCAGATTTAAGAGGGCGCACACTTACTTTTACTGTATGACTGATTAATTCGTTTATTTCATTTTTTAGTACCTACGTAACCTATGTTTAAATACTTAAAATTGTTTATTACCTACTAAAGACCTACAAATGAGTGATTATGATAGGTGGGAACTTCTAGGAAGGAGGAAGGGGCGGTGCAAATAAAGTGGCCTACTTATGAAAAGTATAAACCCGACACTGCTTCATTCACAGCAGTATTCCTTGCCTGCTCCCCCCACCTAATGCCACAGGCAGCGCGAGTTGTTTACTAACTCAGAAAGCTTCCTATGCCTTGTGCACCACTAACTTGACGAATTATTGGCTAAACCCCCGAGCCCTAGTGATAATCAGGCTTTAAAACTTAGTGCCCGAACCCACAGAGGGAGATGATTCCGGTTACCAACAACCTGAGTATAGGGGGTGGGGGGTGATTGCGTAGGCTGATAAGAGAAGTGAATGCGCTCGTAGTACGGTGGCTCTCAAATTGCTCAACAGTGTACCTTGTCATTGTGCGTGTTTATAAATTTATAATACGTGTTCGGCATGCCGAAAGTAAAGTGTTCAAAAACGCAAACATATATTGAAACATTTGGGAGGGACTATTTTACACAAAACGCACTTAACGCATTGTAACGCACTTAATACAAATACGGAAGGAGACATTGAGCAAACAACATAACCGTAAGTTGTACTAAGATATTGATTTATTGTAGTCTGTATAATAAAATTATATTATGTGTATGAGGGAAAACTAAAGCGAGTCTTATTTTGTGGTTGTAGGTACAGTATCGTCTTGCATGCTTGTAATGTGAGTTTAGAGAATGAGAAGTTATTTTGTGGACTTCCTATACCTGCATTCCAGTTTGTGTACTATCACGTGAACTAGCATATGGAAGCTAGCGCATAATTCAAGCAAAGTCTGTACAGTAGGGTTGCTGTTAACATATTCGACCGGGCACTAAGTTTTAAAGCCTGGTGATAATACATGTATCGTGACGTTGCCAGGTTCGTGGAATATTGTCGTCCACGCATTAATGTTTGCATTTAATCTGCACGAAAATGTTTAACTATATTTAAATGTTGCCAAAGGAAAATTAATTCCTTTTTAAAATTCAGCTTTAATTGTATTCCTTTGAACGTTGAAATAAAATCAGTAGTTCAGGTTCTGTAGGTAGGCTATGTGGCCTTACTGTTGATGTAGCCTACATCTGTTTGCTATTGTTGATGTGTTATGGGCATGGCTAATTAATTTGACTAATATTAAATTTTAATGAATATGACGCAGGCTAAAACACCGGCGTAGAGTCAATTCAGCATTTGCCTTTACGACTGGGGAAACCATGAAAAAACCAGGAACGACGACTTTCCGTGTTCAAGACGCTACCATCTCGGCCACCATGCTCGGTAATTCCGCATTCTTTCCTCTGTTGATGTGAAGCAAAATGGATAATGCGTCTTATCGATAAAAATACAATTAAAATAAATAGACAATTTTTTGTGAGAAAAGTACCCACTTGAGACAAAAATTCTATGTGTTGTTTTATTTGTTTATATGTAAGAAATAAGCAGAGCTGTAATACTCCTATCTTGCAGTGGTTACGAGAATTGCTCCGGGGAGCGAAAAATGTGTGATTCGAGAAACAGGGTACGAAACCTGACATTTTTTCCTACCTTGAAATGTATGCAAAAATTGCAACAGTTATAGAGTAAATTATGCCTTATATCTTCTCTGCATAAAAAGTTGTTGGATGAAATGGGAGTGCTGGGAGACCACCTATGGGCCGCATAACAGCTTTTGATGTTGCTAGATTGTTAGCAAAGATTTACTAGTAAACCCTGGTCACAGTTTGTAACCGCGACACCATAGTTAAAACAAAGTTTTCTTATTTTTCTAAGCTATGATCATTGGAGGCTGCCTGCGTGGTCTAGAGGTTAGGGTGGCTCACTATGGATCTGAAGGTGGGTTCGACCCTCGGTAACTCATAGGATTTTTCTGAGGTAGGGAGATCTGGTACGGAGTGCATTCAGCCTTGTGGCACAAATTGAGTATCTCTGGTTCAGTAAGCCATCAATAACGGCCGTGAGACCACATGCCCCCAGATGCTGCCATCTGCCAATGGCAGTTGACTCAGTGGTCGAACGACAGGCCTAGTTCCTCTAAGGGCCTTAATTTGTGATAATCGGGGACGGTGTATGACACATTTAAATTAAAACATCTTATTAATAGTCGAGTAGGTGACAATACTTTGGGGCCATTTTGCTTACACCACTGAGCCCCCCCCCAATAAAAAACAAACAAACACACAAACAAACAAGAACGTTCACTTGTCCCAGCACTTAGACTATATAGACCAAAGTAAAGGGGAGCCAGGAATTAGATCGGAGGGTACACGCAACGGAATGTTCTGTACAAGTCATATGTATTTCTGTTTATATTTTCAGCAAGCAGGTATTATTCCCATCTGCACTTTTCCCCCATGGCTGGACTAAACATATTAGGTATTCATTTACTGTTCTTCTGTACAAAGTTCAGTAAAAATCAATTAATATTTGCGGTCGAGAGGGTGTTTTCAGATGATTGTGGGTTTTGAGTGAAAACGGTATCGATTTTGCGGTGCGACCACATAGTAATGCCCGCCCCAGGGAAGCATCATGTTTTGTTCCTTCCAGTGATGTGATCAATTTCAGTGGCGTTCCCTTGTATCGTATTTCGATGGCTCATGTTTTCTGTCATCCACAAGAATCTTCAAGCTGTTAGCGGTAGCCTACATTTTTTTATGCTTCCATTTCAGAGAAAATATCTGGTGTGATGCGCTCACGTAAGTTTCTCTATCATGAGCATGGGCAGAACAAATTTCTCACTTCACATTCTGGAGGAAATCCTGTTAGGTTAGCTGCCTTAAATTAAGGGTACCAATAGGACACAGCGAAATAAAAACAAGTCTAAGAACTATATATTTTATTTAAGATGAATTTATTCCTAATTTTCAATGTTCATGTATTTATATTTAATTTTAAAGTAGCTATCAATAAAGAACCCCCATCCTATTTATTAAAATATTCAGAATACAAATGGTTATGTACAATATGAAGCGAGTCTTGAAGTACGTGTAAGGCCAGTCCCTGTAATATGGCTAAGACAGTATACAGAAACGTTGGAAAAAATTTATACAAAATTTCGAAATTGTCCCTCTCGCCCCAAATAGCAACCCAACATTGCAGAGATTGCCTATTCAGTTGCAAAGGTGTTTTGTTTGCCACATAAACCTGAGTTCATGCAATAATAATATAGCCTAAGTAATAAATATTAATAATAATGATGTATTATTTTACTTGTCAGAGTTGAGGAGGTCAAGGCCATTCACGGAGGAAGAAAAATGAAATACATTTAACTTGCAAATTATAACAAGTGAGCTTATAAAAACATTTTTACACAAAATAATTATTTACAGAAATAAATACTTTAGTAATAAATAAAAACTGTGTCTTCTTACAGTAACACAAGAAAAATACAAATACAAGAAAATATACCATAGTAAACATTTTAAGTTCTTGCGAAATATTTCGGGCTATTGAAGTCTTTTTATTGGAATGTTAGAATGGCGGTGTACAAATTGACCAATGGTGTCAATATAAAAATTTAAGACATTTTCGGTCTTTTGTTATATGATTTATTATAATACTTATCATTGTTATAAAGAAGAATAGGCCTAAATAAATATGTATGGCTTATAATCAGATAATTTAAAATGTAGGACCTAATATAGGAACACATTTTCAATATAAATGTTTAGGTCTTAGTGCTGGTATTTAGTGTATAAATTTCAACAAAATTGTTTTGGCTGTTTTTTCTTTGTGTAAAGAACTAGTCAAAATAAGAGAAAGTCACATGCCTGGAAAATTGATATTGATAGCCCAAGTTTTTTTTCACTTCCGAGCTTAACTGTTCAAGGATGCACACAGACATTTTTCCGAAAATGTTATTCTCGGATTGGATGGACGTCAGAAAAAAAAAACAACAACAAAAACAAAACAAAAACTCTACGTGGGTTGAACGCCTGCGTCTACGTCTACAGTGTACTGTACCTATTGTTGTAAGTGAAGCGTATCTTGAACGTACTCGATCTGCTACTGATGAATGCAGACTGTGGTCTGTGTTAGCCACACAAGTTCTAACAAATTGGCTGGTGTTCTTGTCATTCCTTGATACCTCGAGATGTAAGAGCAGGCTGAGTTAGCACATCCATTCCCGGATTTACCCAAATCTCCCTGTATTTACTATTTTCAACATTTTCCCTTACCTTGAGTCTTAACAAATTATTACGATATCTAATGACCATAGTGTTTGTTGTCTTTGGAGGTGAAATGCTTTTTCTTGAATTCTTTTGTCTTTTGATTGAGTACAGTAAATGAGATGTGATTTCTTTGACTGTCGATATACATATATCCCTTGCAATCTTTCAGAAATACTCTTATGATTTCAATGTTTATCGTGAAATTAACTCCCACGAATTGAAGAAACTAGGTGTATGGAATGCCATTCAGCGAAATCCGCCAGATTAATTGTAATGTTTCATTGCAGTAATTTGTTTTAACGTAGTGGTGAGATAGGTTGTATACGGATTTCACATGTATTATTTGAAAGGTGCGATCGCTTTTGGATACGGACAGCGTCACGCACCGGGTCTGCTCTCATTGGTTAGCGCACGATGAGGCAACCTCTACATTATAGGCCTACCAGCCTTGGGACTACCCCGGCTAGCGACTCTGCGGCGCCTTTGAGTAGCGTTCGCTGGCTCGCTGCATACACAACGAGGCTTTATAAAACTTTTTGAAATAGCAAGACTGCAAGAGTCTTGCAGTTAAGTCTTGTTCTTGCCAAAGTCTTGCAGGGTTGGTCTTGGTCTTGCATGGTCGGTCTTGGTCTTGGTCTTGCTAACGCTGATGCGGTCTTGGTTTTGGTCTCGGTCTTGCATTTTCTGCAAGACCAAGACTGGTCTCGCTCATCACTAATGAGTAAACTATGCAATTTATTTATAAGACAATAGCCTGTACATTTCTGTAATGTTTGTGGCAATAAACAATCAATCAATAATCAATAATTATGGTAGCCTACACGTTTTTCGAGTGTCTTCTTCTTCTTCTTCTTCTTTGAATGAGTGTTTATTGCATGCCTTTCTTCATCATATCTGTGTATTGTCCTTGATTGGTGAGCATTAGAGGAATACGAAATATAAAAAAAAAAGTCTTCTTAAGGCGCAGGTAACTGAAGACTGTTCATTCTCATAGAAGCTAGTTGATAGGAAGGCAAAGTGCACAAGCAATGTAAACAACAATGTACAAGCGCAGCATATTTGCCGGTATTCTCTAGAGGTTTTGCGATAGGAAATACATCCATCATCATTAACAGAAGAGCTTGGATGGAGCATTTTGCGACGAAATGGTAAAGGCATCGTTTCTTCACTTCTTCAATTCTTAAATCGAAAATTTTGTAATTTCATATGAGCCATGTAAGATGTACTAAGGAAAGAGAGGTTTATGTCTTACATTTTACAAAGGAAATTTCCCTTTAACAATCCTGATTCTGATTTGCATTTATAAGTATTTGTTTAACATTAACCCTATTATATTGTTCTACTTTCTTATTACTTGCTGTACTGGTACCAATGATACAGTAGGTAAGGGAAGTATTGTGTTCGGCCCTGAAATTCCATGTCGTGTTTTCAATATAAATACTGTACACGTTTGAAGATCCCTTCAATCCGAAAATGTTATTTATGTATCAAGTATGCAAAAAGGCAGAGGCCTATTGTGCAACTCTTCAACGTCTAAGACGCGCTATCCAAAACAAGAGATGTGGAAAGTTGTCTGAAAAGGTGTTTTAATTCACGACAAACTTGGCCTCATTCGGTTGCTCAACACAGACACAACTTCAACGTTTAGAGTGGGACATTTTTGACATCCTCCTTACAGCCCTGATCTGGTACACAGCGATTTTCACTTGCTTCCGAAACTAAAGGACTTATATATATTTCCTATAAACCTGCATGGCTAATTCATATATATATGTATATAATATAAAACCGCATGGCTAACTCACTCACGGACATTAATGTTTGCCCACTTCCAGATGATCTAGAAACTTGAAATTTGGCACACTTACAGCTTTCAGCCTGTAACCGACGGGGAAAATTCATAAAGTTCGATTTTTCTAAATTTTTACCCTTAAGAAAACCTGAAAAGAGCGGATGCTATTTAAAGTCTCTGCTCAGATCTCATTACAACAATATTACCTACAGTGTTCAGATAGGGCTTTGAAAGTTGCAATAAACTGTTATTTCCAAAATCGAACGAGGTGGCCGAGATGGTAACCTCTTGGACTCGCATTCGAGAGATCCCAGGTTCAAATCCCGCAGCCGACCAATTTGACATGGGTTTTTTCATGGTTTTTGTCCTGTCGTAATGGCAAATACCGAATTGGATATTTGCATACGAGGAATCATCCTCGCTATTTCATCCTTTAATATCAGTTGAAATTTATTCGATAAAACACACCATTAATGTTTACCCACTTTGGCAGATTTATACTTTTAGCATCTAACCGACGGAAAAATTCCAACAAGTTAAAACTTTTTTTAATCCCGAAAAAATGCTGAAGTATTCCCGCAGTTGTTTAGTTTTTTTATTATTATTATTTTTTTTTATTATTATAATTTTTTTTAATGGCTAAACGGTAATGAGCTATAAGGCAGTCTAAATACAAGGGCTCCGATACGGTGTCAGTTCAGGAAGGGGGAAAAAAAAGCTTTTATCGAGAACCTCATCGGGGGTTTGGGGGCAGGTCCCCCAACGTGCGAAGCGAGTACTATATATAAGTTACATAACTATAAACTTATGTTATAGTTCATAACTATAACTATTGGACAATGAGAGATTTGTACTGAAAAATATGGACATGATGGGTTTCTGGATCAAGTGAATCTATTTTTCACTCTGGGTTATTTTATAAAGTCGAAATTCTGACCATAATTCCGTCCCCAAATCCTCTTATCTGCCTAAGGTAGATGACGCAGCGGTCGGGTGGTAGGTCTAACTCTAGATCCTTCAGGGATGTAGGGCTACGGACTTTGGTTTTAGTTTCTTTTTTCTTTTTCTTTTATAAAATCAAATTTACGTTTACTGCGAACGCCTTCTCTTTATTCATGGTTCAGACATTACTAAATAAGCCAGAAGTAATAATAATCAGATAATGTAATTTAGAATTTTATTTACATCACAATCACATTATATTAAATTTTTGTATAACTTACTATTGAGTGTCAACTGTGTAGAAGTCAGAGAGACAGACTTTGAATACAAAGTACATAAGAGAGGAGAACCTATGGTTGTACCAAGATATTAACTGCTCCTGCCATTAAGCACAGTTACATATCATGTCACTGGACAGACATAAGTTACAAATTAATGTACTACCTTCATAGATACATATTGAGCCATTAACTCTCTCTCTCTTCACCATAGTTTCACCTCTCCCTTTTATGGACATTTAAGCGACCGAAGCCGCGACCCATTAACTCATTTTGGAAAAAAATGTGGACATGAGGGTTTTCTGATTTTAGCGATTATGTCATGAATGCTTTTTAATATCATTGCCTTGGTCTAAAATAGTTTCAAATAATTCAATGCCAGTAATACTCACGAATGTATGCATGTATTTAAAATTATTTATTGGTTATTAAGTTTTATTCTTAAAATAGAAATTCTAAATACAACTCATACATTTTAATTTTTCCCCTGGCAACTGCGTTCCTCGTGATTTTATCGGTAACTTCAAAAGTACCCATTACATTAGGCCTACGTATGGACGTGTTTGTTTTCCTCCCCGACACACTCTTTAAGAATCGCTTATAGCTAGAAGAGAGAGAGAAACATTCAATTTTCCGTCGCGAATCCCTGGAGACGGAATCTGCTGTGAGTGAAAACAGCCGAGTGCTGTGCGGGAATGTATCACAAACATACAGGAGGCTTGGGAATCTGTCAGACTGTCGGTTTTCTCAGATCCACTGATGACGTAAATGTTTCTACTGGCATTAAATTGTAAGTAGATATGCACGTCGCTCAAGCAACTCATTTACGAACACTGAAATTAGCCTATATGCATGCACTAAACTGTAAAAAATACTAGAAAAGAGCCCATGGCTTTGCCACGGTTAAAATGATGCTTAGCAGCTCTTTTCTGTTCCTCTTTTTCGTTCTGTTCTGTAATCGATCCCCCAATATTTTAATCGTGGCCTCTTGGAAGGAATATGGTCAACCATATTTCAATGCTTCCTTATCTGGATACATTACGCTTTTTCCTTTAGAATATAATTCGTTCCAACCAGTACGTAGATTTCAGAAATTAATTATATCGTAAGTCTTATGCAGTTCCAAAGCTACCTGTGAACACTGCTAATACGTATCGTTTCTCAACTGTTTGTTGACAGATGAATATGATGTGAATTTGGTTTGATAAATTCAGTTTAATTTTCAGAAATTATATAATTTTTCAAGGGAAGGAGTGATTTGTTTGGATTTTTATTGTCGACGATACTTCCAGGGTTAAACTATCTATATATTATAGCTGGTGCCCGCGGCTTCGCCCTCCATTATTGACTCCAGGATTTTCAAGAAATTTACACTGGCAGTTTATTAAAAATGTCTTTGGTTCAGAGCTATGAAAATTGTAAGTAAAACTAAAGTTAGAATATTTTTTCATTGTGTTCATTTCACTTAGGCCTTATATAATAAAGAAACGGTTTTCCTAATTTTGTACTCTTCGTGAAAGTTTACACTGCGAGAGACGAACATCGTCGAGAATACCCGATGTCTCACGAAGTGAGGGAGCGAGTGAGCACGCTATTGAGGGCCGTTGAATTGTATAAGAAGTAGATAGGTGTTACTTTCTCTACCCATATTGTAGACAATATAGGTTTAGGAAGTATTGTGTTGGACCCTGAGATTTCAATCCCCTATTTTCATGAACATATACGAGTGTGATTTTGAGTAGCCTATACCAGCTAAAAACAAGAACTGACAAGTATTGTTTTAATATTCTACTGATCTAATTTTCATGTGTGATTTTAATTTGTAAGTCATATTTTAGCTACTGTGTTAATATCAACTTTGTAAGATTTAATTTTTTATTCTTTTATCATTCCAAACAATTTTCAACTGACAATACATTGAGCTCAGTGTAATTAGTCCAGAACCCACTTGGGGTTATTTTACTGTTTTCTTTTATTAAGTGATAGGCAAATTAATGCACTAAAGGTACTTTTACAATAATAAAATAAAAGTTAATTTAAAAACGTGGTTTTTAATTAACTGGTCTCACATATCTCCTGTAGGCTTCAGCTGTTGTTTTCAAATATATTAGTGGTATATAGGCGGACTTTGTCTAAACATTTGATTAATTTTTGTTTCTCTCTTTACTTTGTTTTTAAAGGTCCTCTGTATAGTTCCGCAAACTGCCTGCAATTTATTTATTTTATAATCAATGTCTCTTTCTACATTAAAGCTGATATCACACCCTAAATATTTGAAATGTGATACTTGTTCTAGAATTTGACCTTCTAGAACCATTTTAGATTTACTTACCTTTTATGTCATAATCTTACCTTAATCTTACCTTTAAATGTCATAATCTTTGTTTTTGTTCCTGATATCTTAAAACATAGTATTAGTCTTATCTCTGTTTTTTATAATCCGGTGTCTACAATTATATTAGTATCTTCGTACTATTCCTTTATTGCATCAATAAGGCACGGTGGATATCCTTTAATTGATTATATTTCTGATAATTTTTGTCTG
Organism: Ectobius pallidus; assembly: GCA_964059195.1. NCBI lineage: Eukaryota > Metazoa > Arthropoda > Insecta > Blattodea > Ectobiidae > Ectobius > Ectobius pallidus. The sequence goes on from CAXKWD010000001.1 coordinate 29,891,078, forward strand.
TTAACTCGGTCGAAGGCCGTCTCGCCGTATGGAAAGATATTTATTTTATTTATTTATTTAACCTGGTAGAGATAACACCATCAGGGCCCTGTTTCATAGAACCTTTACACTAATATTATTAGCAAAAACATAATAATATTAGTTAATTTTATTAGTCTTCTGTTTCATAAGAATATTAGCTAATATTATTAGTTATGAGTTCATGGTCCTAAATTATTAGTAAATGTTACTAATATTATTAGTGAACTGTTTCATACACACCAATGGTAATAGAATTTGCTCATAATATTAGTTGTTTTTCTATGAGTGAATTTTCTCCCATAAGATTAGCAGAGAGGTTGAATTTGTGACATCAAAGTTGTGAAAATCAAGAAAATGGCTGATTCTGATTCTGATTCAAGTAACAGTGACTAAGAAGTATATGTTCGCAGACCAAGGAATTTTAGGCCAAGAATAGCCTATAATCTTATGTAACAAACATATGAATTTAATAAAATTTATTAATAATATTAGGTGCTTTTCTATAAGTGTATTTGGGCTAATAAGTTATTCTCAAACCCATGTAATTCAGATTTTGTGATTTTAAATTTGTGGAAAATGAATCACTCTGATGTAATTATCAATTTAGAAAAAGCTTACATACACTATCAAAGGAATTTTTGTCAAAAGAAGTTTTTAAGATTTGAGGTTAGATTTTAGTAGCCTACATAAACCTATTTTGAATAAGTGCCTGGCAGGTTTATTCATTTCTTAGAGCTAGTTATTATGAAGATATATGCAGGCCGTGCTGCTTTGAAATAGTATTGACAAAAAGACTTAGAAGGGGAAAAACAAACAACAATCCAGACATAACCTCCAAATCAAACAGCTGACTAATGAACTAATAATATTAGTGAAGAGATTTTATGAGTAGTGTTCATATTTCTATGAAACAAGATTTTGATAACTAATGAATAATATTATGAGTTCTAATATTATTAGCAATTTCTATGAAACAGGGCCCAGGTCTTCTCTTCCCCTCTACCAGGATTCCAGAACTACAATTACAATATAACTATAAAAATACAAGAAACGTACAGTGAGAAAAAATAAAAAAGTACTAGCATTAAAAATACTAAATGACATTAATAATAATAATGCTATATAATTAAAATTATAGTAAAACAAAATACAATAATATAAAATCATAAAAAGAAAACTTGCACCTTATAACTTTCTGTGTACAAAGCGATATGCCTGAGTGAGTTAGATTAACATTTATATTATATACTACTTTCATGTTAAAATTGTTGCTTTTGTATTAGTTTCATTAATTTTTATTTTACTTTTCTTCCTTTCCTACCTATTATTATTATTATTATTATTATTATTATTATTATTATTATTATTTTTCTCACTAATTTGTTCTACTTACAATTGAATTTTCATTATTAGGCTATAGTTTAAAATAGTCTTAATTATAGTTTTCACCAACATAATCTACATCTATATATGAGTGGCTTGATATCAAAGGCGGACATCTGACGAATTCATAAATTCTGAAAAATGCCAGTTCCTTATATACAAGTTGTATTAATGTATTTTTGTATGGCTTCTTTTTCATATTTCCGCTTAGAAGTCCCAAATAAACTTTGTTCTGTTTCTGATATCAATATCATGAAGAAAGTCAGTGAAAATTAGCTTTGAAAATACAGATGTCCTGTTTTGAAACAAAAATTGACAGATGTCCGCTTTGGATACAAACATGATGGTAGGTGTCCGTTTTTGTTCCAAATGACTCACCTAAGAAATTCCATATCAGACCAACCCTAATATTGCTAAGAAAGATAAGGAGGTGAAAACTGAAATACAGTACAAATTAAATACCAATACATTGTCAAAATTCCTTAAACAAGATATTATTTTATAAATACTCCACGATTCTCGCGATTGCACCAGCTAGCATAAATGTTAATTCATTATTACTCTATGCCCTGTTAACGATGTTTTACCGCGTTACAATATTCGTTATGAATAATTCTAACATTTCTGACATCAAACTTTCACCACACTATAGATTATTTGGTTTGACATATCAAATTAGCATATCCAAAATGTGAAGTCATCCTTACGCTTCTCTACATTCTTGTCCACTTTTATGAATTGCTTTTCCTTCTTCTTGTGTTCCCTTCACTAACTGAAATATTAGTCTCCATGGGAACACCTTCCTCTTTTCAATAATACCTTAAATAATATTATTACGTCAAAATAATGTTACAAGCACGCAACATGAGCAAAACAGATTGTCACATTGGGAACAGTAGCAGCCATTGCTAAATCGGAAGTCATGTGATCAGATTCTAGCTCCCGCATTGGCTGTTTGGTAGATGTCCGATGTTGAAAACAACTTGCACAGCAGGAGTCCGAATTTGAAATGAACCTTCAACTTTGAAGCAAAAAATTACGTGCTTGCGTCCGTTTCTGACTAAAACCGATTTCACCATTGGAAAGGGGAGACAAAATCCTATAGGAATCCACTTCTAACTCAATTTCAATTTTTCCGACAGATGTCCGCCTTTGATATTAAGCCACTCATATAATATAATCATGTTTCTCTTTTTATTATTATTATTATTATTATTATTATTATTATTATTATTATTATTATTATTATTTTTATTTTTTATTCTTAATTAGATTATTTGGTAAGGTTTGAATGTATCCACCTCTGGTTAGTGGAAGAGAAGGCCTTAAGGCCTTAACTACACAAGAGGGAAATATAAATAAATATAAATATTCATACAGTTTTCGTTTGAATTTTCTGGGATTTTGACAGTCCCTGACATTCACGGGCAGAGAGTTCCATAATCATGTTGCGGAAATGTTGAACGAGGACGAATAAAGAGTTGTGCGATGGGATGGTACTGATAGTGTTAAGTCATGTCGCGAACGGGTGAGGAAATTATGATGAGAGGCGAGCGTATTGAAGCGTGGTGATAGGTAGAAAGGTGTCGAGGATAAAAGGATTTGAAAAAGAAGTAGTAGGGAGTGGTAATCAAGGCGTGTATGGAGTCGAAACCAGTTTAGCGCATTCAGAGATGGAGTGACATGGTCATATTTGCGCATGTTACAAATAAATCGTACGCACACATTATGAGCACGCTGCAATTTCATTTTTAGGTCGTACGTCAAGTTAGTCATTACTACGTCAGCATGGTCAAAATGAGGCATAATGAGGGTCTGTACTAGAGTTTTCTTTACAGTCGAGGGGAAATATATATATATTGTCTTTTGAGGACATGGATACTTGAAAATACTTTTTTGCAGGTTTCTGCAACCTGAGTGCTCCAATTTAGACTGTTATCCATGAAAATTCCTAAGTTCTTTACCGTTGAGCTGTACGGAATTGGTGACTCTTTTACTTTTGTAGAGGTGATTGTTCGTGTGTCAATCAAGTTCAGGTGATACTTTGGTCCTATTACAATAGATTGAGTTTTTTGGGGTATTTAGATTTAAATAACATGTCTTGGACCAGTCAGATATTGAAATGATGTCTTCGTTTAGTCTTGTAGCCGCGTCATTAATTGAATTTATGTCAGTACAAATGTAGTATTGCATGTATCAGCGTACAAGTATACTAAGGGCTTGTACGACGACCTGCTGATATCATATTTAGCTGCCAGATAGAGAACCTATCTGGAAGTTGGCCAAGAATTGCGTATTGTGATCTCCTGACAAAATCTGTCTGGCAAGACAACTTCCAGATAAGCTAGCAGGAGGATGGAGTGGCTGACAAGCTTCCAACTGCTAGTTAGGAATCTTGGTTGAAACAAGATAGCAGTGTTCCGAAGTTTTCTAGCCACCTGAATTTTAGAACTGATGCCGGAAGATTTAATTTACATAAAATTGTAATTTTATGCTCACATATGAATGAAATAGAATTGAACAAATAGATTAATGCCCTTAAAACGATATGTTGTTATGTAATTTAATTGTACAAATATAAATCCGAGCTGCCGCACCTAGCGGAGGACTACTGAACTACAACAAACACACCTCTCTGCTCAGCGAGGTAAGGACCATTTTACACATTTTTACTGCGTTCTTGCCGGTAGCAGTTCATCGATGGTATTACGAGGCATCTTCCAGTTGAGCTATCTGGAAGTCACGTATCTGGAGGATTTGTCGGCAGGTGGTAATACAACCCCTTAGAGTGCTTTATGGCAGTCGATATGTCGTTTATGTATATCGTGAACAACAGGGGTCCCTGAAGGCTTTCTCTAAACCTATACACTCGATATAACTACGTGGCGCTACATCCCTGAAGGGACAAGGCCTACCACCCGACCGCTGCGTCATCTACCATAGGCAGATGACAGGATTGGGGGCATGTGGTCAGCATGCAGACACCCACGGCCGTTAATGGTGGTTTCCGTGACCGGAGCTGCTACTTCTCTATCAAGTAACTCCTCAATTTGAATCACGAGGCTGAGTGCACCCCTACCAGACCTCCCTACCTCAGAAAAATCCGAGAAGGTACCGGGGGTCGAACCCGGGCCGACGGATCTGTAGTCACAAGACCACGCCGGCGGTCATAAACTCGATATGTTTCTAAATTATTTTCCCTTCTTTTCTCTATAAGTTGTTTCAATGTGAAAACATTGTCAATACATGGTCTTCCTTTCCTAAATCCGCTCTGACTTTCTTTTATTATTGCTTCTGTTATATTCCGTAATGTGTTAGCCTATTTATTATTTCTGTATAAACCTTATAACCCGTATTCATCAAGCTCATTCATCTATAATTTTCACAATTCCTTCGCTCATCTTTCTTAAATATATTTTTAACTATTTCTTTATATTGGACAATATGAAATTACCCAGGGTCTCTAAGCCGTAGGCTATACACCTGGACAAACATTGCCGTTCTCCAGGGAGATGGGATTCTATAAGTCTTCCAACACCTGTTAAATAAATGCAGTATTTTTTATATACCGCCATATTTTATTAATTCGATAATAATGTTGTCTAATCCCGGGTCTTTCTTATTTTTAGTAAGTTAGATTTTAATGCTTCCTCTAATTCTTTTTTTTTTTTATATATAATATCATTATTTTTCCCACTTTTTCATATGATACTCTCATTTCCTTCCTTTTCTTTTTTCCAAAGTATTGCATAGTGATCTATCCATTCTTGCTCTGGGTTTGTATTCAACTTAGCGGTATCTTTTCCTGTTTGGTTTGTTTATACATGCGGTAGATCTAGTTGGTTCTAGTCTTTTGTGCAATACAAATTCTTTTGTGATCCACAAATTGATAGTTAAAATATGAAATAACCAAAGCAATAGAAAAAATCAATGCTGCTTAATTTCTACACAATACAATTTGTGTTCATTCCAATTTAGCAGATTATCGATGTGTAGTCTAATACCAAGAAATCTGGTGTGTGATTGATCCTAAACGATAATTCTGATTGGTTATACGTTATTTAATTACGGGTGTGTACTGCAGCTAGAGCATGTGACCGTCGACGGTCGTGCAGATGTTTTGTCCTACAGGATCGCTTTTACACACCTGTAAGTCTACTGACGTGGGCTTATCACATTTACGCACATATAATTTCCATCGACTTGGGCCGAGATCAAAGCCGCGATCTTGAGTACAGAAGGCTAGTGCCGTACTGACTGTGCCAGAACAATTGGCACGGCCCTTATTTAATAGACGTCTCTTCCCCTGGTTGTGGTGATAGAAGATTGTACATCGGTACCCATTTTCATTGCACACGTTCTGTACCACTCCATTCCAGGTGAAATGTGTTTCCCAGACGACATTTTATTCGATTTAGCGAGTAATGGATTAAAAACCACTCGCAGAATTTTTGTCGTCTAGATGCCTCGCTAGGTCCTGAACATTTACCTCGCCTCCTGTCTGTTCTTCATTTCAAACGTCTAGATGTACATACCTAGGTACAATTTACACTTTAAATTTACACCTTAATGAAACTTTTAAATATTTCTGTTGCAAACTTACCTGTAAAAAAACAACTTTATTTACCCTGAGCATGATACAGGCATTTTCATAGTAATTAGGTACGGTATTTTATTCTTTATTTTGTACCAGTGTTCCAAGAAGTTGCATTCCAATAATTTCAGTAGAACTCGAATCTCCGAACTCGGTTACAGCTATTCTGATTTCTCCATGTAAACACAACCAAGAATCACACTTAATTCATAAATCGAATTGTATGTTTCTTCCAAACAGTGACTGCCATCTTTAAGCAAATTCACACAAGTAAAATAACTAGGTATCCAAATTTACCATTACCTTAAGTAGGATAAACACATTGCATTTTTATGCAACAAATTACGCAAAATTGAATATAAATTTGTTTGTTTTGTGCATACCTACGTGTACGTTCAAATTATTTATCTATGGTTAGTCCATACTCCGTTAAGGTGTTATTGAGTTGGAACAGTGTTTCACAATCTACGAGAAAGCCACTGGAATTACTACAGAAAAGAATAATAAAAATTTGCTTTGAAAACCTATTGATTATCCCACTAATTTTTTTTTCTCAGAATTTAACGTTTTGAAAATAAAACAAATATACAAACTTACTTTATTAACATGTTTTCACAAAAAATATAAAAAAATTCAATACCTATTGGCACAACCGTATACTAGAAGGAATATGGTCTTCCATATATATATATATATATATATATATATATATATATATATATATAAATCATATATACCTATAGTCACATTAGAGGTACCCTACATAAAACTGACCAGTATGCAAACATTGCTGTGTATTGCGGGGAAAAAGTTTTCGGAACCTCTTTTTGACCTGTGTTATTTATATCGGAAAGATCCCTTAATATAGCCTATCCTACGTGAAATCTGAGTCAATGTGAAGTATCAATCGTAACATATGTGTTAATATAGCTTCGTATTTTAAGGACAGAATCATATTGAAATTTATAATCCACCGATTAGGCCTATCTAATAAATTGTAGTGAATCGATAGAAGTACTCATTCAGGAAGATATATTTCCGATATAAATAACACAGATCAAAAAGAGGTTTCGAAAACGTCTCCCCCGTAATACACAGCAATGTTTGCATACTGGTCAGTTTTAAGTACCACTAATGTGACTATATGTGATTTATAAGCATTAATTGTTTAGTTAAATGTGTAATTTTCTTGGGTAACATCGAAAGAGTAAAAGAGCGGAAGGTTGAAGGTTCGCATGGATTTATTTCTACTATCAGGCTATATCGTCACCCTATTTACATAAATTGTGACGTGGAAAAGAGTGAGAACATTTATTTAAGTAGGCGCCACTCACTCTTATAAGAAATCAACCATGAACTTGACTTTAACCTTCCAAAATACGTCACATAGGTTATTGCCGGCAGCTTCAGCCGAAGAAGGGGTGGGTCAAAGTTAGGAAGGTTTTTCACTTTATACTCATGTAAAATAGTCAAGCTTTTCAAGAAGCATGTGAACAAAATTTTATTGAATATTAAGTACATTTGTATCTTTGTTTGAGAGACCTCTTAAAAAAATGCAATACAATATAAATAAGAAATAAAGTCTGTCTTGTTTAGTCTTCTTCTCCAACTGACTATGGAATTCTGCGGTCTCACAATTACTTCTATATCTGCAGTCCTCTTGATCATACACTCCTAATAACTGTAACTAAGAGAAGTATTTTAACATCCAATCTAGATGTAATACTAAAAATTATTTCCTGTAGGCCTACTTTTCTTTCTATTTTGTTACTTCCTTTTTCCCTTACACACTTTCTGCGTAATCTCAAAACTTCTACCATGAGAATACTTCTTAGCTTTAACCTAATCTTTTTTTTCTTGAGGAAAGCCTGTATATCCTACTTGATCTGAGTCCTAGACAACTAATAATAAACTCCCTTCCTGTATTAATTTATGCATAGCAAAATAATAATCTTCCTTTCTATAACAAAATCTATCTGTATTAATTTATGCATAGAGAAATCCAGAGCTTCTGATGACGAAATTTCAGATATATAATTACAGATTCCGTATGCCGTCTGAATTGAAACTCCGTCCATTTGAACTTCCTTTATATATATATAGATATGCTTATTCTTCTTGATTAGCATTACTGGTTATAGGCCTACTATAGTTTTGGAATGACGCTAATCTCATTTAGAAGACGAATCCTCAACGGGATGTCGATTTAGAGTCATTTGTCTCAGTTTATTTACTCCTACACTGAATCGGTACACACGGGGGAAAGAATTTAAGGTTCAAGGTACTTATCTGTAGTGTCTTGCTGCCTCATGCATTCCACAGACATAACCGTCCCAATGCCTGACGTCCCCTAAACACGATCCATGAAGCATCTCCAACCGCCTCCACTCACGGTGGTAATGATATCCACGGCGATTCGTCGTTCTCTGGGTAGGTAATATGTGGCTCGTGACCCTTCAGGCCACGCGACGTCCAACCTCCGCCGTAGGATGACGACCATGAAGATCTCGAAGATCCAAACCACCAGTCTTAACGCCGATCCGCTTTGCTTCCAGTCTCCTGATGACTCCAATCCGTTCCAACTTCTAACGGTCGACTCTATATCAGGCCACTCTGCCTGACGTTCCTCGTCTCTGGACCTCCTTCTCTCGTGGCTGACTTCTAACTTTCATCTCCTCGACGGCCACTCCAAGACGACCCTTCGACCTCTCTCTCTCTCTCCCCACTTTTTCCAACCGTCACTTTTCTTATTTACAATATGCGCAAGCGCCGACTCCAGCGCTATCTGTAACAAGTCACTTCTTCTTATTAAATAAAGTGTTCACTAATATACTGTGGTAACCCGTGGTTTAACCAACGAGTATAATATACATTGTTCGGTAACTTTTCACTTCGTTACAAAATATGTTTGATTTCGCCACTTTTTAAAAATTCAGCTGTGTTTATACTCCTTTTAGCTGCGAGGCCATATCTGGTGTTCGGGATCTGTATCATCAAAAATAAGGTTAACTACTTATTACATTTGGGGGAATCTTTAGTGTACTTGTCATCTTTCATACATGTGCTGCTCGAATTAACTGTCCATGAACCATACAATGTTGCTTGTGCTTATAAGATATCATTAATGTTAGGAAGTTCATGATTTTTAAACCTTCCTTGATTGTGTGAAATATGAACAAAATATGCACTAAATTTATAAATTTATCAGTGAACTCATGGAAATAATTTTGAATATATTTAATGTTGAAAAGTAGATGCGCTTTTCTCCTGATCCCAGATAAGAAATGAATTACAATTGAATACCATCGTGTGGTTATAGCTTCCTTGGGAAATGTTTGCCTGTTGTCTCTCAAGTTCACTGTAAATTCAGCTTGGAAAGTTCTAAGCCTGTTCGCATTACATAGTTCCACTTTTTAAACTATTCCTTTCAGTATTCAGAAACGCACTGCTCTGTTTTCTATCCCCTCTTTATTGTGTAATCTATTATAGCAAGAAGGGTAAGCCCCTTCTTCTACAGATATATGCAATATCACGTCTCTCTTGAGCAGCTGACGTCGCATTCACTCACACTTCACGTCTTCAACAATGATTCCCTAGTTAGAGTGTTACTGATGTCATGATGTGTAATCTTATTTTTTGCACGACGTAACTAATTAGTGGTACTTACGAATATTGTTGCCGTGGATCGTAACTTGACATTCCCACACGCAATCTAGTTGTTATGAAAACAGAAGAAATCTCAGTGCTGTAAAAATTACAAAAAGCACACGTGCCGTAAGTAAAACCATCATAACACAAGCCTTTATCGAAGGCCGGAACCAAGGCCCCCCCCCCAGTTTCTGGCGGCTTTAACAGGACAAATATTCAGTCCCCATAACAACCAACAAATGCGAATCACTTTCTGAAATATAACATCTATCTTCAATAATGTATATACATAATATTTTCAGCTAATTTCTCAATTAATATAATTAAATTGATATAAATAATCATCGTGCAAAATATAGCATGCAATACTTGTTCCGTAAGCGCATAACGGATCTCGGAAATTAAAAAAAACTCAGCGCAAGCGCTTCGTTTTTTCAAACTCTTCCCTCGATCCGTCTGCACCGCTTAAGGAACTTGTATCGCAATATACTGTTGATTGTTGGTTGGTTGGTTGGTAGGTCTATATGGTTATTTAACGACGGGGATGTGCTGCAACTTAGGCTTGTGACCATCGCCTGTGTGCCGGAATTTTGTCCCGCAGGAGTTCTTTTACATGCCAGTAAATCTAATGACATGGGTCTATGTACACATAAATGCCATAGACCTGGTCCGGGATCGAACCCGCAGCCTTGGTGATTGTTTCAGTTGAAAGAAAAATAACAAACATGTCTTATTTGAGTATTAAAATATGCTAAATAAACATAATTTACTAAAGTACGATGGACGTAGCAGGTGTCCGCAGCTTCGCCCGCGATTATTTACTGAACTGCTAGATGTTTTGCATAAATCAGTTATTTAACAAAAATAATTAGAACAATATTTTTACTAACACCGACATCGATTTTACATAAATTACACTAATAAATAAGTTTACTCTTAATTATATTTGTTATGTGGTAAATATGGCCCGGGCAGCTTGGGTCGCTTACATCCTAAAAGGGAGAGGTAAAACTAAGATAGAGAAAGAAAGAAAGAATGTGGTAAATATAAATAATTAAAAGAATGAATGTGGTGCCATATGGGCATACAGATTCGAAATGAATCGATTAAAACGAACTACAGATTCATTAACCTTACCTTTGGGTAAGGTTCATGGTAAGGCATGCATAAACAAAAACGATCTCAGATTCGAATTTCTTAACCCAGAAACTTCCGCGTAGTGAGTTCCGTCCAAATCATTCAATGTTTTCCCATTAAGGCATATATTCATGAGCGGATTAATGAAATCTCAACGATCGACAAATTAATCTGTTATATTGCAAAAAAAAAAAATGATTTCAACTTTGCTAATTTTTTCCCAGTTGCTATGCCAAACCGAGCAAGGCCACTAATTAATTTCACGAATGAATACGGTCCTGTTAATAGGTGGCTTTAGATGTACACGGAAACACAAGTTCAGATGATATATTAGATAACTGAAAAGGACAGAACTAAACATCGTAATTCCCAAACTAATTTATCAGCAAATCAGTAAAAATAGTTTACACCAACAGGTTCCCGCAGCTTCGCCCGCGGTAATTAATTCAAAAATTAAAAATTAAGAGCAACATAATTAAAACATTATATTTATTAACACTTACGCTCGAATGATTCGTAAACTAAACGATTAATAAGTTAATATTATAATGAAACAGCTAAATATCCGACTTTGGAATGCGTTACGATTAGAAAGCGCCACCTGGGAGATTCGAGTTCCCTGGCCCAGAAAAACCCTTCATAGTGAGTTCAGTCCAAATCGAACTATGTTTGCCCATTTAGGCCTATGTTCATTATCCCTCTTCCGCCTGGGTTGAAAATTTCAGAGTCTGCGTGCGTTGACATTATAAACAAACGAATCGACCAGGGTGAGTTCACAGAATCGAAACGATCGATAATTCCATGCGATATATTAAAATATATCGCGATGCTTTTATTTCCAACTTACAACAAAAGAAGGCAAAAACACCTGGAATTTATTTGACAATTCAAATAAATGTATTACCAAAAACTGATGCTTTGATTGCAAAAACAGTTTTCCACTCATAACTCTCAGGAAACAAAGCGAAAATAAAATATACGGCTTCGAGGTGCATTCGTCCACCCTTCAGTCCATCTATGTTTAAAATTTCAGATCTCTGCGTTTGGTAAATTTCGCTGGGCATCGCGCACGATAAACACTTCATCTTACTATTATAGAAATGTATGAAAATGCATGAACTTCCTAACCCTGGATATCAAATACATTATTTCGTATTTCTGCTAAGTTTATTTAACGAAAGTCATGACTTGGTACTTCTTGTTAATAGCTGCCATTTGTTTCAGCTGTTATGAATCGGGACCGATATCCAAAGCCTCCTAAGTGTTATATATCAGAACAGGACATGGGATTGCTAACTATACAATTTTAATTAATTTTTAACCTAAATACTTGTTAAAACACATTGTGTAAATAATTCATTATTCACTGACTCCTACCTGGCTTCACAGATCAAGGTTTTAATATTTAAGCTATTCGTATTTACTGCCTCAGAACAGTCACCCATTTCTGTGAATGGTAGGCCTACAGTTTTGAAACGCTCCATAGAGGTGCTGAGTCTGATTTCATCTCGTCTCGGGGATGTTGAAAGTGAGAGCCTTAATATGACGTCACACAGCATTTCATCACCAGAGCACTCTGGATAATTGCAGCCTCTCCTAACCGTATTAATTCCATAGTGTACCGGTGTGACGTTACTGTACTGGCCTCACACTGTATCTGTTTGTTAATGTAACTTGTGATTTCCTGAAGATATATCGCCTTATTCGCAGTATTTTGAAAATATTCTCAGAGAGTTTAATCAGAAACGATGTTCTGTGGTTTGATGTTTTCTTATTTACATAATCTACTTTATTTCTTCACTTATTTATTTACAAATCGAGGGGGGAGGGGTTCGAATTTAAGTACCATGTCTAATTACTATGAATTTCATGGTTTCCCCAGTGACAAAGGCAAAAGCTGGACTGGTTATTTAATATATCTAAATTATTTTCATTTTCCTACTGAGCTATACAGTGTGATTTTAAATTACAATGCTCAGTATTTAAAACCTTAAAAAATTAGCCTATTTTGAAAAACATAACTTATTTTAACACATTCATCAGATATAAGTAGCGTAAGCTACAAGTGTAGAGGTATAAAAACTTATGATACATACATTAAATTAGTCAAAAGTATTGCTAAAAATTCTTAAAACTGTTAAAAAAAATGTATTTAAAGTCCATAAAATAGAAGTCTTGTATTCAAATGCAGATACTGTCCTCTTCCTACTTATATATGTTGAAATTGTGTTAAAATAAGTTATGTTTTTCAAAGTAGGCTAAATTTTTAAGGTTTTTAAATAGGCCCTACTGAGCATAGATGGTAATTGTAATTTAAAAACACTGGATATTTAATACCCTGATTCATCGCTGCTATTTAACTTAATACCGTGGTCATTAGGCCTGAGTAAGACTTTTAATAATTATGTCATCACATAACGACACAAGACAATACAGCAATAATATTGGTCCCTTTGGTCTGCTTTATCTTATGTAGGGCCTACTGTATTGTATGACATAGATTTTCTGTAGTTGACAAACTTCTGGTCAAGAAGCCGCATTTCTGAGCCATTAATTTAATTGAATTTTCAAGTAACCGTAGCGTAGTAAGTGGATGAACAACTGTAAGCTGAAAATAATGAAGCGGAGGGACCTGTAGAAGCTGAGTGTATTACTTGCACTGGAGAGGACGAAAACTAGCACAGCCTATAAATGCTGAGAGGAATGAATTTGGTTGATTTAATAGGCTATTTTATTGTTTAACTGATTTGATTAGTAAAATGAGACATTGTGTAAAATTAGGCCTACACCAAAATAAACCGGCAGAATTAGGCCAATGTGGCGGAATATTGTAATGATTATAAATGAAACTTATTTGAAAGCCCCCCCCATTAGTAAAGGTCGTGTTTAACAAAATTATAAAGATGTTAATATTAGAGAAAACAAAAACATACAGAATCTACAAAGTTAACAAATAAACTAACATTGAGTAAAATGGTTTCTTTTCAAAGTAAACTTAAAATAAGTTATTTCAAGAATACAGAAATCAACATTACATTTCACAAACAGATATAATATCCAAATAGTCATTTATAAATAAAAGATAGGAGAAGATATTAAGACGAAACAAGTTAAAGCCAAAGTTGTAAGATTTGATTATTAATATTAAAGTATTTCTAATTTGTATCTTAAATTGATTGACACTCTATTTTATAAACTCAAGATTTTCTGCATTTTATTACTACAAAACGAAACAAGGAGTTTATTCTTGTACGTTGACAGTAATTCTGATGAGTTTTATGATAATAAGATAATAAATCAAGCATTAGATAATAATGGAATAAATCCACCACTGCTACCCTCTTCCCACTGTTACGAGCTGCTCCATATCCATCTTAGTGGCTGCGTTCAGCAACTAATGTTTTCCAAGATGTATGGTGATGATAGTGATAAAAGAAATAGATTAGAATAGGCTAATGTTGAAGGGACTATTAGTGGGTGACAGTAGAATCTGCTAATAACAGGAAACACGAGCAAGATATGCATCCATCGACAGTCGCTAGAGGAAACGATCAGAATAGCTAACACTGCTAATAAACAATAGGCCTCTTTGTTTATAAAAAAAACTTCAAGCAACATTTATGTATGTTGAACTGTATCTGAATGTTGACTGAATTCACTACAACAAAACAAAAATGTGGCAAGAATTCTAGTAGGCTAATGTTAGAGGTGTAGCCTACATATTCTGATTTTAGCTTGCTTGCCCCTTTGAAATTCTGCAACCAGCCACAGCTTTTAACTTTTTTGACAAGCGAGCAAGCCAGATTACAACGATGATAAGAAACACTGTCGATATGAGTCACAAGCTCTTCATAACTTGGTGGGTTTCACAGGGCCTAAGGAAACTGCAAGGCCTGGCGGAAAGAATATGAAACTGGGTATATCAGTGCACTGGTAAGTCGTGCAGTTACATAGTTGAGGAACTTCAGATGTGTTTAGAGTGCAAGCAAAAGGAGAATGGAGAATTTTACCGTGAAGGAAGCCGAGGAAATCTAAAATGTGGAGAGTTTGAATTATCAATGAACAAGGTACTAGTCCGGCATGGGAAACATTTTCAAACACTTTCGAGAAAACATCATAATATCAATAATAACAATAACAAAAATCCCTTTAGGCAAGCCTACAGGCTGAGGTAGATTTCGAAGTGCTTTTGGTTTAATTTACTGTCGCTGCGTAGCACTCTTCTTCTTTAGCCTTGGCATGGCAAACCCGCAATAATAACTGCAAAAAAGAGGAAAGAGAACTTTTTCAAACATTCAAATCTCGCCTTATATGAGAATTATCAAGAAACTAGTTATTGATTTGTAGAGTACTCATCAAGAGCCTTTCAACGATACCCCACAAGACGTATTTTCAAAAATTTCGAATTTCCATCCCCCCACCCCTTCCCCCACTCGTACGCCCAAAACCCCCGAATCGTTGGTGTCACTGTGAACTCCATAATGAGTATTCTAATTTGTTCAAACAAAGTTTTCCTCTATAGGCTACTTCATAGGGGCCGAGATATAAATGTTTTAAAATTTCAACCCCCTCCCCCGACCACCCCCTTGCGCCAATTTTGCTCATCAACGAACTTGTCCGAACTATTGGGCCTAGAAATAACATAATAAAATTTGGTTCAAATATCTTCAAAATTACGGCCGCTAGCGTGTAAAGATATATATATCAATTTTTTTTAACAGGCGGTGGTTTCGTACTTAGGAAGGCATGAAACGTAAAGATATGAAAGAATTTTTCGAAAGTCATGACATGGTGTCGATTGCAATAGGTAGATTTTTCTTCGAAATCTACCTAATAATAAAAATAATAAATGTGTTAAGACGCTTAAACGATTTTTAATACTTTATCCACCTTTTATTTATCTGCATGATGAATTTCTTCTACCAGCATGTAGAAAAGTAAGAAAGTATTACCTACACTTTGCAACTACAGTTGTTTAGCTGATAGGATTGTGGCAAGCTTATTCTGGCTTGGATAAGATAGGTTTAACCTGCCCCACGCAAGCCTAAAGAAACCTGCCTGCTTGCTAGCTGTGACACTGGCAACTTGCTTGCCTGGCGTTCAAGCGGGTATGGGCAAGCTAAAATCGAGATTTGTACACCTCTAGCGAACCTGAGGAATAACTTTTTTTTATCTAATGTACAGTTAAACTCTATAATAGTTGCAGGATAAAAAATAAACGTATGCATTTATGTATTTTAATTATTTGTTTTTAGTTCGTGTTAAAAAGTGAAGTGGTTGTTTTGGCTACGCCTAAGTTGGGGAAGTTATAAAAGTAAATAATATTCGTCATTAAAAGAAACACGAAATTTAAAAGAAGAAATTAATAAGAAGGCTGAGTTTGTTTTCCTTTACGCAGCTGATCTAACCTATGCTCAGCTCTAACTTTGTCAAGTACAACCTTAAATCGTCCTCAACATTAGGTTTGTTTCTGTATTTACTTATCACATAAGCCAAAATCTAGATCCCTTTTTCACATAAATATGTAGTCGAGAACCCTATAAGAAACGTTACAGCAGTGCTTCATAGTTCTTTCTGTTCCATCTCGACACCTATCCAAAAATTCAACAATGCAGCACTTAAATACTTGTTTTTCAATGTTAGACCACACGACACTTCGATTATTTTATTGTTCCTTCTGGGAATAAGTCAAGTGGCTACAAGTTTCCGTAGCATAAAAAAAAGGGGTCACGGATCCAGTCCCTTTTTCTGTCTGTAGGTGGAATATTTTATTCTCTTCAATAAATTTAGGTGCAGGCCCATTTTAATTTTAGAGTCAGTAAAATCAGCGTGCGTGGTGGTGGAACGGGTAGGGGCGGGGGGCTCAGCACATCCATCCTGTCCCACATCAGTTACAACACAAAAACACGACATTCGCAACTGGTATATCCCGGGGGTTTTCAATAGTTGCTGCTACTATTTAAGGTCCGTTGTTATTTCGATGAAATATCAACCATGATTGCTGTATATTTTTATATTATTTTACTGATTTTTTACCATTTTTTGACCAATATATGGCGATTACAAGTAGTACGTTTACATGCAGGATTCAGATCGATCCAAGTCCGATCCCCGTATTGAGATCCCCATGTAAACCCGGACTTTGTCCGGACCGAATTTTCGATCCGATCCTCTGCAAATGGAGGAACGGATCGGATTCAAGTCTTGTTCAGTTCCATGTAACCGCGCATACACTCGCACGGCATTTGTCATTTGTTCTGTTAGCTGATCGTCAATTTAGTAATAAAAAAAAACATTCACTCACACTGTAATATTAATATTGTTATGTTACCTTTTTACGCCATAATGTGTTTATGGTGACTAGAAATTATTAAAAGAATGCACACTATTATAATATTGTAAGTCACGGAATAAACGTGGCATTTGTTTCCACAGGTTAGCCACACAAATAGCCATATAAAACCAAGTTTGCCAATAGTATACAACATTTCAATACACTCCCAGAACTTTTCATGTAAACAGGGAACGTATTGAGTTGGGATCGGATTCAGATAGATTTCAATTCCGCATGTAAATGTGGTAAATACTACTATAATCTATGATTGCCACAGCAAAAGCTTCATATGTTTACTCTATACAACTGGCATTAATATCATGCTTACAATTTAACCCCTTTTTAAGAAATATACAGGACCACTGACAGGACCCACCGTTTTAATGAATTGTTCTACAGAATGGAGTGCTTAGCCTACAGCTTTTGAGGTAGGCCTATGTAACCAGAGCTTGCTGACACAGATATGCTTACATCTTCCACAATTTCCAGTTTGTAACAAATACACTGCACAACCCCCAGTCATTCACAAGTTTAGCTTGAGAAAGTTATGTGAGTGTAACACATATGTTTGTAAAATGTACTTCGTGTTAGTTTCTGTCATTCCTGCTGGGTATTTTCGTGAGACTGGAATGGTTAACATGCGGAATGCCTTTGATATTTAATACAGGAGATAGCAATATTCTTTATTTCCTGCCGCGCCAATCAGATTGTTACCTCAGGAATTTCAACCAATCAGAATCTAAGAATGCATTTTGACGGCTACATGTCAACTCCGCGTGAATACTTTAGCAGAGTTGCAAGATCTCTTGGCCGTGCATGCAAACTATTAAGAGCGGTTATATTAATGATTGTTTGTATATTTCATCTGACTGGTCTGTGGGCGCTAGGTTACATTGACAACAGCGCATTCTTATCGAGTGACAAGGCGGCGAAGAACAATAATGATATCGCATATCTTTGATGTACCGCATGTTAACGTTCTTTCTTTCTTTCTTTCTTTCTTTCTTTCTTTCTTTCTTTCTTTCTCTCTTTCTTTCTTTCTTTCTTTCTTTCTTTCTTTCTCGTAGTTTAACCTCTCCCTTTTAGGATTTAAGCGACCCAAGCCGCCCGGGCCTTACAGGGCCACGACCTGTCGGGAGGATTATCACATACATACTTTTTTGACCAGACAAGGACATGGAGGGCCTCCCCGGATAAGTGATCAGCCCAATGCCGGGGCCACCTCCGAGACAACACGAACACATAGGACGAGACACACCATTCACACACACACTCACTCCAAACAAGGCGAGGATGGGATGAAGATGATAATGACGGCCAGATGATATCTGGGGACCACAAGGGCCTAAAGTTACCCGACATTTGTCTCAAAGGTGAGGAAAAACCCCACCTAGGTAACTTGTCCCGACCAGGAATCGAACCCGGGCCCGCTGCGTGAGAGGATTGAACGCATCCCCTGAGCCACAGCGGTGGACTGTTAACGTTCTGAGTAGTTTAATTATACAGTTTCACCTTTTTTAGTTTGATGCCTCACTTAACCTAACTACATGTCCCAACGCTATATTTCCAACTGAAGTAAATTAGATAGTTGACTAAATTAGCCGGATGTGATGTCAGAAGTCACGAGTATAAGTATGTCTTGCAGTACAATAGTTTTGTTTTTCAAAGAAAAGAAGAAAAAAAGACGTAAACGTACACAACAGAATGTGGAATTAGGTCAGTCTTATTTCATGAATGGGTATTTTATATTCATACAAGTAATATTTTATGGAGAACGATGCTCGTGATGATAGTTTGTTCGCAAAACAAGTAACTTACATAACTTGGATGTCGTGAAGTAATTTTAATAGTAGGCCTACTATATTATTGATCAGTTACAATATACAGTAGAGTCCCGCTATTCCGAACTATTTGGGACCGAACACCGTTCGGTTTAGCGGGAATTCGGAATAGTCTGATTCCATTAATAATACCAACGTATTGACTAGTTAAGGCGACATGTGCTGTAAGTAACCAGCTTTCATTCCAATTTGGTTTCAGGCGTTTTCATCAAGCTTAGCTCTATGTAAATTATGTCTCTATTTAACTTCTTTGTATAACAATAAATGTACATTTTTTCACGAACGTCTTTTTAATTTCACCTGTTTTTACGTTTAAAAAAATCGGCATTTTTTTCTGAACTCTGTTCGGAATAGGCGGATTTTTGGAATAGCGGGATTCTACTGTATTCTATTATCCCCGCTATTACAATGGCCATTTATTTCATTTTACTCGTGAAATAGTATTTATGAATGCGTGGCTCGTCCATTTATCTGTAAATCAGAAGTACACGTTACCTAAGCTAACAATTAAAAGATCTGCAACAAAATTGTAACAGCTCCATTTTGTGCACTTTTAAAGTTATAAGCTTATAATATTCAGAAAACAATAATAAAGAAAAAAGTTCGCCCAAAGAGGCATTGATTGTTCTTTAGCCTTTGCCGCACTCATTTATTGATTTGTGCTATTTCAGGTAGCATAGTACACAGATGTATGTTCAATCGGACCGTGAATAAAAAGCAATGACCCTTTCGTTTGTTCCACAATCCCAAATGGAGATGACTCCTCCCTGTCCTTAACTTTATATTTGAACAACACGAACACATACGACGAGACACATCATTCACACATACACACACTCTCCCCAAACACGGCGAGGATGGGATGAAGATGATAATGACGACCAGATGATATCCAGGGACCACAAGAGCCTAAAGTTACCTGACATTTCTCACAGGTGAGGAAAAACCCCGGAAAAAACCTCACCCAGGTAACTTGTCCCGACCAGGAATCGAACCAGGGCCCGCTGCGTGAGAGCAGCGAACGCATCCCTTGCGCCCGCCACAGCTGTGGACACATTATGTTTCAATTTCAAATAATTACATTTATTGTTCCTTCACTTGTGTATTAGTTAAGCCATGCACAATGTAATTTGGTGTCACGTTTCATTTATAAAACCACGAGAAGAAAATTTCCACACAATTTGCTGCAATAACGATGCAGCTTCAAAATATGTAACTAGTTCCTGCGGTATTCTTGCTTGTTAATAATGCCGAATGACGTGTTAACACGAGTAAACATATTTAAATTCAAGTTGATAAGAATATATTAAACTAAACAAGTATGTTTTTCAACACGATGTGAATTATTACTTCCGTAACAGCCAATCTTTCTCTCATCATAGTATTTTACTTTTGATTAGGCCTACATCACTTATCCTAAATCAACTGATAAAAAACGAAATCCAGCTACCTAAATTGAATATGGAATTGTTTTCATATAATACCAGCTGACACGCAAGAGGTAATAGCAAATCTCCACGATTTTACCCTCTCCTGAAATAACCTTGGACGAGTCGTAGTCACTATCCCATGGCTTTGTTTCGGATATGGATCTTGCCTTCGGGCAGAACACACATCAACATCATTACTATACATTAAGGGACTAAAACAAATGTTTTACCCCGAGGGAAAATGTTTTTCTATTCTTACTTTTTGTTTATTTTTCGTGAAATTTTCTGGAACTATTTTATTGAATGGCTTTGGAATGCTTGAATTGAAATAAATATCAGCTTTTATTGTTTATGTTGATTGCATTGTTAAGATGTGAAAAATCTATAATTCTGAAGAGCCAAAATACCGTATACCGTATACTTGGTTTGTTGCTGAAAAATACAAAAGGAGCGTACATTCGTTTTAAAATATGATGTTCATTGAAGAATGTGCAAATGTATTCAGAGCATGCGTTGTTGATGTATTTTACTGAAAGAAGGAGGGAATTATAGTTTTCTTCCATAGGGGCACAGTATCCCGTGTTAAACATCTAATTATATCTGGTAAATAGGTATATTGATATTAGCAAATGGGGATAACTTATTGCAGTTTTAAATTAAAGGGGAATTCAGTTGGATTTCGAACAAAAAATATAAAGTATTGTCGAAGGATGACGTTGATACGTTCTTGATAACGTGTATTTATCGGTTAAGGTAATTAGTCTTATTATATATTAATGTTAGATCGCTGTAAAACATGTAGAAGTAGTTTTGTTGGCATTTTAGTCAAAAGGATTTAATGCTCTTGTAGGTAGCATTGGTTGAGAAGTACTACATATCTCCCTGAAAACGTTATATTTCTTGAAAAGCGAGAAACCGACATTTAGCCCCCGGTCATGAGAAAATAATTACAAACAGACTTTTACGGTTTACCAACATTTAGTAAAACTGGAACTGCTTCCTTTGAGCTACAAGCCCTTCAATTGCAAACAACTGAATAACGGGAGTATTGACTTCACGTAGGTGGCGTGTGATTTTTGGACTTGTGCCTGCTCTTTGTCGTCTGCCCTCACTGGCGCCACGTCGCGGTGGCTTCTCACATCTCCTCGTGTCATAAGTCATAAGTAACATAACCGTATCCATTTCACATTTACATATATGGCCCAGTTCAGTCAATAAAGAGCTTGTAAAGGACATGGCCGGCAACAGAATTTTTTTACTTGTGGACTGTGTTTGGGGTAGTTAGGAAATAAACATACTAAAAGCATGGACTTACTAAATATGCCCTACAACTTCTTTTATAAGCAAGTTGCTGTACAACTGAGGACTGAAGCTCTAGAAAGCGAAGTTTGTCGAACAGGGTGAGACAAACATGTTTCGAAAATTTGCTATTTTCACTGGTGGATATCTCGAAAGCTACTGATAATATGAAAAATGTATAGGATCATTCTTGTAGGAAATTATATCAGCTTGATTGTTTAATTGAGTTACTTTTTTTCTACGATTCACCATTGTTTAGACCATGTCCTCTACACCCCCTTGACTGAACTAATACCCAAAGTTAACATTGTATATTTAAATTTGATTACAATATACAATAAATAAATAAATAAATCCGGGATCTATAACAGTACGGTTGTTCTGTAAAGCTGTAACAGTATTATTATATATATATATTATATATATATATATATATATATATATATATTTCTTTACTTTCTCTGGTGTCCAGTTTTCAGCATTAATATACGTTTTGAGGTTCTCTTAAGAGTCTTAGACCGAACTAAAAATTCAGTTGTTAGTTTATAGAATAGTGAACAAATTACTTTCAGGAAATCTCATGTGATAAACTCACAGACTTTCTTTATACTAACACAGCGAAGATAATTTTTCGTTCATACACAGAGTTATAGGTTGCATTCCTCAGCCTCGCATAACGTACAAATTATACCACTAAAAATAACCTGAACTGTGACTCTGAAAAAATATTTTACAAAATGTAATAATTTTACGAGTTGAAAACAATTTGAAAATCTGTCACGTAAATTTAAAATTAAATTAATGTATATATAATATTTTTAACTTGTAGAACTATATAATAGTTTTTGAATATATACGGGTGATTCTTCAAATACGGGAAAATTTGGAGTGTGTAAAATCCAAATTTTTTACTTTGTTTAAAAAATCTCAAAAAAATCACAAAAATATTTCAGGGGTTACTTGATTATAATATGACACCAGCAGAGCTTAAATGTTTATATTTTTATTTATTTTAATTTCTTTATTTTTTTAAAGCCATGTGGATGACATCCGTGTACATGTGGATGGCAGAAGGCCACATTAATGACTAGCTTTGGCAACAGTCTGCTTTTCTTTATGTGATTTCATATTTTTCTCAGCATACTTCAGTTGATTTTGCATCAAATTTGCAAGTTTGTGTGCATACTCCGGAGTTAATGTAATTTTAACGAGACTGTGTTTTTATGGTTTTGGGGGAGGGGGGAATCAAGCAGAAATTAATTTAATCAGTTTTAAGATCTTAAGTACAGGTCACAGACACCACAAACACTATAGTATCCTACATTTATCATCTACATGACTTGAGAGTCATCCACATACCCCTTCATGAGACATGTGGATGACACAAAAATCAGGCAAAGGAGTTTAAGTGGTCTCAGCAAGCCATTTCTAAACCTCTGTAGGCTCAACTTCAGTCAGGTACTTTGAATTGGAAGGTTTATCATAGTGCATAATCAAAATTAATTAATATTCACTTTCTGCCTACTTTCTAGAAGCCAAGTTAATGACGGGGAATAAAAACGTTTTCCTTGAAAATGATACAAAGTCCTTTGTTAATCCCAAACTGTTTGTAAGCAAGCAAAATTCAACCTTACAATTCAACCACAAGCTGCCCTGTTGGCTTTCTAACACTGTTGCCAGTTTTACAAATTTCTCATTTCTGCAGAAAAAATTCCATTCTTTTCAGCCATGTGGATGACCAAAAACCCTTGGGACATTCTTTATGTTCATTAGGTGGGGTGACAATTTTATTTCATTTTATTTTTTAGGGGTTAATATTCTTCACCCATTCATACTCATTGACAGGAAAAAAGTTGAAAAGGAAATAACATTTTGTTTTGTGGAAAAATGCATTAGAATATACAAAACCGAGGTTTGGGACAGGGCATGTGGATGACATTTCATTGAATTAAATTCGATTTTGGAATATCAGAATTTAAAGTTAGTGACATTTCAAACTGATAGTTGTAGTATGGAAGTAGTAGAAACAAACTTTTATTTTAATTTTTTTTAAGTTGAATTTGAAGGGAAATATCACTCCGGAACGCAAATTTTCCCGTATTTGAAGAATCACCCATATACAGCTTCTACCTTTTCTTTTTCTTTTAATTTCAATTTGTATTAGCCTACATGCTACACACAAAATTGCTTCTATTTTCCTTTTTATATTTTTAAAATTTCTAATTTGATATCTAATTATTCATCATTGTTACACAAGCTTTGTTTATTCGGGGGTATTGTGTATGTGTATATATTTATTCATCTATTTGTGAAATAAATGTAGGTTAATTTAATTTAAATACACAATTGAAAGTAATTTTTATTTATCTATATTTTACTTACTTACTTACTCATTGGCAATAGACGATTCCTCAGCAAGCTAAAGGGATGTCTATTTCATGGAACCCGAAGGTTCATTGCCGCGCTTACCTCAGCCCGCCATTCAACCCTATTCTGTGCTAAGTCTATCCAATCATCGCTTGAAAATCCTACTTCCCTTAAATCTATCCTAATATTGTCCTCCCACCTACGTCTAGGTCTTCTACGTGGTCTTTTCGCTTCGGGTCTCCCAGTCAATAAGCCTTCTTTTGAGATGTCTTTCCTCCCCCATGCGCGCAACATGTCCAGCCCATTTCATCCTGCGTGATTTAATTATCCTACTATATCCGGTGAAGAGTACAGGTCATGAAGCTCGTTCTTATGCAGTTTTCTTCAGTCCCCATTTTCATCTCACTTAGGCCCACATTTTCTTAAGCACCCTGTTTTCGAACACCCTCAGATTATGTTCTTCCTGATCAATAAGCGACCAGGATAATAGTCTTATAAATCTTTATTTTTAGATTTCTGGACAGAAGACGAGAAGATAAGAGATTCTGAACTGCATAAAAAAACAGCATTTCATGATTTTAGTCGAGACTTAACTTCTGTCTTAATATTATTTGTGTCTGTAATTATTGCTCTATATTTTAACTCTTTATACATTTGTATAATAGCACGATACAGTAATAAATTACGTTACATTACATGATCTATCTTTAAACTTCAAACTGAAAAAAGTGCATGAAAATGTTTAAAATTGACTTTAAAGGGAAATGCTAAATTTTGAAATAGATAGTATTCATTTATAAATTCTTTTAGAAATTTAACTGCTTGTTAACAAATATTGAACATGGTCGTAATATATATTTTCAGAAGAATTTGTATTAATTCTCAGTATTATGTGTGCCATAAACAAAAGCTAAGGAAAAGTATACAGTATATTATGATAAATTTTCATTGACTTAGGCTGTACCTATCTCCTGAACTGAATGGACCTGACGTACATGTTACATTTTTCTTTGCAAACTTCCCTGGAAGCAGTAATAATAGTGTGTTATCAGTGACAACTTCACAGTGGCCTGCTCTCCATTATCTTGTGAGGACTTGAATATTATCTTTACTGTCTTCTACGTCCGAGTCCAGTCTCCTGTGGTACAGGATGCTCTGAAACCCATGCAGTGAACTCCAAACGAGTGTTTTTATAAACTGCTCTACTGATTGGAGATTTATAGTGCTTTGTGATTATTTATTTAAGCGTACTCACGGAGTAGTGAACCCATTTTTGACGTGTAAAGTCTTTAAAATAGGCCTTATAAGAGGGGACACTTCTCAAATCACCTGTAACAGAAATACCTCAAATCTGGTCAACTGAATAGTCTTGAAAGATTGCAGTCAGATGTAAATTTACGTTTTGCTTTAGATGTACAAATTTAACATGGGATGTATGTTTAATTATAGTTGTATTCATTAAAAAAAATTAACTAAGGCCGATGTCCCACGATCCAATTTGTTAGTTGAAAAATTTGTATCAAATAGCATTTCTACACAATTATTTCTGGCTGTGCACACAAGAGTGCGTTTTGTTCCAATATACAGCGCCAGCTGTTTTCCGAAACGAAAATCGATAGCTACTACAATCGACATGGCGGTCGATATGAACGCATTTGACACAAGTAACATTTTTTACGGAATCTTTATCATAATTTCCAGAGTACCTCAGCGTTTATGCCGGCTGTAATAATGGTTATTGTTAATATTGTTGTTAATTCAAAGTCTTGGCATCCGTTAATCTTATGACTTTAATATTATAACATTTTATCTTTTTTGGTTATGTTCGCTGGAAAAATTTGCATGGACGACATAGTCCACGAAACTT
The DNA here is from genome assembly GCA_964059195.1 of Ectobius pallidus. NCBI lineage: Eukaryota > Metazoa > Arthropoda > Insecta > Blattodea > Ectobiidae > Ectobius > Ectobius pallidus. The sequence goes on from CAXKWD010000001.1 coordinate 29,916,999, forward strand.
GGCAACGTCAAGAAAGTTGTGAGTTTCTTTTCATAATAATGACATACAGGTTATTGCCATCGAAATCGCACTCTGGCTAGCTATAAAAGAACACCAACTGGCTTGCACCGAATCGATATTGTGATTTTAATCAGTGGACATTTATATTATTTCAATTTCCAAACAAGTTATGTTGTATTAAATAATGTGTTCTTATTTTGCTCATGGCAGCATGTGACGTATTAATCACCGCACGTTGATGCCTTACGTGTCCGGTATCGAGATAACGTTTTATCAGATAAAACTGCATCCTTGCGATCCGAGGAAGGATATTATAAGATAACGATCGTGATTGGTATATATCCGAGGAATTGCTAAACGTTATTGGTCATTATCAAACAAATATCAAATATTAGTGAGATAGTCATTCCAAACAATGTTCATACCAAGTGTGTGCTTCATTTCAGTCATATAGGCTATGTACAAACCAATGGTACATTTTTTGATCTCACTGTACGTGTTAACGAGGCAGTCTGCGCTGATTAACGGCTTTGCGTTCTGTATGACTGTCTCTTTAGTGTCGTTGATTCGGTTGAATTTTTCGCAAGCCCATTGTTTTAATTTCTCTAGCTCTCTCTGCATGCTTTATAGCAAATAAATGCGTCCCACTAGAGAGAGTAATAATTATTGTAAGCCAACAGTTTGAGGCAGATCTATGTTTTTCAGAAGACAAACCTAAGGCGTTTTATAGCTGAATATAATATAAATATTCATCACCAAACTCGTTTCTACAAGGAGGAATGAACAAATTCCTAAATAAACAGAATTGTGAAAATGTACAGAAAATTATAAATTACACTATTAAATTATATACGCTTGAAAGTTGTAAACTCAACGATGGTCTCATTACATTCCTAGCAAAATTACTCAGGCCTGAATTCCTTGTTATTGCCATTAGGACACAAAACAAATAACTGGCTCCAAGATAGAACCCTGAGGTTCATCTTTATTAATATCATAATTGTTATTCTCATATGTCTTGACACGCATTCCCGAGTTTGGCATGTATGAAGAAAACGAATTGATTTCAAATATATTTTTCTAAAACCTAACGCTTCAAGTATTAGACAAAAGCTGTTTATGTAGAACTCCTCTGAAAGAAACACATGGGTATACCGGTAGCTCCATCTGTTTCTGTTGTTTGTGTTGTTCTTTCTGCTAATTTTAACTGGATGCTGCATTGTAATCACTGTAGAGCTATTATGAATATGATAAATAGTGATAGTGTAATTTTTTGGTTTAGTAGACTTACAACAAACAAAAAATTAAATAAATAAATGATAACTAAACCCAGACTAGTAACTGGCAACTGCTAAAACCAGGGAAACCCCTGAATCAAATTGGCTTGCCACAACACAGTAATCGAAACGGAACCTGCTCAATGCGATTATCTCTGTTTATGGCAATAGGCCTATGTAGATTTTTATTTTGGAGTTCTCTGGATTCTAGAGTGCTTTCAATACTGTGACACTTGAAAATAGACTTATGAAGACATACAGTTTTATTTATACAATTTATTTATACAAATACAAATACATATTTATACAAGTCAAATAAAGCAGAACAAATACAAATTTCAAAAATAACTGCAACTGCTATTTAAACAGAGGAAAAGAAAGATAGGCTAATCTTACTTAATTAATAATTATTCTATTACAAGAAATATTAACATTTAGAAATACACCCAAATGACTGCTCGTGCTCGGATGCAGTTTCAAAAATAACAAAGTAAAGAAAGAGGAGAGACAAAGAAACAGAGTGTAGGCCTATAAAAAATGTGATTATCTAATAAAGAAAGTAAAAAATATTAAACATAAATACATAAAAGGAATAAAACAAAAATGGCTTAAACAGCTAAAAAATTACAGAAAATGTTTTACATATCTATTAAATTGGTTTACTGTACTAGTACATAACTAATATATGGCAACATGTTTCAAACTCGTAGGATAATTTCATAAAGGAGGAAAAAAGATTAATACTAATAAATGGATTTAGAAGCAAATGTGCAAAGTAAGTACACTAAAATTGGCATAATTTTGTTTGATTTTTATAATTATTAACCTTTATGTTGATGGACATTAGAGAAAAAATACCGATAATATTATTTTTGTCAATTCACTATGATATAGATAATCGCTGGATAAACCTTTCAATGTATCTGTCTTTGAAAAAATATGTTCATATGACTGTTGAGGTTAGTTTATGGTATATTCACTGAAATAGTATTTCTAAATTACAAATACGTTTTGATCGATGCCTCATTCATGATCTTCACATGAGAAATTTATAGTTTTATAGACGATAAAGTGTTTTTGTAAACTCTCTTGCCGTATGTGTATAGATTTCATACGTGACGGTACACGATTATATAGGAGTGTACCAATTAGCTTAATTACATATCCATTTTTTCTACGTAGTTGTCAAAGGGTGCGAAGTGAGAGAGCTTTACACAGGTTTTGTTTGATACGACATACGCTAGATAATGCTTTTGTCAATAGTTCCTTCATGCTTGCGGGCATTCAGGAGTCACCGTCACCTTACCATACTAACAAGAAATCAACATTTTATCCAAACCAATGTAAATTATGTGGATTTTTTAAAGATCAAAATACAAAATATATCGTATCCAACATTAATCAGCCCCATGCAGAAGAAATTGCAGTTTTGCAATTCTCAAATGTTCCTTGATATTATAAGCAGTAAATATAGATTCACAATTTGCAAGGCGCTTTTCGCTATCTTCATTTACAGAAAACATCCCGTGTTGTCCATGTTACTGAGACAGAATACAAATTCACTATTTGCAATCTGGTTATCAACACTTGTACTTAGTTGTAGCATAATATGAAAGCAGTACACCGTATTTCCTGTGGAAAAATTCTAATCCACTTGTGAATAACAAATTCCCTAAAGTCCTTCCATTCAACCTTACTTAAAATAGACAAAACCCAATATGCTCTCTCACTCTTACGTAATACGAGTAATGTGCTAGACTAGTGAGACAGACTTACTGGTTTTTGTTTACTGTTCGTGCCATTTTAAGAAGGCCTCATCCCAAACCATCGTCTATCTACAAAGGAATATAATAGCAATGTTCCCTAATCCGAAAATCTGCACCGACACCGACAAAAAACAGGTGCTCTTTTAGTCCCGTGGGTCTCCACAGAGTTGCCGCTGTCATTCACCAGCGGCAAGTGAAGTAAACGTGCTGTGGTACGTATTTGGCAACATTGTACTAGACTGCAGACAAGTGTGAATACGCCTAATTACCTTTATATTCACTGATTGATAGGTCAAAGAGGATCAGGGTGCTAGCAGGTAGATGCAGTTCTTGAAAAAAAATAACCTTTAAAAAGTGGCACTCACAATACTTTAGGTTTGGCTTTAGGGCGGATGGACTATGGATACCGTTACGTTAGTTAAATCTCGTATATTTACAAAGAAGTAAACCATGTTATACCGTACAGACCTATAGCATTATTTGATATCCATATTCTTTAGTGCTAAATGTCTACATAAAGACATAAATATTTTGATAGAGATTTACCCAAAGAATAAAAGGGTGCCTCAGTCCTTTGAATGTACGGGAAGTTATTATAATATTGAAGTTTGTTATAATCTTCTTGGGGCAATAATTTCAGAAGATAATTTGGAAATGTAGCTCGGGGTTAAAACGTATTCATACGGCCACAACAGGGAAATTCCTTTCATCTCGATAAAACACGGATAAGGAATTTATAATGACTCCCCTGCCGGGGATTTAAACGTGCTATTAATCTTTCGACCATTTGTTCCAAGCAATTTCCAATAAGAGGAAAATAATATCTAATCCTTTAATTTGGAGCACTGCTTCCTTTTGTAGCTTGCTCTGCGAGTTTCATTTAATTAGCTGAAGGCATTTTATAGGAAGAAGATGAAGCGTGTTTCCATTTCATTCTTTCATATTAGTACGAATAATCTGAATACTCATACTTCAAACGAATTAAGGTGTACTTTTACCTGTTGGCTAAACGGGAAAAATTCATCTTAAAGTAACTAAAAAATTAAGCAAGTTCATTATATTTAAAAAAAATTTACCCGTACCACAGGTAGCCTACAGTAGGTAAAAAAGTATTGTTTGAACCTGAAATTCCATACACAGTGTTCAGCATAAATATACGTTTTAGGTACCCTGAATGCAAAAAATAAACTTTCAGAAACATGCCTGTGTATGTGTGTGTGTTAACAGCATAGCTCGAGAACGAAAAATCGTATCCAAATATTTTGGTTAGATATCGTATGAAGACGTAACACGAAGATCGGGGCGACTTTCTTTTACTTTTGCTACCACTTCAGAGAAAGAAGATTTCATTTCTCGATATTTTCTCGGGACGTCAAGTCTTAAAATTAATATTCTTCAATGCGACCGAAACCTCGTTTACACGGGAGTCTAGTGTGTCCCACCACAAAAAGGGAATGCTGGATAATTTCAAATTGCTCTGTAGTACTCTCCAAAGCAATTAATAGCTCAATTCTTTGCCTGTCCCTTAAAATTATCGGTTATGTAGAGTGTAGCTTGAGGGTTGGCTATTTTTAAATATTTCAATAGACAATTTCCAACTTCGTTGGATCCTCTCCCACTTTCATTCTCACTCTATAGAAACATGTAACTTTTACTAGAACCGCAGTCATATATGCCATAGTTATAGGTTCATATTTTCCGCTTTAAAAAGGCTGGTCCTGCTGTCAGTTTTAGAGTAGGAAATGTTTGCTGCATGTCCATTACAATAACATGGTATTTTTAGGGTTCTCTTTGCCCATAGCAGTCAGAGACTTAATTATATTTTGCCCTCTCTCAGCCTTCCTGCGATGCAAATCATGTTGAGCTTTCAAGTGGTAAAATTTCACATGAAACATAGTCAAAAGCCACGTAAGTAACCATGCAGCTATTGCTTTAATTTTATGTTAATATTTTTGAGAAGTTATTAACAATTAAAGTTATAGGCCTAATCAAAAGCGAACTCAACAAATTACAGGAATGTCATGGAATACAGCATAAATATTAAATGCATTACTATAAAAAAACACTGATTTTGAATGTACAGGTAGGGGAAAAAAGCGGACCGACTCTGGTAGGGGGAAAAAAAGCGGACCGACTCTGGTAGGGGGGGGGGGGGAAAGCGGACCGACTCTTGTAGCTGATTTCAGAGCCTTGTTCACACAAGTGTCCATTTTCTAATGGGTTTCGAAATGGGCTAAATCAACAGTAGACACTAGAACAAATTTCAATACATTCGCTGCTATCCTGTGAATGCCGCTAGGCAACCGGAGTGGCTCTTATCGGCAACTTAGATATTTTAGTCGGTCCGCTTTTTTTCACCTATCTGTACATAAAATTCAGGTACATCCAGTCACAATCTACACAACTGATAACCGTAATTAATAATAATGCATTAATACTTATGAAGTTATCATGTCAGCTACATCTGTTGCCAAATATATGCCAAGATTCATCACTGTCAGTATTAAAAGGATCTGATTCTTCATTTTCGCTGTAGGAAGCTTCTTCATTCAACCGGATGGCATTTTGGAGTGGTTTATGACTATGTAGCTACTCATATTCTCACTAAATGGCAATGCAGATAACTGTCACCTGGCATTTGGTGCCATCTACTGTACCAACGAGGAACTTCTCGAGCGTAGATTGAAGAAGGAAGTTCAAAGAATATTTTGGAACAAATTTGACAAAATTGTGGCTTAAGACTACATCTCTCCGAGCCTTTCTTTCGTTTACATTGTTCATAGTGTACATTGTTCATAGGAAATTTATATTGCAAATCAATACACTAAAATCGATTGTCTTAAAAGCATGTTAAGACCATTTCTAATTTTTAACATCCACCTAAATTTGTGAATTATTGAAAATGATAGATACTTTGTGTCAAAATTTACCTTTTCCCTTTTAAACAATTTTCAAGAATTTCTTGTTCCGTTTTTCTTTTCATGTTATAGCTTAAAGATAAGTAGACATTGCGACTACCATCAAGTAGTATTTTAATCTTTAAATTATATCTTTTATAAAATGACAATATTTCGATATAGACTCTTCCTTGCTACTGAGCATTTCTCTGCGACGGGCCAGGTAGAAATAATTGCATTAATTGTATTAACCTGTACCGTGCACTAACGCTAAAATGTTAAGGTATTAGATTCTTGAAATATGGGGGCTTTCAGTCTCAGAACAACACCTTTGTAATTCTTATAAAATTTAAAGCCGGGGATGAAATGTACAAATTCAAATTGATAAAGGTGGCAGTTGATCTACAAGGCTCCTAACATATCTGCATTACTGTAAGAATATAAGTTAACAGTTGTAAAAATTCTCTCAAGTGAGGCTCATCATGCCACATCTGGACATTCCATCATTCATTTCTTTTAGTGAATTTTATTAAGACTACAGCATGCAGATTCCTTAGAAGCCTCTGCACGTCAGCTATCCTCTTGGACAATTTGAAATGTTACTAAATAATTTTAGACCAGTAAGTAGACAGCAGCCATTCAATTGATATTATTATTATTGAGGCATGTGTTGTGATGGAGAAAAATCTATTTTACCTTGAGATATGCTGGACATCCAACCAAAGTTAAGTGAAAGTGGCATAAACTTTTAGTGAGAGTCTACAAGTGTGATGTCATGGTTAAAAAGCCTCGTATTTATGTGCGTATCTTTTGTAAAAAGGAAGTTGTAAATGGCTTGGTGCACCCATGTGTTAAGTACAATCCTATAGTTTTTAATAAATCCATTTCATTACCTAATTATGACGAATATGCACTCAGGTAAAGTACTTACCATATTTTTCCCTGCAGAAAATATATTAAAAATCTGTTCTTTCATTTGTCACATTTGTATGGAGAAGATATGCCTAAGGAGTTTCCAAATTTGCAATTACAACATTTAACTGAAAATTACACTTAACACGCGTGTACAGGCACAATAATATTCTACAAAATATTAGAATAGCTGGTAAATCGATCGAACAAGTGGAAAAATTCAAATATCTGGGAGCAGTAATTACAGACACAAATAATATTAAGGCAGAAGTTAAGTGCCGGCTAAAATCAGGAAGTGCTTGTTTCTATGCAGTTCAGAAACTCTTATCTTCTCGTCTTCTGTCCAAAAATCTAAAAATAAAATTTATAAGACTATTATCCTGCCAGTTCTATTATATGGATGTGAGACATGGTCGCTTACTCTTCAGAAAGAAATAATCTGAGAGTTTGAAAGCAGGGTGCTTAGGAAAATATTTGGGCCTAAGAGAGATGATAATGGGGACTGGAGAAAACTACGTAACGACGAGCTTCATAACCTGTACTCGTCACCGGATATAGGAAGGGTAATTAAATCATGGAGGATGAAATGAGCTGGACATGTTGCGCTTATGGGGGAGGAAAGACATATCTCAAAAGTACTGACTGGGAGACCCGAAGGGAAAAGACTATGTGGAAGAGGTAGGTGGGAGGACAATATTAGAATAGATTTAAGGGAAGTTGGTTTTGCGAGGGATGATTGGATAGAGTTTGCACAAAATAGGTCTGAATGGCGGGCTCATGTAAGCGCGGCAATGAACTTCCGGGTTCCATAAAATAGATAATATTCCTTTAGCTTCCCATTGCCATTGAGTAAGTAACCCGTGTGTGCACTAAGCTATCGTTTCATAACAGGGGTGGTGCTTGTAGAGCACTGTAATTGGATTATTCCTTACACATTATTGGTTCAAAATGACATTTAATAATAAATGCCGTATCAGTGAAATAGGGTCAAATTGATAATGTAGTTTGAAATGACTGAATATTTTTCGAATCCCTGTCTATAATATCGGCGTTTCTGCTTTGTAGCACATGCGCTGTAGAGAATTGAATTCGTGTTTTTGTTTTTGTAATTACTTTACAAATCGCATTGCACTGTGTCGAATTAAAGCTTGCAATTGCGTTAGCATTTCCCCCTTTCCCGTCACCCTGCGGCTAGCTTTATCCCGATTGCGTTATATCATTATAATTCACATCTGAATCAAACCTACTACCAACATCAGGAAATATTCATTCGTTTTTGAGGTATCAAAACATATCTTTAAGGCGGACCCCATGGCTGAGTGGTTAGACCGCTCGCCTTCAACAGCTAGGACCTGGGATCGAATCTCGGTGGATCAATGTGGAATTTGTGGTGGACAAAATGGTTCGGTGCAGGTTTTCTCGGGGTGCTCCTGTTTCCTCTGCCATGTATAATTCCACCAGAGCTCCATTATACATACTATGATTATTGGTTGCAATATAGGAATTACAAAACATATCTTTAAATATTTTGGTAAATTTCCATGGGTTGTCAGTAGATTTGAAGTTTTATAAGATTCCGAACTTCTGGAGTTCAGCTGTGAGTCCATCTTCCGGGATCTGACAGAAGATTTTGGTTGGTTGAAATATGGTTATTTAACGACGGGGATGTACTGCTACTTAGGCCTGTGACCGTCGCCAGTGTGCCGGAATTTTGTCCCGCAGGAGTTCTTTTACATTCCAGTAAATCTATTGACATGGGCCATTGACATTTATGCACACGTAAAAGCCATCGAACCCTGGCCGGGATCGAACCCAACCTTGGGCACAGAAAGCCAGCGCGATACTAACTGCGCCAACCAGGCCGACACAGAAGATATTCATTCATGTTTGTAGATATTTAACTGAACTGTTGATGGACAAACATCAATTGTTAATATGAGCATTGTATTTTAAGGACAAAAACATATTGAAAGGAACAGTCCAACGATTATCTAATTGTCGTGAACGGATAGAAATAACCTTAGCGTTATCCTTCATTCTGTAAATCGCCGTTATCCGTCAGCACATGTGAAACAATAAGATTATGTGAAATCTTCAGTGCACTTACTATCTTCCATACATGGGATTTTAGGATTTAACTGGCCACAGGGGGCATGAATCGTGCATAAGACTTCTTATACCGGGGTTTTCATAAGTAATTCATAATACCAATGAAAGTAAACGTTATTTAAAGAAAAAAGTCCTGGCACGTTTGAGGTGTCATGAATCGGAATTTCTTTCCAAAGCCCGCTAGGTATACAGTCAAACCTTCGTATAGTGATATTTGTGGGACCTAGCAGATTTTATTGTTATATTGAGGGGCTCTTGTTTACCTCATATTAAGAAGACTATGAGCATAATATTTTATAATTTATACGATAATTCAAGGAACAGCCGTATGAAGAAGGGAAAAATAATTGTTCACAAATCCAAATCTTAAAAACAGCATAGGCCTATTAGAGAAATTTTAAACTCGTAGAGGATGGGAAAAGGGAAGAAAAGCAAATTCGCCCTATAGCTAAGGCAAAACAAAAACCATATGCTCGGCATGGTTTTTAACTTCACATGATGTTCATTTTGAAGTAACAACAAAACTCACCTTAGATGTTTCTGCCCATATAAGGGATGACTTTACCCTCAATGACTCTATTTTGTTCCAGCTACTCAACCTTTCTATTCTGAAATTTCTAATGAATTTCAGTTATCAGGTCCCTAGAAACGAAATCTTGATGGCTGGGATGGACACTAATCTGATTCTAGCTCCTATCCACAGGGCTAAAATAATGGTTTGCAATAGCAATTTAACATGAAAATATATGCTTATAGGCCTATATCTATCAAAATATTGTTCTAGAAGTGTGTTTCTAAAATGGCTTCATCGTTGTATTGAGTGAAATTTAACATTATTAAGATAGGAAATTTGCCAGGACCAAAGAAAAATAGGCTATTGCCAAATGCGGATTTAACGTTATATAGATCTCGTCATAAAGAGGTTTTACTGTATCAGAATGTCATTGCAATGCTAATTGCAGTGCTTTTAATAATTGAAACGGGAGTGAAAACACCGATTGAATCTCATTCATACGAATTGTCACAATTTTCGCAAAGAAAGAAGTACACTGACAGCAGGATTGTGTTTTCAGAAAATTTCGGCATGTGAAATTACGTATTAGAGATGTAAATATGGAAAACATGGGAAGTTTAAGTGGAATATGTGGAGATGTGTGGCAGCCATGTAAGCTCTCATGTTTGCTGCTCTAGTCCCATATGGAACCGAGTTTATGGTTCTCAATTTCAACTTATGAAGACTCGTGAGAGTAAACATAAGGGAGGCGGTTCAAGTCGCCAGGGATCAGATATAAGCAGGAATTAGCGTGCATTTGCTAAAGTGTACTTGGCGAGATACCGACAAGCTGGATTAATACTGCACAATTCCCAGTATGTACAGCTGCGAAACTATAAACTGAAGCGAATTGTTTTTGACAAATATTAAATATATGGTGGAAAAATATGTTGCACAAACTTTCTCGCATATACATGTTAAAGGCTAGCGCAGAAAAAAGTAAATTGTAGAGACAATTAAATTTTATCTATTACGTTTTCATAAAACTAACAAATATCCAGAACGGAAAGCATCTGGGTCGATCTTTATGTTCAATGCTTCTACCGTGAAATAATAATAATAATAATAATAATAATAATAATAACAATAACAACAACAGTAATAATAACTTGGGGTTTGCATGGTTTTCTCAATCTCAAAGGCAAAAATGCAGGATACGTTGAGATATAGCCGAACAATAGAAGCAAATGTTGCACGAATGAGTTATTATAAGAGCCTACTGGTAAATTTGGGTGGGCACGAAATTTGATTTGAACCCAGACCTCTTCCCTATTACCCTATACCACCTCGCTGTAATTGATTTTGGTGTGCTCATTAGACTGTGGTAAACTGACTACATTTCACAACAATAATTAGACTATAGTATTCTTGTTACTATGGACAACAGAAGAATATCATTCATATTTTAATGAAAATGTATATTCTGAAATTCGCATTTAAGTCATGTTATTTCGTTTATATCTTGATACCTATGAAAAGAAATCTCGAATTCTTGTATTAAAATTTTAGATGTGAAATTCTTAAGTAACTCCCTCGAACCGTTAATATGAATATAGTGTGATCCTAATAAAACTGGACACTTTTAAAGACTTATAAGCACTATCTCCTTAGCATTGCAATTTTCCTTCCTGGAACTGGAAACTTCATTAAATGTACTTTGTTCAAGAAATTGATTAAGGGATGAAATTAGCAGTTTTGACAACTTGAAGTAGGATGACCAACTGTCCTTCTTGCATTAAGGTAAGTAGTGGCGTAGTGGCAGGTAGGTTCTATTTTAGTGGCAGTTAGGTTAGGTACACAGCCACATTCAAAGTCGCATTATTCGCGAGACAAGACTTAAAACCCAAATCTGTACGAAATGGGTGGCTTATAACTACCGTTCAGAAAATTTGCTGAGGAAATATTCTAGAATAACTATCAAACTTAGTAACTGTCAAAGGAATTTATAAATTATTTTAAGACATCTTAATATATTATTATCTGAAGTAGCCTATTCGATTCGGAAACAAGACTCAATAAGAATCATATTCAAATGTTATTCCTCTGCAGGCTCCGAAACTCATCCAGAATTTTCCAAGTTAAGTATTCTCTTCTCTATCTCTATTCTTCTTAGCATAACCTCATCCGTTGTTGGGACATTAATGCGGTCCACGACAACCTATCTGTATATCGCCGTTGAGAATCTTTTTAGGGTTGAATTTTCTGTAATTCCCAGTGCTCTTGTACTCCCGAAGTACTTTAAAAAGCTTAGCAAAGCGATCCGTGCTAGCTGATCCTGTCCCCTAGCAAAGCGATTACTGAATTGATCCGTCCTGTTGAAAACAATGACACAATTTAGAACTGTCCTTTGTCATGCCACAGCCAGCTTTATTGAATAACACAAGACATTGGTATCGGAATTTCATAAATCCCTGTCAACTTCCTGTCACCAGTTATATCGAGACAGTTCTGGAGATGTTACGCCACTTCTGGTATTGCCTGAATGCAGGAATCTCAAGTGTTATATTTACGTAACTTTCTTTATCCTCAGTAATGAATCGGGATATAAGGATCTTTTAAGGAGAGTTGAAGTTCCCTTCGCCCACATTCACACCAAAAATAATTACAAAACAAATGCAATTGGCCTCACCCAACGGTATTCATATAGTAGGAATAAACTCCGGACCCCAGATGCAGTTAGCGAGAGTTTAAAAACAAGGTGCTGTAGCAGATGCAAATCCCTGTGTAGGACGTACAACCCTGCTATCAAAATTCAGCTTATATCCTGCCAGAAACTCATGCATTGCGCATACACTTTTGCGTGTCGAGAAATAATGCAAATACAGTCAACCCTCGATATAATGCCCCTCTTTAAAGTGCCACCCTCGCACTGTACCAATAAATGCAAGTGAACCTTCTCCCATATAAAATACATAAGAAACCTCGTTCCTGTGCCAATTCACTTAGTACCAGTATATAAGACAAGATTTTTACAAAATATAGCTTGCAGTAATTTTTTTCAGTTGCAGATTATTTTAAAACTGGAGTGAATGTTAGGAAGATTGTTTAAGAAACATACTGTACTGTATTTCCAAGAAATGAGTATTCTCCTGCCACTGACTGTAAATGTAGTGCAGTGAAATGAGGAAGTTAGGTTAAGAGTCGGACAGACAGCCCGCGTGAGGGTGGAGCAGGTAGAAAGAGCCCTTCATCAATGAGACATTCCATACGTTCACTTCTTTTAGTCCAGTGTCCATTCAGCTGTTAAACACTACACTACAGTTACTCAGTTACAGTTAATCACTTGCATGGACCCCACATGATTTTCAACCCCTTTGTATACTGTACTTTGTGGACATAATTATACTGCAATAGATTGAGTTCCTGTATAGTGGAGGCTAGACCTATGTAGACAGTCGGGATGCTTTGAGGATTAAGCCAATGTCTGGCACTTAAGGAGTGGTATGGTAATGACTGAACGGCAATCGTCTGGTGCCCCACGTGGAGTCATAGCTAAAATGTCAAAAATTCAGAAATGAGCACTGATTGGTTGCACACGAAATTCTATTGGCTGTCAGGCAAATTCAACGCCCAAGAAAACACGCTGAAAATCCAGAATATACAACTCTATTGTCCAAGACACCCTCATTTCAAGTTATTTACTGCGGATTATAAGGGTCTGTCGGCATTGCTTTGAAGAAAGTTGTATATGTAGAAGTAGTCTCCACTATACAGTATTTTACGTTGTGATAAAGTTCTCTACTTGCCTTTTATTTAGGCTAATTCTCTTTCATAATATAGTACAGTAAATTATACAGCACTGTATTATGTCATTTTTATTTTAAAAACTAAATTTCGTTTTAGTGCCACCCATGCTTAGTGCCACTAAATGTTAGAGAACGGATGGTGGCATTATATCGAGGGTTGACTGTAGTTTAGTAGAGGTTGTAACAGTTTGACTTTGACGATGGAGAGTGACGTTAAAATTATCTAAGAAAACCCCGATGAGCAGGGGAGAATATGAGATGAAGCATTAATGTTTAGGAGCTTATATTCAGTGAAATAGTGTACATAAATGTATATAGGAATGGTAGTTATAGAATAAAGCAACAGGGTTTGGTGTTTAAATCTGACGAGTGTGCATTCCCGCATCCACCAGCCTACTTGCAGAGTATGTAACAAGAAGAGGAAGGAGAAGCCGCAGCTGGGGTACGCACATTAACAAAATAATGGTATCAAAAGCAAGGCGATTGTACTTGTGGCGAAGACGAACGCCACAGTGCATTTATTTCACTCCGGAAAATCATCGATATTAAATACAGTATGCAAATGTTGGAAGCGCTTTATTGATATTTTTAGTTTTCTGATTAGGCTATTTATCTTTTCAAACCAAAATGATTTACAATAAAATTAGTTAAACTGATTAGTTAAACTGATAGGCTATAACCAAGTGCCAGATGGCGTTAATAGGTCATATTTAAGAAACTATTGAGTTTTAGATCATGATTTCTTGAGAAGGTTTGATAAGTGTATCTGAAGGAATATGTGGGATAACCAACTGAGCTATTCTGGTTAAAATAACCGAGCTAGCCAGAGTTCGCTTCACAGCGCCAGATGGAACTTCTCTTCTATAATTAATTGCCCTTAATATTCCACCTCACTGAAACAAGTTATGCCAAATACAGTAGTGCGTGATGCACACTAATTACTTCTTTTTGTGACCGGGCTTCCACCGTTATTGTGTAACTCAATTGGTAGAGCCGCGGCATGGGTAGCCGAAGGTCATGAGTTCGAATCCCAATGCCGGAGGAATTTTGCTCCTAACATTCTTTGATAAAGCGTACTAGTTATCGCGTGTGCAGACACAGAGACAGACGAACGGACAGACATTTTCCCGTCCATTATACAGTCTCAGAAAGCACCATTCTGGCAATTAATAATTCATTCTACAAATTTGCGCAATGATTATTTACATGGACCTGACTCTTTCGAAATACAAGTTATTTCTAATGCATATACAGTAGAGATTAATATTTACAGAGTTAACATAGCGTATATAAGAATCAAATTTAATATGCATTAAAAATTTTACCTGAAGTATTATATAAAATAATAATAACGTCATGTTTGCTAGAAAATACAACTGTAAGGCTTTAAGAGAATAGTAAAATGCAATTAGACTATGTCTACAGGTATATTTGTTCAAGCAAATAGTTGCTTAATTTGGAATTACGTCCGTTAAAGAATAATAATTTTCTGTTGACAGCGAAAATGCAAGATAGAACAAAATTTAGAAACCAACTGAACACACCTGAAACACTACCGTGAAAAAATTACTTATAATACAATTGGTAAAAGAGAGATTTTTATTTAGCGAATAGATAATATGTTTGCGAAACGACTCGTAAGGACGAATGTAAGAATAATATGAGCAAAATAAAATAATTTACTTTGTTCATACACAAATTTTAGACAGCAATTAATATTTATGAATTAATAATAAATTACATTTTTTGTTGTCACTTTCTACATATGCATGCGAAGAGGGGTTTTAGGTGAATGTAGGCCTAATGATTGACTATTCAGATCAAAGAAAATATAGGGCTACCAGGTGAAGGAACAAGTCAACAACGCTTTTCAACTATGACCATTTTTGTGACCACCGTGAGGAAGTTAACCTACAAAAAGGCGTAGGCCTAAGGAATTTTAACATTTTCAATTCTTACCAAATAGCATATGAAAGTATTATAAATAAAAGAGTGTTTTCCATGCGACTAAAAGTTGGTAACAATGAAGTTGCATATAATGTTATAGGACTTGTGCGATAATGTGCATTTTTAGTATGTGTATCTTGTAAGTTCTAATTTTAGTTCAAGCTGTCTAAAAGTATTTTTACATGGGTTTTTTGCTAAACACTCTTCGAATTGAAGGATAGAATTAATATATTAATATAGAATTAATATTTTAATTAATATATAATAAATTTTATTTATGACAACTTGTCAAATCTCAGCAATATCTAAAAACAAATACTAGAGATAATCTCACTGCCGGTATGTAAAGATACTTTTGAAAAATAATTAGGAGCTAAGGTGGCAAATAAAATAAATAGGAATTGAAATTTTCCAGGTGAAGGTTATTATAAACAATATTTTTGGGAATTATACGCAACTTTCGTTGGGAGGTCCCCTGATGATAGCAGTCTTGTATGTTACCAAAAGCTTGGGTGAAAGGCTTCTGACCCTGGAGTAAGCCCGAGAAGATATTGTAACATAGCCTCACCGGCAGAGCTGCGAAGAGAATTGCAACCCGTTTAAGTGTATCCTTGGCAGAGCAAAGCACTCAGGCGTTCAGGTGAAGATTTTTCCACAGTACTTGGGGAGCTAGAATCGATTTCAAATGAACTGGGCTGCTGCCGTGCTGATTTCACACCTTAAAGTGCCCACCCTTCTTAAAGAGTTAAAACATTTTATCTTAACTTGTTCCTATCTGAAAAGATGGTCTGTGAAAATCGTATTTCATTTGTCTCCCAACTATTTCTATGGCTTATAGTGAACCTTCATTCTCTGCTAAACTGAAAGTTTTCATGAGAACTTGGAAACTTGGAAACTGAAACAAAATGAAAATAATTATTAATATTGTATTGAATCATAAACTACACATGATTTAGGAGTGAAAAACAAGTGTGGTAAGAACATCATTGCAGAATCGAGAAAGAGGTTGAAAAGGTGAGCCGGGCAATTGTTAAAAGTTACATGAGTACCAACTTTTAAATATTGTAGTAATTTCATCTTGGTAGCGATCGATACATAGAGCGCATGCACACATACTCTCATCATGAAATGTCGAATGTTTTGCATCAGATTGACTCATTTTTCATCATAAGTAAATATTAGGAAATGAAAAGGAAGTAAAGGCAAGTAATATTGAAATTGTAAACTTGAACTTCTCTCCGTTTCAGATGTCTTGAGAAATGAAGTAAGCAGTTGTTGTAACGAGAGAAAAGCACGGTTCACTAGCTAGAAAAACTCACGTTGAAATTGATAGAAATAAATAACACTAAAGTGCTGTTTTCGAAATTAATTATGGTAATACTTAACACACATAAGTTGCTGTACATTTCAACTGTTACAATTACAATTACAATTACAATTTATTACTCCAAAGTACACGAAAAATATATACAAAAGTTGATACACCCCCCGAAGAAGCAGAGCTTGTGTTCGGGGGTGGTTCAGTTATATATTAGAAATACTTATATTAAACAATTACTTTAAAAAAATGCATAATTTGGAGAAGTATGACAAAATGTTATGTATGAAAGGTTAGAACATGTTCTATTTACAATACAAAGGTACGAAGCAATACAACAATAATACATAACAATTTATTTGTTCAAATTTTAGTAAAAACAAAGAAATTAAGTTCTATCCAAATTTTAAAGTTTAATATGAAAAATGTTATAACAGTAATAGTCGATAACAGAAGTAATAATTATATAAATTTTCTAATTTTAGACCTAAATTGTTTGTTGTTTAAGCTATTTAGATCAGGATGGTTGGTAATAAATGAATTGAATAGTCTTGGGCCAAAACTTGAACAGTGCTTAGCTCCAGCAGTTGTAACATTTTTTGGTTCAAGTAATGCTCACAATATTTTCAATATTACTTTTGTCTGTCTTTAATCTTAAGACATTTGCCAATTATAAGGAAACTGTCGACCTGTGAAGCGAAAGAATGTGAATTGGGCTTAGGGTTGCAGGATGTGAACAAGGATGGCCGCTGCCCAATATGATAGGCCTATGAGTATTCAAACTGAAGTCGCATACCTTCGTTATCGATCCGCATATTTTTCTCTCAAGACATTTGGTATGGACAGTAGCAAATAAAATTATATTCAATGTTTGCAGTAATAGATAAGATAAAAAGTTACAGGCACTTCTGAGGTAAGCAGTGTTTAGTTTACCGGCCTGGGTGTTCGAAGTTCGACTTTTTTTTAACAATGATAGTATGTATAGGAAATGGACGAAATAACGCTATCTTAGAAAACAATGCATTGCGATACTCGTGTGAGAAGTGTGATATAAAAAAATAGAGGAATACATGTAGTGACAAAAACGAGATGATTTGTATTTCCGACATTCTGTTATACACTTCATACTCATGAATTGAACATACTTTTTTTAAAGAATGAGACCATTTCCTACTACTTACCAATTTAGTCAGGGATCGCAAGTTTGCATTCCCACATCTAACCTGGTTACTTCACTAAAAATCTCAATACTCATGTGTACCAAAGCATAACGTGTACGATAAGTAAAAAATTTGTAATCAAACATTCATTTTAAATTATTGAATGTGAAAGCACAATTGGTACATTATTGGGTGTTATTGGACCCCAGGACCTCACCAACTTTAGATAATCTCCGATATTAATGTCCAGGTGCACATTGATAGTTTTCTTTAGCATAACAAATTCGATCCACAGACTTGCAGGACTCTTCAGAATTTCACACTTTCTGAGGAAATAAGACAGCAACGTCTTCTTATTGAAATCAGTTTTCTCGTCATGGATCCACTTGATGGATTTGTCGTATGCTACTTCACACCTTCCTTTCGAATTCTCCAGTATTAGTGTTCAAGCACAATCTATTTTTCACTCTTCTTCTATATCACAACATTCCATCGCATCAGGATAATCGTTATCTACAATCATTTCTGCCATAAATTCTACGATTAAAATAAAATCCGGTAGAAAATTACAACTTACGTTGAAGGATAAAACCCAATAATTAAATTGTATGTACACATGTTAGTATTAACACAGTAAAAAATGCAAAGCCCCGTAAACATTGTTTAACAGAAATTTCTCCTTTTATGTCAAGTTTCATCTTACGGGCTGAGCCCGTTAAGGTTAATAAAAATAAAAAATAAAAAAATAAAAATAGCACGTTATAGAGATTATAGAGGACAAGCTTAAAAGGATCGGCATCACTCGGGTTTTGTATTTTGTAATTTGAAATTAACTTTTGAAGGACTTTTAATTTTCAAGCACTAGGTCCTTATACAGGTATTAAGAATTTGAAATAAGGAAGAACGACTTATCACACTCAAACTATTCCCTCAGAAAACGCTTGGTGTAGCTTTTTATCGCTCAGAGGATGTAGAATGTTCCACCCATTGCTTCTACACACCAAGCCTGGTAGAGGTTGAAATAAAAAAAAACATAAATTCCAGTAACATAAAATTGTATTGTCTTTACGGAATATTTTATTTCTGACTACAACCATTTCGGGGCTGAAATCAAAAAGAAATTCAATATCACTCTCATTACCTTCCTTCCCCAAAACCTGGGACATAATAATATAGGCCTACTGCGCGCATAGGACTAAAAATGTTCCATCCTATTTTTTCTCCTTTTACACGCTTAGGGCCTATGATAAACATCCATATTTCTCAACTAATGCAAAGTCTACATCTATGAATAACGTATCAGTGGATAGAATTTGTTACCGACTTCTGATATGGCATACTCGTTGGGATACTCAGACTGAGACAACTGAAAATTCTATCCCTGCAATACGAACTCTTAATCTACGTAAAAATATGAAGTGAAAAAATGGTATTCCTATGTCCAGGGTAGAGAAAGTTACGTGACTGCATCACATTGTGCATTTTCATGGATTTCATTTTTTATTTACACAAATGAACTATATCGATAGCTTCTCTAATTTGTCCAGTCCCGTATCATGCACTTCCAAAGTTACCTGTGAACACTGCCAACAATACAATGTTGTCATGAGAACTGTACATGCAATGTGATTTGTATTTGATTAATTCTTTTGTAATAAGATATTTCGTCTCCTCGAAAACATTTGATTTTTGGAATTTAAAATACAAATTTTGCAAAATCCTTACACTTACATTATGAAACAAAGGTCCTGTCAAAATCCCAAAACTCTACCTATTATAGTTTAGGCTCTACGTTGATTCTGTGTCAGTCATTCATTGGTTCATTCTATCAGGACCAAGCCGCTTTCATACAAATTAATAATTATCCATTTCATTCATTTAAACCTCTGCAAATACTTTTATTCCTACTACTACTGCCGTTATCGTGTACCTACTAATCATTCACAATTCAAAATAACACAAACAACTATTTCGGCCATAAAATTTTGGTCCTTAAACTAGATGTTTTTTTGTCGAACAAAAACGTGAAGTTTCGCTGAAAACATTATTTACGACCTTGATTTCTCCCCAATCATGCAAAGACTGCAATTCGATATCATAGTGAAGGATTTTTCCAGATTAGTTAGTTGCCTATTCTATAACTACCGGTACAAGAGAGAGATAATAATTAATATATTTACGAATAGATTAAGATTTAGTATTTTCAGCCAATGTAGAAGCTATGTTCAATTGTTTCCATATGTAATTTGATCTGAACAAATTATTGCGAACCAAATTAACTTTCTTTTTTAATCAGTTTAAAATCGCCCAGCAACATCAGTGCTTTACAGATTAGTGTTAACTTAACAATCACACACATACACACATAAAACAAACAAGACCTGAGTTCAGCCAATGGTCCCTCTGTAACAATATGTTTACTTCAGACTTAAAGATAAAGTGATGTTTCAGCTACTCTCTTCGTCCGATGTTTGCGGTGTTGATAGGAGATTGTCCTGAATCTCGCTACATATGAAATTACCAATTTTTTTTATCACTATTCTAAGCACAAGCGAACTGAAATGTTTTGATTTTAAAATTTACTGTTCAAAATATGAATGGCGTAGCACCCTGTGCATGAGAACTGTACAGATTTAGTTAGAATGAACTATAAAAAATGTTCCTTTACTAATTTATTTTTCAAACCGTTTTATCAGACTTATATACTTCAATACTTTGTTTTATTTCGAAAACAGCCCAATGTAGAACTGCTGTGGAAATCAATACTAAGCGAGCTTGAACTGTGTTGTACGTCGTGAGAATGGATGTGCGTCATTTCTCAAGAGAACAGTCCCGATTATCAATACAGGCCTCTTTACCATATAAAATAGATGCAGGCCTGGGCACGGAGGAAATTCGGTACCACAGTCGGTAAGCCCTTACACTGAGATATAAATAATCAGAACGGCATTCAGTTCAGAACATATAATACTAAGTATTTTTAATTTTCTACGCTTACCGTAGGTAGGCCTACGTATTATAGATGGCGGAAGAAGTGTGTTTTACCCTGAAATTCCATGTCAAGTTTTCAGGAATAATACAAATTTTAGGGTTCCCCAAATGCAAATAAGTAAATGTTACAAACATGCGTTGTATGATCAGCAAAGCTCGAGAGTAAAAATTATATAAAACAAAACTTTACATTTGGGTTAGATATCGCATGGCGTTGCGACACAAAAATGGCGACGACATTCTCATATTTTTACTACTACTTTACTCGAAAAAAAAAAAATAATATTTCGAGTTTTTCTCGAAAACTCCTCTAATGAATTTGTTAAAATTTTGTACTCGAAGTAGAAACATCTGTTTGAGACATTTTGCCATAGGTAATTCCACGAGAATTGACGAGTTTATCGATAGAATTAATCTGATGAAACTCGTCTACTCGAGTTGGATTTATTAAGACTATTCCAAGAATAAAAGAGTAACGGATTATACAAATAATAATTACTTTTGTGCTTTGTTATATAAAAACAAAATTAACAGCTCCGAGATCACGGCATACTGTGAATCAACCATTCATGAATCGATTCAAGTTCCCATGTTGTGACAGTGCTACCAATGGTGCTTATAAGACATAGTTAAGTTCATTCAGGTAAACTAACAGCTGAACAGAATTAAAGCACACCAACTGGCTTGTACCGAATCGAAATTGTGTTTTAATCATTGTACATTTCTATTATTTCATTTTCCAAACAAGTTATGTTGTATAAAATAATCTGTTTTCATGATGTTTAAATGGCAGCGTGTGACGTATTAATCACCGCACACTGGTGCTTACATGTCCAGCAACGAGCAGACGATTTTATCGATAAAACATCATCGTCATATTAATAGCAAGCATTTCATAAGATAAACGATCGCGATTGGTGTATATCCGAGGAATTGCTGAACGTCATTGGTCAATATCAAACACGCGGAATATGAGTGGAATAGTCGTAAAAATTCTCCGAAGGATAGTTGTAAGCCAGGCACCGTTCAAGTCTTAGTGGCAAACAGTACATTTTTACAACAGGCTGAGACAACTGAATACCCGTTTCCAGCAATGCGGCCTCTTATTCTATAAAATAATTGTTTTGAACGAGAAACTTGTATTGCCCCTGCTTAGGGTACAGAAAGTCATGTGAGTATATTATACCGTTATATTCTTTTTATATTCACTGTGTTCCGAAAACAATCTCAAACTCTGTCCACTGTCAATACATAAGAGAACAGCTAAGGATAATACTAAGTTTGAACACTGAATGGTTAAATAGTAGCAACGGCTCCCTAACAAGAACATTAGCCTATTTTTTTCTTCAGTGTTTGACCGGTTCAAGTGCAAATACATAGAACCAAATTTTATACTAACACAATTTACTGGTCACGGAAGATTTTGACACTATCTGGAATGATTCAAAATAGGAACCAAAATCTGTATTTGCAAAGACATCAGTCAGACTGGATCACAATTTATATTTGAATGCTCTGCTTTGGAAGTCCAAAGACAAAAAATTATTACTCAATAGATTGTCAAAATAAATTTTAGCAGCCTTTGAAAATGTCTTGCATACGAAGTGCTGATACAAGAAGTTATGTTAATATTTAAATTTTATTTTTAAGGAACTTAGTATTAGTATTTGATTGTTAATTAATTGTTTTCATATCTGCTAAATTGATAATATGTAAGTATAGAAATTAAGCAAATTGTAAATGAATGTAAATTGTATTAATTATTACTGTAACTAAAACCCTAGCATACCGAAAGAAAAAAATAGGTTAATTATATTTGGAGAATCAATCAATAATAATAATAATAATAATAATAATAGGTTTTAACCGTCAACAGTATTTTACTGTTAATCGGAGAGTATTAGTTAAAACCAGTATAATCCCCTGAATGAAGCAGAGAAATACAGCAAATCTCAATATTCTTTAAACTGTTCATGGATTTCTAGAAAATAAGCTTACAATTTTGAAGCACTATTAACAAGGTTTAACGAATTAACAATTAATTAGAAATCGAAAATTTGACCGAACATTATACATTTATAACGCAAACTACAGTAAAACAATAGGTTCATGCTCCAGTAGCTCAGAGCTTTGCAGAAATTATGTTAATTTCAGTTCACCGCCTTCTGTGATGAACAATCTCTAATATTACATAGTATGCAATATAAGCCCCCTTCATTTTGCATTATGAGAGCTCGTGAGAAGATGCGGTATCTGTACCTGTGTTGTTTCCAGTCAACTGAACTACCCGCTCCCGTCATGCAGATGCTTTAATTTGAGACCAGTTTGTTTGTGGACAGATTTTGATTACGAGTGTTGCTCAGATGCGTGCATTGTGCGTTTTAGTTGTTAATTCTTCCAGCAGAGAGCACAGCTGTTCAGATACTAATTGGATTTTAATGCCACTAAAAAGTACGGCACTTTTGTAAATCTCATGCATTGGTTAACTCTGATTGGTACAAGCCTCATTGATTCGACCAATGAGATGTAGAGCGAATGAAGAGTTGTTCATTTCGAGTGAACTGTGTGTTGATTCTTTTCAGTGATTTCACAAGAGATGTGCATTTCACAAAACCCGATCAATCAATTGAAATATCATACCGGGATCAGTCAGGTATCAAAAGAATTGTACAATTCTGTACAACTGTGTTTGCTTTATTCTAGATAAAACTGCCGTTTCAATGGAATTAACTAGAACTATGTCGTGTTCTGATTGTAAACGTTATGCATGACCCTTCACACCTAATTCCGATGAAGTCAAATGTTTAGGTAGTTTATTGTTGCTTCCAAAATTTTGGGTTGCCACAGTCACAAAACCTACCAAACTAATATAACAAATATAATTTAATACGTGTATATCAGTAAATATAAAATCAGGTAAACTGATGTAACGAAGTGCCAGTATGTTTTCGTTCAATCAGTTATGATGGCAATTATGATATTCAATTTTTTTTTTAAATTGGTTTCCAAGATAAGCTCCAGATTTATTCATTAAGCAGGGCTTACGGAAGAACAAAGGTCTTTTTTTTAATCAGATTAAAATCGTCCGGCATCAGGTGAACTGTACAGATTTGTGATATCTTGACAATCGCACACTCACATGAAAAATACAAAAAAAGTCAAATTGGCCGGTTTCGGGATTTGAACCATGGAATTCCAGAATGTGAGTCCAAGACATTACCATCTCGGCCACCTGGGTCAGTTGGATAAGCGTATGTAAAGCAATAGTGTTATTTGTCATAGCTAACTGTATTTCAATTTCCAAAACCTTATGAGGTCACAGTAAAACAATGTGTTGTCAAGTTGTCATGATAACTGTTTTGCGTTTCATAAATTCTTTCTAATACGTACATTACCATAAAATAGGCACTAAATTGGGCAATACTCCGAAACAGGTCAACCTATCTTATCCAATATCAACATACGAATTTCCAAGGACATTATAAATGTGTATACCAAGTTTCATGCAAATCCGGTAAAGCGTATTTGAGTTACCGCATCTTTAAAATACACACTAAATTTGGTTTTACTCCGGTACCGGTCTACCGATTTTGTCCAATATCAGTAGACGTCTTCCCATGTATATTATAAATGGGTATACAAAGTTTCATGAAAATCTAATAAAGCATATTTGAGTTATCGCGACTTCTTATAGAAAACATAAAAGGCACTAAATTGGGCATTATTCCGGTACCGGCCAACCGATTTGTTTGAATATCAATAGACATTTTCCTATGGATATTATAAATGTTTATACCAAGTTTCATAAAAATCCGATAAAGCGTGTTTGAGTTATTGTGCCTTTAAAATAGACACTAAATTGTGCTTTACTCCGGTACCGGTCAACAAATTACGTTCACATTCAATAGGGTACTTTTCATGGGCGTCATAAACGCGTATACCAAGTTTCATGAAAATCCGATACAGCGTATTTGAGTTATGGCGCCTTTCTGATATAATACTATTAAAATAGGCACTAAATGTGGTATTACTCCGGTACCGGTGAGCTGATTTGGTTCAATATCAATAGGGTTCTTCCCATGGACATTATAAATGTGTTTTCCAAGTTTCATGAAAATCCAATAAAGCGTATTTGAGTTATGGCGCGTACAGACACACGGACAGAGAGACAGACAGACCGACATTTTTCGTCCCCCACACAATCTCATAAAGTACCATACTGGCTCTTAGTAAATGTATTATTAATAAATTTCCACCTAATATATATCTGGTTTGGTACTAGCGACAGTTGAAGATTGAAGGAAATTCAAGCAATTTCTTCTTTTTATCAATTTTGAAAATATTGATCTTTCAGCGAACACTGAGCTCACTGTTTCTTGACTATAGCCCATCCTGGGCATTAAGTTACAAATTATAATTCATAATTAAGTACATAAAACTATCTACTCAAAATATAGCAGCTTAATAGATATTTAACATTCAACTCTAAGGCGTGTTTTTATTCTTTCTGGTACTTGAATTTCCTTCAGTCTTCAACTGTTGCTAGTATGAAACCAATGGTATATTAGGCGGAAATTTATTAACATTTATTTGTATCATCAGTATACCACTTGAAACATGAAATTGATCAATTATAGGTATATCAGTGCCTTAAAGGCACTGATCACTATGTCGTCAATAATTCATGTTTTTAGAGAAAGATTTCTCAAAAAAGTGTGCCAAAAATAATTATTGTTTTTAAAGGAAACGTTTCACAATGTTCGCTAAAAATTTAAGAACTGTTCCACATACTCCTACAACCTGTTTGCAAGATTGTATTTGGCAATGTAATAATGTATAGTACGGTTATAGGTAACCACCTGCATGGTCTTGTAGTTATCGTCGCTGGCTATGGTTCGATTCCCGGTACCTTCTTGGATTTTTCTGAGATAGAGAGGTTTGAAATGGGGTCCACTCAGCTTCGTAATACAAGCTGAGAAGCTACTTGATTAAGAAATAGCAGCTCCGGTCACGGAAACCATCTTAACGGCTGTGGGTACCGGCATACTGACCACATGCCCCCCCCCCAACAATCCTGCCAGCTGCCTATGGTAGATCTGATGACTTCTTCAGGCTGGGAAATGTGGCTTTCAAATCTAGTTGTAGTGTCCTTTCTCGAAAGCAGTTATATCCACTTTTCTGTTCCCCTCTGAGGCTAAGCCATATTATACTTCCTAATTTACTTGAAAATCCATCTCTCTCATAGCTTCAGCGATGATGCACGGTGGCATCGCCTACAGTGGATACAGTCTTGAGATCTGCATGGTATAGATCTTCCTGCTGAGATGTTAACTGAAATCTTTACTGCTTTACTGCAGGATAGGCCTCTGTGGTCACGAATCAAGGCGTTGTCAGGTGTAAATTGTTGGAATAAAATCTTTCCTTTACCTTCGTGCTGTATCTTCAACTCTTGTCTTGTGACTTCAATTGCTCCTAACCTAGGCTAACTGTACCAAATGGTCAGATTGAGAAACTTCAAGCGCCTTTGAGCGAATAACTTGAGAGACTAAGTCACGGGAAGCGTAGGTCTATATGTAATTATTTCCTGACAGTCTCAGTAATTATTTTATTATCCGTATAGACTATATAGCTTCGAGTTTGATATATCTGACGGAAGGTGCAGGATACCTTTGACTGTTCTTCTCAACAGAATGTCTGTGTCGTTGAGGAATTATTTAGGAATATTATTACCTTGGATAGTGACCCGGGTGTATGTAATCTGCGCTACGGTTGACACCGAATTTGAAATAGAATAAAAATGATATATGTAAACTGCGCCACGAAGATATGTAGGTTGCGGCAGTAGTTATAGGCAAACAAAAGTTAGACCTAATATGTGAATGTTCTTTTCTATTCAGTAACAATTTTTTGCACATGGGGTGATGGGAGAGAACAATGTATAAACAATGAAATATCCCGGCTTGATTTTATTAAGAAGGCGTCATATGAGAACGAAGTGCTCATGCAAAAAAATTAGGGTATTGTTTTTAACATTTTTTTTTAAATGACAAAGCTACTAAGCCTAACATTTTAACCACACCTATGCAATTTCATAGCCAGTCATAAGTCTGGAGAAGTGGGAAGGAAAATGTTAGTGCGTTAGTATGACGGTGACGCAGTTTACATCGTGTAGGTTGGGGGAAAAGGTAGAAGTGGCGCAGATTACCTTTTCCCAGTGACCCGTCTTCGCAAGAATCTAAATTACACTACTTGCCACTTCACACACAGATTCAAACCATCAAAATTACAATAGTTTCCGACTTGTATAGCCTAGTAAGTGAGTAAAAAATAGTAAGAAGAGGCACAACAAATTCTGGCCTGCACCACCGGTTCCTCAAAATTCTCCGAAAACCAGTCCACAGGACTTATATATAAAAAGCACAGTAAAATTAAAGCAAGCAGAAGTATAGCCCAACGTATCTATTCTAAACTCCATCTAGCAACAAAAATCACTAGCAGGGGGAAAAAAAAAACCACTTCGATCACCTTTCTTCATAGGCTGCCAGACATAAAAACGCCACCTACGTACCCCGGCAAGTACATTCAAATTCCAAATAGCCTAATTTAATATGAATTAAAATGTCAATTCACTCTAGGAATTATCCTCAATGAACAGTATAAACGATGTACGGGCCATTCGCCCACTTCCGAGTTCCCAGCATCATTAATAAACTCTACTTTCTTAATGGTTAAATTGATTCTCCTATGTAGGAATAACCCAATCCCTAATTGATGGTTATCATTCCCTTTCTCATAGAAAAAGGTATTGAATCACCCTCCCATCTAACCTATATTTATCTAATTCTCTAGTTACCGATTTAAGCCTATAAAAGCTCCTAACATTTCACGTTCCAAATCTACAGTTCCTACGATTTTTAGACTCCTTCATTGTTGTTCCTACCCGGAGATCCGAACGAGGGTCCATTTTACTTCTTGAAAGTTTTACACTGACAGGATCCATAAATCAAGCGAGCATTTTTAACGATATTTTTTACTGTAAAAGGTTGTTAACCTCACGCCAAACCCCCCAAGTTGGAGGACTACCTCATGTCGTCTGTCCGCGACTGCTTATGCAATATATTCGAAGCTACCCTCCATATCTGGAGGCCGTATCCTCTATCCGCAACCTGAGGATGCGCCATGCTGTATGGTTAGAGACCCCTCCCTTATACATATTATATGTCTACTGTGCTTTAGAGATATGAATGACTTGTAGGCTATAATGCAGACGTTGACCACAATGTGATGTGGCCTAATCTACCGCATCTTCGGAAATGGCAATACTTGACAAATCTATACTCAACAGTGGACAATTCCCAGCCAATTGGAGTGGGTGATTGTGATAGAATTCTCGTAAAGTTTAAAAGTCATGGGAGGTTATGTCGGAGATTTTTTGAGCCATGTGTATAGCACCTAAGTAGTTATGTATTGTTCATGACCCCTGCGGTGGCTTACTGAATGCAACCCGCAATACAGGGGCAGCCACCGTGTATTGCAGGGGCAGACCCCTGCAATACACGGTGGCGGCGTAGGGGAAGGTGGCTTAGTGGAGGGGAAGGTGGGGTCCTCAACTACCGGGTTACCCACAAAGTGGGGCCTCCAAGCAAATAGCGCCAACTTAATCATTTATTTTTTTAATTTTATCATTTTCGATTCAGTCTCCCCACCCACTGCCCTTTGGTCATCTGGGTGTTTGATCATAGCTCTGGGTGCTTGCGCCACCTGTGTGTAGAACAATGGCCTAAGTGTTTAACTAGGTAATTATTTGTGATATTTATGAGCTTGCGCCCTTATTGTTCATAGCTCTTTTGTCCATCTGGGTGCAAGTGTCCTTTGCGCCACCTGTGTGTGTAGAACAACGGCCTAAGTGTTTAATTATTGGTAATATTGGTAATTATGAGCTTGCGCCCTTATTGAACATAGTTCTTTTGTCCATCTGGGTGCAAGTGTCCTTTACGCCACCTGTGTGTGTAGAACAAAGGCCTAAGTGTTTAATTAATGGTAATATTTGTGAGTTTGTAATATTGCGGCTTGCATATGTTAGCATGGTTCCAGACGTGATGCAGCTGCGCGTACTAGAATAGCCCGGCTCACGGCGCGTGGGGGGTCTTGCTGTCTCGCATCTCTGCATCTCAAAATAACACAGCCTAGCGCGTGGGGCCCCAGCGTGTGTCAATGTTGCAGCACATGTCTAATTATTTGTGATATAATATTATATTAGTAGTATAGGAACCTTTATACAGCGGCGACGCCGGACGACGCCTCTTCCAGACGCCTAGTTAGGCCCTTTGATCCGGAACGTCATGGTAGTCGATTCGAATAATGTAATTACGCCTTTATACACTAAGCTATTCCCGATTCATCCTGACGCATAGTTAGGCCGCTTGATCCGATCTAGTTAGGCCCTTTGATCCGGAACGTCATGGGAGTCGATTCGAGCAATGTAGTTGTGACCTTATACACTATGTTATCCATTTTCATCCCGACACCTGTTATTAGGCCCTTTGGACCAAGGAGACGTTAGGGACGTCATGGTAGTCATTTCGAACAATGTAGTTACGCCATTTAGCACTATGTTATCCATATTCATCCCAAAGACTGTAATTAGGCCCTTTGGACCAAGGAGGCGTTATGGACGTTAGGGTAGTCGATTCGAACAATGTAGTTACGCCTTTTCGCACTATGTTATCCATATTCATCCCAAAGACTGTAATTAGGCCCTTTGGACCAAGGAGGCGTTTTCGGACGTCACGGTAGTCGTTTCGAACAATGTAGTTACGCCCTTTCGCACTATGTTATCCATATTCATCCCGACACCTGTTATTAGGCCCTTTGGATAGTTCAGAGTATGGGATACTATTGCTTCTTCTAAATGATACTTAGTTTTTATTTTTTATATTATTATTATTATTGTAAAGTTATTATTAATTACATCATTATTAGTGAATAACAGAGTTTAATGACAGCTGCATACGTAATTTAAGATTTTTTAATACTATATTTAGCACTGTTTTCAAACTAAAATTAAGAAAAGTAGAATAGGCATACATATGGACCTACGCAAAGCGTAGTGTAACAGGTGGACCTATGCAAAGCGTTTATAATGTGAAAGTGTACGTGTGGCCTCATCAATTCGTATATAAGGAATGATACGTGCGAAGCTCAACAACAGTATGTCTTCTCAAGAACTAGTACGCCAACTATGGGAGGAGATCCCGGACTCCGCGTTTGCAGAGATTATAATCCCAGACATGGAACCTGCGGTCATGGAAAGCTCATATACCATCAACGTGTACGATATTGGCGGTACTAAACTACGTACACAACAACATACAGTAACATTTATCACAGTCTATAGTGTTAATCAACAACACGAAGCAAAGGTTCTACTGTATCCATGTGGAAGACCAGAGGTGCGATGTCTTGAAGATGTAAGACATGACACTCAATCCCATTATGAAACATGTAGCGGCGAAGAACATATAACAGCATGTATAGATCCAGAGTTCCCATCGCCTGTAGAAATCTGGGGGAGGAACTGCTCACGCGACTGCAAAGTCTTTATCAAGCAATGTCAGAAGGTACGTACATATTTTTTATTGAAGTCACAGATTTTTATTATAGTGGTCTATCGTAATTTTGTTTGTATTATTATTTATTTATTTTATTTTATTCTTTTCCTTAAAGTGTTTTTTTTTTCTTTTTTTTCAGAATTTTTATTTTATGATAAATCAGAGCTTTATTCACTGATGTATGCAAATTCTTCGAAGTCGATACCAAGCATCCTTTCACATCAACATTTATCATATGATTTTGGTTTTACTATGTTTCAGTCTTTGAGGTTCTCCTCAGTTTTCAGAGTTTTATTCACCGATATATGTAAATTTTTCGAAGTCGGTACTAAACACCCTAACACATCTACAATTATCATACGATTCTTGTTTTCCTTTGTTTCAGATCACTGAGAAGATGTTACGGAAATTT
Source organism: Ectobius pallidus (assembly GCA_964059195.1). Lineage (NCBI taxonomy): Eukaryota > Metazoa > Arthropoda > Insecta > Blattodea > Ectobiidae > Ectobius > Ectobius pallidus. Next base: position 29,947,698 of record CAXKWD010000001.1, read on the forward strand.
AAACAACAGGTGTTATGTTTAGACGCTGACGATGAATATTAATCGCAAGATTTTTTTAAAAAATATTATGTATACAAAGTAAGAAATAAATGTGTGATATAAAGGAAACCGGCGTAAAAATCATTTCAAACCGAGCTCTTACATTTTATGAATGAAAAAGTTCGGGTCATATCCTTAACCAAAACCCATAATCCCATAATTCCAACACGTGTCATAAGCCACAAGCATGTTCTATCTATTTTTTACAGGAAGCCGTTAGCCTTTTGGAAGGATTGTGTAAATAACAAACAGACAATGTTATGAATGAATTTATTTCAACTCATGATTACAAAACTCTTTAAAATTATGTCGTGCTTGCATCCAGAGTCTAAGCACCATTACATTCTGCAGGGCACAGTTCATTCCCCGACGTGGGTGAAATAGGCACTTCACATTACAGTCTCTTAATTTGTCCAGCTTCGGTACACCAAGATCGTCCATGTTTATAACAGACCTCTGCAGTAGTTTTTCAAAAAATCTAGCCTTTTCTAGTCCCTTAGAATAAAGTCTGTCTTCACACTGTAATACACTTTCAAGAACAGGTTTCATCTCATCGTAAGGTAAGTATCCACTCTGCCATGGTATCCCATGGATATACGATTCCGTGTACCACTGGGATTTCACATCGGGGTATACGTGTTTAGGCGGCCGCAGCACGAAATGTCCCATTCTTCCATCATGCGATAATACAGCAACCTCTTTCGCCACGAATTCCTTGCAAGTTGACTGATAGCCCTGAACATCTAATATGGTGAATTTCTCACACGACATTGGTGATGATGTTGGTCAGAGCAGTATACACTACACAACGATCGTGCAGGATTAAACAGTAGGCCTTTGTGTTTGCAGGAATGTTGCTTGCTGCTGAAATTTCAACTCTGGTAGTACAGGCTCCCGATTTAAGATCTTCGTTCTTCTTGCTGCAATCGATCACAAAGACTGGCGTGTGTTTTATGAAATCGCTCCTTTTAAGCAGTGGAACATATTTGCAGATGTTATATTTCACCATGCAGGAGGTCAGTATCGACGCGAATGTATTTTTAAAAGTTTACAGGAATAACAGTTTTTTATCATTGGGTTTGGTCCATTGAAATAACAATCGACGTAATGATTCTCACACCTCAAACACTGCTTTATAATTTCAAGCTCTTTTACATTTTCTGGAAGTCTATCATAAACCCTATAAATAGCCCCAGCCGCGCATTCGGATAGAAACTCAGGATGCAACAATGCCAATTCTTCATCTGTGTGACTGATCAAGTGCATATTATGAAAGAACTTTATGATCGACCTCCACATCATATGCTCCATGACTAATGGAGTGATGAAACCCACCCTTATCTTTATAGGTATAGTTGATATTATCCAGACGAACTCTATCGGTGAAACAAGACACTACACATCTTGTGGGATTGGGTTCGAGATTTAGCTGAGCATTGCAGTTTATACGGTGGATGGCACAACCTTTGCATTATTTTTAAGAAATAATATCTGAACCACGAGACTGGAGAGTGAGCGAGATGGAAAGAGGATCACTCCGACAGCACATCTGTTTCCTTAGCACAAAAAAAACTTTTCTTATTGTACAAATTTAATTTATCTCTTACCACACATGTAAGCATACTACTTAGTAATGGTGACGTTTTTCTTCTTCAACATATATCATAGCCATTTCTAGGATATTACAGATTCACAGATCCACTTATACTTTGAGGCCATATCGTGATACTTTATTGTTGATGTGTTAGTAAATATACATTTCATCCTCAGCGATTTAATTACCCTTATTATATCCGGTGACGAGTACAGGTTATGAAGCTCGTAAGCAATTTCGCGTTTGCTCATTGTATCACGCCGCTTTCTCTTAACTCTGTTATAATCTCCAATATTTCGTTGTTATGCGAGTGATTCCCCGCCTCAGATGATGCCACCAACAAACGAAGTCTATGAACCAATTCATTCGGGTCATCCCAATACTTATAGTCTATTTTGTGATTCGCATGTAAGTCTTTCCACTTGCCTGTACGGTGCGACGAAGCCTCATCGGATGCGTATGAATATCGTTCCTCCTCCTCTTCCGGAAATGAGTCTGACCATTGTTCATCCTCTTCCTCTTCCTCCTCCTCCTCCTCCTCCTCTTCATCTTCTTCTTCTTTACCCTCCTCTTCTGGAAATAATTTTTTAATGATGTAATGATATTTTTGAGTATTGACTCTACGTACGTTTTCGCTCTCGTCGTAATTTTCTTTGTGAGCGCTAGTCTTCTCCAAAATCTCCTTATACGTGGTTAAGTCATAACGGTTGTATAAATCTTTATTTGGTTTACTTTTCGTTAGTAGTTCAAGTAGTCCAGGACGGCCGATATACCTCTTGTTACCAATATAAATGTTGTCGTTTTTAATGGTGACGGGAGATTTACCAATGGTGAATACCTGCCTATCGGGATCCCATTTTATTCCATAAACTTCATTAATATTTCTCGGTTTAAGCTCAACGAGTTTCTGGATGTAAGGTGCAGACACTCGCCCGTATAATTTTTCTAGCATATAGTTATAATGCTTCGGAGGAATTTGATCAGAGGGTTGATATGATCCATATTCCATTTCTGGACCCCGTGATAGATGCTGATTTTTGTCTTTATTCAAGTTCACGATTTCTTCCAAGGGGCAGGTTATCGGATTTACAATATCGCTAATCTCATGTTTCGACTGAAGCTCAGGTTTTCTTAATGTTAAATATTTTTTTCGTATAGAATTGCCATATATCACATTGTCTGACGATATATATTTATCTTGTACTCGTGGGAAAAGTTTCTGTGATTCATCCTTATGAACCATTATCAGATGCCTCTTCAGACCGGAAGTATTATGATTTTTCATTTTTATTTTGACTTTTGATCTTTCGCATAGTTTGCATAGACCGTAAGGTTGCTCACTACCATGAACTAGATCGAAAAATTCATTATATTTACTGTTTGTCTTCTCCCACAACAGTTGCGATTGGGAGGATACTGCACTCTCACTACTTTGACCTATGTTCTCGCCACTCATTTTGTAACCTTACCTCCACAGCTCCAATGTTGATCAGCAACTAACTGTATTTACAACACATCAGGTCTTTATTAAGTCAAAAAATCTCGTAGCGTCCAAAAAGGTCAAACCTCAGGGTTTAGACAAGACATCGCATCATTTTGGAGTCTTACAGGTTATATATCACATGAATGGTCTTTATCTCGATCTGAATATCGTTATCTCGATCTCAATCTCAATCTCGTTATCTCGGTGTAGGTGTTGACGTTGGTTTCTGCCTAGAAAAAAAGTCAGTCCAGATCCTACAAGAACAAGAACAAGAACAAGAAATAGGACAAGAACAAGAAATAGGACAAGAACAAGAACAAGAACAAGAAATAGGACAAGAACAAGAACAAGAACAAGAAATAGGATAAGAACAAGAACAAGAACAAGAAATAGGACAAGAACAAGAACAAGAACAAGACAAGAACAAGAACAAGAACAAGAACAAGAACAAGAATTCTACTGAAACTCTCAACTATTACTCATGACTCAACTTATAGAGTAGATCATATTATATCACAACTTCACATGCAGAATTAAAGTTCATTACACAATTTGATTTACATATTTTGCGCTTTTTATTCGGTGGTTAGTCCTTGTTCTCGATCTCGTCTCGGTCTCGGTCTCGGTCTCGTTCTCGTCTCGTCTCGGTCTACTTCTCGGTCTACTTCTCTTTATAACTCTCGTTCTTGGTCCACTTCTCGGTATCAATCTTAAAAAAACTGGTCTTATGTATTTACCACAAGAACCAGAACAAGAACAAGAACATAGCCATTATAGACATGTTTGCTTAAGGATTTGGAATGATGTGATACATATTATAACGAGAAACTATATAAAACAGACGGCTCAGGTTTGCAGACTCTAAAATTTCATAAGTCATCACTATGAATATTCTGTCTGACTAGGACATGTACATATGGAACATGGAAAACCTGTACATTGGCATATATCTTTTCTTTTTATTGCATCCATCACCCATTATTCATATCCCAACTTATAGCGGAAGACATATTATATCACAGCTTTGGTTAGGTTAGGATAGGTTAGTAGGATATTTTAAAATTATTTCTACATTGATGAAAAGTTTAAGTTCCTTGGCACATTTCACCATTGACTGCTAAGGTGGGATACTGATGCAACCCCGCAATACAGGGGACCGATATTGACCAGCCCCAGACTGATATTGACCAACCCCAGACTGATATTGACCAGCCCCAGACTGATATTGACCAGTCCCAGACTGATATTGACCAGCCCCAGACTGATATTGACCAGCCCCAGACCGATATTGACCAACCCCAGACAGATTTTTCACTAACATTCATTGTCATCCTCATTTTCCATATGAACTATGGAAAATCACTTAGAGGATGACGATAATGAATGTTAGTGAAAAATCTGTCTGGGGTTGGTCAATATCGGTCTGGGGCTGGTCAATATCAGTCTGGGGCTGGTCAATATCAGTCTGGGACTGGTCAATATCAGTCTGGGGCTGGTCAATATCAGTCTGGGGTTGGTCAATATCAGTCTGGGGCTGGTCAATATCGGTCCCCTGTATTGCGGGGTTGCATCAGTATCCCACCTTAGCAGTCAATGGTGAAATGTGCCAAGGAACTTAAACTTTTCATCAATGTAGAAATAATTTTAAAATATCCTACTAACCTATCCTAACCTAACCAAAGCTGTGATATAATATGTCTTCCGCTATAAGTTGGGATATGAATAATGGGTGATGGATGCAATAAAAAGAAAAGATATATGCCAATGTACAGGTTTTCCATGTTCCATATGTACATGTCCTAGTCAGACAGAATATTCATAGTGATGACTTATGAAATTTTAGAGTCTGCAAACCTGAGCCGTCTGTTTTATATAGTTTCTCGTTATAATATGTATCACATCATTCCAAATCCTTAAGCAAACATGTCTATAATGGCTATGTTCTTGTTCTTGTTCTGGTTCTTGTGGTAAATACATAAGACCAGTTTTTTTAAGATTGATACCGAGAAGTGGACCAAGAACGAGAGTTATAAAGAGAAGTAGACCGAGAAGTAGACCGAGACGAGACGAGAACGAGACCGAGACCGAGACCGAGACGAGATCGAGAACAAGGACTAACCACCGAATAAAAAGCGCAAAATATGTAAATCAAATTGTGTAATGAACTTTAATTCTGCATGTGAAGTTGTGATATAATATGATCTACTCTATAAGTTGAGTCATGAGTAATAGTTGAGAGTTTCAGTAGAATTCTTGTTCTTGTTCTTGTTCTTGTTCTTGTTCTTGTCTTGTTCTTGTTCTTGTTCTTGTCCTATTTCTTGTTCTTGTTCTTGTTCTTATCCTATTTCTTGTTCTTGTTCTTGTTCTTGTCCTATTTCTTGTTCTTGTTCTTGTTCTTGTCCTATTTCTTGTTCTTGTCCTATTTCTTGTTCTTGTTCTTGTTCTTGTAGGATCTGGACTGACTTTTTTTCTAGGCAGAAACCAACGTCAACACCTACACCGAGATAACGAGATTGAGATTGAGATCGAGATAACGATATTCAGATCGAGATAAAGACCATTCATGTGATATATAACCTGTAAGACTCCAAAATGATGCGATGTCTTGTCTAAACCCTGAGGTTTGACCTTTTTGGACGCTACGAGATTTTTTGACTTAATAAAGACCTGATGTGTTGTAAATACAGTTAGTTGCTGATCAACATTGGAGCTGTGGAGGTAAGGTTACAAAATGAGTGGCGAGAACATAGGTCAAAGTAGTGAGAGTGCAGTATCCTCCCAATCGCAACTGTTGTGGGAGAAGACAAACAGTAAATATAATGAATTTTTCGATCTAGTTCATGGTAGTGAGCAACCTTACGGTCTATGCAAACTATGCGAAAGATCAAAAGTCAAAATAAAAATGAAAAATCATAATACTTCCGGTCTGAAGAGGCATCTGATAATGGTTCATAAGGATGAATCACAGAAACTTTTCCCACGAGTACAAGATAAATATATATCGTCAGACAATGTGATATATGGCAATTCTATACGAAAAAAATATTTAACATTAAGAAAACCTGAGCTTCAGTCGAAACATGAGATTAGCGATATTGTAAATCCGATAACCTGCCCCTTGGAAGAAATCGTGAACTTGAATAAAGACAAAAATCAGCATCTATCACGGGGTCCAGAAATGGAATATGGATCATATCAACCCTCTGATCAAATTCCTCCGAAGCATTATAACTATATGCTAGAAAAATTATACGGGCGAGTGTCTGCACCTTACATCCAGAAACTCGTTGAGCTTAAACCGAGAAATATTAATGAAGTTTATGGAATAAAATGGGATCCCGATAGGCAGGTATTCACCATTGGTAAATCTCCCGTCACCATTAAAAACGACAACATTTATATTGGTAACAAGAGGTATATCGGCCGTCCTGGACTACTTGAACTACTAACGAAAAGTAAACCAAATAAAGATTTATACAACCGTTATGACTTAACCACGTATAAGGAGATTTTGGAGAAGACTAGCGCTCACAAAGAAAATTACGACGAGAGCGAAAACGTACGTAGAGTCAATACTCAAAAATATCATTACATCATTAAAAAATTATTTCCAGAAGAGGAGGGTAAAGAAGAAGAAGATGAAGAGGAGGAGGAGGAGGAGGAGGAAGAGGAAGAGGATGAACAATGGTCAGACTCATTTCCGGAAGAGGAGGAGGAACGATATTCATACGCATCCGATGAGGCTTCGTCGCACCGTACAGGCAAGTGGAAAGACTTACATGCGAATCACAAAATAGACTATAAGTATTGGGATGACCCGAATGAATTGGTTCATAGACTTCGTTTGTTGGTGGCATCATCTGAGGCGGGGAATCACTCGCATAACAACGAAATATTGGAGATTATAACAGAGTTAAGAGAAAGCGGCGTGATACAATGAGCAAACGCGAAATTGCTTACGAGCTTCATAACCTGTACTCGTCACCGGATATAATAAGGGTAATTAAATCGCTGAGGATGAAATGTATATTTACTAACACATCAACAATAAAGTATCACGATATGGCCTCAAAGTATAAGTGGATCTGTGAATCTGTAATATCCTAGAAATGGCTATGATATATGTTGAAGAAGAAAAACGTCACCATTACTAAGTAGTATGCTTACATGTGTGGTAAGAGATAAATTAAATTTGTACAATAAGAAAAGTTTTTTTTGTGCTAAGGAAACAGATGTGCTGTCGGAGTGATCCTCTTTCCATCTCGCTCACTCTCCAGTCTCGTGGTTCAGATATTATTTCTTAAAAATAATGCAAAGGTTGTGCCATCCACCGTATAAACTGCAATGCTCAGCTAAATCTCGAACCCAATCCCACAAGATGTGTAGTGTCTTGTTTCACCGATAGAGTTCGTCTGGATAATATCAACTATACCTATAAAGATAAGGGTGGGTTTCATCACTCCATTAGTCATGGAGCATATGATGTGGAGGTCGATCATAAAGTTCTTTCATAATATGCACTTGATCAGTCACACAGATGAAGAATTGGCATTGTTGCATCCTGAGTTTCTATCCGAATGCGCGGCTGGGGCTATTTATAGGGTTTATGATAGACTTCCAGAAAATGTAAAAGAGCTTGAAATTATAAAGCAGTGTTTGAGGTGTGAGAATCATTACGTCGATTGTTATTTCAATGGACCAAACCCAATGATAAAAAACTGTTATTCCTGTAAACTTTTAAAAATACATTCGCGTCGATACTGACCTCCTGCATGGTGAAATATAACATCTGCAAATATGTTCCACTGCTTAAAAGGAGCGATTTCATAAAACACACGCCAGTCTTTGTGATCGATTGCAGCAAGAAGAACGAAGATCTTAAATCGGGAGCCTGTACTACCAGAGTTGAAATTTCAGCAGCAAGCAACATTCCTGCAAACACAAAGGCCTACTGTTTAATCCTGCACGATCGTTGTGTAGTGTATACTGCTCTGACCAACATCATCACCAATGTCGTGTGAGAAATTCACCATATTAGATGTTCAGGGCTATCAGTCAACTTGCAAGGAATTCGTGGCGAAAGAGGTTGCTGTATTATCGCATGATGGAAGAATGGGACATTTCGTGCTGCGGCCGCCTAAACACGTATACCCCGATGTGAAATCCCAGTGGTACACGGAATCGTATATCCATGGGATACCATGGCAGAGTGGATACTTACCTTACGATGAGATGAAACCTGTTCTTGAAAGTGTATTACAGTGTGAAGACAGACTTTATTCTAAGGGACTAGAAAAGGCTAGATTTTTTGAAAAACTACTGCAGAGGTCTGTTATAAACATGGACGATCTTGGTGTACCGAAGCTGGACAAATTAAGAGACTGTAATGTGAAGTGCCTATTTCACCCACGTCGGGGAATGAACTGTGCCCTGCAGAATGTAATGGTGCTTAGACTCTGGATGCAAGCACGACATAATTTTAAAGAGTTTTGTAATCATGAGTTGAAATAAATTCATTCATAACATTGTCTGTTTGTTATTTACACAATCCTTCCAAAAGGCTAACGGCTTCCTGTAAAAAATAGATAGAACATGCTTGTGGCTTATGACACGTGTTGGAATTATGGGATTATGGGTTTTGGTTAAGGATATGACCCGAACTTTTTCATTCATAAAATGTAAGAGCTCGGTTTGAAATGATTTTTACGCCGGTTTCCTTTATATCACACATTTATTTCTTACTTTGTATACATAATATTTTTTAAAAAAATCTTGCGATTAATATTCATCGTCAGCGTCTAAACATAACACCTGTTGTTTAAATTTCCGTAACATCTTCTCAGTGATCTGAAACAAAGGAAAACAAGAATCGTATGATAATTGTAGATGTGTTAGGGTGTTTAGTACCGACTTCGAAAAATTTACATATATCGGTGAATAAAACTCTGAAAACTGAGGAGAACCTCAAAGACTG